>CANTUQ010000002.1:5020833-6325000 GCA_947683425.1 Excoecaria cochinchinensis | reverse complement strand
TGATGTGGTCTGTAATTGACCTTAATGTGGTGTCTAACCTCTTCCGTTGTGGCATCTAACCTGTTGATGCAGATATACTCATGGATTGAAAGGATTTAGAATATTTTGGGAAAAGCTCAATTCTACGAAGGATAACGCTCCGAAAAGACCGAGAATGCCTTGAAAAAAGGACTTAAAGATAATGCTCCGAAGAGACTGAGAATGCCTTGAGAAAGGACTTAAAGATAATGCTCCGAAGAGACTGAGAATGCCTTGTGATGAAGGACTTAAAGATAATGCTCCGAAGAGACTGAGAATGCCTTGTGAAGAAGGACTTAAAGATAATGCTCCGAAGAGACTGAGAATGCCTTGTGAAGAAGGACTTAAAGATAATGCTCCGAAGAGACTGAGAATGCTTTGTGAAGAAGGACTTAAAAATAATGCTCCGAAGAGACTGAGAATGCCCCGTGAAGGAGGACTTAAAGATAATATTTTAAAGAGATTAAGGATGCCTGTTGGATAAGGATCTAGAGATAATGCTCCGAAGAGACTGAGAATGCCTTTTGAACAAGGACTTTGAAGGTAATATTTTGAAGATATTGAGGATGCCTGTTGGATAAGGACTTAGAGATAATGCTCCGAAGAGACTGAGAATGCCTTTTGAACAAGGACTTTGAAGGTAATATTTTGAAGTTATTGAGGATGCCTGTTGGATAAGGACTTAGAGATAATGGGAAGAAAAAACTGAGAATGCCTTTTGAACAAGGACTTTGAAGGTAATATTTTGAAGATATTGAGGATGCCTGTTGGATAAGGACTTAGAGATAATGCTCCGAAGAGACTGAGAATGCCTTTTGAACAAGGACTTTGAAGATAATATTTTGAAGATATTGAGGATGCCTGTTGGATAAGGACTTAGAGATAATGGGAAGATTAGATGCACGTGATAAGTGCTTGTGCTAAGCATGTGCAAAGGATTACGTGTTGCAAGTACGCAAAGATCATGTGCACGAAATGTGTGCGAAGAATTGCTTGTGCAAGATATATATAAAGTTCATGCATGCGTGAATGCACATTGAGGCATCATCAAATGCCATGCCTGTGAGGTGCATATGTATGCAATAATGCAGGATAAGGATTCATCCGAGTGGATTTGGGAGCCGAAAGCCGGTTTGGTCGTGATTTGCAGTAGGATCGGTGCCCCCTGGAATTGCTTTTGAATTTCGTGCCCTTAGGGGATTATGAGGCTCTCCTCTGATACCTGTAGTCATTATTTGAAGGTAGTGCGTCCCTCATGGATTTTCACACTAGCTTTTCTTAGCGGGAGATGCGTCCTTGTCGAATTTCACATAACCCTGTGCCTTATTTTTTTTTGCCTGGAATGGACCCAACCCAATCCAGCGGCTTTTGTTTATCTCATTTTTTGTAGGGCAGACTGCCTGTCGCCAGGTTTTCACCCTGCCTTTTGGCCTAACTTTTGCTTAGAGCGCCAGTCAAGGTTTTCATCTCTAACGGCCTTTTTTTTTTTGAGAGAAGTTGGAGTTGTTGCGAAAGGTCTTTCGGGTATAATTGGCATGTGCTTATATCTCAGACTTTGGTTGTATGTGCTTGGCTCTTTATTAGGAAGGTGCTGTAGGGTTGGCTTCACAGTGGGTAGCAAGATGAGTTGCCTGAAGTGCCTGAGTAGCGAGGATGGTAGAGGGTAGATAGTAACAATGTGCTTGTTTTATATCTGACTCAGACCACTTTGAGTGTGCAAGATGAACTGCTCTGGTTATACCAATACATCTTTGCATAAATGCATATATTTCAATCTGATTTCATATCACATGATCACTATTTGGCATTAACTCAAAAAATATGAGACATCATCTAATCTCGGGATAGATCTTGAGAGCATCAAACTCCTGTTATCAATCAGCCCTCGCGGGTTTTCTTGATTGAATATTTTCTCTCCCATTTTTTATTTATTCTTTATTTAGCCTGTGACATGGACCCTCCTTCAGTTCGTCAGTATTGGTTGAATTCGCTTTTATCTTCATTAGCCGAAGAGACTGCTGCTTCTGAGAGTGGTTCTTCTTGGTATCAAAGTCTTGGTCTTAGCCCTTGTGCAGACTGGCTGAGGTGATGGTTTCCTTATTTGGGGCTCGCATGTGAAATCTCACACTTAGCTTTTATCGGCTTTGGGGGTGCGATTTTAGAAGTGGCCTTTTAATGGTTGAGATAGGGTGACAAGTTGGGCTTGGATGATCTGGGGTACTTTTATCGGCCTCGGTAGTTTAAGTTTCGAAATGGTTTTCGTCGGCCGGGATTGGGTGGATGGTTTGTGGGTTAGCCTTTTTGGTCCTTTTCAGTAGTTTAGAAAAATGGCAATGTGCAGGCATGTGTAGATCAACGGGATTTGAACAAAACTTGCCCCCAAATAGCATTCCCTTGCCCCCTAATCAATTCTCTCTTTTTTTTACATCCCAACTTTTCAATATTTTTTTTTTCTCACAACCAATTTTTTTTTTTTTTTTTTACAACTCAATTTTTTTTTCACCCCAATTTTCTTTCTTTTAACAAGCTTTGCTCAAATCCTAAAGTTTACATATACGTGCACTTTTCATCTTAACCACTGGGACCATTGTTGTTCAATCTGGTCGAGCATGTAAGTTTTAATAAGGAATTTGGCTATAAGGGTTCTGGATGGTTAAGGGTCAGTTATAATTGGTTTTGAGGGTGCACATTTCAAAGGGGTCGAGAGGAAAAGGGTCATATGGCTTGGTTCTGATGGGTTATATTTTCCTCGTGAATGTCTTGAGTTTTATTTGTTTAACTCCTGGTGTAGCTCTTGAAGTTTGATTTTATTCAGCAGCACCATATGCAACCCAAATGTTGGGGGTACAAAGGAATAGTTTCTAAAATTTGGCTTGTGGAAGTAGCGTGGTCTCAAGAATACCCTTGTCGATTTTCAACATGTCATACCAGGTCCAGGCAAAGGCTCTTTTTTTTTATTCTCTCCAATTTTATCTCACTTCAGGAGTCATAACAGATGCTATCAAGATTTTATTTGGATTCCCCAAAGTTTCGAGATCAGACGGAGCTATATTAATTGAATCAATGTCAAAATGAATGAATGCATCGTGATCATAAGAAATGAAATCAAACAAACAGAAATTGTTCAACATATTACAATAACCAAATTGTCTTAAAAGAGTTCTGAAATTGAAAAGCAATAAACATAAAAAAACATAATCTTCTGCTCGCAGCTTTGGAGGAACGTGCCGCTCAAATGGGTTGACCTGATCACATCTCTGGTGGGGGGATAGCGTTGTAGCCCATCTTCTTCTCCTTCTTTCATTCTTTTGGGTCAGAGATCTGCTCGCTATCAATGAGGTCTTGGATCTTGCCCCTCAAGATTTGGCAACGGTCTGTTAGATGCCCGGTGTGTTGATGGTAGGCGCAGTATTGATCACTTTTATGCCCCGGCTGTCCTTGACTTAAGGCTGGCTTAGGAGGCAATGGCTGCAACTTGCCCTCCTTCATTAGTTTCTCGAAAATCCATGACAAAGGTTCGCCCAGATCAGAATAGCGCCTTTGAGCTACTTTAGCCATTGGTGTTTTCCCTGTCCTTCTTGTATCGCCGCTACCAACTCCCTGACTTGTGAGGTTAGTGATAGTCTTATTGAGGGGTGCTCGGGGAGTTACCATGAGTTGAGCTTGAAGAACTAGCGCCATGGCATCCATCCTTTTCTTAATTGTGGCTAACAACCTCCTTTCAAGCTCCTCAAACCTTCTATCCATTATGAAATCCTCATCAAGGTTTGGGATCCTTGCTCTTCTTGGCCTAACTGGCACAGAATCAGCTTTAGGCTCATTTACAGATTGATGGGCAGCGACTCCAACGAGGGGAACCTCCCCACCAGCAGGCGGTTCGGCTTGTCCCCGATGAGGGGCCACCGGTGGCTGTGGAGTAGCTGGTGCTGGTGGTGCAGGTGGTTGAGCAAATCTTTTTGCCATGGTACCCATCATGTCTAGCATTCGCCGTTCAAATTCCTCAAGTCTCCTGGCAAGGTCATGAGTAGTTGGGTTTCCAGTTTCTTCCACCATTGAGGATGATTCACTAGTAGCAGAGAGCGATTCAGAATCCCAAGTAGGCACTAATTCTAGCAATCCAAAGGGCGAGTCTTGTCCTTACTAACCGATCGTCAGAACCCCTAGTCCACTCAGATGAATCTATAATGGCTGAAAGGTCAAGATTGTTAGAATGATGTATGGATGACATGTACAATGCATGATCATGATGCACGGATGACATATACAATGCATGATTGTGCCATGCAAATGGTCTTTAATGAGTGCGAGAATAATGGACTACCACAATACGATGGGATGCATGGAGGAAATTACATGCACACAGCATGAGAGAAAATTTATTATTATTTATATATACACGTATTTATTTGACATGTACAAATGACATGCAATGCATGAGCATATTGTGCAGCATCCACAACCACATGTAAGCAGATAGATTCTTCCAACCTTATCACTCCCACACACGAGGTCGTGCGGTCTCTTCCTTAGGTGGGCTTCATCCGAGGGTTAACATGGAACCCATCGGACACGTATGGTGCACGGTGGAAAACCGATAGCATAACAGTCTTAATCTAATGCGCATTCGTATGGGTTTTGGCCATTACGTATTTGGATAATTCAATCAAGTTAAGGTGGGCTTACCAGGGCATGAAAGCCTTTGATAAAGGACCACTTAATTTGCTTGATTTTGTTTAATATGTGACGGCCCACATCACAAGCATCGTATTAAGGAGCATGCTACCTAGGGGAAGTTTCTACTTGCTATTACATGGGCTTTGGTCAAGGGGATAAAATTTTAGGGCTACCCAAGCATGGTCCCTGCCAATAGGTCTAGCTCATCACGAGCGTAGTGACCGATCGGGTCTCCATTTGATATACCAAAAGGTACAAGGCTTAGGCTGGTGATTATCCCTAACACTTTCCTACAATGAGTGAAAGTAGGGTCGTGCTTTGGGAATGCACCGAGGTAAAAAGGGACCAACTAGCATAATTCTAAGGCTCTAAGATGTAATGCAAATTTTTGAAAAGAGATAGAATTTTAAGTTTTTAAAAACCCAATTTTATATATTTAACCAAAGCACTTTCGGAGCAAAGTCTCAAACACAAAGTCCCCAGTGGAGTCGCCACTGTGACGCGCGCCGGTGGTACCCAACAAGGGCCCTCGCTTGTGATTCCACCTTTGGGATTTGAGGATTTGGTTGGTGGTTTGCGTCATTTGATCATGGGCGCCATGAGACATCATCGGTGTATCCCTCCCAATAGAACATTGGGGAGAAGTACCTAGCCTAATGATGCCTAAAGGCACCTTCGAAGTATTTGGAGTCGCCACCCAATTTACGTGAAATTGGGAAAAGGTTTCTCACCTCTATCGGCCTAAACCAGAGATACGGTGTCCGGTACTTCCCTCTTATTTATGCCTTGGTTAATTATAAATGGATTTTTAACTTCTTAAAATTATACCTCTCATCTTACGCGATCGATGCATTTTAAATTAAATAGCACATTGCAAGCATTCAAAAAGCGATAAAGGAAAGCAATAAACAAAGCAGTAAAAAAAAGCGATAAATAAAAGCGATAAACACGCAAGCACGCAATTACAATAGAAATAGGGGCAGAATACAACCCCATTAAAAGGAGATTAAAGATGTAAATGGGACGGAATACAATCCCCAAAAGATAAATAAAGTTGCCCCAAAAATTAATTACAAGGGCCCAAAGGAAAATAATGTACATAAATTTAAACACTCACGCAAGATCAAAATAAAAGACATGCATAAATCGGGACATTACTTCAGGAACATTGGTTCCTTCGTGCCTATTCTAAGGTTTAGGAACATTGATTCCTTCGCGTTTACTTGAAGAAGGTTCGAAGAGTCGCTTTGGTTATTTGGAAGAAAATCGGGATGAGTGATCCCATTTTATTGAAAATTGACTCTTCGTTTTGATTGTGATAATTTTATTGTTGGGCTAAAACAAGGGACATTGGTCCCAATTTTATTAATAGAAGATTTCGATTTAATTGTATAAATATTTTTGTGACTTTTTATCGCACGCGTGCATAAATAAAATAAATATTTACAAATAAACACAACAAAAGGATAGAGAATTAGAGAGATCTCACCGAACCGATGTGACCCTCCGCGCGTTGCGACCCATCCGGGGAGCCACGGGGATACTCACATAACCCGACTCAAGTTAAATCTCAGACAGAAAATAATATCAAAAATATTAGTAATAATTCTAAAAATTAATCGAGTAAAAACGGAATAAATATTAGGCAAGTCAATTTATAATGATAATAATAATAATAATGATAGTAATAATAATAATAATAATAATAGAGGTAAAAAATAACAGTGCTAATATTAATGTTGATGATAATAATAATAATAATAATAATAATAATAATAATAATTATAATACACAACTTAATAATATAAAAATGATTCAGAATACCAAGTAATAATAATAATAAGACAAAAAGTTAAATAAACAAGTAATAATAATAATAATAATAATAATAACATATATAATAATGCTAATGAGGGCAACGACATGGTAATAATAATAATAATAATTATAAATAACATGGCAGCAACTCACCATAATAATAATAATAATAATAATAATAATAATGATGATGATGACAGTGACCAAGTTGATTGACAATAACAACAATAACAATAATAATAATAATAATAATAATAATAATAATAATAATAATAATAAGAATAAGAATAAGAATAAGAATAAGAATAAGAATGGGATGGCGCCAGAAATCACAAGAAAAAATGAATTAAAATCATGAACAGATTCCAACAGTAGCAAAAACCAAAGAATAATATTAGACAAAAGGCATGATTTTTAATGGCAAAAGAGGCAAAAATATTCACAATAATAAATAACATGCAAATAAATAAATAAAATTGGTCCAACTGTTTACCCTTAGAGGTGTGTATTTGAAAGTAGAAGTATCAAGATCTGCTCCTTTTGTCGAGATTCCGGCGAAAAAAAAATACAGAAAAATGGGAGAAGAAAAGAAAATTTGAACTAAAAATTTAGAGAAAATATTTTTCGGTATTTTTGCCAAAACAAAGAAAATTATTTTTTCTTTGTTTGTGATGGATTGCCCGGTTGAAAATCTATTGAAAAGAAATTAAGATGGAAAGTAAAAATTAAGGCTTAAAAATTAAATTGAAGATTTTTTTTCTTTTGTTTTCTGGGTTGTTCTTGAGAGAAAACAGATGGAGGTTTTTTTCTTTTTTTTTTCAAAAATGGTCGTCCTCCCTCCAAAAATGAAGAGCTAGTCCCCATTTGATCTCAGGCTTAGCCAAAAAAGGAGAAAGACCAAAATAACTTTTAATTTTGTAAATCAAAAATAACACAAAACGGTGAAAAACGAAAAAATCGGAGTGAAAAAACCAGTCTGAAAAATGCAGATAACAGCGAAAAAAAAGGGGTCAGAGCAGGTGGCCGCACGGTGGCCAAGTGGCCACCGCGCGGCCACTTTGCCAAAATCACAAATGGGGTCGCGTGATGGCAATTGCCATCACGCGACCACAAATGGGAAAGTGGCCTTAAAAGCCACTTTCCCACGTTTTTACACATTTTTTTTTTACAAAAACCTTTTAAATCTTTTTTTTCATCTTTTATATTTTTATTTATTTTTCCTAATTAGACTAATTAACTAACCCAATAAAATTAATTAACTAATTTAATTCAATCCAATTAATTATCCAACTTAATTTTCTTCTTTTTTTCAATTAAATTGATTAATTAATTTAATTTAACTCAATTAAATTAATTAGTTAATTCAATTTCTCTGTTTTCAAATTAAATCAATTAATTTAATTTAATTCAATAAAATTAATTAATAATTTAATTTCCTTTTTTAATTTTTTTTTATCTCTCTTTCTTTTTTTTAAATCTTTTTTAATTAAACTAATTAACTAATTTAACAACTAATTCCCTTTTTTAATTAAATCAATTACTTAATTTATTCAATTAAATTAAGAAAACTAATTTAATTCCCCTTTTTTCAATTAAATTAATTAATTAATTCAGTTCAATTAAATTAAATAATTAATTTAATTTTTTTGTTTTATCAAAATAACACTTTCCAATAACATTATTTTTGGAATTAGAATTAATAATAATTTTTTTATGATAAAAAAAAAACGAGGGTCTCGACAAGGGAAGCATCATTTTTGACACCTCTACTTATAAGCCAGTATCATTTTCATCATCGGGTAATTCTGATCTTGGACCGCCGCGGGACCCGGTGTTTACAGTTTGGCTTATAAAAGCTTCGAATTTTCTCTTAGAAAGGGTTGAAAAAATTTTCAAGAGGGGAAACTCTGCCAAAATTGAAGCACATTTTCTCTCTTTTCCAGCAAACACATTCATCAAGAAATCTCTTTTAATTTGTGGATCAAAACCATTAAAAAGGAACTAGATATAATTAGTTTTCTTCGGTTTTCTTTGATTCCAAAGTCAGTCTCTTTTTGAAAGGTTTAGAAGGAAATCATCTATTTTCCCTTTTCTGACCTTTCGTTTCGTTTCTCGTGGAGCGTGCGGGACTCTAATCACACCAAAAATCTCGCTAAAACATTATCTAAGGGTAAATATTCCGGACTTATTCTTCATATTATTTCATCTATATTCTTTATTTTTGCTGTTCTTTCGGCTTTTCTGCCTTCATTTTTCTTTATTTTGATTCTCTTTATCTCATTTTGTGATAAAAACCCCTTTTGTTTTTGAAAAGAGAGTTTTTCACTGTTTATTTTCGGAGATAGTGGTGACCGACGGGTCATCTTCTTCACCGACGCCCGTCGGTCACCCCACTCACAGACGCCCTCTCTCTTGAGTGAGCGATGGTCATGTCGGTCACTTTGACTGACGCCCGTCGGTCACCCAACAGAGGCCGTCGCTGGGTCCTGTCTCCACGTTTTCAAATCTTTTCTATCTCTTTCAAGTCCTTTTGACTTTATTTATGTTGAGTTTTTATATATTGACATCTTTTAACTTTCTGTGAGCACATACTGATTTTCTTGGACTGTCCTGAGCTCGAGGGGCTATCTACCATACTCGGAGGATTCCGTTCGGTTTAGTTTCCTAGCTTCTTTGGTTATTTCCTTCATTTGTTTATTCATTAATTACTTTATGTACATGGATATACCTTTTTGTATCCCGTTAAATATAAAAATTGATAAATGTTTTATATTCGATAAAGAGAGGTTTTCATAAACATAAGGATCCAATATCCTATTTTTATCCAACAAAAATCATCACAAACAAAAACATCTAATTTTAATAATGATGCATGCGAGGACCAAAGTCCTCAAAATAAACAATGCCCCGATTCGTGTATGTATCGCACATTTATGAAAGGAAGTTGTATTCCGCTCCTTGTATTATTGTAATTTATTGCTTTTACTATTTACTTGCTCATTTACGGCTTTCCAAATATGAATAAATGTGCCTTTAATCAATTGCATCGTGTGGAGAGAGAGCGAATTAATGATACTTAAAATTTGATCATAAAATAATCGAGGTAGAAATAGATGAGAAATTCCGAACCCAGCTCTGGACTTTGGACTCAAAGAGGCGAGAGGTTTACCCTCCAAGACACCTCTTGTGTCACGAGACTCTGGCGTTAATCCTAGGCTCCTTAGGGCGAGAGGTTTACCCTCCAAGACCCTTCTGACTGGCCCAAAATGGATACTAAGCGCAGTCTTAGGCTCTCCAAGGCGAGAGAAACTTTCTCAATGTTCTATTGGGTGGCGACTCCATGAAACCTCCTTATTGCCCAACATAGACGCACTTGCGATTTATTGCAAGCTATCAACGGACCCACAAATGCCCCGATCACCCTCAAGCGGACGGTCGCACGGGCGGCCGCGGGGATCCGGCGCGCGTCACGCAAAGGGGTCTTGGAGGGTAAACCTCTCTCCCAAAGGAGCCTAGGATTAACGCCTAAGTCTCGTGACACAAGAGGTGTTTTGGAGGTCTTAGTTCCAACGAGTGATCGGATAGACCTCTCGCCTCTTTGAGCCCAAAGACCAGAGCTGGGTTCGGGACTTCTCATCTATTTCTACCTCGATCATTTTATGATTAAATTTTGAACTCATTAATTCTCTCTCTCTCCACACAATGCAATTTAATTAAAAGCGCATTTTATTCACGTATTAAAGCGATAGATAAATAAAGGAATATCAAGTCGAAAAATTACAATAACACTAGGAGCGGAATACAACTCCCATTTATAAATGTGCAATACATACATAAGATGGGAGATTATTTATTTTGAGGACTTTGGTCCTCGCATGCATTTATTATAAAAATGATGTTTTTATTGTGGAAATTTTTCATTGGATGAAAAATAGGACATTAGGTCCTTAATTTTATGAAAATCTCTCTTTATTAAATATAAAACATTCATCAATTTTTATATTTAGCGAGATACAAAAAGGTATATTCATGTACATAAAATAATTAATAAGTAAACAAATGAGTGAAATAACTAAGAAGGTTAGAAAACTAAACCGGATGGAATCCTCCGAGCATGGTAGATCACCCCTCGAGCTCAGAACAGTCCAAGAAAATCATATATGCTCACAAAAGGTTAATGGGTGTTAATGTACAAAAGCTCAATATAAATAAAGCTCTAAGACTTGAGAGAAATAGAAAATGGGAAAGAAAAGGGGGTTTGAAAATATGGAGATAAAACCTAGGGACGGCCACTGCCGAGTGACCGACGGGCGTCAGTCAAGGTGACCAACGTGTCCCGTCGCTCACTCGAGAGAGGGCGTCTGTGGGTGGGGTGACCGACGGGCGTTGGTGAAACAGATGACCCGTCGGTCACCGCTGTCTCTAAAAAAAACGATGGCAAAACTATTTTTTCAAAGCAAAAACAGATTTTTACCACAAAACAAGATGAAAAGAATCAAAATAAAGAAAGATAAAAGCAAAATGTCAAAAAATAACAAGAATAAAAATAAAGATGAAGTAATATGGAGAATAAGTCCGGAATATTTACCCTCAGATAATATTTTGGTTGGATTTTTGGTATCGATTAAAGTCCCGCACGCTCTACGAGAAGACAAAATGAGAGGTCAAGAATGAGGAAAATAGATTATTTCCTTCTTGATGCTTCAAAAGACTGGATTTTGGAATCAAAACCTTAGGGAAACTAATTATATTTAGCTCCTTTTTAATGGTTTGATTCTTAAACTAAAAGAGATTTCTTAAGATTTGTGTTTGCTGGAAGAGAGAGAAATAAGTGTAAATTTTGACAGAGTTTCCCCCTTTATCAA
Source organism: Excoecaria cochinchinensis (assembly GCA_947683425.1). NCBI lineage: Eukaryota > Viridiplantae > Streptophyta > Magnoliopsida > Malpighiales > Euphorbiaceae > Excoecaria > Excoecaria cochinchinensis. The sequence continues at coordinate 6,313,625 of CANTUQ010000002.1, read as the reverse complement.
TTTTTCTAACCCCTTTTTTAGGTGGGAAATGAAAGCTTTTATAGGCCAGGGGTGACCGACGGGCGTTGGTTCAATAGACAGGCATTGGTTCAATCCTACTGACACAAGGATTCAACCGACGGGCTTGCAACTCTGACCGACGGGCGTCGGAGATGTTGCGTGTTCCGGGAAATCAGGTTGCGTGCTCCGAAAAATTAGGTCCCTCCGACGGGCGTCGGAAAATCATATAGGCCGTCGGTGACTTGAAGCGAGCGACGGTCTTGCCTTTGATAGACGGGCAGACCGCCGGTGGAGAAAATACACCTTTTGACCCAAAAATTCCCCGTTTCCTCCCTCTTTCCTACGAATACTGAAAGAACACAATTCTCATGAAGCAGGGGACCAAAACTTCCGAATCTCAACCATTTGTACGGACTCGGACGTTGATTCCTCATCGGGTAATCTCTAATCCGGACCGCCTCGGGACACAGTGCTTACAGGTAGCGTGATGCATAACTCACCTGCCTCATGCCCCACTATCCCCAGCACCCCCTCTACCGTTATTTCGGGGGATTTGGTTGAAAAACAGAGGATTATGGCTGATTTGGTGGAAAAAGAAACCTAATCCTTCAGAGGGAGTATACAAGAAAATATTGAAGAGAAGAAGGGGAGGATTTTGGATTATTGAGAGGAGGCCGAAAAGAACTCAAAAGAAAACAGAGAGGAAAAGAAAGCTTTGAGAGCAAGAAAGTGATTTTTATTCTCAAAGCATTCTGAGATTGTTTCTTGAATCTAGGAAATTAATTCCTATTGTTTGAGATTCAATCGTCTTTGGTTTTTTCTTTAAAGTAACTTTCATTTTAAAATTTTTATCAGTCACTGTTTTATTTTTTTTCAAGAAAAGCAAGGAGGAAAACTAGAACTTCTTCATCTGCAAATCAAAGATCATAACTGAGGGTAAATACTAGAATAAACATCTCTTTCATTCCTTTCTTTCTTCTTTTCTTTCTTTTTCTCGTTTGGCTTTACATGTTATTTCTCTTCATTGTACATACTCTATTTGGTAGTTGTTTGTTATTTTTTTAATCTGTTTATTATACGTTTGTTGTTTGTTATCATGTGCGATCCTTAAACATTTATTACGATTAATCAGCATGTTTGGTGTTTTATTGACCATGTTTTGATGGCATATTGTCATGATTTTTAGTTTGTTATTAGTCCTCTGTTTGTCCCTGTTTTTGTTGTTTGTCTGATCGTGTCTTTGTTTCGTCCGAGCCGTGACTTTCCCGATCGAGACGTGCTCTTGTTTTCTTTTTTCCTTCCCGACTGATCCATGCTTTGGTTTCTTTGTTTTCGATCGGGTCTTGCTCTTCATCCGAGTCGTTCGTCTGTTTTTTTCTAATCGGATTATGCCCTGTATCTCCCCTCTGATCGCCCGTTCTTCCCTCATAGGCAGTGCATGATTTGTGCAATAAGTGCACGAGTAGTGCACTCATTGCACGACTCGTGCATCCATGTCTGGCCCCTCACCCTCCTTTGGTTATTCGTCTTTCCTATTTTTACCCAAACGTCTGAACATGAATGCATGAGATGAAATGTAATCTGTCCCGTTCTTTTGCTTTCCTTCATTTTCTGCATGCTGCCTTTGCTTCTTTTATTTTTTATCTCTTTTTACTGCAACTGTTTTATGTTTAATTATTTCTATTTACTTAATCCTTTATATTTAATTAGTTTAATTGATTATTATTTGATTGATCTATTAATCGTTTTAATTAATTATTTTATTCAACTAATTTATTTGTTCATATTACATTAATTATTTAATTTACTTTACTAATATTTTATTTTATTTTTTATTTTGTTGCCTTGAAATTTATTTGTGTATGTGAGTCATATTTGTGCACGAGATGGAGGACCGGGAGACCAAAAACCTTCAATTTATGGTTTGTATTTTTTAATTGTTGTATTTCCTTTTATTATTATTTTTATGTGTTGCATGTAAAAATGTGTTTTAGATTCGTCCGTATTATAGAAAATTATGTTTTTTACAATAATTAATAACTTGGAATTTTTCTTAATAAAATGGACCAATATCCTATTTTAACCAATAAAATCTCACTTTCAAATGGAGAACTAATTTTCATAAAATGGGATCACTCATCCCGATTTTTCTCAATCAATACCCAAAAGTAGTTCTCTATTTTTTTTAAGTTAATAAAAATGAATCAATGTTCCTAAAATTCAATAAATCTCCCGATTTATGTATGATTATTTTTTATGAGTTCATTTATTCATTTGGGCCCTTATAATTAATTTTGAGGCAAACTTTAATTTTATACTTTCTTATTTTGAGGGATTGTTCTGTTCCAATTTTTACACGTAATTTATTTATTTCATTATCACTTTATTTATTGCTTTCCAATATGCTTGCAATGCGCTTTAAATTTAATGTATAACCGTGTGAGATGAGAGATAAAATTTTAATTTCTTAAAAACTCAATTATAAACTTGACTTAAGTCATTAATAAGAGTAAAGTTTTGAACTCTATCTCTGGTTTAGACCAATAGAGGTTAGAGACCTTTCCCAATTTCTCATAAATTGGGTGGCGACTCCAAAATACCTCAAATGTGCCTAAAGGCGTCGTGAGGCTAGATGATCCTTTCCAATGTTCTATTGGGAAGAAGGCATCCAAAATGACTCATGATGCCCAAGATCAAAAAGGCGCAAACCAATCCCTTGAGCCCTAAAAGCGGGTTCAGAGAGGGCCTTTACTAGGTTCAGTGCAAGTCACAGTCGTGGTAAAATATACTGCAACTCGATGGCGACAAGCTATAAGCTTAAACACACCGTGAAAGGTAAGGACTGCCTCAGGTACGCATCTCTTTCTTTCTTCTCTGAATTTTGGCTCATCTAGACACTAGTGTACTAGTTTTCCCAAAATTGGGGGCAACTGTAGACACCGGGTGTAACACTCGAGACCCTTTGGGGGGATATCGAGGCACCACACACACACAAAGACAATCACGCATGCGAAAACGAAGGCTATCATAAATTTAATTACATAACTCAAAATATGCATTAATTACAAAATTACAAAAGGATCCTTATAACTAGTACATATGCTAATCCTTTACAAATACAAAAATAATATTCTATACCAAAAACATATACAAAAAAAAATACAAGAGCCAAGTACAAAAAGAACCAACTCTAACTCTTAGTGGCCGACCTGCAGATGCTCCACACCGAACGAACTTGCCACCTACACGAAAAAACACCCGTACTAAGCGATAACGCTTAGTAGGGAGGAATAGAAACATATATATAACATAATAACATTCATTCATGAATACATGTAATAATAATAACATGTGAAGTTCATATGCATAAACATACAATAATCACTCTAATAATAAAGCAAGTAGCATAACAAACATAATCACTACTATAAACAATTCTTATATACATATACAAATCTCTGAACATGAATCCTAGTTCAAACTCAATACACTAGCCTGAATTTACATGGGTGATGGATACGGGTACACTGGATATTGCGAACAGTATCAAACACTAGAGATCGAAATCTCAAAACATTTTCGAAATACTGGGGATACCCGAAGGTATCAAGCACTGGACCCAAACAAGGTCAAACACTAGTAGCTGTAATCACTAGCCCTTTATAAGCATGCTTATCTATCCACTACTATGACCATTCAGGCTCACTCAACACACTCTACCATATCTATCAAACTTTACAATACCGAAGAATCCCATCACTAATCCTAATTAAAACTCATTATAAGCATGTGAACAATGCAAATATTAGCTCATGATAATAATAATCATAAGTAAGCATGAGTGAGAAACCATAACCCCAAACTGAACTTACCTTTCAAAACCACCTCTTAATCTCAAGTAACCTAAGCTCAAACCTTGAAGATCAACCAAGAAGAAAACAAGGAGAAGAAATTAAATGAAGAAGAGGAAAGGAAGAGGCACACGCAGGAAGAAAGAGCAATGGGAAACCAAGCAAAAATTTGCTTTCCCTCTCTCCTCTTTTCACTTCCTCATTTAATTCCCCCCAACTACTCTTGCCATGTGTCAATCTCCAATTGGCTCAACTAATAAAATTTTGTCTTATTTCACTTTAAATCCTTAGCAAACTCCTCTTTAGTCCTTAACAATAACCTTTTAATCATTGAAAAAATTCTTTCATTTAAAACTTTAATTACTCTTTCAATTTAGTCCTTAATTAAATCAAGTTCTCACTTGTCCAAATACCATTATGCCCCTTTTAACACAATAAAATTGTAATTTCTACTAGGGTCCATTTTGGGATGTTACACCGGGTCCTGAGACAGTCCAGATCAGAGTTACCCGATGAAGATATCAATACTTATTTTTGAGCAAATGAATGAAAGTTACAATCTTTCACTCTTCAAATTCATGAGGATTGAAAATTTTTCTTGATAATAGGAGACGTCCTTACGTTGGGAGGAGTTCGTCAATAAAAAATCTTGAATTTCGTCCACCGACGGGAGACCCATCGATCAAGAGAGACGCCCGTCTCTTGGTCTGAAAGACGGCCTCCCCTCATGAGCAGCGTCGATCACTCGCTCGGGACAGGCCCGTCTCAAGCGGGAGCGACGCCCGTCGCTCGCGTAAGATGGTCCGTCTCTCATAGTGAGCGACGACTGTCGCTTGCGGTGAGGGTCTGTCTCTCGTGCTGAGCGACGCCTGTCGCTCGTGCGAGAGGCACCTGTCCCTCGCTAGTGATGACCGGACCCTCATCACCAGTCTCTCACGAAGGTAGCCTGCCACTCGATAGGACAGGTGTGCCCCGTGACCGACGCCCGTCGGACTTCGAGCGACCCCTATCGATTGGAGATTTGAGGCGCTATTTCACGGGATTCTCCCTAATTTTTTGTGGATTCCCAAATCTTTTCCAAGATTTTGAAATATTCTTCAAATCATTTTCAAATATTTTCGAATTTCGGATTTGATTTTGGAAATATTCTGCGAATCCGTCGGTTTTGATTCTGATTTCATAAATCTTTTTCAAATTTGAATTTAAAATTTAAATTTATTTGAATTATTTTTCTTAACCTATAAATAGGGGGTTGAGGATCATTATTCAGGGTCAACAATTTTCACCAAAAATTGAGGGTTTCTCATTAAGAATTCCGAAAAGAGTTTTTTCCTTATTTTTATTAAGAATTTTCATCAAATCTCTTTCAAATTAAGGTGAATCTGGGAAAACGAAATCAATTCGTTCTTACTCGGTTTAATCCTCTTTTAGCATTTATAACTGCTATAAAATATTGAGAAGGAAAAATATAATTTTCTTTTCTTGATCTAATTTTAAAAATACAATTTTGTGGTAGAAAGTTTCCCAAAATTGCACATTACTATTCAATCCTTGTAGAATTCAAGGGCAGAAATCACGCGACATTCCCCTTCAGAAGGTACTATTCCGGAGGTAAATATTCTGGATCAATCTCTAGCTCATTTCATTGTTTCATCTTAATTTATTTAGGATTAATTTACTTGAAAAGGTAATTTTGAACGTGGAAATCAAAAGAGGAAAGGTTTTTAATTGATTTTTTTATTTTTTTCGAATTAGGGACGACCGACGGGCAGAGGATCTGCCGACGGGCATCGCTCTACTGAGCGATGGGCCGTCACGGAATTCTATCTCCGCCCGTCGGTTGGCCTAAGGACGGCCGTCGCTCGCATGATGTAGGCCATCCCTGGGCCTTCCTTCTCCATTTTCTTTCTTTCATTTCTCCTATCTTTTTATTCTTATTTCTCCTCATTTTCCATAACGAATTTTTATAGATTCTTCATCTTTATTCAATTTATCATGTTTATTTATTGTGGACTAATGCACTAACGTGATCCTTATTTTTTTTGTGAGTTTAACTATTTTCTTGGATTTGGGGTTTTATTAAGTGGAGAACACCGGGATGATTTGAGGACATTACTCAGGTTTATTTCTTTTCCTTATTTCCTTTTATTCCAATTCTCATGTACTATTCTATTGCCAATAATATTGTGATCCCGTTAATGTAAAAATGGCTAAAGATTTCTACAAAATAAATGGGATTTTCCCAAAAAAAATTGGACCAATATCCTGATTTCTGTCCAAACAAAAGTAGACATTTTGATATTTTTCTTTAATAAGGCATGCGAGGACCAATGTCTTCATCCTCCAACGAATGTCTCGTTTTGTATATGACTTGCATTTATTTAATAATGGGGATTGTATTCTACCCCTAGTTTTGTTGTAAACTATTGTGTTTTCGATTTATTTTATTTTGAGCTTACTTTATTTATTGCTTTCATTATATAATTGATCTGATGCTTTAATTATTGCATTAAACTAAATGAGAAAATGGGATAAAAGATTAAATTTAAAACTCAATCATAATTTAATCAAGGTATGAATAAATGGGAAGTCTCGAATCATCTATGGTCTTAGGCTCAACGAGGTTAGATGAACCTTTTTAATATTCTATTGGAAAGAAAATTCCAAAATATCTCTTGCTACCCAAAATAAGCCCAAGTTGCATTGTCTTAGGCTCCATGAGGTTAAACGAACCATCCCAATGCACTATTGAGGGGGGCACTCCAATATATCTCTGGTTTGCCCAAAATAGACGTATATGCATCATTTTCGGCTTCACGAGATTAGATGAATCTTTTCAATATTCTATTGGAAGGACGATTCCAAAATATCTCTTATTGCCTAAAATAGGCACACATGTACTGTCTTAAGCTAAGTGAGGCTAGACAACCTTTCCCAATATTTTATTGGGTGGTGACTCCAAAACACCTCCTTGTTGCCCAAAATAGATGCCCTTGTAATCTTTACAAGTTCCATGAACCTCTCTCGAATACCTTAAAAGCGGCTTTTTGGAGCCGCTGGGGTTCGGCGTGCGTCACACAACGACATGATGATTCTCCTTTTGGTAGTGGCGGTTCTACCTCAAAATGACTTTACTAATCTTATTTTGTATGATCTTATTATTAGTACAATTTAATATTTAGGAAGATATTATGTGGGACAATAACCTTATTTACTTTTTGAGTAATTTTAATTATATATACACTATGTAATAATATTAATTATATATGGTTTAGATTATATGTTTATAAATTTGATTATAATTTACATTTATATTCATATGAATGTCCATTTTTTAATGTAGTGTACATAATAAATTATTTTATTGTTTATTGATATGAAAATAAAATAATAAATAAAAAAATAATTTCATAAATTTAGCGATGGATTAGCGACCAAACTTTTCGTTGCTAAGAATAAAAATGATATTATGACTGAATAGCGACAGGAAATCCATCAGTCGCTAATTTTTAGCGACAGATATATTAATGCGACTGTTTGTCACAATTTTTAGCGACTGAATTTAGTGACTAAAATGTCCGTCGCAAATCAAATAATAACATATTTGGCGACCAAATTTATGGGTTCATTAGCAACAAAATATTTAATATTTGCGACTAAATTTAGTCGCTAAAATTAGGGACTGTTTTTTGATGTAGTCGCTAAAATGCTTGCGACATTTAGTCGTCTTATCGCTATATGTAATTAGCAACTGAATTTTCCATTTTAGCGACTAAAAATCCCGTTGCTAATTGCAAATTTTTTTGTAGTGATATAGCAATGTTAAACAAGCCCATAATCATTCTGAACAATTTTAGGTTCTATTTGACAAGAAATTAATATTTTATACTTAAATATTCACATAATATTCTAATTAACACATCATATTTTTAATGCTAATTACATGTATTCTTGGATGGTAATCATGCTTATAGTCATTTCATAACATTAGACACGTGTTGGACAAGTTTGATAAACTTCCGATGAAGTTCGGTGTCAAACTAGCAAGAAAAATTCACTTTAAAAGCTGAAAATAGAGAGTCACACAGCGGTCACAACATGTGGACCACTTATTGGGCAATTTTGGGGTTCAAAAATACATTTTCATGGCGGTCAGGAAGTTTACATGGCAGGCAGGAAACCCTGGTAGCCTTGTAAACTTACTCTGCCACACTCTGCACATGACAAATTCTAGGTCCAATTTTGTATAGTGTTTTTATGTAGCTAGAGGCCTTTTTGGGAAAAAGTGTCTCTAGACATTTGTTCGCCTATGTCTTAAGTTTCTACTAGCAAAAACTCATGCAATTTGGACTTATATCCTAGGCAATATGCCCTTGGAAACACCAATTGCTCCCAATGCCCAGATAGAACCAGTTTTTCAATTTCAAGAATATTTTTGAATGTCCTAGGGTAGGATTTAACTCTCGGTCTCTTATATAATTTTGTAGATATGGATCTTAAGTTTTACTTCCAATTAGAAGTACCCACTTTAGATTTTTGTAGACCAATTTATAGCCAAAACACTGTCTGGGGGTCAGATGGTTCTAGACAGAATTTCACCTAAATTTATGAAAGAGAAATTTATTCCTTTTTTAACCAATTCAACAACCACAACCAAGTTCAACACATCAATTACAAATAATATAATCTTAAAATCACCTCAAATCTTAAGTTGAATAAACACAAAGAAGTAAGGGTTTCCAAACCTTGATTTTTGCCCAATCTCTTCTCTTCTTTGCTCCCTCTTTTCTCCTTGCCTCTTACTTTCTTCTTCTCCTTTCCATCTTTCTTTTGGCTGAATTTACTCAACTAATAACACCATAATTTTTCACATTAACACTTCCTTAACTCACAAATCCAAACTCATATTAATAGAAAGGAAGAAGAAGGAGAAATTATCAATTAAACTTACCTTTTTAGCTTAAATTACACCTAAAAAATTCAAACCTTTCCTTGGTATTCTTGGCCAAGAGTTAGAGCTAATTCCAGCCCCTCATCATTTGGCCGAGATGGACTTAAGTAAGGCCAAGCAAATTCTCTCATCTATTCTAGAAGTAGGCTAAGTGTCCATATTCTATTGGCCGAAAGTCTCTTTGCAATTTAATCCTTCCTCTCCTACTTAATCATACATTTAACATGTAATTGTTTTTAAATCAAACACTGGCATACAATACTCTTTAATTTACACATTCAAGTCACCAATTGTCAAATTACCAATTTACCCTTGACTTTTAAATTAATACCGATTATGTCCTTTTCGATAATTTAACCGCTTATTCACTCATATTCAATTTTCATCATACCTTGATTATATCTTAATACGGCTAGGGTGTATTTTGGGTCCTTACATTTCTCTTCCCTTAAAAGAATTTTATCCTCAAAATTCATCATGTCTCATGTATTTATACTGTATACAATACTATTATACCTCAATTCTATACGATTATGTAACATATAAATTCCAAATACCATGTTCTTTTCTATGTACTTTACTTTCCATATCATTTATTTCTCTTTATATCTCTTCATTCTCTATAAGTTCCTTTCACTCAGTCTCTCTTATCAGTTCTAACCCATATTATCTTTTCTTTTTCTCTTTTTCTTTTTAACACATCTACTTTAACTTTAATGCACTCACTGTACATCCTGTCAGCTTTCTTTCAAATGAGCATATGCTTTATCATGTATGAGCAAATGATGCGAATGTAATGGAAATGTAGTATGATTCACTTATGCAGAAGATACAGATGTAGTTCATGTATTGACAATGCATATCGCCCACCCTATACGTAACATGTTTAAATGAATTCAATTGAGGTCGCTGACAGGTGTATGGAGTACCACTGTTTCCTTTGATACAACCAGAGCAAGCTCTTCAGGTCTTACAGACACAAAAGAATCCGAGTCAAATAGGTCATGGTCTATCAGATTAATACTTCAAGATTAATCCTCTATAATCTCACAAGGAACTTCTTTCTCTATTATCTATATGAAGATAAGGACATCTAATTAGGCCAACACAGGTCTATACAAACTCATTCTAAACTCCTTTTGTCCAAAACCAAATAAACCTATGCTCTAATACCACTAAATGTAACACCCTGTACAGGCAACCTATAAAGACTGTCATATGATATAGGATTGCCTGTAGGGGAGCATCTCACAACGGTGTACAAAGGTCCATAAACAATTAACTGAATTATTTACTAATCGTTAATACAAAACATAATATAAAACATTTACTCATATTATTAAAAAAAATCTTTTTTTGCATTACATAACATGTGATATGAGTAACTATATCTTGTTCTTTACATCTCTTTACATATACAAAGTTACAATGTTCACATTTTTTCGTTACAAACCAACGGTCACATATACTTACTGTCCAGTTTACAAAAGTATACAACTTGTTAACAAAATTCACAACTCAAAAGAAACTACATTAAAGACTTTCTCGTAGACTATGTTGGCCCTGAATTATTGTAGATCATCCTTAGAAGTGACATCGATGCTTATACCTACACGGATTAAAATCATGTGCAAAGCATAATGCTTAGTGGAGAACATATCATGATGTAAAGGACCTCTCATAGAAGTCATCGGATTCTTACACACACATATGGTCATACATATAACCATATAATTCTATATTCATTCATTCACAAAGAATAAAGTTAAATAAGTAAGGATATACTTTCTTATCACAATTCATGACTACCAAATTATCCATCACATATTACTATGTTATTATCATTTGATGCAAGTTGGCTATCTTTCACAAATAATGCAGTTACATATATTATCAAATGTCAATACCTTATTCTTGCAACCTTTCTATTTAATATATTCATATGTTCATTTCATCCAAAATAAAACATATCACCTAGTTCCAGGCTTGCAAATATAATCTATAACCATACCACATATTTGTTACATTCGAAACAAAACATATTGTATAGTTTAAAATTTGCTTGCTTTCCTGTTAGTGTGGATAAACGGGAGAATATCTAGCATCCCTGAAGGGAATACTAGCTGGCATCCCCATAGAGAAAATTAGCTAGCATCCCCATAGGGAAGTATGTAAAGGAGACATGTAGTCTCTAAGAAAAGACAACAAATGGGTGTCAATTAATAAGCAGTTGTGTCTAGCTTCATATAGGTATGCCTATCTATCCACAACTTAGATTTCCAAGTAGGCTCTAATTGTAACACCCAAATACCCCTTGGGAGGATATCGGAGTGCCACAAACAAATAAGAGCGCAAACATACGCATACAGAAGCGAAAGAAATAAAACACGGCATAAGCGAGCAAACTTGAATACATATATATATCAAAATAAGTGCCAACAATTACAAAAGCATCCTTTTTACATTAGCAACTACATATAACAAATACAACCATCTTCTATATACATAACAAATATCAGATACATAAATAAAACTTTGCCTATACAAAAAGACTCTCAACGAGCACCAACTCCTAGTGGCCATGACCTGTAGATGCACCGCTCCAAAACCGAACCTGCAACCTACACGGGGAAACACCCATGTCAGAAGGCTCAGTGGGGAGAAACAAAAGCAAAAGACTTCTAATGAAGTCACAAATAACACATATACAAAATCATAACAGCATGCTTATCACACAATAACATATAACCACAAACGATAAAATAGGAGAACGTAAATAACATATGCATCTTATTCTTAACATGAACAATTCATATATCTTTAAATATGCTTTAGTAAGTACAAAATCACTAACTTTTATCATAAGGAACGGGTAATTACATAACAATGCATCTCACAGGCACACATATACATATAAACATATTGGAAAATATCAATCACACTTAGAGTCATACACTAGCCTGAATTCCCATCTGTGGTGGATACGAGGGCTGAAGTTACTGTTTGGACATAGTATCGAACATATAGAGATGTGAGTCTCAAAAAATTTAAACCCAAAGGTAACAAAAGAGATCGAAGTCTCAAAACATTTAGACCTGAACGAGGCCCACATTAGACCCAAACGGGGTCGACTTTTAGCAGCTGCAAAACTCTAGCCCTTTATAAGCATGCTTATCTATCTACTACTATGACCATTCAGGCTTATACATATACACTCTAATTAATAAGTCTCGCTATACATATACTTAAGTATTAGAACAATTTATACATAATTCAATTAAGATAGGGCTCAAACTTTAAATCATATACCAATCAATAGTGAGAAACCATGCAAAGTGCAACAAATAAAGCACATCTGAACGCGCTCATGACATAGGCGATCCTCTCCCAAAATCGTGCTCACGACAAGCTCTACAGTTGTGAGAAGGAGCTGGCAAGCCTTTATCGCTCCCGCGACAGAGGGCGGGGAATTCCCCATTGTGCTCACGCTCGCAGGCGCGCTCACGATGAAGAACAGCCCGGCGAACACACAACTAAATGAGCTCTCTGTCGGGCTCGCGACTTAGATCGCGCTCGCGATAGATAGCACCTCAATAGGAGCTCAGCAACCATGCACTATGTCGCGCTCGCGGCAAAGTCATAATTCACACACTAATCCTAACTTTATAGCTCCTCTCACCCTCCACTTCTCCCAAACTCATGCAATCAAGCATACAATTCAAACATTCATCATTCACACTCAAAAAATGCTTATAATCATGCCAATGACATTATACACTCATAACAAGCAATTAATTAACAATTAACAAGATAAACAACAAGACTAAAATCACACTCAAATTAACCATAAACACTTATAACCATGCCCACAAGCAAGCACTAATACCGCTTCCCTCAATACTCACATTTAGCCAAAAACCCACTCAAACACACACATAAACATGCTTCTCTATTCCAATTTCTAGAATTCTAAAATTCAAAGACCAAAACATAATAATAAGACAAAGACTCCCAAACCTCTATAGAAGCAACTTCAAATTCACTCTCCTTTAAGATTAGACCTTCCGTTTGCCCTTGTCTTGCCTCTTGTCTAGAGTTTCTTGCATAAACCAAACAAATGTACACTCTTAGACTAAACTCAAATCACGCTTAACCAAAAATAGAGGATAGAAGAAGAAGTCAAAACATCAGCTCAACTTACCTTGCATTCAGCCACTAAACCTCCTTAAATCCAAACCAAAAGCTCTTACAAAGTCCACCCAAGAAGGATGAGAAAGAAGCCACAAAATAAAGAAAGAAGAAGAAGAAGGAGAGGAAGAAGGGAAGCTTACGCAGGAAGATTTCTGCTTCCTTCTCTCTTCCTTTCTTTCTTTTCTTTATTTATTGCTCCCAACCACTCAAGCCTTAGGTGTCACTCTCTAATTGGTTCAACTTATAAAATCCTTGGTTTAATTCTCTTTAATCCATGGTCAGATATCCTTTTTCTCACTTAACTTAATTCTTTCTTTTAAAACTTTAATTCTTTTTCAATTGATTCCTTAATTAATCCACTTTCATACCTGTCCAATTATATTAATGCCCTTTTCTATACAATAACTCTACAATCTCCTTCTAGGATCCAAATTGAGTTGTTACTGTAACGCTCCGTTTCCGCCCTAGTAGTTTGAGCCTTATGTGTGTGTGTGATTTTGTATATATGATTTTGGCATGCGTTATTTTTATGTATGTGTATGGTTTAAATTATTGTATTATGTATTTTGGGGTTTGCTTGGGTGTGAGTGTGTATTGGGGAGTAGGGTGTGTTTTAGTAAGGTTAGTTTTGGGTGTATGTGAGAGGATGGTGGTTAGGGATGTTATGAGGAAGTTCTCCTATGAGGTGTTGCCATATGGCATGCGAGGGAGATATATATAGTGTGGAGAGAGGAGAGAGAAGACAGTTGTTCTCCTTCTTCTTTTTCCCGTTTCTTCCTTCTTCCTCACCCCGTTCTTCATCTCCTTCTTCCTTTCTTCTTTATTTTCATGTAGTCCTTCCCTTTTGCTATAATTTTGGTGAGTCTTGGGTAGTCCTAAATTGATTTGGGTAAGTGATAGCTAATTGTTCTTCCTCATCCTCTTTTTCCTTTTTAATTTGGTTAATTTGGTATTTTGGGGATAGAGTTTTAAAGCTTGTTTTGATGGGTATTTTGCTCAGAGATCCCTCCTAGAGAGCCTAAAGACAAGAAAATAGCAAGTGGAAGCGGAGCCCCGTAATTAGAGTTCAAGAATTTGAGGTTTGGGAACATTTGTTACTTTTGTGTATTTTTGTGTGACTATTGTGTTTTTGTGGAAATTATTGAAATTTGATGAGATATATTGTGTGTATTTGTATCTAAACGACATGGGAGTTGATTATTTTGAGTTGAGATGCATAAGTTGTATAGAATTGAACCCAAGCATGAGTTTGTATGAATTTCTAAGAGAAAATGTTGGTTTAGTGAATTCTGGAATTTGATCTTGTAAATTGTATGATTTGATGATGATAATTGGATTTTAAGTTGGGTTTTAGGTTGTTTAAGATGTTGTGAATGATTAATTTGTGTGGGGTTGAGTTTTGAAATCAATTAGAGGTTTGGGTGATTTTGGGAATATGGATTTCTGCAGATTTTCGCGTAAGAGCTAAAAATCATGACTCTGTCACGAGGTCGCGATAGATCTCTGTGAATTCAGCCCTTGCGCATGACTAAACAGATGTGGGACTGCCGAGCGATTGCAGCGAGAACTCTCTATCGGGAGTGAGATAGAGCGCTCAGCTACCGAGCGAATTTGAGCAGTCCCCTGTCACCAGTACACGCTTGTGCGCAAGTGCGACAGCAATTGCTGGCCGCTCACTGTCGCAAGCATGACAACTATCGCGAGCGCGACAGTGAGATATGCTTCAGTCTCCGTGCGAGCGCAAGGACTGCCGCGATCGCGACATGGGGCAAGTTTTTCCTCTATCGCGAGCGCGACAGACGTCACAAGCGCAAAACCTCCTGACTTCATTTTGAGTTTTCTTTTACGCTTTCGATGCTTAGTTTCTGTACTTGTGATGTTTTTAGAATTATGCATGGATAATTTTATGAATTATATGAATGTGATTTGATAAATTATGCATGACCTGCGAGAGTCAATAAGTTGATAAATAGGCATGCTTATAGAGTTCAGTTAGCTGTAGCCATACGTATGCGTTCTGGACCCTAATCAGGTCCCTGTTCGGATTCTCGCAATCCCTTTTAAACTTGAATCTTATTTAAGATTTCATGCGAAAATGTTTTGAAACAAAAAAAAGGAATAATTTTGATACCCTCGGGTATCCATGCATTTTGAATGAATATGTGTTACTCGCTATCCACTCTTTTGAATAAGCAGGTTTATTGTATTCAGGTGTTATAATTCAGTTCAGTATGAATGATTGTATGGTGAAGGATATTGACATCTTGAATATGATGAATTGTTTATTAAGAATTGATTTTCAGTATGTGCCATGTGTATGTGATTTGTTTCCGACGTCCACTTTGAGTGGTGGTTTTTCATTGTGTTTTCCCCACTAAGCGTATTCGCTTAGCACGGGTGTTTCATCCGTGCAGGTGTGAAAGATGTTGGAGTTTTGGGCAGGGTAATCCGCTTCAGCAAGGCCAACACAACTAGGAGAGAGAGATTTTTTTTTGTAGTACAAGATTGTACCTTTTTGTATATGTATTAGTTTACACATTTTGTATTGATGACTCTCGATGTAAACTCTACTTCTGTAATTTGGTTTGGATATCAAATATGTATATGATCTTCTATGCTAAGGCACTTTTGTATTTTGATATGTAAAGACTAGTTTGTAAATTAATAAATACCCTTTCTTTTATTTTCAGCCTCCGTCTTTTGGTTTTAAGAATTTTATTGTACCCGTTTTGAATGTATGATTCATAACTTTATTTGCTTTGTTTGAGGTCTTGCATGACAACCCTCATCTATCAGGGTCCCTCACCCTCTTCGAGGGATGAGTCTCCCTACATATAGGTAAGGGGTGTCATATTTTGTGGTATCAGAGCATTAGGTTTAAACGTTTCTGGGCAAGTGTAAGGTAGAGTGTACGTTTAGTGTTATGTTGGCCTGATGCGGATTGTTGTGTATGTTTTGTAGTTAGATGGAGTCTGCTCGTGGATTACTTGAGGGGTCAGCCGAGAGTGCGAATCCCCGAGAGCAAGATCCGTCTATTTCTGGTCCGGCTCAGCCACCTAGGGTTTAACTTGAGGCCCCTGCGGTCCCTTTTGAGGCCATGCTTAAGATATCTCAGGATATGGCCAGGGTTTTGGAAAGAGTTACTGCCCCTAGAGCACCGATTGAGAATATGAGGAAGTTTGGAGCGGAAGATTTCTTTGGAACTAGCTTGGATGAATCGGATAAAACTGAGAGGTGGATTGAGAAGGTTAGTTGGGTGCTAAGGGAAATTCGGTGTCCTCCGGAGAGAGAGGTGGAGTGTGTAGTGTCTTTGTTGCAGGGCTCAGCTTATGATTGGTGGACATTAGTGCTTAGGCGTCCTCAGCTTCCCGAGCCTGTGATATGGGACTTCTTTGAAAGAGAGTTTTGGAGTAAGTATATGACTAAGGCATTTAAGGAGGCCAGATGGGCACAGTTTTTGAGTCTCCGACGGAGAGTGTTATCTGTGGATGAATATGAGAAGGAGTTTAATCGACTCAGTAAGTATGCACCGCCAGGAGTTCTCACTGAGGAGTTTCGATGTCAACAGTTTGAGGTGGGTTTGAATGAGTCCTTAAAGGTGATGTTGGTTTCTTTGATGTCTTCACCGGATATCAGTTATTATCAGATAGTGCAGGCAACTTTGAGAGTGGAACGCTCTGAGAATATTTTAAGAGAGAAGGCTCAAAGGAAAAAGTCCTTTAGAGGAGGTTCTTCTTCAGGAAAGAGGTCGCGTGAGTCTCAAGGAAATCCTTCTGGTGAGTCGCATCCTAGTTCGGCTACTAGAGGGAGGAGACAGGAATCCTTTAGAGGGTCTGGCACGGGTAGAGGAGCTTCGGGTGGTAGAGGTGATGGAGTGCCTCAATGCTCCTATTGTAACAAGCGCTATTGGGGCAAATTGTAACACTCTTATAACACTATACTATACGTACGGTGACCGGATGTCTCATTGTTGCGTTGTACTAATGTCACCATGATATGTTACAGTACATAGTTCAGTAAAAAAAATTTTCACATTTAAACATTCAACGATACAATAAGATAATTAATCATAACACAATAGTTAATACATATGTCTATTATAAACTCATACCAATCTGATATGACCATATACATGCCATGTTTATGCTACTGTCTACGCTATCTGTCACTCCTTCCCAGTCAACATTCATATGTCGGCCACTTCACGCTTCCTGTTTCTCATAACCTACACGCAGTTACAGCACTACGTGTTGAGCATTAAAATGCCCAATGGTGTGGATACATATCCTAAACTTTCCATCTAAAATTACTCATGCATGCATACACACACAAAATTACTTGCTAACCATTTTAATTTTTACTCATAATTATTTATATTTACTTCAGTTTTTATCCTTTTTACTATTATTATTACTAATTAAAATTCCTTAATTACTTTTACTATTATTCCTATTGTAACCATTCATGTTATACTTATTCATGTGTCATTCCTTTTTTTTTATTCTTATCTTTTCTTTTTGAACATTTTCACCTTAATTATGAATTAACATTTATCACTTAAAATTCATTCATTTGTAGCATTTGTTCATTATTCATTCTTAGATTTCTATTTCCATTACTTTTACTTTTTTAGTTACTTTACTTATGTATTACCTATTAATTTTCCTTGCACCATTATCTCTTTATCATTGTCAATTCTGTCATAATTTATTTACTTTCTATTGACTATATTCCTCATACATATCACACCCCATAAGTGGCCTAACTGGAAATTGGCAATTTTAAGTGGATATTTAAGGACAATTGGGTTATTTGCTTATGAAAGAGGATTATTTTGCAAAGAAATAAAAGATGTAAATTGAAGATTTTTATTAGTGAGTTAAAAGTAATTTGTTAAGGACCTATTATAAGATTTGTGAGGAGCTGTTGGTAAAAGAAGAGTGAGTGGATTGTGAAACTGTGCATGTGTGCCAAGTGGTTGAGGTGAGTGTGTGCACGTGGGTGAGGGAAAAGAGAAGTCTGTATGTTTTTAATTTCCTGGAAACTATAGACGTGGGTTTTTCTTCTCTTTTGCTTTCTCTCTCACGGTAACCATTCTTTCCCTCTCCATTTGCTGTTCCTTCCATTTGCATGTGTGTTCTACCTGTTGTGAAGCTTGAGTCTGGATGTGTTAGTAACTTCAGAAGGTATGTGGCAGTCGTTTCTGGGTTCTGTTGGTTGTATCTCCTTCTATTTCTCCTTTAGGTTTTAGAGATTCTGTTATTGGATTTTTATTGTGGTTTTACTTGTTTGCAAGCCTCTGAGGATAAAAGAAAAGAAAAGGGAAAAGGCAAGGTTGTGGATTGAAGGATACAGTGGGCATTTTTGGGACTTCATTCAGGTTTGGGAGTGTCTGCCTTTCTCAATTTTGGATCCTATTTGTGTTGGTTGTTAAAGTTATTTGTTTGATTCTATTAATGCATATGCATGAGAAATATAATGTGTATACTTGATTCCTGTGGAAAAGAAGGATGTTAGATATGTAAATGAGATGAACATGCATGGTTTTAAATGTGAAATTCTGGGTTGGTTGTGACTCTCTGTTTATTACTGTGAGTATATGATAATGTAAAAATGTGAGTGAAATTGCTGTAAATGTGCTCAGAAGACTTAAAGGTACGTATTTGCATAGTTATTGCATGAAAAATGGTTTTAGATAAAGTGGAGTTTTGAATTTTAGAAGTACTCTGTTTTCTTGATTTTCTGGTTTTCACGTTTTCTGCAAATTCTGAGATTCTGAGTGGAGAAGAAGAAGAAGTGTGAGAAGAAGGTCACGAGACGTGATGCTGCATCACGCCGTGACCCCCTTCTCTGTTGAAGGTCACGTGGCGCGACACAGCTTCACGCCGTGACCTCTTCTCTGAAGAGGGTCACGTGACGTGATGCTGCATCACGCCGTGACCTGCTTCACTTTCCTGCGTGTCACGGGACGGGAGCTCGTGACTTCTCCCTCTCCTCTCGCAGGCGTCACGAGACGTGACTGGTGGTCACGTCGTGACTGCCTTGCTCTTTTGCCTGGCGCTCGCGTGAAGCTGCGTCACGAGACACCACTGCCTGGGTGACTCGTGACCAGCCTTCCCCTGCTGCCCTGTTTTATTAAAAATGAAGTTTAACTTCTGATTTCAAGAATTTTTGCACTACATGACAAATTTTTGATTTAAAATCTGTATTGTGTTTTAATAATTGCTTAATATTGGGTTTTGTATACATGATTAATAATTAATATACATGATTTACATGTTTATAGTTTATTTAACAGGGACTTTTTCAATATGAGCTATTTGTTCTTATTACCTCTTGTAGTTAATATTTATATGTTTAAATGTTTCTGAATTTGATTATTATACAAGTATACATGATTTATAAGCTAGTATTTAATGAAATTTTCATGATTTGATATATGAATTGTTGAGTTGTATCATTTGAGCCTGAATAGTCATAGTAGTGGATAAGTAAGCGCTTACTTAGGTCAGAGTGTGTGTGCAGCTGCTATATGATAAAATGATATATGCGGGTCCGTATAGATCCTTGTTTCGACCATGTTTGGTCTATATGGAAATAAAGCGAGACCTCGGTCTCTATATGAAAAGTACATGTTCGAGACTCATGTCTCTATATGCTTGGGATACTGTGTTCTATCAGTATCCAAATGACCGTATCCACTTCTTAGGTTTATACCAGACTAATCAGGCTACATGTTTATATGTGATATATATATGTTGAGATGTTTATTGACATGATTAAAGGTATATGTTGCACATGAATTCTTGTATATCCTATATCGGTGTAAAGTAGAAAAGTATGTTTGTATTAGTTAATTACTTGTATTGTAAATATCATAAAGGTAATGTGATACTGTATTGTATATGTATATTGTTATTTTGTTTTGTTCCTCCCCACTAAGCGTTATCGCTTAGCACGGGCTCTTTTCCCGTGCAGGTGGCGAGTGTAGCTTGGAGTCAGATATCTGCAGGTCGGCCACTAGGAGTCTTTTTGGATGAAGTTGTTATATTTTTGATGTCTTCCGCTGTAGTTTTGTATATGGCTTGTGTATAGCAAAGTAAACTTTTGTAAAGGAACAAACATTATTTTTGTATATGTAATTGCTTACGAGCCTCTTTTTGTAAAACGATATTGATATATGTTATATGTAAACAGGATTTTACTATTAAATGATTAAAAGTTTCTTTATATTTCATTTGGTTTTTGTTTATATATGTGTATTTGGATTCGTTATATGTGTTCGCTCGCGTGGCACTCCGGCATCCTTCCAACGGGGATGGCGGGGTGTTACAGCTTGGTATCAGAGCCCAGGTTTGGTGGTTCTGGGTTATGTTGTGATTGCTTGAGTGTAGAGTCGAGTCTATGCATGAGAGTCAGTTTTGTATAGTGGCCTAATGCAGATGTCTTGTGTTTTGTAGTGTTTGTATGGAGTCGGATCCAAGTGAGTATATGGGCGACACCATGAGTAGTGCCAATGTGAGTCGTGGAAGGAATCCAGTTAGAAGAGATGATCCAGTTAGACAGGATAGACATGAGCGGGAACCTGCACCAGCTGAGGGTGCAAATAGGGGTGTTGCTTTTGATCCAGCGTTAGTTCAGGGGTTATTACAAGTGGTTGATAGGTTGACTGCACCTAAGGCTCCAACTGAGTTGTTAAGAAAGAGAGGAGCAGAGGATTTTCATGGGACTGCTTTAGATGAATCCGATGTGGCTGAGTTTTGGCTCAAGAGAGTAGGTAGGATTTTGCAAGAGATTAGGTGTCCTGCAGACCAGAGAGCTTCTTGTGCTATATCGTTGCTTTAGGGACCAGCCTATGATTGGTGGGAGCTTGTGATGAGGAATCCTCAGCGACCAGCTGAGCTGACTTGGGAGTATTTTAAGCAAGAGTTTGAGCAAAAGTATATAACGAAGGCATACCAAGAAGCTAAGTGGAGAGAGTTCATTAATTTGAAGCAGCGGGGCATGACTGTCAGTGAGTATGATAAGGAGTTCAACCGGTTAAGTAAGTATGTGCCTGAGCAGTTGTTGACAGATGAGTTCAGATGTAGGCACTTTTTAGAGGGATTGCGTGAGGTATTCAGAGGCCCCTTGTCTGCGATGATTGTCTTGCAGCCAGTTGGGTATTATCAGATTGTGGCTGCAGCAATGAGGTTAGAGGAATCTGAGGAGATCAAGCAGAGAATGGTTAGCAAGAGGAGAGCACCGGAAGGGGGAGTTGAAAGCAAAGGGTACTCCAGTTGAGCAAGGATCTAGAGGAGGTGTACAAGTGCCTTCACAGGTAGAGAGTGTAGCCCCACATGGTAGTAAAGGAAATCGAGCACCAGAATGTGAGCACTGTCATAGGTACCATTGGGGTACGTGTCGAAAGATTACCGGAGCCTGTTTTAAGTGTGGGAGTATGGAGCATCGGTTTGCTTTTTGCCCTAATCGAAGAGAAGACCAGAATCAACAAGAGAGCAGAAGATCCAATGTCATCCAAAGCAATCGCGAGGGAAGTAGAGCTCCGAGAGCACCATCAGAAACAGTGCAGCGACCTGGTGCTACAGAGGATCATAATCAGTATAGAGGTTATGCTATGATTGCTAGAGATGCGACTGGTGCAGCGGGTCCTTCGGGTAAGTGTATATATGTTAAGTTTTGTTTCGATTTGGTTTTGGTATTTGAGATTTGTTTGGTAAGCAAGGAAATTTCGAGGACGAAATTTTCTTAAGGAGGGGTGAGTTGTCACACCCCATAAGTGGCCTAACTGGAAATTGGCAATTTTAAGTGGATATTTAAGGACAATTGGGTTATTTGCTTATGAAAGAGGATTATTTTGCAAAGAAATAAAAGATGTAAATTGAAGATTTTTATTAGTGAGTTAAAAGTAATTTGTTAAGGACCTATTATAAGATTTGTGAGGAGCTGTTGGTAAAAGAAGAGTGAGTGGATTGTGAAACTGTGCATGTGTGCCAAGTGGTTGAGGTGAGTGTGTGCACGTGGGTGAGGGAAAAGAGAAGTCTGTATGTTTTTAATTTCCTGGAAACTATAGACGTGGGTTTTTCTTCTCTTTTGCTTTCTCTCTCACGGTAACCATTCTTTCCCTCTCCATTTGCTGTTCCTTCCATTTGCATGTGTGTTCTACCTGTTGTGAAGCTTGAGTCTGGATGTGTTAGTAACTTCAGAAGGTATGTGGCAGTCGTTTCTGGGTTCTGTTGGTTGTATCTCCTTCTGTTTCTCCTTTAGGTTTTAGAGATTCTGTTATTGGATTTTTATTGTGGTTTTACTTGTTTGCAAGCCTCTGAGGATAAAAGAAAAGAAAAGGGAAAAGGCAAGGTTGTGGATTGAAGGATACAGTGGGCATTTTTGGGACTTCATTCAGGTTTGGGAGTGTCTGCCTTTCTCAATTTTGGATCCTATTTGTGTTGGTTGTTAAAGTTATTTGTTTGATTCTATTAATGCATATGCATGAGAAATATAATGTGTATACTTGATTCCTGTGGAAAAGAAGGATGTTAGATATGTAAATGAGATGAACATGCATGGTTTTAAATGTGAAATTCTGGGTTGTTTGTGACTCTCTGTTTATTACTGTGAGTATATGATAATGTAAAAATGTGAGTGAAATTGCTGTAAATGTGCTCAGAAGACTTAAAGGTACGTATTTGCATAGTTATTGCATGAAAAATGGTTTTAGATAAAGTGGAGTTTTGAATTTTAGAAGTACTCTGTTTTCTTGATTTTCTGGTTTTCACGTTTTCTGCAAATTCTGAGATTCTGAGTGGAGAAGAAGAAGAAGTGTGAGAAGAAGGTCACGAGACGTGATGCTGCATCACGCCGTGACCCCCTTCTCTGTTGAAGGTCACGTGGCGCGACACAGCTTCACGCCGTGACCTCTTCTCTGAAGAGGGTCACGTGACGTGATGCTGCATCACGCCGTGACCTGCTTCACTTTCCTGCGTGTCACGGGACGGGAGCTCGTGACTTCTCCCTCTCCTCTCGCAGGCGTCACGAGACGTGACTGGTGGTCACGCCGTGACTGCCTTGCTCTTTTGCCTGGCGCTCGCGTGAAGCTGCGTCACGAGACACCACTGCCTGGGTGACTCGTGACCAGCCTTCCCCTGCTGCCCTGTTTTATTAAAAATGAAGTTTAACTTCTGATTTCAAGAATTTTTGCACTACATGACAAATTTTTGATTTAAAATCTGTATTGTGTTTTAATAATTGCTTAATATTGGGTTTTGTATACATGATTAATAATTAATATACATGATTTACATGTTTATAGTTTATTTAACAGGGACTTTTTCAATATGAGCTATTTGTTCTTATTACCTCTTGTAGTTAATATTTATATGTTTAAATGTTTCTGAATTTGATTATTATACAAGTATACATGATTTATAAGCTAGTATTTAATGAAATTTTCATGATTTGATATATGAATTGTTGAGTTGTATCATTTGAGCCTGAATAGTCATAGTAGTGGATAAGTAAGCGCTTACTTAGGTCAGAGTGTGTGTGCAGCTGCTATATGATAAAATGATATATGCGGGTCCGTATGGATCCTTGTTTCGACCATGTTTGGTCTATATGGAAATAAAGCGAGACCTCGGTCTCTATATGAAAAGTACATGTTCGAGACTCATGTCTCTATATGCTTGGGATACTGTGTTCTATCAGTATCCAAATGACCGTATCCACTTCTTAGGTTTATACCAGACTAATCAGGCTACATGTTTATATGTGATATATATATGTTGAGATGTTTATTGACATGATTAAAGGTATATGTTGCACATGAATTCTTGTATATCCTATATCGGTGTAAAGTAGAAAAGTATGTTTGTATTAGTTAATTACTTGTATTGTAAATATCATAAAGGTAATGTGATACTGTATTGTATATGTATATTGTTATTTTGTTTTGTTCCTCCCCACTAAGCGTTATCGCTTAGCACGGGCTCTTTTCCCGTGCAGGTGGCGAGTGTAGCTTGGAGTCAGATATCTGCAGGTCGGCCACTAGGAGTCTTTTTGGATGAAGTTGTTATATTTTTGATGTCTTCCGCTGTAGTTTTGTATATGGCTTGTGTATAGCAAAGTAAACTTTTGTAAAGGAACAAACATTATTTTTGTATATGTAATTGCTTACGAGCCTCTTTTTGTAAAACGATATTGATATATGTTATATGTAAACAGGATTTTACTATTAAATGATTAAAAGTTTCTTTATATTTCATTTGGTTTTTGTTTATATATGTGTATTTGGATTCGTTATATGTGTTCGCTCGCATGGCACTCCGGCATCCTTCCAACGGGGATGGCGGGGTGTTACAATACATCTATGATCATTAGTTAATTATGATTATTGACATAGGACTTGCTTTATCATTTTATTTACAAAACAATCATTATTATTATCTATTCTCTTATTTTATTATTATGATTATATATTTACTTCCAATATTTCCCTTCACAATTACTATTTTCATGCTTGTCCATTTTCTTTGCTCCTATACTCATTTCCCTCATTTTTAATTAATTCATTTTCAATCATTATTACCAATATTTTCTTTTACTATTAACATTGGTACTATTATTTCTATTAAGTTACTTAATTTGATCCAGTATGCAATTATAATTCAGTTTGCATTATTTTTAACATTTACACTATTACTACTATTATCATTATTAATGCTACCATTTATATGATTATTTATTACTCTATATGTATAATTACTTATATCAAATATGTTATATGCGTCACATTAAATAACTAATACTATCATTATTTTTCTTATATTTAACAGTACTATAATTTGCAATATTCTATAAATAATTACTATTATTATCATTGATTGCTAATATTAACATTTTCATAAATATTTACCTTAACGTGGATATTAATACTAATATTGTTCTTATCATTTTTAGACCATTAATTTCCTCAATTACCTTTTCATCATAAATTTAATATTTATTTTACCTATAAATTTTACTTAATTTTTCTATTTATATTTTTGTGTTGTTCTTTTACAGTTTAATCTCTAGACTTTTATTACAGTTACAGTATTACATTTATTGAATTAATTGTTACATATTTATTCATTCTATCTTTCCTATTTCTTTTATTAGTATTAATACTATCAATTTACATTTTAAATTCTTCTATTATATTAACATTCCAATTTCCATCCTTATATTAACACTTTATCGTTATTTTATTAGTTTTCATTCCCAGTCCGATTTTTGGCATGAAGTTATCATCAAATCTATAATGATCAATTTATTATTAAATACATTTTAAATTCTTCTTCTATTTTCTTTTACATGGCTTATTAATATTTCTATTACTGCTACTACTACTACTACTATTATTATTATTATTAAGTCATTAATTTCTCCATCTTCACTCATTTATTCAATTGATATTTATAATACTTGTCAAATATATTTTAACCCTTTAAATTATATTATCATCATCAATTTACTGTTTAACCTCTACTTTTCATTAAATTACCATATTACCCTTTTCTTACCACTTATATATAATCATGCCATTATATAACTTTATTATTACCTTTATTTCATTATTTAGCATGCAAATTACCAATTAGTCCTTACAATATTATTCTAATGCTAATCTACTCTTAAATTCTTTTTAATTTTATTCAAATTACAATATTACCCTTCAATTACCATATATTTACAAGTATACCATTAAGATTATTTCTTTCTTATTTTTCACATTAATTCCATTTCTTATATGCAAAATTCCCATTTGATCCCTAAATGTCATTTTGGTATCAATTTACCTTTTAGTCCTTAATTCATTAATATTTTTACTTAATTTAATATTTAAACGCATATAACTTTATATTTCTTTTTTTTAATTCATTCTTTTATATAACTACTATTTTGCCCCTATTACTTTAAAATCTTTACATTTTAGTCCTTCTTTACCCTATATTCCTTTATTAATATTCATTCACTTATTTAAATTCATTTTCTATTATTTTGACATACAATTTATTATTTAATCCTTAAATACTATTTTTGTGCCATTTTACGCTTTATACCTTATACTATTATCAAATTATTTACTTTACCAATTCATCATTTTTTTTATGTCCCTCTTATTAACCTTATTAATTATTAAATTTACACTTATCCCCTTTTTATCATTTAATTCCTCAATATTATTAATTATTTTCAAATAAGTCCTTTATTACTCTATTTCTCATTTTAATTTCCATTTACTTACTTCAATTCATTTCTTTAGCATTTTAAAATCTATTTCATAATTTTGCCCCCAGTGTCAATCCGATAGAAATCTCTGAACCGGATACACGGGACGTGGATCCCACAGATCCACTACAAACATTTTGGAGTGATTCCGAGGAATCACCCATACATTCCATTTCAGATTCCATTTCATTTCATTTCATTTTACATTTCAACATTTAGTAGACCGTCATTGGCCTACTTAAGCGAGTCGCCATGACTCGTACCGCGGTGTGGAATCCTTATGGCTAGCCAACTATATCCTGAACTAGATTACTACCAGACCACTACTAAGGGCAATTAAATCATTCATTCACTTCAATTTCCATTATAACAATCACTTAAAATAAATTATACTATTAGTTAACAACATAACCAAACCTTATAATATTCACTATTTCCTTACTAAATCACATTTATTCCACCATTTATTTAATAACATGATCATTCCAACCATAATTTCATTAAAACTACTAATTTAATTTCATTTCCATTATAAATATAATGTGCTACTTTATTCTAAAATATTCATTTTTAATTAATAAATTCTAAATAAATTACTATATACTCAATTTTCATTCTTTATTCATTTTATGCCATATTATCAACTAAATTACACAATTAACTTAATTTTTAATATAAACATAATACACTAATTAATTCTAAAATATTCATTTGTACATAATAAATTCTAAATAAATTCTCACATACCTAATTTTTAATTTATATTCATTTTATACTTATAATTTTAGTATTTAGTAAGATTTTACCTTAAATTCCCTATCTTTACCATACGGCCACCATTACCATTCTATATTAAATATTTGATTTCATTTCCTTCTTCACTTATTTAATTAGTTTATCTCTTAATTTACATGTATACTCTTTTATTGATGGGTTTCAACGGAATGATTCAAATTAAACGCTGCTTCAATCACGAATACCCTCTATCGGTATCCACACGCACGAACCAACGAACAGAACTCGCAGGGGTGCTAGCTCCCTTATGTTGCGAATGGATTTTTTATTTTTTCTTTTCTTATTCTCACAAGAAAAGAGATGTACAGCCACTCTAAATCTATTCCTACTTGAAGAACGCGATTAGAGTTATCATATATGTTGATCTCTTTTCTTAACACATATCTATATATATGTAAATAAGTTTAAAACCCTAATAGGTAAATAATGATATTATCTCTAATTCAAAATTAAGAGATATTTACAATATATATATATATATATATATATATATATATATATATTTATTTATTTATTTATTTGTTTATTTATTTATTTATTTCTTATTCAAAATAATAAGAAATATTATATTAATACATACTATTATCTCATATTCAAAATAAGATATATATGTATATGTACATATATAAATATATATAAATATGTAATTTCGAAATTAAATATAAATACCTTTATTTATATATTATTCCGAAATAACCTAATAAAATCCATTTTGTTCATTTTGGTCTTGGTGTGTGACCCAATAGGTTTATATTATATTGACAGTGGGCCTAATCTCATAATAAGCCCAAAAGTAATAATTGGTCTCTAGCAAGACATTATGACTACCCAAATAATATAAATATCGTTAGTCCGATTTTAACCTGACAACAGAATATGTTATTATCCTTTTGTCACACGATATCTTGTTTGAACATAAGTCATGGTACATGTCAAACTTATATTGTTCAAACATATAATTTTCCGATCACTAAGTAGACTGATAAATTCAAATGACATTGATGACACTATCAATTCATTCGAGCATGGCCATGCATTTTACAGTCCTACTTATCGAGGGACCCAATAGATATCTCTCTCATTAGAGAGGGACAAATTCCATCTTGATTATTCACTTTCCTCTGCATAATTCTCATTATATCCGATCATAAACTTTATAATTATCCGATTAAAGATAACGTTTAATTATGTCAAAACATAATGTTCCTTATATAGGAAACTATGATAACCTCAAGTCAAAGGATTCAATAACATATCTATTATAAGATCACTTATGACACTATCCCATGTAATGATCTTACAGTGGGTCTATCCAGTACTTTATTCTCTAACAAATACCTATAGATTTGATTTATATCATCATATATAATCATCCCATGATTATCAATGCAAATCTATACTGATCTTAATTTATCTTTATGCCCTTTTAGTGATAAATGACTAGGGATATCATGAATAACATTGTTATTCATAAACATTACAATAATGTAACATGCCAATAATACTATCGTGAAGAAAATCATTATATAAATGAAAATGTAATGATTATATCAAGGTCCAAATGTTTGGCCTAGGGCATAACTATTAACATTTATTACACTAATATACCTAATATATACCCTATCTCCCATTAGTATTCCATTCGGCCACCCTTTGATTTTCACCCTAGAATTTATTTCTTTTTCAATTAACCCTCCAATTCATCATTTCTAACATCATAAATCCTTATTATCACATTTATTTCAATTATACATGCATAAATCATACACACACCATATAAACATAAGCTAAAAACATACAAAATAAATGGAAAGAATGGGATATTGTATCCACTAACCTTAGATTCATTTTCTCCACACTAAATTCTTCACCTCCTTTGCCTTAATTCTTGAGATACCATGATCTCCTTTAGTTCCACTAAAGTGGCTGAATGTTTTCATTATAAAACCACCATTATTTCACTTCCTTAATTCAATCCAATATCATAAATATAATCTACCTACCACAAAATAGCTATTTGAGCCTTTAAACTAAATTAAAAACTTTAATTTCACATACCTCAATTTTGATACATAACTTCCAATTCTTAGTTTTTCCCACTTTTATTTCTTCAAATAGAGATTTGAGACCCCCATAATTGAAGAGAGAGGCTGGATTTCATTTGAAAAGGTTGGATTTAAGGAGAAAATTGGAGGAGTGTTGAAGAAATTGGTGGAAAAGGCAAGAAAGGCCATTCGGCCAAAGAAAAACGAGAAGAGGGCTGGAGAGTCTTTGGGAAATTTCTGGAAATTTACAGATTTTTAGGCTATTTATAAGTGATTGTGTGGGTAGGGCCTTGGTCCAACCAAGTGGGCTAACCTATTTAAGCCCAATTATGCATTTTAAAGCCCAAATAGCATTTTTAATTTATTACTCTCACTTATCAAGCTCTATTTCTTCCAAAATTAAATTCATAATTCTTAAAATAATAAATTAAGCCTCGATAAAAATTTTCAGCCCAATCGGAGACCGTTTTCCGGTCCGATAATTTCCTACAGTCCAATAATTCAGTTTTCTGTCTCACCGTAAAATTTATTTTTCAATACCATTTAATTCTTCATAATTTTTCAAGTAAATCCATACTTTCAGATAATTTTTCTGAGCTCTACAAAACCAATTAGAGCTCAGTCAACTTTTAGTCAAACCGGTCAACTTTTGCAAAATTGGTCCGATCGGTTCGATTCCTTGGTTGGACCGGTTCGATTTACTTTTCATCCTTAACTTCCTTTTACTCTTAATAACTCATTTGGCTTTGATTTCACCTCAATTATGGCCCACTATTGGTCCAGTTCAATTAAATCGGTCCGATTCACTCATTTTTCAGTGTCATCATAAAATTTACTTTTTATCACCAAATTGTTCTACTCATTATTCTGAGTCCATCCATACCTCCAGATAATTTTTCAGAGGTCGTTTACTATCTTAAAAATCCAGTCAAACTAAAAGTCAACTCTTTTACTATTAGAAATAGGCTAGACTTTTTTTTATTTTTGACTTTTGGAGACCTATTTGACATCATTTTTAGTCCAAATTTTACCACCAGACTCCTTATAACTTATACTTTCTGTTGGTGCAATAAAATATTTTTCGCCGACGGGTGGCACTATTCACCCCGATATCACTATTCACGGCCGGAATCACTATTTACGAAAGTAGCTATTTTGGGCCATCACACAAATGTCGGTGGTTGATGGGAGGATGTTTTAGATGTGGTAGCACTTACCACTTTCTAGCGAATTGCCCGAATTTGTATGAGAATACTCAGGGTCAACAAGAGGCTAGTCGAGATGGGTCAAATGTTCCTCAAGGCAGTCGTGCTAGAGGTAGAGGACGGGGTCATGGTGGACGGCCTCTGGAAAGAGAACCCTCTGAGACAGTTGATCGTCCAGCACCGGCGACCGCAAGAGCATATGCAATGAGAGCTCGCGATGACCAGAATGCTCCGAAAGTAATAGCCGGTAAGTTTTTACTTTTCAGCATTGAAATGTATGCTTTGATAGACCAGGGTTCTACTCATTCTTATCTATGTTCTGATAAGTTGTGTGATGAATTGGTTAATGAGGATAAATTGGATTATGAGATATGTGTGACTAATCCGTTAGGGCAGTGTGTTAAAGTGAATCGGGTGTATCGGAATTGTCCTTTGATGGTGCAAGGTAAGGAATTTCCAGTTGATCTGATTAGTCTACCATTTCATGAGTTTGATCTCATTTTGGGTATGGATTGGTTGTTTAAGCACCGAGATATAGTTGATTGTCATAGGAAAATAGTTGTGCTCAAAGACAGGGATCAGATACCTGTGGTTGTAAGAGGTTTGGGAAGTAATTCGCTGCACAATGTGATTTCGGCTATGAAGGCAAAACGGTTCATGAGGAAGGGATGTGAAGCGTATTTAGCTTTGATTTTGGATTCTTGACGAGGGCAAGTAAAGATACAAAATATTCCGGTAATAAGAGAATTTATGAATGTGTTTCCAGAAGAATTACCGGGTTTGCCACCAGAGAGAGAAGTAGAATTGTCTGTCGATATTGTGCCGGGTGCAGCTCCGATTTCTAAGGCTCCGTATCGTATGGCTCCGGTGGAATTGAAAGAGTTGAAAAGTCAGTTGCAAGAGCTTTTGGATAAGGGTTTCATTCGACTGATTGTGTCGCCTTGGGGTGCTCCGGTTCTGTTTGTCAAGAAAAAGGACGGTACCTTGAGAATGTGTATTGACTACCGACAGATTAACAAGGTCACGGTAAAGAACAAGTATCCGTTGCCACGGATCGAGGATCTTTTCTATCAGTTAAGAGGAGCTGGGGTGTTTTCTAAGATAGACTTGAGATCTGGTTACTACTAGTTGAGAGTTAAGGATGGATGCTGCAAAGACGGCTTTTCGGACGCGTTATGGTCACTACGAAATTTTAGTGATGCCATTTGGATTGACTAACGCGCCCGCAGCTTTCATGGATTTTATTAACAGGGTATTCAGACAGTATTTGGATCGTTTTGTTGTAGTGTTCATTGACGACATCCTGGTTTATTCCAAAAATGAAAGGGGACATGAGGAGCATCTGAGGTTGGTATTGCAAGTGTTGAGGGATCATCAGCTTTATGCTAAGCTTAGTAAGTGCGAATTTTGGTTAAAAGAGGTAACATTCCTTGGGTATGTGGTTTCAGCTGAAGGTATTCGGGTAGATCCATCCAAAGTTGAAGCTATTGCGAACTGGTTGCCATCTAAGTCTGTACCAGAAGTGAGGAGTTTTCTTGGTTTAGCCGGTTATTATAGGCGGTTTGTTAAGGGATTTTTAGTGATAGCTTCGCCTTTGACTTGGCTTCTTCGGAAAGAGGTTAAGTTCAATTGGTCTGATAGGTGCCAAGCAAGTTTTGAGCAGTTGAAGGATATGTTGATCAAGGCTCCTGTACTTACTCAACCCATTTCGGGTAAAGAGTATACTATGTACAGTGACGCCTCAGGTATAGGATTGGGCTGTGTTCTGATGCAGGACGACAAGGTGATTGCCTATGCTTCCAGGTGTGACGCGCACCGGAACCAGCAAGGCCCTCATTGAGCCCGCCTTTTGGAGCTCAAGCGATTGGTTCGCGTCTTTATGATCTTGGGTATCGTGAGTCATTTTGGATGTCTCCTTTCCAATAGAACATTGGAAAGGAGGATCTAGACCCACAACGCCTTTAGGCACCTTTGAGGTATTTTGGAGTCGCCACCCAGTTTACAAGAAACTGGGAAAGGTTTCTAACCTCTATTGGTCTAAACCAGAAATGGTGTCCGGAACTTCACTCTTATTAATGACTTAAGTTAATAAATGAGTTTTTAACAAATCAAAATTCCATCTCTCAACTCACGCGATTATCCATTAAATTAAAGCGCATTTATTCACATAGGAAAGCGATAAATAAAGCAGTAAATAAATAACAAAAATAAAAAATGGGACAGAACAATCCCCCAAAATAAATAATAAATAAATAAATGGGACAGAACAATCCCCCAAATAAATAAGTAAATAAATAAAATAAACAAGTAAATAAACACATAAAGGGAATTAAAATGCAACATACATAAATCGGGTCATAAATTTTAGTAACATTGGTTCCTTTTTATTTATTAGAAAAATTGGAGAACTATTTTTATGATATTGATTGAAAAAAAACCGGGATGAGTGATCCCATTTTAAGAAAATTAGTTCTCTATTTTGAAGGTGAGGTTTTATTGGGTTAAAATAGGATATTGGTCCATTTTATTAATAAAATCTCAAATTATTAATTGTCTAAAAAACATGATTTTCTATAACGCGGATGATTAAAATACATTTTACATACAAAATAAATAAAAAATAAGATAATATACAAAAAATATAATGAAAATGCAAACCCCAAGATTCCGATCCTCTGACCCGTGCGCGAAATATAACTCACGGAGGCAAATAAGTTTCAAGACAATAAAACAACAAAAAATGACATTGAAAATATTAGTAATAATTCGAAAAATTAATCAAATAAATATATAGTTAGGGAACATGCAAAAATAATTAACTAATGTGTATGAGATATAATGGATTAAATTAGACATGTCAATTTGATATGCAAACAATTCAACTGTGAGATAGATTAAAAATAAGTCATGCTAGCATAATAATAAAAATAATAATAATATTAAATAATAATAATAATAATAATAATAATAAAGATAATAATACTAAAAGATATATTGATAAAATAATAACGATAATAACCTTTGAAAATAGATTAATATAAAATATTAACATTAATTAGGCTAAGCTAAGATAATGAAATGAATTAAAATATAATAACAAGTTAAAAGAGCACAAAATAGCAATAAAGGATGAAAACCCTAAAGAACAAATTAAAGAATCACATGACTAATGAAATGGCCATAAAGAATGAAAATCAAAATAAGCAAACTAACAAAATACGTGAATGGCTAGGCATAAAAGACAAAGAGTGGCCCAAAGTAAGGAAATTACAATGAAAAAGAAGGAAATGTAAAAGATGGGAAAAGGATGCAAACATTCACGACTCGTGAATGAATTTCATGAGTTGTGAACGTCACTCACGACTCGTGAATGGTGTGCACAAGTCGTGCACAGCATTCACGAAAAAAATAATTTTGAGACAGTAAAATAAAATAAATAAAAATGCTAATAAAATAAATTAAACAAATAATGAACAAATAAATTAATTAAATAATTAATCAAAATGATTAATAGATCAATCAAATAAATAATCAATTAAATTAATCAAATATAAACAAATAGAAATAAATAGACAGAAATTACATATACAATATTATATACAGAACAGAAAAGAACGAACAGAGGAGAAGGGGCGGCGCACGACTCGTGAATGCCATTCACGAGTCGTGAAAGGCATTCACGACTCGCGAATGCATTTCACGAGTTGTGAAATGCACTCACGACTCGTGCAATCCGAATGGGAGGCGGAGGTTTTCTGACGTGTCCGATCGGGAGAAGGGATTCAATGGCTCAATCCGACCGGGAAACACAAAATCCGACCGGAGGTACACGATTCAAGCAAGAATAAAGGCAAAATCCGATCGGAGATCAAAAACAAAGCAAAACAAAACTTACGGCTCAAACACACAGAAAAACAGGGGTAAACAGAGATTGAATAAACATGGCATCATACGATCCAAACGTATAAAATATCATGCAAACATGTTTAATGAATCATAACCGCAATAAACATACGATGAACAGGTTGATAAGATCAAAAGAATAATATATACAATATATACAATGAACAGAAAATATGCAAATGAAGAACACTGTAAAACCAAATAAGAAGAAGAAAGAAAAGAAGAAAGAAAGAAAGAGATCAAAGAAGGAGGTGGTTACCCAGTTATTTACCCTCAGATATGATATGTGATCTGCAGATGATGAAGTTCTGGTTTTTCCTCTTTGCTTTTCTTTGAAAATGAAGTTAAAATAGAGACTCCAAAAACTCTTGATGAAAGTTTACGTAAAGAAAGAAAATGGGAGATGAAGGATGATTGAATCTCAAATGTCAGGAATTAGTTTCCTGTATTCAAGAATAACCTCAGAATGCTTTGAGATGAAAATCACTTTCTCGCTCAAAGCTCTTCTTCTTTCTGTATTTTTTTTCCCGTTCTCCTCTTCCTCTCCTTCTCTCCCTTTAGTTTCTTTTCTCTTTTATCTCTCAGACATGCCACCTATGCCTTCAAACCAACTCCCCCTGAAAAACTAGAAGAAGGGACATTGAGGGGAGAGGCAGGTGAGACTTTCATCTCACCTTAGTGAGATGGGCTTCACGTTAGTGAGGCTGCCATCTCACTTAGTGAGATGAGCCTCACTACCCAGGCCCCCAGGAAACGGCCCACTAGTTAATTTTTTTTTCTTTATTTTTTTAAAATAAAAATGGAAAATATATTTTTTGAGGAAACCATCACTTGCATCTGGCTCTTGCCCGTGAACAGGCATTATTTTCATCATTGGGTAACTTCGATCGGGGCTGGCTCAGGACTCGGTGTCTACAGTTGCCTCCAATTTTGGGGAACGTAGTGCCTAGGTCCCTAGGTGAGCTAAAACTCAAAGAAAGAGACAAGAGACACGTACCTGCGGCAGCTGCCTTCTTGAACTGGGTGATGTTGTTGTAGTGGTTGTCGCCCTATTGTCGGCGTGTTATGCTTTGTAGATGCAGTAGTGCTGTGATCGTGCAAACCCTCCATGGAGCGGTAGTGTTGTCATCGTGCAAACCTTTCTGAAGTGGTAGTGTCGTGGTCGTGCTAACCTTCCGTAGAATGGTAGTGCCATCATCGTGCTAACCCTTCTGAGATGTGAAGCGGTAGTGCCGTGATCGTGCTAACCCTACGTGGAGTGGTAGTGCCGTCATCGTGCTAACCGTTCAGAAGTAGTAGTGCCGTGGTCGTGCTAACCTTCCGTAAAATGGTAGTGTCGCCATCGTGCTAACCCTTTTGAAGTGGTAGTGTCATGGTCGTGCTAACCTTCCGTAGAATGGTAGTGCTGCCATCATGCTAACCCTTTTGAAGTGGTAGTGCCGTGGTCGTTCTAACCTTCCGTAGAATGGTAGTGCCGCCATCGTGCTAACCCTTTTGAGATGTGAAGCGGTAATGCCGTGATCGTGCTAACCCTCCGTAGAGTGGTAGTGCCGTCATCGTGCTAACCCTTCTGTTGTTTAAAGTGGTAGTGTCGTGGTCGTGTTAACCTTCCGTAGAATGGTAGTGCCGCCATCGCACTAAGCCTTCTGAAGTTGTAGTGTCATGGTTGTGCTAACCTTCCGTAGAATGGTAGTGCCGCCATCGTGCTAACCCTTCCGCTGTTTAAAGTGGTAGTGCCGTGGTCGTGCTAACCTTCCGTAGAATGGTAGTGCCGCCATCGTGCTTACCCTTCTGAGATTTGAAGTGGTAGTGCCGTGGTCATGCTAACCTTCCGTAGAATGGTAGTGCCACCATCGTGCTAACCCTTCTGAAGTGGTGCTGTCTATGAGCCTTTTGGTTGATTGCCCCCTAGGAGGTCTTTGGTTGTTTGTTTGGATTTGATGTTTGGATTGATGTCGTCACTCGCCTTTTATCGGTGTCCGCATCAAATCTTTCTTACTGCAAAACCAAAAAATCGAATATGCAGGAAAAATTGGTGAGCATGCAAGTGAAATGCATGAGTTATGCAGAAATGCAGGATAAGAATTCATCTGAGTGGATTTGGATGCGACAGCCGGTTTGGTCACAACTTACAGTAGGATCGGTGCCCTTTGGAATTGCTTTTGAATTTCGTGCTTTTGGGGATTACGAGGTTCTCTTCTGATACCTGTAGTCATTCTTTTAAGGTAGTGCGTCCCTTATGGATTTTCACACTAGCTTTTCTTAGCGGGAAATGCGTCCTTTCAGATTTTCACATAACCCTGTGCCTTATTTTTTACCTGGAATGGACTCAATTAAATCCAGCGGCTTTTATTCATTTTATTTTTTATAAGACAGACTGCCTGTTCCCAGGTTTTCACCCTGCCCTTTGGCCTAACTTTTGCTTAGAGCGCCAGTCACGGTTTTCATCTCAACGGCCTTTTTTTTTAACATGATGAGTTGACTGAAGTGCTCGAGTGGATAGAACACAGGAGGGAAGATAGTACCAATGCACTAGTTCTTCACCAGACCCAGGCATCTTTAAGTATGCAAGATGAACTGCTCTGGTCACATCAATATATCATTGCATAAATGCATATATTTTAACTTGATTTCATAACACATGATCACTATTTGGCATTAACTTGAAAAATATGAGACCTCATCCAATCTCAGAATAGATCTCGAAAGTATTAAACTCCTGTTATCAATCAGCCCTCTCGGGTTTTCATGATTGAATATTTTTTCTCCTTTCTATTATTTTTTTTATCATTATTTTTGTTTTTTTTCTTTTTTTTTTTATCCTTTGCCATGAACCCTCCTTCAGTCCGTCAGTGTTGATTGAATTTGCCTTCGTCTTCGTTTTCATTAACAGGGGAGGCTACTTCTTGAGAGTGGTTCTTTTTAGCATTAAAGTCTTGTTCTCGACCCTTGTGTAAACTAGCCTAGATGACAGGTTTCTTATTTGGGACTTGAATGTGAAACCCCACACCTTACTTTCGTTGGCTTTGGTGGTTCAATTTTTGAAGTGATTTTCAATGGTTGAGATTAGGTGACAAGTTAGGCTCAGATAATTTGGGGCAAAATTGTGATTGATTTTTTTTTTTTGTCGAAAGGGTAAAGAGCTATCTTCCCAAGTTTGGCTATAAGGGTCCCGGATGGTTAATTGGTTTTGGGATACATATTTCAAATGATTGGGAGGGAAGGGTCATACTATTGAATTGGATGTTTCTCACGAAGGTCCTGAGTTTTATTCGTCCAATCTTCTGATGTTGCTCTCGGAGTTTGATTCTATTTGGCAGCCATATGTTGTGGATGCAAAGGAATGGTTTTCAAAATTCTCTTTGTCGTCATGTTGGCACATGGAGGTAACATGGTCTCAATAATGTCTTTGTCAATTTTCAGCATATCATACCTGGTCCAGGCAAAGGCTCCCTTTTTTCTTTTTTTCTCTTTTTTTTATTCATTATCTCTCAAAATTATCCTCTCTTCAAGAGTTATATCAGATACTATCAAGATTTTATTTGGATTTCCCAAAGTTTCGAGGTTAGACGAGGCTGTATTAATTGGGTTGATATCAAAATGGATGAATGTATTGGATTATAAGAAATGAAATCATCAGAAACACCATACAAATAAGCAAAAACTGTTCATCATATTAAAATAACCAAATTATCACAAGGAGTTCTTAAAATAAAAAAGCATCTACAAAAAACACAGTATCTCCATGTTGCTCTTGTAAAATGTGCCACTCGGGTGAACCAGGCCGGATCACATATTTGGTGGAGGGACAACATTATAACCTGTCTTCTTCTTCTTCTTCTTCTCTCTTTTCTCGAGATCAGTGATTTGTTTGGTGTCAATGAGATCCTGGATCTTATTCCTCAGAGTTCGGCAGTAGTCCGTCCGGTGCCCAGTGTGCTAATAATAGGCGCAGTATTGGTCATCTCTATGTCTCGGTTGTCCCTAATTCACGGATGGCCTAGGCGCTAAAGGTCGTAGCTTGCCTTCTTTCATCAGTCTCTCCAATACCCAGGATAGAGAGCGGCCCAAGTTAGAGTAGTACCTCTGACTCTGTCTGACCTCTGTAGCTGCTACCTCGGCTGCCTTTCCATTTCTATTACTGCTTCTAGCCCCACCTGACCTGTATCCAGACTGATTCCCAAAGTTCTTCCCAGGAAAGCTCTTCTAGTTCGCATTCTTTGCCAAGTAAGCCCCTTTGGCCTCTATAGCAATGTCTTTAAGTGACTCCCAATCTCGGAGCCCCTTAAAACTGAGCAAGTCCCTTAGGTAAGGGCAGGAGTTCCTGATGAATAGCCTAATCTAATCAACAGTGTCAGGCTTTCGCTTCATCTCCATGACCCTGTTCCTCCACCTGGTGAGGTATTCATGGAACGACTCGTCAGGCTTTTGCTGTAGAAGTTCAAGGTCCTTCAAGGTGACCTCCATTCTAGTGCTACTGTCGTACTGCTTTATGAATTCATCAGTCAGAAGGTCCCAGTCCTCTTTAGATCTTCTACCCAGCCCATGATACCAGTCTACCGCCGGACCAACTAAACTGAGGCAGAAATACTCCACCTTTTGCCTCTTGGTCAGCCATGTGCCCTTCATCACTAGGGTGTATTGCGTAATGTGTGCAGACGGGTTCGAAGTACCATCGAACTTCGGCAACTCAGGCATCTTAAACCTCTGAGGCAGCTGCTCTTCATCCACTAAATCTATGTCCTCGGGGTTGATCCCTCTTCCAGCTGATAACATGCGAGTGATAGCCTCAATCTGCTGTCTCATTCCTCTCAGGGCCTCATCCTCCACTTTGGGCACCCTACCTCTCACAACTTGGTGGGCTACTAACTCCTCAGCCTCATTTTCCACCACAAAATCCTCATCGAGATTAGGGACCCTTGCCCTTCTTGGCTCAACAGGCACAGCAGCTTCATTTTCATTAACGGGTGGACGGGCAGCAGCTCCAGCGAGGGGAGCCTCCCCACCAGCAAGCGGTTCGACTTGCCCCTGAGGAGGTACTGCCGGCACTTGTGGAGCGACAGGTGCTTGTGGAGCAATTGGTGCTTATGGAATAGGGGGATGAGAAATCCTTTCGACCATAGCGTCCATCATATCCAATATTCTCCGCTCAAAGTCCTCAAGCCTCCTGGCAAGATCTTGAGTGGTTAGAGCCCCGGTCTCTTCTGCCATCGAAGATGATTCACTAGATGTTGAGAGTGACTCAGAATCACAAACAAGCACTAATTCTAGCAATCCAAAGGGCGAGTCTGTTCTAACCACTTGACCGTCAGGACCTCTAATCCACTTGGATGAATCTATGATGGATGAAAAGCTTAGATTGTTAGAATGATGCATGATTGAAATGCATGGTCGCGCTATGCAGATGGTCCTCAATGAGTGAAAGATCACAATGATACAATGTGATGCATGGAAGAAATTATATGCAGGATGATATGTATATGTGAAAAATAATATGCAGATGAAAGGATATGTACACACGCAATATGAGAGAACATACATTATTATTCATATATATATATATATATATATATATATATATATATATATATATATATATATATATATATATATATTTGTTTATTTTTATATGATTTTTTTTCTTTTTTTTTCAAAATGCATGAATGACCTATGATGCACAAGCATGCTATGCAGCATCCACAACCACATGCAAGCAGATAGATCTTTCCAATCTTATTTCTCCCACACACAGGGTAGTGCGGTCTCTTTCCTAGGTGGGCTTTATTTAAGGGTTAACAGGGAACCCATTGGACACATATAGTGCACGACAAAAAATCGGCAGCATAACATCTCTTGCCTAATTGTACATACGTATGGATGTTTGGCCATTATGCATTTAAACAATTCAACTAAATTAAGATGGGCCCACCGGGACATGAATGCCTTTAATGAAGACCATTTAATTTGATTGATTTTGTTCAATACATGACGGCCCAAATAACAAGCACGGTATTATGGTACATTTCACCTAGAGAGAGTATCTATTGCCGTTACATGTGCTTTGGTCAAAAGGTGGTGTTACTTTAGGGCTACCCAAGCATGGTCCCTGCCAATGGGTCTAGCTCATCACGAGCATAACGACCGATCGGGTCTCCATTTAATATACCATAAATGGTACGAGGCTTGGGCTGGTGATTATCCCGAGCACTTCCCTACAATGAGTGAAAGTAGGGTTATGTTTTAGAAATGCACCGGGGTATAATGGGGACCAGTTAATATAATTCTAAGGCTCTAATATATGTAATGCAATTTTGATTAGAAATGGAATTTTTGATTCTTAATAACTCAACTATAATTATAACTTAAGTCACTTTCGAAGCGAAGTTTCGATCACTGTCCCCAGCGGAGTCGCCACTGTGACGCGCGCTGGAACCAGCAAGGCCCTCATTAATCCCGTTTTTTGGGGCTCGAGGGATTGGTTCACGTCTTTATGATCTTAGGCATCATGAGTCATTTTGGATATCTCCTTTCCAATAGAACATTGGAAAGGAGGATCTAGACCCACAACGATTTTAGGCACCTTTGAGGTATTTTCCAGTCGCTACCCAGTTTACAAGAAACCGGGAAAGGTCTCTAACCTCTATTGGTCTAAACCAGAGATGGTGTCCGAAACTTCACTCTTATTAATGACTTAAGTTAATAAATG
This sequence comes from Excoecaria cochinchinensis, assembly GCA_947683425.1. Taxonomy (NCBI): domain Eukaryota; kingdom Viridiplantae; phylum Streptophyta; class Magnoliopsida; order Malpighiales; family Euphorbiaceae; genus Excoecaria; species Excoecaria cochinchinensis. The sequence continues at coordinate 6,272,709 of CANTUQ010000002.1, read as the reverse complement.
AGTTTTTAACAAATCAAAATTCCATCTCTCAACTCACGCGATTATGCATTAAATTACAGCGCATTTATTCACATAGGAAAGTGATAAATAAAGCAGTAAATAAATTACAAAAATAAAAAATGGGACTGAACAATCCCCCAAAATAAATAATAAATAAATAAAATAAATAAATAAATAAATAAACACATAAAGGGAATTAAAATGCAACATACATAAATCGGTTCATGAATTTTAGGAATATTGATTCCTTTTTATTTATTAGAAAAATTGGAGAACTATTTTTAGGATATTGATCGGAAAAAAAACCGGGATGAGTGATCCCATTTTAAGAAAATTAGTTCTCCATTTTGAAGGTGAGGTTTTATTGGGTTAAAATAGGACATTGGTCCATTTTATTAATAAAATCCCAAATTATTAATTATCTAAAAAACATGATTTTCTGTAACGCGGATGATTAAAATACATTTTACATACAAAATAAATAAAAAATAAGACATTATACAGAAAATATAATGAAAATGTAAACCCCAAGATTCGGACGGTCTTTAATTCTCCGGTCCTCAGACTCGTGCGCGAATATAACTCGCGGAGGCAAATAAGTTTCAAGACAATAAAACAACAAAAAATGACATTGAAAATATTAGTAATAATTCTGAAAATTAATCAAATAAATATATAGCTAGAGAACATGCAAAAATAATTAAAAAATGCGTATGAGATATGATGGATTAAATTAGACATGTCAATTTGATATACAAACAATTCAACTGTGAGATAGATTTAAAATAAGTCATGCTAGCATAATAATAATAATAATAATAATAATAAAAGATATATTGATAAAATAATAATGATAATAACCTTTGAAAATAGATTAATATAAAATATTAATATTAATTAGGCTAAGCTAAGATAATGAAATGAATTAAAATAAAATAACAAGTTAAAAGAGCACAAAATAGCAATAAAGGATGAAAACCCTAATGAACAAATTAAAGAATCACGTGACTAATGAAATGGTCATAAAGAATGAAAACCAAAATAAGCAAACTAACAAAATACGTGAATGGCTAGGCATAAAAGACAAAGAGTGGCCCAAAGTAAGGAAATTACAATGAAAAAGAAGGAAATGTAAAAGATGGGAAAAGGATGCAAACATTAACGAGTCGTGAATGAATTTCACGAGTCATGAACGTCACTCACGACTCGTGAATGGTGTGCACAAGTCGTGCACAACATTCACAAAAAAAATAATTTTGAGACAGTAAAATAAAATAAATAAAAATGCTAATAAAATAAATTAAACAAATAATAAACAAATAAATTAATTAAGTAATTAATCAAAATGATTAATAGATCAATCAAATAAAAAATCAATTAAATTAATCAAATAGAAATAAATAGACAGAAATTACATATACAATATTATATACAGAACAGAAAAGAACGAAGGGGCGGCACACGACTCGTGAATGCCATTCACGAGTCGTGAAAGGCATTCACGACTCGCGAATGCATTTCACGAGTCATGAAATGCACTCACAACTCGTGCAATCCGAACGGGAGGCGGAGGTTTTCTGACGTGTCCGATCAGGAGAAGGGATTCAATGGCTCAATCTGATCGGGAAACACAAAATCCGACCGGAGGTACACGATTCAAGCAAGAATAAAGGCAAAATCCGATCGGAGATCAAAAACAAAGCAAAACAAAACTTATGGCTCAAACACACAGAAAAATAGGGGTAAACAGAGATTGAATAAACATGGCATCATGCGATCCAAACGTACAAAATATCATGCAAACATGTTTAATGAATCATAACCACAATAAACATACGATGAACAGGTTGATAAGATCAAAAGAATAATATACACAATATATACAATGAACAGAAAATATGCAAATGAAGAACACTGTAAAACCAAATAAGAAGAAGAAAGAAAGAAAGAGATCAAAGAAGGAGGTGGTTACACAGTTATTTACCCTCAGATATGATATGTGATTTGCAGATGATGAAGTTCTGGTTTTTCCTTTTTGCTTTTCTTTGAAAATTAAGTTAAAACAGAGACTCCAAAAAATCTTGATGAAAGTTTACGTAAAGAAAGAAAATGGGAGATGAAGGATGATTGAATCTCAAATGTCAGGAATTAGTTTCCTGTATTCAAGAATAACCTCAGAATGCTTTGAGACGAAAATCACTTTTTTGCTCAAAGCTCTTCTTCTTTCTGTGTTTTTTTTCCATTCTCCTCTTCCTCTCCTTCTCTCCCTTTAGTTTCTTTTCTCTTTTATCTCTCAGACATGCCACCCATGCCTTCAAACCAACTCCTGCTGAAAAACCGGAAGATGGGACGTTGAGGGGAGAGGCAGGTGAGACTTTCATCTCACCTATGAGATGGGCTTCACGTTAGTGAGGCTGCCATCTCACTTAGTGAGATGGGCCTCACTACCCAGGCCCCCAGGAAACGGCCCACTAATTAATTTTTTTTTCTTTTTTTTTAAAAAATAAAAATGGAAAACATATTTTTCGAGAAAACCATCACTTCCATCTGGCTCTTACCCATGAACAGGCATCATTTTCATCATTGGGTAACTTCGATCTGGGCTGCCTCAGGACCCGGTGTCTACACCAGGCAGTTAAAACCACATGAACAGCACTATCCGACGCACGGCTTGGAATTAGCTGTGGTAGTGTTTGCTCTTAAGGTCTGGCGACATTATTTGTATGGAGAAACTTGTAGGATCTTCACAGATCACAAGAGTCTAAAGTATCTGCTTACTCAAAAAGAATTAAATTTAAGGTAGCGAAGATGGTTGGAGTTATTTAAAGATTACGACTGTATTATTGATTACCATCCAGGTAAGGCGAATGTAGTGGCAGATGCCCTAAGTAGGAAATCAGTTTCGGCTCTGTCTCTGGGTAGAGGAAGATGGAGATTTAATTCAGAAGGAGCACTAATTGCTCGATTGAAGATTAAACCGGGCTTGAGACAACTGATAGTGGACGTCCAGTTGAGTGACCCTATATTACAGCGTGCTGTTCATATGGTAAGAAACAGTAGGCAGACTGAATTTTCTGTAGATTGTGATGGAGTACTCAGATTTAGAAACCGATTATGTGTGCCTAATGTGAGTGATGTGAAGAGAAGGCTTTTGTAAGAAGCTCATTCGTCAGTTTTCACGATGCATCCAGGAGGAAATAAGATTTACAGAGACCTCAAGCAGTTTTATTGGTGGAGGAGTATGAAAAAGGACATAGTGGAGTTTATTTCGAAGTGTCTAGTGTGTCAGCAAGTGAAAGCTGAGCATCAAGTTCCAACAGGATTGTTGCATCTCTTACCCATTCCTCAATGGAAGTGGGATGATGTTACGATGGATTTTGTAGTTGGTTTACCCTTGACACAGCGCAAGCATGATTCAGTGTTGGTAATAGTCGACCGGTTGTCGAAGTCAGCACACTTCTTGCCAGTTTGGTTAGATTATTCCATGGACAAGTTAGCAGAGATCTATGCGAATGAGATAGTAAGGCTTCACGGAGTTCCAATCTCTATTATGTCTGATCGGGATCCGAGGTTTACTTCAAAATTTTGGTAGGAATTACAGTTAGCTTTGGATACTCGATTAAATTTCAACATTGCATTTCATCCTCAGACCGATGGTCAGTCAGAGAGGGTTATTCAAATTCTTGAAGATATGCTTCGGGGATGTGCTTTGGAGCTCTCAGGTAGCTGGGATAAGTATGTGCCTTTAATGGAGTTTGTGTACAATAACAGTTATCAGGTGAGTATTGGGATGGCTCCCTACGAAGCTCTCTATGGATGGAAATACATAACTCCAATGTGTTGGACTGAGTTATCGGGAAGGTCTTTTGTGGGTTCAGAGTTGATTAGAGACACGGAAGAAAAGATTAGAGTGGTGCAATGGAATTTGAAGGCAGCTAAAGACAGACAACGATCTCATGCCGATTTGAAGCGAAGGGACATTCGATATGAGATTGGTAACAAGGTACTCTTGAAAGTATCGCCTTGGCAAAAAGTTCTTCGGTTTGGTAAGAAAGGGAAATTGAGTTCTCGGTTTATTGGACCTTATGAGATCCTGGAAAGGATTGGCCCGTTAGCGTATCGACTAGCATTGCCAGTGGAGTTAGCTAAATTACATAATGTCTTTCACGTGTCTATGCTCCACCGCTACCAATCCGATCTGTCTCACGTGTTACAAGTGCAAGATATTCAGGTTCAGCCAGATTTCTCATTTGATGAAGAACCGAAGGAAATTTTAGCTAAGGAGATTAGACAACTTCGCAATAAGCAAATCCCTTTGGTTAAAGTACTCTGGAAGCATTATGGAATCGAAGAGCCAACTTGGGAACCGAAAGAGGTTATGAGAGCTCAGTATCCTCAGTTATTTGGATTAGGTGAGAATTTCGAGGACGAAATTCTGTTAAGGAGGGGAGTATTGTAATGCCCCGTTCCCACCCTAGTAGTTTGAGCCTTGTGTGTGTGTGTGATTTTCTATATATGGTTTTGGCATGCGTTATTTTTGTGTATGTGTATGGTTTAAATTATTGTATTATGTATTTTGGGGTTTCCTTGGGTGTGAGTGTGTATTGGGGAGTAGGGTGTATTTTAGTAAGGTTGGTTTTGGGTGTATATGAGAGGATGGTGGTTGGGGATGCTATGAGGAAGTTCTCCTATGAGGTATTGCCATGTGGCATGTGAGGGAGATATATATATAATGTGGAGAGAGGAGAGAGAAGAAAGCTGTTCTCCTTCTTCTTTTTCCCGTTTCTTCCTTCTTCCTTACCCCATTCTTCATCTCCTTATTCCTTTCTTCTTTATTTTCTTGCAATCCTTCCCTTTTGCTGAAATTTTGGTGAGTCTTGGGTAGTCTTAAGTTGATTTGGGTAAGTGATAGCTAATTGTTCTTCCTCATCCTCTTTTTCCTTTTTAATTTGGTTAATTTGGTATTTTGGGGATAGAGTTTTAAATTTTATTTTGATGGGTGTTTTTCTCAGAGATCCCTCCTAGAGAGCCTAAGGGCAAGAAAATAGCAAGTGGAAGCGGAGCCCTGTAATTAAAGTTCAAGAATTCGAGGTTTGGGAACGTTTGTTACTTTTGTGTATTTTTGTGTGATTGTTGTGCTTTTGTGGAAATTGTTGAAATTTGATGAGATATATTGTGTGTATTTGTATCTAAACGACATGGGAGTTGATTATTTTGAGTTGAGATGTAGAAGTTGTATAGAATTGAACCCAAGCATGAGTTTGTATGAATTTCTAAGAGAAAATGCTGGTTTAGTGAATTCTGGAATTTGATCTTATAAATTGTATGATTTGATGATGATAATTGGATTTTAAGTTTGGTTTTAGGTTGTTTAAGATGTTGTGAATAATTAATTTGTGTGGGGTTGAGTTTTGAAGTCAATTGGAGGTTTGGGTGATTTTGGGAACATGGATTTCTGCAGATTTTCGCGTAAGAGCTGGAAATCACGACTCTGTTGCGAGCGCGACACTGTCGCGAGGTCATGACAGAGCTCAATGAATTCAGCCCTTGCGCGTGATCGAGCGGATGTGGGACTGCTGAGCGGTCGCAACGAGAGCTCTCTATCCCGAGCGCGACAGAGCGCTCGGCTGCCAAGTGGATTTAAGCAATCCCCTATCGCGAGCGCGCCTGCACGCGAGCAAGACAGCAATTGCTGGCCGCTCACTATCGCGAGGGCGACAGTGAGATATGCTTCAGTCTCCGAATGAGCACGAGTACTACTGCGATCGCTACATGGGGCAAGTTTTGCCTCTATCACGAGCGCGACACCTCCTGACTTAATTTTGAGTTTTCTTTTACGCTTTCGATGCTTAGTTTTCGAACTTGTGATGTTTTTAGAATTATGCATGGATAATTTTATGAATTATATGAATGTGATTTGATAAATTATGCATGACCTGCAAGAGTCAATAAGTGGATAAATAGGTATGCCTATAGAGTTCAGTTAGCTGTAGCCATGTATATGCGTTCTGGACCCTGATCAGGTCCCTGTTTGGATCCTCGCGATCCCTTTTAAACTTGAATCTTGTTTAAGATTCCATGCGAAAATGTTTTGAAATAAAAACAAAGGAATAATTTTGATACCCTCGAGTATCCATGCGTTTTGAATGAATATGTGTTACTCGCTATCCACTCTTTTGAATAAGTAGGTTTATTGTATTCAGGTGTTATAATTCAGTTCAGTATGAATGATTGTATGGTGAAGGATATTGACATCTTGAATATGATGAATTGTTTATTAAGAATTGATTTTCAGTATCTGCCATGTGTATGTGATTTGTTTCCGACGTTCACTGTGAGTGGTGGTTTTTCATTGTGTTTCCCCCACTAAGCGTATTCGCTTAGCACGGGTGTTTTATCCGTGCAAGTGTGGAAGATGTTGGAGTTTTGGGCAGGGTGATCCGCTTCAGCAGGGCCAACATAACTAGGAGGGAGAGATTTTCTTTTGTAGTACAAGATTGTACCTTTTTGTATATGTATTAGTTTACACATTTTGTATTGATGACTCTCGATGTAAACTCTACTTCTGTAATTTGGTTTGGATATCAAATATGTATATGATCTTCTGTGCTAAGGCACTTTTGTATTTTGATATGTAAAGACTAATTTGTAAATTAATAAATACCGTACTTTTGTTTTCAGCCTCCGTCTTTTGGTTTTAAGAATTTTATTGTACCCGTTTTGAATGTATGATTCGTAACTTTATTTGCTTTGTTTGAGGTCTTGCATGACAACCCCCATCTATCAGGGTCCCTCACCCTCTTTGAGGGATGAGGCTCCCTACGTATAGGTAAGGAGTGTCACAGTTACACTAATTCTATTTCGGCATTACTATCAATCATAGTATACACTTATAAACTCGTGTCACTCGGCCTATGTACTCATACACGGTCATATCATATGCAAACAAATTCACATCAAACAATTCGGAACAATATTGTCAAGCAGGCATTTTTTTTACAAGCACATTGCACTTTTATCATATTTCAATCACGCAACTATTTCATGAAACTCTCTCTATATATAACATATACGCATATATGATCATTGTACAGCATCCAGTGTATAATAGTAAACTTAAATGCAATTCAAGTCATGTCCTTCTATGCATGACCTTGAGTTCATACCAAGTTTTTATTACAACTTTTTAATAATCTATAACATTTACATGTAAATTCCTCTATAATTCCACAGTGTTCCATGTGCATAAATTCATTTTATATCACATAGCAATGTTAAACAAGCCCATAATCATTCCGAACAATTTTGGGTTCCATTTGATAAGAAATTAACATTTTATACTTAAATATTCGCATAATATTCTCATTAACACATCATATTTTCAATGCTAATTACATGTATTCTTGGATGGTAATCATGTTTTTAGTTATTTCATAACATTATATGTGTGTTGGACAAGTTTGGAAAACTTCCGTTAAAGTTTAGGGTCAAACTGGTGAGAAAAATTCACTTTATAAGCTGAAAACAAGGGTCATAAAGCTGTCAAACATTCCTGCCTGCCGTATGGGCCAATTATTGGGCAATTTTGGGGTTTTATAATACATTTACATGGTAGTCAAAAAGTTTACATAGCGGGCAGGAAACCGTGATAACCGTGTAAACCTATTCTGTCGCACATCTGCACAGGGCAGATTCCAAGTTCGATTTTGTACTGGGTATTTACCTAGCTAGAGGTATTTCTGGGTAAAAGTGTCTCTAGATATTTATTTCTCTATGTCGTAAGTTTCTAATGGCCAAAAATCATGCAATTTGGACTTATATCCTAAGAGATATGCCCTTGGGAATACCAACTACTCCCAATGCACAGACAGAACCGGTTTTTCAATTTCAAGCCTAATTTTGAAAGTCTTAAGGTAGTGTAGATACTGGGTCCCGAGTCAGATTAGATCAGGATTACCCAATGATGAAATTAAGTGTGCCTATTTATAGGCAAAAATGAAAGTTGAAAGTGATGATTTACATGTCAAATTGATTTATTAGAAATAAATAAAAATGTATTTTAAAAAAAATATTTTAAATGTTTTAAAAATTATTTTTGGGACAAAAAGAGTATATTTTGAAATTATTATATTTTAGGAAAAATTTAAAAAAAAAATTCGCGAGTGTCGGGCTGCGGGGGCGCGCGGGGCGCTCTCGCCCGCGCGCCCTGCTCGCGCCGACGCTTGTCGGGCACGCCCTATTTCGCCCGTTTTTGCTGTTTTTTCAATTTTTGGCCTAAAAATTGATTTTTTCTTCATTTTTTTTGTGTGTAATTTAATGCAAAAACTTTTTATTTTCCAAATCCTTCAAATTCATGAGTTTTTTTGTGATTATTGCAATTAAATTTATTTAATTCAATTTAATAAAAATCTAATTTTTTTGGGTTTTTTTTTATGTATAAAAAGGGGTTTTTAGTAAGAATTTTCGGGGGATTTTTCTTAAGAAAAATATTGTTTTTCTCTCTTTTTCATCTTCTTATTTTTTCTTCTTCAAGAAAAATTCTCCAAGTGTTCTAGTTTGATTTTTTTTAATTTAATTCTTAAGACAAATAAATCAATTATTTGTTCTTGTGAATTTTTTTACTTCTTATTTTTCATAATTTTTCCTTAAGACAAATAAATCAATTATTTGTTCTTGGAATAAAATTTCATTATATTTTATTTTTATCAAATCAAAGCAAGGAATTATCATTCAACTTCATTCATCACATCAAATTTGAGGGTAAATATTCTTGGCTCCACTTTTAATTTAATTTTCAATTTTAATTTTTAATTAGTTAGCTAACATGTAAATCCTCTTAGATCTATTTTCTTAGTTCTTATTTAATTGTTCATATTATTTTTGTGTTCTTGTTCTTATTTCATATTAATATAATTGTTGTTATTTTTATTCTTGTGTTCTTATTTAATTATTCATATTAGTATTATTATCATTATTTTGTTCATATTATTATTCTTATTCTTAATCTTTTATTTAATTGTTCATATTATTATTTCTTATTTCTTATTTCTTATTTAATTGTTCATGTTCATATTCTTGTCATTATTTTTGTTCATATATTATCATTATCATCATTATTATTATAATTTACTATTATTATTACCATCATTATTTTTATTTTATTATTCTTATTTATTATTCTTATTTATTATTATTATTATTATTATTATTATTATTATTATTATTATTATTATTACTACTTGCATATTTAATTGGATTGTTCATATTTTTTGGTATTATCATCAATATTATTATTATTTGTTATTATTATTGTGATTATTATTATCATCATTATTATTATTATTTATCATTATTACTATCATTATTATTTTTATTAGTTTTGTTTATTATTATAATTTAATTTTGTATTTTATCATCATTATTTTTTTCATGTTTTTATGCATGTTAAATTTTATTGTTTTCATTTATGCATGTTTAATTGTTCATGTGTTAAGTTACATATTTTTTTATTATGCCATCTAATTAATTTGTCATGCATGATGTTATTTATTTTAATTCTTTTTTTACATGTTACATGTTTAATTCATTTTTTATTACTAACATTATCTTTCATTTGTGCTTTTATTTCCATACTTATTTTTCATGTGTGAGTTTTTCAATGGCAAGTGGGAGCCCATGGAGGTTTGAAGACACCATTTTGGTGGAGTTTATATTTTTAGCCTTTTTAGCATTTTTAGTATTATTTTGCTTTATTTGCTTTTATTATTTAATATGTAATTTATAATAAGTTTGTTTATTTTCATGCACGTTAATTAAAAATTCGCATAAAGTTTTGTACTAATAAATTGGGATTTTTTTTCTAACAAAATGGGACCAATGTTCTAATTTTTCATCAAAATAAATTGTTAATTCAAAATTATTTTATTTAATTATGCATGCGAGAACCAATGTCCTCACTCTTTATAAATAACCCGTTTTATGCATGATTTACACTTATTTTACAATGGGGGTTGTATTCTGCCCCTAGTTTTGTTGTAATTTATTTTATGTACTTTATTTGAATTATGCTTTCATTTACCGCTTTCCTTGGATGACCAACTTGCGCTCTAATTATTGCATCAAAACGTATGAGAAAATGGATCAAAACTTAAATTCAAAACTCAATTTTAACTTAATCAAGGTATGAATAAATGAGAAGTCCCGAACCATCTCTGGTCTTTGGGCTCAACGAGGCGAGAGGACCATTTCGATGCTTCATTAGAATGGGATCTCCAAGACACCTCTTGTGTCCCACCAAAAGACTCAATTTACAATCCTAGGTTTCATAGGGTTAGAGGGTCATTCCAATGTTCTATTGGGGTGAATGCCTCCAGGATCCCTTTGGCTTGCCCAAAATGGATATTATGCACCGTCTTAGGCTCACTGAGACAAGATGAACTTTTCCAATATTTTATTGGGTGGCGACTCCAAGAAACCTCCTTGTTGCCCAAAATATACGCACTTATAAATACCTTACAAGTTTTCATGAACCTCTGTCGAAAGCCCTAAGAGCGGGCCTTCGGGGCATCCCACGGGGTTCGGTGTGCGTCACAGGTAGGACTCAGCTCTTGGTCTCTTATAAAATTTTGTAGATATGGATCTTAAGTTTCACCTCCAATTGGAATCACACACTTTGGAGGTTTGTATACCAATTTATAGCCAAAATATTGTCTCGAGGTCAGATGGTTCCTGGACAGAATTTCACCTAAATTGATGAAAGACAAATTTATGCCTTTTTTAACCAATTCAACAACCACAACCAAGTTCAAAAAATCAATTACAAACAATATTAATCTTAAAATCACCTTAAATCATAAGTTGAATACACATAAAGATATAAAGGTTCCCAAACCTTGATTTATGTCCAATCTCTTCTCTTCCTTTCTCCCTCTTTTCTCCTTACCTCTCACTTTCTTCTTCTTCTTTCCATCTTTCTTTTGGCCGAATTTCCTCAACCAATAACACCATTATTTTTTACGTTAACACTTCCTTAACTCAGAAATCCTAGCTCAAATTAATAGTAAACTTACCTTTTTAGCTTAAATTGCACCAAAAAATTCAAGCCTTTCCTTAGTATTCTTAGCCGTGAGTTGGAGTAGATTTTTGGGCAAGAAATAGAGAAGAATTTTCTGTAATTCTAACCCCTCATCAGCCAGCTAAGATGGACTTAAATAAGGACAAGCAAATTCTCTCTATTATTCTAGAAGTAGGCTAGGTGTCCATGTCCTATTGGTCGAAAGTCTCTTTCTAATTTAATCCTTTCTCTCCTACTTAATAATACATTTAACATGTAATTGTTTTTAAATCAAACATTGGCATACAATGCTCTTCAATTTACACATTCAAGTCATTAATTGTCAAATTACCAATTTACACTTGATTAGATGGCATCCTTGTAAGGAAGTATGCAAAGGAGATATGTAGTCTCTAAGAAAAGACAACAAATGGGTGTCAATTAATAAGCAACTTCATCTAGCTCCATATAGGCATGCCTTTCTATCCATAACTTAGATTTTCAAACAGGCTCTAATTCTGTTTCAGCATTACTGTCAAACATATTATACACTTATAAACTCGTATCACCGGCCCATGCACTCATACATGGTCATATCATATGCATACAAGTTCACATCTGACAATTCAGAACAATATTATCAAGCAGGTATTCTTTTACAAGCAAACTATAATTTTATTATGTTTCAATCACGCAACTATTTCATGAAACTCTCTAGAAACTCTCTATAAATATGTAGCATATACATATATATGATCATTATACAGTATCAATGTATAACAGTAAACTTAAATCCAATTCAAGTCATGTCTATATATGCATGACCCTGAGTTCATACCAAGTTTTTATTTCAACTTATCAATAATCTATAATATTTACATATAAATTCCTCTATAATTCCACAATGTTCCATGTGCATAAATTCATTTTATCTCATATAGCAATGTTAAACAAGCTTATAATCATTCCGAACATTTTCGGGTTCCGTTTAACAAGAAATTAGCATTTTATACTTAAATATTCACATAATATTCTCAATAACACATCATATTTTCAATGCTAATTACATGTATTCTTGGATGATAGTTATGCTTATAGTTATTTCATAACATTAGATGCGTGTTAGACAAGTTTAGGAAACTTTCGATGAAGTCGGGTCAAACCGGTGAGAAAAATTCATTTTATAAGCTGAAAACATGGATCACACGGCGGTCAAACATTCCTACACGCCATGTTGGCCAATTATTGGGAAATTTTAGGATTCCAAAATGCATTTACATAATGGTCAGGAAGTTTATACGGCAGGCAAGAAACCTTGACAGCCGTGTAAACTTATTATGCCGCACTCTGCACAGGGTAGATTCTAGGTTCAATTTTTTACATGGTTTTTCACCTAGCTAGTAGCCTTTCTGGGCAAAAGTGTCCAGCAGACATTTGTTCCCCTATGTCATAAGTTTCTAATGGCAAATAATCATGGAATTTGGACTTTTATCCTAGGTGATATACCCTTGGGAACACCAATTGCTTCCAATACACAGATAGAACTAGTTTTTCAATTTCAAGCCTAATTTCGAAAGTCTTAGGGTAGGATCAGCTCACAGTCTCTCAAAACATTTGTAGATATGGATGTTAAGTTTCACCTCTAATTAAAATCACCCAATTTGAAAGTCTGTTGACCAATTTATAGCCAAAACACTGGCTCGAGGTTAGATAGTTCCTAGACAAAATTTCACCTAAATTGATAAAAGACTAATTTATGCCTTTTTTAACAAATTCAACAACCACAACCAAGTTCAACACATCAATTACAAACAATATAATCTTAAAATCACCTCAAATCATAATTTGAATACACACAAAGATGTAAGGGTTCCCAAATCTTGATTTATGCCCAATCTCTTCTCTTCCTTGCTCTCTCTTTTCTCCTTACCTCTCACTTTCTTCTTTTCTTTTCCATCTTTCTTTTGACTGAATTTTCTTAACTAATAACATTATAATTTTTCACGTTAACACTTCCTTAACTCATGAATCCAAACTCATATTAATAGAGAGGAAGAAGAAGGAGAAATTATCAATTAAACTTACCTTTTTAGCTTAAATTGAACCCAAAAAATTCAAGCCTTTCCTTGGTATTCTTGGCCATGAGTTAGAGCAGATTTTTGTGCAAGAAATGGGTAAGAATTTTCTATAATTCTAGCCCCTCATCAGCCAACCAAGATGGCCTTAAATAAGGCCAAGCAAATTCTCTCCATTATTCTAGAAATAGGCTAGGCGTCCTTGTCCTATTAGCTGAAAGTCTCTTTGCAATTTAATCCTTCATCTCTTACTTAATCATACATTTGGCATGCAATTATTTTTAAATCAAACATTATCATACAATACTCTTCAATTTACACATTCAAGTCACTAATTGTCAAATTACCAATTTACGATTGACTTTTAAATTAATATCGATTACGTCCTTTTCGACAATTTAACTGTTTGTTCACTCATATTCCATTTTCATCACACCCTGATTATATCTTAATACGGCTAAGGTGTATTTTGGGTCCTTACAATATGATTATTGTAAATAAAGATTGTATGTATTTGAAATAATACATAAAGATGATGATATATTTACACTTGTATATGTTTGAGATATACGTGTTCTCATTGATTATAAGTATATGATTATACAAATATATTTGAAATATTAAAGACATGGAAGTTGGAATAAGATGATAATAAAGGAAATGTAGTTGCACATGGCCTGCTTTAACCTAAGTTATGGATAAATAGGTATTCCTATAGGAAATTTAAAATGACTTCTATGCCACTGATTAGTGTCTTTTGTCAGATACTTTGGTATCTCTTTTATCTAATAAATGATTTAGAGACATTATCTCTGCTATGATGCCTTTTGAGGTATCTTCTGTAGATGTCGGTTTATGGTATCTTTCATTTTCTGTTATTTGTGTCGTTGTAGACACTGGGTCAGGATGCAGCCTAGATCAGAATTATCCAGTGATAAAATTAGCGCCTGTTCATAGGTAAAGAGGTTGGAAGTGATAGTTTTCTTATCAAATTTATTTTTTAGAAATAAAAAAATAATAATAAAAAATATATATATTTTAAAAATAAAAAAAAAAAGAAGATTGGAAGTGATTTTATTTTTGGCAAAAATGCTAAGAACATGAAAGTGGTTCATACATACATTAATAGAAAGGATTTTATCGATATGAACTTCGAATAAAAACAAATAGTAAGTAATGTAAGTCATAGCAACTAAGTTACATTTTGTGCTCTCTCTATTAACCTAGAGATTTAATTTACTTTTATTAAAATAGTTATTTATACACTTATTAATTTACTTAACTATAATAAGAAGTACCCAATAAGTATAACCTTAGCATGTGAGTTTTTCTTTTGTAACATAGGTATGGAAATAAAGAATAGCTTGGAGTGAAGGTCGGGAACAATTGTCAAAGATACATCATAAAGTGTAGATATTAGATATAACTTGTTAATTTATGACATACAAATTGTAAATCATGTATTAAGCTATAAATAGAGAGTTAAGCATATAAATTTCGTACATCATATGTAATCCTAAGTTAAGTTTAAGAAGTATGTATAATTTGTCCTGTAAAGGTAGGTATATAGGTAGAATAAAATGGTGTATGAATTTTAACTTTGGAGTTTAGATTTAAGGACATGTGATCTGTAGATGAATTTATATATGATTAGTCATAAGTCTTTGGTAACACTCTTATTTCCTCCTAAGGTATAAGGGGGTGTTACATACTCGGTATCGTTGTCATCATTGGATATCTTTGGACAATAAGAGACTCAAGATCTAGCTAGTGTCTATGATAAGCACTATTGAACCAAACATAAAATAAATTTTATTTTGGCCAAATGATTAAATTTGCTAAAAAGGTCAATGTTGCTCCTCGGTGTTTGATTGGATCAATTTTATCCCATTTAAATGGATTATTTAAAATTGACATTGTTCTTCTATTAATTCTTACATGCAGCACCTCGACATAAGATATACATCCCCATTAATTATTAAATGACCTTTGATGTATCTTCTTATTAGGTTCTGATACTACATGCATTTATGATGTTTGACTTATAATTTAGGGTGTATGTTTTAATTTTGGCTTAATATATAAATTACCCATTTAACTTGCATTTTTTTGCAAGATTCGCCCTCCAACTTTAAATTGTCCTAATTTAACACATGAACTTGACAAATCGAATACTTATAAACACCTTTAACCATTAATTATGTTGATGCTACAAATGTTAATTTACGTTTGGAAGAAAGCATGTTATACATGAGATTTATTGAACATGGAATAAATAAAGAATTATACATAACAATAAAATACCTTTTTCTTCCTTCCTCTCTCCCTCTTTCTTTGTATTTATCTTGAGTTATAAATGGTTTTTGCCATAGCTCAAGATTTTTTGTTTTCTTCTCATTCGAAGTAAAAATATATATATATATATATTTATATATATAATACATTAGGCTAAGTACACTTAAGGGCTTTTTTTTTCCTTACCCTAAACATCTCAAGAAATAAATTGGGAAAAACCACATATCATTGATAATTTTGTGGATTGCTAGCTGAGAGACGTACCTCATGGACATTATGAATCTAGGAAGGAGATTTCTTAAGTGTAAGAATTATGGGGTTGTATTTAAATGTGAAAATTCTATAGAATTAAATTTGAATTGGTTATAAATTGGCATTTTAATTTGGTATATCAGAGAATGAAAGTAATTATTTGTGTTTAAACATCAGGTGGATATATTCCACCTCAAAACAAATTAATATATGCAAAAATATAAATTACCTTCTTTTATTCTTCAAAACACAAGAAAGCAATATGTTGCTTCAACAAAAATTTGATGAGCTAATCCCAAAATTGAGGCAATTGCTTATCTTTCTTTCAATGCTAAGCGTGATAATTAGGGTGTTTAATTGAGAAATGAACCAAAAATTGAGGGTTAATTTCTTCAATAGTCACTCAATTTTGTGGTTTGTAATGATTTGGTCACTAAACTTTAATTTGTAATGAAAAAATAACTTATCTATTATTTTGTAAGAAAAAAATCATAATGACTAGAAATTGTGTTCGCCGGCAACTAGCGCGTGATCTGCACGGCGAACCCTAATGCCACGTCAAAAATTTTGCCGCGTTGGATTAGGGTTAATGTCTGTAGTGGTCACTCGACTTTGTGACTCGTAACGATATAGTCACTAAACTTCAATTTGTAACTGTGACGCGCGCCGGAAGTACCCAGCAAGGGCCCTCGCTTTGAATCCGCCTTCGGGATTCGAGGTATGAAGGTTCGCGTCTTTTGATCATGGGCGCCATGAGACATCATCGGTATGTTCCTCTCAATAGAACATTGGGGAGAACAACCTAGCCTATTGACGCCTAAAGGCACCTTTGAGGTATTTGGAGTCGCCACCCAATTTGCATGAAATTAGGAAAAGGTTTCTCACCTCTATTGGTCTAAATCAGAGATATGGTGTCCGGGACTTCCCTCTTATTCATACTTTGGTTAAATATAAATGGGTTCTTAACTTCTTAAAATTATATCTCTCATCTCACACGATCAATGCATTTAATTTAAATCGCGCATTTCAAACATTCACAAAGCGATAAAGGAAAGCAATAAATAAAGCAGTAAAAGAAAGCGATAAATGAAAGCAATAAACACGCAAACACACAATTACAAGAGAGATTGGGGCGGAATACAACCCCATCGAAAGGAAATCAAAGATGTGGATGGGGACGGAATACAATCCCCTAAAATAAATAAAGTTGCCCCAAAATTAATTACAAGGGGCCAAAAAAGAAATGAACTTGAATTTAAAACACTCACCCAAGATTAAAATAAAAGAACATACATAAATCGGGACATTATTTGAGGAACATTGGTTCCTTCGCACTTGTTCGAAATTTAGGAACATTGGTTCCTTCGTATTAATTTAAAGAGGGTTCAAAAAGTCGTTTTGGTTGTTTGGTGAAAACCGGGATGAGTGATCCCGTTTTATTGAAAAGTGACTCTTCATTTTAATTGTGATATTTTTATAGTTCGGCTAAAACAAGGGACATTGGTCCCAATTTTATTAGTGAAAAAAACCCAGTTTAATTGTAAAAATATCTTTGTGAGTTTTTATCACACGCGTAAAAAAATAAAATAAGCATTTATAAATAAACATATAACATACAAAGAGAGGGTTGAAAAGGTCTCACCCAAACCGGAGTGTTCGTCCACGCATCGCGACCCATCCGGGGAGTCGTGGGGCGCTCACATGACCCGACTCAAGTTAAATCTCAGACAAAAATTAACATTAAAAATATTAGTAATATTTCTAAAAATTAATCAAGTAAAGACGAAATAAATATTGGGCGAATTAAATTAATGAACCAGATAATTTACATGCAAGGTAAATTAAAACAAGTCATGGCGAAATGAGGATAATGATGAAATAATGATAACAGTAACAAAATATTAGAAAATAAACATAATAATAGTAATAATAATAATAATAATAATAATAATAATAACAATAATAATTATGAATAATGAATGTGAATAATGATGATAATAAAAATAATAAAAATGACCATAACAAAAAAAAGAAAGTAATCCAACAGTGAGCATCAATATAACAATAATAAAAATAACAATAAAATGATAATAATATGTAATAACTGTTAATAACAAACTATATTAATAACAACAAAATTATTAATAACGGTAATAATAATAGAACAAATAATAATAATAGTAGTAATAGTTAGACAGGATAATAAAAATAATAAAATAATAATAATAATAATAATAATAATAATAATAATAATAAGGATGTCAGAATAACAATAATAATCATAAACACAATAAAAATAATAATGATAGCAAAATATCAAATTGAAGCAAACAAATAATATATTAGTAGTGATATTAACACATTAAAATGCTAAAAGTAAACAATATACATGATAATAATAGCAAAAAATAATATTAACAATAATAAATAATATACAAATGAGGGTGAGTCCAAGAATGTTTACCCTCAGAATTTTTAGATTGAAGAACGGTGCCTCGATTCGTTCCCCTTGTCGATTTTGTGGTGATGAATGCTTGAATAAAATGTAAAAATCGATGCTTTGAAAATAAAATCAAGAGAATACCTTGATAAAAATATTTTTTTGGTGGGTGATTGAGCAAAGGAAATTAATTTTCGAAGCTTAAATCACCCAAGAAATGGATTATTTTTGAAGAACAATTAAAGATTAAAATTTGAGAAAAAGAAAAAGAAATTAGGAGTTGAAGAACCAGTTGCTGGAGAGGAAAAAAATTGGAGAGAAGAGCCCAGAAATTGTTTTTTTTTTTTTCAAATGTTTGCCGTCCCCTTTAAAAAAAAACCCCTTCTCGATTTTAATTTTCGGTGTCTTCCCAAAAAAGAAAAAAACAAAATTAACTTTTTAATTTTTATCGTTTCCAAAAAAACCAAAAACGTGAAAAAACGCATGTAAACAGCGAAAAACTGGGGCAGAGCAAGTGGCCGCGACACAACGCGCAGGGACAGCCGCGCGTACGCGCGCTGAGGGGCAGGGGGCCGCGTGGTGGCCAAGGGGCCATCATGCGGCCACCTTGGCCAAAAGGCCAAAGTGGCCGCGTGGTGGCAATGACCACCACGCGGCCATGGTAAATGGCCAAAATAATGATTTTGGCCATTTACCACGATTTTGGCAAAAATCATTTATATATATATTTTTTCTTAATCTTTTTTCCCCCTTTTTTTTTTCTTAAATCCTCTTCTTTAAAAAACTAATTAACTAATTTAATAACTAATTCCCTTTTTTAACTAAATCAATTACTTAATTTATTTCAATTAAATAAAAAAACTAATTTAACTCCTCTTTTCCAATTAAATCAATTAACTAATTTAATTTAATTAAATTAATTAACTAACTTAATTCAATTAAATTAATTAACTAACTTAACTCAATTAATTAACTAACTTAATTCCCCCCTTTTTTCCAAATATCAGAAATAATACTATTTCAAAAAAATTAATTCAACCAAATTTTTTATAATAATATTTTTATATATATATTTATTTTTATTTAAAAATAATGAGAATTTCGATAAGGGAAGTATCATTTTTGACACCTTTAATTGTGGGTATCGTTTTTTATAATCGGGTAATTCTGATCTTGGACCGCCTCAGGACCCGGTGTCTACAGTTGCCCCCCATTTTTGGGGAACTCTAGGATTTAGGTGCCTAAGTGAGCCAAAATTTAGAAAAGAAGGGAAGAGACACGTACCTGAGGCGGTCGCTTTTCTGAACTGGGTCCTGCTAGCTTGTCGGCGTTACGGGACTATTATTGGTCACGTGATTGATGAACGTCAGCTTGTCAACGTGTGAAACCACGACTGAGCGACTGATAAACACCAGCTTGTCGGTGCGTGAAGGCGCCAGACTTTGAAGAACGCGATTGATAGAACATCAGCTTGCCGGTATGTGAAACCACGGCTGAGCGACTGATAAACACCAGCTTGTCGGTGTGTGAAGGCGCCAGACTTTGAAGAATACCAGCTTGTCGGTGTGTGAAACTACGGCTGAGGGACTGATAAACACCAGCTTGTCGGTGTGTGAAGGCGCCAGACTTTGAAGAATGCGATTGATAGAACACCAACTTGTCGGTGTGTGAAACCACGGCTAAGCGACTGATAAACACCAGCTTGTCGGTGTGTGAAGGGGCCAGACTTTGAAGAACACGATTGATAGAACACCAGCTTGTCGGTGTGTGAAACCACGGCTGAACAACTAATAAACACCAACTTGTCGGTGTGTGAAGGGGCCAGACTTTGAAGAACGCGATTGATAGAACACCAGCTTGTTGGTTTGTGAAACCACGGCTGAACGACTGATAAACACCAGCTTGTCGGTGTGTGAAGGGGCCAGACTTTGAAGAACGCGATTGATAGAACACCAGCTTATCGGTGTGTGAAGGTGCCAGACTTTGAAGAACGCGATTGATAGAACAACAGCTTGTCGGTGTGTGAAACCACGGCTGAGCGACTGATAAACATCAGCTTATCGGTGTGTGAAAGCGCCAAACTTTGAAGAACGCGATTGATAGAACACCAGCTTGTCGGTGTGTGAAACTACGACTGAGCAACTGATAAACACCAGCTTGTTGGTGTGTGAAGGCACCGGACTTTCCTGCGAAATCAAAAGAGATTTGTATGCAAGGGTAAGTTATGCACGTGCATATGCATATGTCGTGCAGGATGCAGGTGACACCATTCATCTGAGTGGCCCAGTGGTCGAGGTGCGATAACTCTTGCTGAAGTGACTCGTGGCCTTGCTTGGTCGATTATGCCCCCAAGGGTCCGAAGGCATCATCCTGGCTTGGGGGACCCCGGCTCATAATTTTTAAGGGGGAGCTGCCCGATGTGCATCTCTGCTTGAAAGGGGTTGCCCAAGGTAATGCCGCCTTATCGCTCCAAGCGTCATTGTTTTAAAGGTAGTGCGTCCCTCGTGGATTTTCACACTAGCTTTTTTTAGCGGGAGATGCGTCCTTGTCGGATTTTCACATAACCCTGTGCCTTATTTTTTGCCTGGAATGGACCCAATCCAATCCAGCGGCTTTTACTAATTTTTTTTATAGGGCAGATTGTCTGTTGCCAGGTTTTCACCCTGCCCTTTGGCCTAACTTTTGCTTGGAGCGCCAGTCACGGTTTTCATCTCTAACGGCCTTTTTTTTTGAGAGAGAGAGAGAAGTTGGAGTCATTGTGAAAGATCTTTCGGGTGTGATTGGAATGTGCTTATGTCTCAGGTTATGGTTGTATGAACTTGGTTCTTTATCGGGGAGGTGCTGTAGGGTTGGCTTCATAGTGGGTAGCAACATGAGATGACTGAAGTGCCTGAGTGGCGAGAGTGGCAGAGGATCGATAGTACCAATTTGCTGATTTTATGCTAGAACCAGACAACTTTGAGTACGCAAAATGAAATGTTCTGGTCGGAGACTACACCCTCGCTTCCAAAATTATATGTAAGAGGAGGGTACTTAGCCCTGCAGTAGATAATAGGACCCCTCAGCTTAGGCATCTGGTTGGTGAGAGCAGGAGTAGAGTAGCCACTTAGATTTTACTTTTTATAAATGAACTAGGAACTGATGAGTTAAACCGCTTTTGTTTAATGTATTTGCAAAGACTGTGTGCATTTCAGCATGATTTCTCCATACATGATCACCATTTAACATGGATTCAGAATGCAAAATTACATTTAATCTCAAAATGGATCTTGAAAGCATCAGACTCCTGTTTCCAATCAGCCCTCTCGGGTTTTCTTGATTGGATATTTTCTCTCAAGCCTTTAATTTTTGCCCAGAGTGCCTTTTTCGGTTTCACCCTGACGAGGCACACAATTTTAGCAAGGCCGCCTTTTTTCGGTTTTCGGCCCGCGGGGCATTTATTCTCTTCTTTTGATTTTCTAGTCTTTAGCCATGGACCTCCTTGGATCTGTTAATGTCGGTCTTGCTTCCCTCGCTGTCTGTTGGGATGCTGCTTTCTTGGATAATAACTTTTCAAGAAAGAGTGGGTATTCATATGTCGGCCTGGATTTACTCCATCCGTCTGGAATACCCGGAGCTATTTGCTCGAAGACCCCATCTCATTCTTCCGGCGGGTGGTTTTTGGCTTTCTTGGACAAGGTGTTTTCTGAGCAATCCCGGAACCCATTTCTGTTTGACGTGCCTAGTTGCTGCAGCTGTCGCTTCCATGATTGCCTTTTAAGAATTTGACGTGCTTCGATGGGCGGTAATGCTTTCGCTTCATGCATCAAGGTATAAAGCGTGACTCTTGTAAAGGTTCTAATTGCAGACCCCAAAATGGGTCTACTCCATAACCTTCTTGGTCTTCCTCTTGTTCGTATGTCATCTGTATGTCATCAGCTCATCTCTCGTACAGCGCATCCTTTATACTTACGGACTGGGTGGATGGCTTATGGATTAGCCTCCACGTCTTTTCAGTGGCAAGCATGAGCAGTAACAATACAAGAATATCCCTCGCACTGCACATCCTCTATATTGATCAAATGATTGGGTGGCTTGTGGTTAAGTTTTTAGGTCCTTTTCAGTGGCTAAGAAGAACGACAAAATGCAGATGTGTGTAGATTGACGGGACTTGAGCAAAGCTTGCCCCCAAATAGCATTCCCTTGCCTCCTGATCAATTCTCTCTTTTTTTCTTTTTTTTTTCAATTTATTTATTTATTTTTATTTATTTTTTAGATTTTTTATTTTTTTTGATTTTTTTTTTGCTTCTTTTTTGATTTTTTTTTTTTGCTCCCCAATTCTCTTTTAGCAAGCTTCATTCAAGTCCTGAAGTCTACACATACGCACACTTTTCTTTTTAACCGTTGGGACCATCGTTGTTCAATCCAGTTGGATGTTGTATTTCAGTAAGGATTTTGGTTCTGGTTATGCTTGCGGTTTCCCCTTTTGACCATTTCTGTCTATTTCAGCTTGAGTCTTCTGAGATGTGCTGGCACCTGCCCATGATTAGGATATGTTTATCATGCTCAGTGGCTTCATGATCATCTTCTGGGATGTCCTCGTAGGTCCAGGCAAAGACTTTTATTTCATTTTTTTTTCATTCTCTCTTTTACTCTCTCTTCAAGAGTCATAACAGGTGCTATCAAGATTTTCTTTGGGTTCTCCCAAAGTTTCGAGATTAAATGGAATGGCATCATCTGAATCATTATTAAATATGAATGTGTCATGATTATGCATAATGAAATCATAAGAAACATCACACAAGTAAGCAAATCTATCTATTTCATTCAATAAAACTAGAATTAAAACTGTCATCATTAAATAGTTCAGAAATAAAAAAAAAAAAAAGAACATCTGAATAGCTACTTCCTTCTTCTCTTGCCAACACGGACGCTGCAGTCAACGGCCTATTATCACTTTTGGGAACCATTCTCCTCACTTCTCAGCTCCTCATCAATTAAGTGTAGAATTTGCCTCCTCAGAATTCGGCACTCGTCAGTCTCGTGCCCAATACACTGATGGTAGGCACAATACAGATCTGCTCGGTGATTGGGCCGCCCTTGGCCCCTGGCAGGTTGGGCCGGTAGTGGCTGCATCTTCCCCATGCCAACAAAATGGGTGAGGTGTTTAGACAAGGGCTTTTTCAGTATGGCATAGTGACTTTGAGTCATTCCGAAGGTCGGGGTCCTCGTGGCTCTAAAACCTTCTCCATCACCACCCGTAAAAGTTGAGCTCCCGTGACTACCCTGGCGGTATTCAGGATCTGTGATCTGGTTGCTATCGATTAGATCCTGAATCTCGTGCCTCAGCCTAGCACAATTATCCGTCATATGGCCAGTGTGTTGGTGGTAGGCGCAGTACTCGCCTTCCTTGTGCCCGGGCTGCCCCCCAGGTCTTTGCCAGCTTGGACGGCAATGGTTGTAACACCCCCTTCTTCATCAGCCTTTCCAGGACCCAAGACAAAGGTCTGCCTAAATTAGAGTAACGCCTCTGAGCCATCTCAACCATTGGCGCTTTCCCCGTCCTTTTTGTACCTCCGCTGTTGCCATAGTAACCAATTCCTAGACTTGCAGGGCTAGTAACGGTCCCATTGGGAGGTGTTCGGGTAGTTGCAAGCTTGGACCTCATGATCTCCTCCTCAAGATCAGCTAATCTCTTTTTAGTGTTTGCGGGACTGAGAGGATCCATCGACTGTAAGGGCCCTAGTCCTTTCCCTCTTTCCACTTGCTCGATCAGTGAGTTGGGTGTCGCATCGCCTCTAGGCTCAAGAGCGAATGGAGACATTACAGCCATCGTCGCGTACTCCTTTTTGGTCGCGGCTAGGTCAAATCGATTAAGTGTAGCTGCAGTGACTTGAGCTTGAAGAATTAGTGCCACGGCATCCAACCTTTCCTTAATTGTGGCTGACAACCTCCCTTCAAGATTTTCAAACTTTTTATCTAGTTCTCGGGCAATCATGACATGGGCCTCTTCAATCTGTCGCGAAGGACCAGCCATTCCCAATGTCTATAGATGCTCTGATTAAGACGGTAGATCTCTACCAACCACTTCGAATTCTGCTTACTCTTCAGACAGCTATGAGGACCCCAGAACCTCCTAGTTGAATGGCGTATGATGGCTGAAAAATCAAAGGGGTTAGAATGATGTATGGATGACATTTGATGCATGGTCGTGCCATGCAAATAGTCCTCAATGAGTGAAAGGTCAATAGATTACAGTGATATGATGCGATGCGTGGAAAAAATCGTACGTAGGATGATATGTATACGTGAAAAAGATATGCAGAGAAAAGGATATACACACACAAAAATGAAATGGATATGTGTTTACATATGCATTTTATTTTATTTTTAACATGCATGAACAATACGCGATGCATGAGCATGCTGTGCAGCATCAACAACCACATGCAAGCAAGTAGATCCTTCCAACCTTATCACTCCCGCACACGAGGTCGTGTGGTCTCTTTCCTAGGTGGGCTTCATCCGAGGGTTAACAGGGAACCCATCAGAGACGTATGGTGCACGGTGAAAAATCGGTAGCATAACAGTCTTAATCTAATGCGCATTCATATGGGTTTTGGCCATTACGTATTTGGACAATTCAATCAAGTTAAGGTGGGCTTACCGGGGCATGAAAGCCTTTGATAAAGGACCACTTAATTTGCTTGATTTTGTTTAATACGTGACGGCCCACATTACAAGTATCGTATTAAGGAGCATGCTACCTAGGGAAAGTTTCTACTTGCCATTACATGGGCTTTAGTCAAGGTGATAAAATTTTAGGACTACCCAAGCATGGTCCCTGCCAACGGGTCTAGCTCATCACGAGCGTAGCGACCGATCGGGTTTCCATTCGATATACCAAAAGGTAAAAGGCTTGGGCTGGTGATTATCCCTAACACTTCCCTACAATGAGTGAAAGTAGGGTCGTACTTTGAGAACGCACCGAGGTAAAAAGGGACCAACTAGCATATTTCTAAGGCTCTAGAATGTAATGCAATTTCAATGAGAGATAGAATTTTAAGTTTTAAAAACCCAATTATATTTTTAACCAAAGCACTTTCGGAGTAAAGTCTCAAACACAACTCCCCAGTGGAGTCGCCACTGTGACGCGCGCCAGAAGTACCCAGCAAGGGCCCTCGCTTTGAATCCGCCTTCGGGATTCTAGGTATGAAGGTTCGCGTCTTTTGATCATGGGCGCCATGAGACATCATCGGTATGTTCCTCTCAATAGAACATTGGGGAGAACAACCTAGCATATTGACGCCTAAAGGCACCTTTGAGGTATTTGGAGTCGCCACCCAATTTGCGTGAAATTAGGAAAAGGTTTCTCACCTCTATTGGTCTAAATCAGAGATATGGTATTCGGGACTTCCCTCTTATTCATACTTTGGTTAAATATAAATGGGTTCTTAACTTCTTAAAATTATATCTCTCATCTCACACGATCAATGCATTTAATTTAAATCGCGCATTTCAAACATTCACAAAGCAATAAAGGAAAGCAATAAATAAAGCAGTAAAAGAAAGCGATAAATGAAAGCAATAAGCACGCAAACACACAATTACAAGAGAGATTGGGGCGGAATACAACCCCATCGAAAGGAAATCAAAGATGTGGATGGGGACGAAATACAATCCCCTAAAATAAATAAAATTGCCCCAAAATTAATTAAAATGGGCCAAAAAAAATGAACTTGAATTTAAAACACTCACCTAAGATTAAAATAAAAGAACATACATAAATCGGAACATTATTTGAGGAACATTGGTTCCTTCGCACTTGTTCGAAATTTAGGAACATTGGTTCCTTCGTATTAATTTAAAGAGGGTTCAAAAAGTCGTTTTGGTTGTTTGGTGAAAACCGGGATGAGTGATCCCGTTTTATTGAAAAGTGACTCTTCGTTTTAATTGTGATATTTTTATAGTTCGGCTAAAACAAGGGACATTGGTCCCAATTTTATTAGTGAAAAAAACCCAGTTTAATTGTAAAAATATCTTTGTGAGTTTTTATCACACGCGTAAAAAAATAAAATAAGCATTTATAAATAAACATATAACATACAAAGAAAGGGTTGAAAAGGTCTCACCCAAACCGGAGTGTTCGTCCACGCATCGCGACCCATCCGGGGAGTCGCGGGGCGCTCACATGACCCGACTCAAGTTAAATCTCAGACAAAAATTAACATTAAAAATATTAGTAATAATTCTAAAAATTAATCTAGTAAAGACGAAATAAATATTGGGCGAATTAAATTAATGAACCAGATAATTTACATGCAAGGTAAATTAAAACAAGTCATGGCGAAATGAGGATAATGATGAAATAATGATAACAGTAACAAAATATTAGAAAATAAACATAATAATAGTAATAATAATTATAATAATAATAATAATAATAATAATAATAATAATAATAATGAATGTGAATAATGATGATAATAAAAATAATAAAAATGACCATAACAAAAAAAAGAAAGTAATCCAACAGTGAACATCAATATAATAATAATAAAAATAACAATAAAATGATAATAATATGTAATAACTGTTAATAACAAACTATATTAATAACAACAAAATTATTAATAACGGTAATAATAATAGAACAAATAATAATAATAGTAGTAATAGTTAGACAGGATAACAATAATAATAACAATAATAATAATAATAATAATAATAATAATAATAATAATAATAAGGATGGCAGAATAACAATAATAATCATAAACACAATAAAAATAATAATGATAGCAAAATATCAAATTGAAGCAAACAAATAATATATTAGTAGTGATATTAACACATTAAAATGCTAAAAGTAAACAATATACATGATAATAATAGCAAAAAATAATATTAACAATAATAAATAATATACAAATGAGGGTAAGTCCAAGAATGTTTACCCTCAGAATTTTTAGATTGAAGAACGGTGTCTCGATTCGTTCCCCTTGTCGATTTTGTGGTGATGAATGCTTGAAGAAAATGTAAAAATCGATGCTTTGAAAATAAAATCAAGAAAATACCTTGATAAAAAATATTTTTTTTGTGGGTGATTGAGCAAAGGAAATTAAATTTCCAAGCTTAAATCACCCAAGAAATGAATTATTTTTGAAGAACAATTAAAGATTAAAATTTGAGAAAAAGAAAAAGAAATTAGGAGTTGAAGAACCAGTTGCTGGAGAGGAAAAAAATCGGAGAGAAGAGCCCAGAAATTGTTTTTTTTTTTTCAAATGTTTGTCGTCCCCTTTAAAAAAAAACCCCTTCTCGATTTTAATTTTCGGTGTCTTCCCAAAAAAGAAAAAAATAAAATTAACTTTTTAATTTTTATCGTTTCCAAAAAAACCAAAAACGCATGTAAACAGCAAAAAACTGGGGCAGAGTAGGTGGCCGCGACACAACGCGCAGGGACAGCCGCGCGTACGCGCGCTGAGGGGCAGGGGGCCGCGTGGTGTCCAAGGGGCCATCACGCGGCCACCTTGGCTAAAAGGCCAAAGTGTAAATGGCCAAAATAATGATTTTGGCCATTTACCACGATTTTGGCAAAAATCATTTATATATATATTTTTTCTTAATCTTTTTTCCCCTTTTTTTTTCTTAAATCCTCTTCTTTAAAAAACTAATTAACTAATTTAATAACTAATTCCCTTTTTTAACTAAATCAATTACTTAATTTATTTCAATTAAATAAAAAAACTAATTTAACTCCTCTTTTCCAATTAAATCAATTAACTAATTTAATTTAATTAAATTAATTAACTAACTTAATTCAATTAAATTAATTAACTAACTTAACTCAATTAATTAACTAACTTAATTCCCCCCTTTTTTCCAAATATCAGAAATAATACTATTTCAAAAAAATTAATTCAACCAAATTTTTTATAATAATATTTTTTTATATATATTTATTTTTATTTAAAAATAATGAGAATTTCGATAAGGGAAGTATCATTTTTGACACCTTTAATTGTGGGTATCGTTTTTCATCATCGGGTAATTCTGATCTTGGACCGGTTCAGGACCCGGTGTCTACAGTAACGAAAAAATAACCCATTTATTATTTTATAATAAAAAAATCACAATGGCCGAAAATTATTTTCGCCAGCAACTGGCGCGTGATCTGCATGGAGAATCCCAATGTTTGTTAGAAATTTTGCCACGTCAAATCTGACTGGATCCGACGTGGCATTATGGTAAAAAAAATAGAAAAATAAGTTTTTACTACTCTTAGTTTCTCTCCACCTCTCTCGCCTCTCTCTCTCTCTCATTATTTGCTCATCAAGGCCAAATAAGTTTTATGGTCCTCCATTGTCTTCGTCTTCTTCATAACTGCATCAGTAGGGACCCAGCAATCCTTGTCTGCTCAGCGAGACCAAATACCACAATTTATTATTATTTTCAACAATGCAAATGTATTGATTAGATCAGGATTATGAAGAGAACATTGATCTGCTTACTATTGTATATAAATCCGATGGCAAATGCAATTTTTGGTCATGAGTCGGTTGCCAGTAAACACAATTTTCTGGTCATTGTGATTTTTCGTTACAAAATAATAGATAGATTATTTTTTCATTACAAATTGAAGTTTAGTGATCACATTGTTACAAGCCACAAAATTGAATAACCACTATAGAAATTAACCCCTAATCTGACATGGCATTGGGTTTCGTCGTGCAGATCACGCGTCGGTTACCAGCGAACACAATTTTTGGTCATTGTGATTTTTTCATTACAAAATAATAGATGAGTTATTTTTTCGTTACAAATTAAAGTTTAGTAACCAAATCGTTACAAAAACAAAATTGAGTGACCACCGAAGAAATTGATCCCAAAAATTAACCAGGAGGTATGGGTGATAATGGACCAATTAACCGGTTCATAAACCCAAAAAAAATCAGTCCATTAACTATTGATTTTTGAAAACCACTAACCATTAATCAGTACGTTACTATCGGTTAACCAGTCTATCGGTTTTGAATTTTCGGACCGGTTAGCCAATATTATCTCGGTTAACCACTATAATTATAAAATGTATTCATAAAAAAATTAAAATGTTCATGTTACTTAAAAATAAAAATTAGAAACCAAATATAATTCAATATAATATTCAAATTATGAATATAAACTAAAAATATTGTGTCAACATGCGTGCATAGGATAAAAAAAATGTAATAAATGGAAAAATTATAATTTATTAACTTTATTAAATATTAATTATTACTTGCAACGAAATTTTTTATTTTTAAAGCGAAATATATTTAATTCGAATTGCAAATATTAAATACTATATATAAGAATATTAAAACTAATATTCCACATTTTAATTGAATATTATTTATCATATTAAATTTTAATAATTTTAATATAAAATATTTTAATTAAAGAGTTAAAATTATTAAATTAATTACAATCAGTAATTAATTATATATATTAAAAAAGTTTGAAAGGTAAAAAATTTTTTGTGTGTGGAAATAAAAGTCTATCACAGATGTAAATTTTCGTTAATATATTAATGTTATATAACTTTTCGAATATATTATGATTTTCATTATTGAAAAATTGATAAATTAACAAATAATAATAAATACTAAATATGAACATATTGGATAATTAATAAATAGCTAAAAATTTGGTTATTTGTTCGGTTAACCGGTTACATGAGCCAAAACCATTAACCAGTTCATTAATGTTGGTTTTTTCAAAACACTAACCATTAATCAGTTCATTACAATCGGTTAACCAATCCATCGGTTTGGTTCGAAATCGATTTCCCAATTAACTACATTAACCGATTTTTTTTTGCTCACCCCTACTAGGAGTAACAGAGAGCTATAAAAGAGGTATAATACATATCAGTGCATTTGTACTCCACATATAGTTGTATTTTGTCAAAGGTATTATAAATATTTGATATAATTAGTGCATTTATTAAATTAGAACAATCTAATGTTGAAGGGTTGGCTTTGCAAGAAAGTGCAAGTTGAATGGATAATTTGTATATTAAACCTTTAATTTAAGATGCCATAAGTAATAGTTAATAGATAAAAAATAATAACTTTAATCAATCAATTTAAATGGGGAACAAATTGACTAAGGCAATTTTAGCTCTGTATTCTTTTAACTTTTTATAGTTTTATTGGAGTTAATTTCCGTCGTCATCACTCAACTTTATGAATTGTAACGATATGGTCAATAAATTTTAATTTGTAACTAAAAAATAATTAATTTATTATTTTATAACAAAAAAATCACAATAACCGAAAATTGTGTTCGCTGGTAACCGGCGTGTGATCTGCACGACGAAACCCAATTCCACATTAGAAATTTTGCCACGTCAGATTAGGGGTTAATTTCTGTGGTAGTCATTCAACTTTATACTTGTAACGATGTGGTCACTAAATTTCAATTTGTAATGAAAAAATAATCCATCTATTATTTTATAACGAAAAAAA
Organism: Excoecaria cochinchinensis; assembly: GCA_947683425.1. Classification (NCBI taxonomy): domain Eukaryota; kingdom Viridiplantae; phylum Streptophyta; class Magnoliopsida; order Malpighiales; family Euphorbiaceae; genus Excoecaria; species Excoecaria cochinchinensis. The sequence continues at coordinate 6,242,106 of CANTUQ010000002.1, read as the reverse complement.
ATCACAATAACAAGAAAATTGTGTTCACTGGCAACCGGTGCGTGATTTGTACGGCGAAACCTAATGCCACGTTAGAAATTTTGCGACGATGGATCTGACTGGATCCGGTGTGGTATTATGGAAAAAAAAAAGTTTTACTGCCCTCGTTTTCTCTCCACCTCTCTCGCCTTTCTCTCTTTCACTATTTGCTCAGCGAAGCCAAATAAGTTTTATGATTCTCTAGTGTCTTCGTATTCTTCATAATTGCATTAGCAGAGACCCCAATAATCCCTATCTGCTCAACGAGGCCAAATACCATAATTTATTATTATTTTCAACAATGCACAAGCATTTATTAGATTAGAATTATAAAAAAACGTTGATATGCTTATTCTTGTATAGAAATTCGGTGATGAATATGCATCAAAAAGAGTGCGATGGAAATCATAGTACCAACCTTCTCCCATATACACTTTCACCTGTTGAAAGACGATGATGCCTAGAGAGAGCAGTAAAAACTTGTTTTTCTTTTTCTTTTTTACTAGGGCTGTTCATGGGTTGGCTTGGCTAAAAAATCAAATAAACCCAACCCAACCCAATATATATGAAGATTGATGGTTTATCTATTGAAAACCAACCCAAACCATTATAACCTATAACGGTTTGGAGCGGTTTGACAATGGTTTGAAAACGGTTTTTTTCTTTTTTGAAACTCTAGCCCTTTAAATTTGTTATAAAATAAAATAATAAATAAAAAATAATCGTATTAAATTATAAATTGCATTTTATTTTTAAAAAAATGCAAATTTTCTTTTTTTTTCTATATATATATATATATATATATATATATATATAAACTGATCGTATCATTTCTTCACATGTCATGCACACTCAAACCTATAAACACACATAAATTGAACATTGGCATATACTATATTAGATAGACCATTAAATCAACTACTTAGCTCAATAAACTACCATAAAATAAAGATTAACCATTTATCTTTATATTATATAACATATTACAGCAGCAAAAGTTCTTTGACATTTGCACCAGCATTTACATTTCTTACTGCCATAACCACATGAACACCTCTCAATGCAAGAACTCTTAGTGTCTCTACTCCAATGCCACTTGATGCTCCTGATATTTCACCAAGAAAAGGATTAACAGACTTAAAGGCAGACTTTATGCTCCTGATAGGTGTTGATTGTAGAAACAAACACCTATTCTGCAAAACCCAGATCCTCAAATTCTACAAAATTCAAGAATCATAAACCCACCCAAAGAACTAAAGATCAAAACCCATTACCTGCAGATCCAAGAACAGACAGAGCACATATGATGAGCAGCCAAAAACCCACCTGTATCCCCATTTTCATTAATAATTGCCAGAACCAGTATAATTAAGTAATGGTGCATACGGGCAACATGTAAGAAGAATAAGAACAAAACATTTTCTTCTCTTCAAAAATATGCACAGCAGACCAAGAAAGAAAAGAATTATTAAGTAATTTTGTTCACAATTATTCTATGCAAGAATAAATCCAATAAACCCAACTTAATGAATGATGGATGATGCTGCATTGACTCAATTATACATCACATATGCATATTCTTTTATTTTTTCCATTCTAATACTCTTGCTAGCTTTAAATAATCAATGGCAGTGTATTTTTCAAGATGCAAGAGCACCTAAAATTCCAATTTAATTGGTAACCGAGAAGCTTTTTACAGTCCAATTTAATTGGACAACTTAAATTCATAAATCAGCAGCCAAAATTACAGATAAATCATATATATCACAAGAAGAATCTAGCTCAATACCAAATTGAACCCAAAACAAATGCAAGCCATAACACAAATGCAAGTTGAACCCAAAATTCATCAGGACCATAATCTAGTGTTGATGAAACATATTTAGAGGAAGAATATCTTGGGCCTTTTATGAATGAGAGGGATTTTAATGTATGGGAGAGAACACAGTTAGATATGATCCAAATGGGGGTAAAGGGTACTCACAAGTGGGTATGACCTTTAGTGATGCAAATGAGGTTAGAGAGGCATTCAAAGCATAATTAGTAACTTATGGTAGAGATGTAATATATATATATATATATATATATATATATATATATATATATATATATATATATATATATATATATATATATATATATATATATATATATATATATGAGCAACTTGGTAGCAAAAGAGACAATGGAATATATAAAAATATATTTCAACACACACAAATATATATATTAGCCCTTTCGTGTCATCAACTCTATAAGCCTGTTTTCATTAAACTTATAAAACAAAAATTGATCAATCAAAGTGATCAACCGTACTTTAACCTCTCTTTTTTTTTCTTAATACCACTATATATTGTTTAATCTCATCATTGTAGTGTTGGGCAATATAAAAATAATGGTAGCATCTGATTCTTTTGAAGAATAAATAATGAGAGCTAATGTTTAGACATCATTTGATTTATTAATTAGCTGTTGAGTTTAGCTGATAACAAATAATCATTTTTTATGTTTTGAGTTTGTGAATGGTGAATTGAGAAGCATCTACCACCTAGGATCTGATTCTAATTCATGAATAACAAAAGCTTATCATCATCAACTGGGTCATAGTAGCATGTCCAGAGTTAAAATTAGAAAGAAAAAATAATGAAGTTTTAAATTTTTTTATTTTTCTTTTGTTTAATTAACTGGGTGTTCAAATTATTAATAATTAAATCATTTAAAATATTTTTAATTGTGTTACAGATGAGGTATTACTTGTAAGTGAATGGTAGCAACAGTAATTGATAGTTCCCTGATTCTTCACTATTTTTTTAATCATACTAACAAGGTATTGGTAGGTTCTGCCTAAAACTGAAAACAAAATTAACCAAATCATGCAGCAATTATCGCTAAATCCTAATACCCTAGGTTTTATCTAACCAACTAATGCAAACCGGCCCATTTTATTGGCGTGACGTCCATGGCCGAAATTTGAACTCATAACCATTGTACCATCCGCTTATCAACAAAACAACATTTCTATCTGACCATAAACTGACAAAAAGTGGTGCTCAGATAAGCTGCTAGTCGTTCATGTTCAATTCAATATATGTCACAAGAAGCATCTAGCTCAATACCAAGTGGAACCCAAAACAAATGCAAGCCATAACACAAATGCAAGTTAAATCAGGGAGAAATTAATCAACAAATGCAAGCCATAACACAAATGCAAGTTAAATCAGGGAGAAGTTAAATCAAAGTTAAACAAATGCAAGCCATTACACATACCTGGTTGATGGCACAAAACCGAGTGAGGGAGAGTGAGATCGAAACAGAGAGCAAGAGCAAGAGCGAGAGCGAGATTAGGACAGAAAGAAAGCAAGATCGAGATAGATCGATTAAGCGAGAGGGAGATTGAGACAGAGAGAGGGTGAGATCTAGACAGAGAGCGAGAGCGAGAGCGATATTCAGAGAGAGAATGAGATCGAGACAGGGGACGAGAATGAGAGAGGGATTGAGACAGAGCGATTTCGAGATTGAGAAGATGAAGAAGAAAATGGTCGGTTTAGCAAATAACTGACTTCTTATATACATAACCCGACGTTTACATTAAAAATAACCGACCAACCCGACTGATAAACCATCAAAACTGTATTTTCCTGGTTTGGTCGGTTTGATTGGGTCGGGTTGGTCGGTTTGACCCAAAATCTGAACAACCCTATTTTTTACTATATAATGCTACGTCATATCCAGTTAAATCTGACGTGGCAAAATTTCTAACGTGCCATTAGGTTTTGCCGTACAAATTATATGCCGGTTGTCGACGAATACAATTTTCGGTCATTGTGATTTTTTCGTTACAAAATAATAGATGGATTATTTTTTCGTCGCAAATTGAAATTTAGTAATCACATCGTTACAAGTCATAAAGTTGAGTGACCATTATAGAAATTAACCCCTAATTTGACGTAGCAAAATTTCTGACATGACATTGGATTCCGCCGTACAGATCACGAATCGGCTGCCGGCAAACACAATTTCCGGTCATTGTGAATTTTCGTTACAAAATAATAAATGAGTTATTTTTTCGTTATAAATTGAAATTTAGTAACCACATCGTTACAAGCCATAAAGTTGAGTGATCATAACAGAAATTAACCCCTAATTCGACGTAGCAAAATTTCTGACATGGTATTGGATTTCGCCGTGTAGATCACGAATCGGCTACCGGCAAACACAATTTCCGGTTATTGTAATTTTTTCGTTATAAAATAATAAATGAGTTATTTAATTTAATGATCACATCATTACAAGTCACAAAATTAAGTGACCACCACAAAAATTAACTTGTTTTTTTTTTTATAAAGGGGTATAATGTTTTACTTACAGTATAAATTTCATTCATAAGAAGAAATAGAATTAGAAATTTACACACTTTTTATTGTGTGAGGGTATGGGTTTTGGCTAGGGGTGAGCAAAAAAACCGATGGACTCGGTTAACCGAAAAAAATTCGAAACCGAACCGATGGACTGGTTAACCGATTGTAATGGACTGATTAATGGTTAGTGTTTTGAAAAAACCGATATTAATGGACTGATTAATAGTTTTTGACTCATGTGACTGGTTAACCGAACCGAAACCGAATTTTTAGTTAATTTATTAATTTTTTAATAATTTATAACAATTTATCCTAATTAAAGGTGATCATGTACTTTTTTTTCATTATACTAATTATTTTAAAGTTTTTAAGTTTTTTTAATTGGCTATTAGTAAATATAACAATTTATCTAATTAAAAGTGATTATGGACCGATTAATATATTTACTTATTAAATATTAATTTTTAAAAATAAATTTGCTTATATCCACCAAATATTTTTATTTTAACAACAATAATGTTATATTATAGTGAAAAAATTTTAATTTTTAAGTATCTTGAATATTTTAATTTTATTTATGAATATATTTATAATTATAGTGGTTAACCGAAAAATATTGGGTAACCGATCCAAAAATTCGAAACCGATGGACTGCTTAACGGATAGTAATGAACTGAAATTTCAAAAAACTGATATTAATTGACTGATTAATGAACTGGCGATTATGGACCGGTTAACCGACTATACTCAACCCTAATTTTGGCCTCTAATTCAAATGTACACATTGATATTTAGTGTGCCAATGGCACACCAAATCAAGCCCCCTAAACGAAGGCCACGTCACTTATTTGCTGAGCACGATAGCATCCAGCACTAGGGTCAGAATTCTTTTTGAAAAGCCAAAAAAAAAAAAATTTTCTAACCTTTCAGTGGCACTGTTCAGTAAATTTCCCCAACTCCGGGCCTGTTTCTCAACCATACCCCTCCTGTTTAATATGGCTCACTTGCACAGACCTCCACTTGCCATCAAAAGCGAACACAGTATATTATCACAGAGAAAAAGAAAAATAGAGAGAGAGAGAAACCTGAAAATCCTGAAACTGATTGCTACTGAAGAAGCCGACATCTTAACAAAAAAAAAAACAAACTCCTCTTTTCTTTGTTTATTTTCTCCCCATTGAAGTTCCTCAAGTTCTGTTTCTGCTTGGAAATGGAGCAAATCAAGTCTACCTTCAAGCTGGAAGCTCGTGGCATAATTTAAAATTTCTTTTTCCTGCTTTTTTCTTCTGAGAAATCTACAGATTCCGGTTTTTTTTTTTCCTTTTTATATAATTTTGCAATTGTCGGTGGTGGGGATGGGTTACCGGAGAATGATATCGGGGGACTTGGATCCAGAAAGGAAGAGAAGCGGCGGACTGAGGACGAAGCAGGCGGGGAGAGGATCATGTCGCGGAAGTTAGGGCATCATTTGCTTTTGCAATAGGAATTTCTTAATTATCAAGCACTGCAAATTATTGCATGTTTTTATCGGTGCTTTTTGCTACTTTTATTAGTTGTTTGATTGAGAGGTTATGGGTCTTTTGTTGAGAGAAGTTTTAAAGACTCTCTGCGGTGTTAATCAATGGTGTTATGCTGTATTCTGGAAGATCGGATGCCAGAATACTAAGTAAGTTTTGTTTTCTTTTGTTTGGTTTTTGAGAAAGTGAAAGGAAATGGAAAAAAAGGAAAAAGAAAGAAAAAGTGAAGTAAATAGACTGTAATATTTTTATTGTAGTTTTCTTTCCTGCTTTTTGGTACTTCGCAAGATAATGGAGGAGAAGAGTACGGGAAATATAGGCTTTTAATTTGAAAATATCTTCATCTACTAAGCTTAACTTATCCTTTTAGCTGCTCAAATGATGAATATTTTTGTCATATGTGGTATTATTCACTGGATTTTCTCGGCGACCAAACATGTGATTGAATACTGGTCTATTACCGTTTCCGCTTTTTATCCAGGGCGACTGATCGAGTGCCCCCACATAATGAGAATTTTAAATGTGTGCACGGTTTTTTTTTATATTTTCTCGGTGACCAAACAGGGAAGATCTATGTTATTTTTAATTTTTAATAGTTTCCTCTAAAAATTGTTGGTTTATTATTTTTCCAAGGTGAGAATCCCCCTCCCTCTGTCTGATTTTCCCCTTGTCTTTCTACTGTGGGTGATGTGTTAAAGTTGGATTTGTTACTGTCATTTTATAAGATTCGTAATCTAGTATATTTTTCTCTTCCTCTCTGGTTTTGGAGCCATTTGTTTTGGTTTATTCTCTTTTGTCTTTAAGAATCTCAGCTAAAGATTATTGTATTGGTTTGACTAAACTCTCCCTGTCTTGAACCGATTTGCTGTTCTTAAATCTACTGTTCCAGGCTTTTTCCTAATTTGTTTGATTCTGATCCTTCTCACTCTCTTGTTTTTAAATGAAAGACAATTTATCGATTCTTTTTATTTTTTTTATCTGCAATTAATGATTTGCTGCTGATAAGGTGATTTTATCTTTCTTTTATCTCCAATTTTTGCAACCCGAGCAGACTGGAGTTTTTTTCATGCCCCTTGGCTTCAAATTCCTGAAAGTTTCCCTATATTATTATGACATTGAAGGAATTATCCCTTTCTCATAATTTGCTTGTAATTCACAGGTTGTTAATTTGGGAAGAATGCTACTATCAAGCCCCGTCAAGTGTAGTTCTTCCACAGACTTCTGGAATTGAAAACCCTGGGTTGCCTTTGGTAGACTGGGAAGGACATGGGGCGTCTGATGTTCACTCACAGCTTAGAGTCCATACCGGTAATAGACTCCATGTACTTATTAACAAAATGATGATGAATAATCAAGTCAATGTCGTTGGCCAAGGGTATCCTTCCCTCTTTTCCTTTTCCTCTTAAGCTTAATTATTAGAGTTATATTTTAAGTGCTTTTTCCATGTAGTAAGCAGATACATGAAGCATTGGTTTTTGTTATGTTCCAGAATAGTTGGGCGAGCTGCATTTACGGGCGATCATGAGTGGATCCTTGCTAAAAGTTACGTAGGAGGTACTCATCCACCAGAGGTATGGTAGAAAACTTTTTTCTTCTATTGCCTATTTCGGATAGTTATTCATTAATAAAGATAGAATGATCAATGTTGATTGTATGTTTTTGTTGAATATAGCTGTGTTGAATAGCTGTAAGGTTGAATAATTGATCATAGTAGTTAGGAGTTGATTTAGGAGTTGTATTTTTTGACTTAATTTCCAATCCTTCTTGTATAAATTCAGGTTAATGTTAATACAAAAATATGAAATCCTACTCTGAATTTTTTCATGGTATCAGAGCCTTACTGCCATTGAAAGGTTGAGTTTATCTCCCTGCAGTAAGTTGTTTTCAATTCCAGTACACTGGACATTTCGACACAAATTGGAGAGGTGAGTTATCTCCCTCTATAAGCTACACCGTCACAACAGAAGGGAGGTCAGGTGATTTCCGGCCAGTGTCCAGATTTCCGGCGCCTTCCGACCAAGCACGTGAGTACACGCGCTGCTGAAGCTCTCCTGTCTTGGCGTTTTTTGGTAGCTGTAAAACGGACCTGTTCCGGCCCTCTTCAGACGACACCGCCCTTACCGGAGGAAGCGCGAGGAAAAGTTCGGCCGGTACACTGATTTCCGGCGACGTCAGACCCCGCGCGTGAGTACACGCGCCGATTGTCCTATTCTGAGCACTGTTCACTCGCCGGCGCGTGAACAGTCCTCCGGCGGCCTTTGGTCACCGTTTTTTGCTCCGATCGACTCGCCGGCCCTTTCCGCTTCTGACCCACTGATCTCTGGCGACTTCCGACCTCCTTGGTTTCTGAGTCCAACAGTGATAGGTTCTGTGCTTCAGTTGTTTTGGATTTCTTTCCTGCTGTTTGTTCTTGTTTTTGTTTTAAGCCTCCATTATGTCAAATACTAAGGACGAAGTAGAGAAATATTATCCAATTAATGATAGTCCACATTTTCAAATTAGCCCAGTTAAATTGGATGGGAGCAGTACTTATTTAGCCTGGTCTAGGTCATGTTTATTGTCGATCAAGGCTAGAAGATTGCAGGCTTATATTGATGGAAGTAAAAAACCACCGTCTACCACAGATCCTTTTTTTAGTCAATGAGATTCTGATAATTCACTAGTTATGTCTTGGCTTCTGAATTCTATGCATCCTAAAATTTCTAGACAGTATTTACTGCTTGATACCGCAGAAAAAATATGGAAAGCTGCAAAAACCACCTATTCTCGAATGGGAAATGATGCTCGGATCTTTGAACTTAGGAATAAAGTTCATGGCACAAAACAAGGTGATCTTACTGTTTCAGATTATTTTTCTGAGCTGGGTAGTTTATGGCAGGAGCTGGATTATTATCAGGATTTTCAGGAAAAATGTGTTGATGATGCGGTACTGATTCAAAATATGATTGAAAAGGAGAGGGTTTATGATTTTTTGGCTGGTCTAAATTCTGAATTTGATCAAGTGCGAGTTCAAGTTATTGGCAGGACTTCATTTCCTTCTCTTGAGGAGGCACATTCTTTAATCCAGCAAGAAGAGACCAGAAGAAGTGCTATGCTTTATACTGCACCTATTGAGAAGTCAGGCTTAACTGCCCATATCTCTCTTGATCAACCAAAAGGTACTCTTTTTGATAAAGATCATTTACACTGTGATTACTGTGGTAAATCAAGGCATACTAAAGAAACTTGCTGGAAGTTGCATGGGAGACCTACTAGAGGTCGTGGGGGAAGAAGAATCAATACAACTAGAGCTCAAGCAAATATGTCAGAAGCAGCCGAATCATCTAAGGAGACAGCCGAATCATCTAAGGAGATAGCTCCAGTCGGAAGTCTCATATGAAGAAGTTCAAAATTTCAGACGCTTTATGTCACAGCTGAATCTTTCATCCAGTGTTACCTCGAATTCCGTCCAAACAGGTAACACTTGCTCATCTTGACTCTTGGATTATTGATTCTGGTGCGAATAGACATATGACAGGCACTTCTAAAGGCTTTATTAACTATTCTCCCTGTCTAAAAAGGGATAATGTCAGGGTATCTGATGGGTCATTTACTCCTATTTCTGGGACAGGTTCCATTGTCTGTACTCCAAACATTAAGTTGTCTTCTGTTCTTCATGTTCCTCAATTTCCTGTCAATCTTTTATCTGTCAGTGCTATCACTAAATCTCTAAACTGTAAAGTTGAATTTTTTCCTGATTATTGTATTTTTTAGGACCTTCAAACAGGAAAGATGATTGGTAGTGGCAGAGAGCATGATGGCTTATACATGATGGACCACTGTCAAGGCCTAGCTTTGTTTGGAGGGCATAAGGATGTCAATCAGGAAATAATACAATGGCATAGGAGATTAGGACATCCATCCTTTTTTGTTTTAGAAAAACTATATCCCAATTTATTTTCTAAAACTACGTTTGAATTTTTATCTTGTGATGCTTGTGAGTATGCAAAACATAAAAAAAATTCTTATCCTTTAAGTGATAATAAAACAACTGTCCCTTTTATGTTTGTTCATTCTGATGTTTGGGGTCCCACACAGACACCCTCTTTAACTGGAAATCGATGGTTTGTTATCTTTATTGATTGTTGCACCAGAATGACTTGGGTATATTTGATTAAGACAAAAAGTGAGGTTTTCTCTTGTTTTCAATCTTTTTATAAAATGGTCGACACTCAGTTTGATGCTAAAATAAAGGTTTTAAGAACTGATAATGGGACAGAATATATGGATAGTAGATTTGGAACTTATTTAGAATCTTAAGGGATCATTCACCAAACTAGTTGTTCTTATACTAGTGCTCAAAATGGAGTGGCAGAAAGAAAAAATAGGCATTTGTTGGAAGTTGCTAGATCTCTTATGTTTACTATGAATGTTCCAAAGCCATATTGGGGGGATGCAATTCTAGTAGCTGCCTATCTTATTAATAGAATGCCTCTCAAAGCTCTTAATTTTAGGACTCCTTTAGAGATTTTAATCGGGAAATCTCACTATACTGTTCCACCAAAAATATTTGGGTGTGTTTGCTTTGTCCATACTAGGAATGTTGGGAAATTAGATCCAAGAGCACTAAAATGTGTGTTCATTGGGTATTCATCAACTCAAAAGGGATATAAGTGTTACCACCCCCATCTAGGAAATTTTATGTCAGTATGGATGTTAGCTTTCGGGAGTCTGAATCTTATTTTGGTATTACTCAATCACCTCTTCAGGGGGAGAGTAGTGAAGAAGTGGTGATGGTGATAAATGAACCTGTGGTAACTCATGATCTTGTTCAGGAGGATAATATTGTTGATGTTCAGGGGGAGCAGAATGTTGTTCAGGGGGAGCAGAATGTTGATGTTTAGGGGGAGCAAAATGTTGTTGGTCGTTTAGATAGACCTAATTTGTTGAGATACTCGAGAAAAAATAGGCCTGAAGAAGCTATCATGCACTCTATATTGCCAAAATCTTCGGGTGAGTTATTTTCTGATCCTGATTTAAATTTGCCTATTGCTCAAAGAAAATGAGTCAGGTCTTGTACAAAACATTACATTTCTAACTTTGTCTTTTATGATCATCTGTCTCCCTTCTATAGAGCCTTTGCCTTGTCTCTTTCCTCTATGTCTATTCCACAGGATTGGAGGGAAGCTATCATGGATCCAAAGTGGCAAGAAACTATGGTAGAAGAAATGAAGGCTCTCTCAAAAAAATGACACCTGGGAACTTGTTGACTCTCCAAACAAGAAGTTTGTTGGTTGTAAATGGGTGTTCACAATAAAACACAAAGCCGATGGTTCAGTTGAAAGATTTAAAGCCAGACTAGTGGCAAAGGGATTCACTCAGACTTACGGAGTTGATTACCAGGAGACATTTGCACCTGTTGCAAAAATGAATACAATCAGAATCTTGCTATCTTGTGCAGCTAATTTAGATTGGGATTTGTAGCAATTTGATGTGAAGAATGCATTCCTCCATGGAGACCTAGAAGAAGAAGTTTACATGGAGATACCTCCTGGTTTTGATGATGAAAGAACTAAAGGAAAGGTGTGCAGACTGAAGAAAGCCTTGTATGGATTGAAACAGTCTCCAATAGCTTGGTTTGACAGATTCAGCAAAGCCATGATTTCTTTTGGTTATCAACAGAGTAATGCTGATCATACCCTCTTTATGAGACACTACAAGGGTAAAATCACTCTTCTTATAGTTTATGTTGATAATATAGTGATGACAGGGGATGATAAAGAAGAAATGGCTCGCCTGAAAAAGCTTTTAGCTCAGGAATTTGAGATAAAGGATCTTGGAGAGTTACGATATTTCTTGGGAATTGAAGTTGCCAGATCAACTAAAGGAATCTTCATTTCTCAGAGAAAATATATCTTAGATCTCTTGGATGAGACTGGTATGCTATGATGCAAACCGGTAGACACGCCTATTGAGAGCAATCACAAGCTACAATCAGAAGTTGGAAAGCCAGTGGATAAAGAGAGATACCAAAGGTTAGTTGGGAGACTCATTTATCTCTCACATACTAGGCCAGACATAGCCTACTCAGTGAGCTTGGTGAGTCAATTCATGCATGATCCACGAGGCTCTCACATGCAAGCTGTCTTTTGAATTTTGCGGTATTTGAAGTCTGCCCCAGGAAAGGGTCTTCTTTTCTCCAAACATGGTCACCTCCACATAGAAGCTTTTACAGATGCAGATTGGGCTGGATCTTTAAATGACCGACGATCTACATCAGGATATTGTACTCTTGTAGGAGGGAACTTAGTTACTTGGAGAAGAAGCAAAGTGTGGTTGCAAGATCAAGTGCTGAAGCAGAATACAGGGCTATGGCTCAAGGTGTTTGTGAACTTCTTTGGCTGAGAAAGCTACTAGAAGAATTGAAACTATTTGAAAGAAGAAGACTATCCTTATACTGTGACAGCAAAGCCGCCATCAGTATAACTCATAATCCTGTTCAACATGATCGGACGAAGCACATTGAAATCGATCGACATTTCATCAAGGAAAAGCTAACTGAAGGCATCTTGAGTTTATTTCATGTGAAATCAGACAGACAGCTAGCAGATATTTTTACAAAAGGACTCAATAGTCGAACCTTTCACACCATAGTTTGCAAGTTGGGCATGTGTAATATTTTTGCACCAACTTGAGCAGGAGTGTTGAATAGCTGTAAGGTTGAATAATTGATCATAGTAGTTAGGAGTTGATTTAGGAGCTGATTTAGGAGTTGTATTTTTTGACTTAATTTCCAATCCTTCTTGTATAAATTCAGGTTAATGTTAATACAAAAATATGAAATCTTACTCTGAATTTCTTCAGTTTTTTAGTTGGACATGGTCTAACTTTTACCTTCTGTATATACTTTCAGGTTTTAAGTGAGATACATGACCAATTTTCAGCTGGCGTGCAGGTTTGAAATATTTCCATGTGGTTTATCCTCTTCTTATCATCAACTTGCTCACATTTATGTACTTTGTATCTGATTGCAGACAATTGCTGTTATACCGGTTTCTCCTCATGGTGTAGTTCAACTGGGTTCTTCCTTGACCGTAAGTGCTTTCTGTTACACTCCCTGTTTCTAGATTGGTTTGTAATGCATTGTATAGTGTTTTATTGATTGTATGGTGTGGTTTTATAACTGTTTTTTGTGGATAGACTTTATGGTGTTCTGCTGGATAATAACAATATTCTCATTTGGTTTGACCGAACTGTATACTGACCAAAATACCCTCGAATCTGTTTAATGATAATTTATCAATGAATTAAAGGGGAAATTATATCTTATAAATTTAGTTAACAAATATATAGGTGTATGATTGACAATAAAGTTAAAATAATGTGACAATTTATTTTAATAATAAATTTCAGAAAATAAATAATATAATTTAACATAACACTTTAATATATCATAAAGTCTATAGCATTAATAATATGAATCATAATATAAAGTTTAGTGCATGCATATTACATATTATAATAGGATCATAAAATGTTCTAATAAGCTAGTGTAAAGTTACATATGATATTGTCTGAATATTTTAATAAGCTAATAATTAACTATATATAATCAAAAGTTGGTAGCTAGTAAATAGTGACCATTGGTTAAAAAAATAAAAGTTAGGAAAGGATGGAGGAAAAAAATATAAATTAAATATTAAAGACAAATGAAATAAAAAAGGATTAGGGGTAAAAATGGGTTATGCTTTATTAGATGAGGGTATAATTGGAAGTAATTAAACAAAACCATGAGCACCACACCAATTTGGTGGTGTTGTAAATTGTGCATTTTCATGGTTAGGTAACCCTGAGTTTTAACAGTACAACACTATGAATCAAAACAAACATGGTTAAGAGTGTTACAATACAATACAATACCATTAAAAACTATGATCCAAACAGTTTTGATGTTCGCAATATGTTAATATATTCCTGCCAATTTATAAATTCTATTTGTTTGCAGTTGAAGTAGAAAATGAACTGTTAACCCATTTTTCAGTTAAATTATATTTTTCTTGTGTGTGGGATTTTGCACTTGCCTAACTTCTTTGAGATTTATAAATTCGTCTACATTACATGCATGGTTGTCAACATTATACTTTCTTCCTTGATTTGTTCATTAACTTTGAGCAAGTTTCAGTTAATTCCAGTTTCTATTATTCATATATTTTCCTTGCTGTTTCAGATAATGGAGAATATCGGATTTGTGAATAATGTGAAGAGTTTGGTCCTGCAATTAGGATATGTTCCTGGAGCTCTTCTGTCTGACAATGTTGTGAAAGAATCTACAGAGAGGATTGGGGTGCCTGTTTCTTTTGGAGCACGTGATTCTATTTCTGTGCATTTGTCTGGAAATAAGGTTCTGAATTCCACTTGTATATTGGCCAACAACTTCAACCAACAAAGTATCCCATCCCTTTCTTCAACAATTGCTCGACCTTCTCATGCTCAACTCAAGCAGATAGATAATCTGCAGTCTACTGCCTCAACATTTTGTACCCTGACTTCGATTAACACTTTGCCTAAATCTAATGGTGGTCTCTATGAACTGAAAATAACTCCAAATATAAAACCAGATGGTCCATTTCATGGTCAACTAGAGAGTGGAGTTGATGAAGTTGAAGCGATCCAATTAAATTCTGGTGCATGGCCGAACAAGCAAAATGCTTCATTTATTTCCAGGCCTACTTTCAGTCACCAATCTGTTGCTGGTAAATTAGGTGCAAATAACAGCATTATCAAATCATTGGAGCAGCAGGTCCTTTCAGATACTGTACAGCAGGATATCGTAAATAGCAAGAGAAATGCACTGGATAGATTTGCATATCTCACAAGGACAAGTGAAGGCTTGACTGTTAATTCTCATGAAGGTTATGTAACTTCAGGGGGAGAGTTACATAATGGTGTATGTAGCCAGATGCAACCCACTTCTAGTCCATGCTCTGTTTTACATCCACATAAATCTGCAGAAATTAACCAGTCTTCCACAAAGCTTGCTGGGTTTGGTCTTCAAAGTGCTAATTCGTCATGTGCTGAGGAAGTCCCTTCATCCTGTCTGGTATATCAATTAAGTGGCAGTGGCACCCTTTCAGGGATTTCTCATTATAGGTACTCTATAGATGCAACGCATGCAAAAAATGAACCAGTTGAAAAGAAAGAGAAGATCGATGATGATTTGTTTCAAGGACTCAGCATCCTATCATCCCAACCTGAGGGACTTGTATCTTTACATGAGAATTTTCCTGCATCTACTAGTGATTGCCCTAAGCATGCTATTGGAAGTCAGAGTTTAAGTGTGGTAAATGTCAAGTATGAGCATCCATGTCCTCAACCTTTATGTGGGGATGACTTGTATGATGTTCTGGGTGTGGATTTTAAAAACAGATTATTCAATAGAAAGTGGGATAGTTTGCTCGTAGATGGGCCGAGTGCAAATTCACATGGGGATAGAGATTCCTCAACCGTCATAAATGTTCAGGAAGCAAGTTCTGGTTTAATATCAAGAGTGATATCAGACTGTAGTCTTTACACAGGCATGGAAAATGACCATCTTTTAGATGCTGTGGTATCTATGGCTCGCTCTGCTGCCAAGCAGAGGTCAGATGATGATGTTTCTTGCAGTACTACATTGACAAAAATCAGTTGCTCCTCTGCTCCTAGTGGTTCTACCTATGGCCTGATTGACATGTCTGATCATGTTCAGAAGGACCTTCCCAAGTATTCTGGAAAAGCAGGGACTATGGCATCTAGCGCTTTTAAATCTGGATGCAGCAAGGATGACACTGGAAGCTGTTCTCAAACTACAATTTATGGTTCCCATCTGAGTTCATGGGTTGGTCAAAATGTAAGACGTGATAATAGTGTTTCTACTGCTTATTCCAAGAAAAATAGTGAAATAAGCAAACCAAATCGCAAAAGACTGAAGCCTGGAGAGAATCCCCGACCCAGGCCGAAAGATCGTCAAATGATCCAAGATAGGGTGAAAGAGTTGCGAGAAATTGTACCAAATGGAGCAAAAGTAGGACATTTATTTTAGGGTTAATTACAAAATAACTCCAACCTTTTACTCACATTCTAATTTAATTCTCAAACTAAAAAATTTACAATTTAACAGCTAACCTTTAATCACTTTATCAAAAATTTTGTCCAAAACTAATGGAACATTTCAGAATATTCTGTGGATTACATGGATATTCTGTTAGTTTTGGGGGCGTTTTTTTAATGGAGTTCCTGATTTAAAATATAACTATATGTTGGGTCTTAAATTGTAAGATTTTTTGGTTTGAAAATTCAATTGAAAAGTGAGTGAAAGCTTAAATGTAGATTTGTAATTAACCTTTTATTTTATTATAGCTTTTATATATATATATATATATATATATATATATATATTCCAATAGGTGATGTTTTCTTTCATCTTTTATTTGCCTCAACAGTGTAGCATAGATGCTTTATTTGAGCGTACGATCAAACATATGCTTTTCCTGCAAAGTATAACAAAGCACGCAGACAAGCTAAAACAAACTGGCGAGTCCAAGGTATGGATAACAGATTCTTTAACGTCAATTGTGATAGTACATTTATTCTTGGCTTTCATGTCATAATCTAAAGGTTGATAGAGCAAACATAATTTTCGTTTGCTTTCCCTTTTTTTTTTTCAATAGAAAATTTTGTAGCATTGTTTGGATGCTGGAACCCTTTAGTACTGCTTTATCTGAAATGTTAAACTGCTGAAATAGAAAAATCAAGGATTTGCTTTTTAATTGTATTTGAATTTTTTTTTAATTCTACTTTCTACTGCCATGGCTAGCTTCTAGACCACTCTGAGTTCTGTTCTGTTTTGTACATGCAGATTATTAGCAAGGAAGGTGGACTTCTTTTAAAGGACAATTTTGAGGGAGGGGCTACCTGGGCATTTGAAGTTGGGTCTCAATCTATGGTTTGTCCTATCATAGTTGAGGATCTGAATACACCTCGTCAGATGCTTGTGGAGGTAGTGGGAACCATTTTACTTGGATATTGGGGTTTCTTTTCATCCTTTAATCCTATCATATTATTGTTTTGACAGATGCTTTGTGAAGAAAGGGGTTTCTTTCTAGAAATAGCTGATTTAATTGGGGGATTGGGATTGACAATATTGAAGGGGGTTATGGAAGCTCGGAACGATAAAATCTGGGCACGTTTTGCAGTAGAGGTAATATGCTAAACTAGATATTTCCATTAATAAAAAAGTGATGTCCTATGTATTTTCTGTGACAAATATTGTGGTGCTGCTAACCTAGTCAGATTATTGTTTGCAGCATCAACTTTTGTTGTATTTTTGAAAAGGATGTTACTCTTAAATGAAAAGGATGTTACTCTTAAAAGAAATGGTATTTTTTTTGATATATGTTATATTTGCAACCTACTTGTTTTCACCAAGCATTTTGTTAAATAAAGCTTGTGGCATGAGTTCTGCCTACTATGTGTGCAATGAAGTTTCCAAACTTAATTACCAGGATTCACTATGAAGTCACCACATGCTTTAGCTAGGTGTACTTTAATAACATGTAGACATGCTTCCGTATTATAAATCTATATTCTAAGAATTACCAATTGTCATGGCCGAAAGATTATTTCAGCTTCTCTCTTTCATAGAGTCAAAGGATGATCATTCGACCTTCTGGTCATTGGGGAAAATAGATAGTTTCAGTTTTTGGCCTAAATGGAGCAATAAGAAAAGTTGATGGGTAGAGCAGTCTCAGTGCAAGTCTGTGTTTGTCTCGAGTTTTATAGGTCTTTGATATTGTCTTAATTTTGACAAGGTTATATCATTATTTTATTAAGATAAGGGTTTTATAAGTCCTGCTATTTTTTTTTTCTTAAGCAAAGGAGGTTGTCAACAAAATAATGAATTTTATGCTCTTTGCATTGTTTTGATGTAAAATTTTCAATGGACATGATTTAGAGCACAGGCAAAGCATGGTTCAAACAAGTTATTCTGTTGTTTTTGCTAATGGCCTCACAAAACTGTTCGAGGATGTGATGGTTTTCTAGCTGCATGCAAAGGAATGGCATTTGTAGACATTGATTTTTTTTTTCTCAAGTTAAGCTTAGACTTTATCTAGATTTTATAACAAACATGTCCAGCTTGGATTTGAAACTGCACCTTTTTTATAAATATAATTAGCAGTTGAGAAAAATGCTCTTCCCTTGCCATCTTGTATAAGCTGTCTACAATAAGTTCTCTGGATTTTGTAACAGGCAAACAGGGATGTATCAAGGATGGAAGTATTTGTGTCGCTTGTTCGTCTTTTGAAACAAACTGTAAAGGGTGAGACATCATCGGCTGCCGCATTGGAGAACAACAGTTTGATGGTTCATCATGCTTTCTCCCAAGCCACCTCAATACCTGCAACTGGTAGGCCCAGTGGTTTACGGTGAACTTTTGTTTGGTCTGCATATGTTAAGAGCAAGGCAATTTTTGCTTGCCATGACTAACATAGAATCCAGACTAAGCTCTTTGGCGATTCTGCTTTTGCTAACTTCGTCTTCTCCTGAAAGTTAGATTACGAGTAACTTTACATCTTAATATGGGAGTTCTTTCTTGATAGTTAGAAGCTCTTTAATAACTCTCAACCTTGTGGACCAGTTGTAGATCTGTTGGATCAACTACGAGCAATGGCAAAAAAAAAAGTTAGTTGCTGATGAAAGATCTGGAAATGGTTATTGATCATAGGCATTAAGGGTTTTAGGCATTTGGATACTCTTGGTTTAGGATGCAGATTTTGTTTCATATGTATAGGAGACGAGGGAAATGAAATGATGGTTTTTTTTTTTTCCTTTTTCTATGGATATTTCCCCTGTTGTTAACTTATCCTTCTTGGGATTACCGAAGTGTGATTAATATCGCGGACGCTATTCAAATTTATGATTTGCTTTTAGAACGAAATTTTGCTGGCCTTGTGATACATGTTCCCTGTTTGTTAAATCTTGTATGATGATATTCTCTGAATCAAATGGACCAAGCTTCTAATCGGAGAGTTATAAAACTAGAATATGAAGGTGAGTAAAATGAGGATAACCGATTAACCAAAAACTACACATTTTTGTATAAAATAATGATGTTGGGTGGATTTTACCCATAGTCTTTAACCTTTCACCCCTTATCCAACTAGTCCTTCAACTGTAATTCGTTTCCCAAACTCTATCTTTGAAAATCCAAGTAGTATTCAACTCTAGTTCGTTCCCTAAAACTCTTACATCTTTGAAAATCACATCCAAAATGTCCCTTTCACACGCTACGGCCAAATTATTAAGTAATTTGCATGAATAGTTCTCGAAGGTATAAGCTCAAATTATTAAGTAATTTGCATGAATAGTTTTTGAACTTTAGATCTGACACTTGTTTACTTCCTAAATTTTAAATTTTTCTCATTTTAATCCTAGAACTGAGGTTACCTGATCTTTATAGGACAAAAAGGTGTTAAAGAGTTTAGTAACTCAAAACTTTTTTAACAATATAGAAGGATCCATAGAAAGTTCAAACTTTAGAATTGACTTCATTTGAGGAAATACAAGATGAAGTAAGTAGACTTTTTTAACATTATCATAATAAATAATGAACTGTTGGAAATTTAGCTGAAGTTGAGCAATCTCTAGTGAATGAAGCAGGAAAATTGGAAAATGAAAGGCTCAGATATAGTCAAGCAAGAGTAGACATTGATAAAATCCGAGACATCTAAAAAAAGAGAAAAGTGAAAAAGGGTAGCTATAACACATAAGAGCCTTCGACTTTTAAGGTTTTTCTGGTGACGGGAGTGGAGAAAAGCCGAAGCATCCAGGGAAACTTGGTGGACCCTACTCCACAAGTAAGGGATATGTTCTATCATGAATAATTATATATCTTCTAGTGTTGAGAGTCTTGTGCAAAAATTGTATTTAATGAATTTTAACAATAGAAATAAGATGTTATGTTTTAAAAAAGAACTAGTATCAGTGGTAGAGAATCTATTGAAATACATATAACTAATCAAAATGAGTATTGTGATTACAGAAAGCATGTGGGAATTTTAATTTTGTTTAATGTATTATTGGATTTTTATATCAGAGGATAAAATAATTTTTGATGTCAAACAATTTTCAATTTTCTAATTATTTTTACACATATCATGAAATTGATAAGGACCTAATAATATGATTGTCGAATACTATTGTTTGCTGTATTAATTATATGAACGAAACTTTTGAAAAATTTAAAAATTTGGTAAAAAACTTTTCAAATTGTTTAAAAATTGACTCTGACATAAATCGAGATTAATTATTATTTTCTTAAAAATATAGAGCCGTTAGGTTTTGTTGCAAGTTTTCTGTATTTTAACGAATATAAAAAATTGAGTAAAGTCGGAAACTTCAGAATTTAGTTTACAAAATAATTTTGAAATTTTTGAATAACTTTTATAATTATGTTTAAGTGAGTTAAAATTTTCAGTGTAAAACATACTTGTTTAGGTTGGCTTTTTTTGAAATTGGTGTGGAAAGGATAAATAATTAGCAAAATGGTGCAACAGTTAACTTATTTGGGATTTTGGGGTGACGGAAACCGGCTGGGTCAGAGGCCGGTTTCCATTTGCCAGAAACCGGCGCATACTTGCGCCGGTTTCTGACAGAAAGTGCCAGAAACCGACTGCACAGTAAGCCGGTTTCTGGCATCTTGAAACCGGCTGCACAGTGAGCCGGTTTCTGGCACTTTGCAGCAATACCACGTGCAGCTGCACAGGAAGCCATGGTTTTTGTTTTTTTCCCTTCCCTTCACTGTCTCTACATTCAATTACAATTGATACTTTGCGCTCGGAATTGTTTTTGCCATTCACTCTCTCTGCTTTGAAGTATTTTCTTTAGATCAAACTCTCATCCTTCAATCAATTTATTTTCAAGCAATTGTTCACTCTTTTTTACTTGATTAAAAGTAAGTTTATGATAGTTTAATTTTGTCAATTTGTTTATATAAGAGGTTTATTTTGTCATTAACATGATATTATTAATGTTTAATTTATAGGTATTTAAAATTTTGAAGCCCAAATACCTTCAAACTTTGAGGTAAGACAATTTAGTTTTATTTTGTTATTGAATAATTTGTATTTATTTTGGGGCTTAATTTTAAAGTGGGGTGGAAATAAAAAATATTTAGCAAATTGGTGGTAATTCTGTCTTCCTCTCCTTCAAACACACCATTTAAAACAGAATTAACAACTCATTACAAGATATTGCAAATCAAATTTTAACACGCGTTGCATTAAAGGTAATGTATGTTTAATTTATCATTCCGTGAAGAAAATTCGTTAGTTATATTATATAAATGTTAATGTGCTGGTATGAGTAATTGTGAAAAGTTATATAATTTGGAATTTAAGTGTAATTGTATGTTATAAGTGTTCGTTAATTTAAATAAACAATGTATTTAAGTATTTTTAAGATTAGATAATAAATATGGCAATAAGAATTCATGATATGTGTGCATATGATGCAGGAAAAATGTCAATTCCAACAACTTTTATAATTCATACCGGAGGGCAATCGACGTTTGGCGCATCTGGGTTTAATTATGATGCTTCGAGCCCTTCAGCTAGATCGAGAAGAATGAAATTAAGGTATAAACCGACATTTGCAGAACTTCTTTACAAATTTTCAGTTAAATTGGAATTGGCTGCAGAAGTGAGAATCTGTAGGGTGATATATAAGTGTTCAGTTTACAGTCAGGGAGCGATTTCCTGGGCTACAATGGATATATTGGATGATGATGATATTGAGCAAATTTATGAAAATTTT
The DNA here is from genome assembly GCA_947683425.1 of Excoecaria cochinchinensis. Taxonomy (NCBI): domain Eukaryota; kingdom Viridiplantae; phylum Streptophyta; class Magnoliopsida; order Malpighiales; family Euphorbiaceae; genus Excoecaria; species Excoecaria cochinchinensis. The sequence goes on along the minus strand of CANTUQ010000002.1, from coordinate 6,220,385 downwards.
AATAATTTTCCTGGATACAGTATTGTGGAGGTAATAGTCATGACGGAAGAAATAGCAATTGGCGATCCCGAAAATGAATTGAATAATTTTAATCAAATGGGAAGTGGAGGAGAAATAGGGGATGAACCATCTATGGACGAAGTAAACGAGTTGGGTGGTAATACACAGTATCCAACTGTTAGTCAGTCCGAGTTCTGTACACAGTTTGAGGTGCCAACAGAATTTGAAAATATTGATGAAACTGGGACAATAGATGCAAGTCCGATTAGAGAGTTAAGGGTTCCAAATGAAGTAAATTTTGGGCAGTTTGATTGTGTTGCTCGTGCAGAAACAGCAGGTCAAAATACAGATGGACATGTCGCCGGAACGACCACTAACGGTTATTTATCTCCAAGTTGCGATCCTGAAGATGATGATGAAGAAATAGATTTAAATGAAGTTGATCAAGGCAATGGGGACGAAGGAGATGACGAAATTATTCCAAGCAGTTCAATACATATGACGGAACGCATACAGAATCTGCAATTAAATGAACATGGTGGGCGGGTAAGTGGGCAGTCAAACCTTGCACAGTTTCAGTTTTCATCAGTTCACCACGCGTCCGTTAGTTTTGATGAAGCAGAGATTAACATGTATGGCGATTTTCCAATGATAAGATGGGATGGTGTTTCAGAGTTATGCGAAGGATTGGCCTTCACGTCGAAAGACGAAGTGAAGGCATGTGTGAAAAAGTTCTCAATTCTTAATAATGTGTCGTACAAAGTGGTAGAGTCGAAGCCAACGTACTGGGCGGTATGCTGTACACGCGCTGAAGTAGGTTGTCCGTGGAGATTGCGAGCAATTAAAAAAAGGACCTGTCCCTATTGGAGCATTAGTGTTTATAAGGGACCTCATAACTGTAATGCTTCAGCGGTATCACAACACCATAGACAGCTTGATTCGCAAATTATTTGTGATTGTATACTTGAAATGGTTAGTGCTACACCTGATCTTAGAGTCAGCGTAATAATTGCTGATATGAGAAATCGGTTCAATTATGATATCTCTTACAGTAAAGCCTGGTATGCAAAAACTAAGGCTTTGGAGGAGATTTTCGGTAATTATGAGGGTTCTTATGGTAGGTTGCCGGGATACATGAAAACAATGGAGACATACAATCCTGAAACTGCATATGACTTTATTGTTGACGAAAGTATGAGACCCAATTGCAAACAATTCAAAAGGCTCTTCTGGGTGTTCAAGCCATGCATTGAGGGACTACCTCACTGTAAGCCAGTGTTACTAATTGATGGAACCTTTTTGACAGGAAAGTTTCATCAAACTTTGTTGATTGCAATGTCCGTAGATGGCAATAATTTCTTATACCCAGTAGCGTTTGCTATTGTCGAGAGCGAGAATAAGTCGAGCTGGTCTTGGTTCATGACGTGCATTAGGCGATACGTGACAAGTCAGTCAGGGATAACTGTTATATCCGACCGGCATGCCGGGATAATGGCCTTATTTCGCGACGATAGTAGTGGTTGGAAGGAGCCATTAGCTTTTCACAGATTTTGTCTCCGTCATTTCGTAAGCAATTACAACACTGCTCACCGGAATTCAGCAATTAAGGACATGTTATATAAGGCCGGTATGTATAAGATATCTTTATTAATTATTACATAATTATGAAATGCTAAGTTAATTGTTAAATTTATTAATATATAATTATTAAATGGATAGTGAATATATGAAAAAAATTTATATATATATATATATATATATATATATATATATATATATATATATAGAATTGTGGAGGAACATCTGACGCTGGGTGTTCCTCCATTATTTGTATATATATATATATATATATATATATATATATATACATACATACATATATATAAAGTTGTGGAGGAACACCCAGCGTCAGGTGTTCCTCCACAATTCTATATATATATATATATATATATATATATACAAATAATTTTTTTTCTTAACAAATATTTTTTTATTAATTTGTAAATTAATAATAACATGCTATGTAATATCATTTTCTTACATATTTATATATACTTATGTTTTTATATATTGTAATGTTCAAGTAGAACGTTGGGCTGGTCATTAATATTTGTCATCCGCAATGTAGGCAATAATTTTCAACCAAAAAAATTTACAAAAAGGATGGATGAGATAAAGGCGCTTGACATCGACTCTTACAACTGGGCAATGCAAAACTCATTAGACAAGTGGACTCTATCCCATGATAATGGACACAGGTATGGCCACGCTACGACGAACATTGCAGAGAGTGTAAATAGCGCGTTAAAGGGTGTAAGGATGATGCCCGTTTCTTGTATTGTTGAGCACGTATTTGCTAGACTTGTCAAGTTTTTTGATGACAGAAGGTGCATGTATCGCGCTCAAATTGCAGCCGGCAATACGTACACCCAGAATTGTTTGGAGGAAATGGCAAAACGCGCTCAAAAAGCTAGTGGCCACAGAGTTCAGAGTTTTGATAGGCGAATGGGGATTTTCACAATTAGGACTAGAAATCAGAAAAGTAAAAGGAAAGGCAATAACACGCAATCTGTTAATTTAGATTGTCGTCATTGTGAATGTGGTAAATTTCAAGGGACCAAAATGCCGTGTTCACATGCTATAGCAGCTTGTATGCATGTACGTGTCGACATGTGGTCATATGTCGACAAATGTTATAAACTAACAGAAGCATTGAGCTGTTACAGCGCACACTTTCAACCGCTTGCACACCGTGATTACTGGCCATCATATGTTGGTCCAACTCTTGTGCCTGATCCAGAGCTGATACGGAAAAAAGGGAGACCAAGAACTTCGCGCTATCGGAATGAAATGGATAGGAGAGATCGATCCAGGCCTAACCGATGTACTTTATGCAGAAATGAGGGACATAACAGGAAAACTTGCCCGAACGCAGCTGGACCATCGAATTACACAGACTGACATGGAAATCGTATAGTACAACTATCGTAATCATGTGAAATATTTGCAGTCATTTGAAATATGTATGATGCATATATATATTTGCATATGTATTGTGATACTACTTCCAACTATGAATAGCTTAATTTTTTTACCCAATTATTAATTATAAATTTTGTAAAAATAGAATATTGTGTGTGTATATATATATATATATATATATATATATAAACAAATGGAGCCATTTACACACACACACACACACACACACACACACACATATATATATATATATATATGTGTGTGTGTGTGTGTGTGTGTGTAAATGGAGGGAGACCTGCGTCAGGTCTCCCTCCATATTTATACATATATATGTATAAATGGAGGAGCACCCGCGTCAGGTGCTCCTCCATATATATATATATATATATATATATATATCTTTATTAATATATGTTAATATTTATTAATTGATTTGTAATAAATAATAACATTTTAAGTAATATTTATTTATATTTATTACATGTATTAATATTTATATTTATTTATTAATGTCTGTTTCATTACGTGTTTCACACTAACTAATATTTATTTATATTGTAATGGACAAGTTGAATATTAGAGTAACAAAAAAGAGGATTTATATTCTTATTATTTCCAACCAGTATAACATATATATATATACTAACACTTTAACTATATATGTACATATATGTTTCAAAAACAATTATACATTTCTGCATGTCTAATTAATGAAATGTGACCCTGTGCCACATCTCGTCGGCCTTCTATTTCGGCCGGGATAACGCCGTCGCCCTTCCCCTTGCTGTGCATCACCCTCTTCTGCATTACTTGGCCCAACATCACCCCCCATCATATCATTATGGACATTACCGAATAAAGGTCCTTCGGAACATGATTGAGGATTGACCTGTTCTGGTGTTCCAAATAATTGCTGGAAGAATTCATTTCCATAGACATCTTGAGTTGGGGTGGACTGCGTATTAAATGCAGGAAGTGTGAATGCATGCGGTGTTTGCTCTATCGGAACGGACATTGGTATCCCATGGTATGAGCTACTGGGACCAGCGGTATCTCCAGGTGTGTAACTGGTTCCACCCATTTCAAAATGATGAGCAACTCCTGAGTCCTGATAAGGCCACGCCATGGGTGGTGGAATTTGCGTTACCTGTGGATCATAATAAGTTTGCTCAACATTTCTTCGCCTGTCAATCATTCCAGTCCGATGTCGTCGGGTACGGAAATCTTGGAATTGTTGTTCCATAGGGGCAACAGTCACAGGTTGTGGACACGGTTGTCGCTGATATTCATTCGAGACCCTATCCTCATAACCAACTGCACCCAGGATGCTTTCAAATATCCTATTGTTATCCACATATCCGGGGTGTTCGTGGTAGACTCTCTCAAGACCATCAGCCTACATAGTGTAAATATTTTTGTCAATATATTTCTACAACATTTACCCAATTATTAATTAAAAATCTTGTAAAAATAGAAGATTATATATATATATATATATATATATATAAATATATATATATATATATAAACAAATGGAGGGAGACCTGACGCAGGTCTCCCTCCATTTACACACACATATATATATATGTGTGTAAATGGAGGGAGACCTGGTCTCCCTCCATATTTATACATATATATGTATAAATGGAGGAGCACCTGCGTCAGGTGCTCCTCCATTTATATATATATATATATATATATATAAAGATATTAATATTTGTTAATATATATATATATATATATATCTTTATTAATATTTGTTAATATTTATTAAATAACTTGTAATATATAGTTATAGATAACGCCGTTGCACATCAAAAATCGGTACCATACATATATAGTAATTGTGTAATATAAAATAAAGAAGAAAACTTACTGTAGCTCCTCGTCTCGCACCAATTGGGGTTATCCACCGTCTAGTTCTTTGCACGTACCATTGCATGTATTCAGATCGAAAATGCAATGGCCGTCTTCGAAGTTGGCCAACAACAATACGACCATGCCGGTTATTCTATTCATTTATAAAGGCTGCAAACTCTATCGCCCAATTCACCTGAGTTTGTCCACGCATATCAATTGTATGCAGATTGTCTTGTATAAGTGAGGGCGATGGGATTCGCTGGTCGAAACCGAATTGATGCATGACCCTGTCAGGATGGTGCCACTCTATGATATAGAAACATATCAACGGAACGACAACCATCTAACTTTGTTGGCCACTCCTACATACATCGGGAAGCAGTTGAATTACATTATGGTGCGGCTCCCATTCAAACTGCATAGCAAATTATCACAGGTCATCTTAAATATTCATTAAAATTAATTTTTAAGCATAATTTAATCTACCAACATATGTACAAAAATTGCACAAAGTACCTCTTCTAGTCCTTGCGTATCAAATAGTTCGCGGTATGTCCATATATCCCTTCTATATGTGACATTCCGATCCAATGCGCCACTCCACCTAATCAAATAAGGTCATCACATATCATATCACATAATTCAAACAAATATTATTTAAACTTTAATAATACTAAAAATCATAAAAATATTTTTACCTAATTCCGTAAGGTAAAGCTGTGTTTAAAGTTTGAGGCTGTAAATGTTCCTGCCTAAACTGTTGAAGTCGCTCCCACGCCCATATCTGAAGAAGTTGTAAATATCCAGCAACTCCTTTAGCATCTGGACGGGTTGCCCGACATAATTCTCTATATAACCAGCCTAAACAAGCCGATCCCCAACTATATTGCCCTACTGAGTCCAAATCCTCCAACAAAGGTAGGAACATTAAGCGCACCGTGCTGGATGATTGAGATGAAAATAACAAACCTCCAAAACACCGTAGTATCCAAGCACGAGCGTGCTGTTGCAATAACTCATGTGTGGCATTTTTGGGAATTTCGCCAAACACACTATCCAACCAAGTCATTTTTATTTTTCCACCACGCATATCTCCAGTGGGAGAAACTACTTCAAGTAAATTATAACATAAAGTCCCCCAATCAAGATTAGTCCTTCCAGTTACAGGCCTACCCTCTATCGGTAACCCTGTCAACACTCCCACATCCTGAAGGTTATTGTCGTCTCACCACATGCGAGGTGAAATGTGTGAGTTTCCGGTCTCCACCTCTCAATAAGTGCAGTAATAAAATTCCAATCAACATTTATCATTCCAATACGGGCTATTCCTAACAACCCTGCTGATGTTATATAGGGTAAAATTCTAGGATTAATCTGTCGGTAATGCTCAACTACTTTTCCTCTACGTGTCCTCAAAACGTCTCTTTCAACCTTTGAATTAATTTCAAACACATACCATTAAAGGTCATAAAAAATTAATCATTAATCTACACAATATATAAAATAAAAATTAAAAATTACCGAATTATTCCATATGGCATCCGATTGATGCTTTCCTTGTAATGATAGTAACTCTCCATTAATCGGACCAAGATTTATTCGTGTAGCTCCTAAATGATATGGATCCATGTTCGAACTTGCAATTCAAAAAAAAAAAAACTAACCGTTACCAAATATTTATGCTAAATAATTTTATTTACATAATTCTTTTCTCCATAACTTATACATGTAAACTAATAAACAAATAAATAATAACTGTAAAATTTTACTATTACCATAAAAATTTCCAAACTAATCATTATATACAACATTAAACTATTTGCTTGTAATTAATTTTTTTCCTAACAAATAACGATTACAAATTTGCTATTGTTAAATTTATTTAAATTAACTTAAACATTTTCAAAAAGAATTTAAGTAGCAATATCATACCTATAATGTTGACAATTGGTAATTTTCAGAAATTCCAACACCTAAAATTAACATATAATATCTAATTAATAATAATAATAATATAAATTTTTAATTATATTAAATATAATAATAAATAATATTGTCTTACCGGATTGTATTATATCAAAAAGAAGCCGGCACGATTTTTGTTCCTTGGATGCAAAATACACTTCCACAGACTGATACAAACAATGCAAATGAAAGAGGTAAAGAAATAGAGAGAAAAGAGCAAAAACTGATACAAACAATGCAGATATGAAGCTCAAACAATGCAAATGAAAGAGGTAAAGAAAAAAAAATAAAAAAAATGGCTCAATTATGCTCTCCCTGCAGCTCCACGTGCGTGAAGCTGCAGGGGGCTGCAGCCTTGCTGGAAACCGGTGCCAGGTGGCACCGGTTTCCAGCTCTCCCCTGTAGCTCCACGTGAAGCTGCAGGGGGCTGCAGCCTTGCTGGAAACCGGCGCCACATGGCGCCTGTTTCCAGCAAATCTACTCCCCACATGTACCTATACCGGCACCAACAGGTGCCGATTTTTAGCACCCCAGCCGGCTGAACCGATTGGGCCCACCCCTGTCAGAAACCGGCGCACTGTTGTGCCGGTTTCTGGCACCCCTTTTCCCTAAATTCTTTTACTGTAGCCCCTTTTTCCTAAATACTTTATAATTTCACCCCATTTAAAAAAAAACCCTGTTTAGGTGGGCAATCTTGGCAAAAATTTTGGAGTGTTAATTTACAATAGCAAGTTAAATGGACTGGTTATAAGGATTTTTTTAGGTAAAGAGTTTTAAATTCAGAAATTTTAAGATATAAATCAAAGTTAAAGCACGATATAGAGGTAATAATTAAAGGATCATATGTAAACATAACTTGATTATGTTACATAATCAGTTATTAAACTTATGTTACATAATCAGTTACTAAACTTATTATGTTACACAATCAGTTACTAAACTTATCTTCGAAAAGAGGAAAAAAAAAAAATTCCTGAAGTTATTCATATATGGCGAATTTTTTTCTTTTTAAAATACGCGTCGGTAGTTAAACTTCCATTTTCTAACATGTAATTCATTGAACTTTAATTTCATATTGCTTCGGAATCTTGCTTTTCCATTTAGTTATTGGATAAGTGGCAGCCATCTCATATTAAGTTGACCCCTTAAAGACGATAAATAGATAAAGGATAAATGTATGGCTAAACCCATCTGGAAATCCTCAAATTTGTCTAAAAAATTCATTTAGACACATAAACTTAATAAATGACCGAACAAGCACTTAAATTTTCTAATTATGATATTTTTTAGCACTCAAACTACCTAATTTTGATATTTTTAAACACGAAATTCAGATAAAAATGAGCGGATCTAACGCGTAAGTGTGACTCTTTTGAAATAACCAATACGTGCGAGTCATGCTATAAGTCACCGACACGTGTCGGTTACTTCTTCCTCTTCCTTTCTTTCTTCCTCCTCTTCCTTACTATATTAAAACCATATTTTTTTCATTTCTCCTTTCTCTCTCAATTAGTCTCCCCCTCCTCCATCATCGTCACCGCAACCTTCATTCCCTCGACCAGCAGCCGCCGATTGGGTTGTCGGCATTTCTTTTCTTCTCTTTCCAACGCGCAATAGCAGTAGCCACATAAATACAAATTGACTGACATATTTTTGCTATCCCTTTCGACTTCTGTTTTCGTGGCACCCATCACTGCTGCTTCTTGCCATCCGCCGCCATCAAGCTCCAGATCCGCTTCTTGTCGTCCGTCGCCATCATGTGAAGAAGGTGCTGAAGTCATCAAAATAAGGAGACTGGATCTAGTACTTTAGAAGTAATTGAAAGGGCTCCTAACAAGGATGGAGAACCAAGCACTTCAGAAGCAACTGAAATGATTTTTACCAAATTCACTATAGTAGCAACGGAAGAGGGTTTAATCCAAAAGACCAATTTAAAATCTGAAGAATTTGGTGATGAAAAAACGAACAAGGAAGCTCCTCAGAGCCTAAGCTTGGTTTGTTGAAATATTTTGGATTCTAAATTTCAGTTTGTCTTATACAAAATATGAGAAACCATAATATCACTAATTGAGCGGAGCTTCTAGTTTCTAAGAAAATGAGACTTGGAAGTGAGTCAAGTCATATATAAAAGTTTTGTGGTGTGAGTTTTCTTTTGATGTCTTCCATGATCATAAGCTTTTCAGTTTTGTAATTTTGGTTTCTCAACTGTTTCCAAGATTGGTAGTTGATTTTGGTTTTCCTTTTTATTTGATTGATATCTTCAAGAATGAGTCTTGGTTTGATTTCTTGAAGCGATGAGTACATTTGTAAATTAGTTTTTTGTAGAATCGATGATTTGATTAATGCAGATGTTCATTATTTTGCTTTTAATTATTTTCTCTAGAATCTGCGTTCTTCAAGTTATTATTGTTATTTTGCAAGAGTTATCTTTTTACCGGTGATAACAGCTTAACAGGTATTACAGAAGCTTTCAAGTGCCAGAATTATTGTTTAACTCACAATTGCTGCCATGTTATCCAATAGTGTTTAAAAATACTGAAATTAGATAGTTTAGGTGTTTATTAGGTCGTCTTTTGAGTTTAGGTGTTTAAATGAATTTTGTTGACAAGTTCGAGTGTCTCTGTATGGGTTTACCCTAAATGTATTTTAGCTTTAATTAATCTAAGTTCCTTGTGAGCTTTAATTGGAGTTAATTGTTGCTTATTTTGTAAGTTTTTAGTGTTGTACATAGCGGGCAAGATTTTCTGCCCACCGTGTTGTAACACTCTGTTTTTCACCCTAATAGTTTTGAGTAATTTTGTGTGTATTTTGCATGTGTTATTTTAATTTTGGCGTCAATTGCATGTTGGTTAGTTGCATGTAATGTTATTGTTTTAATATGTAAGTTTTGGGGTTTGGTTTAGGTGCAGTGAGGAAGATGGAAGTAGGGTGGTAATTGTTAAAGTCCACCAATATTTTATTGACATGTGGCTTGTGGGGGTTGGCTTTATAAGCCAAGGAGAGAGAAAATGAGAGAGAGCAAGAACAACTGCCCTCTCCCGTTTTCTTCTTCTTCTTCTTCTTCTTCTTCTTCTTCTTCTTCTTCTTTCTTCTTTTGATTCTCATCCTCTTTTGCTGCAATTGTTGGTGGAATTTAATAATTCTATAGCCAATTAATAAGTTTTGGTTCTCCTTCTTCTTCTCCTTCTTCTTCTTCTTCTTCTTCTTTTTCTTCTTCTTCTTCTTCTTCTTCTCTTTTGGGTATTTCCTTTTATATGTGTTCTTTGGTTTAGGGTTTGAGTTTTGTATGTTTTGGGGTTTGATGGTTCAGAAATTTCTCCTAGAGAGCCCAATGGGAAAGAAAAAGGTAGTGGTAGTGAAGCCCCTTGAAGTTGTGGAGCAAAGGATATCAAGGTTTGGGAATTTTTGAATTGATGCATAATTGTTGAATTTGGTGTTTTGTGTCAATTTCTGAAAATTTATGATGTTTAACTTGGTTATGCTGTTGTAAATATTATGGGTTTTTGATTGATTTGAATTAAAATTCCATGGTTGTGACCTATTGAACCAAAATGTGAATTTGGATGAATTTTGGAGGAAAATTCTGGGTTGGTTGAACCTTTAATTTTGATTGTTGTATTTTGAAGTTTTATTTAAAATCATTGGTATAAAACATGGGTTTTATGTTGTATAATATGATTTGGATTCTTGATTTGGTTTGGGTTGAAGTTTGGTTGGTCAATGGCATGTTTGGAGGGATTTTGGGTATGAATTTCTGCAGATTTCTCGGCGAGGGAGCTGGAAATTGACACTGTTGCGAGCGCGGCATATGTTGCGAGCGCAACAGAGCCCTGTGTTTCAAGCATCTATTGAGACGGGCTCCTGTCGGGGGCGCGACCCTGGTCACGAGCACGACAGGAAGCTTGGCCTTTCCGGGTTATTTTCTGTCGCGAGAGCGCATATTCGCGCGAGTGGGATAGCAATCTTCCGTGCCCTCTGTCGCGAGCGCGACCCATGTCGCATGCGCAATAGAGGCCGGTCTACTCATCTTCGTGCGAGCGCGGCACTTGGCGAGCTTCTTTTGTTTTCAAAATGAGTTTTCTTCTATGCTTCTGATACTTAATTTCTGACCCCGTGAGGTTATTTTACTTATATATGGATGATTTTATGTACATTATTACAATCGATATGATGAATGATGCATGGCCTGCAAGAGTCAAATTAGTGGATAGTTAGGCATGCCTAATAGAGTTTTGTAGCTACAACCCCAATGTGTTTCGGACCCTAATCAGGTCTCCGTTTGGGTCCTTGCGATTCTTAATCTATTTGGATCTTGTTTAAGATCCCCCAATGTGAAAATATTTTTGAATGAGAAATAAAGATGTTGCTTTTTGACTGTACCTACGAGTGCCAATGTGTTCACTCGTTATCCGCTATTCTGAGTTTGCAGGCATTTGATTGTTTCTTATATGATTATGATATCATGGTGAAATATGTTCATATTATGAGCTTTATGAATGTGGATTATGATACTTAAGACTGTGATGTATGTTGACTATGTTTTTTTTTAAGCATGTACCATTTGTATGTGTTTTGCTTTAAAGACCATTGTGAATGGCCATTCATATTATTATGTTTTTCTCCACTAAACGTTATCGCTTAGCACGGGTGTTTCATTCGTGCAAGTGTGGAAGGAGTAGAGTTTTTGAAAGTGTATCCGCAGGCCCGGCCAACATAGAAGGAGTGAAGTTTTAGAGCTTAGCTTTGTATATAGGTCCTTTTGTAATCTTTTGGTTCTATTTTTGTATTTATCTTTTGTAATTATTATGCTATGTACTTTTGGAAGACTGTAATTTTTGTAATGATATCATATGTACAGTTACACTTTTGTAATGAACCTTTATTATATCAATGAATGGCTCTTTGGAATTTCAAGTTTTAATTTCCTCTGTTATCTTTATACTTTGTTTATGCTTTGTTGTGGCTTGCTTGGTGACACCCTTATCCGTATGGGTTCTCACTCCCTTCGCGGATGAGCTCTCCTATGTATGGGTATAAAGTGTTACAATTTTTTGTATCAGAGCCTAGGTTTAGGCGTTTCTGGGTGATCGTACAGTACAGATCTATCTTTAGGACTATGTTGGCCTAATGCGGATGTCTTTATGTTTATAGTTTATGGAGTCTGCACGTAGGTCCCTCGAGGGGTCAGCTGAAAGCGCTAATCCCCAAGAGCAAGATCCATCAATGTCTGGTTTGGTTCAGCCAGCTAGGGTGCAACCTGAGGCCGCAGCCATGCCTTTTGAGGCGATGTTAAAGATATCCCAAGACATTGCTCGGGTCTTAGAGAGGGTTACTGCTCCGAGAGCCCCGATAGAGAATATGAGGAAGGCTGGGGCAGAAGATTTCTACGGGAGAAGCTTGGATGAGTTTGAATTGGCTGAGAAATAGATTGAGAAGGTTGAAAGAGTGTTAGAAGAGATTCGCTGCCCTCCGGATAGGCAAGTAGAATGTGTAGTGGCATTGCTCCAAGGTTCGGCCTACGACTGGTGGAAGTTAGTCCGTAGGCATCCTCAACTGCCAGACCCGGCCACATGGGAGTTCTTTGAGCGGGAATTCACTAATAAGTATGTGACCAAGGCTTATAAGGAAGCTAAGTGGGCTCAATTTTTAAGTCTTAAGCAGAGAGCAATGTCAGTGGTGAAATATGAGAAGGAATTTAATAGGCTTGGGAAGTATGCTCCTCCAAGTATATTGACATAAGATTTTCGGTGTCAGCATTTTGAAGCTGGGTTGAATGAGTTCCTGAGGGCCATGTTGATATCTTTAATGAGTGCCCCTGCTGTCAGTTACTACCAGATTGTTCAGGCAGCCTTACGTGCAGAGAGATCAGAATCTGTACTGAGAGAGATAGCCCAGAGAAGGAATCCCCCTCGTGGAGGTTCATCCTCGGGTAAGAGATCGAGGAACCTGCATGCTAATTCTCAGGATGAGTCCTCAGCAGGTTCTGTTACGAGGGGTTGACGGCAGGGATCTTCATTTGTTCCTGGTGCTGGTAGAGGTGGTTCGAGTGGAAGAAGTGAAGTTGTGCCAGAGTGTTCTCATTGCAGTAAGCGCCACAAGGGCGAGTGTCGATGGCTCACTGGAGGGTGTTTCCATTGTGGAAGTGTAGACACAAGGTCCCGAGGCAGCTTAGATCAGGATTACCCGATGATAAAATTAGATGCTTGTTCACAGGCAAAAATATTGGAATTAATGGTTTGCTTGTCAAAATTTGCACTTTTCAAAAAATAAAAGAAAATATAGAAAAATATAAAAATAGAACAAAATGAATTTGGAAATTATAGTGTTTTAGCCAAAATTTGTATTTTTTAAAAAGTTTTGAAAAAAAAAAATTTCAGCCGGATATCGGCTGTCGGCAACGCCTAGCGCATGTTGGGCGTCGCCCGCAGCGCGCGCGCCCACGGGCGTCACTCGCCCCTGTTGCGCGCCCAACGTCCCCCCGACGCCCCCATGTGCGTTTTTTGGGTCAAATTTATGTTTTTCTTCCATTTTTTTTATAAAATTTAATTTTTAAAACTTTTTTGTCTTCTGACCTTTCAAATTATTCAATTTTTTTTATGTTAATGGGAATTAAATTAATTTAATTTTTTCATTAAATCTGATTTTTTTTTGGGTATAAAATGGGCTTTTTGAGAGGAAAAAAAGGGGGGATTTTCTTTAAAAAATATTTTCTTTTTCTTCTTCTTCTTCTTCAAGAAAGATTCTCCTAATATTTTTTATTTCGTTTTAAAGTTAATTCTTGAGACAAAGAAAATTTTATTTTTTTTTTGTTCTTGAAAATTTTCTTCTTTTTTTTTAACAAATTTTGTTTGAGACAAAAAAATTAATTTTTTTGTTCTTGAGATAAAAGATTTTCTTCTATATTATATTTTTTAATCTCATTTTTGCAAATCAAGAACAAGAGAAATCAATTATCTTCCTTCATCTATCAAATCAAAATTTGAGGGTAAGTATTATGATCTCAATTTTTTAATTTATTTATTTTTTAATTTTTGTTTATAATTAATTAGTTATCATGTAGATTTTTAAATTTATTGTTATTTTTTTTATTTTTTGTCTTTATGTGATTTTAGTCATAGATTTAATATTTTTAGCATATTTTATTTTATTCTTATTTTTTATTTATTATTTCATCTTTTGTTAGTTTTAATATTATTATTATTGTTGTTATCACTACTATTATTATTGTTATCATTACTTTTGTTTATTACTAGTACTATTATTATTGTTACTACCATCAGTATTATTATTATTATTATTATTATTATTATTATTATTATTATTGTTATTCTTATTTATTGTTATAATCACTATTATTTGTTATTGCTATCATTATTATTATTATTATTATTATTATTATTATCATTTATATTTTTATGCATGTTGGATTGTTAATATGTTGAGTTACTTATTTTATTATGTCATTTAATTAGTTTGTCATACATAATGCATTTTTATTTTTTATTCATTTTCTATGTTATATGTTTAATTCACTTTTTATTACTAACCTCACTTTTTATTTGTGTTTTTTTTTTTATTTCAATACTTTTTTTTTTTGTGTTTGAGCATTTTTAATACCAAATGGGAGTCCATGGATATTTGGAAACACTTTTCGGGTGGATTCGTCATTTTTAGCTTTTTTTTTTGTTATTTTGGGTTTATTCCTTTTTATTATGTAATTTGTAACAAATTTATTTATTTTTATACACGTTAATTAAAAGTCACAAAAACTTTTATATTAATAAAGTGGGATCTTTTTCTAATAAAATGTGACCAATGTCCTAATTTCAATCCATAAAAACTCACTTTTAAAAAGAAGAGTTAATTTTCTTAAAATGGGATCACTCATCCCGATTTTATCGATAAATACTAAAAACTCTTCGACTTTCTAAGTGAAAATGAAGGAACCAATGTTCCTATTCTAAATAATGTCCCTATTTATGAATATTTATTTATTCATTTGATTTATTTATTTATGTTTTGCTTTATTTTATTTTGGTGATTATATTTTTGTCCCAAATTTTAATACCTTTTTTATTTGGGGGATTGTATTTTGTCCCAATTTTATCTTTCTATTCTTTTTTGTAGCTTGCTTTATTTTACCGCTTTCTTTGCGCTTTATTGTTTTAATGCATGACCGTGTGAGAAGAGAGATAGAAATTTAAAATTAAAAACCTAGTTATAATTAACCAAGGTATTAATAAGAGTAAAGTTTTGAATCTTTCTCTGGTTTAGACCCCCGAGCTTAGACGAACTTTCCCAATTTCTTATAAATTGGGTGGTGACTCCAAAATACCTCAAAGGTGCCTAAAGGTTTCATGGGATTAGATGAACTTTCCAGTGTTCTATTGGAAGAAGGTGTCCAAAATATTTCATGATTTCCCAAGATCAAAAGACGTGAAACCTCTCGGGCCCTAAAAGCGGGTTTTCAGGAACTGGTCGGGTCCAACGCGCGTTGCAGTGGCGACTCCGCTGGGGAATTTGAAACTTTGCTCCAAAACTATCTTGGTTACTAATATAATTGGGTCTTTTGTAAATTAAAATTTTATCTCTTCTCAAAAATTGCATTACATATCACTAGAGCCTTAGATCTATGCTTGTTTGCACCCTCTTTCTGCCCCGGTGCATTCTCGAAGCACGACCCTATGTTCACCCAATATAGAGAAGTATCAAGGATAATCACCAGCCCAAGCCTCGTACCTTATGGTATATCAAATGGAAACCCAATCGGTCGTTATGCTCATGATGAGCTAGACCCGTTGGCAGGAACCATGCTTGGGTAGCCCTAAAGTATCACCACCTTTTACCAAAGCTCATGTAATGGCAATAAATACTTTCACTAGGTGAAATGTACCGTAATACTGTGCTTACTATATGGGCCATCATATATTGGACAAAATCAGTTAAATTAAATGGTCTTTCATCAAAGGCTTTAATGCCCCAGTGGGCCCATCTTGATTTAATTAAGGTGTTTAAATACATGATGGCAACAAAAAAACCCATACGTATGTAGATTAGATAAGAGGTATTACACTGGAGATTTTTCACCGTGCACCATACGCATCCAATGGGTTCCTTGTTAACCCTTGGATAAGGCCCACCTAGGAAAGAGACTACACTACCTCGTGTGTGGGAGAGATAAGGTTGGAAGGATCTATATGCTTGCATGTGTTTGTCTATGCTGCATCAGCACGGTCATGCATTACATTTCAATCACGCATCATCCTAACAAGGTGTATTCTGCAGCCATCATAGATTCGTTCAAGTGGTTTAGAGGTCCCGATGGTCGGCCGAGAAGGATTTCACTCTTTGGATTATCGGAGCTAGTGTTAGATCGGAGTTCAGATTCTCTGTCAGAAGGCGGTAAAATATTTTCCTTAGAATCATAAGCAGAAACAAGTATGGCCAACCCATTAAGTGAGTATAACGCAACTCGAGCAATGATTGCCGAAGAGGTGGGCAGGAGAATGGAAGAGTTTGAGGCCAGAATGATAGTAATGATGGGCAACCTGGCTACTACCCTAGCCCCACTTGCTGGGCAACAAGCTGTTGCTCCAATCAGGGGACAAGATAAACAAGGGCCTATCAGGGAGGATCCCCCTACTGCAGCTGACCCACCTGCTATTGAGCCCAGAGCGCTAGCGCCTGTTAAGCATAGAGAAGCTCCTAAGTCTGAGGTTGACTTGTGGGAAGAGGAGCAAGAAGAACCAATGCTAGCAAAGGGGAAGTCGCCCAAGCTGGAGGAGGCGATGTGGAGAAAGATGGAGGAGAAGTTTGAGGCCATGACGAGGAAGTTAACTGTAGGAAGGGGAATGAACCCTGAGGATTGGGAGTTGGATGGTGATGATCTGATCCCCTAGAATTTCAAGATGCACGATATTTCTAAGTTTGATGGCACTTTTGACCTTGCTGCGCACATCAAACAGTACTCACTGGTAATTAGGGGAACAACTTTGACTAGAAAGCAAAAAATAGAGTACTTCTGCCCGAGTCCTACGGGGGCTGCCATTGACTGGTATCATGGGTTGGACAAAAGGTCCAAAGAAGATTAGGACTTATTGATCGAAGAGTTCCTAAGGCAATATGATTGTACTACCAGGATGGAGGTCACGTTGAAGGATTTAGAGCTGCTGCAGCAGAAGGATGGGGAGTCTTTTCATGAGTACCTCACTCGGTGGAGGAACCGAGTTATGGAGATAAAGCATAAACCTGATACTCCTGATCAGATTTAGCTGTTCATTAGGAATGCCAGCCCATACTTGAGGGATGGACTTAAAATGAAAGAGCTGAAGGATTGGAAGTCTTTAAAGGACATCGCCATAGAGGCAGAGAGTGAGTACATGGCAAGGAAGGCAAGTAGTGAGGCTTATGCCAAGAAGGGCTACAGTAATCAGGGGGTAAACAAGTCAGTAAGCTCCAGCAGTGGTAATAGAGTGGGGAAGACAGCTGAGGTTTTGGTAACAGGGGTGAACTAGAGGTACTTTTCGAATTTGGGTCGACCCTTATCATGGGTGTTAAAGAGACTGGTAAAGGAGGGGAAGCTACAACCCTTGCCACCTAGGCTGGCCAGAATCCAAGGACAACTAGGGCATAAAGATAATAAATATTGTGCCTTTCACCAACATACTAGGCATATGACAGATCACTGCGTGAGACTGAGGCACCGGATTCAGGATCTGATCGATAGTAAGCAGATCACTGATCCTGAAAGGAGAGAGAGCAAGAAGAAGTCTAATTACAATGCCCTGCCTCCACTTGTCTTTGTGATTGGGTTGAGCCTACCTGAGTGGTACGTGTTGCAGGATTTGTATGGTAATGAGTATGTTGCTATCAGTCGCCCTGAAGCAAGGGAAAAAGGGATGCCCGTGGTGGCGATAGTTGTTTAGTCCACTAGTGAGAGTGGAGAAGAAGATAAGGAAGAGGAGGAAAGTGGAAAGTTTGTGGATCCGTGGGATTCGGATGAAGAAGAAAAGAGAGTTAGGGCTGTAACAAAAAGTGGGAGAGTGGTCCCAGAAGTTGAGAAGTCACAGGTCCCTGTGCAAGCACCTACAGAAAAGGAGCCGAAGGAGAATTTCATAATGAAGCAATTGAAAAAGTCCACGGCTCAGATATCTATTTGGGACCTTTTGAGACAGTCCCCTTCCCACAGGCAGAAGTTAGTTGAGGCCTTGTGTTAATCTACCATGGCCACCACGATTTCTCCATCCGAGCTGCTAGATTTGGTTAAAGGAGGATCCGGAGAGAGGTTGGTATACTCTGATGCCGACTTACCAGCTGAAGGCCTCAATCACAATCGGCCACTGTATATCAAGGCGCAGGTTAATAACAAGCACACTGCTTGTGTCATGGTTGATGATGGCTCATCTATAAATATCTGCCCTTTAGTTGCACTTCAGGCTTTTAGGCTAAATGAAAATATGCTGAGCAAGTCTGATTTGACCATTATAGCCTATGACAACTCTCGGAGACAAGCATCTGGAACTTTTAGAGCTCTGGACAAGACTGGACCTATTGAAACGGAGGCAGAATTTGTGGTCTTGCCTATCCTAGTAAACTTTTCAGCTCTACTTGGAAGGCCATAGTTCCATAAATTGCGAGGAGTGCCGTCTACCCTGCACCAGATGATCAAGATACCGCATGAAGGGGAGGTGGTGACTATTAAAGCTGCGAGAGAAAACAAAGTGTTTGCCTTGGGGATCTCTAATCAGCCATTCAGTAGCTTTCATATATCAGTGATTGGAGAAGAGCAGGGTTCAGTAGATAGCCCTCAAGTAGTGAATATGATGAAAAAGATGCACTTTCTGCCGGGGGCCGGTTTAGGTAAGAGTTTACAAGGGCTGCAGTCAGCTGTCACAATACAGGGCCAAAAAGATCAGAAGGGATTGGGCTATAAAGGCAAGCATTACAGGAAGAAAATGTTAGAGAAGATCCCCCATATTTCAGAAAGTTTTGTGCCTGCATTTGCAAATTGTGCTTACGCTAGAGAAGAATAACTTCAGTGGGTGGATGGAAAGATCATACCAGGTTTTAAAATCTTCAATGATGTCTTTGACTGGGATATTAGAGTTATCAAATCTGCGGATGACTTCTGGGATGAAGAGATTATGACTCAATGCAGTGTCTGGGACAGGGATGGGCCAGAGAAAATTGTCACTAACAAACTGTTAGCCACCAAGTTAAAGGGAAAAGAGAAGATGGTAGAGCCAGATTTGAAGATTCAAGATCTGAAGATTTCCCCAGAGGTAGTTGAAAAGCCTCCACAAAACCAAGAAGCTAAGGAACAGTCGGCTGCAACATCGGTGTCGACAGAGAATGAAAATAATAGTTATTTAGATAATCTTTTTATGCCATAACTTTTCAATAGTGACAATGTTAATGTTTCTGATTATATTAATGAGATGAACAACTTTGCTTACTTGTGTGATGTTTCTGATGATTTCATTTCACATGATCATAAACATGATGCATTCATTTTTGATATTAACTCAACTAGAACAACTGCATTTAATCTCAGAACTTTAGAGAACCCAAAGGAAATTTTGATAACATCAGACATAACTCCTGAGGAGAGGTTAAAATTTGAGAGAATTTTAAAAAAAATACAAAAAAGGCTTTGCCTGGACCTATGAGGACATGCCGGGAATTGATCGAGACGTTGCCGAACATGCCATCCCAACTTACCCAGAGTCTAAACCAGTCAAGCAAAAGCTCAGAAGACTTAGGCTGGAATGGGCGCAAAAGGTGAAAGAAGAGATCTATAAGCAGATTGAGGCTAAGTTTCTAGTAGAGGTTTAATACCCGACCTGGTTGGCTAACGTAGTTCCTGTGGCTAAAAAAGATGAAAAGGTTCGAGTATGTGTGGATTATCTGGACTTGAACAAAACTTGTCCGAAAGATGATTTCCTTTTGCCTCATATTGATGTGCTGGTAGATAGTGCGGCTGCTTGCATGATGTACAGCAGGGTACAATCAAATCTTCAACAAGATCATAGATCGAATTAAGACAGCCTTCATCACTGAGTGGGGCACATTTTCCTACCGATTTATGCCTTTCGGATTAAAGAATGCAGGGGCAACATATCAAAGAATGGCCACCAGAGTTCTCAATGACTTGATCCACAAAGAAGTGGAGGTGTATGTCGATGACATGATGATCAAGTCAGCTACTAGGGAAGGTCATTTTGAGGCTTTAGAAAAGTTCTTTCAAAAGATCAATAAGTATAATCTGCGTCTCAATCCCAAGAAGTGCATTTTTTGAGTTACATCGGGTAAGCTGTTAGGCCATGTGGTAAGTCAGAGAGGAATTAAAGTAGATCCTAATAAGGTCAGAGAAATTAGAGAGATGCCAGTGCCTCAGAAAGAAAAGGAAGTTAGAAGTTTCTTAGGAAAATTTTTGTACATTAGCCAGTTTATTGCTAAGCCAGCTTCGGTATGCGAGCCAATCTTCAAGCTTCTCAGGAAGAATCAACCGATGGTGTGGAATAGTGATTATCAATTGGCCTTTGATACTATTAAGGATTATCTCCTAAATCCGCCAGTTTTAAGACCACCACGTCATGCCAAGCCGCTAATTCTGTATCTAGTGATAGAAGATAGTTCAGTGGGTGCCATAATGGCTCAGGAGGATGAGTTTGGGGTGGAGTTTGCTGTTTATTACCTTAGCAAGAAATTCCTACCATATGAGGTTAAATATGTTGAAGTGGAAAAGATTTGCTTAGCAGTAATATGGGCCTCTAAAAAGTTGGTACACTACTTTAACTCCTTCAATGTACAGGTAATCGCCAAGCATAACCCGCTTAGGTATCTTCAGGAAGCGCCTCTCTTCTAGGAAAGATGGGAAGATGGTTGTTATTGTTGCAGGAGTCCAATGTTGAATAAATCACTAGGAAAACCATTAAGGGAAGAGCTGTAGCTGAGTTCTTGGCTGAGCCCCCTATTGAGGGAGATTAATTCGAATACAATTTCCCAGATGAAGATGTCACGGCCATAGCAGCACAAGAGTGGCAGAAGTTTTTTGATGGGGCAGTTAATAGTAAAGGAGCAGGAGCAGGGATTATTCTTATGACCCCGGATGGTGAGAAGCTGCCATTTGCCAAAAAGTTGAGGTACAAAGCTACTAATAATGAAGCAGACTATGAAGCTTGCATCTTTGGACTGGAAGCACTGCTAGCTCTGGGGGCAAAGACCACAGAAGTCTTCGAAGATTTGTCCTTAGTAATTCATCAGATCAGAGGGGAGTGGTCAGTTAAGGAAGAGAGGCTGTTGCCTTATGTGAAGTACTTGAGAATGTTAAGTAGCCAGTTTGAGACCTGTACTTTTCACTTTGTCCCCAGGGATGAAAATCAATTGGCTGATGCTCTCGCGACGTTAGTGTCCATGTGGAATAATCCAACAGGTTTTGCTATGAGACCCGTGCTGATCTCTCGTGCAGAAAGACCTTGTTTTGAAACTGAGCAGGTGATGGAGGTTGAAGTTCCTGATGGAAACCCGTGGTATTACGATATTCAGAATTACTTGGAAAGGTCAGTTTTTGCAGAAGAAGCCACCGATAAGGACCAAAGAATGATTCGAAAGTTATCCACTCAATTCATCAGCATAGATGGCACTTTGTATAAGAGGCAAGCTGATGGTATCCAATTGAGATGTTTGGCGGAGAAAGAAGCTAAAAGGGTTATGGAAGAATTTCATGCTAGAGTTTGCGGTGCTCACATGAATGGCTTAGCCTTAGCCAAGAAGATCATGCGCTAAGGATTTTACTGGCTTACGATGGATACGGATTGTTCAAAATATGTGAAGCAATGCCAGTTATGCCAGCAATACACGAATTCGAGGCATGTGCTAGTTTCAGAGCTACATAACTTGGCATCTCTATGGCCATTTGCAGCTTGGGAAATAGATATCATAGGCAAGATACGTCCTACAGCTTCTAATGGGCATAGGTTCATCATAGTCGCCATTGATTACTTCATTAAATGGGTCGAAGTTGAATCTTTTAAGAAAGTTAATGCTAGAGACATGGCCAAGTTCATTGAGCAAAATTTGATATGCAGATATGGCCTCCCGCACCACATTGTGTCTGATAATGGGGCATAATTTTTGGCAAAAACTAAACAGATGCTTCAGAAATATAGAATCCAGCATAATAAGTCTTCTCCTTGCCGACCTCAAGCTAATGGTGTGGTTGAAGCAGCGAACAAGAATGTTAAAATAATATTGGCCAAGATGGTTCAGGGCTATAAAGACTGGGCAGAAAAGCTACCTTTTGCACTCTGCGGTTATAAAACCACAGTTAGAACCTCTACGAAAGCGACTCCATTCTCTTTGGTATATGGAACTGAAGCAGTTTTACTAGTTGAAATCGAGCTGAAATCTTTAAGGGTAGTCATGGAAGCTGAGATTCCAGAGGCAGAATGGGCACAACAGCATTTACTGCAGTTGAATCTATTGGATGAAGATAGGTTGCGACCTTATTACCACAACCAAGTTTATCAAAAGAGGTTAGCTTGGTCGTTTGGCAAGAAGGTATGAAAGCACCCATTGAAAGAAGGCGATTTGGTCTTTAAGATGATGAGGCTGGGATTTGGTCTTTAAGATGATGAGGCTGAGAGAAAATGTTCAATCAAGAAAATTCGATAACAGGAGTTTGATACTTACAAGATCTATTCTGAGATTAAGTGTGGTCTTGTGCTCTTGAGTTCTTGCCAATTACGGATCATGTATGATGAAATCATATAGAAATGTACACAATTTTGCAATGAATAAAAGAATTCAGTTTGCATTTTCATCGGATTTTAGTTCTGTCTTAAAAAGAAATATATCATTTATTTATGGCTATTCTCTAATCATTTTTATCGGAAGGTGTCTAAGAAAATTATGCTAATCATCCTTAAGGGAGGTTCTGATGAGAGCCTTCGCTTCTCTTGTAGCCGCACCTAAAAAAAAAAGGAGGCTGTTAGAGATGAAAACCGTGACTGGCTCTCTAATCAAAAGTTAGGCCGAAGGGCAGGGTGAAAACCTAAAAATAGGCAGTCTGTCCTACAAAAAATGAAATGAATAAAAGCCGCTGGATTGGGTTGGGTCCGTTCCAAGCAAAAATTAGGCAAAGGGTTATGCGAAAATCCCCAAAGGGATGCATTTCCTACAAAGAAAAGCTAGTGTAAAAATCTACAAGGGGTGCACAACCTTTAAAACAATGACTTCTGATGCCTGGAGCGATAAGGCGACATTACTTCAAATGATTTTCCTTTAGTTAGATAGTGCATGATGCAGGGTCATGAGTCATAATCTTGCTTTATGATCATTGACCAGGGGGCAAAGATGCGCACCTGACGATTCTCTCTGAAAAGTTTACGGGCCAGAGTCCCTAAGCCAAGATGATACTTCTAGATCCTCGGGGGGGCATCATGCAATGCGAGAAGCCAAGCTGTATTCTCAACGGACCCTTAACCACCCAGGACATGGTTTATCCATTTTTGCATGCATGTCATACAATTCTTTAGCAAACATCTACATATGACCTTTTACACATGCATTCACAATCTATTGTATATGTTCCTATGCACACAGCTTTGCAGGAAAAGTCCAAATGAAGGCCACACGCGCAAAAACTAGTCAAGGACAGCTTCAACTAAACATTAACATTCACCCGAGCAAGGCGATCAAGTCAAGATCAAGTCCTCTTAAGAGGCAAATTCCCAAGTCCTCTGAGGAGGCAAATTCCCAAGTCCTCTGAGGAGGCAAATTCTCAAAGTCCTCTTAAGAGGCAAATTCCTAAGTCCTCTGAGGAGGCAAATTTCTAGGTCCTCTGAGGAGGCAAATTTCCAATGTTCTCTGAGGAGGACATTTCCCCATTTTGTAGTCTATTTAGCGGCTCGGTGCAGTCCTCTGAGGAGGACATTTCTCGCATTTTGTAGTCTATTTAACGGCTCAGTGTAATCCTCTGAGGAGGATATTTCTCGCATTTTGTAGTCTATTTAATGGCTCATTGCAGTCCTCTGAGGAGGACATTTCCCGCATTTTATAGTCTATTTAACAGCTCGGTGCAGTCCTCTGAGGAGAACATTTTTTGTATTTTGTAGTCTATTTAACAGCTCGGTGCAGTCCTCTGAGGAGAACATTTTTTGCATTTTGTAGTCTATTTAATAGCTCGGTGTAGTCCTCTGAGGAGGACATTTCCCGCACTTGTAGTCTTGTCAGTGACTCGATGCAGTCCTCTAAGGAGGATATTTCTCATATTTTACGAGTCTGGGCATCGCCATTTGAGGATGGCACAATCGCTTTGTAGCCTATTTAATGGCTTAGTAATATTTAAGAGTGTCTGCACTTTGGTGTCTTGTCAGCGACTCGGTGCGATCCAGAATGATAATATTCAATCCAAATCACAACACTGTTCTCCAGGGAGCAGCCGGAAGGAGGCAGCCTCAGGTATGCGTTTTTTTCTTTCTCTGAATTTTGGCTCACCTAGTGTCACACCTCGAAATGTACCCTAGAAGGATTTGGGCATATTGTGGATGAGTAGTGATCAAAGTTGTGTAATTTGACGGTTTAGGTATTGCCAAATGGACAAATTAAGGATTTAAGTAAAAGTTTCGATAAGTGTGGCTAATGGTAAAAATTGTGGAGTATGGAATTTGGATTTAATTGAAAGGATAAAATTAGTTAAGTGGGCCAATGTGAAGGGTTAGTAAGATATAAGTATCAATGCATGACGTTATAAAAGTTGAAGGATTAAAAAGAGGATTTGATAAAAATATCTTGGATTGGACTAATGGCAAGGTGCCAAGAAGTGGGAAGGGGTATAAAAGGAAGAGAAAGGAAGAGAGAGAGGGCAGAATTTGCTCCCCTCCTCTCCCGTTTCCTATTTTTCCTCTCCTCCCCCTCTTCTTCTTATTTTTGTTTCATGCCATTCACTCTCTTTGAAGATCAAAGCCCAAAGTTTAGATGATCAAGTTTGTTAGTCCAAGAGATTTAAGTGAAGATTTATCAAGGTAAAGTGAGTTCTAAGTTTTGATTTCCCCTGTTCTTCTTAATTTGTTAAAAACACCTAGATTGATGTTTGTGTAATTGTGTGTGTGATTGGTGAGAATTTTGGATGAGAAAGATCTTGTAGGAGTTTGGGAATAAGAATGATCAATTAAGAAAGCTATTAGGAGCTAAGGAGATGAGGTATGGGAAATTTAGGTTTTTGTGTGTATTTTTGAAGTTGTTGTGATTTTTGGTTGGTTTTCTGGGTATTTATGAACTTGAAGTTGTTTAAGTATGTTTGAATGTTGTGTGTTTTGGATAAATTGAGTTTAAATGTTTTGATTGTGAGTTTTGAACTCAAATGAGGGATTGAATGAATTTTTGTAGCAAAATTTTTGGTTTTATTAATTGGAGATTTTGATGATGTTAATAGCATGATTTAATTGTGTTTATGTGTATAAAAGTTGGGTTTTGTGTTAATTATGAGGTTTTGAATGAGTAATTTGTATTGTATTAAAGTTTATTTTGAATGGGAAAATTTTGGGTACGATTTTGAGAGAGAATTTCTGCAGATTTTGATGAGGGACTGAAAATCATGACTCTGTCACGAGCATGACACTGGTCGCGATTTCGAGAGAGATCGTAGAGGAAGAGTGCACGAGATGTGCATATTGTGCACGAGACGTGTCACACCCCGTTTACCCCCTAGTAGTATGAGCCATGTGTATGTGTGCATTTGTATGTATTTTGACATGTAACAAGGGTATTTTGGGGTATATTGCATGTTACAAGGGTTATGTTAACATATGGGTGCATATATGTTATTAGGGTGTGAATTAGTTGGGATATATTTGTGTGTGCATGCATATACCATTGTAGGATGTGAGTAATGGTATGGTGATTGTGTGTTTTACTCACACATTAGTAGTGTTTGAGTGAGGTTGTGATTGTGTGTGGGTGAGTATAGCATAGTGGAAGGAATCTAAGTGGGATATTATTGTGTGTTTTACTCACACATTAGTAGGGTGTTTTAAGTGAGAATGCATTTAGAGTGAGTAGTGTATACTTGTTGGGTGTGAGTGATTGGTTTCCACCAATAGGAAAATGACAAGTGTTAAGGTTAGAAAAAGAAAAAGAAAATAATAAGAAAAGAAATGGAAAGAGCAGAATTTTGCTCATTCATTTTCCCGTAGTTCTCTTCCCCTTCCTCTTCCTCTTCTCTATCTTTGCTCACTCCTTTGTGATTAGATTTGATGGATCTTGGTAATCTTAAGGAGTTTGTTTGGTAAGTTGCTGCATTTGTTATTTAATGTGTTCATCTTCTTCTTCTCTTTACATTTTTGGGGTTGGAGTTAATCTAGGACTTTGATTAATTGTTTGATTTGTTGGGTGTTGTTTAGCTAAATCTTCTCGGGATTCCAAGGGCAAGGAAATTGCTGGGAGTTGTGGATCTAAGTAATTGAAGTGAAAAATTTCAGGTTTGGGATTTATTTGTTCAATGTTGATGTTTGTGTTCTGAAATTTTATTCAGTTTTTATCTGACCTCAGTGTGATGTTTTTGTAATAAGTCGATTTATAGAGCTCCAATTGAATTGATTCAAATTTCATCTGACAGCTAAGATCCGTATCTAAAATTGTCTAAGAGAGTACTAGAGCTAATTCTGGACTTAGGATCTTCAAAAATGCTAAACACCGAGACCTCTCTGCTTAGGTGGGTTCACTAGAACAGTATAGAGTTTTTAGATCATATCTGGATTTACAGATGTCGTAATGACCTGAAACTTATCCCATTTTAAAGCTAACATCATAGGGAACAAATGTTAAGAAGGATGTTTTTCCTAAAAATGTCGTTAACTATGTGTAAAATGCATTTCAAGTTTGGACCTGATGCCAGTCTGGGGTCTGCCTCTCGAAGTGAGGCAGAATGGGTTTACACGGGGGTAAGGGAATTCCTTACCGCCGTGTAAAACCATTCTGTCCATTTTTACCCAAATTTCACGTCCCACACGGCTGTATGAGTTGTCATACCGCCGTGTAACCTCATTTTTGACCCGGAAAGGTACTTTTTCCCTCCCGAATCAATCCCGAATCTCCCCGGAAGTTCTCACCACTTATCCAACTCATGTCTAACATTATAAAAGGAGTATATAAATGTATTTCTAATGGAAATATATGTAATTTATGTTATGATATATAAGTTTATGAATGGAAAACCCATGAATGTGGAAATGAATAATATATTGTATACTTGTATGTTGAGTTCTATGTGAGTGTCTTTTAACATGATTTGTATCCTTTAATTGATTTTATAGCTATGAATTTTTGATAAATTCTATTACTTAGCTTTATTTTGAAATGATATGTTGCATATGAATTAGATAAAAGAGTTATAAGCTGATTATGTGTTATGAGCATCCTTGAATGATATAGTTACTGTTCATATGCTATATCATGCCATGATTAGTTGTGTGATTGAATAATATATGTTAAGCTATGTAATTACTTATGATATTATATTGATGATTTATTTTAGCTTGTGTTATGCATGACCTGCTAGAGTCTAGAAAGTGGATAGTTAGGCATGCCTAATAGAGTCTTTTAGCTGCAGCCCTTTTGAATGTATTGGATCTTGATCAGATCCCCGTATGGTTCCTCGCGAACCCTATTAAATGTGTTTGAATCCTCGCGATTCTTTTTAATATGTTTGGATCTTATTTAAGGTCCTCCCTTTTAAATGTTTTGTAAATATTAAAGTAAAATGGTTTTCGATTCATACCCGTAAGGTATCGCTATGCGTTGATTCGTGCCCGTAAGGCATCGCTATGCGTCGATTCGTACCCGTAAGGTATCGCTATGCGTATACTCGTTATCCACTATTATGAGTCAGCAGGATCTTTATGTGATATGTGATTTATTTTGTTCTAAGTTGACTATGCGAAGGTAATATTTGAATAAGATAAAATGGATATGGATATAACATGAGATGCAGAATGTATGGTTGTAAATTGGTGCCTATATTGGTACATATTATGTTATGAATTATTGCATATGCCATTATGAATGTGTTATACTTTGACGACCATTGTGAGTGGCCGTCCATATTATATGTGCGTATCCCCACTAAGCGTATATCGCTTAGCACGGTATTTTACCCGTGCAGGTACATAAGAAGTTTTGTTTTGAGTGAGTTGCCGCAGTCAAGCCAACACAGCAAGGTTTAGAGTTTGGAGTTTATTATTTGATTGATAATTCTTTTTTTGGTGTATAGAACTCTCTTATATTGATTTTGATATGGCTTCCGCTTATGTAATTATATTTTTGGGTATGTAATATTTTTGTATCAGCCAGTTGAAAAAAAAAAAAAAACTATTGTAATGGCTTTTGGGTTGTATTAATATATGATGAGTTATTTGTGTGTATGCTCTGAAAATTTTTAATTACCCTGTACTTCAGTATGTATGTGCATGTATGAATGTATAATTTGTATGGTATATGCATGGTAGCACCCCGACTCATACGACATCTCACTCCTTATCGGATGGGATCGCCTGGGTATGGGTAGGGGGTGTTACAAGACGTGCATATTGTGTGGTGGCCTTCTATCCCTCCTATGTCCGCTTGTTTTCCTCTGTGGGTCGCCTTCACGGGTCATGTCTCTGAGCATGACTCGTGATGGGTTCCCTTTTCCCGCTGGTGAGTCTGGCCACTGTTGCGAGCGCGACCTCCCATCGCGATTGCGACAGTCCCCTCTCTGTTTCGAAATATTTTTGAAAGATTTCTTCTTTGCATGGTTTCTCACTTGGGTTATGCCTTTATAAATTAAAGTGAGTCCTTTAAATGCTTCTATACATGATAATAATTGAATTATGTGATTTTGCCTACTGTTATTATTTAATGATTATATGTGGGTAGAGTAATGCAATTTATTTGTTAAGTCTAA
Organism: Excoecaria cochinchinensis; assembly: GCA_947683425.1. Taxonomy (NCBI): domain Eukaryota; kingdom Viridiplantae; phylum Streptophyta; class Magnoliopsida; order Malpighiales; family Euphorbiaceae; genus Excoecaria; species Excoecaria cochinchinensis. Next base: position 6,191,635 of record CANTUQ010000002.1, on the reverse strand, counting down.
ATGAGTGCATGATGCCATTAATATAGTTATGTTCGGTATGTTCGTATGAATATTTTTATCCATGAAATAATAATATATGATTAGTTTTTGAGAATGATCAATGTAATTAGTACATGTGATGTGCAAAAATATGAATGCCCGTGACTATGAAATTATAAATGAATGTTACAAGAGAAATGTAAATGTATTCGATAAGTATAAATAAGTGCAATACCCAATAACATGAATTTGTTAAATATATTCATATGAATTGTTTAACCTATGAAAGAATACATGTTAGTTGTAATATGATAAGTGTGATTTGTGTTAATGATATGCATGCTTATAGATATACGAATCTATGTGGAAATAAAGAAATGTTATAAATATTGTATGACAGAGTTAAAATTTAGCCTGTGTTAGTCGAGTCATGGATAGATAGGCATGCCTGTAGAGTTCTGTTAGCTGCAGCCCTCTGTTCTATTTGGACCCTGATCAGGTCCCCGTTTGGTTCCTCACGAACCTCAATGTGTATGGATCTCGTTTAAGATCCCCAATGTGAAAATGTTTTGAATGAGAAAAATATGATGTTGCTTTACGAATCGTACCCACGGGTACCGCCATGTGTTCACTCGCTTATCCACCCCTTTAACTTAGCAGGCAATTAAAAGAGTGAAATAATGTGAATTAATTGATAAGCTCTGTGATGATTTATAAATTGATTATGTGAATAAGCATTTGATGCATTTGTGATTAATTCCATTTGACTTGTGCTCTATACACTCCTATGTTCTGGATCCTTTATGGACACTCATGTGAAAAATTGCGGTACCTTTGGGTACCTATGTGTTTTGTGTAATAAGGCAATATCTATTAAATGAGAAGAGAAGTAACAAGTACTGTTTGTTCTGATAGGCGTGTATGCATAAGTCCTAATTGTATAAGAGATCATATGGGGATAATGCGTGTTATTAATCTGTTCAAGAGTTAAGAGTATGCTTATCTGTATGAAGTTTTTATAAAGAATAATTGAAATAAGTGATATGCATGTTTTCTATAGTTGAATAATCAATGAATGAATTCTATGTATACATATATTCGTTCACATGTTTGAATTGAGAACACAGGTATGTTATGTATTTGCTTGTCTTCTGAACTTTAACTTGGATGACCAATGTAAGTATATCGGTAAGGAAATCTTTGTGTAATGTTTGTTAATTTTTGATGGACATGATGATTGCATATTGTGTAATAGTTAAAGGGAAATAAAGTGGTAACAATGAAATAGATAACCGAATTTAAGAAAGGACTTAGAGTTAATTTTGATTAATTAAGCACAAAGGTTTTCTGTAGAACTACGTGATTATGATTCCCAACCATAGGGATACGTAGGAAGCTTGGAATATTTATTTCAAGCCCAAACCAAATCTGTAAGTCTAAATGTTTTTGTTTGGTTTTGATCAATGAATAGTTTGAACAAATGAAATGTATTAAGTAAGTGCTAATACTGCAATTTTGCATGATTTTGGAAATGTTAGTCATAATGGTAATTTCCAAACTTTACATTTCTATTTGCAAACCGTAATCCTAAACTTCATGAGGTATAACTATTTATATGATTAATTAAATGAGTCAGGAAAACAATGAGTATGTCTAATGTAATTGTGAATCAAATGTAATACAATATTTTCTGGTTATGGTATATGAATGAATATTCGTATGAAATTATTGAAGTTTTCGTATAAAAGTAACGATATGAGTTCACGTTAACTGAAGCCAGTTTCCTTTATGCTTATGTATGTGTATATATGTAACGCCCCAATGCCACCCCCGTTGGAAGGGCGCCGGCGGGCACGCTACCCGACGCTCACTCACGACACAGCAAACATACAGCGGAAGCATTCACTAACCATAATAATAGAAAACATACATCATATCATATATAATCAAAATATAGAGTTATATACAATATCCAAAAGATTACATCTTAAATCCTTTACAAAAAAAAAATAATACATATACAAAAAGAATTACAGGAGGAGACAAAAATAAATAACTCTACTCCTATTGGCCAGCCTGCAGATGCGTGACTCAAAACTCAAACTGGAACTCAAAACCATGCCACCTACACGGGAAAAGAACCCGTGCTAAGCAATAATGCTTAGTGGGGAGGAAACAAACAACAGAACACTATGTAATATATCATGCATTAATACTCAAAGGTAAACATGCATCAACATACAGAATTCACTAAGTAAATACCAGACACCTCAAACAATAGCCTGAATTTCACTGGTGGAGGATACGGGAACACGACACGGGAGACCGAAGCCTCAAAACAGTTTTTATACCCGAAGGTAGCACGGGAGACCGGAGTCTCAAAACATTTTATCACTACATGGAGAATGACCATTACGGAGGTCGGCCGAAAGACCCAAACAGGGCCAAAACTGCAGCTGCACTCACTAACCCTTCTTAAGCATGCTTAATTATCCACTACCTTGACACTTCAGGCTCAAGACACTTATTCTAAACACTTAACACTAGACAATGCCATTAATTATTAACACGAGTCAAAAACAATAATACACTAGTATAAAAATACAAAACATAACTTACACAGTGTGAAAAGCCATGCGAAATAGAAAGAAGAAGACATATAGGCAAAACAGGGCAAAACGGTAGGAAAAAGGCTCATTGTCGCGATCGTGACTTGTGTCGCGCTTGCGACAGTAGCTGAGGGGAAAAAGCCCAGTCGCAAGTCGCACACACAGTTGCAACTCGTGACGAAGCCCCTTCACGCCCAACAGAGAGAAGGATCACGAGTCATGACACTTACTCTCGACTCATGACGAGGCTCAGCTCTCCCCAACCTCACGAGAGAAGGGAGTCACGAGTCGTGATCTTCCCTCACGACTCGTGACGGGACTCCCTCACAAGAGAGAGAGGTCACGAGTTGTGATGCTTGATCACGACTCGTGACTTCCCACTCACAAGAACGGCCAACATCACGACTCGGCGCATGGAGTGGACAATGCGATTCTGTCGCGATAAGCCTCGCGCTCGCGACATCATCGTATTTTCCACTTCCAAGGCCAAAAACCAACAGTTCACAGCAAACCAAAACAAAACTCATTTGTCCCAAAATCATTTGACATGCAAACATATGTAAATTCTTACCTCCCAGGCTTCCAAAACTTGCTCAAAACACAATTAACACATTAATCAAGCACTATACTAAAATTAACAGTATCACAGTCAAACCCAGAATTCATTCACATATCATGCTCATATTTCTCAATAACACATATCAACATCCATCTAGCACTAGAATTTGAACCAAAATTCCTCACTCTAACAACACATGCATTTACCCAAGCAAATCACTCAATTAATTTCGGAATTAAAATAACACAAACATAAACACAATCCAAATGAGAATTAGGGCAAAATCATCCAACCAAACTCATCCAAGAATAGAACTCCCAAAATTAAACACAACAAACAAGGCTCCCAAACCAGGAATGAAGCTTCAATCTTCTCTTTCAAACCCCCACTTTCTCTTTCTCTTTCCCTTTACTCTTTCTACGTTCTTCAGATTCTTGCACAAAAACCCAGCCAAGAACACACTCAAGTTAAGCCATGCATTACACTTCCAAAACCAGAATTGATGAAGGAGAAGAAGAACCCAAGATAAAACTCAAGAAATCCAAGCACTTACCTTCAAAACCAGCTTCAAAACTCAGAAACCCACTACCACTTGAAGATCCATGTTGGCAACAAGCAAGAGAGAGCAAGAAGAAGTGAAGAAGAGGAAAGAGGAGAGGAGGAAACGTGAGAGAGAAGAAAAATCTGCTTTCTTCCTTTCCTCTCTCCTTCCCTCACTTCACATTAATTACCCTCACCTACCCATGCCACATGGCACCTTCCTAAAGGACCAACAAAACCCACTTTGACTAACTTGCCCTTGGCACCAAACACAACCCACACAATAAAATCTCTTAACATAATTACATCCAAGGCACCATACACACAATCCACTAGATTACTACACATCAAACATCCTACTTCCATATACTACATGCACACCAAATAATTCCTCCACTTAACTTATTTAATTAATTTCTTTGCAATAAATCCTTATTATCCAAATTCCTCCTGTACCAATTACCAAATTACCCTTAATTTTCCGACTAGGCCCTTTTTGGGTTGTTACAATATATATATATATATATATATATATATATATATATATATATATATTGATTTGCAAGTGTTTGCCTCGGCAACCACTGTGAGTGGCTGCCCATTATTTGTTTTGCTCGACTAAGTGTTATCGCTTAGCACGGTTATTTTTTCGTGCAGGTTAGGAGATCAGAGTAGCGCAGCGGTCCGCCGAGTCTTTGGCCAACGAGTCTGTAAAAGTTATAGGAACTGTTATTGATTGAGATGTAATTAAGTTTTATCTATTAGCCTTTGTAATAAGTTGTAATATCTTATAGTGCGAATAATGGTGTGTGGATGGCATAAGGTTTAGAACGTGCATGTTTTGAGGTTGTGATTTTAGAAATTTTATTGTTCTGATTTCTACATTGCCATGTGTGTCCTTGTCTGGTGGCACTTTCTTCTCACCGTAGCTCTTCACCCTTCGAAATGCTACGTGTGGGAGTTGGGGGTGTTACACCTAGGCATCCGCGCACTAGCCTCCCCAAAATTGGGAGCAACTGTAGACACTGGGTCCAGAAATAGCTTAGATCAGGATTACTCGATGATGAAATTAGATGCATGTTCACAGGCAAAAGTGTTAGAAGTAATGGTTTTCTTGTCAAAATTTGCACATTTCAAAAAATAAAAGAAAATATAGAAAAATATAAAAATAGAATAACATGAATTTGTAAATTATAGTGTTTTAGCCAAAATTTGTATTTTTTAAAAAGTTTAAAAAAAAAAGATTTCGGCCGAACATCGGCCGTCGGTAGCGCCCAGGGCGCAGCACGGGGCATGCGCTAGGCGTCGCCTGTAGCTTGCGCGAGCTACGCGCTGGGCGTCGCCCGCAGCACAGGCGAGCGACGTGCACCGACGGGTATCGCTCGCCTCTGTTGCGCGCCCAGCGTCCTCTCGACGCCCCCATGTGCGTTTTTTGGGTCAAATTCATGTTTTTCTTTCAATTTTTTTGTAAAATTTAATTTTAGAAACCTTTTTGTCTTCTAACCTTTCAAATTATTCAGTTTTTTTTTATGTTAATGGGAATTAAATTAATTTAATTTCTTCATTAAATATGATTTTTTTTTTTGTATAAAATGGGTTTTTTGAGAGGAAAAAAATGGGGGATTTTCTTTGGAAAATATTATTTTCTTCTTCTTCTTCTTCAAGAAAAATTATCTTAATATTTTTTTATTTCTTTTTAAAGTTAATTCTTGAGACAAAGAGAATATTTTTTTTTTCTTGGGAATTTTATTCTTTTTTTTAATAATTTTTGCTTGAGACAAAAAAATTAATTCTTTGTTTTTGAGATAAAAGATTTTCTTCTATATTATATTTTTTAATCTCATTTTTGCAAATCAAGAACAAGAGAAATCAATTATCTTCTTTCATCTATCAAATCAAAATCTGAGGTTAAGTATTATGTGCTCAATTTTTTAATTTAATTTTTGCTTTAATTTTTGTTTATAATTAATTAGTCATCATGTGGATTTTTAGATTTATTGTTTTTTATTTTTTATTTTTTTGTGTTTATGTGATTTTAGTCATAGATTTAATATTTTTAGCATATTTTATTTTATTCTTGTTTATTTATTTATTTGTTCATCTTTTGTTAGTTTTAATATTATTATTGTTGTTGTTATCACTACTATTATTATTGTTATCATTACTTTTGTTTATTACTATTACTATTATTATTGTTACTACCATCATCATCATCATCATCATCATCATCATCATCATTATTATTATTATTATTATTATCTATGCTTACTACTATTGTTATTATTATTGTTATTCTTATTTATTGTTATCATCACTATTATTTGTTATTGCTATCATTATTATTATTATCATTTATGTTTTTATGCATGTTGACTTGTTAATATGTTGAGTTGCTTATTTTATTATGTTATTTAATTAGTTTGTCATACATAATGCATTTTTATTTTTTATTCATTTTCGATGTTATATGTTTAATTCACTTTTTATTACTAACATCACTTTTTATTTGTGTTTTTTTTTAATTCAATACTTTTTTTTTGTGTTTGAGCATTTTCAATACCAAATGGGAGACCATGGAGATTTGGAGACACTTTTCGGGTGGATTCGTCATTTTTAGTTTTTTTTCATTATTTTGGGTTTATTCGTTTTTATTATGTAATTTGTAATAAATTTATTTATTTTTATGCACGTTAATTAAAAGTCACAAAGAGTTTTATATTAATAAATTAGGATCTTTTTCTAATAAAATGAGACCAATGTCCTAATTTCAACCCATGAAATCTCACTTTTAAAAAGAAGAGTTAATTTTCTCAAAATGGGATCACTCATCCCAATTTTATCGATAAATATTAAAAAATAACTCTTCGACTTTCTAAGTGAAAATGAAGGATCCTATCCTAAATAATGTCCTGATTTATAAATGTTTATTTATTCATTTGATTTATTTATTTATGTTTTGCTTGATTTTATTTTGAAAATTGTATTTTTGTCCCAAATTTTAATTCCTTTTTTATTTGGGAGATTGTATTTTGTTCCAATTTTGTCTTTCTGTTATTTTTTGTAGCTTGCTTTATTTTACCGCTTTCTTTACTGCTTTCTTTCGTGCTTGATTTGCACTTTATTTTTTTAATGTATGACTGTGTGAGAAGAAATTAAAAACCTAGTTATAATTAACCAAGGTATTAATAAGAGTAAAGTTCCAAATCTTTCTTCGGTTTAGACCCCCGAGATTAGACGAACTTTTCCAATTTCTTGTAAATTGGGTGGCTACTCCAAAATACCTCAAAGGTGCCTAAAGGCTTCATGGGATTAGATGATCTTTCCAGTATTCTATTGGAAGGAGGTGTCCAAAATATCCCATGATTTCCCAAGATCAAAAGACGCGAACCCTCTCGGGCCCTCAAAGTGTTGAGAACTGGTTGGGTCGAGCGCGCGTCACAGGATGCACCGATCATTTTCTGGCGAACTATCCTAAGTTGAGCGAGAACACCTGGGATCAGCAAGAGGCCAGCCGATTGGGGTCTAATACCCCTCAAGCTAGTCGAGGTAGGGGCAGAGGTAGAGGTTGAGGTGGTCGGCCTAGAGAAGGGGTTCCATCGAAATCAGTGGATCGTCCTTAGATAGTTCCAGCTAGGGCTTACGTGATGAGAGCTCGGGAAGAGCAGGATGCGCCCAATGTGATTGCAGGTAAGTTCTTACTCTGTGACACTAAATTATATGCTCTAATTAACCCTGGTTCCATACACTCATACCTGTATTCTGATAAGTTATATGATAAGTTACATGAAGTTGATCAGTTAGATTATGAGATTTGTGTGACTAGTCCTTTAAGGCATAGTGTCAACGTGAGTAGAGTGTTTAGGAATTGTCTCCTCTTGGTCCAAGGATTAGAATTTTCAGCTGATTTGATTGATTTGCCTTTTCGGGAGTTTAATTTGATTTTGGGTATGGATTGGCTATTTAAGCATCGAGCAGTAGTAGATTGTCATAGAAAGACTGTAGTGCTCCGAGATAGAGATCAGTCTTCGGTTGTGGTTAGAGGTTTGGGTTCTGGTTCTTTATGCAATGTTATTTCAGCCATGCAAGCTAGGAGGTTTATGAGGAAAGGTTGTAAGGCATTTTTGGCTTTGGTGTTGGACTCTAAGCACAAGTCAATATTAGGGATATTTCAGTGGTTAGAGAGTTTGAGGATGTGTTTCCTAGTGAGTTGCCTGGTTTACCTCCTGAGAGAAAAGTGGAGTTGTCCATAGAGATATTGCTGGGTACCGCTCCTATTTCTAAAGCACCTTATCGAATGGCTCCTGTAGAGTTGAGAGAACTTAAAACTCAATTACAAGAACTTAAAACTCCATGGGGTGCTCCGGTTTTATTTGTGAAGAAAAAGGATGGGACTTTAAGGATCTGTATCGACTACCGCCAGATCAATAAGGTGACTGTGAAGAATAAGTACCCATTGCCTAGGATTGAGGATCTATTTGACCAGCTCAAAGGAGCAGGAATCTTTTCCAAGATTGATTTACGGTCTAGATATTATCAGCTTTGGATTAAGGATGCAGATGTGGTTAAGATTGCTTTTCGGATGTGATATGGCCACTATGAATTTCTTGTGATGCCGTTTGGTTTGACCAACACACCAGCAGCTTTTATGGATCTGATGAACAGAGTGTTTGGGCCATATCTCGACCGATTTATTATAGTATTTATCGATGACATCCTGGTTTACTCGAAGAATGAGAGTGAGCATGAAGAGCATCTTTGGATAGTGCTTCAAGTGTTGAGGGATCACCATTTATTTGTAAAGCTCAGTAAGTGCGATTTCTGGCTTAAAGAGGTGTCCTTTTTGGGCCATATTGTTTCTACAGAGGGAATCCGCGTTGATCCGATAAAGATTAAGGCTATTGTAAATTGGAAGGCGCCTAGGAATGTACCAGAAGTGAGAAGTTTTTTAGGTTTGGCTGAGTATTACAAATGGTTCGTAAAGGGGTTTTCAGTTATTGCCGCACCTATGACAAAACTTCTGAGGAAAGGGGTAAAATTTGAATTGACCGATAAATTTCAGGAGTATTTTGAGCAGCTGAAGAGTTTATTGATTGAGGCTCCTGTACTTACTCAACCCACCTCGGGTAAAGAGTTTATGATGTATAGCGATACCTCAGGAGTTGGACTTGGATGTGTTTTGATGCAAGAGGGTAAGGTTGTGGCTTATACATCCCATCAGTTGAAGCCTCATGAAAGGAATTATCTGACGCATGATTTAGAGTTGGCTGCTGTGATCTTTGCTCTTAAGATTTGACGACATTATCTATATGGGGAAACGTGTAGGATTTTCATGAACCACAAGAGTTTAAAGTATCTCCTCACATAGAGAGAGTTGAATCTAAGACAGTATCATTGGTTGGAGCTGTTTGAAGATTATGACTGCATTTTAGAGTATCATCCGGGCAAGGTGAAATGCTGTCGTCGATGCTTTGAGCAGGAAATCGATGTTGGCATTAGTACTGCAGCATTGTAAGTGGAGGTTGGATTCGGAAGGGGCTTTGGTTGCCCAACTGAAAGCTAGGTCTTCTCTGAAGCAGTTGATAGTTGATGCTTAGAGAAACGACCCGAAATTGTAGCAATTGGTGCAAGTAGCTCAGAGAGGGAATCAGGTTGACTTTTCGGTTAAGGATGGGGTACTTATGTATAGAAATCGTTTGTGTGTGCCGTGTAATGATGAGTTAAAGAAGAAGCTTTTGCTTGAGGCACATACGACAGTTTTTACCAAGCATCTTGATAGTGAGAAAATGTATAGAGATTTGAAGCAGTTCTATTGGTGGCCTGGGATGAAGAGAGATATTGTGGTGTTCACTCGTTATTCGCTATTCTGAGTTTGCAGGAATTTGATTGTTTCTTATATGGTTATGATATCACGGTGAAATATGTTCAAATTATGAGCTTTATGAATGTTGATTATGATACTTAAGATTGTGATGTATGTTTATGTTTTTTTTAAGCATGTAACATTTGTATGTGTTCTGCTTTAACGACCATTGTGAATGTCCATTCATATTATTGTGTTTTTCCCCACTAAGCATTATTACTTAGCACGGGTGTTTCATCCATGTAGGTGCGGAAGGAGTAGAGTTTTTAGGAGTGTCTCTGCAGGCCCAGCCAACACAGAAGGCATGAAGTTTTAGAGCTTAGCTTTGTATATAGGTCCTTTTGTAATCTTTTAGTTCTATTTTTGTATTTATCTTTTGTAATTCTTCCGCTATGTACTTTTGGAAGACTGTAATTTTTGTAATGATATCATATGTACAATTACACTTTTGTAATGAACCTTTATTACATCAATGAATGACTCTTTGGAATTTCAAGTTTTAATTTCCTCTATTATCTTTATGCTTTGTATATTCTTTGTTGTGGTTTGCTTGGTGACACCCCTATCCATACGGGTTCTCACTCCTTTCGCGGATGAGCTCTCCTACGTATGGGTATAGGGTGTTACACCTGTGATCGAGGGCAATTAGGTTGTGCAAATTTAGAGTTTCACACGGTCGTGTTATCGTGGAGATGCAGTTATTGTAGAAATTGTATACGGTGGGCAAAGAATCCTTCCTGCCGTGTAGATTACAAGAATATTAAAGATGCTGTCCATAATTGTTTTACACAGCTGGCAGAAATGACTAACCGTCGTGTAACCCAAAAATTTCAGTTGTAACTGCCTTTACACGGCGGGCAGAAATTCCTGAACATCGGGTAGTCTGTTTTCAATTTAAGCCTAAATTTGCATAGTTATAGGGATTTGGATTCTTTTTTTCAACAAACTTGGTTTTTATTGTTTTCTCTCATTTTTCCAGATCTAAACAATTAGTTTTGAGTATTTAGAATAGGTTTTATTGAATATTTAATTAATTTAGCTCTTTGTTTCATTTTTGTTATTAAATTTATTTTCTGTAACTTTTGACTCAATAGTGAAGAATAGCTTGGATTCTGTAAGAACTTTCAGATTGAAGATTTAATGGAGTATTTTATAATTATTTCATTTATTTTATACTTTACTTCAATAAAGAGTGAGTAGTTCTTTACTTGTTGAGGGATTCCTTGAATCCTATTGTGACGCACGTCGAATACTATGTGACTTGGAGGGCCCGCTTTTAGGGTCCGATAAGGGTTTGCATCTAGATCTTAGGTACCATGGGATATTTTGGAATCCTTACCGAATAGAACATTGGGGAAGTTTATCTAATCTCATGAAACCTTTAAGCACCTTTGAGATATTTTGGAGTCGCCACCCAATTTACAAAAATTGGAAAAGTTCATCTAATCTCGGAGTTCTAAACCAAAGAGTGGTTCTGAACTTCACTCTTATTAATGCATTGGTTAAATTATAAATGAGTCTTTGACAATTAATTTTCCATCTCTTCTTTCACAAGTCATGCAAATTAATTTAAGCGCAGATCAAGGATCAGAAAAAGGGATAAATAAAATAATTAAAATACAAAATAAATTACAAAATAAAATTGGGACAAAAAATACAATCCCCTAAAATATAAAATTAAATAAACAAAATCCACTCAATAAATAACATACATAAAACGGGACATTTATTTGGAATAGGAACATTGTATCCTTTATTTCACTTAAAAAATTGAAAAGTTATTTTTGGGGTATTATTGAGAAAACCGAGATGAGTGATCCCATTTTATAAAAGTTAACTTTGCTTTTGAAAATGACATTTTATTGGCTAAAATTGGGACATTGGTCCCATTTTATTAGAAAAAAAATTCCAAATTTATTAATATAAATATTTTTGTAATTTTTAATTAAACGTGCATAAAATAAATAATTTTATTTTAAAGGTAATTGTAGTTAATAATTCTAAAAGATTCTTGATAATTGAACGGCAAGGCTTTTAACATTATGTAAAGGTAATTGTGTGTAAGCATGTATCTTCTATGTGTATTATTATAAAGGCCTATTTTATTGAATGAACATGTAGGATTATTAAACCGTTCAAATATGTGTGTAATGTATGTTTCTAATATGCTTAATTGTTATGAATGTAAATAATTATATGTAATCATTTGTGTGTATGATTGACAACCACTGTGAGTGGTTGCCATATTATGTCTTTCCCCACTAAGCCTTTGTGCTTAGAATAGGCGTTTCATTCGTGCAGGTAAGAAGATAGTTAAGTCGTCAAGGACATTTCGCATATGTTGAGGCCAACGAGTCTGGAGGAGATTTCTTATGTAGATTCTGTATTATAAAAATAAATGTATACTTTTATTAAAAAATGTTCAATTTATGTATGTAATATGATCGTAATGTAAGGGAACCAACTATTTAAATTGCATGATCACTTATAAGAGATGTACATGTAAAATTAACGGTGAATATTATCTGAATGTGTAATGTGAAAAGTGTTATGCAATTGAAAGAAATTTTATAATTCTAAACATAATAATAGTTGTAATTTATTCCTGTAGTTTTTGTGTAACATCCTTCACTTGTCGTGGTAGTTACTACAAATGGCCAAGGGGTTTTATAAGATTTTGGTAAGATATTTCCCTCTAATGAAAATAGATAACATTAGAAATGTCATCTACAATTTTTAGCCGTTGTATGAAGAGCCATTCCATGAAGCATGGGAAAGCTTCCAAAGACTGCTGAAGAGTTATCCGCATCACAAGATAGCAATGCATCAGCTCATGTCCACGTTCTATGCAGTGGTGAATTCATCAACAAAATCTTTGTTAGATGCTGCATTAGGGGGAAGCTTCGTGAATAAAATACCTAAAGAGGCATTTTTATTGCTGGATGAAATGGCGACTAATGATGCACAGTAGGTAAACACAAGGACTTTGCATAAAAGACAGGGAGTGCATAGTTTAGATGAAGTATCAATGCTTACGGTTCAGTTGAAGCTTATAAAGAAGGAGATTTGTGGGCTTAGATTGCAGAATGTGTGTGCTGTAGCACAAGGGGGGTCAGCCTTTGAAGGAAATTTAAATAAAAGTGAAGAAATGGGTTGAGGGACTCATTACTGCAATTGGTTAGCGGAGTTTTTCAAGAAGGAAGAGGGGGTACATCCAAAGTTGATGAGAGATTTCCTTGCTATAGTTAATTGCAGAGTGGACAAAGATAATATAGAAGATCCAAGGCATGTCACTTTTTGGCTGAACAAGAAAGTGTATAGAATGACTTTTAATGAGTTCAGTGAAGCCCTTGGTTTCCCAGTTGATGGAGGAAGGCATCTCCTAGATGCTAATAGACATAGTACCTGGGCTTTGATTTGTGATCCCATCTCTCTTACACAGTATGTTACTGGGTTGTCTAAGGCCCACCATTTGAGGAATCATACTGCGAGGATTATACACAGGTTTTTGGCACTCTCTTTCTATGGCTATACTGAGGCCTTAGGAGCTGTTAACCAGACAGAAGCTTTATTTCTCCACTGTATGTTTGTTGGGATCGGGCTGAATGTAACTTACTTTTTGTGGAAAAAATTTGAGAATCTCCAAAGCAATCTTACAAAAGTTAAGAAAATTTCAATTGGCTAGATTGTCACTGTCTTAGCTAAGAGGGTAGGCCACACTCCATTGGGGCCAGATTTAGGACCCACCCCACTGTGGACTTTTGAATGCTGAAGAACCTTCGCATAGCTAATGAGTCTCATGCTCATATTTGGAAGATGCGATTGACTAATCGTGAGGAGTACTTGAGATTGGTAGAGAGAGGTAGGATAGCGTTACTTGCTACTCAGGCTGACCCAGTTGAGGGTACTGAAGAGGTTGAGGAAGCTACTGCATCACACACTTCGCAAAGTTATTCAGAGCTGATATCTTAGGTAGAGATCATGTCTAAGGGCTAGGCTCAGTTGCATTCTAGTGTAGATCAAGTGATGGCTCACTTAGACAGAGTACAGATAGATCGGATGTAGCTAATGGGCAAGATAGATATGCAGGACTAGAGACTTGACCTTTTTGACCAACGATTAGTGCGTATGGATCGATCTCTGGATCTTATTAGGTAGGAGATTAAGCATTTTCATCGGAGCATTTTGGAGAGATTTCCACCGCCCCTCCTCCATAGGAGAGCATTTTGGAGAGCATTTTGAAGTGTCTATAACATAATTTTTGTTTCAGTTATCTTTTGTTTAATTGATAAACTAATTGATTGCTGGGGACAACAATTTCTTAAGTGTGGGGTGGGGGTATATTTTTGGAAAGTTGACTTTGGTTTAGCTGATTTTGAGAAGTTTAGTTAGCCACACCTATCTTAGTTCCGTTTAGTTTTTTTAGTTTTTAAATATTGTTACTTTATTTTGTCTGTTAACACTTTTTCCTTTATTTTAGTTAGTAATCTTAGTTTCTCCTTATTATTTTTTTTTGCTTTATTTTATTTATATTATTGATTTTATTTTCTATTTAGTTGTTGTTTCCTTATTTGAATTTATCAATTGCCATTCTTAGCTGAGTTAACCCTTGAATTGTCTTTCTGATGTGAATAATTTTTCAGATTTTCAATTTTGAGTTGATGTTTAGAACTTTTAGATAGCAAGGAAGCAAGTTGATGTTTAAGGTTATCTTTCCAACTTAGTTTTCAAATTTGATGCATACTTTTAAATTTCCTATATACGTTGCACATAGGCCAGTTTTTAAAAGTTGACAAGAAAAACTGGTGTATGAAAACCTTTGATCAAGAAAATCTTTAAAGCACTAGAACCTTTCTCATTGCCCTTCGAAGCGATTTTGCAATTGAGGCATGAATTTTGACATGATTTAGTTAATTTTCTTTGATTAGTTACTTTAAAAAAACTTTTTCCTACCTATAGCATTTTATTTTCCCTTGTTAGCCCTTTTGAGCTTAGTGAGTATGCTAAATGCTTACTTTGTTATTTCTTTGTTTTCACAGCTTATATGATAGCCTTAAAATGCTTTAGCTTACCATCCAGGAGAGTTGGCCACTCTAGGAATGTGGGGTGTTGCTTTGGGGAATTTTTGGTGAATTGGTTTAAAAAATGGGTCGTGTGAGTGAAGTTTGCTTTAATTTTTAGATTATGAAGGGGAATATCTTATGTGTTTTACAAGTTAGAAAGACTGATTTTTTTTTTTTAGTGAAGCTTGAGATAAATGGAAAATAATTTGGAGAGTTACCTTTGTAATTTTTGATTTAGTAGCTTGCTTACTTTCTTCTAATTTTGGATTAGCTAGTTTTGTGATTAGCAAGGTACTGCAACATTCAAGTGTGGGGTAATTCACTTGTCTTGTTTATTCATTTTACAGTTAAAAAAGATATTTCATTTTATTCTTTGATTTTCAAAAGGAAATTGTTTGGTTTTTATCTCAACTTAGTTTTGTCTTCGAAATTAAAGGAGAATTCGGTCTAGCTATAGAAAGGAAAAAGGAGTAGGAAGAGTTTATCTTTGGGAAGAGAGTTGTAGTGACTAGGTTGGGTAAAATGTGGCTATTCTATTTTTGTTGACTTGATCTTACTTTGTTAGCCCTTACCCCTAGCTTTACATTACAACCTTTTTTAAGACCTATTGATCTTATTTCATGTCTTGAATTGCATTACTGGATATGACCTTTGGGTTTCGGTACTAAAGGAGAGGCATATGGTGTTCCAAAGTTTCAAGCAAGAAATTAGAAGTACATTCATGCACTAATTTGATTGGTCACTAGTTGAATTGTGCTGATATTTTGGGTTGAAAAGTGTTAATCATTAGTTTTGTCCTTTGCACACGTACACTTGGAAATTTATTTGTATTCTTTTGTTTGGATGGAACTTGCTGAATGTTGTTTATCTATTTTTGAACTACTGAATTCATGGTTGAAAATTTTAAGGAAGTTATAATTGGTGGTTTATTCAATTTGCTTGAGGGCGAGCAAAAGTTAAGTGTGGGGTTGTTGACAAGTTCAAATTAATGTTATTTTTTTTGTTTTGTTTTTAGTTAATTCTGTAGTCTTTGAGTTGCTGTTTTAGTTTATTTTAGCTTTAATTAATCTAAGATCCTTGTGAGCTTTAATTAGAGTGAATTGTTTTTTATTTTGCACATTTTTATTGTTGCACACGGCTGCCAAGATTTTTTGCCCATCCTGTGATCGAGGGCAATCTGGTTGTGCAAGTTTAGAGTTTCACATGACAAGCAAGCCTTTCTGCCCATCGTGTGATCGTGGAGATGCAGTTGCTGTAAACATTGTACACGGTGGGCAAATAATCCTCCACGCCATGTAGATTGGGAGAATATTAAAGATGCTGTCTAGAAGTGTTTTACACGGCGTGTAGAAATGTCTGACTGCCGTGTAACCCAGATATTTCAGTTGTAACTGCCTCTACACAACGGGCAGGAATTTTTGACCGCCGTGTAGTCTGTTTGCTATTTAAGCCTGAATTTCTGTAGTTGCAGGGATTTGGATTCTTTTTCTCAACAAACTTGATTTTTATTGTTTTCTCTCATTTTTTCAGATCGGAACAATTAGTTTTGAGTATTTAGAATAGGTTCATAAATATATTTCTTTATATTATATGCATTCATAGCATATTCATATATACTCATCTTTAAACATACAGTCTTTACATGAAATTAAGCATACAAAATCTATCATCTTAAATAATGCTAATAAACAAATAGCAGCTATACATCATGTATTTCTGACCCATTCATGGTGCTGTAATAAGTCCTCTATGCAAAAACAAAACATGATTCAATTGGTTCGTGCAAGTATAACATATATTATACGTTAGTTATAGTCTATATTATGTCATTTTTAACCAAGTCCGATTGAACCAAAGGCCGAGGATCCAATCCGGTTAGACCATGGGCTAAGGGCAATTCCGGTCGGATAATAGGCTAAAGGACAATTCCAATGGGATTTCCACATGGTAAATCTTTAGGCAAAGTAGTTTTCATAACAAATGTTCTTATATGTCTTATGTTTATAATGGTTCAAAAATAAATTGGGAGATATGACCAAAATCTTACAGACTACTCCTAGATGGTTTTCAGGGACATAATTGTGATGCTAACTTAGAAAAATTACTGGGAATGATTAAGATAGAATTTAGCCATACTTTCTTTATAGAAGTTACTTTAATATGTATTTAGTTTCTGTAGAATTTTGATTTATATCATTTGGAGTCCTATAGAGTGAGTTACATTGAAAACGCTACAACCTATTCCCAAAAGAGGGACAGCAATAGGTCCGGATTTTGAAGCTCCTTTTTAGGTACATAGGGATAGAATTAGGTCTTTGTTTCTTTATAACATATCTACTCTATCTCTTAAGGTTTTTCTCCAATTGGAATTACTCCATTTGGAGGTCTATAGGCCGAGATATGGCCTTATTACATAAATGGGTTCATGTGAATCCTAAGGTAAAAATTCAGCTATAATACACATAAGGCTTAATTCATCAATTCAATGCACAATAAGTTCAATTCACCATTCCATCAAATTTTCCACGTCCAAATTACATTTATAACCTATTCAATTCATCATTTCATAACCAAATACATCATCAAACCATTTCAAAACAACACAAGCACATACACAAACTTAACAAGTTCCCAAACCTTGTTTTGGCCACTAGTTCTTCCTTAGCTTCCAGGTCCATTTCCTGTTCTTCCTTAGCTTCCTGGTCCATTTCCTTTCTTCTTCACTTGCTGTATTTTTCAATTGAGTCATCACAAATTTCATATCAATACCCATCCTTAAATCATATCGCCAACTATTAATCAAATAAAAAGGAAGAAGAGGATAGATTGAACTAATTCTTACCTATTTCCTTGATTAATTACACCTAAATTTGATTTTCCTCTTTACAAATTCTTGAGCATGTATTTTTTGTGTGTGAAATTTGGAGAGAATTGAGATGAAATTTATTGTGTTTTTCCGTCCACAATTCATTTGGCCATTTGGCCTTATATATGGCCAAAAGATTCATATAGTTTTTAGAAAATAGCTTGGCAAAATCCTATTAGTCCACTTTTAAAATTTTTATGAAATTTTCAATTTAATCCCCATAATTCCACTAAATCCCACATTTTGCATATAATTTAATCCACTTCATACATTGGCCCACCAATAAATTCCATTTATACATATTTATTATAATTTAACAATTTACTAAGTTGCCACGTTCACCGAATATTTTAAATTAATGATGATTATATCCTTTTTGATACATTCATCACTAAAACATTCAGATTCGATTACCATTTCACTTGAAATACTCCTTATTACTACTAGGGGGTAATTTGGGTCCTTACATGTAGGGGGCATTATAATATGTATATGTAAGCAAAACGAAACTGTAATGATGAACTCTATATGCAAGGCATGAATGAAAGAAAATTTTTAGTTTGTACGTGACAATGTATATGATGATTAGTAAGAGAATTATTATGGAAATATGTTATCGGGTATCTGTACTTAGTTGTCTAACAGTCCACTATGGGTGGTCCTGTATCATGTGTCGGGTTTTATAGGACACAAACTTTAGCCATGTGCAGCACTAGCAAACTTTACCCAAAAACTTCAAAGTATGCTAGTAAGCCTTTCCCATAAGTGCTTGACTTAGGCTCGAGAAAGCTAAGTAAGCAAAGAATGATAAGTAAGAGAATAGGAGAGTAGGCAAGAGTTTGGGAGAATGCTTTCTATTACTCAAAATTGAGTGAGTACAACAAATGAAGGCTACACATATTTATAGGCCTCCAACTCCTTAATGGATGGTGAGGATTGATTTAATCCTATGGTCCATATTAGTCATTTAGAACTATCTAAGTAAATATCTCGACATTTACATGCCTGGAAAAGTATGGAACATTTTAGAGAATATTCTAGAGCTATAAAGAATTATCTATATAAATAAATGCCTTCTACACCTCCTTTGGTTAGGCTAAAAGGAAAATTTGGTGACATCATCCCCCACCTATTCGGGCGATGTCCTTGTTGCCTTCAAGTCTTCATACGCTTGAATTTGATCCTTGAATTACCACAAGTGTTAGATAGGCTCCCAACTTTCTTCACTTATATGAAGTCCTTTCTATTTAACAATAAGCTCGTGCATGGGATGCCTATAGGGTTATGTTCTGTTGCTGCAGCCTTTGCGTACTTTTTGGATCCTGATCAGATCCCCTCTGTTTGGATCCTTCTGGATCCCCTCTGTTTGGATCTTACTTAAGATCCCTATTCGTTTTTCAAAAAAAATGATTTGTTTTGTACCTGCAGGTACCTATGCGTTCACCCGTTATCCACCTCTTGGTATAACAGGCAGTAAATGAATAAAAGAATATTAAATGAGCAATATAAGTTATGAATTAATAAATGAATGTAATGACTTGAATCTTGTAAGGAAATAGGGAATTAAGCATTTTATATGCATGTGAACATAATGATTATTGTGGCATATGTGTTACTCTGAACTTGTGCTTCATACACCTATGCGTTCTCGTGTAACACCCTTACACTATATGTATACTGCAACTAATCACTACTAAGCGATTACCATGATCATTTCAATGTCGACTTAGGTCTAGTTACCAATTTGAGGCTAATTTTTTTTTCCACATTAAACATTAAACTTACTAAACCATTATTATTCTTATAAACTTAACTTGCCGATTGACTTATAATCGTCTAATGTTACTATTCATTTGGTCAAAATTTCAGCAGTATAACGGCTTGTATTTTTACCTACACAAACCTGCAAATCAAACAACCATAGCCCCGGCAAGAGCACAAAAATAATATCACATGCCACAATATCACTAGCAGTTCAAATGTTTATCCCTCACAGAGTTATATACCAATACTGTTCATACACATACATAATCATCCCAACTTCAAAATATTTATACATGCAAATAATAAACATACAAAATAAACTTTCAATCTTTTTCTCCACTAGCGCTCCCAAAATAATACTGAGGTATGCTGCTCCACTCCTAAGGCGTACCCATACATAGTAAATAAAACTACATGCTGAGCATTAAATATGCCCAATTTCCACTACATAGCTATAATATTATTAATTTAACACAATATTATATTTTTATTCTATTATATGTATTATTATTAATTAAACACTATTTTCATCAATTCAAACACTTATTTACTTAATTAACCACATATTTCACTTTTTACACTTTAGTCCTTTAATTAGCCTTACAAATTCAAAAATTACATTTAGGTCCTAATCTTTTCCTATAATTCCTTCTATGTCCCTAATTTCTCTTAATTACCAAATTACCCTTATTTACACTAAATTTTCACTTTTGCCCTTTTATAACTTACCAAATTACATTTTAGTCCATATTTTGCCACCTTTACGCTAAATTACCATTTAGTCCTCATTTTTTAATTTCTTTACACTATTAACATTTTGATTATATTTTTAACCTAATTTATTCCATTTTCAATTATTAAGTGTAAAATTACCGTTTTACCCCTAATCTTTCAATTCCTTTCAATTTAGTCCTATTTTCACATATTTTCTTACTTATGGCTATTTCAATAAATTTCATCTCATATTTATCATAATGCCCCTAGTATACGCCCGGTAGAAAATCGACGGACCGGATATGCGAAACGTCGATCTCACAGATTAACTACACTGTAAAATGATCCCAATGGAACTATTCATCATTGGCACTGCACTACACTGATCATTTTAAGCAGTATACACTGAGATAGATCGTCTTTGGCCTATCGATAGCGAGTCGTCATGACTCGAACCGCGGTGTGGAATCCCTATGGCTAGCTAATTATATCTTGGACTAGATTTCACTACCAGACTATTATTAAGGGCAAATATCAACAAAACTTCATTTAAATCACTTAATATTTCCGAATGTTATATTCGACCATGACATCATTTTTACTTCCAAATTTACATGCACACTCGTTTATTATTATTTACTCATTATATGCTATTATATGTGATATACCATCAAAATACACATTAATATACCAACATATCCAATTCAACCAAGGTATCAATTTTCCACTAAGTTCACATTTAATTCATTTAATCACTTAATCATGCAATTTACATGTTATACTCATAATAAACATCATTTATATGCCTTGGTTACCCATTTACACTATTAAATTCAATATTATTCAATTCGACCAAGCTACCACTCATTCATTGTGTTCACCTTTCTTCCATTTATTCACTTAACTAAGTTAATCCCATATTATACACATCATATACATCAATTACATGCATTACACACCTAAGTATATTGAGAAATTCCTTTAACTTCAATTCGGCCTAGGTTGGGGTTTGAGTTCCATATTTCTTTAATTCACTTTAAACACATAAAAATGCTTATTTAGTCCCACTAATCATGTTTATCAAGTTAGATTCAATTAAACATACACTTATCACAATTTCATACCAAAACATAACCTAAAACTCAATTTAAATCATTGAAAATAGAGGGATTTTGTAACCATAAACCTCAAATCCTTGCTCTAGGCTCTCTAAGCTTCCTTTTCCTTCCCTTTGGCTTTGGAACAACCTTCCTCACTTGGAGAACCCATGGTGGCCGAATACAAACAATGGATTTTCATCAAATCTATACTTTATTTTTACAAAATAACTTCATAAATGCACTCTACACACTTGAAAACCCCCATAGGAACCTTTAGACCCAATTAAAAAAAAAACTAAACCACTTACCTCAAAATCAACCCTAAACTTTGTATACTTAGATTTCTTCACTTCTAATGCTCCAAATGGACTCTAATCACTTCTATTAGGTTGTAGAGGGACTGAAATTTGTATAGAAGGCTAATATTTGAGGAAATATTGGATGTAAGATGAAGAAAAATGGAGGAGAAATTGAGAAAAAAAGGTTTGGCCAAGAGAAAGGGAGAGAGAGGAGGTGGATGGCTAGATTTCTCTAGAGAAATATGGCCTCTTGATGCCTTTTATAGGTTGAAATTGAACCAAATTGGTCCAACCAAAGTGGTCCAACCGGTTTGAACCAAAATTTTGATTTTTCGGTCAATTTTCTACTATTTCAAGCCATCTATGTGTTTCTCAACTTATTTTTGCTCCCAACCAATTCCATAATTCTTATAATATGAAAAATAAATAGCTTGCAAAATTTCAACTCAATCGGAGTCCATTTGGGGCTCGGTTCACTTATTCAACCCTTTCCGGTTCTGCTATAAAACACCAATCTAATATTGTCGAAAATTCCTAAAAATTATTTTAAGATTTTACAAAACCCACAATACACCCTTTTAAGCTCACTAACCATTTTTAAAAATTTAGTCAAAGTTCGGTCAAACCTTGGTTCAATTGAACCGAACTAGAGGTCAACTTCTGATTGACTTTCAGAGACCTATATGACCTCTTTTTCACTCCAAATTATACCACTAGACTCCTGATAGCCTATAGATCAATTTTACCAAATCAAAATTTTTCAATAACTGCTGTAAATTTTGACTGTATAGTTATCCCGAAATCACTCATCCCAAGATTGCTACACCTTAAGCACACTTAACTTTTTACTTCTACTGTATTATAAGATTCTCAACCCATTACTCTATATCGGAATCACACTATAGATTCTATATAATTCACTGAATACTACTAACCCGGTATTGAGTCCATTACAATTCTCCCCCACTAAATGAAAATTTCGTCCTCGAAATTTTACCTTAGTTGAAAAGCTGCGGGTATTGGTGCTGCATTGCTGCTTTGGGTTCCCAGGTCACTTCTTCCACATTATGGTGATTCCAACACTTTCACAAAAGGAATATGCTTGTTCCAGAGCTGGTTGACTTCTCTTATTGGGATCTTTACTGGATATTCTTCATATGTCATGTCGGGCTGCACTTGGATCTCTTCTGGTTTGATCACATGGCTTGGATCCGATCTGTACCTTCGTAGCATTAATACATGGAACACATCATGAATCTTCTCTAATGCATGTGGTAGCTTCAGCCTATAAGCCACCGGTCCCACTCGCTGCACAATCTCATAGGTTCCAATGTACCTCGGGCTTAACTTGCCTTTCTTCCCGAACCTGAGAACTCTTTTCCATGGGGAAACCTTCAGAAATACTTTTTCTCCCACTTGAAACTCTATATCTTTTCTTTTCAAGTCGGCATAAGATTTCTGTCTATCATTGGCTTCTTTAAATCGATCTTTGATTACACGAACTTTCTCTTCAGTTTCCCAAATGAGATCTACAAGCTTACTTTCACTCAACTTGGTCCAACATAGAGGAGTTCTACACTTTTTTTCATACAATGCTTCATATAGAGCCATTTTAATACTGGATTGATAATTGTTATTATAAGCAAATTCAGCTAATGGTAAGTACTTTTCCCAACTATTCTTGAACTCAAGAACGCAACATCTCAACATGTCCTCGAGTATTTAAATGACTAGCTCTGATTGCCCATCTGTCTGTGGATGGAACGCTATATTATAGTGCAATCTGGTCCCCAAAGCTTCCTGTAGCTTCTTTAAAAACTGTGAAGTGAACCGTGGATCTCTGTTAGAAATGATGGAAGATGGCACTCCATGAAGCCTCACTATCTCATTTATGTAAATCTCGGCCTGCTTAGCCAATGGGTAATCCATCCATACTGGTAAAAAGTGAGCTGATTTAGTAAGCTTGTCGATAATCACTCAAATTCCATCATGCTTCTTTCGGGTGAGAGGCAATCCCATCACAAAATCCATGGTCACTCGATCCCATTTCCACTTGGGAATAGAAACAGGTTGAAGTAACCCAAATGGAACCTGGTGCTCTGCTTTAACTTACTGGCATATGAGACACTTGCTCACAAAATCTATCAAATCTTGCTTCAAACCCGGCCACCAATAATGCATCTTCAAATCATGATACATCTTGTTACCGCTTGGATGCATAGCATAACTAATGTGATGGGCTTCTGTCAAAATACTCATTTTCAATTCAGGCTAGTTTGGCACACATAATCTCTGTTTGTAGTAAAGACTGCCATCAGAACCTAAAGAATAATCCCCACTGTGGCCATCATTCACTCGCTTCATCAAGGTAAACAACCTGTCATGTTGTGTCTGGGCAGCTTTCACTTGTTGCACAAAGTCAGGCTTCACTTATAACTCTGCTATCAATGCTCTATTATCAGCCACATCTAACTTCACATTCATACCTTTTAGTACTGCCATAAATTTTCTACTGAGTGCATCGACTACAATATTTGCTTTCCCTAGGTGGTAGTCAATGAAACATTCATAATCTTTTATCAACTCTAGCGATCTTCACTGTCTGAGATTAAGTTCTTTTTGAGTAAGAAAATATTTCAAGCTTTTATGGTCTGTGAAAATGTAGCACTTTTCACCATACAGATAATGCCTCCATATCTTTAATGCGAACACTATAGCTGCAAGCTCAAGAACATGTGTAGGGTAATTGTTTTCATGATTCTTAAGTTGTCGTGAAGCATATGCAACCACTTTACCATCCTGCATAAGAACATAACCCAAACCATTCTAGGAAGCATCACTATAAATTGTGAAGTCTTTTCCTGACTCGGGTTGAGTTAACATTGGAGCTTCTATCAACATCTTCTTGAGTTTCTCAAAACTTGCTTGACACTTATCAGTCCATTCGAATTTAACCCTTTTCTCCAATAAGCGAGTTAAAGGCGTTGCAATAATGGAAAAGCCTTTAACAAACCTTCTGTAGTAGCCTGCTAAACCAAAGAAACTTCTAACTTCTGTGACATTCTTGGGTGTTCTCCACTGCAATACTGCTTCAATCTTCTTGGGGTCCACCTTAATACCTTCAACTGATACAACATGACCCAAAAATGATACTTCATTGAACCAAAATTCACACTTACTGAATTTAGCATACAACTTCTTATCCTTTAATATCTGCTTCACAATTCGTAAATGTTGATCATGCTCTTCTGGGGTCTTTCAATACACCAGGATATCATCAATAAAGACCATAAAAGCTGCTGGTGCATTTGTAAGTCCAAAAGGCATAACCAAAAACTCATAATGGCTATACCTCGTGCGAAAAGCAGTTTTAGGCACATCTGTTTCCTTTATTTTCAACTGATGGTAGCCCGATCTTAGATCAATTTTTGAAAACATGCCTGCACCTTTCAGTTGATCAAACAAATCTTTAATGCAGAGGAGAGGATACTTGTTCTTGATTGTCAATTTATTCAACTGGCGGTAATCGATACATAACCTGAGAGACCCATCTTTCATTTTCACGAACAATACTGGTGCTCCCCACAGTGATGTACAAGGCCTGATGAACCCTTTTTCAAGCAATTCTTGCAATTGGATCTTTAATTCCTTCAATTCTGCTGGTGCCATTCTATATGGGGCAATAGAAACAAGCGCAGTACTTAGAACCACATCAATGGAAAACTCGATCTCCCTGTCAGGTGGCAAGCCTGGAAGTTCTTCAGGAAAGACATCTTGAAATTCACACACTGTAGGTACATTAGTCACCTTGAGAGTTTCTTTCTTTCCTTCCATTGCATAACATAAGTAAGCAACACATCCTTTCCCGATCAACCACTTTGCAGCAGTAGCAGATATCACATCTAAAAGATAATCTGGTCTTTGTCCCACTACAGTGATCTCTCGGTCATCAGAAGTTCTAAGAGTTACTCTCTTTCTTTTACAGTCAACCATCACATGATGAGTGGCTAACCAATCCATACCAAAAATGACATCAAATTCTTTAAAGGGGAGCTTAATCAGGTTGGCTAGGAAAACATGCCCTTGCACACTAATGGGACAATCTCTATACACTTTATTCACTAACACACTATGGCCTAAGGGATTGCTCACTAAGATATCATGGTCTAAGGATGAATCATTTAACCCTTTACTCCATGCAACATCAGTGCTAATATAAGAGTGTGTAGACCCGGGATCAATAAGTGCAAATACTAAATCAGATAATAAGGAGAATTTACCTACGATTACGTTAGGTGCATCCTCCTGCTCTCTAGCTCTAACTGCATAAGTGTAGCCTATACCATGACCCTGTCCATGTGATGGCTGTGAAGGAGGTCTGGCTGCAGTATTAGAGGCTGCCCCTCTGCCTCTACCTCTGGCTGTTGCAGTGCTTACACTTGGGGTTGGTGAAGTAACTGATAATAGTACCGTATCAGGACAGTCTTTAACTAAATGCTCCTTCGAACCACACTTAAAACAAGCACCGGATAAGTATCTACACTCTCCAGGATGTGATCTGCCACAATGATCACACTGCTGTAAAGTACCACGACCTCGGCCCCTCGGTGCACTACCCACTGAGGATGCTGGAACACCACTACCAGCTAGGTTCTTCTGGCTACGGGCTGGTGCCATGGACCCTCGACTCTGAGAAGGAGGCAGCCCTCTGGATCTCTTACTCTGTCCGCCAGTGCCACTGGATTGACCCGATTTCCTTTTTTGCTAGAACCGAGCCTGTCTATTAGCTTCATCCATCTGTGCTGTCTCAACCTTATTAGCAGCTGCAACCAGCGATCTCAAATTTGGGTGTCTCTGGCCACCAACTATCTGTCTAATACGGTTATGTAAATCCTGCTCAAACCTCTCCATCAATCTGTCTTCATTCTGCAATACATCATCCAAATAAGTGCTCAAGCGCTCCAAATCTCGCTCATATTTCGCAACAGTCTTGTTACCCTGCTGAAGCCTTCAAAAAGCATCTTGCAACGAGGCTTTATACTTTGGTTTTATGTATTTCTTCTCAAACTGATATAAGAAATACTCCCAAGTCAGCTGGTCTGCCGGAGTGTACTTCCTCACTGAACCCACCAAAAATAGGCTGGACCCTGAAGTAAGGCAACAGTCCCCTCGAACATCTCCTCAGGTGCGCTATGTGCAATCTCGAACAACCTCTTAATGCGAAACAACCACTCTTCTACCCGTTCAGGTGTCATCGGGTCACGCCCAAAGAAATCCTCAGCACCCATCTTCTTTAACTGCTCCAGTATTGGCTTCCTTTGAGGTGGAGCAGGAGGTTGCACTGGAACTTGAGATGGTTGTGGTTGTTTAGCTCGCAGGTGATGTTGAATGTAGTCCGCCATCATATTTAAGAAATCAGGCTATGGCAGAGGAGGAGGAGCAAATGGAGAAGTAGCGTACTACTGTGGAGCCTAGGCTTAGCCTACACTGGCTGAAGCCCCACTCTCACCATCTCCAACACTATAGCTTTGATCAGTCGCCATTGAACACTATAACAAAGGAGCAAGCATACATCAGTACTATGATATACCATTCACTCTTCTATTGGCATGTATATACACTTAAACAGATCTTAAACCCCACTCCGATCTTAGAATCGCCTAAACTTTTGCTCTGATACCAAAATAAATGTAACACCCTTACACTATACATATATTGCCGACTTATCACTACTGAGCGATTACCATGATCATTTCAAAGTCGACTTAAGTGTAGTTACCAATTT
The DNA here is from genome assembly GCA_947683425.1 of Excoecaria cochinchinensis. NCBI lineage: Eukaryota > Viridiplantae > Streptophyta > Magnoliopsida > Malpighiales > Euphorbiaceae > Excoecaria > Excoecaria cochinchinensis. The sequence continues at coordinate 6,164,497 of CANTUQ010000002.1, read as the reverse complement.
GAGGCTAATTTTTTTTTTCCACATTAAACATTAAACTTACTAAACCATTATTATTCTTATAAACTTAACTTGTCGATTGACTTATAACTGTCTAATGTTACTATTCATTTGGTCAAAATTTCGGCAGTATTACGGCTTGTATTTTTACCTACCCAAACCTGCAAATCAAACAACCACAGCCCCGACAAAGGCGCAACAATAATATCACATGCCACAATATCACTAACTGTTCAAATGTTCATCCCTCATAGAGTTATATACCAATACTGTTCATACACATACATAATCATCCCAACTTCAAAATATTTATACATGCCAATAATAAACATACAAAATAAATTTTCAATCTTCTTCTCCACATAATACTGAGGTATGCTACTTCACTCCTAAGGTGTACCTACACGCAGTAAATAAAACTACGTGCTGAGTATTAAATATGACTAGTGATGGTCACAAATCCATAAATTTCCACTATCTAGCTATAATATTATTAATTTAACACAATATTATATTTTTATTCTATTATCTGTCTTATTATTAATTAAACACTATGTTTATCAATTAAAACACTTATTTACTTAATTAACCACACATTTCACTTTTTACACTTTAGTCCTTTAATTAGCCTTACAAATTCAAAAATTACAATTAGGTCCTCATCTTTTCCTATAATTTCTTCTATGTCCCTAATTCTCTTAATTACCAAATTACCCTTATTTACGCTAAATTTTCACTTTTACCCTTTTATAACTTACCAAATTACATTTTAGTCCCTATTTTGCCACCTTTACGCTAAATTACCATTTAGTCCTCATTTTTTAATTTCTTTACACTATTAACATTTTGATTACATTTTTCACCTAATTTATTCCATTTTCAATTATTAAGTGTAAAATTACCATTTTACCCCTAATCTTTCTATTCCTTGCAATTTAGTCCTATTTTCACTTATTTTCTTATTTATGGCTATTTTAATAAATTTTATCTCATATTTATCATAATGCCCCTAGTATACACCCGATAAAAAATTTACGGACCGGATATGCGGGATGTGGATCCCACAGATTCACTACACTATAGAATGATCCCAATGGAACCATTCATCACTAGCACTGCAGTACACTTATCATTTTAATCACTATACACTGAGATAGACCGTCTTTGGCGTGTCGATAGCGAGTCGTCATGACTCGAACCGCTGTGTGGAATTGCTATGGCTAGCCAATTATACCGTGGACTAGATTTCATTACCAGACTATTACTAAGGACAAATATCAACAAAATTTCATTTAAATCACTTAATATTTCCACATGTTATATTCGGCCATGACATCATTTTTACTTCCAAATTTACATACACACTCATTTATCATTATTTACTCATTATATGCTATTATATGTGATATACCATCAAAATACACATTAATATACCAACATATCCAATTCAACCAAGGTATCCATTTTCCACTAAGTTCACATTTAGTTCATTTAATCACTTAATCATGCAATTTACATGTTATACTCATTATAAACATCATTTATATGCCTTGGTTACCCATTTACACTATTAAATCCAACATTATCCAATTCGGCCATGCTACCTCTCATTCATTATGTTCACTTTTCTTCCATTTATTCACTTAACTAAGTTAATCCCATATTATACACATCATATACATCAATTACATGCATTAAACACCTAAGTATATTGAGAAATTCCTTTAACTTCAATTCGGTCTAGGTTAGGGTTTGAGTTCCATGTTTCTTTAATTCACTTTAAACACATACACATGCTTACTTTGTCCCACTAATCATGTTTATCAAGTTAAATTCAATTAAACATACACTTATCATAATTTCATACCAAAACATAACCTAAAACTCAATTTAAATCATTGGAAATAGTGGGATTTCTTAACCACAAATCTCAAATCCTTGATTTAGGCTCTCTAAGCTTCCTTTTCCTTGCCTTTGGCTTTGGAACAACCTTCCTCACTTGGAGAACCTATAGTGGCCGAATATAAACAATGGATTTTCATCAAATCTATACTTTCTTTTTTACAAAATAACTTCATAAATGCACTCTACACACTTGAAAAGCCCCATAGGAACCTTTAAACCCAATTATAAAATACCTAAACCACTTACCTCAAAATCAACCTTAAACTTTGTATACTTAGATTTCTTCACTTCCAATGCTCCAAATGGACTCTAATCACTTCTATTAGGTTGTAGAGGGACTAAAATTTGTCTAGAAGGCTAAGATTCGAGGAAATATTGGATGCAAGATGCAGAAAAAGGGAGGAGAAAGTAAGAAGAAAGGTTCGGCCAAGAGAAAGGGAGAGAGAGGCGGTGGATGGCTGGATTTCTCTAGATAAATTTGTCCTCTTGATGCCTTATATAGGCTGAAATTGAACCAAACAGGTCCAACCAAAGTGATCCAACCGATTTGAACTAAAATTTTGATTTTTCGGTCAATTTTTCACTATTCAAGGCATCTATGTGTTCCTCAACTTATTTTCACTCCCAACAAATTCCATCATTTTTAAAATATGAGAAATAACCTCCCTACTAAATTTCAACTCAATCGGAGTCCATTTGTGGCCCGGTTCACTTAAACCGGTCCGATTCAACCCTTTCCGGTTCTGCCATCAAACACCTATATAATACTGTCAAAAATTCCTAAAAATTATTTTAAGCGTTTACAAAACCCATAACACACCCTTTTGAGCTCAATAACCATTTTTAAAAATTTAGTCAAAATTCAGTCAAACCTAGGTTTAAACTGAACTAGAGGTCAACTTCTGATTGACTTTCAGAGAACTATATGACCTCATTTTCACTCCAAATTATAACATTAGACTCCTAACAGCCTACAGATCAATTTTACCAAATAAGAATTTTCCAGTAACTACTGTAAATTTCGACTGTATAGCTACCCCGAGATCACCCATCCCGGGATTGTTACACCTTAAGCACACTTAACTTTTTACTTCTACTGTACTATAAGATGCTCAACCCATTACTCTATATTGAAATCACAGTACAGACTCTATATAATTCACTGAATACTACTAACCTAGTATTGAGGCCATTACATCTTGATCCCGTACAGATCCCTATGCATAAAAATGCGATCTACCCTTGGGTACCTATGTGTTTCAATTCTGTTATTCCCTTGGAAATATAGACAATAATGAATGAAATAATTTTAAAGGATTAGTTTGAAGTAAAAATGATTAAATGAATATAATTATATGTGTGGAATACGTGAGCACGCTATGATAAGAACTTATACGTTTTATTTCTTATTCATGATTTTATGATGAATGAAAATTGATGTACTGATATATAACTAAAGCACTGATTATTTGTCGAACTGTGTGTGTGGTATGTGAGATATGTGTAAAGTAATACATGAAAAACTAAATTAAGGTAAATGTCTAACAAACTCCTTGTAGAAGTTGAGTAGGATATGAGTAGTGATATATATATATAAAGTATTACTATTCTTCCAATTTCATTTAGTAGTCCATTTTCTTATCAATTATTTACTTTTAGGTCCTTACATTAATCTTATTATGGTCTATTACATCTAAGTACCTCCCTTTTCTTATTTACAACAGTGCAACTATATGAACTTAATTAAATTACACACACATATATAATTATATTATATTATATTATATATATATATATATATATATATATGTATATATATATATATATTATCAATTAAAACTATTATTCACTTAATAATTATTTATACAACAATATTCCATAATCATTGATTATTTATTCACTAATTATCAATTATGCGTTTAACACCTGTATCATAAATTAATTACACTTTAATCCCTTAATTAGCCTCATTATTGTAAATTTACAATTAGGTCCCTAAACGTTTATCAAATTACGATTTTACCCTTAATTGTCTCATATCTACAAAAATGCCATTAGTTAATCTTATTCTTACATTTATTTATCATTTGGCCTACAAATTACCATCTCCTCCTTGCCATCTCATTTTAAAACCAAATTACGCTTTATTCCTTTTGTTACCCTTATATTTCAAATTTTGCCATTTATTTTCACTATAATCACAATTATGTCCCTAATTATTCTTAATTTCACTTTTAATTTATTAGTAACATACAAATTTTCATTTTAGTCCTTCTGATCACATTTTTGTGCCCATTTTCATTTTAGTTCCTAGCACGAAATCAAATTATATTATTAATCATTTAATTACACTTTTCTATTTAATAACTCTTATTATCTCAATTATACATTAAAATTACTGTCTTACCCCTACTCTTTTCATTTCTTTTAACTTAGTCCTCAAACCACTCATTTAAATCATTTATCCACTTAGATAATTACATTAGTCAATAATTACACTTAATTCCTTTAATTAGCTATTCATTTGTAAAATTACATTTAAGTCCTCAACTTTAACCAAAATTACGATTACATCCCCAATTTTACCTTATTTACTAAAATACCTTTATTTACACTTATCTTTCATCTAAGTCATTATTTAACTTATAAAATTACATTTTGGCCCCTAAATTTCCACTTTTATGCCAAATTACATTTTAATCCCTAACTTTAAATTCGTTACATTATTATTATTTTATTGACACTTTTCACTTAATTATCACTTATTTTCACTCTTAAGTGTAAAATTACTGTTTTGCCCCTAAACTTTTTATTTCTTTCAATTTAGTCCCATTTTCTTTTATTTTCTCATTTATCACTATTTTAATCAATTTAAATGCATTTTTACCATAATACCCTTAGTATATACTTGGTAGAAATCTACAAACCGGATATACGGGACGTGGATCCCACAGATCCACTACACTATAGAATGATCTCAAATGAACCTTTCAATACTGGCACTGCACTTCACTAAACACTTTATAACATTGCACTGAGATAGACCGTCATTGGCCTATTGATAGCGAGTCATCATGAGTCGGACCGCGGTGTGGAATTCTTATAGCTAGCCAATTATATCCTTACCTAGATTCACTACCGGAATATTACTAAAGGCAATAAAATAATATTCATTCATTATGCAATATAAAATATTATCACTTCTAAATTAATCATCACTTGTCATGCACTTAAAAAAATTCCATTTTATACCCAATCAATTTTATTTCTTTTATTTAGCCTTATTAATACAATTTATCACATTATACACTAATTTCTTTACATAATTCATTATAATCACTTAGTACATAATAGATTATCATAACATATTATATACAATTAAATTAAATTCCATTTCACTTATAATCACTTCCATTTCACTTATTCAACCATTTAATACTAATTACAACGTAATGCAATATTTTCTCTATACATATCAATATTTTCACTTAATACATAATAGTTTATCACACCATTTTATTTTTATTTTATTTCTAATGATCTCAATTAAGCCAATATGTACTTAACTATCATCATAATTTCATTTCATGCCATTACACTTGTTTAATCATCAAAGTACATCAAATAAATTCAACATATACCATTCAGCTAAGACTTGAGCACCATACCAAATTTATTTTTCTTTCCTTTAATCACTCAATTATCTCAATTACATGTTATAGATTGATTATAGATCAAATTCAAGCTTAAAACATCAAAGTAATTCATCATTTCTCTGAAATACCTATTCAGCCAACATAATTAAATTCTCTAAATTTATTTTCCTGTTCATTTAATCATTCAATTAGTTAGATTACACCTTAAATTACATGTTTATAACACTATATTCAATTAATTTACAAAATATACCCATGGTATACTTAGGTATACCATTCAGCCTACACTTACGTTCATCATATAAATTTTTCTTTCATCAATTAATTCAATTCTTCATTTTACACATCCCTAAGCATGTTTATAAGGTTTTATTCAATTAACCATGCATTTATTTTATACCTGTCTTTAAACATAACCTAAAAATCACCTATTTTAAATGGAAAAAGAAGGATATTGTATCCACTAAACTTAGATTCATAATCTTCACTCTTAGATCTTCATGTCCTTCATCTTTCACCTTTGAATCACTTTATCATCATGGAAAACCCATTATGGCCGAACCTATACCCATATGAAACCTTAATTTTCTTTGCTCCAAAATTTAATCTAATTACATAATCATGATCTATAACCTTAAATCTATCTATAAAAACCATCAAATCAAATTATAGAACCCTAAATCACTTACCTCAATCTTGACACAGAACCTTGTCCACATACTTTTTCCCACCTTTCTCACTTCAAATGAATGCTAATAACTACTACTAGGTTGTAGAGAAGCTAAACTTTGATTAAGAGGCTTAGATTTATTTAGGACATCAAATTTGGTAGGATTTAGTAAGAGAAAATAGAAGAAAATAAAGAGAAAATAAAGAAATACCACATGGTTTTGGGAGAGATGAAGAAAACGTGAGAGCTCTCTAGAATTCTCTGATTTTTCAGCTATTTATAGCATTTCTACATGGGCCAAACCATGGTTCCATAATTCATAAATATATTAATTAGCCTCCACATAAAATTTTAGCTCAATCAAAAACTATTTCCCAGTCCGATAATTTCTGACCAGTCCGATAATCAAATTTTTTGTCTCACCATAAAATTCCTTTTTCACTGTCAATAAATTCTAAATATTATTTATAATATTTTTGGAACTTCTTATGAATTTTGGAAATTATTTGCTATTTTTAAAGCCTCAGTCAAACTAGTCAAATTGGTCCGATTCGGTCCGGTTCACTGGTTGAACCGGTTCGGTTCACTTTTCATTCTTGACCTTATCTTTACTCTTTATAGCTAATTTAACCTTGATTTTATCTCAATTAGGGTCCCTATCCGGTCTGGTTCACCAATTTTTCAGTGTCGCCGAAAACTTTATTTTTTACTACCGAAAATTCATAAAAATATTATTTAGAGTTGATATATGCCTTCAAAATAATTTTTAGAGGTCATTTATGATTTTTAAAAATTCGATCAAAGTTCGGTCAAACCTTTGGTTACTATTGAACCGAACTCGAGGCTTTCTTCTGTTTGACTTTGTAGGACCTATTTGACCTCATTTTCACTCCAAATTATACCACCAGACTCCTTATAACTTGTACTTTCCAATAGTCCAATAAAATATTTTTCACTACTCGCTTCCTGAGAGGTCACCCATCAGGGGCTTCCTTGGCCTGAGCACATTTAACCTTTCTCCTCTACTGTCTTTTAAGGCACAGTCACTGATATTTTAGTATGAAATTCACACTATAGACTCTATGGATTTCACTGATCACTACTAACCCGGTATTCGGGCCATTACAGTGGGTGATATAAATCAAACTTATAGGTACTTGTTAGTGAACAAGGTACTGGATAGACCCGCTATGAGATCACTAGATGGGTTTATGTCATAAGTGATCACATAATAGTTATATTATTGAATCCTTAAACCTAAGATTGTCATAGGTTTCTACATGAGAAACATCTTTTTTTGACATAATCAAACATTATCTTTAATTAAATAATCATAAAGGTTATAATTAAGCATGATGAGAATTATGTAGAGGAAAGTGAGTAATCAAGATGGAATTTGTTCCTCTCTTATGAGAGGGATATTTAATGGGCCCCTCAATAAGTAGGGCTGAGAAAGCATGGCCATGTTCAAATGAATTGATAGAGTGATCAATGTCATTTGATTTTATCAGTCTATTTAGTAATAAAGAAATTATTTAGTAATAAAGAAATTATATGTTTGAACAATATAAGGGTGACATTGACCATGATTTATCTTCAAACTAGATATCAAGTGATAAAAGGATTATGACATGTTCTATTGGTCAGGTTAATATCGGATTATCGATATTCATATTATTTGGATAGTCAGAATATCTTACTAGAGATCACTTATAACTTGTGCGCTTATAATAGGATTGGGTCCACTGTCAAGGTAATATGAGCTTAGTGGGTTGCACATCTAGAACGTAATGAATGAGTTAAGATTTATTTGGGCATTTCAAATTTGAAATATATCAGATATAAAATTTGAAATAATATCTTAGAGATAAGATAATAGTCCTTACCTCTCATATATATAATTTCCTTTTGGTTAAAATTCAAAATTATTTTTTTTACAGTCTCTGCCATTTTTAAATAAAATGAACAGAGAGAAAAGAAAAAAAAACCTAGTTAAACAAAAGTAGCTAGCACCCTGCAGTCCCGTTCATGACAGTTTGTGCGTGGATACCAATTTAGGGTGGTGGTTCTTAGAGCAGCACCTACGGTTCGATCCGACCTTTTTTGATCAAGTCATTAGCATTCATCCAGAAAAGACAGTGTATCCAATCGAAATTAAGACTTAAATCCATTGTTTCTCGCATTTTTATATCTTTTTAAGTAGCCAAAACCTAACACCAAGAAGATGAAGAAATGGGCCAATAAGAAGAGGCATCAACGAGAATTTCAAGTGGGGGATCTTGTGCTTGTTAAGTTGCACAATCATGAGAGACTTAGTGGATTGCATCAAGGCCTCATCAAGAGATATGAGGGTCCTTTTCTAATCATAAAAAAGGTAGGGACTCAAGCATACAAGGTGGAGTTGCCTCCAAAGATCAAATTCCATCCCGTCTTCCATGCGAGCTTACTCAAGCCTTATCATAGAGATGAAAAAGATTCAAGTAGGGGCATCTCACAAATAGTACCAATGGGCATAAAGGTTCAACATGACAAAAAAGTAGAGGAGTTCCTTGCCGATCGAGTGGTGCACAATTCAAATCAACTTCGCCTATCTATCCACGACTCAAATAACGCAGGCTAATGCTTACATTTATTCAATTTTTATGTTACTTATAACAATATAATAGTTCGAGTATATACACAATTATTGTGATCACAGACACTTGTTAATCATAAAAATATAGGTCAATTGTTTATAGGCTCAACTTTTACAGCATTCATCGAATATGTACTCATGTCCACATAAAGTAACTTAATCATTCTAAACAACTTCAAGCTCTATTTGACAACCGATTTAGCATTCAATACATAATTGTTTCCATAATATTTTCAATGCTAGCTACAAGTATGCACAATAATAGTCATGCCCAATATTATTCAAACCATAATTATTGTTACTTAACCGTCATTTTATAATCATACGCACATTCAAAGTTATACTTATTTCCTCCAGACTCATGCAGGCATAAGCTTACATATACTTATCTTTAACTTATCCTGCTAACAAGCTATAACATAATTACATTACATATAGATGCTCAATATGACGTACTAACTGGTTAACCTCTAATTATACCTTTAAATCATTCAATAAACATTCACATTACAAAACAATATGCATTCAGCGCTAACTGTCATTATAATCCTAAATCATTGACAATAATATATGCCATTCGAACATACCTCACATGACACTTTGCAGATTAAACATCATTCATTAAGTATCAATCATATTATTGCATAATCATAGCAATACTTAACTCAAACAGAGACAATTATGTTACAAATCAAATTTAGAAAATAGGGTTTACACGGTGGTCACGAAAACTTATCCACCGTGTAAAACTTTGAAACTTGAACTTTAACAAACAGAAGGTCTTTACACGGCAGAATGTAAATATTGACCGCCATGTAAAACATTCCACATGGTGGTAAGAAGAAACCTGACCACCGTGTAAAATGCCGAAGTTTGAAATTTAACAAACATAATGCATTTACACGGCAGTAAAAAGATCCTGACTGTCGTGTAAAATGTAAAGCTCAGAGTTTACCAAACAGAAAGTAGTCACATGGTGGTAAGGACAATCCTGACCGCCGTGTGAAAAGACCAAATCTCCAGAATGCTAGATAGAATTCGTTTACATAGCGGTAAGGGGACTCCAGGCCACCGTGTAAACTGTCACACGATGGTAAGGATAATCCTGACCGCCTTGTGATTTATCGAACAGACCAAAATCAACACCCAGAATGTGATTACACGGCGGTATAGAGTACCCGACCTCCATGTAAATCAACAAAACCCAGATTTACGCTAGAAACCCAGTTGTTTCCCACTTTCTAACCCAAATTCCAAACCACAACTTCAAAACACAACTCAAACATACTTAAACCAACTCAAACAAGCTAATCAACAAAATATAGATATCTCAAACATTAATTTACACCAATTCATTCAAAAGCATAAATTTCCCAAACCTCAAGTAGAACCAAAATCTTTTCTCTGTACTCCTTGTTCATCTTGCTTCTCTTTTCTTCTCTTCCTTGCTTAACATCCTCCATCATATCCATCAAAGCCCCTCATCCAAAACCCATTTACATTACACACTTGAAACTCATAAACAATAAAGAAAAAGCTAAAAATGAGGAATGTTAAATTCTTACCTTAACTTATACAATCTCCCCTTTTATCTAGCATGAACTATGGAAATCCCCCAAATCCAAAATCTGTATTTTTTGAGTTTTAAAGAGGGAGAGTGAGAGAAAAAATAGCGTAGGAAGAAGAAGAAGATTTCAGATTTTCTGCTCCTTCAAACTGTCCCTCTCTCCTATAATACCCTTATCAATTCTTCACTTATCCACAATGCAAGGTGTCACTCTACTATTGGTCCATTTCAAATTTTTATGACAATTTTCCAATTTAATCCTTCTTCATCCATTTATTCTTACATTTATCTTATAATTAATCCAATCTCATACTGTAGCCCATAATATTACTTAAATTCATTCAATTTAATCCTTAGATGTCAACTGACCAACTTGCCCTTGGCTTTTTGACTAAATACCAATTATGTCCTCCACTTCATTTACTACTATAATCACTCAATCATACCATTTTGGTCCCCAAAAAGGCCCTAGACATATACGAATCCATCTAGGGCACATGTTGGGTCATTACAACTCTCTCTCCCTTAAAGAATTTCATCCTCGAAATTCACTCATGTCAAATTATCCATATACTTTACTTCTTGTCACTACCATTCATATGTATGTATGTGTATATATATATATATATATTACTTACACCATCATATAACATAGATATTTCTTGCATACCTTACAAATCCTTATTCACTTTACTTGTCATATAACATTTTTCACTATCCCTTTTTAGAAAATCTCTTCATTCAAAATAACTATACGATCTATAACATTGGTCTTAGCCAAAATTGAATTCAAACTTAGGAGAAGACTATCTTACCAAGTCGAGTACATTTCACTTCATTAAATCACTCCCCAATACATAACAATTATAACAATTACAATCATTTCATTATTTGTGATTCAAATAGATAGATTTCACATTTACCCAACTTACATACACACATAGGGTCTTATCACATTAATTCCTCAACACCTTAAATTTTTGAGATACACTTGTTACGATCTCTATTTCATATTACTCATTATCCATTCCAAATCTTAATCACCATTACTTGCCACTTCTGAAGCATCAGATATAATTTACTTAACTTAATAATTAACTGTTTCCCCTAAATGTATACATTATAATTCATTCCTAGAACCCACTTCAAATTTATGACAAAATCATTCAATCCAATCAAGTACAAACTTTATCTCTTTCAAAACATATCAACCATATGGCCATACACTGCACTCATTATCACATTAATACTCAAAAACTGACTATTCATATTTTATAATTCATTCAACCCGTTAACACCAGTTTGTCCCCTGTTTATCTAACATCTTAGATCAATCAATAATTATACATCAATATTTGCAGAAAAAAAGAGATACTAAGTATTTTCTACCCTTAACTTTTCAACAGAATAGGGTTATCCCCATAATTCTGTACACATACACTTTACCCTTTTTCTTAATATAGCTCTAAATATTAACCTTTTTTTCTTATCATATCCATTTGACTCTAAAGCACTCCATGTATATCTTGTCAGCTTTTTCTCAAATAAAATGCTTTCATAAATGTTTATCATGTATGAGCAAAGGATGCGGATAAAATAAATGTACGATGATTTATGTATGCTAAATGATGCAAATACAATTTATGTAATGATAATGCACATTTTCCATCCCCAAGTCACAATATGCTCATGTTCAAATATTTTTAAATGAAGTAGCTGATAGATGTACAAAGTCCCACCACATATTTTCTTACACTCCATACCACTCTCAAATCAAAACTATTTATATCCTCAATCAAAACTCACAACATACCAAGGATAACCCTTAGCTGAAACTCTTATATTCCCTATTACTTTCAGTTCACATCATTTACATTCTTACCTACATTTACCTTAACATAGGACACCCATTCACAACTTATACCATACTAAAGAAAGTCTTGAACAAAATCTTTTATAACACCATTCGAGTAAACATTTAAGAACTAGCGAACATACAATAATCCCAATGGACAGGTTGTGATGACATATCAACTAAACACTTCCTCACTATAAACTTATCCATTCACAAAACTTTTATTCCTATCACGTATCCAAAGAGCAAGGACATCCGCTTGGCCAACACAAATCTATACAGATGCACTCTTAAACTCCTAGCCGTCCAGAACTAACTAAACCTATGCTATGATACCACTAATTGTAACACCCCTTACTTGTACGTAGTAAACCACCACAACAAGTGAAGGATGTCACACGACAATTACCAAACTAAACACACTTACCTTAGAAACAAATAATAAAAGACAGAATTATAAAATTTCTATCGAATAAAACGTTTTACATACATAACTCAAATAATATTCTTCACTTTAATTACAATTCATATAGACCACTATTTCTGGAATAGAAGTTCATTGCAGTACAAATAATAGTTACAAAATCTATTACAAATACTTCTATAGACTCGTTGGACTAACTGTTGAGGAATGTCCTCGGTGACACTGCTAACTCCCAAACCTGCACGGATAAACACCCGTGCTAAGCGCAAAGGCTTAGTGGGGAAAACACATAATATGGACGACCACTCACAGCGATCGTCAGCAATTTCACACAATAATAGATATTCAAAACATACGTACATAAATACATGGCTTAGGCACACACAATAATTCCATTCGATAATTGCATATATTTGATCATAGATGAAATATATTTATCGCATTCATCAGTATAGCCAAATAGAGTGACAAATTTAATTACCGTTTTCATACAATTTTCCTCCAATAACGACAGATCATACATTTACCATATATCATTTAATTAATACATACTTTATATATATATCGTTACTCATATCCTAGTCAACTTCTACAAGGAGTTTGTTAAACATTTACCTTAATTCAGTTTTTCAGGTATTAATTTACACATATCTCACATACCTCACACATAGTCTGACAAATAATTAATGCTTTACTTATTTATCAATACATCAATTTGCATTCATCATAAAATCATGAATAAGAAATAAAATGTGTAAGTACTTATCATAGCGTGCTCACGTATTGCACACATATAATTATATTCATTTAATCATTTTTACTTCAAACTAATCCTTTAATCTTATTTCATTCATTATTGTCTATATTTCCAAGGGAATAACAGAATTGAAACACATAGGTACCCAAGGGTACATCACATTTTTACGCATAGGGATCCGTATGGGATCTGAGAACGCATAGGTGCATGAAGCACAAGTTCAGAGTAACACATATGCCACAATAATCATTATGTTCACATGCATATAAAATGCTTAATTCCCTATTTCCTTACAAGATTCAAGTCATCACATTCATTTATTAATTCATAACCTATATTGGTCATTTAATATTCTTTTATTCATTTACTGCCTGCTATTACAAGGGCTAGATAACGGCTAAATGCATAGGTACCCATACGCACAAAATAAATCTTTTTTAAAAAAAATGCATAGGGATCTTAAGCAAGTTCCAAACAGAGGGGACCCAGAAGGATCCAAACAGAGGGGATCTGATCAGGATCCAGAAAGTACGCATAGGTTGCATCAACAGAACAGAACCCTATAGGCATGTCTATCTATCCATGACTCAGATAATACAGGCTAATACTTACATTTATTCCACTCATAACAATGTAATAGTTTGAGTATACACACCTTTATTGTGATCACAGACACTTGTTACTCATAAACACATTTTTCATACAAATATAGGTCAATTGCTTATAGGCTCAACTTTTACAGCATTCGTCGAATATGTACTCATGTCCACATAAAGTAACTTAATCATTCTAAACAACTTCAAGCTCCATTTGACAACCAATTTAGCATTCAATACTTAATTGTTTCCACAATATTTTCAATGCTAGCTACAAGCATGCACAATAATAGTCATGCCCAATATTATTCAAACCATAATTATTGTTACTTAACCCCATCATTTTATAGTCATACTCACATTCAAAGTATACTTATTTCCTCCAGACTCATGTAGGCATAAGCTTACATATACTTTTCTTTAACTTATCCTGCTAACAAGCTATAACATAATAACATTACATATAGATGCTCAATATGACGTACCAACTGGTTAACCTCTAATTATACCTTTAAATCCTTAAATAAACATTCACATTACAAAACAATACGCATTAAGCGCTAACTATCATTATAATCCTAAATTATTAACAATAATATATGCCATTCAAACATACCTCACATGACACTTTATAGATTAAACATCATTCATTAAGTATCAATCATATTATTGCAAAATCATGGTAGTACTTAACTCAAACAGAGACAATTATGTTACAAATCAAATTTAGAAGACAGGGTTTACACAGTGGTCACGAAAACCTATCCACCATGTAAAACTTTGAAACCTGAACTTTACTAAATAGAAGGTCTTTACACAGTGGTATGAAAATCTTGACCGCTGTGTAAAACATTCCACATGGTAGTAAGAAAAAACCTGACCACCGTGTAAAATACTGAAGTTTAAAATTTAACAAACAGAATGTATTTACACGGCGGTATGAAGATCTTGATCGCCGTGTAAAATATAAAGCTCATAGTTTACCAAATAGAAAGCAATCACACGGTGGTAAGGACAATCCTGACCGCCGTGTGAAAAACCAAATCTCCAGAATGCTAGACAGAATGCATTTACACGGTGGTAAGTGGACTCCTAACCGCCGTGTAAACTGTCACACGGTGGTAAGGATAATCCCGACCACCGTGTGATCTATTGGACAGGCCAAAATTAACACCCAGAATGCGATTACACGCGGTATAGAATTCTTGACCGCCGTGTAAATCAACAAAAACCCAGATTTACGCTAGAAACCCAGTTGTTTCCCACTTTCTAACCCAAATTCCAAACCACAACTTCAAAACACAACTCAAACATACTTAAACCAACTCAAACAAGATCATCATCAAAATATTGATACCTTAAACATTAATTTACACCAATTCATTCAAAAGCATAAATTTCCCAAACCAAGTAGAACCAAAATCTTTTCTCTATACTCCTTCTTCATCTTCCTTCTATTTTCTTCTCTTCCTTGCTTAACATCCTCCATCATATCCATCAAAGCCCCTCATCCAAAACCCATTAACATTATAAACTTGAAACTCATAAAGAATAAAGAAAAAGCTAAAAAAGAGGAATGTTAAATTCTTACCTTAACTTATACAATCTCCCCTTTTATCTAGCATGAACTATGGAAATCCCCCAAATCCAAAATTTGTATTTTTTTTAGTCTTAAAGAGTGAGAGTGAGAGAAAAAATGGCGTAGGAAGAAGAAGAAGATTTCAGATTTTTTGCTCCTTCAAACCGTCCCTCTCTCCTATAATACCCCCCCTCAATTCTTCACTTATCCACAATGTAAGGTGTCACTCTATTATTGATCTATTTTAGATTTTTACGATAATTTTCCAATTTAATCCTTCTTCATTCATTTATTCTTACATTTATCTTATAATTAATCCAAACTCATACTTTAGCCCTCAATATTACTTAAATTCATTCAATTTAATCCCTAGATGTCAATTGACCAACTTGCCCTTAGCTTTTTGACTAAATACCGATTATGTCCTCCACTTCATTTACTACTATAATCACTCAATCATACCATTTTGGTCACCAAAAAGGCCCTAGACATATGCGAATCCATCTAGGGTACATGCTAGGTCATTATAATTTCTCTCTGTTGTTCTTCTCTTTTCTTTCTTTCTCTCCATTTTTCCATGGAATTATTTCCTTTTCTCTCAAAAATCATGCCAAAACTCACACCCCAAATAATTATAAGCACCTAAATCCATCTCTAGCAACTTCAAGAGCATGATTTAAGTGAAGGAACTGAAAGGAATCAAGAAGAAAAAGGTTATGGATGGAAATCAAGTAAGTGATTTCAGCTAAAATTAATTAATTTAATTGATTCTATGGGTAAATTTGAGGGTAGTGATTATTATTATGTGGTTATATTGTATAAAGGAAGAAACAAATTGATGGATTTGTGTCTTGAAATATTTGGCCACTTTAGGAAAAATTGAAGAGGGAATTTGTGTCTTGAAATATTTGACCACTTTAAACGTACTGGCATGAACATTAAAGTTAATAGTGTAAATAACAAATAGTTAGATAATTGGAATTAAAATACTAAAGTATAGTAACATGAAATGGATATAGGCAAAGTGATAATTAAGTAAGAAGGAATTTAGTAAGTTATGAATTTAGTCATAAATTAAGTAAAGGTTTTAAGGAATTAATGTTTATCAAGTGCATAGAAAAAGATATGCTTGTGTGTGCATGCTTGTGATTAGAGATGGAAAGTTTGGAATATGTATCTACCACTTGCCATTTTAATGCTCAGCACGTAGAATTGTTAATTCGCGCAGGTTTTGGAAGATAGAATATTAGAAGTGGTCGTGATTCCATTGATGATTGAGGATAGTAATAGATGGAAAGAATAGAATCGTAGACATGGTACGTATATGATCGAGATGGATGAAGTAAGTAACATGTAAGAACAAGTTTGTAATTTGTATGTATGTTTAGGTAAGGAACCTTAATAGACTATCGTATGGATTACTATATTGTTGGTATTACTTGTACATGATTGTTATTAATGTAAAAAATAAAATTCACCTATTGGACTATCGAGTGCATTATATCATATAGCAGTGTAGTGTTGTGACATCTGATATCCATACCATCTGCGGGTATAGGGTGTTACATAATATATATCACTTCAATTCAAAGCAAGCTCAAGCAATAAAATTAAGATATTCCTATACCTTAAAATGGCCAATTCTTCTCTTCTTCCTTTACTCCTTCTCTTTTCCCTCATACTACACAATCAAAACCATGTATACATATAAGAATTTCTAAAGCCTAATCCGATTTCAAGAACATAATAAGATCAGTTACCTTTGCTCACATTTACTACTAGTTAACTATTCCTCAATCTCAACTCAATTGCTTGATTTCTTCCTTAAAAACATTGCCCAACTCAAATTCATAATCTTTGGTGATTTCGCTTAGCAGAATTTGGTGGGAGAAGACCATGCAACAACTGAACTTAGAAAGAGAAGAAGAAAGAATATTCTTTTCTCTCTTATTTTTCCATCACTTTTATATGCATGTCAAAAGTGTGGTGGCATCTCCATGGCTTGCCACACCATTTCCCACTCACCTCTCATTAATTTAATTAATCTTAATTTAACTTAATGAAACACTCATTTATAATTAATCATGACATCTTTCTTTTAACCATTAAACATTTAAATTATTCAATTGAATCCTAATCTCTTACCACTTATTTCAATTAAGCTCAATTTCAAATTCAAAATTCCAGCTCTTAATAAATATGGATTAAGAAGGAGAAGGAGAAAGACTAATTCCTTACCTTTTCTTAAACAAATTGCACAAAAAATTATTCTTCTCCCTTATAAATCCCTTAAATGCACTATGATACTGTTAGGGTATGTCACACCCCGATTTTCCCCTAGTAGTTTGAACCATGTTTGCGCATGTGTCTATGTATATGTTGGCATGTGTTATGGTATTTTTGGATTATAATGCATGAATTGTGGGCTTTGATAGAGTGTGGGTGCATGCATGTTAGTAGTGTGTGCATTAGTGAGGGTTGGTCTTGAGTGTAGTGTCATGCATGGGTGTTGGGTGTGAGTGGTCAAGTTC
The DNA here is from genome assembly GCA_947683425.1 of Excoecaria cochinchinensis. Lineage (NCBI taxonomy): Eukaryota > Viridiplantae > Streptophyta > Magnoliopsida > Malpighiales > Euphorbiaceae > Excoecaria > Excoecaria cochinchinensis. The sequence goes on along the minus strand of CANTUQ010000002.1, from coordinate 6,146,325 downwards.
CACCAATCATAGGATGGCATGTGGCTAGGGTTTTAGGGAGTGGGTATAAATAAAAGGAGAGAGAAGAAAGGGCAGCCATTTTATTGCTTCATTGCCGTTCTCCTCCTCCTCTTTATCCCTTCTTCCTCTTTTCTCTTCAAGAAAGTGTGCCCTAGTGTGAATCCAAGTGGTTGTGGTGGAAATTAATCATCTCTCAAGTTTTATTTGGGTAAGTAGTTGAGTCTTCTTCTTCTTCTTCTTCTTCTTCTTCTTTTTCTTTCTCTTGGTCTGTTAGAGTGTGTTCTAACTTAGGGCTTTTTGCATTTATGTGATTCTTGGGTTTTCGGTTTAGAAATGCCTACTTGTGATGCCAAGGGAAAAGAGAAGGCCAGTGGGAGTGGAACGTGCAACTAGGAGCGTAGGATTTGCAGGTTTGGGAATTTTTGCATTTTTCTTGTGTTTGTTGTGGTTGAACAATGTGCTAGAAATCTGACGGTTTTGTGATGCATGATTGAGTAAATGTGATGAGTTTTGTTTGATTAAGTTATAATGCATGAATATTGAACTATGAGAGCAAATTTGAGTTAAATGGATTTGTTGTGCTTTTCTAGGTTGCTACTATAGAAATCATGCGTTTTGGTTGGTTCTTGAATTGATTATATTGGATGCATAAAATATGCGTTTGTGCTATTGTTTGTGTTGGGATATGCCAATCTCAAGTAAGCTGTTATTGGAAATTGGCTTTTAAGATTTTGGGCAAGTTTTGAAATACAAGGAGTTCTGTAGATTTAGATCGCAGAATCGGTGTATCCAAGTCCTGATCGAATTAACATCTTTCGATCATACATGCCTAGAGTACACAACACTCGGCTATCGATTGCAAGATGGGAAGTTCTCGATCGGGAAATGGAAAGCACGATTCATGCTTTTGCTGGGAGCCAGGTCGCGAGACGTGCTGAGGAGCACGACACGTGACATGGTGTAGAGAGGCAACACGAGTCGTGCCATGTTGGCACGAGTCGTGTCCCCTACTCCCCCTTCCCGATCGTTTGCTCTCCCTTTCGATCGGCTCTCGGCTCTCAGTCGTCCTCGCGATTGGGTGCTTGGCTGCCGAATGGCAGGTGGGAGATTCGATCGAAACTCACCGTAGGATTGGCGATTCGTGCGGGCTGGAAGCCAAGTCATGAGTCGTGCTTTACAGGCACGACTCGCAACCAGGCTTGGAGCATCAGCACGAGTCGTGCTGTACAAATGACTCGTGCTCCTGTTCCTCCCACGCGATCTGCAATTCAACCTTGATAGAACATCGACACGAGTCATGTCGATCCTGCACGACTCGTGTCCTTGCCCTTCCTCTTGCGATTGGCCTTTGGTCACTGTCGCGAGCGCGACTCTTGTCACGATCGCGACAGTGAACCTTCGCTCAGCTAGCTTTTCCGAAATTGCCCTATTTTGTCTAAAATGAATTTCTTATCTCCTCTGCATGAATTTTTATTACTGTGTTATACCTATATCATGCTTCTATATGAATAATGTTATGATTAATTCATGATACATTGTATGCTATGTTTCGAAATATGATTATCTTATGCATGACCTGCGAGAGTCAACCTAATGGATAGTTAGGCATGCCTAATAGAGTTCTTTAGCTGCAGCCCTCTGTTCCATTTGGACCCTGATCAGGTCCCCCATTTGGTTCCTCATGAGCCTCAATGTGTTTGGATCTTGTTTAAGATCCCCTCAGTAAAATGTTTTTTGGAAAGGAAAATGTGATGTTGCTTTTCGATTCGTACCCGTAAGGTACCGCCATGCATTTGATTCGTACCCGTAAGGTACTGCCATTTGTTCACTCATTATCCACTATTGTGAGTTAGCAGGTGTATTGTCTGTGTTGTTATGATTATGGGAATGTGAACATCCGATTGGTTATAACTATCAGCATGTGAAACAATATGTATATGAATGTGTATATGGACTTACAAATGCTATAAATGTGATTTAGTCATGGTTATATTATATGATTATCAGCTTATGCCATACGTATGTGTTTTGCTCTGATGACTACTGTGAGTGGCCATCCATATTGTTGTTGTGTTTTCTCCACTAAGCGTTATCGCTTAGCACGGGTGTTTTATCCGTGCAGGTGCGGAAGGTGATTAGATTTTGGGAGAATCGCCGCAGCCAAGCCAACACAGAGGTTGATGTTAAGACTTAGCATTTATTTTGAGATCCTTTTTGTATTAGTGAACTCTCCATGTATTTATTCTTTTGTCCAGCTTTTGCTTTGTAATTTTGGAAGATGTAATTCTTTTGGTAATATCAGAATAGTTTTATAATGAATATTATTATTGCATCTATGAATGATCAGTTGGTTTTAAAGTTTTAAATTCCGCTGTATTTTTGTATGTATGATATATGTTTATTGTTTGATCTGCTTGGTGACACCCTGACTCATACGGCTTCTCACTCTCTTGTGGATGGGTTTGGGTATGTATGGGTAGGGGGTGTTACAGGGTATATTTTAGGGCCTTACATGTTATGCTTCTTGAAAAGGTTCAAGCAGTTGTTCTCACAACTTTAATTATGGAACTGATTAAAGCTGACATGTGGATGCTTATTAGAAAAACAAGTACATTGGAAACCTGCCATGAGAATCCTCATATGGATATTAAATCTATGTTAGTGAGGAATTTCTACATAGTAGTGGTGCAAGAATTCTCAAACTTGAGATCACTAAAGTTATCTTTAGTAGTAAGTAATATACTTTTATTCCATGATTACTTACCTCCATCGAAGGGTGAACATAGTTAGGAGATTGAGTATATCATAACCTACTTAAAGATAGTTGAGTGATTAATAAAAGATTCACCATCTCAGATTTATTAAGTGAGTTATCTCACAAATTCTATAATATCCTTATTCAGAAAATCTCTGGCTGTAACACCCCAATACCCCTTGGAACGCAATGCTAAACAATACTTAATCACTCAAGATCACTAGTTCCCATTATCAAATACATTAATTTCACTAAGTCATTCACTAACACTAGTTCATTATAGTTCACCACTTAGGTTACAAAATTTCATATTCCTTTACATGCTTCAATACATACTTTGCTTATACAAAAACTTATAACAATATCTTTACAATATAAAAATTAACCTAACTAGAAGACCCAACTGAAGACTTCTCCTAGTGGCCTGCAGATACTCCACGCAAAACTTGAGCTTCACACTTCAAACCTACACGGGAGAAAAGCACCCGTGCTAAGCAATAATGCTTAGTGGGGATGAAAATAAGCAAGACTAATACAAGCATTCATATAATAACACAAAACAATATAACATGCTTAATCAAACAGAACACTATGAAGTGGTAGTCCGTACATTAGTTCACTAACATGCCAACATTCAATAATCCATACTTTACAATAACAATATTCAATACACAATGCCAGTGGAAGGCTTCGATGTCATCAATACCAAAATTAACACTACCATGTATCTTAGCATTAATATTACTCAATATGGCATCAGTATCGCCACCACTAATCAATATAAGTACAATCTTGATACATACACATGTACACACTATAATCTTCACTACATACATTTTGTTTCCATATCGATATAGATAGATAGCCTAAAACATACAGAAGTGGATACGGGTACACTATATACTTTGTGTATTTCAGCATTAGTTCACTGGATACCCATCGGTATCAATCACTAGACACCCATCGGTGTCACACTAGCAGCTGCGAATCACTAGCCCTTTATAAGCATACTTATCTATCCACGACTCAATTACAAGCTTAACAATTAATTTACTTTAGTATTATATATTCGTATAATAATGTTCATTCGCATAGTATTGTTCATTCGCATAGTAATATACTCGCATAGTTCCTTAGAACAACATCATTGTGTAAGTCATCACATTGAGCAAACTCGCATCATTTCATGCCTTGCACACACATATGGCTTGATAAATATACTCACATTCCGTTATACATTTTCATACCACACTTATTCATTAGAGTTTACATATTATGATTCTCACAAAGCATTGTTAATCTCATAGATTTATACCATAGTATAAGTTAACATACACTAGTACAAGTAGGTTTACATCATGCTCACATTTTCTTGTATAGATACACACTATAGGTTCAATTTAATGTTGTTATATTTAACAAACTCGTCAACCAAGTATACATTGCAGCATGCTTATTTATAGACTCAATACAATATGATTCAATCATATATGATCAATATCGTATGCCATGTCATGTTCAGTAATTAAAAAGCATGTATACATTTAATTCCTTTATTGCTACCATGCCATAGCATCATTTTCATATATTTTCAATTAAGAAAAATTCATATACTCATTTCAAAATGTTAGACATAAGTGGGATAAGCTATAGGAACTTGCAATGAAGTTCATGTGCATTTCGAGAAGAAAAACACACAAAATACACAAAACTAGGGAGGGTCATGGCGGCAATGATTTAATTGTGACTGTGAGGTCAAATACATGCAATTCTATCTTCTCTCAGCACTGGTCATGGTGGCAATGAATTTGTTGTCACCGTGACATACCAAAATTAGTAAAACAGAAGCAACAATTTAGGACTGCTTCACTACTCTGTTTTTCTTAGCCTAAACCAATGTGTAGACCTCAATTTCAGGTGAAACTTCCTCTTAAAAATTTTTTCTAGGATGTTAAGTTTCAAATGGAATAAGTTTCAGGTCATTTGGACTTCTACAACAACAAATATGAATTAAACAATCTATACTGTTCCAATGAACCCGCCAAAGTAGAGACACCTCTGTTTTGGCCATTTTTAAGGGTCTTAAATCCAGAATTCATTCATGGTCATTTCTAGGAATTTTATAGGTATGTAATTCATTGTTCTAAAGGCATAACAATCACATAATTTAGAGTTCTCAAACTCCATTTGTGACCAAAACATCACACGGAGGTCTGGTAAAATATAAGCAGAGTTTTCCCTTAAAACTATCATACTTTGGTCACTATACTATACTCATGGAAATTCAATTAACAATTTCAACACAAATAAATTACACATCTCAAATTATAACATCTATTAATTATCACACAAGTAAACATAAATCTCAAATTAATCAATCATGAATTTTAATCAAAGTTAACACAGAATCTAATCCCAAACCTCTTGAAGCTCTCCTTCAATCTCTTAGCTCAAACAGCCTTCTCTTTTCCCTTAGCTTACTTGGTTCACCAACTTACAAATTAACACAGACATATACAAACTCAATTAGAACTATGCACGAAAATCTAATTCAAAGAGAAGAAGGGAAACACATAAGCTTACCTTTAAGTTATCACTAGATCTCTCTCTCTCTAACCACTTTACCCACCACCCAAGAATACCAACGAAGAGAAATAAGAAGAAGAAAGAAATTGCAAAAATAGAAAATGAGGGAAAGAGAGAAGTGACCGGCCTAATGAAGATCAACTAATGACAAAATCTGCCTCTAAAGCACTTATATATGCATGGTAAAAACTAGGTGGCAAGTTCAATGTCTAACACATGGATTTCCACTATCTTCTCTATTAGGTTAATTAACCCCACTTAAGCTCATTAACCCACACTTAACATAATCTAATCCTCCACTAGCATTAATCATACAAAAATCACACTTTGGCCACTAAACTATTTTATTTTGTTCAATTGGGTCCTTACTTTTCTCTTTCAATTTAGTCCCCAAACGGAAACCCTAATTTACTCTCACTTAATTACACTAATTATACTTAATACTACTAGGGTGGTTTTTGGGCTGTTACACTGGCCGTAGTAAAATCCCAAGGTGGGTGAGATCCACAATGGGCATTTTGGGAACAAATGTTTAATTATTAGAACAACTATATTTAGGTTTATACAAGATGAAAAAATCCATACTTAAAACCTAAATGGGATAAAGTAAGGTGAAAAAGGTAATTGCACGATAACTGTTCTATGGAAGGATTTAGTCAAAACCACTTGACTTTTCTGTCACTTGGGTAGTCATGATGCTTGACTAGGAGCCTTTCATGATTTGTACATGAACATAAATATAAATATTAATTAGAGAATTAATATAATGGTTTAAAGAGTTTAAATCATGCAGTTCATTAATTGCAATTATGTCTGTACTGCCAAGTGGATCAGACACACACCTATAGGAAAAAGGGTAAAATGGTAAAAAAAAATAGATGTAATAATGTTTGATATTATTATGGATAGAGAAAATAAAGAAATGCATAGTAATATACTCACATAGTTCCTTAGAACAACATCATTGTGTAAGTCATCACATTGAGCAAACTCGCATCATTTCATGCCTTGCACACACATATGGCTTGATAAATATACTCACATTCCGTTATACATTTTCATACCACACTTATTCATTAGATTTTACATATTATGATTCTCACAAAGCATTGTTAATCTCATAGATTTATACCATAGTATAAGTTAACATACACTAGTACAAGTAGGTTTACATCATGCTCACATTTTCTTGTATAGATACACACTATAGGTTCAATTTAATGTTGTTATATTTAACAAACTCGTCAACCAAGTATACATTGCAGCATGCTTATTTATAGACTCAATACAATATGATTCAATCATATATGATCAATATCGTATGCCATGTCATGTTCAGTAATTAAAAAGCATGTATACATTTAATTCCTTTATTGCTACCATGCCATAACATCATTTTCATATATTTTCAATTAAGAAAAAATCATATACTCATTTCAAAATGTTAGACATAAGTGGGATAAGCTATAGGAACTTGCAATGAAGTTCATGTGCATTTCGAGAAGAAAAACACACAAAATACACAAAACTAGGTAGGGTCATGGCGGCAATGATTTAATTGTGACTGTGAGGTCAAATACATGCAATTCTATCTTCTCTCAGCACTGGTCATGGTGGCAATGAATTGGTTGTCACCGTGACATACCAAAATTAGTAAAACAGAAGCAACAATTCAGGACTGCTTCACTACTCTAATTTTCTTAGCCTAAACCAATGTGTAGACCTCAATTTCAGGTGAAACTTCCTCTTAAAAATTTTTTCTAGGATGTTAAGTTTCAAATGGAACAAGTTTCAGGTCATTTGGACTTCTACAACAACAAATATGAATTAAACAATCTATACTGTTCCAATGAACCCGCCAAAGTAGAGACACCTCTGTTTTGGCCATTTTTAAGGGTCTTAAATCCAGAATTCATTCATGGTCATTTCTGGGAATTTTATAGGTATGTAATTCATGGTTATAAAGGCATAACAATCACATAATTTAGAGTTCTCAAACTCCATTTGTGACCAAAACATCACACGGAGGTCTGGTAAAATATAAGCAGAGTTTTCCCTTAAAACTATCATACTTTGGTCACTATACTATACTCATGGCAATTCAATTAACAATTTCAACACAAATCAATTACACATCTCAAATTATAACATCTATTAATTATCACACAAGTAAACATAAATCTCAAATTAATCAATCATGAATTTTAATCAAAGTTAACACAGAATCTAATCCCAAACCTCTTGAAGCTCTCCTTCAATCTCTTAGCTCAAACAGCCTTCTCTTTTCCCTTAGCTTACTTGGTTCACCAACTTACAAATTAACACAGACGTATACAAACTCAATTAGAACTATGCACGAAAATCTAATTCAAAGAGAAGAAGGGAAACGCATAAGCTTACCTTTAAGTTATCACTAGATCTCTCTCTCTCTAACCACTTTACCCACCACCCAAGAATACCAACGAAGAGAAACAAGAAGAAGAAAGAAATTGCAAAAATAGAAAATGAGGGAAAGAGAGAAGTGACCGGCCTAATGAAGATCAACTAATGACAAAATCTGCCTCTAAAGCACTTATATATGCATGGTAAAAACTAGGTGGCAAGTTCAATGTCTAACACATGGATTTCCACTATCTTCTCTATTAGGTTAATTAACCCCACTTAAGCTCATTAACCCTCACTTAACATAATCTAATCCTCCACTAGCATTAATCATACAAAAATCACACTTTGGCCACTAAACTATTTTATTTTGTTCAATTGGGTCCTTACTTTTCTCTTTCAATTTAGTCCCCAAACGAAAACCCTAATTTACTCTCACTTAATTACACTAATTATACTTAATACTACTAGGGTGGTTTTTGGGCTGTTACACTGGCCGTAGTAGAATCCCAAGGTGGGTGAGATCCACAATGGGCATTTTAGGAATAAATGTTTAATTATTAGAACAACTATATTTAGGTTTATACAAGATGAAAAAATCCATACTTAAAACCTAAATGGGATAAAGTAAGGTGAAAAAGGTAATTGCACGATAACTGTTCTATGGAAGGATTTAGTCAAAACCACTTGACTTTTCTGTCACTTGGGTAGTCATGATGCTTGACTAGGAGCCTTTCATGATTTGTACATGAACATAAATATAAATATTAATTAGAGAATTAATATAATGGTTTAAAGAGTTTAAATCATGCAGTTCATTAATTGCAATTATGTCCGTACTGCCAAGTGGATCAGACACACACCTATAGGAAAAAGGGTAAAATGGTAAAAAAAATAGATGTAATAATGTTTGATATTATTATGGATAGAGAAAATAAATAAATGAATAATTAATTAAACGGGTTTAATTAATTATGCATGCGCAGGAAAGTCCATAGAACTTTATGCACATTGTCTGAAATAATGAACCAGACTGATCTATTCTAATCTAGAATAAAATTTTATTGGAATATAAATTTTATATGACTAAAATAATAATTTTGCATCAATTGAAGAATTAAAACTAGGCCCAAGAAGAAAGTCATCTACATAGAAGCCCATTGGGAGTGGCTTCTGCGTAGACAATAGATAGAAGGCATTAATGGCCTAATTCTTAGGCCAAGTTAAATTAAATATGATCCATAAGTGTTATGGACCTTACATGTAAGGACCCGACATGTACCCTAGTTGGATTCATATGTGTTTGAAATTCTTAAGTGCTTGAAATATGTGTTTGATCTATTGAAATGACTAAGTGTAATTGAGGACGTGTTTGGCATTAATTGAAAGGTTATGGGTAATTTGGGAAATTCTCAATGTTGGACTAAATTGATAGAATTGGTTATTTATGTAGGCTAATGTTTTAAATAGAAAAGTTAAATGCCAATTGAAATTAAGGTAGAAGGATGAGGGATTAAAAGGGGAGTTTGACATAAAAATCTCCTATGGACCAATAGTAAAGTGGCACTTAGCATTGGGGATAAGATTGAATGGAAGGAGGTATAAAAGGAGAAAGAGACACGGTTTGAAGAGGAGGGCAGAAATCTGAAGTCTTCTTCTTCCTCTTCTTCTAACGCCATTTTTTCTTTCTCACTCCCCCTCCTTAAGACTCAAAAATACAGATTTTGATTGGGAGATTTTTATAGCTTAAGCTAGAAAAAAAAAGGGAAATTACATAAGTTAAAGTATAGATTAAACTTTTTTCTTGTTATCTTCTTCTATATTGTTTATGAATTTTAAGTTTGTAATGTAAGTATGTTTTGGATGAGGGGCTTGGATGGATATAATGGTGGATTTAAAGCAAGGAGGAGTATGGGAGCAAGGAAGTGCAACCAATTAAACTAATAGGAGCAAAGGAAATTCAGGTTGGGAAAAATTCGTGTTGTTGATTAAATTTATGAAATTTCATAAATTGGTGTAAATTGAAGAATTTAAGTGTTTAGGATGTTAATGTTTTGATCTCGAATTGGATAGAGTTGGTTTGATCATATATGAATTGTGATTAATAATTGTAATTTAAGTTTGGGTAGAAAATGGAAAAGAAATAGCTGGATTTTAGTAAAAAATTTGGATTTTTGTCGATCCACGCGTCGGTCAGGAATTCCATACCATCGTATGATCACTTCTGCATGTGTATTTTTGGCTTGTTCGTTGGGTCTCACGGTGGTCAGGATCGTCCTTGTAACACCCTGAAACCACCCTGGTAGAGTGAGCCTTGTGTGCGTGTAAATATGCGTGGTTTATTTTGAGCATGTGTTTATTTTTGATTAAATTAATTTGTTATTATATTTTAGTTGGGTTGTGTTTTAGTGTGAGTGAGTGTATTAGAGTAGTTTGTGTGTTGTGGGCTATAGTTAGGTGTGAGTGAGTGTAGGGGGAGTAGTGTATGATTAAGAGATTAGTCTTGAGTGTAGCTTGAAGGATGGGAGTTAGGTGCAATTAGTATGTGGCCCAATGGGGAGTTGCCATGTGGCATGAGAGAGGGAAATGAGGGACAGCTGTTTTCCCCCTGTTCTTATCCCGTTTTCTTCTTCTTTTTCCTTCTCTTCCCGTTACTTCTTCATTTTTCTTCTTCTTCCTCTTTATTTCTTTCTATAATTCTTCTTTGTTGGAATCGGGTGAGCTGTGGTGAGTTGGGGTAGCTTGAGTTGGTTGGTAAGTTGTAATTTAGTGTTCTTCCTTCTTCTTTTCTTTGAGTAAGTTTTATACCTAAGTGTATGTTTGAGGTTGAATTCTGGTTTTGCTGGGTTTTGTGGTTCAGAGAATCCTCCTAAAGAATCCAAAGGCAAGGAGATCGCGAGTGGTAGTGGAGCTCGAGATTGAGACGCCATATTCTTGAGGTTTGGGAACGTTTGTGTATTTTGTGCATTTTGTGTATTTTGATGATTTCTGTGTTATGATTGAAATTAATGATGTCGATTGTGTGTTTTGGCTTCTATGAGTTGTGGTTATTGTTTAATTTGAGTTGAGAAGCATGGGTTGTGAAGGATGGAGTTAAAATGTGGAGATTTTACATGTTTTCTTAGAAATTGCTGGTTTGAGAATTTTGGGATTTTGATTTTGTGATTTGCTTGATTTGATGACAATAATGAGTTCGAAGGGCATGTTTTATGTTGTGTACAATGGTTCGAATGAAGGATTTTACTTAGAACTGAGTTTTGGAACCAAATGAGTGAGTGGGTGAAAGTGGAGAATGAATTTCTGCAGATTTTGGCATTGGGAGTGGAAATCCCGACTCTGTCGCGAGCGCGACGATGTTGCGAGGTCGCGACAGAGCTCGGTGATCTCTGTCCCATCACGCGCCGAGCTGCGAGCTGCCGAGCGTGCGCAGCGGGAACTCCCTGTCGCGAGCGCGACATATGTCACAATCGCGACAGAGAGCTCAGCGTTTGGCCAAGCTTCTATCGCGAGCGCGCGTCGGGTGCGAGCCCTCAATAGCTCTTGCTGGTGCTCACTGTCGCGAGCGCGATAGCTTTGAGAGCGCGACAGTAAGGCCTGCTTTTGAGGGCTGTCCCTCATTTCCCTCTCTCATGCCACATGGCCTGGGATTATGCATGACCTGCTAGAGCCAAATAAGTGGATGGTTAGGCATGCCTAATTGAGCTAGTGTTGCTGCAGCTAGTGTATGATTTGGACCCTGATCAGGTCCCCCGACTGGATCTTCGTGATCCCTGTGTACCGAATCTACGCGAAAATGTTTTTGGAACAAATTTAAAAGATTGTTTTGATACTCTCGGGTATCTATGTGTTATGAGGATACTGTTAATACCTTCGGGTATCTACGCGTACTCGTTATCCACTGTTTTGATAAAGCAGGTGCCATAATGTTATTTGTTATTATACATGAATTTTGAATTACTGCATATTGGGAATAACATGGTTCTAATGCTATTATGTGCTAAGTTAACTCATGAGATCTTAACATTTAACGGTGCTATTTATTTGTGATTAATTTGTGACGCCACTGTGAGTGGTCGTTGTGCATCTTTATTTTCCCCACTACGCGATTTCGCTTAATACGGGTGTTCTATCCATGCAGGTGTGGAAGATGTTTGAAGGGTTGATCCGAGGGTTTCGCATCAGCAGGGCCAACACGACTAGTGCATGGAAGATTTTATAGTTTAGGCCTTGTATTCTTTTTGTATGTATTGTAGTCTTGTACTTTTGAATCGATGTAAAGAATCTTTTGTAAGTCGTTTTGACATTAATTATTGTAACTATTCAGTGGTATTGAGACACTGTTGTAACTTTTTGAGATATGTAAAATCGCCTTTGTTATATTAATGTAATGCAATGTTTTGCTCTGTGACTTTCTCTCCAATGAGTTGTGAAATTTTAATTTACTCAATTGGATATGTATTTGCTATGCAATTGGTTCTGTTTGAGCGTTTGTGGGTGGAAACCCTTATCTATCGGGGACCTTCCTCCTCTTCATAGGGTGAAGTTCTCTACGTATAGGTAAGGGGTGTTACAGTCCTAACCACCGTGTGACATTTTACACGGCGGTTAGGGATTTCCTTACTGCAATGTAAAAGCATTCTGTTTTCTGAAATTCTATTTTCGGCATGTCACACGGCGGTCAGGTTTTCTTAACCACCGTGTGGAATGCCTTACATGGTGGTCAGGATTTTCATACCGCCGTGTAAATGTCTTCTGTGTGATAAAATTTGGCTTTTCAAAGTTTCACACGGCGGGCAGGATTTTTGTGACCGTCGTGCGACCTCTGTTTTCCAGATTCGAATTGTAAAATAATTGCTTTTGTTTGAATCATTTATTGCTTTAATTATACAACTATATGACTGAAACGTTTAGCATGAGATTTAAATTATAGAGATCTATATGAGTTAGTTAAATTGCGTAATTATTGTCAACGGTTCAAAGTAATAATTACCGTTAGTTGTAAGTGCTTCATACCTTGCTACATAAATGGATTTATTAGTGTATATTCAGGTAATTAATTTATGGAATATAATTCACAGTAAGTAATCAATGTCATTATATGGTTACAGTAATGAGTGTTAAATAAGCTTAATGATTAACATGAGTAATTAAATGTGAAATTTTATAGTATTCACGGGTATGAATGTGTATTTATAGATTCAATGAGTATATGATAATATATGTGGTACATATATGTGCAAGTATGTGTTATATGATCACATATTGAGCATAATGGTGTTCGGCCTTATAAGTGAATCTCCCATGTATACGGATGTTCAAATTTATAAATAGTATATGGTTTGGATGATTATTTTAGAATATGGTAGTTGTGGCATAAATAAACATTATGTGAATAAATAAAGGCGAAATCAACATATGATTTCATTGAAAGTATGTACCTATAAAAAAATACGTAAAAGTGATATGAGTTTCATAAAAGAGAATAATTATGTGTATATCCTACGTCAGTCGGCTGTGGATAGATATGCATGCCTGTAGGGTTCTGTTTGCTGCAGCCTATGTGCTCTCTGGACCCTGATCAGGTCCCTATGTGTATGGGTCCTCGCGATCCCCATGTGATTTCATCTTGTTTAAAATCCCTATGTGTTTTTAAAAAGAAAAGAAAAGAAAAATGCTTTTGTACCTTCGGATACCTATGTGTTCACCCATTATCCACTACCTTGATAGTGCAGGCAAATAATGAACTAAAAAGAATATGAATGAGTAATAAGTGTTATATGAGTTATGTAATGCGAAATATCACAACTATTCTAAATATGTATACTGTGTGTTTATATGCTTCGGATTTCCATACGTAATATGCATAGTACCTTCGGGTACATATGTGTTATTGTATTCCAATTCCGATGTCAATTAAATAAAATAATGTGTAACAAATAATGTATATTATACTATGAGTACATAATTGAAAGTATGTATGTGTGTATGAACTATAAGAGTCTTTTATTATAAATACGTATTTTAGTAAGTATGTAGGAAAGACTTTTTGACTGCCCAAGGAAAGGTATGTAAGACATGTATACTTCTGAATATGGTTACTTATATAAGGTCACTAAAGAGAATTATTAAAAATGTCTAATATGTGTAGTTGCTATTAATTACTCTGAATTACTGATTAGTTGATCATTAAATTATTGATTATACTTGTATATGAATAACTGTTCTTAACTTAAGTACTAACTTGTTTTGATCGAGACATGAAATTATAAAATGACTACATAAAATGTTGTAAATTATTAATAAGTTGTATTGAATACTAGATATGAATTTGGGGCTCTGAGTTTAAGACTATGAATGAATTGTATTTGAGTGTCACTATTGTACACTATTAATCTATATTTAGAACTACGTGGTTATGATTCCCAATTTTTGGGATCCGTAGGAAGCTTGAAAAATCCATTTCAAGCCCGAACCAATTCTGAAAGGATTGATATATGTGTAAGAGCTCAGAAAAGTTTTATGAATGAACTAATTAAGTATATATATATCTTCCCTTGTTAGCCATGAGATTATTTATAGGTGTGAATTTAGAATGCATGTTAAAATGAGTATTTCTAGAATTCTGAACTAACATATACAATGAACATAGGCATTTTAAAAGGAACTAATAGCATAATAGGTTTAAGCAATACGAGTGGACGGTATGGTGTTGAACATAATAGTAATGAGATGATTTGTATGTGAATGCACTAAATAAAGATAGATTTTGGATGTGTAAGTAATGTAAGAACATTGACCAGCATTGTATATATATATATTGCTTAATATGTGTAAGATAAATATACTCAATGATTTGCATATGTTTTGATATAAGAATTATGATGTTAACCTATGACATCTTTTACCTTCTGTACTTTATATATATGTTGCTTATGCATGTGTTTTGCATAAACAACCACTATGAGTGGCCGTTCATTTATGGTTTTTCTCACTAAGCCTTCGCGCTTAGTACGGGTGTTTGTCCGTGTAGGTTAAGGAGATAGAAGTATCGTCCGGGCTTCCGCTGTGGTTTTGGCCAACGAGTCTGTGGAATTTATTGTATGATGTTACTATTAATATTTGTAATGTAATTAAGTATTGTTCTGTAATAAGTGACGAGTTTTTTAATGATCAAACTAAAAGTGTTATGCAAGAGATGTATATGTATTTGTTAAGTATCGAATATTGATTTGATGTAAAGAAATTTTATTATTTTGTTTCTGTTATTGCTATGTTTGTGTCTCCGTCTGGTAGCACCCTCCACTTAATGTAGCACACTGCCTATATTACCATACGGTGTGCTACGTATGGGTTAGGGTATTTAATTTGGTTGGATTTGGAATCCATTTGAGTAATTAAATCTAAATCTGCACCAGAAAGCCCAGCCTGTGGGCTTCTGCGCATGGGCCTTACGGTGAGGCCCAGACTTACAAATTTAATTAATTCATTAAGATTTAATTATGAGTTAATACTCCGGCCCTTTTAGAGTTCTAATCCTACTAGAGTTATGCTTTTAACTTGTAGTATAAAAGCAGTAGTAGAGTGGGAATAGAATAGAACAACAGAAGAATCAGATTTCCTCTCCATCTCTCCCTCTCTTGGCCAAATTCTCTCTTTAGTTCACAAAGAATTTTTTGTTGCCTCTGTTAATCCAATTTGTTGGTTTATTCATCCCTTCTTTGGTATGGATGATCATTGGAGGTGTTTGCCGGTCGACACTATGATTGCGACAACCCGATGGAAAGAAAAATCAACTGATCAACAAAACTCCACAGGCAATTTTTCTAACATTTAGATAGCTAATATAATTTCATGGCAAGGTATTAATTAGCTTGGTTAAAAATTTTGTATTACGCTTATATATGTGACGCACGTAACCAGCTAAATTTCAATATGGTATCAAAGCTTGGTTCTGCCATGAAATTATGTTTTGTTTATTCTGCAGAATAACTTTCTATTTATGAGTTATTTATTTCATGAATTTTTAAAATTTTGATTTTGATGTTCATGAATGTTAGATTGAGAAATATTGATTTCTATGCTAACATCCAATAACGCATCATTATAGGATTTCTTCAAACAAGAAGAGGCTCAAACCTTTGTGTCTACACCTCCTTAAGGAGCATTCAAGGCCTACAAGGTTCAATCACAATCTATAAGGTAATCTACAAGGTTCAACCATAGCCTAACCATCCAAGTCTCCTTAAAAAGCATCTACGGATGTCACCTTTTAAGGTACGCGTCTCTCTATCCATTATTCTAAACTTTGGCTCACTAGAAAGTTAATGTATTTGTCTTTCCAAAGTTAGGGGCAACTGTAAACACTGGGTTTTGGGAATCCTTTGTCAGCTGAACCTGATAATGAAACAATCCTTTAAAAGAGTGAAAAACTCAGGGGATTTAGGTAATTATTTGGTTTAAGAGATCAAAATGGAATTTGCTTTGGAATTGGAGAAAAATGGTTTTATAAAGGAAAAACTTTGAAAATCCTTGTTGAAGGCAATTCACGGTCATGAATTGCAATTTCACAGCCATGAATTATTTTCATAGCTAGAAATACACAAGCATACTGGTTTTTACATTTGACGGACAAGTCACGGCTGTGGCCTTTCATTTTACGACAGTGATATAGTCATCTTCTAGATTTGAAAATCTATAAATACCTCAAAGTTTGAGATTTGAAGTGTTGGAACTTTCTCTCTCCAAACAAATTGTTTTTATGTGCTTTTACTATTTAAAAACCTAAAAATCATTCATTTGATCTCTCTAAATCATTTAAAAGTTTAGATCTCTTGATTACTTCATAAATCTTTGAGGATAGAAATTTAAAGGTAATTATATAAGGAGAATCTCCCTTTAACCTAATGTTTTGGGGGGTTGGTTCACCCATTTATTAATTGAATGTTGTGAATCAACCCATTGTGTAGTTTTTATGATCTATTTATTGCTTTAAATGAGTGATTTAATGTTTTAATAAATGATAGATTAGGTTGTGAAACCCATTTCATATGGGTATTATGCATGATTGTTAGAAATGCATGATTAGGTATTTATATGTGCCATCTTGCTATTTGGGTGTTAAAAATGATGTTTTGATTTTTAAAATAAGATGTGTAAGATTTAAGAAAACTAATAAAATGAATTTAATTTATTTACATGCTTTTTCTATATTTAAAATATAAAAATTTGGGTTTAAAACCCATTTGCCCATGATCAAACAAGATGAGAAAATGGAGAAAGTTGTTGCCCAGTAGCGAGTCACGGCCGTGACTTCATTGTCTCCTTCATTGCTTCTGAGAGTCTAGTAGTTCATGCATGTGAATAGCTGTGTGAACTGTGTTTTTCGACTTTTATTCTCTTATTTTATTCTTTAATTTTTTTGTATTTATTTAATTTGCATTTATTTCATTTATTTATTATTATTTTTATCGCCTTTGGAGTAGAATATATTTATTTATTTAATGCTTTATTTATATGATTTCTAGAATAATAAAAAGTGCTTTAATACGATTAATTGAAAAATTTAGACCAAAAATATTTATAATAATTAATTGGATTTTTTGTTGACAAAATTGGACCAATATCTTATTTTATGCTCAAATATCATATCAAAAATAATATTTTTAATAATAAGAACTGTACAAAATATATTAATTAATAATTGGGAGTTTCTTAATAAAAATAGGATTAGTATCCTAGATTTTACCTAATAAAATTCAAAATAAATGATTCTTTACAATTTAATCTAAGGACCAAAGTCCTCATTTAATTAAAATAAATAAATAACCTGTTTTGATGTATGTCTATGTCATGCTAGAATAATTTTCATTACAAGTCAAGATGCCATGAAGTATAAAATGTTTTATCACTTACCATGTAAACGAGTGCACCTTATGCTTATGTGTCATGGTGTACATATGAGGACAGATAAAATCAGTATTTTCAATTCGCTATTAATTAAAAGTATAAATAAAAGTGAGGTCCCGAATCATTTTCTCGACTTGACCTCGTAAGGTCAAACCACTTTTCCAACATTATATTGGAAGGCGATTTTACAATACCTATCTTGTAATGTCCAAAAGATGCATATTAAAATTGAGGTTAAAGGTGCATTTTTGCCCCTAACGTTTTTTCAAATATGCAAATTTGCCCATAAAGTTTATTTTGGAACAAATTTGCACCTAATATTTGTAAAATGGAAGATTTTTACCCCTACCGTCAATTGCCGCTAATTTTGACCGTTAATACGTTAGTTGACCGCTAGTGGGACACGTGTCACTCATCCATTAGACATGTGAATCAAACGTTTGGATGTCAAATGTACATTTTTGCCCTTAACGTTTTTCGAAACGTGCAAATTTACCCCTAACGTTTGAAAAATAAAATATTTTTGCCTCTATCGTTAACTTTGACCATTAACATATTAGTTGACCGCTGATATCAGGGTAAAAATCTCTCATTTTATAAATATTAGGAGCAAATTTATTTCAAAATAAACGTTATGGACAAATTTGCATATTTGAAGAAACGTTAGGGGCAAAAATGCATCTTTCGCCTAAAATTGATTACTAATAATAGGATAAGAGTACCTCTAAGAAGCTCAATTCATACTTTTTAAAATTCGAAATTGGGCTACTCGAGTCGAACTTTTTATTAATTGCGGAGCAACTAATTTTAACTGCTGAAAAAATTTTCGCCAGCCATCCATAAAAGTAGGAATAGTTTAGATAAAATGATTCTTTGGCACAAGCTTCTAGGTGAACGTCGCACTCAGCCATGTGCTAAGTGCTAATAATGAATCCCATTACAGAAAATTAGTGAATGTAATCCCTATTAATCGTTAAAATACTTACGCTAATTGATTCAATTTTCAATACCGAATTATGATTTCGATTCACAAACATCCCACTCACACTATTCCATTCAAGTATATGTTGAAATTTATGGACCTATATAAATTAAATATGTGAATATTGTATATTATAAGCTATTAAAGTTTTAGTCCAAATAAAAGTGATCTGATTAAGTTAAAGCCAAATTGGACTTAATAGTCGTCTTATTAAAATATGGAGGTTATTTTAAATGTGTAGAAACCTAAATGACTTAAAACTAATTTATGATGGGCAAATTAGTAAATAAGTTATTCTATAAATAGGTTATGGTCCTGGTTGCACAGAGTAACCCTAACCCTAATTTTCTCTCTAGTATCCCATCGCTTCAGAGAAAAATTCAGATCTCTGTGTCAACTAGATGTTAGTGTAAGCCCTAGCCCCAATACATTGTAATAAAACACTTTAGTTAATAAATGAGGCATTTTGTTTTATCCATTGTATTCCTGTGCATGTCAATTGATAGAACTATCCAAGAATGTCGTTTCAGTTTAAGTTATCATGTGTGAGGTACATGGTTGTAAGACCTTGAAACAAATGAGACTTCATTCTAAATATCCCTAGTCAGTCATTGTTATGGGAATAACAAATGAATTAAGACTAGTATGCTCTCTCTGATTAGTTGAGTTCTGTCTTACGGATCATAAGGACAAAAGTGTCAATCAGAGATCATAGATACATGTTTATAACATGGTATTTGGATACGATCCACACATGAGAACACTACATGGTACAAGTCATAAGTGCTCCTCATATGCAAGTTTTGTATCGGAGTTCTTAGACCTAAAATCTCTATGAAACTCTTTATGAATTACTGTGTACTTTGACATACACCTAACGTGCTCGTAACTGAGTGACAAGTATGGGTATGCTTGGGTATGCATTGATTCATGTTAGAGAGCATGAGAGAAGTGAAGGGATTACCCCTCTCTATAAGAGAGAAAAATATCATCGGCCACTTGATCAGTGAACTGAGAAGTGTATGGCCATACCGAGATGTAATAATGTGCAATCATTATTTATCTAAGAGTTCAGTGTCACTGGAATATCAAGAAAGGAATTAACTTACACATGAGGATGACTTGTTCCATGCCTTATGTTAATTCTGATATTTATGGGTAAGGGAATATACAAAATTGCATTAGGTCACTAAATGCCAATTGCATTTTCATTTAATTTGGAATGCTATAATATCTTGCTAGAGAATATATATAGCCTTTGAATTAATTCTTAATTCATTGCCAATATTAAATGGACCTATAGGATCGCACACAAAGCATTGGGCTTAAAATACTTGAATAAAGTATTGGGCATTAATTTGGGCTTTTAATTTAAGTCAAATTAATGTATATGTAATGGGTATTTAATTGCTAATGGACCTTGGTCCATGAGAGAGGAAATTCGGCCCACATAGGTTTAATTTCAATTAATTAATTATGTTGTATTAATTAATTTAATTGAGTATTAAATCCTAAGATATTTAAGTCAAACTAAATCGCTTAATAATGGGATGACCTAGCCGAAATTCCAATGATATATACCATGGGAATTTCGGCACATGTTAAATGGTAAGTGATTAGTTTGATTAATACATCTTAAAGTTTTATTTCAAATCAATTTGAATTTTAAATTCAAAAGGGATTGAGCTAATATTTACTACTGATCTTTAGGAAGTTTTTAAGGTTGAATTAACTATCTTAAGGTAGTCAAATTCGGATTAAAGACTTGCCATAAGGAGGGGGTATATATTAGATAAGAATAAAACCCTAGAGTAAGAAAGAAAAGGAGGCGTGAAACTTCTCTCTCTCTCTCATTTTTCTTCTTGGCCGAAATACACAAGGAGAAGGATTCTTCCTTGCTTGCTTGTGACTTTGAGCATTCTTTACACATAGTAGAAGGACAAGATCAAGTCTTGTGGCTTCAAACTAATTCTATTACACAATACATATTTAGTAAGCTAGCACTTTCGGTTTTGAGCCGTCTTTGCAAGTGTGTGTGTGAGAATAGAGAGGAGTGGCGAAAAAGGCTGTTCCTTGGCATTGGTGGTGAACATCTAAGGTGGACAAGATCATCTAAGTTGCTGGTCATCATCAAATTCAATTTGAAAGGCATCTAAAGTTGTAAGTTATTAAAACCCTAAAATTGCATGTTTCCGATTCTTGTCATGGAATAGTTTGGCATGTATGATCAAATTTTTTTTGTTTTCCGCTGCGTGATCATCATACACATACCATGACATATTCCATCAGTGGTATCAGAGCCTAAACATGCTTATTTTAGTGCTTTAGATGCATGAAATAATTAATTAAAAATCGTTGCTTTAATTGCATGCAATGCTGGAATTTTCTGTTTTGAATTTTTTGCATTGTTTTGGTGTAAAAACGATTTTAATTGATTAGCTGGGTATTATAATTAATATGACATGTTAATATACTGTCCTAAGGTTGTTTAGGGGCTGTTAATGGTCGGATTTAATTATGTATACCTGATGGTACATGTTAATGTTAAAACTAGGTGCATTATGGCATGTTAATTGAAATTTTAACAACTAGTTTTATATATTAAATGTAAAATTGGTTTTGGCATGTTTGTAAGTGTTTTTTAAAATATTAAATATCAGGTCTGGACATTATTTAAATATGGTTTTAATTCTGGTCCATGACAATTTAATTGATTAATTTTAAAATCACTTAAAACATGACTAGTTTGTGTTTGTTACATGTTTAATCAACATTGTTTGTTTTGATTTGATTAAAATGGTAAAAACACATTTAGATCAGATTGGTACAGAATGTTAAATCAATATTTATGACCTTATTTAGATTATTAAATGACTCATAAAATTGATTTAAGTGTTTGTGCATTTTTGGCATCACATAAGCATTAAACAACTAGTTTTTGTTGTTTGTTTGTTTTTATATGCATGCCATGTTTTATATATATGTTCTTCATGATTTTATGCTTTAATTCATGTTGGTACATATTATATGTATTTTTAATGTTTATGGGCTGAATGACATAAAATTAAAAAATGGCAAAATTGGAAATAACACTAGAGTTGATTTATGGCACAAATCTAACTAGTTTGTGTTTTGGGCTTTTAAGAGAACTTATTCAATAAGAGGATTTAGTCCATTGGGCTTCGGCCCAGGCCCATCAAGGGGTCATCTCTTAAAGGTTCAAGTACACAATTTCCATTAATGGGCTTGGCTAATTTAATTAAAATTGGACTTTGTTTGATCCATGAATGTTATGTATATTAATTTGCTTGTTTGGTGTGATAAATGGATATGCATGGTGCATTCATGGGCCCTGGGTTTTTGTAATTAATTATGGCCTGCGAGCCATTATGTATTATTGTAAAAGTTTCATTTATTTCTTAGAATAGAATTTACTTGAAGACTTTGTAAATCAAGGTGAAGCCCAACTAAGAAGATTCTTGTGTAATAGTATAGAATCTTAGTTGTAGGTTTTATGGGCCCATGTTTGTCACGCTTTACTTTATGCAATTATTTATATATGCATGCTATGAATGGATGACAAAGCGTATGCCATGTAAAGCCGTAATAAAATGAATCCCTAAAATAGTAAGTCACAAAGTTGCCTTCCTAATTCGAAACATGTCAAGGCATCGATCATCGGTAACGTAGACTAGGAGTCCTAGATGCGCCCGATTATCTTTGTGAGGCATGAGTTGTGAATGTAGGTTGGACTTAACATGGAAAGGGATGCCCGGACCTAGGCAACTAATAAATGGGTTTGTGCTATAACATCTTAAGATGTTAGCCCATTTGATCCAAGAGTCATGTACGAGTCATGATTGGAGTTATCCTACCTAAGTAACTTAACTTGTTAGGTGTACAAGCTCAGCTTGACTAATAAGGTTGTTGTGAAAAGTGGATCTTGGCCCACATTAAATCACTAACGCGAATTATTTAAAGGGATATTAATTCGGTTTGTGGGATTATTAATAAGACCTCATTTAATCTTGCTAAATTTTATTGTAGATTGAAAAATGGCATCTTCAAACAACAATTTCTCATTGCGATCGGTCCTTGAAAAGGACAAATTGAATGGCACCAATTTCATAGACTGGTCTCGAAACTTAAGGATAGTTCTTAAGCAAGAGAAAAAGTTGTATGTTTTGGATGCACCCTTGCCTCAAGAACCTGGAAGGAACGCCTCTGCGGTTCAAAGGGAAACTTTTGAGACCAAGAAGAGCGACTCCAATGATGTGACCTATTTGATGCTAGCCACTATGGTGCCTGACTTGCAAAAGCAATTTATGGACCAAGAGGCGTATGCGATCATGGTGCACTTAAAGGAGATGTTCCAAGAGCAAGCTCGTCACGAGAGGTTTGTGACAACTAAGGCCTTAATTTCCTGTAAGATGGCTGCAGGTACTCCTGTTAGTACGCATGTACTCAAGATGAAAGGGTATCTTGATACTCTTGAGAAGCTTGAGGTACAAGTACCAAAAGAATTGGCTACTGACTTGATTTTAGGATCATTGGCTGATGATTATGATCCATTTGTAATGAATTATAACATGCATGCGATGAACAAGTCAGTTACTGAGCTTCATGGGATGCTTAAGAATGCTGAAGAAAACATTCGAAAGACTAATCCCATACTGATGGTTCAAGGGGGCATTAAGAAGGGACCGGCTAAGGGAAAAGGAAAGGGAAAGGCAAAACCCAAGAATGACCTGGCTCGGTTCAAGTCAAATGGGAGCGCACCTCAGGCCCAATCCAAGCCCAAGGCGCAAAAGCCCAAGGAGAGCGAGAGCACTTGCTTCCATTGCAACAAAATAGGGCATTGGAAGAAGAATTGCGCTCTCTTCAAGGAAGAACAAAAAAAGAATGGAGCCAAGGCGTCCAGTTCAGGTATTTTTGTTGTTGAAATTAACCTTTCTATTTCTACCACTTGGGTACTAGATACCGGTTGTGGTTCTCACATTTGTTCAAATGTGCAGGGGCTAAGAAATAGGAGATTACTTGGGAAGAATGAAGTGGACCTCCGTGTGGGGAATGGAGCACGAGTTGCTGCCATGGAGATAGGCGACTATCAACTCACTTTACCTTCCGGACTTTGTTTAATTTTGAAAAATTGTTATTATGTGCCTGCTATGAGCAGAAACATTATTTCAGTTTCATTATTGGATTTGGATGAATTTGATTTTGTTATTAAAAATGGCAATGCTCATATTCGTCGCCAAGGCATTTCATATGGCAATGCCATGTTGCAAAATGGCCTTTATATCCTTGATCTATCAAACAAAGAGTCCATATACAACATTAATACAAAGAGGGTTAAATCAAATGAGTTAAACCCTACTTACTTCTGGCATTGTCGTTTAGGACATGCAAACGAAAAACGCATTTCAAGACTCCACAAAAATGGAGTGCTTGGGTCATTTGACTTAGAATCTTATGATACATGCGAGCCATGTTTGCATGGAAAATTGACAAAGAGTCCTTTTAACAAGAAAGGTGAGAGGACTAATGGCTTATTGGAGCTAATACATACCGATGTATGTGGACCATTAAGTACACAAGTCAGAGGTGGTTTTAGCTACTTCGTGACATTCACAGATGACTTCAGTAGATATGGCTATGTCTATCTAATGAAGCATAAATCTGAAACTTTTGAGAAATTCAAAGTGTTTAAAAACGAAGTAGAAAACCAACTTGGCAAAAGTATAAAAGCCATTCGGTCAGATCGAGGTGGCGAATATTTAAGCCAAGAGTTTGACTGTCATCTAAAGGAGTGTGGTATTATTTCACAGCTCACTCCTCCTGGAACACCACAATGGAATGGTGTGTCCGAAAGGAGAAATCGAACTCTATTGGACATGGTTCGATCTATGATGAGTCAAGCAAATCTTCCTGTCTCTTTTTGGGGCTATGCATTAGAAACTGCTGCGTTTCTACTAAACCGTATTCCAACTAAAGCAGTTGAAAAGACACCATACAAGGTATGGACTGGGAAAGAACCCAATATGTCATTTCTCAGGATTTGGGGATGTGAAGCACATGTTAAGAAATTAACATCTGACAAACTAGAGTCCAAATCCACTGTCTGCTTATTTGTGGGTTATCCCAAAGAAACAAAGGGATACTACTTTTACTCACAAACCGAGAACAAAGTATTTGTTGCTCGCAAGGCTGTTTTCTTGGAAAAGGAGTTCCTTCTCAAGAAAGACAGTGGGAGTAAAGTAGAACTTGGAGAAATTCAAACGCCACAAACTCCTATACAGGATGAGTTGGAAATGGGATCAAGTTCACAACCAATTGTGGAACAAGAACCCATTGCACAAGTACCTAGAAGGTCCGGTAGGGTACGTCAGGGGATTGAGAGATATGGTTTTCTAATCACCGACAGTGACACTATTGAGTTAGTAGATCGTGAGGATCCTACTACCTACCGAGAAGCTATTGAAAGCCCAGACTCGAAAAATTGGCTTGAAGCCATGAAATCCGAGATGCAATCAATGTACGATAACCAGGTTTGGACCTTGGTTGATCCACCAGAAGGTGCTAAAGTAATTGAATGCAAGTGGCTATTTAAACTCAAAGCTGATAAGACCTATAAAGGTAGACTAGTAGCGAAAGGTTTTCGACAAACACATGGTGTAGACTATGATGAAACCTTTTCGCCTGTAGTCATGCTCAAATCCATTAGGATCTTGCTTGCCATAGCTGCATATCATGATTATGAGATATGGCAAATGGATGTCAAAACTGCTTTCCTTAATGGAAATTTACTTCAGGATGTGTATATGACACAACCTGAAGGTTTTGTCAATCCCAAGAATCCTAAGAAGGTTTGCAAGCTTCAGAAATCCATTTATGGATTAAAGCAAGCATCCCGAAGTTGGAATCTTCGTTTTGATGAGGCAGTCAAAGAATTTGACTTCGTCAAGAACGAAGATGAGCCTTGTGTATACAAGAAGGTTAGTGGGAGCATAGTAGTGTTTCTGGTCCTGTATGTGGACGACATCCTTCTCATTGGGAATGACATTCCAACATTGCAAAAGGTTAAGCAATGGTTGGGGAAATGTTTCTCAATGAAAGACTTAGGTGAAGCTGAGACAATACTTGGCATTCGGATCTACAGAGATAGATCGAATCGGCTATTGGGACTAAGTCAAGAAAAGTACATAGACAAGGTACTAAAGCGTTTTAGTATGGGAGACTCAAAGAAAGGGTACATACCTTTGGCTTTGGGAGTTCCTTTAACTAAAGAACAGTGCCCTAAAACCAAAGAGGAAAGGGACAACATGAGTAGAATCCCATATGCATCTGCTATTGGATCTATCATGTACGCTATGTTATGTACTAGGTTGGATGTTGCTCATGCACTGAGTATAACCAGTAGGTTTCAGCAAGACCCTGGTGAAAAGCACTGGTCTGCTGTAAAAGGGATTCTAAAGTACCTACGAAGGACTAAGGATCACTTCTTGGTGTATGGTGGTCAGGAAGAGCTCGTCATACAAGGCTATGCCGATGCTGCTTTTCAAACCAGCACTCAGGACTCAAGATCGCAATCTGGATTCGTTTTTGTTTTAAACGGTGCTGCTGTCAGCTGGAGAAGCTCAAAGCAAGAGACCGTTGCCTACTCAACTACAGAATCTGAGTATATTGCAGCAAGTGAGGCTGCAAAAGAGGCTGTTTGGATTAGAAATTTCATTTCTGGATTAGGAGTAGTCCCAAGCATCCTAGATCCATTAGAAATTTTTTGTGACAACAACGGGGCCATTGCACAGGCCAAAGAGCCCCGGTCACACCAGAAATCCAAACACATACTCAGGAGGTACCACCTGATCAGAGAAATCATTGATCGTGGGGACGTCAAGGTCAGCAAGATAGCAAGTGAAGACAATGTAGCAGATCCTTTGACGAAACAGTTGCGCCCAAATCTGCACGAAGCTCATTTGAGATCATTCGGTCTTAGGGCTATGCCCAATTGGGACTAGTGCTAGTGGGAGATTGTTAGTGTAAGCCCTAGCCCCAATACATTGTAATAAAACACTTTAGTTAATAAATGAGGCATTTTGTTTTATCCATTGTATTCCTGTGCATGTCAATTGATAGAACTATCCAAGAATGTCGTTTCAGTTTAAGTTATCATGTGTGAGGTACATGGTTGTAAGACCTTGAAACAAATGAGACTTCATTCTAAATATCCCTAGTCAGTCATTGTTATGGGAATAACAAATGAATTAAGACTAGTATGCTCTCTCTGATTAGTTGAGTTCTGTCTTACGGATCATAAGGACAAAAGTGTCAATCAGAGATCATAGATACATGTTTATAACATGGTATTTGGATACGATCCACACATGAGAACACTACATGGTACAAGTCATAAGTGCTCCTCATATGCAAGTTTTGTATCGGAGTTCTTAGACCTAAAATCTCTATGAAACTCTTTATGAATTACTGTGTACTTTGACATACACCTAACGTGCTCGTAACTGAGTGACAAGTATGGGTATGCTTGGGTATGCATTGATTCATGTTAGAGAGCATGAGAGAAGTGAAGGGATTACCCCTCTCTATAAGAGAGAAAAATATCATCGGCCACTTGATCAGTGAACTGAGAAGTGTATGGCCATACCGAGATGTAATAATGTGCAATCATTATTTATCTGAGAGTTCAGTGTCACTGGAATATCAAGAAAGGAATTAACTTACACATGAGGATGACTTGTTCCATGCCTTATGTTAATTCTGATATTTATGGGTAAGGGAATATACAAAATTGCATTAGGTCACTAAATGCCAATTGCATTTTTATTTAATTTGGAATGCTATAATATCTTGCTAGAGAATATATATAGCCTTTGAATTAATTCTTAATTCATTGCCAATATTAAATGGACCTATAGGATCGCACACAAAGCATTGGGCTTAAAATACTTGAATAAAGTATTGGGCATTAATTTGGGCTTTTAATTTAAGTCAAATTAATGTATATGTAATGGGTATTTAATTGCTAATGGACCTTGGTCCATGAGAGAGGAAATTCGGCCCACATAGGTTTAATTTCAATTAATTAATTATGTTGTATTAATTAATTTAATTGAGTATTAAATCCTAAGATATTTAAGTCAAACTAAATCGCTTAATAATGGGATGACCTAGCCGAAATTCCAATGATATATACCATGGGAATTTCGGCACATGTTAAATGGTAAGTGATTAGTTTGATTAATACATCTTAAAGTTTTATTTCAAATCAATTTGAATTTTAAATTCAAAAGGGATTGAGCTAATATTTACTACTGATCTTTAGGAAGTTTTTAAGGTTGAATTAACTATCTTAAGGTAGTCAAATTCGGATTAAAGACTTGCCATAAGGAGGGGGTATATATTAGATAAGAATAAAACCCTAGAGTAAGAAAGAAAAGGAGGCGTGAAACTTCTCTCTCTCTCTCATTTTTCTTCTTGGCCGAAATACACAAGGAGAAGGATTCTTCCTTGCTTGCTTGTGACTTTGAGCATTCTTTACACATAGTAGAAGGACAAGATCAAGTCTTGTGGCTTCAAACTAATTCTATTACACAATACATATTTAGTAAGCTAGCACTTTCGGTTTTGAGCCGTCTTTGCAAGTGTGTGTGTGAGAATAGAGAGGAGTGGCGAAAAAGGCTGTTCCTTGGCATTGGTGGTGAACATCTAAGGTGGACAAGATCATCTAAGTTGCTGGTCATCATCAAATTCAATTTGAAAGGCATCTAAAGTTGTAAGTTATTAAAACCCTAAAATTGCATGTTTCCGATTCTTGTCATGGAATAGTTTGGCATGTATGATCAAATTTTTTTTTGTTTTCCGCTGCGTGATCATCATACACATACCATGACATATTCCATCACTAGAAACCCTAAAACCTTCAATATATTTTAATGGCTATGGATTCAGGTATGCTTCCGCATTTATTCTATTCTTAATGTTTTGACATGATCGATTTATGGGCTATTATTTATTCAACAATTTTCTAATAATTGGTATCAGAGCCTTATATTCATGTTGAATTATTAAGAATTGTTTTTTAGGGTTTTGATTCGTTTAAATTAATTAAGGATTTTAATCAAATTTTGGCTTATTTTTCGGTTGCGGTTGTTTCTTATTATGCTGTACAACTTCGTTTGTATGGATTCGGCATAATTGAATCACAATTTTGTTTTTTTTTTTTTTTTGCCGAGTAATATTGGGCATGATTTACTGTTGCCATTATTTGCCTTATATGGAATTTGGGTTTAGCAATTTGATTGCTTTTGGGTTTCGTTGTTTTCTTTTATCTCCCTGTATAATCAAATTGCTTGATGAATATTATTTTAATTTTGGATTTCTCGGCAAACAAATTATTTTATTTCGGTTTTGTGTTTGGATTTCACGGCACATAAATTCCTTTATTTTGGGTTTCATGAATTTGGCTGGCTTTTGTATCATGGAACAGATATTGTATTCTGTTAATAAAAAAAAATAACTGGTTCAGTAGAAAAAGGGAATCCCGTTGCACAGATGAGAGGTGAGGTTGAAGATGATACATAATTGTAATTTTGTTATTCTATTGAGGGTAATCTAGTCTTTGGATTAAAGATGGACGATTTGGTAATTGTATGTCTTTGAGGGGGTTTAATTGTCATTCTGGGTCCATGTTAATTAAAAGGTTGCCTTTTACCGTGATTGGATTTGAACCCTTTACCTTGGCATATCTTTACAAGTCTCCATCCATTGAGCTATACTCTTTTGTGTGCTTTGGATTGTTTCAATATATAAAGATGTAACAGAATTTATTTGTTTATTCATTCTTTAATCCCTTTTGCCCATAATTCATATGAACTGGTATACTATCACTTCTATGAATAAATTCTGTTTATATTATTATCTTGTGTTATAATTTTAATGTAAAATATTAATTATTCAGGATTATGATTAATATTTTTACGTTTATTTGTATAATTAAAGTTTAGATTCAAAATTGGCATAAGATTTAATTACTGATATTTTAATTTATTTAATTGAAACAATATGTTGCCAAAGTAACCTCTATTGTGTAGGTTAATTAAATCAAAATATTAGGAAAGAATATATATTTATGTTCAAAATTTTATGCGGATAATAGCCGGCCCAAAGGAAGGTTATTATTGTCTGGCCGAAATTAGAACATATTTGTGGTAATAAATATGTGATAATTATTTGGGTTTCCATGTGAATGTTGAGTCGGTCCAAAGAAAGGCTTGATATTTGACAGGAATTTATTATCAATATTTGATTACTGCACCAAGATTACCACTTACAAATTGATTTTTCTGTTCAAAGACTAAATTTCAATGTTGTGTTAGGTGTCTTGTGATGGGATTGGCCATTATTTTGAATCTATTATTTTATGAAATTTAAAGTATTAATTGTGAGCTTGATATATTTTTTGTTGTTCTCTGTATTCAGAAAATACCTCTACTGGTTCAATATCTGCAAATATTAATTCACTTCCTATGCTGAATGGCACAAATTTTAAGAAATGGAAAGAGAACGTTACTATCGTTCTAGGTTGCATGGATCTAGACTATGCGCTTCAGGTTGAGCCTCCTGCTCCTCTTACAGCTGAAAGTTCCTCAGAACAAAAGAGAAACTTTGAGAAGTGGGAGCGCTCAAATCGCTTAAGTCTAATGATCATGAGGCGTGCAATTCCAGATACATTCAAGGACACTGCGTCCGAAAATCAAAATGCCAAATCGTTCCTTGAAACTCTTGAAAAACGCTTTGCTAAAAGCGAAAAGGCGGAAGCAAGTAGTTTGATAAACAAACTTGTTTCCATGAGGTATAAGGGCAATGGGAGCATAAGGGAATATATTTTGGCAATGGAGCAGATTGCATCCAGGCTAAAGGCACTAAAATTAGAAATTTATGAGGATTTATTGGTGCATTTAGTTTTTATCTCTCTTCCTTCACAATTCAGTCAGGTTCAGGTGAGTTATAATACTCAAAGGGAGAAGTGGACTCTTAATGAGCTCATTTCTCATCTGGTGAATGAGGAAGATAGGATAAAGCTTGGGAAAGCAGAAAGTGCTCACTTGGCATTATCTTCCAAGGGCTACAATAAGAAAAGGAAGAAGGATACAGAAGCTGCTGAACAAAAGAAGCAACGTAAGGAAAATAAAGATAAAATTCAACAATCTGGTTGCTTCTTCTGTAAAGGAACTTCTCATAAGAAAAAGGATTGTACCAAATATCATGCTTGGCGTGCAAAGAAAGGTACATTTCATGCTTTTGTTTGTTCTGAAGTTAATTTAATTTCAGCACCTAGATACACTTGGTGGATAGATTCAGGTGCCACTACTCACATAAGTGTATCTATGCAGGGTTGCCTGAGCTGCCGAAAGCCGAGTGATGATGAAAGATACATCTATGTAGGCAATGGCAAGCAAATTGAAGTTGAGGCAATAGGCACTTTTAGGTTATTATTAAAGACTGGAATTTATTTAGATTTGAAGGAGACTTTTATTGTACCGTCATTTAGGCGGAATTTAATTTCTGTTTCTGTATTGGACAAATCAGGATATTGTTGTTCTTTTGGAAACAGTCAGTTTAGTCTTTTTCAAAGTTTAAATCTTATTGGTTCTGGTTCTTTATCAAGTAATGATAACCTATATTTGCTTGATACGATTGCTTCATATAATGAAACCATGCATGTGGGTACTAAAAGAAAAGTAACTAATGAGAATTCTGTATCACTTTGGCACAAGAGATTAGGCCACATTTCTAAACAAAGAATTAAAAGGCTTGTGTCAAATGGAATTCTTGATTCACTTGATTTTTCAGATTCTGAAATCTGTATTGAGTGTATTAAAGGAAAACAAACAAATAAAAGGAGATTAGGTGCTAACAGATCTACAGAAGTCTTAGAACTAATACATACAGACATCTATGGACCATTCCCTACTGCTTCTTAGAATGGTCAACGATACTTTATTACGTTCATAGACGATTATTCACGTTATGGGTACCTTTATCTCATTCATGAGAAGTCCCAAGCCTTGGATGTGTTCAAATCCTTTAAAGCTGAGGTTGAAAATCAACTAAATAAAAGGATTAAAACAGTTAGATCTGACCGTGGTGGAGAATACTATGGTAGATATGACGGATCAGGTGAACAACGTCCAGGGCCATTTGCTAAATTCCTAGAGGAATGTGGAATCGTCCCACAGTACACCATGCCAGGAAGTCCTAACATGAATGGTGTAGCTGAAAGACGAAATAGGACATTAAAGGACATGGTAAGGAGTATGATTAGTCATACTACTTTGCCAGATTCACTCTGGGGAGAGGCATTAAAGATTCACTCAAAATCTCAAGAGTGGATCAATGCCATGAATGAGGAAATAAAGTCCATGAAAGACAACGAGGTTTGGGATCTTGTCCCATTGCCTGAAGGTATGAAACCTATTGGTTGTAAATGGATATTTAAAACCAAGAGGGATTCAAAAGGTAATGTGGAGAGATATAAGGCTCGCCTTGTTGCCAAAGGCTTTACTCAAAAGGAGGGCATTGATTATAAAGAGACTTTCTCTCCAGTTTCATCGAAAGACTCATTTAGAATAATAATGGCACTTGTGGCACATTTTGACCTTGAGTTGATGGAAAATTATACGCATATAATTAAATGTGGAGGTAACATTAAATAAATGTACCTACCTCTTGTAGCGCAGAAACTTGTTGCGGAAGCGTCTACCAAGATCCCGTTTGTTTTTGGTCACTGGTCCGGCTTTTACCCACTCGGGGTAAGAGCAGCTAGATCACAATCTAAATGCCCCTGAAAATTAAGACAGAAAACTGTGAGTGGGAACGAGCAGCCTTGCGGCATATACGTTTTCTCGTTACCAAATTATGAGGACCTCACCTCTATTTATAGAGGTCCTAATGGCTAGAGACCTAACTCTAGTTTAACTCAAACTCTTTCTGAGATAATATTTGGTAATTTAATTTAGATTAAATAACTCAATTTAATCTGGATAGGAACTCAATCCTTTATAGAGTCATGGGCGTATCCCAACTCTATCATCTCCCACTCGCACATGACGGAACGCATTCCAGTCTTAATCTTCAGTTATACTGGCAAATAGATTGTGTGACCAGCATACCTCGAGAGCACTAGTACTATACACCTGTTAGGGATATATAGCGTCTCGGAAAACAATATCCTCTTCTTCACGTATGCCTAACCCTAGATTGCCTTCTCACATTCACTGTTTTAACTCATGATCTCATAAAACAATTTTCGTGTTCACTATTATATTTCTACTCATAGAAACTATAATAGACCGGCCAGTGAACCACGAAACCTTATGAAAGTGATCAGAAGGCTATCTTCCCCTCTTACTGTATGCCATCCATCATGATTCAACTCGCTTTTCTAGTTAGATCCGCCAGGCCTAAATTTTTCCCGGACCTCTTGGAAACTAACTAAGCTAGCCACGTTGAACCATACTTCAGGGATAAGTTAAGGGTTCTGAGGGTAGTAATATAAATAGGGTCTCACAATAGGGAAAGTTGAGATCAGTAATATTATTAAATTCCCATCCCTGTGGTCACATAAGTACACACGGTATAAAACATGTGTTATGGTGTTCTTTCCTTCCCTTAAAGGAGCGCATGTCTCACATTTTGATAATGTGTATATTAAACACCATACAGAAGCGTAAGGTTGCGATGCACCGAAGCACCCAACTTTAGTCCGCTTACTTAAGGACTACTTCTGGCTTTTCAGACAGAACATGGTAGTTACATATAACTGACCATCGGATTTCATACAATCCTTATTTTGGATCTCAATCCAAAGCATACAACTTTATGTATGTCTTTATCTCGCACCTTAACAAGACTCATTTTGTAATTTCTGCAAGACGGCACTTTTATTTTGAACAGTCTCTCGAGCTTTCTCATATGTTCAAAAATTGCCTCATCTTAGTCTTTGCCAACTCATTGACAAAACTAAGGTAAACACCCTTGTGAGTGGGCTACTTCTCTGTCCGACATGCTCAATCTCATATCAATAACAGTAAATGTTTACACATAAATATTCACACTCATGTATTGCCAACAATGAACTTTAGTTATTATTCGCAAATAATAACGTTAAGGGATTATATAAAGTATAACAATACCAATTAAATTCTACGCAAACCTCGAGATCTAATGTGTCTCTCAAAACACATCTCTCGTCATAGGTTTACTCAACGGATCTACGTGCGTAAAAACGTACTGTAAGTTCACATCTCTCCTTGTGCAACAATATCTCTCGCGTATTGATACTTATTGCCGATACGCTTAGCTCCACTATAAGCTATCAACGACTGACTGTCACTAAAAACTGTCATTAATACCTCTAAGACAGTTACTCTTAAATGGCTCATAAACCATTTCAGACAAACTGTCTCCTGTACTGCAATTGAGGAAGTGACAAATTCAACTTCCACTATTGATAGGGCTACACGGGTTTAATTCTTGTTACTCCTCGAGATGGCACTCTTGCCAAACAAGAATTTAAACCTGAGGTGGATGCCTTCTCATCCACATCTCCTGCCCAATCAACGTCTCTGTATTCTCTCAATGCAGATCATTTTCTTAATAATAGAGAGAATAGGCTTCAGTACCTCTAAGGTATATAAGTATCCATTCAATTGCTTCCAATGTGCTTTGCCTGGGTTAGATTGATATCTATTTACCATGCCCACTGCATAACATATATCATGTCTTGTATATAACACTGCATATATAACACTACCCATGGCACTGTCATATATATTGAACGCTCCTCATACGTTCAATTTTTCTGACCTCATAGGACACACATCTTTGCTAAGAAACTGATTCTTGGCAATGGGGTAATCTATGAGTTTGCAGTATTGCATATTAAATTGGTCAAGGTCTTTGTTGATATATTTCTCTCAAGAAATAGACAACAATCTTCTTGAATGATCTCTTGAAATCTTAACTTCAAGAATGTAATATGCACAACTCATATTCTTTGTCTCAAAGTTGGATGATAATCAATCTTTGATTTTATTTACGTACCATTTATCATTTTCAGCTTTAACTATGTCGTCTACATACAATGCCAAAATGATGAATTCATTTTTATAGCTTTTACTATAAACACAATGATCTTCATCAATCATGTTGAACACATTCGACATGATTATATGATGAAGTCTCCAGCACTATTGTGTTGAAGACTGTTTAAGGCAATAGATTGAACACATCAATCAGCAAACCTTATGTTTGCTGCCTTTTTCGATGAAACGTGTAGATTGTTTCATCCATTTCTCCATTGAGAAAAGCAGTCTATTCATCCACTTGATGAAGCTCTACATTCAAACTCGCCACTGTGGCTAGAATGAACCTTATGGACGTAAATTTTACAATAGATGAGAAAGTCTACTCATAGTCAATCTCTTTCTATTGTATGAACCCTTTAGCGACTAGCCGAGCCTTATATCTTTCGATTCCTCTTTCAGCCTTTCACTTTACTTTGAGAATACATTTATTCTCAATTTGTGTCCTTCCAGTAGATCAACTAGTTCTCAAACATGGTTTGATCTCATGGATGCCAATTTCCTTTTCCATTGCTTTAGTCCATTTTTCTCTTAAATGGGCATGAAAGAGCTTTTTGAATAGGTTTTATGCTCTTTCCAGTCTTGTGGGATAACCAAAAGGGCTTCGTTGAGGCCTTCAATTTTAAATTGTCGGCATGAAACACTTATCCTTTTAGATTTTTGCAGTTCTGAATCTTGATAAACATGTCTCATATATTTATCGTGATTCACAATGCTCCCACTGGGATCATGTTCCATACTCTCACTGGAGTTAGGAATACTATATTCTTTCCTCCCACTGGAGTCAGGAATGCTCCCACTCGAATCAGGTCTCGAACATCCGGATCGTTTGGAGGATGAAGGTATTAACCTTCTTCCTCTAACTCCCTCCCACTCGGATGGAGTGATCCTGATCGTTCCTCTACCTGAAATTAATATAAAGTGAAATCTCAATTCACTTCGCCCAACTTAGAAAATGCATTCTCTTTAGAATGTGACGTCTAGTGATTCAAATTTTATCATTATGCCATTTTCTTACTGACCCATGAAAATGTATCCTTTTGATACTTCAGAATATCTCACATAGATACTCTTCTGCCTCTTGGTCTCAAATTTACCAAATTGAGGTATCATGGACGTAAGCATTATAACCCAAAAGTTATAAATGGCTTAGGTCAACTTGTCGACCATTTCACAACTCATAAGTTGTGGTAATGACAGATTTGGAGGGCATACAGTTCAGAACATATGTGGCAGTCAACAAAGCATCTCCCCAATAGGAGATAGGCAAATTTGCCTCTGCCATCATAGATCTAACCATATATATAGGAGAGTCTTATTTCTCCTTTCCTCAACACCGTTTTGTTGTGGATTTCAAGGAATGAACAACTGATATTCAATCCTTTTTCATCACATGAAACTTTAAGTTTATCTGTAAGATATTATTGACCTTTGTCAGTTCTTAAAGCTTTAATCTTTTTATCTAATTGATTCTCAGCTATACTCATATAAGTCGTGAAGCAACTCAATGCTTCTGACTTGTGAGAATTCAAATAGACATGACTATACCTAGTATAGTCATATATTAATGTGATGAAATAGTAGGCCCCATGCCTTACCCTCACATTCATTTGACCACATTCGTCAGAATGGACTAACTGCAATGGAAATTCGCTTTAGTTCCTTATTCGAATGATTTTCTAACTAGTTTTTCCTTTTAGGCAATGCTTACATGTAGGTAATTCAACCTTATTTAAATCGCCTACTAAACCTTCTTTGACTAACCGATTCATTCAGTTTTGTCCAATATGGTTTAATTTAGCATGCCATAATTTCACATTGTCCTCATAACTATGTGAAGAGTAAGAATCAATTAAAGGAAAAAATAGGTTTACTTAAATAGTTATGGTCTACATCCATAACAATAAAATCATTCAAGCATAAGTATACACTGTTATCCTCAAAAATAAATTGAAAACAAATTTCAATAAATCAAGAACAGAACCTAAATTTCATAACAAAGGTATCTCAATCCCTTGTTATATAATCCATTGGTTCTAAATCTATCACCCATAAAGGATGAAATTTAGAACTAGATACAAAAATTCCACTCACTCTTGAGTCAGAATAGTGTATCTTTAAAGACACAATGCAGTCTCTTTGCATAGTATCCTTTTAGGCAATTGAAACATTTCACTCTTGAATTGTTTACAACCCATTTGCCTTTGGACCTTTTGTGATTCTATTCCTTTTGCTTTTCAGGCTCTCAAGCCTTTTTCTTACCTCTATTGTTGAAGCTTATTTTATTATTCTAATGAGAACTCATTCTATTAGAACAGGACTGTGCCATATGCACTATGACATTGACCTTAATCATTGTCAGACAGTCCCTTTTAAGCTTCAAATGACAAGCGACATCCTCAAATGTCTTTATGCTTATCCATGTGAGTTAGTTGCATCTACACATGCTACCAACTCTTGGGTAAAGAACGGATAACAGTTTGGACCTTCTACTTATCAGTCACTTATGACTACTAAGCTCACTTTGCTCACTTTTCTTTTTTATCTCTCTTAAATGTTTTCGCATCGAATGATCAGACTTTTCTGATATGTATCAAATTTGATCTACAATGATCGGAGTTTATTCAGAGTCACATCTCTGAATTTCTCCTGCAAACC
The DNA here is from genome assembly GCA_947683425.1 of Excoecaria cochinchinensis. Taxonomy (NCBI): domain Eukaryota; kingdom Viridiplantae; phylum Streptophyta; class Magnoliopsida; order Malpighiales; family Euphorbiaceae; genus Excoecaria; species Excoecaria cochinchinensis. Next base: position 6,108,893 of record CANTUQ010000002.1, on the reverse strand, counting down.
AATCCACAGATATATTGCATTTTGATACTTGCGAAATTGCTTAGTGATGTGATACGACATAGGCATCTTGGTCCTGCTTGTGATATATACAGTCATCAACTGCATTTATATGAAAATCGAAAGAAATGACAATTTGATGAAATTTGTGATACCACTGACGAGAAGCCTGTTTGAGACCATAGATGGATTTCTTTAATTTACAAACCATTTGCTTTGAATGTTCTGAAACAAAGTTTTCTGGTTGTTCCATATAAATCGTTTCATCAATGTCGCCATTGAGAAACGCTGTCTTAACATCCATCTGATGCAACTCAAGGTCAAAATGTGCCACAAGTGCCATTATTATTCTAAAAGAGTCTTTCGATGAAACTGGAGAGAAAGTCTCTTTATAATCAATGCCTTCCTTTTGAGTAAAGCCTTTGGCAACAAGGCGAGCCTTATATCTCTCCACATTACCTTTTGAATCCCTCTTGGTTTTAAATATCCATTTACAACCAATAGGTTTCATACCTTCAGGCAATGGGACAAGATCCCAAACCTCGTTGTCTTTCATGGACTTTATTTCCTCATTCATGGCATTGATCCACTCTTAAGATTTTGAGCTTTCAATGGCTTGACGGAAGTTGATTGGATCATCTTCCATCATTTCATTGTCTACCTCATGCTCTTGGAGAAATACAATATAATCATCTGAAATTGCACTTCTCCTTTCTCTAGTGGATCTTCTTAATGGCATTTGTTCTTGAGGTTGTTGAGTTTGTTCTTCAGGAATAACCTGTTGAACAGGATCCAGGAGATTTTCGACATTGTCTTGTGGTTCTGGTGTTGCTTCTTGAACCATGTCAGGAAGAAAATTTTGATCCTGATCATGGTCAATCACAACTGTAGGAAGAGAAATAAATTCCTCTTCAAAGACAAAGTTTCTAACCTTATCTCCCCCTCCAAATTCAACATCCTCAAAGAACTTAGCATTTCCCGTCTCAAAAAATGATCTTTTAGTGGGATCATAAAATTTGTACCCCCGAGACCTTTCAGAATATCCAACAAAATAGCTACTGACCGTTCTTGAGTCCAATTTTGTTTCATTTGGCCTATAAGGCCTTGCCTCAGTTGGACAACCCCAAATGTGTAAATGTTTTAAGCTGGGTTTCTTACCCGTCCATAGTTCATAAGGGGTTTTGGTAGTTGCTTTAGTTGGAACTCTGTTAAGGATGTAAGCAGCAGTCTTTAATGCCTCTCCCTAGAGTGAATCTGGCAAAGTAGTATGACTAATCATACTCCTTACCATGTCCTTTAATGTCCTATTTCGTCTTTCAGCTACACCATTCATGTTAGGACTTCCTGGCATGGTGTACTGTGGGACGATTCCACATTCCTCTAGCAATTTAGCAAATGGCCCTGGATGTTGTTCACCTGATCCGTCATATCTACCATAGTATTCTCCACCACGGTCAGATCTAACTGTTTTAATCCTTTTATTTAGTTGATTTTCAACCTCAGCTTTAAAGGATTTGAACACATCCAAGGCTTGGGACTTCTCATGAATGAGATAAAGGTACCCATAACGTGAATAATCGTCTATGAATGTAATAAAGTATCGTTGACCATTCCAAGAAGCAGTAGGGAATGGTCCACAGATGTCTGTATGTATTAGTTCTAAGACTTCTGTAGATCTGTTAGCACCTAATCTCCTTTTATTTGTTTGTTTTCCTTTAATACACTCAATACAGATTTCAGAATCTGAAAAATCAAGTGAATCAAGAATTCCATTTGAAACAAGCCTTTCAATTCTTTGTTTAGAAATGTGGCCTAATCTCTTGTGCCAAAGTGATACAGAATTCTCATTAGTTAATTTTCTTTTAGTACCCACATGCATGGTTTCATTATATGAAGTAATCGTATCAAGCAAATATAGGTTATCATTACTTGATAAAGAACCAGAACCAATAAGATTTAAACTTTGAAAAAGACTAAACTGACTGTTTCCAAAAGAACAACAATATCCTGATTTGTCCAATACAGAAACAGAAATTAAATTCCGCCTAAATGACGGTACAATAAAAGTCTCCTTCAAATCTAAATAAATTCCAGTCTTTAATAATAACCTAAAAGTGCCTATTGCCTCAACTTCAATTTGCTTGCCATTGCCTACATAGATGTATCTTTCATCATCACTCGGCTTTCGGCAGCTCAGGCAACCCTGTATAGATACACTTATGTGAGTAGTGGCACCTGAATCTATCCACCAAGTGTATCTAGGTACTGAAATTAAATTAACTTTAGAACAAACAAAAGCATGAATGTACCTTTCTTTGCACGCCAAGCATGATATTTGGTACAATCCTTTTTCTTATGAGAAGTTCCTTTACAGAAGAAGCAACCAGATTGTTGAATTTTATCTTTATTTTCCTTACGTTGCTTCTTTTGTTCAGCAGCTTCTGTATCCTTCTTCTTTTTTGTTATTATAGCCCTTGGAAGATAATGCCAAGTGATCACTTTCTGCTTTTCCAAGCTTTATCCTATCTTCCTCATTCACCAGATGAGAAATGAGCTCATTAAGAGTCCACTTCTCCCTTTGAGTATTATAACTGACCTGAACCTGATTGAATTGTGAAGGAAGAGAGATAAAAACTAAATGCACCAATAAATCCTCAGAAATTTCTAATTTTAGTGCCTTTAGCCTGGATGCAATCTGCTCCATTGCCAAAATATATTCCCTTATGCTCCCATTGCCCTTATACCTCATGGAAACAAGTTTGTTTATCAAACTACTTGCTTCCGCCTTTTCACTTTTAGCAAAGCATTTTTCAAGATTTTCAAGGAACGATTTGGCATTTTGATTTTCGGACGCAGTGTCCTTGATTATATCTTGAATTGCACGCCTCATGATCATTAGACTTAAGCGATTTGAGCGCTCCCACTTCTCAAAGTTTCTCTTTTGTTCTGAGGAACTTTCAGCTGTAAGAGGAGCAGGAGGCTCAACCCGAAGCGCATAGTTTAGATCCATGCAACCTAGAACGATAGTAACGTTCTCTTTCCATTTCTTAAAATTTGTGCCATTCAGCATAGGAAGTGAATTAATATTTGCAGATATTGAACCAGTAGAGGTATTTTCTGAATTCAGAGAACAACAAAAAATATATCAAGCTCACAATTAATACTTTAAATTTCATAAAATAATAGATTCAAAATAATGGCCAATCCCATCACAAGACACCTAACACAACATTGAAATTTAGTCTTTGGACAGAAAAATCAATTTGTAAGTGGTAATCTTGGTGCAGTAATCAAATATTGATAATAAATTCCTGTCAAATATCAAGCCTTTCTTTGGACCGACTCAACATTCACATGGAAACCCAAATAATTATCACATATTTATTACCACAAATATGTTCTAATTTCGGCCAGACAATAATAACCTTCCTTTGGGCCGGCTATTATCCGCATAAAATTTCGAACATAAATATATATTCTTTCCTAATATTTTGATTTAATTAACCTACACAATAGAGGTTACTTTGGCAACATATTGTTTCAATTAAATAAATTAAAATATCAGTAATTAAATCTTATGCCAATTTTGAATCTAAACTTTAATTATACAAATAAACGTAAAAATATTAATCATAATCCTGAATAATTAATATTTTACATTAAAATTATAACACAAGATAATAATATAAACAGAATTTATTCATAGAAGTGATAGTATACCAGTTCATATGAATTATGGGCAAAAGGGATTAAAGAATGAATAAATAAATAAATTCTGTTACATCTTTATATATTGAAACAATCCAAAGCACACAAAAGAGTATAGCTCAATGGATGGAGACTTGTAAAGATATGCCAAGGTAAAGGGTTCAAATCCAATCACGGTAAAAGGCAACCTTTTAATTAACATGGACCCAGAATGACAATTATACCCCCTCAAAGACATACAATTACCAAATCGTCCATCTTTAATCCAAAGACTAGATTACCCTCAATAGAATAACAAAATTACAATTATGTATCATCTTCAACCTCACCTCTCATCTGTGCAACGGGATTCCCTTTTTCTACTGAACCAGTTATTTTTTTTTTTATTAACAGAATACAATATCTATTCCATGATACAAAAGCCAGCCAAATTCATGAAACCCGAAATAAAGGAATTTATGTGCCGTGAAATCCAAACACAAAACCGAAATAAAATAATTTGTTTGCCGAGAAATCCAAAATTAAAATAATATTCATCAAGCAATTTGATTATACAGGGAGATAAAAGAAAACAACGAAACCCAAAAGCAATCAAATTGCTAAACCCAAATTCCATATAAGGCAAATAATGGCAACAGTAAATCATGCCCAATATTTCTCGGCAAAAAAAAAATAAACAAAATTGTGATTCAATTATGCCGAATCCATAAAAACGAAGTTGTACAGCATAATAAGAAACAACCGCAACCGAAAAATAAGCCAAAATTTGATTAAAATCCTTAATTAATTTAAACGAATCAAAACCCTAAAAAACAATTCTTAATGATTCAACATGAATATAAGGCTCTGATACCAATTGTTAGAAAATTGTTAAATAAACAATAGCCCATAAATCGATCATGTCAAAACATTAAGAATAGAATAAATGCGGAAGCATACTTGAATCCACAGCCATTAAAATATGTTGAAGGTTTTAGGGTTTCTAGTTGACACAGAGATCTGAATTTTTCTCTGAAGCGATGGGATACTAGAGAGAAAATTAGGGTTAGGGTTACTCTGTGCAACCAGGACCATAACCTATTTATAGAATAACTTATTTACTAATTTGCCCATCATAAATTAGTTTAAAGTCCTTTAGGTTTCTACACATTTAAAATAACCTCCATATTTTAATAAGACGACTATTAAGTCCAATTTGGCTTTAACTTAATCAGATCACTTTTATTTGGACTAAAACTTTAATAGCTTATAATATACAATATTCACATATTTAATTTATATAGGTCCATAAATTCCAACAATATGATGGAAAATTATACGCATATAATTAAATGCGGAGGTAACATTAATAAATGATACCAACCTCTTGTAGCGCAGAAACTCGTTGCGGAAGCGTCTACCAAGATCCCGTTTGTTTTTGGTCACTGGTCCGGCTTTTATCCACTCGGGATAAGAGCAACTTGTTCACAATCTAAATGCCCCTGAAAATTAAGATAGAAAACTGTAAGTGGGAACGAGCAACCTTACGGCATATACGTTTTCTCGTTACCAAATTATGAGGACCTCACCTCTATTTATAGAGGTCCTATAGGCTAGAGACCTAACTCTAGTTTAACTCAGACTCTTTCTGAGATAATATTTGGTAATTTAATTTAGATTAAATAACTCAATTTAATCTTGATAGGAACTCAATCCTTTATAGAGTCATGGGCGTATCCCAACTCTATCATCTCCCACTCGCACATGACGGAATGCATTCCAGTCTTAATCTTCAGTTATACTGGCAAATAGATTGTGTGACCAGCATACCTCAAGAGCACTAGTGCTATACACCTGTTAGGGATATATAGCGTCTCGGAAAACAAGATCCTCTTCTTCACGTATGCCTAACCCTAGATTGCCTTCTCACATTCACTGTTTTAATTCATGATCTCGTAAAACAATTTTCGTGTTCACTATTATATTTCTACTCATAGAAACTATAATAGGCTAGCCAGTGAACCACGAAACCTTATGAAAGTGAACAAAATGCTATCTTCCCCTCTTACTGTATGCCATCCATCATGATTCAACTCGCTTTTCTAGTTAGATTCGCCAGGCCTAAATTTTTCCCGGACCTCTTGGAAACTAACTAAGCTAACCACATTGAACCATACTTCAGGGATAAGTTAAGGGTTCTAAGGGTCGAAATATAAATAGGGTCTCACAATAGGGAAAGTTGAGATTAGTAATATTATTAAATTCCCATCCCTTTGGCCACTTAAGCACACATGGTATAAAACATGTGTTATGGTGTTCTTTCCTTCCCTTAAAGGAGCGCATGTCTCACATTTTAATAATGTGTATATCAAACACCATACAGAAGCGTAAGGTTGCGATGCACCGAAGCACCCAACTTTAGTCCGCTTACTTAAGGACTGCTTCTGGCTTTTTAGACAGAATATGGTAGTTACGTTTAACTTACCATCGGATTCCATACAATCCTTATTTGGATCTCAATCCAAAGCATACAACTTTATATATGTCTTTATCTTACGCCTTAATAAGACTCATCTTATAATTTCTGCAAGACGGCACTTTTATTTTGAACAAGCTCTCGAGCATTCTCATTTGTTCAAAAATTGCCTCATCTTAGTTTTTGCCAACTCATTGACAAAACTAAGGTAAACACCCTTGTGAGTGGGCTACTTCTCTGTCTGACATGCTCAATCTCATATCAATAACAGTAAATATTTACACATAAACATTCACACTCATGTATTGCCAACAATGAACTTTGGTTATTATTCACAAATAATAACGTTAAGGGATTATATAAATTATAACCGTACCAATTAAATTCTACGCAAACCTCGAGATCTAATGTGTCTCTCAAAACACATCTCTCGTTATAGGTTTACTCAACGGATCTGCGTGCGTAGAAAGGTACTGTAAGTTCATATCTCTCCTTGTGCAACAATATCTCTCGCGTATTGATACTTAATGTCGATATGCTTAGCTCCACTATAAGCTATCAACGACTGACTGTCACTAAAGACTGTCATTAATACCTCTAAGACAGTTACTCTTAAATGGCTCAAAAACCATTTCAGCCAAACTGTCTCTTGTACTGCAATTGAGGAAGTGACAAATTCAACTTCCACTATTGATGGGGCTACACAAGTTTAATTCTTGTTATCTCATGAGATGGCACTCTTTCCAAACAAGAATATAAACCTGAGGTGGATGCCTTCTCATCCACATCTCCTGCCCAATCAACGTCTCTGTATTCTCTCAATATAGATCATTTTCTTAATAATAGAGAGAATAGGCTGCAGTACCTCTAAGGTATATAAGTATCCTTTCAATTGCTTCCAATGTGCTTTGCCTGGGTTAGATTGATATCTATTTACCATGCTCACTGCATAGCATATATCATGTCTTGTATACAACACTGCATACATAAGACTACCCATGGCACTGTCATATATAGAACGTTCCTCATACGTTCAATTATTCTGGCGTCATAGGACATAGATTTTGGCTAAGAAACTGATTCTTTGCAATGGGGTAATGTATGAGTCTACAATTATGCATATTAAATCGCTCAAGATCTTTGTTGATATATTTCTCTCAAGAAACAGACAACAATCTTCTCGAATGATCTCTTGAAATCTTAACTTCAAGAAGTAATATGCATGACCCATATCCTTTGTCTCAAAGTTGGACAATAACCAATCTTTGATTTTATTTACGTACCATTTATCATTTTCAGCTTTAAGTACGTCATATACATACAATGCCAAAATGATAAATTCATTTTCAGAGCTTTTACTATAAACACAATGATTTTCATCAATCATGCTGAACATGTTCGACATGATTCTATGATGAAATCTCAAGTACCATTGTGTTGAAGACTGTTTAAGGCAATAGATTGAACACATCAATCAGCAAACCTTATGTTTGCTGCCTTTTCTGATTAAACCTATAGGTTATTCCATCCATTTCTCCATTGAGAAAGGCAGTATTTTCATCCTATTGATGAAGCTCTACGTTCAAACTCACCACTATGGCCAGTATTAACCTTATGTACGTAAATCTTACAACAGATAAGAAAGTCTACTCATAGTCAATCTCTTTCTATTGTATGAACCCCATAGCGACTAGCTGAGTCTTATATCTTTCGATACCTCTATCAGCCTTTCGCTTTGCTTTGAGAATACATTTATTCTCAATTTGTGTCCTTCCAGTAGATCAAATAGTTCTCAAACATGGTTTGATCTCATGGATGCAATTTCTTTTTCCATTACTTTAATCCATTTCCTTAGATGGGCATGAAAAAGCCTTTTGAATATTTTTGTGCTCTTTCTTTTCTTGTGGGATAACTAAAAGGGCTTCATTCCAACTTTCGATTTTTCAAATCGTCAGCATGAAACACTTATCCTTTTAGATTTTTGCAGTTCTGAATCTTAATAAACATGTCTCATATATTTATCGTGATTCACAATGCTCCCACTGGGATCATGTTCCATACTCCCACTGGAGTCAGGAATCCTTCATTCTTTGACTCCCACTGGAGTTAAGAATGCTCCCACTCGAATCAGGTCTCGAACATCCGGATCGTTTGGAGGATGGAGGTCTTAACCTTCTTCCTCTAACTCCCTCCCACTCGGATGGAGTGATCCTGATAGTTCCTCTACCTGAGATTAATAGGAAGTGAAACCTCAATTCACTTCACCAAACTTAGAAAATTTATTCTCTTAAGAATATGACGTCTGGTGATTCAATTTTTGTCATTATGCCATTTTCTTACTTACCCACGAAAATGTATCCTTTTGATACTTTAGAATATCTCACATAGATACTCTTTTTACCTCTTGGTCTCAAATTTACCAAATTGAGGTATCATGGACGTAAGTATTATAACCCAAAGGTTGTAAATGGCTTAGGTCAGCTTGTTAACCCGTTCACAACTCATAAGTTATGGTAATGACAGATTTGGAGGGCATACAGTTCAGAACATATATGACAGTCAATAAAGCATCTCCCCAATAGGAGATAGGCAAATTTGCCTCTGCCATTAGAGGTCTAACCATGTATATAGGAGAGTCTTATTTCTCCTTTCCTCAACACCGTTTTGTTGTGGATTTCAAGGAATGAACAACTGATATTCAATCCTTTTTCATCACATGAAACTTTAAGTTTATCTGTAAGATATTACTGACCTCTGTCAGTTCTTAAAGTTTTGATCTTTTTATCTAATTGATTCTCAGCTATACTCATATAAGTCGTGAAGCAACATAATGCTTCTGACTTGTGAGAAATCAAATAGACATGACCATACCTAGTATAGTCATATATTAATGTGATGAAATAGTAGGCCCCATGCCTTACCCTCACATTCATTTGACCACATTAGTCAGAATGGACTAACTGCAATGGAAATTCGCTTTAGTTCCTTGTTCGAATGATTTTCTAACTAGTTCTTCCTTTTAGGCAATGCTTACATATAGGTAATTCAACCTTATTTAAATTGCTTACATGTAGGTACAGTTGTGATTGACCATGATCAGGATCAAAATTTTCTTCCTAACACGGTTCAAGAAGCAACACCAGAACCACAAGACAATGTCGAAAATCTCCTGGATCCTATTCAATAGGTTATTCCTGAAGAACAAACTCAACAACCTCAAGAACAAATGCCATTAAGAAGATCCACTAGAGAAAGGAGAAGTGCAATTTCAGATGATTATATTGTATTTCTCCAAGAGCATGAGGTAGACAATGAAATGATGGAAGATGATCCAATCAACTTCCGTCAAGCCATTAAAAGCTCAAAATCTCAAGAGTGGATCAATGCCATGAATGAGGAAATAAAGTCCATGAAAGACAACGAGGTTTGGGATCTTGTCCCATTGCCTGAAGGTATGAAACCTATTGGTTGTAAATGGATATTTAAAACCAAGAGGGATTCAAAAGGTAATGTGGAGAGATATAAGGCTCGCCTTGTTGCCAAAGGCTTTACTCAAAAGGAAGGCATTGATTATAAAGAGACTTTCTCTCCAGTTTCATCGAAAGACTCTTTTAGAATAATAATGGCACTTGTGGCACATTTTGACCTTAAGTTGCATCAGATGGATGTTAAGACAACGTTTCTCAATGGCGATATTGATGAAACGATTTATATGGAACAACTAGAAAACTTTGTTTCAGAACATTCAAAGAAAATGGTTTGTAAATTAAAGAAATCCATCTATGGTCTCAAACAGGCTTCTCGTCAGTGGTATCACAAATTTCATCAAATTGTCATTTCTTTCGGTTTTCATATAAATGCAGTTGATGAATGTATATATCACAAGTTCAGTGGGAGTAAGTACATTTTTCTAGTATTATATGTTGATGACATATTGCTTGCCAGCAATGATATAGGCATATTGCACGAAACCAAGAGATTTCTATCAAAGAAATTTAAAATGAAAGATCTTGGCGACGCCTCTTTTGTATTAGGAATTAAGATATACCGGAATCGCTCTCAGGGCATTCTTGGATTATCACAAAAGAGCTATATCGAAAAGATTCTCAAAAGGTTTGGCATGCAAAATTGTAAACCAGGAGATACCCCAGTAGCTAAAGGAGATAAGCTTAGTCGCAATCAGTGCCCTAAGAATGAACTCGAGTCTAAGGAAATGCAAAACATTCCTTATGCTTCAGCTATAGGAAGTCTAATGTATGCTCAAGTTTGTACACGTCCGGATATTGCATACATTGTTGGAATATTAGGCAGATATTTAAGTGAACCAGGCATGGATCATTGGAAAGCAGCCAAAAGGGTTATGCGGTATCTACAGAGAACAAAAGATTACATGCTCACATATAAGAGATCGGATCAGCTAGAGATCATTGGGTATTCCGACTCTGATTTTGCTGGATGCCAAGACAGTCGAAAATCCACTTCAGGCTACATTTACTTGCTGGCTGGAGGAGCCATTTCTTGGAAAAGCGTGAAACAATCACTCACGGCTTCTTCCACCATGGAAGCTGAATTTGTAGCATGTCATGAGGCATCAAATCAAGGGATATGATTGAAAAATTTTATCACAGGGCTGCGAATTGTGGATAGTATTGAAAGACCATTAAAGTTATTTTGTGACAATAAATCAGCAGTGTTGTATTCCAACAACAATAGGAGCTCTTCGAAGTCTAAACATATAGACATTAAGTTCCTGATTGTTAAAGAAAGAGTTCAGAGTGGTCAAATATCTATAAAGCATATTGGCACAAACTCCATGATTGCGGATCCGCTTACTAAAGGATTAATACCCAAGGTCTTTCATGAGCACACTGCTCACATGGGTGTTATACTATTAGATGATATATCAATTTAGTGGGAGTTTGTACTTACAGATGCTTGAATTTATTTTGGTTGTCAAGTCATATGGATATTTTTATGGGTACATAAAGTTTATCATTCAGTTATACAATTTCCACTCTCTACTTTGTTTGATCTCATTAAGCAATAAGGTTGGACCAGTTGAAAATAGGCATGTTAAAGATCACATTACATGATATTTTCATGCTACACATCCATATTTGATCCTATGTTGATATAATTCATGAACGGGATTGTCAAAGACGATTTCAGTTATGATAGCATTTTTGAGCTCATAAAGTATTATATAATATACAACTAATGAGGTTATCGCATATTTATATCTATAAGGTCCAAGTGGGAGATTGTTGGAATTTATGGACCTATATAAATTAAATATGTGAATATTGTATATTATAAGCTATTAAAGTTTTAGTCCAAATAAAAGTGATCTGATAAAGTTAAAGCCAAATTGGACTTAATAGTCGTCTTATTAAAATATGGAGGTTATTTTAAATGTGTAGAAACCTAAAGGACTTAAAACTAATTTATGATGGGCAAATTAGTAAATAAGTTATTCTATAAATAGGTTATGGTCCTGGTTGCACAGAGTAACCCTAACCCTAATTTTCTCTCTAGTATCCCATCGCTTCAGAGAAAAATTTTCCACATTTAATTATATGCGTATAATTTTCTATTAACTCGAGGTCAAAATGTGCCACAAGTGCCATTATTATTCTAAAAGAGTCTTTCGATGAAACTGGAGAGAAAGTCTCTTTATAATCAATGCCTTCCTTTTGAGTAAAGCCTTTGGCAACAAGGCGAGCCTTATATCTCTCCACATTACCTTTTGAATCCCTCTTGGTTTTAAATATCCATTTACAACCAATAGGTTTCATACCTTCAGGCAATGGGACAAGATCCCAAACCTCGTTGTCTTTCATGGACTTTATTTCCTCATTCATTGCATTGATCCACTCTTGAGATTTTGAGCTTTCAATGGCTTGATGGAAGTTGATTGGATCATCTTCCATCATTTCATTGTCTACCTCATGCTCTTGGAGAAATACAATATAATCATTTGAAATTGCACTTCTCCTTTCTTTAGTGGATCTTCTTAATGGCATTTGTTCTTGAGGTTGTTGAGTTTGTTCTTCAGGAATAACCTGTTGAACAGGATCCAGGAGATTTTTGACATTATCTTGTGCTTCTGGTGTTGCTTCTTGAACCGTGTCAGGAAGAAAATTTTGATCCTGATCATGGTCAATCACAACTATAGGAAGAGAAATAAATTCCTCTTTAAAGACAAAGTTTCTAACCTTATCTCCCCCTCCAAATTCAACATCCTCAAAGAACTTAGCATTTCCCATCTCAAAAAATGATCTTTTAGTGGGATCATAAAATTTGTGCCCTCGAGACCTTTCAGAATATCCAACAAAATAGCTACTGACCGTTCTTGAGTCCAATTTTGTTTCATTTGGCCTATAAGGCCTTGCCTCAGTTGGACAACCCCAAATGTGTAAATGTTTAATTTAGCATGCCATAATTTCACATTGTCCTCATAACTATGCCAAATGAGTCGGTCAGCCACGTGTCGTCCTCTAATCAGAGCCGTTGTTTTTGCATCCTGGCATGTGGCTAAACAGATCTAAAATTTTATGTGTAAAATTATTAGATCTGGGATGCATATAACACAACAAAATTTTTTTTTTGTGTGAAAAATATATATGCGTGTATATTTCGGCTCGATTTCGTGCATGTGTACTGTCACACCCCATAAGTGGCTTAATCGGAAATTAGCAATTTTAAATGGATATTTAAGGACAATTGAGTAATTTATTAGTGAGAGAGGATTTAATTGTAAGGAAATAAAAGTATTTGTATTACAGATTTTATTTTAGTGAGTAAAAGGTAATTGTCAAGGACTTATTAGTAATTTTTGTTGGATCAAATTGTAAAAGAGGATTAAGTGGGTCTGTGAACTGTGCATGTGTGCCAAGTGGAGAGTGAGTGTGTGTGTACGTGGGTGGGAGGAAAGAAAGGGGCTGGAAGTTTTTAGTTTCTGGAAACTAAACACATGAGGTTTTCTCTCTTTTGCTCTCTCTCACGTTAGCCATCTCTTCCCTCTCCATTTTCTGTTCTTTTTTCCATTTGCATGCGTGTGTGTTCATCTATTTTGAGAGCTTTGGTTTTGAGTTTTGAAGCTTCAGAAGGTGAGTTTGGTTCTCCATCTTCTCTGTTTAAAGATTGTTAATTGCTGTTTCTTTGGATTGATTTTGGGTCTATTGTTGGTATGTAATCTGTTGAAGAGAAGAAGAAGGATAAAGGGAAGGAGAAGGTTGTTGATTGAAGAGGATCACAGTGGGCGTTTTTGGACTTCAGTAACAGGTTTGGGAGTGTCTGTCTTTACTTGTTCTGGATCCTGTTTACAGTTCGGATATTAATGTATTTATGTGTGTTTGTACATCTAAATGCATGAGAAATGTTCTGTGTTTACATGATTTAGGTAGAAAAGAATGACGTGAGTTGCTAAATGAGATCAGTATGCATGAGTTTGAAAGAGAAATTCTAATTAGTCGATGTTCTGGTATTACCTCTGTTTGATTAGTAAAAAGATGTTATTGATATTGTAATTGCTACAAATGTGCTTTGAAGACCAGAAGGTATATGTTAGCATGAATTTTTGCATGAAAATTTGATGTAGACAAATTGGGATTTGAGTTTGAGTTATACTCTGCTTTTCACGTTTTTCTGGTTTTTATGCTTTTCTGGGAATTCTGAGAAGTTGGAGGAAGGAGAAGAAAGTTGTGAGAGGAAGATCACGTGACGTGATGGGGCATCACGCCGTGACCTCCCTCCTTTGGGAAGTCACGTGGCGTGATGAAGCATCACGCCGTGACCTGCCTCCCTTGGCGAAGTCGCGACGTGATGAAGCATCACGCCTCGCGACCTCGCCTGCCTCCCTGCGTGTCACGAGATTTCATCTCGTGACTTCTCTTCCTCTCCTCTCAGGCGTCACGAGACGTGACTGATGGTCACGCCGTGACTGCCAGCTCCTCTGCGTGGCGCTTGCGAGAAACCAGCGTCACGAGACGTGACGAATGGTCACGGCGTGACCGGCCTCTACCTGCTGCCCTGTTTTCTTAAAACAAAGTTTAACTTCTGATTTCAAGGGTTTTAGCACTACATGACAAATGTTTGAGTTTAAAATCTGTATTGAAATTAATAATTGCTTAGTATTGAGTTGTATACTTAATTAAATAATTAATGTATATAATTTACTAGTTTATATTTTACATGAACATAAATTAACTTAAATGTGAATTATTTATACTTCTGCCTCTAGTAATTGATACTGGATGTATTTAAATGTTTCGGAATTTGATTTAGACACATGTACACGTGAAATATGTATTTGCATTTAGTTGTATTTAATATTGATATTGGTGCTTGAATTATGAGTTGAGTTTTAAGCCTGAATAGTCTTAGTAGTGGATAAGTAAGCTCTTACTTAGGTCAGTGTGTGTGTGCAGCTGCTATATGATAAAACATTTTATGTGGGTCCGTTTGGATCCTTGTTTCGACCATGTTTGGTCTATATGGATTTAATGCGAGACATTGGTCTCTATATGAAAAGTACATGTTTGAGACTCATGTCTCTATATGCTTGGGATACTGTGTCCTATCAGTATCCAATTGACCGCATCCACTTCTAGAGAGTATTTTGCGACTAATCAGGCTATTTGTTGAAATGTGTTGCATATGTTGAGATGTATTTCTGGACATGATTACAAGTATATAATGTATATGAATTCTTGCATAGCTTTATATCACACCTTGAACCTGTACACTTGAAATGATGAGAATTATGAATTGAATACTTAATTGCTTGTAATGTATATATTTATGCATGTCAAGTAAGAAATTTAGAGACATGTTTACATGTGATTTGATGCCTTGCTTTTGAATCATTAGTTTATTATTGTATAAATATTGTATATGTGTATTGTATGTCTGTTTTGTTTCTCCCCACTAAGCGTTATCGCTTAGCACGGGCTCTTTTCCCGTGCAGGTGGCGAGTTTAGCTTGGAGTCAGATATCTGCAGGTCGGCCACTAGGAGTCTTTTGATGAAGTTATTTTTGAAGTCTTCCGCTGTAAATTTTTGTATATGGCTTGTGTATAGCTTTGTAAAGGAACAAATATTATTTTTGTATATGTATTTGCTTACGAGCCTCTTTTTGTAAAACGATATTGATATATGTTACATGTAAACAGGTTTTATTATTAAATGATTAAAAGTTTCTTTACATCTCATTTGGTTTTTATTTATACATGTGTATGTGGATTCGTTTATATGTGTTTATCCACGTGGCACTCCGGTATCCTTCCAACGGGGATGGCGGGGTGTTACATGTACACCGAAACCCGAGGGGACGAACATGAGTGTTCTAAACAGCTAACTAAAAATCGGGATTTTTTATTTTTGACCTCACCATTGGATTCACAGACCCTAAAAACCCCCCACCGGCCGGAACCGGAGAGTCAGAAACGGTCGGCAAGGCGGCGCGTGGAGCACACGCGCTCCAACTCGTTCGGCGCATGCGCGTGGGCGGTGGCCCACACGCGCGTGCCACGTGTCAGCAGTATTGCGTCACTACTGACACGTGGCCCAATGGCCGACCGCCACGTGGATGGCAGAGGCCATGCCACGTGGCACAACGTGGGGCGGACACGTGGGCAAATTAGAGGACGACACGTGGCTGACTGAGGTCGTGCCACGTGTCATGATGACGTGTCATACAGCTGACACGTGGCCCAACCAAGGAGAGACACGTGGACCAATGAGGCGGTGCCACGTGTCATGCCGTGTGTTATTGATGACGTGGCATCAATTACACGTGGCCCAATCAGGGGTCGCCACGTGTCAGAATGAGGTCTGCCACGTGGCAATGCTGACATGTCATGCGTGACATGTGGACAAATGAGACACCGCCACGTGGCACCAGCTGGACCAATAGCTTGCAGACACGTGGCATGACTGGATGAAGACACGTGGCACGCTGTGGTTGTGACACGTGTCTGGTCGAGTGGGAGGGGGCGCGTGAAGGCGCGTGGGCGCGTCTATCTCCCTCTGGTCGGCGCGTGTGGGTGCGTGCGGTGTCTTCCGACCACCATTTCAGCTCCAATTTTTGTCAAATAATTTTTAAAAATTATTTCTGATTTTTTGGTTATGTTTACAAAATTTTTTAATGACCAGAAAATATATTTTGTAATTTTTGAAATTTAAATGTGTTTAATTTCAAAATAAAATATTAAATATTGTAGAAAATGTGTTTTCTGCATTCAATTAATTTTTTAAAAATATTTTGAAAAATTTTTTAAGTTGCTGTCCTTATTTATTAATTGAAATGCGTTTCAATTATGTGTATTTATACATTAGTGTATAAATTTTACCTGTAATATGTTACAGAAAAGTTAAAGAAGGACACTAGTACTTCCTTATGAAACGCATAGGTTATTTTAAGAATTGCAAGGGTACAATCAATAAGTAACATGAAAATGCGAAGGAAGTTTTGAGCTGATGATATTGATGCAACAGTGCATCATAAAATACATATGTGAGAACAAATGTAAGAGTGCATTTGAACTGGTGGTCCGAGTATGAAAATAAAATTTTGGTTTAGCAAAAGAAAAGTGTTGAGAAGTAACACTAAAATTCTGTGATGGTGTTGAGAAATGGACGGAGCGTGCATTGTCCATGGTTTCATCATTTGACTTATGAGTCGCTTGATAAATTGATTAAATTGGTCAAAGAAATAATCCCAATATCAAGAAAGATTTTATGAAATCTGGATTTCTAAAATAGTTGACATAAGTGTCAATTTGAGTTAGCGTTTATTTTTGTTAAATGGGATTTATGTTTCCTATTAATATTTGACATGAGTGTCTTATTTTGGAATTATTGGATTTTAATTATTGGTTAAATAAATGTGTTTATTTACTTATTATGATGGCATTTAACTTTATAATAAATGAGTTTATTTTAATTGTTAATTGTCTTGCGATATTTTATGAGTAAAATAATTGCATGTTTATTAAGTAAAGGCTTAATAAAGATCCCCTCATAAGTTTGAGAACTTGATAATCTAATAATTCAGATTTATTATGCATGAAATTTTAACATATAAGGTTGGACATTAGGACTTAGAGGGTAATTGGATACTATAAGTAGCCTTTTCGAATTTGAGTCTAATAGAAAATTTTACTAGGTTATTATTTCAGGTGCATAATAAATTGCATGTGTTGCCTTATCTCCTTTAAAAATGTGCAATATTGTTCCATTTGAGATCAAAGGATCCTAATGGATGCTACTTCCAAGTGACAATTATGAAATTTGGAATACAAAGGTCCAAAATGTGCTTATAGAGCAAGAGGCTCTTAAATCCTAAAATTCAGTTATGGCTGAATTTGAGGATGACACTATAACGCAGCATAAGTAGGACCGGGATGCCTATGTTGCATCACATCACTAAGCAATTTCGCAAGTATCAAAATGCAATAGATCTATGGATCGATTTGCAGGAGAAATTTAGAGATGTGACTCTGAATAAGCTCCGATCATTGACGATCAAATTTGATATATATCAGAAAATGTCTGATTATTCGATGCGAAAACATCTAAGAGAGATGGAAAGGAAAAGTGAACTTAGTGAACCTAGTCATAAGTGACTGATGAGCAGTAGGTCCAAACCGTTATCCGTTCTTTACCCAAGAGTTGGTAGCATGTGTAGATGCAACTAACTCTCATGGATAAGCAGAAAGACATTTGAGGATGTCGCTTGTCATTTGAAGCTTAAAGGGACCGTCTGACAATGATTAAGGTCAATGTCATAGTGTATATGGCACAGTCCTATTCTAATAGAATGAGTTCTCATTAGAACAAGATAATAAGCTTCATTAATAGGGATAAAGAAAAGGCTTGAGAGCCTGAAAAGTAAAAGGAATAGAATCACAAAAGGTCCAAAGGCAAAAAGGTGGTAAACAATTTAAGAGTGAAATGTTTCAATTGCCTATACAAAGGACACTATGCAAAAAGACTGCATTGTGCCTAAGAAGATCCACTATTTTGACTCAAGAGTGAGCAAAAATTTATGTATCTAGTTCTGAATTTTATCCTTTGTGGGTGATAAATTCAGAACCAATGGACCATATAACAAGGGATCGAGATACCTTTGTTATAAAATTTAGGTTCTGTTCTTGATTTATTGAAATTTGTTTTCAATTTATTTTTGAGGATAACAGTGTATACTTATGCTTGAATGATTTTATTGTTATGGATGTGGACCATAACTATTTGAGTAAAACTAATTTTTCCTTTAATTGATTCTTATTCTTCACATAGTTATGAGGACAATGTGAAATTATGGCATGCTAAATTAAACCATATTGGACAAAACTGAATGAGTCGGTTAGTCAAAGAAGGTTTAGTAGGCGATTTAAATAAGGTTGAATTACCTACATGTAAGCATTGCCTAAAAGGAAAAACTAGTTAGAAAATCATTCGAATAAGGAACTAAAGCGAATTTCCATTGCAGTTAGTTCATTCTGACGAATGTGGTCAAATGAATGTGAGGGCAAGGCATGGGGCCTACTATTTCATCACATTAATATATGACTATGCTAGGTATGGTCATGTCTATTTGAATTCTCATAAGTCAGAAGCATTGTGTTGCTTCACGACTTATATGAGTATAGCTGAGAATCAATTAGATAAAAAGATCAAAACTTTAAGAACTGACAGAGGTCAGTAATATCTTAGAGATAAACTTAAAGTTTCATGTGATGAAAAAGGATTGAATATCAGTTGTTCATTCCTTGAAATCCACAACAAAACAGTGTTGAGGAAAGGAGAAATAAGACTCTCCTATATATGGTTAGATCTATGATGACAGAGGCAAATTGCCTATCTCCTATTGGGGAGATATTTTATTGACTGTCACATATGTTCTGAACTATATGCCCTCTAAATCTGGCATTACCACAACTTATGAGTTGTGAAATGGTCGACAAGTTGACCTAAGCCATTTATAACTTTTGCTTTATAATGTTTACGTCCATGATACCTCAATTTGGTAAATTTGAGACTAAGAGGCAGAAAAGTATCTATGTGAGATATTCTGAAGTATCAAAAGGATACATTTTCGTGGGTAAGTAAGAAAATGGCAAAATGATAAAATTTGAATCACTAGACATCACATTCTAAAGAGAATGCATTTTCTAAGTTGGGCGAAGTGAATTGAGATTTCACTTTATATTAATTTCAGGTAGAGGAACGATCAGGATCACTCCATCCGAGTGGGAGGGAGTTAGAGGAAGAAGGTTAAGACCTTCATCCTCCATACGATTCGGATGTTCGAGACCTGATTCGAATGGGAGCATTCTTAACTCTAGTGGGAGACAAAGAATGAAGTATTCCTGACTCCAGTGGGAGTATGGAACATGATCCCAGTGGGAGCATTGTGAATCACGATAAATATATGAGACATGTTTATCAAGATTCAGAACTACAAAAATCTAAAAGGATAAGTGTTTCATGCCGACAATTTAAAAGTGAAGGCTTGAACGAAGCCCTTTTAGTTATCCCACAAGACAAGAAAGAGCATAAAAATATTCAAAAGGCTTTTTCATGCCCATCTAAAGAAAAAAAATGAATTAAAATAATGGAAAAAGAAATGGCATCCATGAGATCAAACCATGTTTGAGAACTATTTGATCTACTGGAAGGACACAAAATGAGAATAAATGTATTCTCAAAAGTAAAGCGAAAAGCTGAAAGAGGTATCGAAAGATATAAGGCTCGGCTAGTCGCTAAGGGGTTCATACAATAGAAAGAGATTGACTATGAGTAGACTTTCTCATCTGCTATAAAATTTACGTCCATAAGGTTCATTCTAGCCACAGTGGCGAGTTTGAATGTAGAGCTTCATCAAGTGGATGAATAGACTGCTTTCTCAATGGAGAAATGGATGAAACAATCTACACGTTTCATCGGAAAAGGCAGCAAACATAAGGTTTGCTGATTGATGTGTTCAATCTATTGCCTTAAACAGTCTTCAACACAATAGTGCTTGAAACTTCATCATATAATCATGTCGAATATGTTCAACATGACTGATGAAGATCATTGTGTTTAAAGTAAGAGCTCTGAAAATGAATTCATCATTTTGGCATTGTATGTAGACGACATACTGAAAGCTGAAAATGATAAATGGTACGTAAATAAAATCAAAGATTGGTTATCGTCCAACTTTGAGACAAAGAATATGAGTTGTGCATATTACATTCTTGAAGTTAAGATTTCAAGAGATCATTCAAGAAGATTGTTGTCTATTTCTTGAGAGAAATATATCAACAAAGACCTTGAGCGATTTAATATGCAATACTGCAAACTCATAGATTACCCCATTGCCAAGAATCAGTTTCTTAGCAAAGATGTGTGTCCTATGAGGTCAGAAAAATTGAACGTGTGAGGAGCGTTCAATATATATGACAGTACCATGGGTAGTGTTATGTATGCAGTGTTGTATATAAGACACGATATATACTATGCAGTGGGCATGGTAAATAAATATCAATCTAACCCAGGCAAAGCACATTGGAAGCAATTGAATGGATACTTATATACCTTAAAAGTACTGCAGAATATTCTCTCTATTTTCAAGAAAATGATTTGCATTGAGAGAATACAGAGACGTTGATTGGGCAGGAGATGTGGATGAGAAGGCATCCACCTCAGGTTTATATTCTTGTTTGGCAAGAGTGCCATCTCGTGAGATAACAAGAATTAAACTTGTGTAGCCCCATCAATAGTGGAAGTTGAATTTGTCACTTCCTCAAATGCAGTACAGGAGACAGTTTGGCTGAAATGATTTTTGAGCCATTTAAGAGTAACTGTCTTAGAGGTATTAATGACAGTCTTTAGTAATAGTCATTCGTTGATAGCTTATAGTGGAGCTAAGCGTATCGACATTAAGTATTAATACATGAGAAATATTGTTGAACGAGGAGAAGTGAACTTACAGTACGTTTCTACGCATGCAGATCCATTGAGTAAACCTATAACGAGAGATGTGTTTTGAGAGACACATTAGATCTCGAGGTTTGCGTAGAATTTAAATGGTACTCTTATATTTTATATAATCCCTTAACGTTATTATTTGCGAATAATAACTAAAGTTCATTGTTGGCAATACATGAGTGTGAAGGTTTATGTGTAAACATTTATTGTTATTGATATGAGATTGAGCATGTCGGACAGAGAAGTAGCCCACTTACAAGGGTGTTTACCTTAGTTTTGTCAATGAGTTGGCAAAGACTAAGATGAGGCGATTTTTGAACATATGAGAATGCTCGAGAGCCTGTTCAAAATAAAAGTGCCGTCTTGCAGAAATTACAAAATGAGTCTTGTTAAGGTGCGACATAAAGACATACATAAAGTTGTATGCTTTGGATTGAGATCCAAAATAAGGATTGTATGAAATCCGATGGTCAGTTATATGTAACTACCATGTTCTGTCTGAAAAGCCAGAAGTAGTCCTTAAGTAAGCGGACTAAAGTTGGGTGCTTCGGTGCGTCGCAACCTTACGCTTCTGTATGGTGTTTAATATACACATTATCAAAATGTGAGACATGCGCTCCTTTAAGGGAAGGAAAGAACACCATAACACATGTTTTATACCGTGTGTGCTTATGTGACCACAGGGATGGGAATTTAATAATATTACTGATCTCAACTTTCCCTATTGTGAGACCCTATTTATATTTCGACCCTCAGAACCTTAACTTATCCCTGAAGTATGGTTCAATGTGGCTAGCTTAGTTAGTTTCCAAGAGGTCCGGGAAAAATTTAGGCCTGGCGGATCTAACTAGAAAAGCGAGTTGAATCATGATGGATGGCATATAGTAAGAGAGGAAGATAGCCTTCTGATCACTTTCATAAGGTTTCGTGGTTCACTAGCCGGTCTATTATAGTTTCTATGAGTAGAAATATAATAGTGAACACGAAAATTATTTTATGAGATCGTGAGTTAAAACAGTGAATGTGAGAAGGCAATCTAGGGTTAGGCATACGTGAAGAAGAGGATCTTGTTTTCCGAGACGCTATATATCCCTAACAAGTGTATAGCACTAGTGCTCTCGAGGTATGCTGGTCACACAATCTATTTGCCTGTATAACTGAAGATTAAGACAGGAATGCGTTCCGTCATGTGCGAGTGGGAGATGATAGTTGGGATACGCCCATGACTCTATAAAGGATTGAGTTCCTATCCAGATTAAATTGAGTTATTTAATCTAAATTAAATTACCAAATATTATCTCAGAAAGAGTTTGAGTTAAACTAGAGTTAGGTCTCTAGCCATTAGAACCTCTATAAATAGAGGTGAGGTCCTCATAATTTGGTAACGAGAAAACGTATACGCCGCAAGGCTGCTCGTTCCCACTCACAGTTTTTTGTCTTATTTTCAGGGGTATTTAGATTGTGATCTAGCTGCTCTTACCCCGAGTGGGTAAAAGCCAGACCAGTGACCAAAAACAAATGGGATCTTGGTAGACGCTTCCGCAACGAGTTTCTGCGCTACAAGAGGTAGGTACATTTATTTAATGTTACCTCTGCATTTAATTATATGTGTATAATTTTTCCCATCATTGGTACTGGGATATAGCGTCATCCTCAGGTTCAGTGGGAGTAAGTACATTTTTCTGGTATTATATGTTGATGACATATTGCTTGCCAGCAATGATATAGGCATATTGCACGAAACCAAGAGATTTCTATCAAAGAAATTTGAAATGAAAGATCTTGGCGACGCCTCTTTTGTATTAGGAATTAAGATATACCGGAATCGCTCTCAGGGCATTCTTGGATTATCGCAAAATAGCTATATCGAAAAGATTCTCAAAAGGTTTGGCATGCAAAATTGTAAACCAGGAGATACCCCAGTAGCTAAAGGAGATAAGCTTAGTCGCAATCAGTGCCCTAAGAATGAACTCGAGTCTAAGGAAATGCAAAACATTCCTTATGCTTCAGCTATAGGAAGTCTAATGTATGCTCAAGTTTGTACACGTCCGGATATTGCATACATTGTTGGAATATTAGGCAGATATTTAAGTGAACCAGGCATGGATCATTGGAAAGCAGCCAAAAGGGTTATGCGGTATCTACAGAGAACAAAAGATTACATGCTCACATATAAGAGATCGGATCAGCTAGAGATCATTGGGTATTCCGACTCTGATTTTGCTGGATGCCAAGACAGTCGAAAATCCACTTCAGGCTACATTTACTTGCTGGCTGGAGGAGCCATTTCTTGGAAAAGCGTGAAACAATCACTCACGGCTTCTTCCACCATGGAAGCTGAATTTGTAGCATGTCATGAGGCATCAAATCAAGGGATATGGTTGAAAAATTTTGTCACAGGGCTGCGAATTGTGGATAGTATTGAAAGACCATTAAAGTTATTTTGTGACAATAAATCAGCAGTGTTGTATTCCAACAACAATAGGAGCTCTTCGAAGTCTAAACATATAGACATTAAGTTCCTGATTGTTAAAGAAAGAGTTCAGAGTGGTCAAATATCTATAAAGCATATTGGCACAAACTCCATGATTGCGGATCCGCTTACTAAAGGATTAATACCCAAGGTCTTTCATGAGCACACTGCTCACTTGGGTGTTATACTATTAGATGATATATCAATTTAGTGGGAGTTTGTACTTACAGATGCTTGAATTTATTTTGGTTGACATGTCATATGGATATTTTTATGGGTACATAAAGTTTATCATTCAGTTATACAATTTCCACTCTCTACTTTGTTTGATCTCATTAAGCAATAAGGTTGGACCAGTTGAAAATAGGCATGTTAAAGATCACATTACATGATATTTTCATGCTACACATCCATATTTGATCCATGTTGTTGGTTATATTAATATATGTGACCATTGTTGGGTTTAGTTACGATAAATGTAACGAAGATCTCTTTGATCCTATGTTGATATAATTCATGAACGGGATTGTCAAAGACGATTTCAGTTATGATAGCATTTTTGAGCTCATAAAGTATTATATAATATACAACTAATGAGGTTATCGCATATTTATATCTATAAGGTCCAAGTGGGAGATTGTTGGAATTTATGGACCTATATAAATTAAATATGTGAATATTGTATATTATAAGCTATTAAAGTTTTAGTCCAAATAAAAGTGATCTGATTAAGTTAAAGTCAAATTGGACTTAATAGTCGTCTTATTAAAATATAGAGGTTATTTTAAATGTGTAGAAACCTAAAGGACTTAAAACTAATTTATGATGGGCAATTTAGTAAATAAGTTATTCTATAAATAGGTTATGGTCCTGGTTGCACAGAGTAACCCTAACCCTAATTTTCTCTCTAGTATCCCATCGCTTCAGAGAAAAATTCAGATCTCTGTGTCAACTAGAAACCCTAAAACCTTCAACATATTTTAATGGCTATGGATTCAGGTATGCTTCCGCATTTATTCTATTCTTAATGTTTTGACATGATCGATTTATGGGCTATTGTTTATTTAACAATTTTCTAACAGTATATACATATTTATCTTCGTGTATTATTATTATTATTATTATTATTATTATTATTATTATTATTATTATTATTTCGGAAGAATATGAATTATAGTAATCTGTATGCTTTGATTTTAGCATACCTTCACAAAATCCCTTAGAAATTTGAAGGTGGGAAATATTAAATTTGTACGGTTCTTATTATATAGAGGAAATATAGGAACGAGAATAAGATTGTACACTATTCAACATCATGATGCATGCTCATTCAAAAATGACCATAGAATCTAGGTTTAATACATATTGAGACATTAATTCATTTGAATAAATAAATTTTAATAATTAACATCTATATTTATTAATTTTATAAATAATAAATATAAATTTATATGGCTTTTAAGAAATTAGAGCGCATAATATTTAACTCTACAGATATAGTATATGAACCGTTGCAGTAAAAATACGTTATCCACGTGCACAGTAAAATTGCCAAAAATTGAAAACGGAACAGTTTGATTTTTTTTTATTGATTTTGATATGTGATATCATATCAATGAAGTTAAGTATTAAGAGATCCAATTTATCAAAAACATTGTGAATTTGTATTTATTATTTGCAATATAAATGCTCAATTGTTATTATTAAAATTTAAATGTTAAAATGAATTATAAAATCAAATTTACATGTTTGTACATGCATTAAGCGTAAAAGTTATATCCAGAAACTGCAAGATGGATCTTCACTTAATAATAATCATTGCTGATAATTCTTCGACATTTGGGAGGTCTTTCAAGTAGCTTAGTTCAATATTCAGCATTTAGAATTGATAGACTGCTAGATATTTATTTAAGATTTTATTATCTTCGTTAAGCCAACATAAATTATACAACATCCTCAAAATCAGTACAAACATGAAGTGATTTTATTATTTTTAATCAAGAGTGACTTTTAAGTGCAAGGCTTTATTATGTACAACATAGAATTTTCATGTTTAGTTAAATAAAAAAGGTATATTCATCTGAAGTTATGTATTGCTTTTCATTTTTATTAGGATTTTATTTTTCACCCTTTTTTATTTAACAAAACATGAAAATTCTATGTTGTACATAATAAAGCCTTTTAAGGGACGTATCCGGTACACATTTTTGGACCATTTGATCAAGAATGAAATCTTGATCTAATGGTTGAAAATCATGCACACCGAGATACAGGGTAGCGACAAATAAATACTCAAACATCTCATAATAAATAGTCTCAAGAAAATACAATTAGCCAAATAATGTTATTACACCAGTAGTACTAAGATGCACAACTAGACAAAAGTTAAGCCACGTAGTACATGATCAACCCGAGGATACATACTAGAAGATACAGCAAACGTTTTGACAAAAATGGAAGCTCTTCTCCAAAGAAAGACCAACTCATACTTCTTTGCAAAAGGTCGTCAGCTGAAAGACATTTCCAGGGGAACAAAATCAGTGCCTTTTAAAGTCACTCCTGATTGAAAACAATGACTATAGCAGTGCAGTTGTCTTTCCCATGCCGTTCAATTACAGCTTCCCTTACAAGACGGCGGCTCACAGCTGGTACAGTCAAGCCCTCCTGCCAAGTGTATAGAATAAAACAGTTCTGTGAAATTCATTTATGGAACAAATGGTATCAATCTGGTGACAAACTAATTCTGAGGAAGGTAGTGCTGCCCGCTCAGAAATATTTTCCTTAAATTATTCACTAAAGCAAGATTTGTTTATTATTCATTTTTATGACTATGTCCTAGCATAAAATTCACTTGCCATACAAATATATTTCAAACTGACAAGTATTTATATATGCATATAACTCTGCAGCTCAAAAGAATGTGATGTAATTTATATGTTGTGACTGGTGTGATTGACTGATAGGCTAATTCAAGTACTATGGAGTACAATCAATGCTCAACTACTGAAGTGAAAATTCAATTTCACCTTCAATAATCTGTGAACAAATTCAACAGCATCACCTGGTCCAAACACCTGAAAAAACCCCATAGCATATCATGTTTAAGGACTAACAAAGAGGTCCGGTAACTGACTTTTATACGGAAAACATACCCCCCACAGGCCATCACAACCAAGAATTATGAAGTGTTCTCTGCCTGTCAGCTCAAACGAGTGAATATCTGGTGTTGCAACAACACCCACCTGCAACTCGCAACGTTTTATCTTTAGATAGCAATATACCATATGTTGTAGGTTTGTTCTCATATTTTTCTTGCTGAAATAAAATCCAACTACAATGGAAAATAAAAGCAATATAGTAGACATGCCAAATGTAACAAGTAAATCAGATGCATGAATAACAGTATATTTAGCCAGATCAGCATCATTAATTGCAGTAGTATCAGCAATTATTCATGTTTGATCATTACAGATGCATTGCAGGACACATTTTCCAATTGCAAATTAGTATTTCTGTAATCAGTATTTTATTAGAAGGGTTTATTGCTGGTAGAATTTACCCCAAACTATCAGAAAGTGGTCCAACTTTGCTCTTTTTTAAAAAGTCCATGCAAAAAGGCCCTTTTTTGATTGAATAGAACCTTACTAATGAATTTGAACAGACCTTACAATAAAGGGTAATTCTGGACCAATTGCAGCAATTTGGAGTAGTTTTTCAACAAAAATATTTTAGAGGCATAATTGAACTATATTGGGGGGTAAAATTGGCCTTTCTTCCTATTTCCTTTGCTTACCCAAAAATTAATAATCAAAAGTAAAATGGTTATATTATAGCAGCTTTTTTTTTTTTTAGATGCTGAGGACATTCTTAACCTGCATAATTACATACAACGCATTAGAAAAGTTCTGGTTCACTTTTAGAAAGCTTAATTGCTCTGCCAATATGAAACTGCAGTGTCAATTATGCACAAAGAAAGCACTTTGAACCTTCTTAAACTGGCGATCTCCAAAGGCCCTAGAAATTTCAAGGCGACCTTGTATTCGCCCATTTGAACTTATGCTACCACCAGCCTGGGAATGGCAACGAATGATGATAAGAATCATGACAGTACATTAGTTTCAGTTGAAAAGAGAGAGAGAGAGAGAGTTAATTCATTTGGTGAAAAGAACAGAAATAATGAAGACAAACATCACCCTATGCAGTCATGAGACAGGAAATTATTAAGTCATCCCACTAGGATGTAAAGACAATATGGCCATCATGATGAAACAATACATGTATTTTATCTAATTGCCCAAACATGTAGGCAACCTATTTATGCATCAGCAGTATGGGACTAAGTTAAAATTTTGGATAAGGTCTCCTCATTTTCTCTCTTTTCTATCATAAATGCAGTTAAGACAAGAACATCAATTCAAGAGGCTTATATTTAACAATAGGATGACCTCTCATAGCTTGTTTTGAGGAACCTGAAAATAGGTAATTATAACATAGAGAAAAAAAAAATTATTACATCATGCACCCTGAGCACAAATAAAAAAAAAATAACGCATCCAATTCAATTTAATAAAAAATAAGAAAAAGAAATGAAGATTTTATGAAACGAGATTTTTGTTTATTATCTCAATTACACTCTTAATGATAATACAAGGGTGTGGTATATATATATATATATATATACACACACAAACAACTAGTATAAATGAAAAATACTATTCTACCCTTAATTAAAAACTAGCTAAACAAATAAATTAACCAACACTCCCCCTCAAGTTGATGCAAAAATATTACACATGCCCAACTTGCAAACTATGGTATGAAAAACTCGACTACCGAATCCTTTTGTGAAAAAATCAGCTAACTGTCTGTCTGACGTTACATGAAATAAGCTCAAAATACCATAAGATATGAAGTGTCGATCAATTTCGATATGTTTCATCCGATCATGTTAAACTGGATTATGAGCAATACTGATTGCAGCTTTGTTATCACAATACAAAAATAGCTTATTTTTTTCAGCCAATTTCAACTCTGCTAACAACTTCTGCAACCATAACAACTCACAAACACCTTGAACCATAACTCTATATTCTGCCTCTGCACTAAATGTTGCAACTACACTCTGTTTTTTGCTTCTCCAAGTGACTAAGTTACCTCCCACAAATGTACAATAACCAGAAGTGGATTTTCTGTCATCTAGAGATCCAGTTCAATCTGCATTTGTGTAGGCTTCAATTCGTAAATGACCATTTTTTTGAAAAAGCAAACCTTTTCCTAGGGTTGATTTTAAATACCGCAAAATACGAAAAACAGCCTGCTGATGAGATTCTCTAGGATCATGCATAAACTGACTCACCAAGCTAACTCATAGGCAATGTCTGGTCTGGTGTGAGATAGATAAGTCTACCAACCAATATTTGATATCTGCCTTTATCAATTGACTCTTCAGTTCCTACTTGCAACTTATGATTACATTCAATGGGTGTATCTGTTGGTTTGCATCCCAACATACCTGTTTCATCCAAAAGGTCCAGAATGTATTTTCTTTGAGAAATAAATATTCCTTTGGTTGATCTGGAAGTTTCAATTCCCAAGAAATATTGTATTTTTCCAAGATCCTTGGTCTCAAACTCCTGAGTTAAGAGCTTTTTCAGCTGAACCATTTCTTCTTTATCATCCCCTATCATCACTATGTCATCAACATAAACAATGAGAAGAGTGATCTTACCCTTAGAGTCTCATAAAAAGGGTATTATCAGCATTGCTTTATTGATAACCAAAAAATATCATGGATTTGCTGAATCTGTCAAACCAAACTCTCGGAGATTGTTTCAACCTATACAAGGCTTTCTTCAATCTGCACACCTTCCCTTTAGTTCTTTCGTCATCAAAACCAAGAGAAATCTCCATATAAACCTCTTCTTCCAGATCCCCATGGAGGAATGCATTCTTTACATCAAATTGCTGCAAATCCCAATCCAAGTTAGCTACACAGGATAGCAAGATTCTGATTGTATTCATTTTAGCAACAGGTGCAAATGTTTCCTGATAGTCAACTTCATAAGTCTGAGTGAATCTCTTTGCCACTAATCTAACTTTGAATCTTTCAATCGAACCATCAGCTTTGTGTTTTATTGTGAACACCCACTTACAACCAACTAACTTCTTGTCTGGAGAGTCAACTAGTTCCCGGGTTTCATTTTTAGAGAGAGCTTTCATTTCTTCAACCATAGCTTCTCTCCACTTTGGATCCCTGACAGCTTTCCTCTAATCCTGTGGAATAGACATAGAGAAAAGAGACAAGGCAAAGGCTCTATAGGAGGGAGACAAAGAATCATAAGAGACAAAGTTAGAGATGGAATGTTTTGTACACGACCTAACACCTTTTGTTTGAGCAATGGGTAAATTTAAATTAGAATCAAAAGATAACTCACCCGAAAATTCTGGCAGTGTAGAATGCATGATTGCTTCTTCAGACCTATTCTTCCTCGAGTATCTCAACAAATTAGGTCTCTCTAAACGACCAACAACATTCTCCTCCCCCTGAACATCAATAACATTCTCCTCCTAAACAACCACTTCTTCACTACTCTCCCCCTAAAGAAGTGATTGTGTAATGCCAAAATAAGGTTTAGACTCCTGAAAGGTAACATCCATATTCATATATAATTTTCTAGATGGAGGATGATAGCACTTATATCCCTTTTGAGTTGGAGAATACCCAATGAACACACATTTCAGTGCTCTCGGATCTAACTTCCCAACATTCCTAGTATGGACAAGGCAAACACATCCAAAAATGTTTGGTGGAACAATATAGCCAGTTTTTCCGGTTAAGACTTCTAAAGGAGTCCTAAAGTTGAGAGCTTTGAGAGGCATTCTATTAATAAAATAGGCAGCCACTAGTATAGCATCCCCCCAATATAACTTTGAAACATGCGTAATAAATATAAGGGATCTAGCAACTTCCAACAAATGTCTATTTTTTCTTTCAGCTACACCATTTTGAGCATTAATATAAGGACAACTAGTTTGGTGGATAATCCCATGAGACTCCAAATAAGTACCAAACCTACTATCCATATATTCTGTCCCATTATCCGATCGCAAAACTTTTATTTTAGCATCAAATTGGGTGTGAATCATTTTATGAAAAAAATTGAAAAAAGGAAAAAACATCACTCTTTGCCTTAATCAAATACACCAAAGTCATTCTAGTGCAACAATAAATTAAAGTAACAAACCATCGATTTCCAGACAAAAAGGCAATCTGTGTAGGCCCCCAAACATCAGAATGAACAACCACAAATGGTTTACTGGCTTTATTATCACTCAAAAGATAAGAGTTTTTAGTATGTTTAGCATACTCACAAGCATCACAAGATAAAGAATCAAACCGAGTTCTAGAAAATAAACTAAGATATAGTTTTTCTAAGACAAAAAATAATGGATGCCCTAATCGTCTATGCTATGAATTATCTCCTGGTTGACATTTTGATATCCCCCAAAATGAGCCAAATCTCGACTTTCTTCCATCATATATAAGCCATCATTCTCTCTACCACTGCCAATCCTACTTCCTGTTTGAAGATCCTGAAATCTACATTAATCAGGAAAAAATTCAACCTTACAGTTAAGAGTTTTAGTGATAGTACTGACAGATAAAAGATTGACAGGGAATTGAGAAACATAAAAAACAGAAGACAACTTAATATTAGGAGTACAGACAATAGAATCTGTCCCAGAAATAGGGGTTAAAGACCCATCAGCCACCCTGACACTATCCCTTTTTAAACAAGGATAGTTAAGAAAGTCTTTAGAAATGCCTGTCATATGTCTATTCGCACCAGAATCAATAATACATGAGTTATGAAGAGAAAAAGTATTACCTGACTTGACAAAATTGGAGGTAGCACTAGAGGAAGGATTGAACTGAGACAGGAGACGCCTGAAATGCAAAATTTCATCAGAAGAGAGACTTTCAACCGAAGCTGACTCCTTAGATGATTCTACTGTTTCTAACACATTTGCTTTAGCCCTTGTTGGATTAGCTTGTTTTCCCCCACAACCCCTTCTAGGTCTCCCATGCAACTTCCAGCAAGTCTCTTTAGTATGCCTTGGCTTACCACATTAATCACAGTGCAAATGGTCTTTATCAGAAATAGTACCTTTTGATTGCTCAAGGGAGATATGAGCAGTTAAGCCCGACTTCTCAATAGGTGCAATATAAAGCATAGCACTTCTTCTGGTCTCTTCCTGCTAGATTAAAGAATGTGCCTCCTCAAGAGAAGGAAAAGAAGATCTGCCAATAACTTGAACTCTCACTTAATCAAATTCAGGATTTAAACCAGCCAAAAAATCATAAACCCACTCATTTTCAAGCATATTTTGAATTAGTACCTCATCATCAACACATTTTGCTTGAAAATCCTGATAATAATCCAGTTCCTGCCATAAACTACCTAGCTCAAAAAAATAATCTGAAACGGTAAGCTCACC
Source organism: Excoecaria cochinchinensis (assembly GCA_947683425.1). Lineage (NCBI taxonomy): Eukaryota > Viridiplantae > Streptophyta > Magnoliopsida > Malpighiales > Euphorbiaceae > Excoecaria > Excoecaria cochinchinensis. Next base: position 6,076,786 of record CANTUQ010000002.1, on the reverse strand, counting down.
TTGTTTTGTACCATGAATTTTGTTCCTAAGTTCAAAGATCCGAGCATCATTTCTCATTCGAGAATAGGTGCTTTTTGCAGCTTTTCATATCTTCTCTGCAGTGTCAAGTAGTAAAATTCTGTCTTGAGATCTTAGGATCATAGAATTAAGGAGCCAAGACATAACCAATGAATTACCAGAGTCCCATTGACTAAAATTAGGATCAGTGACAGGTGGCGGTTTCTTATTTCCATCAATATAAGCCTGCAACCTTCTAGCCTTGATCGACAATAAACATGACCTAGACCAGGCTAAATAAGTACTGGTCCCATCTAGTTTAACTAGACTAATTTGAGAATATGGATTGTCATTAATAGAATAATGTTTCTCTACTTCCTTATTATCTCCCTCAGTATTTGACATAATGGAAAGGCAAAAAAGGACCAAAAAACAGGAGGAAAACAACCCAGAAAAATAGGACAGAACCTGTTCACGTGGGACCCAAAAAACAAGGAAGTCGGAAGTCACCGGAGACCAATGGGTCAGAGGCGAAAAAGGCCGGCGAGTTGATCGGAAGAAGAATCGGCAGCAAAAGATGGCCGGAGGTGGTGCCACGCTCCGGCGTGTGGAGGAAGGACCGAATCCTAAAAGTGGCGCGTGTGATCACGCGCGGCTTCGAACGGCGCCAAAAATCTGGGTACTGGCCGAACTTGCCTTGATCTATCTTCCGGTGGGGGCAGTGTCGAAAGAGAAGGGCTGAAACGTGACCAAACGTGACCTTCTATACTTGCCAAAAAAAATGGCTTACCGAAAATAACCAACTGTGGAAGGGAGTTAACTCGACCTTTGAAACGGCAGTAGCTCTGATACCATGAAGATTTTGTGAAACGAGATTTTTGTTTATTATCTCAATTACACTCTTAATAATAATACAAGGGTATATATATACACACACACACACACAACTAGTATAAATGAAAAATACTATTCTACCCTTAATTAAAAACTAGCTAAACAAATAGATTAACCAACAAGAAGACCATAAAATTTTCCAAGTTAAAATATAAAATTGCTTCCATTGATATGAAAATGTGTTGGTCATGTCCCCATTACATTTTAGATAAGACTTGAAGGTATTTGATGCGGATTATAAACGAAGTAAGTCTAAACCAGTGTCACTTCCCATAAGTACTAGAATCTTTAGGCTCCTTATAAAATGTCCATGCTTCATAACATGATTCTTCCTTATTTGTGTCCCATCGTAGAACTTAGAACAATTCTCTAACCGTAACTTATTGACTAATTAAACTACTTGATTTAACGAATTTAGGCTTGATGGGCACATGAAGTAAACACATCATAGTCTAATCAAACATCTTGTTCTCAAATTTCGATCAAATAAAACTTCATTAATAATATTCTAATTGTTCACATAATCAAGGAAAGAGAAACTCTACATGATCTTTGTTTCGAGGTTCAGGAACTACACATTTTCACCCTTTTGTTTTTTCTTTTCCTTCATAAATTTTTGCCAAATTGGCCAATAACTGCTACTCTCATTTGCAGTCATCGCCATAGCTGCTCACTCTGCTTCTCACTCTTTTTTGTATTACTTTTACTTTAATTTTAGGATAATTACAAATATCCTCTAACCTATCACCTAAATTTCAATTAGACCCCAATATATAAAACCAAACAAATCAGCTCCCAATCTTTCCTGATAGTTTCAAACCCAATCCTTCATTAATTTTTTTGTCCAAAATTAACGGAATGTTGAATAGCTAGTATTATGTGTGACCTGCTCTTCCAATTAAGCATTGACATGTGTACATAGTAGGTTCTATAAAATGCTACCAACTCAACATTCTATTAGTTTTGGACGGATAAAGTAACAGAAGGTTCGGATTGAAACTGTTGGGGCATAATTGAGATCGAGGTGATAACAAAATAATATCTGAAACTGAGCAAGTAAAAAAAATCCCATCACTTGTAAATAATAGAAATACAAATCAGCTTACTATAATTACTATGGAGAAAGGACAAATAGAATGTCCAATTCACATGGCAAATAAAAAGTTATTCTGCATGTTAAATAATCATATAAGCTAAGTTCTTGGCAGATTCTCATTGCTTATTATTTTACTTAAATACTGTTGACTATTATGATTTGTTACCTAATTTGTTAATTCTGTAATTAATATGCTAGCTGTATACTTCCTATTTAGTAGCAAAATTTCTTCCTAATTAGCCATAGTTTCTGTATAAAATTCCTTGTATATTGATTGTTTATACACAAACGAGATAATAAAAAATCTCATTTTCACAAAATTCTACATGGTATCAGAGCCTCTGCAACTTTGAAGGTTGAATTTACTCCCTTGCACAGTAGGTTCGGTACGCCGTTTTTCAGCAAGTTTAAAGAGGTCAAGTTTCTTCCCTCTTCTTTCGTCACCACCCTCACCGGAGCAAAGCCCAAGCCAAGTTCGGCCTGTACCCAATTTTCCGGCACTATCAGACCTCGCGCGTGAGCACACATGCCGCTAGAAGCATTCGGATCTTTGTCCACACACAGGCGCGTGTAGCGCGTGTAGCACTTGTACCGTGCTCCAGCCACCTTCCATCAGCCGATCTTGCCCAGATTAGTTCGCCGGCCCTTTCTGACTCCGACTAGCTGATTTTCCAGTCATTTCTGAAGTCTTTGGCTTTTTAGGCTTCATGTGAACGGGTTCTACTTCTAGGTTCTGTTATTGTGCTTGTGTTTTTATCTTCAATTTAATCTCGCCATCATGTCAGATTCTAAGGATATAGAGAAATATTATAGTATTAATGACAGTCCCTACTCTCAAATTAGTCCTGTTAAACTAAATGGCAATAATACCTATTTGGCTTGGTCTAAATCATGTTTATTAGCTATCAAGTCTATAAGGTTACAAGGGTACATTAATGGAGATTGTTACTAGATGTATAGAATAGGTAGTTTTTTAGAATAGGAAATGTATATCCCTAATTGATTTAGTTTCCTAAACTATTAGCTTAATACCTGTATATAAATTCATGTAATCCTTGAGAAGAAATACAGAAATCATTTTCCCATTGTGTTATTTTTTCTGGTTTTATGTTCTTTTTCAGGTGATATTTTGCTTCTCTTTGGGTCACCAATTTCAGTGATCTGTGTGCTTCACCGCCGGCCAAGGGAGCAGCACGACTCTCAGTTCGGTTAGCTTCCAAAATCCGGTGATTGGATTCTCGGCAAGTGGCCTTCACGCTCCACTCTTTGGTTTCGGCTTCTTCATGCTCCGGCGCACGGAGGTGCGCGCAGCGGTGGTTCGTCTCCAGTTTTCTCCTCCGGCGTCGCCTGGTTGTTTCTGGTCAGATCCTAGCATCAGCCTCTTCATCTGGTCCCGATTTACGCTGGTTCCTTACCTTGGGTTTCTTCTTCATTGCTGATCTGTTGGTTCCTTTATTGTTTGATTGTTTGCTTTGCTGTTTTTGGCCAGAATCTATTGTCTTTCTGTTGAGGAAGGTTTTCTCTTGCTCTCTGTCTCGTATTGGCATTCTGAAAGGCTGGTTGTTTGGCTATTAAATGTTACTCTGTTGGTTTCAGGTTCTTTTATTTTTCTTAGCATCCTATTTTGATATTTGATTGGTGGAATATAACTATTTGTGGTAGTTATTTTATTTGAGGTGTTTGAGATTATTAAAATGGCTGATGAGAGTAAATCTATTATCACTAAAATTATTTTCGTACCTGCCAAAATTACTAAGTATAAATTGAATGGGTCTAATTTTTTAGAGTGGAGTAAAAAAATACAGATTTATTTGCATGAGGCCAAATCCCTCATATTATTTCATGGAGCTCAACAAAACATATGCAAAATTGAACGTTCTTTTACCTTTTAGCACAGACATTAAAAGACAACAAACTCAGAGAGAGCAAATGGCTACCATGAGTTCTGGCTAGTCTCCCTCCAAAATTTGAGGCTGTCAAATCTCAGATTCTCTCTAGTCCTGAACTCACTACTCTTCATGATGTATTAAGCAGATTATTACGAACTGAGAAGAATGCTCAAACTACTCACCAGTCTAGTGTCCTGGTCGTTAAAGGAGGAGAGGGTAATGAAGTTGGGAAGAAGAATAATGAGGGAGGGAATGTTACTAAAAACAATGATTTCAGCAATATTGTCTGCTGTTACTCTAAGGAACCTAGACACACAAAGAAATACTGTAGAAAACTGCAAAATCGTAATCAGAGAACCCAAACTACCAACATTGCTGCATCCAGCTCATTTACTGAGAAAACAATCATTATCTCAGCTAATGACTATGCTCGGTTTCAGGATCTTCTAAAAGAATCTACTCTAGTTACAAATATTGCTGATCCAAGTAAAACTTGTCTTGTTTCCTTCTCAGCTAAATGGGTCATTGATTCAGGTGCAACGGATCATATGACAGGTAATCCTCATACATTCTCTACCTTTCAGCCACACAAAGCATCTTCTCCTGTAACAATAGCTGATGGATGCACTTATAATGTTGAGGGCTTTAGGGTTGTTAAACCCACTTCTTCTATCACTTTATCTTCAGTGCTAAGTTTACCTAATCTTGCTTTCAATCTGATTTCTATAGGCAAACTTACCAAAAACCTAAATTGTTGTTGAAGAAATTCAGAGTAGGATTTCTTAGCTCTTCATTAACACATATAACATGTATTTATACAAGAATTAGCTTACTAAAGTCAGAAATAATAGCTCCTAAATTAGCTCCTACAGATCTGCTCCTACAGCTAATATCACTCACCATTTTCAACATAACAGCTCATACAGCTGACTAACAATTCACAATATTCAACACTCCCCCTCAAGTTGGTGCAAAAATATTACACATGCCCAAATTGCAGACTATGGTATGAAAAGTTCGACTATTGAGTCCTTTTGTGAAAATATCAGCTGACTGTTTATCTGACTTCACATGGAATAAACTCAAGATGCCTTCAGTCAACTTTTCTTTGATGAAATGTCGATCAATTTCAATGTGCTTTGTCCGGTCATGCTGAACAGGATTATGAGCTATACTGATAGCGGCTTTATTGTCACAATATAAGGATAGTCTTCTTCCTTCAAATAGTCTCAATTCTTCTAGTAGCTTTCTCAGCCAAAGAAGTTCACAAACACCTTGAGCCATAGCCCTGTATTCTGCTTCAGCACTCGATCTTGCAACCACACTTTGCTTCTTACTTCTCCAAGTAACTAAGTTCCCTCCTACAAGAGTACAATATCCTGATGTAGATCGTCGGTCATTTAAGGATCCAGCCCAATCTGCATCTGTAAAAGCTTCTATGTGGAGGTGACCATGTTTGGAGAAGAGAAGACCCTTTCCTGGGCCAGACTTCAAATACCGCAAAATTCGAAAGACAGCTTGCATGTGAGAGTCTCGTGGATCATGCATGAATTGACTCACTAAGCTCACTGAGTAGGCTATGTCTGGCCTAGTATGTGAGAGATAAATGAGTCTCCCAACTAACCTTTGGTATCTCTCTTTATCCACTGGTTTTCCAACTTCAGATTGTAGCTTGTGATTGCTCTCAATAGGCGTGTCTGCCGGTTTGCATCCTAGCATACCGGTCTCATCCAAGAGATCTAAGATGTATTTTCTCTGAGAAATGAAGATTCCTTTAGTTGATCTGGCAACTTCAATTCCCAAGAAATATCGTAACTCTCCAAGATCCTTTATCTCAAATTCCTGAGCTAAAAGTTTTTTCAGGCGAGCCATTTCTTCTTTATCATCCCCTGTCATCACTATATTATCAACATAAACTATAAGAAGAGTGATTTTACCCTTGGAGTGTCTCATAAAGAGGGTATGATCAGCATTACTCTGTTGATAACCAAAAGAAATCATGGCTTTGCTAAATCTGTCAAACCAAGCTCTTGGAGACTGTTTCAATCCATACAATGCTTTCTTCAATCTGCACACCTTTCCTTTAGTTCTTTCATTATCAAAACCAGGAGGTATCTCCATGTAAACTTCTTCTTCCAGGTCTCCATGGAGGAATGCATTCTTCACATCAAATTGCTGCAAATCCCAATCTAAATTAGCTGCACAAGATAGCAAGATTCTAATTGTATTCATTTTTGCAACAGGTGCAAATGTCTCCTGGTAATCAACTCCGTAAGTCTGAGTGAATCCCTTTGCCACTAGTCTGGCTTTAAATCTTTCAACTGAACCATCGGCTTTGTGTTTTATTGTGAACACCCATTTACAACCAACTAACTTCTTGTTTGGAGAGTCAACAAGTTCCCAGGTGTCATTTTTTGAGAGAGCCTTCATTTCTTCTACCATAGCTTCTTGCCACTTTGGATCCATGATAGCTTCCCTCCAATCCTGTGGAATAGACATAGAGGAAAGAGACAAGGCAAAGGCTCTATAGGAGGGAGACAGATGATCATAAGAGACAAAGTTAGAAATGGAATGTTTTGTACAAGACCTGACTCCTTTTCTTTGAGCAATAGGCAAATTTAAATCAGGATCAGAAAATAACTCACCCGAAGATTCTGGCAGTGTAGAGTGCATGATAGCTTCTTCAGGCCTATTCTTTCTCGAGTATCTCAATAAATCAGGTCTATCTAAACGACCAACAACATTCTGCTCCCCCTGATTATCAACATTCGGCTCCCCCTGAACATTAACAATATTATCATCCTGAATAAGATCACGAGTTACCACAGGTTCATGAGCCACCACAGGTTCATTTATCACCATCACCACTTCTTCACTACTCTCCTCCTGAAGAGGTGATTGAGTAATACCAAAATAAGATTCAGACTCCCGAAAGGTAACATCCATACTGACATAAAATTTCCTAGATGGGGGGTGGTAACACTTATATCCCTTTTGAGTTGATGAATACCCAATGAACACACATTTTAGCGCTCTTGGATCTAATTTCCCAACATTCCTAGTATGGACAAAGCAAACACACCCAAATATCTTTGGTGGAACAGTATAGTGAGTTTTCCCGGTTAAAATCTCTAAATGAGTCCTAAAATTAAGAGCTTTGAGAGGCATTCTATTAATAAGATAGGCAGCTACTAGTATTGCATCCCCCCAATATGGCTTTGGAACATTCATAGTAAACATAAGAGATCTAGCAACTTCCAACAAATGCCTATTTTTCCTTTCAGCCACTCCATTTTGAGCACTAGTATAAGGACAACTAGTTTGGTGAATAATCCCTTGAGATTCTAAGTAAGTTCCAAATCTACTATCCATATATTCTGTCCCATTATCAGTTCTTAAAACCTTTATTTTAGCATCAAATTGAGTGTCGACCATTTTATGAAAAGATTGAAAACAAGAGAAAACCTCACCTTTTGTTTTAATCAAATATACCCAAGTCATTCTGGTGCAACAATCAATAAAGGTAACAAACCATCGATTTCCAGTCAAAGAGGGTGTCTGTGTGGGACCCCAAACATCAGAATGGACAAGTATAAAAGGGACAGTTGTTTTATTATCACTCAAAGGATAAGAATTTTTTGTATGTTTTGCATACTCACAAGCATCACAAGATAAAAACTCAAACCTAGTTTTAGAAAATAAATTGGGATATAGTTTTTCTAAAACAAAAAAGGATGGATGTCCTAATCTCCTATGCCATTGTATTATTTCCTGATTGACATCCTTATGCCCTCCAAACAAAGCTAGGCCTTGAAACCCTTGAGCACTAGTATAAGGACAACTAGTTTGGTGAATAATCCCTTGAGATTCTAAGTAAGTTCCAAATCTACTATCCATATATTATGTCCCATTATCAGTTCTTAAAACCTTTATTTTAGCATCAAATTGAGTGTCGACCATTTTATGAAAAGATTGAAAACAAGAGAAAACCTCACCTTTTGTTTTAATCAAATATACCCAAGTCATTCTGGTGCAACAATCAATAAAGGTAACAAACCATCGATTTCCAGTCAAAGAGGGTGTCTGTGTGGGACCCCAAACATCAGAATGGACAAGCATAAAAGGGACAGCTGTTTTATTATCACTCAAAGGATAAGAATTTTTTGTATGTTTTGCATACTCACAATCATCACAAGATAAAAACTCAAACCTAGTTTTAGAAAATAAATTGGGATATAGTTTTTCTAAAACAAAAAAGGATGGATGTCCTAATCTCCTATGCCATTGTATTATTTCCTGATTGACATCCTTATGCCCTCCAAACAAAGCTAGGCCTTGATAGTGGTCCATCATGTATAAGCCATCATGCTCTCTGCCACTACCAATCATCTTCCCTGTTTGAAGGTCCTGAAAAATACAATAATCAGGAAAAAATTCAACTTTACAGTTTAGAGATTTAGTGATAGCACTAACAAATAAAAGATTGACAGGAAATTGAGGAACATGAAGAACAGAAGACAACTTAATGTTTGGAGTACAGACAATAGAACCTGTCCCAGAAATAGGAGTAAATGACCCATCAGCTACCCTGACATTATCCTTTTTTAGACAGGGAGAATAGTTAATAAAGCCTTTAGAAGTGCCTGTCATATGTCTATTCGCACCAGAATCAATAATCCAAGAGTCAAGATCAGCAAGTGTGTTACCTGCTTGAACGGAGTTCGAGGTAGCACTGGATGAAAGATTCAGCTGTGACATAAGGCGTCTGAAATTTTGAACTTCTTCAGATGAGAGACTTTCGACTGGAGCTATCTCCTTAGATGATTCGGCTGCTTCTGACATATTCGCTTGAGCTCTAGTTGTATTGATTCTTCTTCCCCCACGACCTCTAGTAGGTCTTCCATGCAGCTTCCAGCAAGTTTCTTTAGTATGCCTTGGTTTACCATAGTAATCACAGTGTAAATGATCTTTATCAGAAAGAGTACCTTTTGGTTGATCAAGAGAGATATGGGCAGTTAAGCCTGACTTCTCAATAGGTGCAGTATAAAGCATAGCACTTCTTCTGGTCTCTTCTTGCTGGATTAAAGAATGTGCCTCCTCAAGAGAAGGAAATGGAGTCTTGCCAATAATTTGAACTCGCACTTGATCAAATTCAGGATTTAGACCAGCCAAAAAATCATAAACCCTTTCCTTTTCAATCATATTTTGAATCAGTACCGCATCATCAACACATTTTGCTTGAAAATCCTGATAATAATCCAGTTCCTGCCATAAACTACCCAGCTCAGAAAAATAATCTGAAACAGTAAGATCACCTTGTTTTGTACCATGAACTTTATTCCTAAGTTCAAAGATCCGAGCATCATTTCCCATTCGAGAATAGGTGGTTTTTGCAGCCTTCCATATTTTTTCTGCAGTATCAAGCAGTAAATACTGTCTAGAAATTTTAGGATGCATAGAATTTAGGAGCCAAGACATAACTAGTGAATTATCTGAATCCCATTGACTAAAAATAGGATCGGTGGTAGACGGTGGTTTTTTACTTCCATCAATATAAGCCTGCAATCTTCTAGCCTTGATCGACAATAAACATGACCTAGACCAAGCTAAATAAGTACTGCTCCCATCCAATTTAACTGGGCTAATTTGAAAATGTGGATTATCATTAATTGGATAATATTTCTCTACTTCATTCTTAGTATTCGACATAATGGAGGCTTAAAACAAAACCAAGAACAAACAGCAAGCACAGAACCTGTCACTGTTGGACTCAGAAACCAAGGGTGTCGGAAGTCGCCGGAGATCAGTGGGTCAGAAGCGGAACAGGCCGGCGAGTCGATCGGAGCAAAAAACGGCGACAAAAGGTGGCCGGAGGACTGTTCACGCGCTTCACGCGCCGGCGAGTGAACAGTACTCAGAATGGAACAATCGGCGCGTGTACGCACGCGCGGGGTCTGACGTCGCCGGAGATCAGTGTACCGGCCGAACTTGTCCTTGCGCTTCTTCCGGTAAGGGCGGTGTCGTCTGAAGAGGGCCGGAACAGTGTCCGTTTTCAGCTACAGAGAAACGTTAAGAAAGGAGGGCTTCAGCAGCACGTGTACTCACGTGCGTGGTCGGAAAGACGCCGGAAACCTGGACACTGGCCGGAAATCACCTGAGCTTCCTTCTACTGTGACGGTGTCGCTTACAGAGGGAGATAACTCACCTCTTCGATTTGTCCAGTATACTTGAATTCTGAAAAAACTGTAAAAAAACACGTACTGCAGGGAGAAAACTCAACCTTCAAAGGCAGTATGGCTCTGATACCATGAAGAAATTCAGAGTAGGATTTCTTAGCTCTTCATTAACACATATAACATGTATTTATACAAGAATTAGTTTACTAAAGTCAGAAATAATAGCTCCTAAATTAGCTCCTACAGATCTGCTCCTACAGCTAATATCACTCACCATTTTCAACATAACAGCTCATACAGCTGACTAACAATTCACAATATTCAACAGTTGTATCTCTTTTTTTCCTGATCAATGTCTCTTTCAGGATCTTACGACGAAGCAAATTATTAGTGAATGACATGTATCTGACAGTTTGTACATTCTGGATAAGCGAATACCTGGGTTTGTTGCTTGTTCCAGTATCAATTCTTCTCTTGAAGCTCATTTGCCAGTTGGGACATCCTTTTTTGCCTACTTTGAAGAAACTGTGTCCACAGTTTCATGATGTATCGTCATTGGATTGTGAGTCTTGTCATTTTGCAAAACATCACCGTAGCTCATTAGGTCCTAGAGTTAATAAACGAGCTCAAATTGCTTTTGAATTAGTCCATTCGGATGTTTGGGGTCCGTGTCCTGTTGTGTCCAAAACAGGATTAAGATATTTTGTTACTTTTGTGGATGATTTTTCTAGAATGACTCCAATTTATTTTATGAAGAATCGTTCTAAGGTGTTTTCTCATTTTTCTGCTTTTTGTGCTGAAATTAAGATTCAATTCAATGCTTATGTGCATATATTAAAGAGTGATAATGCTAAAAAATACATATCAGAACCTTTTCAAACTTATATGACCCAACATGGCATTCTCCATCAATATCATGTGTTGATACACCTGCACAAAATGGCGTGGCTAAAAGAAAGAATCGACATCTACTGGAAACTACACGAGTTTTGTTGTTTCAAATGAAAGTCTCTAAGCAATTTTGGGCTGATGCTGTTTCTACGGCATGTTTTCTAATTAATCGGATGCCATCTTTGGTACTGAACAGTGATAGCCCGTATCATGTGCTTTTTCCTACAAAGTCATTGTTTCCATTGGAGCCACGAGTTTTTGGTAGTACTTGTTATGTTCGTGATGTTCGGCCCCAAGTTACCAAATTAGATCCCAAAGCCTTGAAATGTGTTTTTTTTTTGGATATTCTCGTCTTCAGAAAAGGTATCGATGCTACTCCAAACCGCAACAGGTATTTAGTCTTAACGAATGTAGTCTTTTCGAAGAAAATGCCATTCTTTTCTGTGGTGTCCACTCCTGTGGGTCAGGAGGAGGAAGATGACTGGCTTATCTACAAATCTGTATCAAGTTCTGAACAGTTGGGGGGGCAATTCTAATGAGAAATGTGATAACGATGATTCTCCTTGTGTTCAGACTTCTATTCCCATCAAGCCACCAATTGTTCAGGTTTATTCAAGAAGACCAGTCCTTAATGATACATGTCCTGCACCATCATTTCTTTCGTCATCGGATCGACCATCAAATGATCTTGATCTTCCCATCAGCCTTCGTAAATGCAAATGTAACTGTAAATCCACTTATTCCATTACCAATTTTATTTCATATAATCACTTATCTCCTCCATCTAGTGCTTTCATTGCTTCTTTAGACTCTATTTTCATACTTAAAACTGCTAAAGAAGCTTTATCTTATCCTGATTGGCATAATGCAATGATAGAGATAACGGCTCTGGATGATAACCACACTTAGGAGTTAGTGGATTTACCACAAGGCAAGAAAGCTGTTGGCTATCGATGGGTCTTTGCAGTCAAAGTTAATCCTGATGGATCTGTGGCTAGACTTAAGGTTAGGCTTATGGCCAAAGGATATACTCAGACCTATGGAGTCGATTATTTTGATACTTTCTTCCCGGTGGCTAAGTTGACTTCTGTTCGTCTTTTCATATCTATTGCTGCTTCTCAGCATTGGCCATTACATCAGCTGGATATCAAAAATGGTTTTCTTCATGGAGATCTTCAGAAAGAAGTCTACATGGAGCAACCACCTGATTTTGTTGCTCAGGGGGAGTATGGGAAGGTTTGCCATTTAAAAAAATCTTTATATGGACTAAAGCAGAGTCCCCGTGTTTGGTTTGGCAAATTTAGTGAGGTGGTTCAAGAGCTTGGGCTAAAGAAGAGTCAGTGTGATCATTCAGTTTTTTATAGGCAATCACAAGCAGGCATTTATCTTCTTGTTATTTATGTTGATGATATTGTGATTACAGGAAGCGATTCTACATGTATCTCTTTTCTTAAGTCTTTCATGCACAATAAATTTCATACTAAAGACTTGATACAACTAAAATATTTCTTGGGAGTGAGTTTCAAGAAGCAAGAAGGGAATTCTTTTATCCAAGAGAAAGTATGTTCTGGACTTACTTGTAGAAACTGGAAAATTAGGAGCAAAGCCATGCAGTACTCCTATAATTCCAAATTTGTCCCTTACTAAAGATGATGGCGATCCTCTTGATGATCTAGAGAGATACAAGAGATTAGTTGGAAAGCTGAACTGTCACACCGTGACTCGTCCAGATATTGCATTTGCAGTAAGTGTGGTTAGTCAGTTTATGATTGCTCCTATAATCAAGCATTAGGAAACTTTAGAGAAGATCCTATGTTATTAGAAAGGAGCACCTGGACTAGGTTTACTATACAGTGACTATGGGCATTCTAGTATTGAGTGCTTTGTTGATGCTGATTGGGCAAGTTCCAAAAGTGATAGGAGGCTAACTACTAGTTATTATGTTTTTGTTAGAGAAAATTTAATGTCTTAGAAAAGTAAGAAGCAGACTTTAGTATACAAATCCAGTGCAGAATCTGAATATAGAGCTATGTCACAATCTGCTTGCAAAATCTTGTGGATTCATTATCTGTTAGCTGAGATTGGTTTGAATCCTTCATCACCAGCAAAATTATGGTGTGATAATTAGGCTGCTCTTCATATTGCCTCTAATCTAGTGTATCATAAACGGACAAAACATATTGAAATTGACTATCACTTTATCCGTGAAAAGATCCAAAATAATGTTATTTCAACTGGATATGTGAAGACAGTAGATCAATTAGGTAATTTGTTTACAAAAGCGCTCAATGGATCTCGCGTAGAATATCTGTGTAACAAGTTGGGCATAATCAATATCTATGCTCCAGCTTGAGGGAGAGTGTTACTAGATGTACAGAATAGGTAGTTTTTTAGAATAGGAAATGTATATTCCCAATTGATTTAGTTTCCTAAACTATTAGCTTAATACCTGTAAATTCATGTACTCATTGAGAAGAAATATAGAAAATCATTTTCCCATTGTGTTATTCTTCAAAGATAAAAAACAACCACCTGTCACTAACCCCACCTTTAGTCAATGGAACTCTGATAACTCGCTGGTTATGTCTTGACTTATTAATTCTATCCACTCTAAGATCTCCCGCCAGTATTTATTGCTTGACACTGCAGAGAATATATGGAAAGGCGCAAAAATCACCTATTCTCGAATGGGAAATGATGCACAGATTTTTGAACTTCGTAACAAAATTCATGGCACAAAACAAGATAAGCTTTATGTTTCAGATTATTATTCTGAGCTAGGTAATTTATGGCAGGAATTGGATTATTATCAAAATTTTCAAGCACTGGTGATGCAATACTGATTCAAAACATGATTGAAAAGGATAATTTTTTCGTTGGTTTGAACCATGAATTTGATCAAGTGAGAGTTCAAGTTATTGGCATATCCCATTTTTCCTCTATTGAGGCAGCACATTCTTATATTCAGCAGGAAGAGACCAAAGGGAGTGCCATGCTTTACATTGCACCAGTTGAGAAGTCAGGTTTAACTGCCCATATTACTCATGAGCAGCCGAAGGGGGTTACTTCTGATAAAAACCATTTGCACTGTGATTATTGTGGAAAGCCAAAGCATACAAAGGAGACTTACTGGAAGTTGCATGGGAAACCTACTAGGGGTTGGGGAAAACGAGCCAACCCAACAAAGACTCAAGCAAACATGTTAGAAACAGTAGAATCATCCAAGGAGATAGCTTAAGCTAAAAGTCTATCTTTTGATGAAATTCAACATTTTAGGCGTCTTCTGTCTCAGCTCAACCCTTTCTCCAGTACTACCTCCAATTTTGTCAAGTCAAGTAACTTTTTTGCTCATCTTGACTCATGGATTATTGATTCTAGTGTGAATAGATCAATAACAGGCACTTCTAAAGGCTTTTTTAACTACTATCCTTGTCTAAAAAGGGTTAGGGTTGCTGGTGAGGAACAGATTCAATACAAGCAATTAAACAATAGAACAGTAAAATGGATGAAGAAAGAAATAGTGAAAGGGAATGATCTCATTGATAAAAATCTGGGAATACAGGAAAACGAACCCCAGGAAGATAACTTCCCTCTCTAAAAGGAGCCCTGCACCAGCAGCTAACACAAGAAATTACTCTCCTCTCACTACTCTGCCCTCTTCCCCCAACTAAATACCAAAAAGAAGAAAACAAAAGATGAAACCGTTTCTTTTTCCCTCTAGTGTCCAGCTTGGCACTGGTTACATTGTCTCTCTCTCCTGCCCCTAACCGAATTATTCTAACCGAATCCCCTCACTGCCCTTGTTGCATTTCTGCTTCTTAGCTACCAGCTGCACTTTGCCTTTTTTTTCTTGCGAGCATAAACTTGCAGCTTCTTAGGCCCAAAGGAGTCCGGCCCTGCTTGAGTAGCAGCTTCTCCATCAATGCCACCCTCTTCAAGAACAGTCTTGTCCTCAAGACGTAGTTGGGGGTATTCACTTCGCATGACAAATTCGTCCTCCCAGGTTGCATCACCGATGCTCTTCGTCTGCCACTGAACCAACCATTGAGTCACACTTTCATCTTCCCTTTGGATCACTCTAGTAGCCAACACCTTCTCTGGGACCGTTCCATCCACTTGCTCCAGTTCCAACTCAACCGTGTGCCAATAGCCTTCTTAAGGAGGGACACATGGAAGACAGGATAAACTTTAGAAGAATCAAGTAAAGATAATCGGTAGGCCACTGCCCCTACCTTGGCTGCCACCTGGTACGGCCCAAAGTAACGGGCTGATAGCTTCGGGTAGATCCGGCGTGACGGACTGCTGGCGGTGGGGTCGAAGCCTCAAGTACACCCAGTCCCCTACTTCAAAATTAACCTCCCTTCGGTGCTGGTCCGCGCTGCGCTTCATTTCCTGTTGTGAATGCAGGAGATGTTCCCTAAGCTGTCTCAAGGCTTCGTCTCGGTCCCACAGTCCTCTAGCTACTACCTCCACCTGCACTTCACCAAGTACATACTGTAGGATGGTCGGGGGTCTCCTTCCATATACTACCTCAAAAGGCGTGGTGCCAGTGCTCTCATGGAAGGTGGTATTAAACCAATACTCCGCCCAAGGTAGCCATTGAGTCCAATAGCGTGGCTGATCGGCAGCAAAGCATCGAAGTTATGATTCAAGGCGCCAGTTGACAACTTCAGTCTGGCCATCCATCTCGGGATGGTAGGAAGAACTGAACTTGAGCTGACTTCCCCGTAGTTTGAATAGTTCTTGCCAAAATCGACTCAGGAAGACCGGATCTCTGTCACTAATGATGGACTTCGGATACCCATGGAGTCGTACCACTTCTTTAACAAACAATTCAGCAACAGTGCGGGCGGTGAGGGGTGCTTCAAGGCCATGAAGTGGCTATACTTCGATAATCTGTCCACCACTACCATCACTGCATCATACCCCTTCGACTTAGGCATGCCGGTTATGAAGTCCATGGAGATATCCTCCCATACTGCTTGAGGCACAGGAAGGGGTTGCAATAGGCCTGCGGGTGAGAGAGTGGATGCCTTATACCACTGGCAGGTGGAGCAGCCCTTGACATAGTCCTTAACATGTTGAACCATCCCCTTTCAATAGAATGTGTCTGCTAGTCGTCGATAGGTTCTGTAATATTCTGAATGTCCCCCTACCACCGAGTTATGAAACTCTTCCAACATAGCTGGGATCCATTTGGATGAAGAAGGAATCACCAACTTCCCCTTGAGGTATAAGATTCCTTGCTTCAGTTCATAATGGGGTTTAGAGGCAGGGTCCAGTTGCAGGGCTTGTCTGATAGCTGCCAATTGGGGGTCTTGGGCTGCTTCTTCTATTAACATGCTGCCCCCATCCCACGTAGGAGAAGAGACAAGAGGGGCAAGTTTAGCGTCATCTTGCTGCCTGGATAATGCATCAGCAGCCAAGTTAAGCCTCCCCGGCTTGTATTGAACCTCATAGACATAGCCCATCAGCTTGGCAAGCCAGTTTTGTTGGTCAGTAGTAGTAATTCGTTGTTGTAGCAGGTGTCGCAGGCTCTTCTGGTCAATGTACACTGTGAATCTTCGCCCAAGCAAGTAAGGTCTCCAATGCTGGATAGCAAGTGCCAGCGCCATCAACTTCTTTTCATAGGCCAATTTCACCAAGGTGCGTTCAGCTAGAGCCTTGCTGAAAAAAGCAATTGGCCTACCCTCTTGCATTAATACAGCCCCTATGCCGGTTCTAGATGCATCACACTCTATAGTGAAAGGTTTACTGAAGTTGGGCAAGGCGGGAGGGGTGTGGCGGTGAGCCTTGCCTTCAGTTCCTCAAAAGCCGCTTGCGCCCGCCCATTCCAACTGAAACCATTCTTTTTAGTTAACTCTGTCAACGGTTTAGCTATCTTGCCGTAGTCCTTGACAAATTTTCGGTAATATCCAGTCAATCCCAAAAGAACACGAACCCCTTTGACATTCTTCGGAGTCGGCCAATTCTGAACCGCTGAGATCTTGGCTAGATCCACAGTCACCCCTTCCTGTTATACGCAATGGCCCAAGTAATCAATGGTGGACTGCCCAATAGAGCACTTGCTGGGGTTAACCTTAAAATGGTTGTCCTGTAACACTTGTGGGACAGTGGCCAAGTGCTCCTCCCAACTCCTCCTGTAAACCAAGATATCGTCAAAAAATACAAGCACCATGCGGCGCAGCCATGGTCTAAAAATGTCATTCATAACACTCTGGAAGGTTGATGGTGCGTTTGTTAGGCCGAAAGGCATCACCAAGAATTCGTAGTGGCCATCGTGTGTCCTAAAGGCAGTCTTATGTTCATCTCCTTCCCTCATCCGAATCTGGTAAAAACCTGTCTTCAAGTCTAACTTTGAGAAATACACAGCCCCATTCAACTCATCAAGGAGCTCCTCGACTGCTGGAATCGAGTATTTATCAGCCACTGTCACCTTGTTCAAAGCCCTATAATCGATACACAACCACCACGTCTCATCTTTTTTCCTAACCAGTATAGCCGGGCTGGAAAAAGCACTCTGACTTGGGCGGATAATTCCCTGTTGCAGCATCGCCCTACTTGTTTCTGTATCTCTTCCTTCTGTAGGTGGGGATACCGGTAAGGTCGGACGCTAACAGCCTCTTGTTCTGGGACCAAGTGAATCGCATGGTCATGTAGGCGCCTGGGAGGTAGCCCTGTCAATGGGCCAAACACCTCAGAAAAATGAACTCGAAGGCCGTCAACATCTGATCTCTGAGCTGGAGTGAGACCTCGTTCTATGGCTAGTGAAGAATTAACAAGCTTGGGATCCCTGCATAATTGCTTCAAATTGCTGCCGTCTAACCACATCTGCAAGGCATCTATTTCAACTAAAGAACCACCTAGGCCGACCAACTCTATAGGTTGGCCCCTGTAATCAAATTGCATCCATCGCTGATCCCAGTTGTGAGTGACGTTGCCAAGGGTTCGCAACCACTCAATTCCCAGAACAGCATCCAACGGTCCTAAATCAAACAAGAGTGCTCCCAGAGTGATGTGAATGGGCCCCAATTGTAACCTAACTTGGTGACATTTCTCGTGGACTCTTACACGGTAACCATCCCCCAGCTTAATGTTCTTAGAAGGGATAGCAATAATACGAAAGTTAAGTGATCTTACCAATTTTCGTGAGATAAATTTGTGAGTCACTCCAGAGTCAACGAGGAGGACGATCGGAATCCCTTGTATGGCCCCCTATAACTTCAGAGTCCTAGGCACTTGGGCGCTGCTCATAGACCCAAAAGAAACTTCAATGGCGTTACTCCCCATCCTCCCCATCTCCTTCTTCCGGTTCTGCTGTCGACACCACGCTTTCGGTTTGTTCCCCTGTATTCAAGTAGAAGTCGTTCTCCGAGATGGAGATTCGAAGTTCCCCGACGTTACAGCGGTGTTGAGGGCTATATGGCTTCGCACATTTGAAGCAAAGGCCCAGCCGTCGACGCTCCTCTATTTCCTTCATCAACAGGTGGCGGGGACCTCTGTTCCTGGACGGCTGTTGCGGTCTGGTGGGAGGGAACGCCCGGGTGATCGGGAGCACAATGCTATGCTTTGGGGGGCCTTCATCTTGGGCCATTGGGCCAGAGCCCACAGTCCTAAATCGTGGGTCGGGTTGACCCAAATCTTTTGGATTAAAAGATCGACCAGGTGAGTTACTGCTTCCCTCAGTTCGACTCCATGCACCCCCGCTATTCTCCCTGGTTGTTGCTCGACTGCCTGGAGGAATGAAGGCGAGCTCCGCATCTCTAGCAAGGACCATGGCGTCTTCGCAAGTCTAGGGCTTCAAATACCTAACCCATCGGCCTACCTCTTCTTTCAAACCTCCCATGAAATACCTCGGATGTCTTCGGAATATACCCAATGATAGCCTCGAACTCCTCGATGTATTTGGTGACAGTACCGGTTTGGAAAAGGGCTCGCAATTCTTCGTATGGGTTTTGTGTCCTGCGGTTGCCAAATCTGCCAATCAAGCAGAGTTTGAATTGGTCCCAAGTCAGGTTGGGGTGGTCTCGCAATACTTGAGAGAACCAGGTAATCGCCGCCCTGGTCATGCACATTTGAGCTACAGGGATTTTCATGCCGTTAGGAGTCTGGTGGATGTTGAAGTATAATTCCAATTTGGCGATCCAACTTCAAGGTTCTAATCCTGAAAACTCCGGAACCTTTACCTTAGGTAAGGACATCGTTCCCACGCCAAAATGATTGTTCCTAACGATCGAATCCAATTGGGGAGCACTAGGTTGGCCAAATCGCGCTTGGGGTCGCACAAAAACTCTGGCTGGTGTTTCTGGGCTTTCGTCGGTCTCTCCAGTGTGTGGGTCATCGTTTTTTGGTGTTAGGGGCTGTTTGTCAAATTCTGTCTGTAACTTAAGATGCATCTGTACAAACTGTTCCTCGACAAGTTTTTGGAGGGCACTAATGGATTGTTGCATTTCACTCGAGGCTTCCTCATGGCCATCGACTCGCTCCTATAAATCGTGCTTGGATTGCAAACGGGTTTTAGGTGGGTCTGCCATTGGTTTCCCACAGACGGCGCCAATGATGAGGAACAGATTCAATACAAGCAATTAAACAATAGAACAGTAAAATGGATGAAGAAAGAAATAGTGAAAGGGAATGATCTCATTGATAAAAATCTGGAAATACAGGAAAACGAACCCCAGGAAAATAACTTCCCTCTCCAAAAGGAGCCCTACACCAGCAGCTAACAAAAGAAATTACTCTCCTCTCACTACTCTGCCCTCTTCCCCCAACTAAATACCAAAAAGAAGAAAACAAAAGATGAAACTGTTTCTTTTTCCCTCTAGTGTCCAGCTTGGCACTGGTTACATTGTCTTTCTCTCCCTAACCGAATCCCCTCACTGCCCTTGTTGCATTTCTGCTTCTTAGCTACTAGCTGCACTTGGCCTTTTTTTTTTCTTGCGAGCATAAACTTGCAGCTTCTTAGGCCCAAAGGAGTCCGGCCCTTCTTGAGTAGCAGCTTCTCCATCAGTTGCTGATGGGTCTTTAACCTCTATTTCTGAGACAAGTTCTATTGTCTGTACTCCAAATATTAAGTTGTTTTCTGTTCTTCATGTTCCTCAATTTTCCGTCAATCATTTATTTGTTAATGCTATCACTAAAGCTCTAAACTGTAAGGTTCAGTTTTTTTCGTGATTATTGCATTTTTTAGGATTCTCAAACACGAAAAGGGATTGGCAGTGGTAGAGAGCATGATGGCTTATACATGATGGAAGATAGTCGAGGTTTAACCCTTTTTGGATGATATAAGGATGTCAACCAGGAAATAATACAATGGCATAGGCGGTTAGGGCATCCGTCTTATTTTGTCTTAAAAAAACTAGATCCCAGTTTATTTTCAAGAACTAGGTTCGATTCTTTATATTGTGATGCTTGTGAGTATGCTAAACATACTAAAAGCTCTTATCCTTTGAGCGACAATAAAACAATTGTTCCTTTTATGCTTATTCATTCTGATATTTGGGGGCCCATACAGACTGCATTTTTGTCTGGGAATCGATGATTTGTTACTTTTATTGATTATTGCACTAGAATGACTTGGATGTATTTAATTAAAGCAAAAAATGATGTTTTCTCCTACTTTCAATCTTTTTATAAAATGGTTGACACCCAGTTTGATGCTAAGATAAAAGTCTTGAGAACTAATAATGGGACAGAATACATGGATAGTAGATTGGGTACTTATTTGGTGTCTCGTGAGATTGTTCATCCAACTAGCTTTCCTTATTCTAGTTCTCAAAATGGGATAGCTAAAAAAAAAACAAGCATTTGTTAAAAGTTGCTAGATCCCTTATGTTTACTATAAATGTTTCAAAGCCATACTTGGGGGGGGGGGATGCTACACTAGTGGCAGCCTATCTTATTAATAGAATGCCCCTTAAAACTCTCAACTTCAAGACCCTTTTAGAAGTATTAACCGAGAAGAATTGCTATACTATTCCACCAATGATTTTTGGGTATGTCTGCTTTGTTCATACTAGGAATGTTGGGAAATTAGATCCAAGGGCCCTTAGATGTGTGTTCATTGAGTATTCTCCAACCCAAAAGGGATATAAGTACTATCACCCTCCACTAGAAAGTTTTATGTCAATATAGATGTTACATTTCGGGAATTTGAACCTTACTTTGGAACTACCCAGTCACCTTTTCAGGGGAAGAGTAGTGAAGAAGAAGAGATGCCTGTGATCCTTCATGATTTTGTTCAGAGGAAGAATAAGGAGACTGATGTTTAAGAGGAGAATAAGAAGATTGATGATGTTAAGGGAGAGATTAATGTTCAAGGGAAGAATGTTGTTGGGGGTTTAGATAGACCTGATTTGTTGAAATACTCGAGGAAAAATTGGTCTGAAGAGGCCATCACGCATCCTACACTGCAAGAATCCTCAGGTGAGTTATCTTCTGATTCTGATCTGAATTTACCCATTGCTCAAAGAAAACGAGTCAGGTCGTGTACAAAACATTATATTTCTAACTTTGTCTCCTATGATTCCTTGTCTCCCTCCTATAGATATTTTGCCTTGTCTCTTTCCTCTATGTCTATTCCACAAGATTGGAGGGAAGCCATCAAAGATCCAAAGTGGAAAGAAGCGATGGTAGAAGAAATGAAAGCTCTAGCTAAAAATGAAACTTGGGAACTAGTTGCTTCTCTAGGCAAGAAGCTAGTTGACTGCAAGTGGGTGTTCACAATAAAGCACAAAGCTGATGGTTCTATTGAAAAATTCAAAGCAAGATTAGTGTGCTACACTAGTGGCAGCCTATCTTATTAATAGAATGCCCCTTAAAACTCTCAACTTCAAGACCCTTTTAGAAGTATTAACCGAGAAGAATTGCTATACTATTCCACCAATGATTTTTGGGTATGTCTGCTTTGTTCATACTAGGAATGTTGGGAAATTAGATCCAAGGGCCCTTAGATGTGTGTTCATTGAGTATTCTCCAACCCAAAAGGGATATAAGTATTATCACCCTCCACTAGAAAGTTTTATGTCAATATAGATGTTACATTTCGGGAATTTGAACCTTACTTTGGAACTACCCAGTCACCTTTTCAGGGTAAGAGTAGTGAAGAAGAAGAGATGCCTGTGATCCTTCATGATTTTGTTCAGAGGAAGAATAAGGAGACTGATGTTTAAGAGGAGAATAAGAAGATTGATGATGTTAAGGGAGAGATTAATGTTCAAGGGAAGAATGTTGTTGGGTGTTTAGATAGACCTGATTTGTTGAAATACTCGAGGAAAAATTGGTCTGAAGAGGCCATCACGCATCCTACACTGCAAGAATCCTCAGGTGAGTTATCTTCTGATTCTGATCTGAATTTACCCATTGCTCAAAGAAAACGAGTCAGGTCGTGTACAAAACATTATATTTCTAACTTTGTCTCCTATGATTCCTTGTCTCCCTCCTATAGATATTTTGCCTTGTCTCTTTCCTCTATGTCTATTCCACAAGATTGGAGGGAAGCCATCAAAGATCCAAAGTGGAAAGAAGCGATGGTAGAAGAAATGAAAGCTCTAGCTAAAAATGAAACTTGGGAACTAGTTGCTTCTCTAGGCAAGAAGCTAGTTGACTGCAAGTGGGTGTTCACAATAAAGCACAAAGCTGATGGTTCTATTGAAAAATTCAAAGCAAGATTAGTGGCAAAGGGTTTCACACAAAATTATAGAGTTGATTATCAGGAGACATTTGCACCTTGTTGTCAAAATCAACACAATTAGAATCTTGCTATCTTATGCAGCTAACTTGGATTGGAATTTGCGGCAATTTGATGTGAAAAATGCATTCCTACATGGAGATCAAGAAAAATAGGTTTACATAGAGATTCCTCCTGGTTTTGAAAGTGAGACAACTCAAGGACAGGTATGCAGACTGAAGAAAGCCTTGTATGGGTTGAAACAATCTCAAGATCACTCTTCTTATTGTTTATGTTGATGACATAGTGATGACAAGAGATGATAAAAAAGAAATGGCTCGGTCGAAGAAGCCCTTGGCCCAGGAGTTTGAGATCAAGGATCTTGGAAAGTTACAATACTTCTTGGGAATTGAAGTTGCCAGATCAACCAAAGGAATCTTCATTTCTCAGAGGAAATAAATTATGGATCTTTTGGATGAAACCAGTATGCCAAGATGTAAACCAGCGGAATCACCTATTGAAAGCAATCATAAGCTGCAAGCCAGAACTGGAGAATCAGTTGATAAAGACAGATATCAGAGATTGGTTGGAAGGCTCATCTACTTGTCTCACACCAGACCAAACCTTGCTTATGCAGTCAGCTTGGTAAGCCAGTTTATGCATGATCCTAGAGAATCTCATCTGCAGACTGTTTTTTCTATTTTGCGATATCTAAAGTCAGCTCCAGGGAAAAGTTTTCTTTTCTCCAAACATGGTCATCTTCGAATTGAAGCCTTTACAAATACAGATTGGGCTAGATCTATAGATGACAAAAAATCCACCTCTGGTTATTGCACACTTGTGGGAGGTAATTTGGTCACTTGGAGAAACAAGAAACAGAGTGTGGTTGCTAGATCTAGTGCAGAAGCATAATACAGAGCTATGGCTCTAGATGTCTATGAGTTTTTATGGCTATAGAAGTTGCTAACAGAGCTAAAGTTGGCTGGAAATGACAAACTATCATTGTATTGTGATAACCAAACTACAATCAGTATTCCGCATAATCCAATTAAGCACGACCGGACGAAGCACATCAAAATTGATAGACACTTCATCAAAGAAAAACTAACTAATGGTGTTTTGAGTTTATTTCATGTGATGTCAGAAAAACAGCTAACTGATGTTTTCACAAAATGACTCAACAATCGAGCATTTCATACCTTAGTTTGCAAGTTACGCATGGGAAATATTTTTGCACCAACTTGAGGGGCAGTGTTAACTATTATGATTTGTTAACTAATTTGTTAATTCTGTAATTAATAAACTATCTGTATACTTCTTATTTAGTCATAAGATTTCTTCCTAATTAGCCAGAAGGTTTTTGTATAAAATTCCTTGTATATTGATTGTTTATACACAAGTGAGATAATAAAAAATCTCCTTTTCACAAAATTCTACAAATACTCGTGTAAAGGCACCAAGATCTATGAAACAAAATCACATGTGCTAGAATACATTCACACCACAGGATTGATTTCAAGATTTCAGAAACATAAACACAAACAGTAAAACAAAATGGAATGAAATATAACAATTAAACTTCAAATTATAAGTCTAATGAAACAAATTGAACATGCATGCAAATGGAAGGGAGAAAAGTTAACCATATCAAAGCTCCTTTTACTCTAATACATTAAGTTGAAAATGCTAACAAGCCAAGCACATCCATGCCCATGACTAGTGAAGTTTAGCTAAGTAAGCCAACATTAAATTCAAGCATTATTAACAGCCATATGTCATGCCTTAGTTATATTGTGTTTGGACAATATTGAGCACAATCACAAAAATATAGCAAATTGAACAAATGACTCTTTTGTACAACTTTTTTTTCTCTCTCAAGGACTCAAGTTTCATATTTGCTGTTACAAGAATATAATATCTATTATCTTTCCAACAGACAATGGTCCTCCATCTTTCAAATTCATAATTCTATTTAGTTGACCTCATAACTAAATTTCATTTCAAGAAGGCAGGGATCAAAAGGAGCAACATAAGGCAGAAATGAACATATGTTGTATGTACCTTCTGTATGCGTGTGCGTTCCTGTGGATATATGGCTTTATGTTCTCTTGTCAAAACAATGGCCTTTAAAAGACTTGTGCCGTCTGGGTTATTTTGTGATACACAAGTTTCAGATGATCGAGCTAATACTGCTTTGGCATCCCCTATGTTAGCAATAAAAACCTATTTGGCCACACATCAAATAAAAAATATCATTGATGGTAGAATATTTATTCCAACTTAATCAGTTATTCATGAGAAAAAATAAATAAATTCATAAGTTCACCTTTGGTTATCTGGCTAGCCAATATTGCTATTATTATCCGAATTGTGAGACAAATTCGTCTAAGAGCATAAACAAATATACCAATAGGAATCTGTTGACTAATCTCAATAGATTTGATTAGGCATTAATTGAACACATTTTTAGGCCCAAATTTCTAGAGATTTAATTATAAATTGTATGTTGCCTTTCTTGTATTCTTCCCTAGTTAGGTCTCATTCATCTTGTATAAATTTTGAAGTAAATTGCATGTATTGACACATGAGAGAATTAACAAAATCCTTTTTCCTAAAAATATTCATGTTATCGGAGCTAGTGCTCTTTCTGGAGATAGACTTTTCACTAAGTTTTCCTTTTCAGGTTGGGAATCACAATACCAATTTTTTGTTAAAATTGTATGTATGTTGATACCACAATCAGTTTTCTAACTCCCAGCACTAAGTTCACCTTTTCTTAAAAATATGTATGTATATTGATACCACAAACAGTTTGCAGAGAAAAAAGGAAAAAAACATGCATGGATACATAATCCCATTGGAAACAAAAGGTTAATACCACATTCCTCTCAAACAACTTATTGGAAACCTATAACATATGCATAATCCCATTGCTCCTATTATTTTCACAAATCCCAATGACCAAATGATTAGAAAAGTTGGTAAATAATATGATTTGAGGAAACTATTGAAGAAGCCTATCCTTTTGATTTGGAGAAGTGAGACGGAAAATAAATTTCTGAAAAAATTATTAGAAATGAATTTCCTAACTTAGAGATTTAATGATCATGTGAATTTAGAAGCAGATGATAAAACTTGAACATAGAAGACGAGGAGATGAAAGGGAGTTCTATTTGTCCCTGATATTGAAAACCTTTCAAATTTTGAAAGTTGGAAGAACTAAGAGCTGTAAGGTTATTTTTATATTAGTAAAACCAGTGGAATGTGTTCTAATTACTCCCACTAATAAATGCAATACCAAGGACTTGATTTTAATCCTCCACACCCAAATTAAAACTCTACTTTGAGGCAAAACAAAAAATGAAGATGTGCTGATTTGCAAGACCTCAATTCTTAATGTCTCAATTAATTAAATGATCGAGTAAAGATTATTATTATTTTTTTTTCCAGCAGGAGTAAGAGAAGTAACATGAGTTAATGAGTGTTTAAATCTTATTATATACTTAGGCTTCAAAATAGATTTAAGAAATAAAATCATATAAGAGTAATATCAAACTCACACTTTGTCCCAATACCCAGACACATACAGCTGTAGCACCATCCAGCCATTGCCCTAACAAGAGAATGCATAAAAACAAATGACTTGAGTCCTTAGCTGAAACTTCAAACTTCTGTGAATATAGAAACAAAAAGAAAGCTGCAGGAGATTCTAGACACGAAATTCGCAGTCAATATGCCAAAGAGTATATACCGGAAAAAAAAACAATTACTAAGACAACCAAATGGCAATAACGTGTAAGATAACAACATTCCAAGTGCAGCCTTTGATTATTTCAGTTCCAATTGGATGGTCTTATTTGTAATTCAGAGCATGATGCTTTCCATCTTCTGATGCATTACAGCAATATCTGATCCAAGTTTCGTAGAAAGCAAATAACAGAAAAGAGAATAAAACAGCTTTAAGAAAAAGAGCATCCGCATGTTGAAGACTTGAATCTAACATTTACCTGTAGCACTTTCATGGAGAAGTAATTCATCAGTTTTCCGGAAGCCTAAATTAAAAAGTCAAATATACACTTTAGCAAATTAAGTACTAAAGGAAATAACTAGCAAGAGACATACCAAATGAATTTATACCGTCAAGTATAGCCATTTTAGCAATTTTTACATCCAACTGCAACAAAAAAAGATAATTAAACATTAAATTAGATGCTAAGTAACAGGAGTTAATTGTAACCAAACTGAATCAGGAAATGAGTGTAAACACATTTCACATACAAAAGGTAACTATTTCTGACAAGTCAAATTACAACGTATTTCAATAATAATGGCACGTAAAAACAGATGCAACACATAAAACCTTGGAATTTTCTAGGGAGAAAAGCAAACATTCTTTTAACAATAAAATACACTATCAAAATATTATGCGAAAATTGACCAGTCACATGGAGATGTAAAGGCACATTTTCTACATCTAATAGGAATGGAATGCCAAGATTTATGTCTTTTAATAGGGAGCACAAGGGAACAATTTCAAGAGTGTTATAGAATAGGAGGTACACAGAATAGAAAACATTCAGAACAAGAAATGCATATTCCTAATTAGGCCATTGATTTAGTTTTTATAGTTGTTAGCTCTATACTTGTATATATATCCCTGTAATCCTTGAGAAATAAACACAGAAAATATTTTCCCATTGTGTTTTATTACATGGTATCAGAGCTTTTTAGGCTGGTTGGGCTGGTTGATTTTCTGGGTATTCAAGCTACTAGGTTCCACTAATGGTTTATTGGGTCACCTTTTTCCGGTGACCTTTTTGCTTCACTGCCAGTCAGAGGAGGAGCACTCTCAGATCGGCCATCTCCAAATTCTGATGACCAGATTCTCGGCGAGTGGGCTTCACGCACTGCTCTTGTTTTCGACGACTCCTTCACGTGCCGGCACGTGGGAGCGCATGCCTTGTCCAATGGTCCTCCGATTTCAGCTCCAGCTTCGATTGGCTGTTTCTGATCATATTCCAGGGTTAGCTTCTTTATCTGGTCTCTTTTGAAGCTACTAGACGGCTGGGCAGTAGTGTTGCTTTGCTGGAAACTTTCTAGGTTGCTTGAGGTTGTTGTTGGTTCCAAATTATTATTCTTTCTACTGTGGCCTCTGTCTTAGCTGCTAGACTACTGCATTTCTTGGTTCCCTTGAGGTGTTACAGCTGGTGATCAGGTTCCTTATGTTTTGCAACCTATTTTGATACTTGATTGGTTATGGTTATTTATTTGTTTTGGATTGTTGGGCTATTTTTGGCAAGTCTTATTACTGAAATGGTTGGAGAATGTGTGTATTTCTGCGAATAAATATGCTAAATTCATCAAATATCAAAATTCACTAAAAGTCCAATCTGTCACTACAATTGCCAAGTTAGCAGAATCAAGTATATGTCTTTTATCTTCTTCATTTAAATGGGCCATTGATTCTGGTGCGACAGATCATATGACGGATAATAAGAAAATCTTTTCTTATTTTCGACCACATGCGTCAGCTTTTCCAGTCACTATGGCTGATGGGTCAGCTGCTTATGTTGATGGTTTGGGTACTATTAATCTGACTTCATTCATATCTCTGTCATTTGTACTACATCTGCTAAAGTTATCATTCAATTTTATCTCTGTAAGTAAACCTATACGAGACCTTAATTGTAGTATCACATTCTTTCCTGACCATTGTATTTTTTAAGATCTTACGACAAATTAGATTATTGGTAATGGACATCAGGCAGCCGGTCTAAATCAACAAGCATCAAGACCTGTTGCATGCCCTACTATCCAGTAGTTATTTCTGTTATTTTCTGTTAATTCCTGTAGCTTTTTTGTTATTTAGCTTCTGGACAAAAAACTTGTTAGCCTGCTGTAGCTGGCAAAGCGGTGAACTAAGGCAGAGAGAATGCATGCTCTCATCCTTTTGTACAACTCACCATATCTTACTTTTTCCTTTATGTAACAGTATCTCCTAGAGGGGACCATTATGATCAATACAAAGAATATTTCTCTCTCTCTCTCTCTCTCCTCTAAGCTTTTATTCTGTCTTCTCCTTCTACAATCTATCTTCTTCTTCTACCATTCTAGGTTATCCTAAATTACTTCCCTGTTAGAGACTAAGTCAGGATTTATTCCTGACAACTGGTATCAGAGCTTTCCCTTCGATCCATTCCCGCTGCAGCATTGGCAAGAATCAAAGCAACCAAAAGAATTCATCCTCCATTGACGGAACTGGAGGAGCAACTCAAATCTCTCAGCTCAAGAGTTAAAGAGCAGAGAGAGCTTATCTTTTTCAAATGGAATCTAGGCTTGGATCCATGGTGACCAGGCTGAATGAATTTCAATTGGAGCATCACCAGATAAAAATCTGATCCAGGAGCAGAACAAGCTAAAGCTAGGGCTCAGGCAGGAGAATCAAAAGGCAATGGCATACTTAGTCCAGCTTATCCAGGGATTCCAACCTCCTAATACATCCAATGCCCCAACCATCACCCAAGCCCAGCATAGTAGCAACAGTAACAGAGGTAACGATCCTCAAGTTTTTAATATTAAGTCTCCTAAATCTGAAAAAGGAATTTTACCAACCCCAACACAAATGGCTAATAAGGGCCCAATCAATCTAGGAAAACCTTACTTGAACAGGCTTCTTCCCAAGTGTGATTTGCAATTTTTTGAAGGGGAAGATAACAAAACATTGATTAACAAATGTAGAAAATACGTCCAAATATTTGAAATGATGCATGAAAGACAAGTTGACCTTGCTAGCTTGTTTTTGCAAGGGAGAGCTCAGTCATGGTTTTTGAATTGGAGCAGAGATAAGGGAGTTATAGGTTGGGAAGATTTTTCTTAAGCATTATGTAAGAGGTTTAGAGAAGTGGGTGAGGAAAATGATGTGGAAGAATTCCAAAAACTTAGGCAGACTACCACTGTAGAAGCCTATCAAGATAAGTTTGAAGAGCTCAAGCTTAGAATGGAGAAACTCTATCCCCAACACATCTAACCCTACTATGTTTCATGCTTTACTGGAGGACTAAAAGATGATACAAGGAGTGTTATTAAGATGTTTAAACCCCCTTATCTGTATACTGCAATAGAACAAGCCGGGTTGCAAGAGTCACCTAGAGGCTAACAGTTCCAAATTTACCTACAAGCCTCAAAACCAGTCTAAACCTTGGAACCCAACTCCTAATGCACCAAATATTTCCTCTAAACCTTACTAGGGCAATGTGGCTAACAACGCTAAGATTCAAACCTCCCAAACCAATTCAAAACAAAATCTTGCACTTCTAAAAAGAAACCTTGGGGCTTGTTACAAGTGTAAAGACAGATATTTCCCAGGTCACCAGTGCAATCAAAAGAAGTTGATGGCTATTCAAACAACTGTAGATTCAGGTGGAGAAGAAAAAGAGTGGCAAAATGTTGCTAACTCTGATTTACAAGAACAACCTACTAAAAAAGAACAAATTTCACTATCCCTCAATGCTATGGATGGAGGGCTTGGTGATAATACAATTAAGCTGAAAGGGCAGCTTAGTGGGAAATCTATCATGATCCTTATAGATAGTGGCAGCACCCACAACTTTGTGGATGCTCAACTGGCTAAGGAACTTAAACTCCAATTAACCAAAGCCTCTCCAACTACAGTATCTGTGGCTGATGGAAGAAGGATAACTGTGCAAGACAAATGCAATCGATGTCACTGGAGTATGTAGGGTAATAAGTTTGTGTTTGACTTGAAGGTGTTTGAACTAGGGGACTATGACCTCAACTTAAAGGCCGATTGTATGAGGTGTAACTCTCCAATTGACTTTGATGAGAATAAGTTTAGGATAAAGAAGGAATGAAAGGAATTAGAACTCAAAGGGCTTAGGGAGAAGATCACCCTTAAACTTATTGCTGCCAAGACTATCAATAACCTAGTACTTAATGGATGGAGGGGAGTTACATCCAGATTTTTCCTAATCACCCTCAGCCAACCAGAAACTATAAAATACACAAACACCACCAGAGGTACAACAATTGTCGGACTCCTATGCTGATGTCTTCCAAGTCCCAAAAGGTCTACCACCCCCTAGAGTTCAAGACCACTTTATATCTTTAAAACCCCACTCAAAACCTGTTAATGTCAGACCTTACAGGACCTCCCATCACCAAACGAATTAGCTTGAAAAACTAGTAGAGGAAATGCTAGCCACTTCAGTTATCCAACCCAGCCATAGCCCTTATGCATCACCTGTCCTTTAGTTAAAAAGAATGATGGAAGCTGGAGGTTTTGTGTGGATTACAGAGAACTTAACAAGCTCACCGTTAAACACAAGTTCCTGACAATTTTAGAGTGAATTTTGTTTTGATAATTGTATTCAAGAAAATACAGTTATTTATACAAAAAATAGAAAAGCTAAGGAAACTAGTATCTGTTAGCCTATGATTCAGCTTTTATAATCTTGTTATGCTATACAATGAAACTAATATATACATTGATACTATATACACTAATATCCCCTCTCAAATTGATGCTGGGCGATCCAAAAGTATCAATTTGTTAATAAAAAACTGATGTCGACCACTAGAAAGAACCTTAGTAAATACATCTACAGTTTGATGCGCAGTAGTGATATGTGAAAGAGAAATAACATGTGAATCATAGGCCTCACGAATAGAGTGACAATATACTTCAATATGCTTTCTGCGCTGATGAAATACTAGGTTAGCTGTAATCTAAATAGCACTAGTATTATCAGCATGGAGAGGTGTAGGATCAATTTGGCAGAAGCCAAGCTCAGCCAATAGCCCTCGAAGCCAAAGAATCTCTGAACAAGCAGACGACATAGCTCGATACTCAAATTCAATGGAGGACTTAGATACGCAATCTTGCTTTTTGCTTTTCCAAGAAATCAGTGAACAACCAAGAAACATGCACCAACCAGTAATAGATCATCGAGTATCAGAACACCCCGCCCAATCAGCATCACTATAAGCAACAAGACGAATTGGAGAGTTGATCCGAAAGAACAAACCTCATGTAGAAGTGCCATGCAAATAACGGATGATTCGACGGATAGTAGCTAGATGAAGATGCCTGGGTGCTTACATGAATTGACTAACCTGTTGAACAGCAAAGGAAATATCTGGACGAGTAATAGTCAGATAGTTAAGCCTGCCTACGAGGCGCCTATACAAAGAAGAATCAGAAAGAAAGTCACCCTCATCACGGCAATATTTAACATTCACTTCTAAGGGAGTATTAACAAAACGACCATCCTTAAGACCAACCAAAGAAAATAGCTCTTGAATATACTTATGTTGATGTAAAAAAAATACCAGCAGAGGTAGAATACACTTCAAGGCCTAAAAAATAGTGTAAAGGACCCAAGTCTTTCATATGAAAAGCACCTTGAAGTCGCTCCTGAAGCTGAGAAATCAAATTTAGAATCAGTCCTAGTAATAACAATATCATCAACATATACCAAAAACAAGACAATTCCCTTATGTGTTTTGCATAGAAACAAGGAGGAATCATACTGACTTTTAACAAAAGAGAAGCTAAGAAATGCATCACGAAATTTATTGAACCAGGCCCGAAATACCTATTTGAAACCATAGAGTGACCTCTTTAACTTACAAACATCTGAAAAGGAAGTAAAGAATAACCCAGATGGTGGAGTCATGTAGACATCTTCCTTAAGATCTCCGTGCAAAAAGGCATTTTTAA
This sequence comes from Excoecaria cochinchinensis, assembly GCA_947683425.1. Taxonomy (NCBI): domain Eukaryota; kingdom Viridiplantae; phylum Streptophyta; class Magnoliopsida; order Malpighiales; family Euphorbiaceae; genus Excoecaria; species Excoecaria cochinchinensis. The sequence continues at coordinate 6,044,436 of CANTUQ010000002.1, read as the reverse complement.
CATCCATTTGTCGTAAGAACCACCCCTTTGAAGCAGCAATAGCAAGAACAAGTCGCACAGTCGTCATCTTTGCTACAAGAGCAAATGTCTCCTCGTAGTCTACTCCATACTCTTGCCTATTACAGAGAGCGACCAACCTTGCTTTATATCTATCAAGTGGGCCATGAAATCGCAGCTTAACTGAATATACCCATTTACAGCCAATGGGCTTAATACCAATAAGACAAGAAACAAGATCCCATGTATGATTCTCCTGAAGAGCCTCAAGTTCTTCTTGCATGGCTTTGGCCCAACATGCTTGTTTAGCTGCCTGAGAAAAAGAAGTAGAAACTGTAGCATGAGATAAAGTGGCAAAGAAACGATACCTATCTAGAGGACGACGGACACGAGTGCCTTTTCAAGGGACCATCGAAGTTGGCAATGGATCAAAGTCGGGAAGGATAGGTGGTGATGGAGGGGGCTGTCATAGCTGATAGACCATACCCGATTTAAAACGCTCAATTGGGTGAGAAATGCCATCAAAGTGAGGAAGAAGAACATAGTCCGAAGGAGAAACATGTTGCTAAAAATAATACTTATGTTCACAGAAAATCACATTTCTAGAAACACGCATGCGGTTGGCAACATCATAACATAAAAACCCCTTGTGAGTAGTACTATAACCTATAAAAGCACACCGAACTGATTGAGCTGTAAGCTTGTGGCACTCATGAGAAGGCAAGTGAACAAAACAATCACAGCCAAATGTGCACAGTGCATGATAATCAGGATGCATACCAAGTAAGTGATAATAAGGAGAATCAAAATTCAACAGTGGAGAAGGAAGACGATTAATTAAAAAGACTGCAGTAGTCAAAGCTTCCATCCAAAATTTAGATGGAACTGAAGACTGCAAAAGCAATGTACGAACCATATCTAACAAGTGATGGTTCTTCCGCTCAACCACCCCATTCTGTTGAGGAGTGCAAGGACATAATCGCCGAGATACAATAACTTTTTGTTGCAAGATACCCTGAAAGTCATGTGACATGTATTTCCTACCATTGTCAAATCGTAAAACTTTTATACAGGTGAAAAACTATCTCAAAATAAGCCACAAAAGATCAAAATGTAGTTAGCACCTCAGCTTTGGAATGCAGAAAATATATCCAAGTAAAATGGCTATAGTCAACAATGAACGTGACAAAGTATTTATGCAGCCCACATGAAATTGCAGGAGTAATACTCCAAACATCACTATGTATAATTGCAAAACAAGTATCAGCACGACTACCACAAGCAGGAAAAGACAAAGTCTTACTTTTTCCCAATTTACAAGTAGAACAACCAAAAGACAATATATGACCAGAAGACTGAGCTTTATTTCCAAGAAAACCACGTTGCATCAAATTATTCAAAATCACATTATTCGGATGGCCTAACCGTTTTTGCCAAACTTCTGCCTTATGTTCAACAATATTAGAAGCTAAAGACAAAGTGCTAGGAATAGTAAACTGCAATGAAAATAACCTGCCCACTTTAGGCTCCCTCGCGATCACCTTCCCCAACTCCGGATCCTGCACAAGACAACCACCACAAGAGAAATTCACATTACAGTTATTTTCTACCGTTTGACCAACCAAAATCAAATTAGTAGACAATTCAAGAGAAACAAACGCATTGCGAAAAGAAGGTTCAATATCACCAATGGCAATAATTGGAAGGTCATTTCCATTAGCAATCTATATTTTGTATGCCAATATATTTTCGAAGATTTTGTAACAAATGAGAAGAGCCAGTCATATGATTAGATGCATTAGAATCAACAAGCCAAGGAGAGAATTTTTACCTTGCTCCTGAAGGTTAAAAGCAGAAAATGCTGATAAAATCATTTATTGTATCATTTTTGTAGTAACAATAGACTAATTAATGGTAGGAACAGCAATGGGAATTGGTGCAGGTGGCATAGCACAACTACTCTCCTAAACAACAGCTTTTAAACCTCGAATTCGACGATTTTCTAGACGAGTAGGACAACTCTTTATAATGTGTCCAGTCTGCTTATAGTAATTACAGAATTTCTTACTGCAATTACGAGCAATATGCCCATACTCCTTGCAACTGTAGCACTGCATCTGTCCCTTTCCTCAATTTTTTCCTTGAGCAGCATAAGCAACATTGACAATTTCAGATGACTCCTTGGATGCACCTATAACAGCCTGTGTAGCCAACCTCTGTTCCTCACACAATGATTCACCAAAACATACATCGAGCGATGGAACCAGATCTCTATTCAGCAATCCAGCCCGAGCAACTTCAAATTCTAGTCTCAATTTCATTAAGAACTGATCACGCCAACTATCTTCATGAATTGCTCGAAGACTAGCTCCATAGGAACCTTTGCATAAATAATACCAAATATTCGCTCCATAGGTTAAGAAATCCAGAATAATACTGCTCAATAGAAAGATTACTTTGACTGAAGTTGCTAAGCTCAAGTTCCAATTGAAATCGACGAGCTGTATTATCTTGATAATATATATGCTTTAAATAATCCCACATCTCTTTGGCTGTAGTAAAAGAACGTAAATTATTTACCATATGAGCTTCAATAAAGCCTATGATCCAAGATACAACTAGGGCATCCTTTATCTCCCATTCACTGCATGCTTGATTATCCGTAAGGGCAGGAGAACACCCGTCAATGTGACCCCAAAGCTCCTTTCCCTTCAGAAACATCCTGAACTGAAACTCCCATGCTGCATAATTCTTTCCTGAAAATCTGATACCCAAGATCTCTGAAGAAGACATATTTCAAAATGATTTTGGAAACAAGAAGATGACTGGCCCAAAAAGAACAATTGCAAAGCAGAATAACGAAAGATTCAACTGTCCACCCTCCAAACGAAGTCAGATGGCCAAGTCGACACCGAAAAAGCATCGAAAATAGGATTGCGACGTCGAAGAAGAAATTGCTACCTCACGTGCTTCCACTCGCCACCACGCATCGGCGAGTGGAATAGTAACCTAAACCTGAAGACAGCGCGTGAGCTACACTCGCGCAACACCCAATCGCCGGACTTGGAGAACAAGCCGAAAACACACCTGTTCTACTTTCCTGGTGGTGGATAGTGAGATCTCGATAGATCCAGAAAAAGGTAACCAAAAAGAATTCCAAAAACCTAGAATTTCAAACAACCCAAAAATTTCAGAAACCAAAATTTCAAAACAGCCCAAATGGCTCTGATACCATGACAATTTTAGAGAGAAAAAAAAAATGAATTATGTTTTGATAATTGTATTCAAGAAAATACAGTTATTTATACAAGAATAGAAAAGCTAACTAAGAAAACTAGTATGTGTTAGCCTATGATTCTGCTCCTATAATCTTGCTATACTATACAAGGAAATTAATATATACACTGATACTATATACACTGATAGTTCCCAATGCTCCTTATTGAAGACTTGCTGGATGAACTACGTGGGGCAGTAGTTTTTACCAAAATAGATTTAAGGTATGGATATTTTCAGATCAGAATGAGGTTGGGGGACACTCACAAGACCACTTTCAGAACCCATTATAGACACTATGAATTCCTAGTGATGCCCTTTGAGCTCACCAATGCCCCTGCAACTTTCCAATCACTCATGAATTCAATATTCAAACCCTATTTGAGGAAATTTGTGCTAGTTTTCTTCAATGATATATTAGTCTACAGCTCTTCCATGGCATCACACATTCAGCACTTAGAAACTGTCCTACAGCTGCTTAGGGAGCATCAACTTTATGCCAAGGAGTCAAAATGTGAGTTTGGGCAAAGCCAAATCTCTTATTTAGGTCATGTTATCCCAGCACAAGGAGTGTCCACAGACCCCAGCAAAATAGAGGCCATGGTTTCTTGGCCCATCCCTAGACACCTAAAGGGCTTAAGAGGTTTCCTAAGGCTAATAGGCTACTACATAAGATTCATCACTGGTTATGGAGTCTTTAGCAAGCCAATTACAAATCTCCTAAAGAAGGACCAGTTTAGATGGAACATTGAAGCCCAGCAAGCTTTTGAAAAGCTTAAGGACCTGATGACCAAAGCTCTTATACTGGCCTTACCAAATTTTAATCAGCCCTTTATTTTGGAGTGTGATGCCAATAACAATGGAATTGGGGTTGTCCTATTACAAGAAGGCAGACCAATTTCCTATATTTCCAGCAGCTATCTGCCTATGAGAGGGAGCTATTAGTCATCCTATTTGCAATAACCAAGTGGAGGCACTATTCAGGACAAGGCCACTTTATTATCAAAACAAACCACAAGAGTATAAAGCATTTATTAGAGCAAAGGCTACACAATTATATTCAAATGAAGGGAATCAACAAGCTTTTGGGTTTGGATTATAGCATACAATATAAAAAGGGGACTAATAACAAAGTGGCAGATGCCTTCTCCCTGAAGTTTGAAGTGCACCTCTCCACAAATGGACACTTGCTAGCCATCACCACATCTACCATAACTTCTAACTGGGTCCAAGAAGTCATTCACTCTTACCAAGAAGACACAACAATACAGAATCTCATTGCCTCCTTGTCCATCTCACCTGGCTCCCTTCCTAATCACTCCCTAATCAAAGCCATTCTCAAGTACAAAAACAGGCCTTACATAGGGACTGCCAATTCACAAAGGCAGCAACTCATTTCCTTGTGCCATGACTTTCAACTAGGTGGTCACTAAGGAATCAAGGGCATTCTTCCTAGGCTTCAACAGTCTTTCTATTGGCCAGGAATACAAAAGTAGGTTATTTACTGGATCTCTAGTTGTGACACCTGTCAGAGATGCAAACTAGAAACAATGGCTTCTCCCAGCCTCCTACAACCACTCCCAACTCTCCCAAATTTGGACAAATGTTACAATGGATTTCATTGAGAAACTTCCAAAATCTGAGGGCTATGACACAATCCTAGTTGTGATTGACAAATTTTCAAAGATGGCACATTTTATCCCTCTCTCTCACCCATTTAATGCAACTACTGTTGCCCAAGCTTTACTGGATCAGATCTTCAAACTCCATGGAGTGCCTCACACTATTATTTCTGACAGGAATAAAGTCTTTACTGGTAGGAACTCTTTAAATTATTGGGCACTCAACTCAAGTTCAATACTGCCTACCACCCTCAAACTGATGGCCAATCAAAGAGGCTCAACAGATGCCTGGAAACTTATCTCTACATGACCTTCCACAAAACAAAGCAATAGTTTAAATGGGTCAACTTAGCAGAGTACCAATACAACACCAGCCACCACTCTGCAATTAATCTCACTCCCTTCCAGGCTATTTGTGGCTTCCCTCCTCCACTACCAATCCTCCCTACTCTTCCCTCATCAGTTGTTGCAGTGGAAGAACTTCTCCAATCCAAAGAAGCAATGAATGCTTATCTCAAGGAACAGCTAGCAGTGGCCCAAAACAGAATGAAGCAGACTGCTGACAAACACAAAACCCCTAGAGAATTTACAGTGGGTGATCTGGTTTATCTCAAACTTCAACCCTACAGACAACTATCCCTAGCTATTAGAAAATCCTTAAAGCTTTCTGCAAGGTACTGTAGGCCCTTTCCTATCACCGACAGGGTTGGCAACATGGCCTACGGACTACAACTCCCTTCTGATTGCAAGATACATCCTGTTTTCCGTGTCTTTTTGCTAAAGAAAAAGGTTGGGGATCACATCCACATTTCTCCCAAACTTCCTTACTTAGAGGAAGGAGAATTTTTAATCACACCTGAGAAAGACCTCAATACTAGAACCCTACTAGTGGGTGATTCTCAGATTCAGCAAGTTTTGATCAAATGGTAGGACCTACCCTCTATTGACTCCACCTAGGAAGACCTAACTATATGAAACATCAATTTCCAGAATTCATCTATTCTTGGGGACAAGAATGCACTCAAAGGTGTTTTGGGGGGGCGTGGGACTGGTTATTGTCAAGTATCCATGCAGAAGGTTAGGGGTATTAAAGTAATTAAGAGCTTGGTAGTTATTTCTATTATTTTTTGTTAACTTGTAGCTTTTCTATTATTTAACTTCTAGGCAAAAATTCTCTTTGCCTACTATATCTGGCATAGCAGTGAGCTAAGGCAGAGAGAATGCATGCTCCCTTGTCCTTTTGTACAGCTCACCATATATAACAATATCTCCTAGAGAGGCAGTAACATGTTTACTTCTCCATTTAGGGACCCATTTAGCATTTTTTAGGCCATGTGAATAGAAAGATTTTGCTTGATGTTGTCAATAGCTAATTTTTTTTCCATACAAACAGCATTATCACAATAATTTGTAATATATCATTATTGCTAGTAAACATGTTTAAATGATTCATATCTACAGGTAATTTGATGGAGAAAATACCACAAATTCCTCTCCCCTTTTTCCCTCCCCTCAAAACAGCTAAATAACCCTTACAGCAATCAACCGTTACCCCTTGTGTCCAGCTAGGCACTAGGCATAACAAACTCTACCCCTTACTCATTACAAACCTTCCAGCTGAAACAACAGACTCAACTAATTTCCTTTTATACCCTCATCCTTCTTCTTCTTTTTACGAGAGTAAACTTGCAGTTGTCAATATGTGGAGAGGAAAGTTATATTTCCTATGAGGATTGTTTTTCTTTCAATCCGGTTATCATAATCAATACACTTTTTCTTCCAAATATTCTGTTCTTTGATCTATTCTTCTCTTTTACTCTATTTCTTAATTTGTTCCCTATCATTTGGCGCCGTCTGTGGGAAACTCGATAGAGAATGGCAGACCCACCTCAAACCCGATTACAGTCCAAACTCAACTTGCAATCCCGCGTTGATGCCCATGATGAGACCTTGGCCGCAATCCAGCGATCAATCGCAGCCTTCCAGAAGTTTGTAGAAGAAAAGATTGATGCCATGGATGTTAAGTTTCAGAAAAGATTAGACAAACAACCCATAGATGAAGGGGTAGAGGATCAACGAACCATCGACGACTCCGACACAGGGAATGTAACTCCGGAAAGGATCCTTGTCCAATCTACCACCAAGTTTGGCCAACCCAGTTCCCCTCAGTTAGACTCCTACGAACGCAATAACCATTTTGGCACAGGAGTCATGGCCTTACCCAAGATTAGAGTACCTGAGTTTAATGGAACAGAGCCCCGAAGTTGGATAGCCAAAGCTGAGCTTTATTTCACCGTTCAACGGACACCGGAACGCATGAAGATCACCTTAGCTCAAATGTGTATGACCGGAGCAGCGACCACTTGGTTTTCCCAAGTGCTTCGCGATAATCCACAGATGACATGGGAGCAATTTAAACTTCGGCTCAATGGGAGGTTTGGCAGACGACGGACCCAGAACCCTTACGAGGAATTAAGAACCTTGTTCCAGAACGCGAGCATGGATGAATACATAGAAGAATTTGAATCAATAACCGAGTACATTCCAAAAACATCTGAAACTCAGTTTTTGGGGTATTTCATGGGTGGGTTGAAGGAAGAAGTGGGAAGATGGGTAAGGTACTTGAAACCTCAGACCTGCGAGTAAGCCATGGAATTAGCCCGGGATGCTGAGTTATCCTTCAGCCCTCCGGGAAGCCTGGCAACGGCACGAGAACGAGGCGGAGCTGTAACGGGGCGAGTCGAATCATCCCAAGTGACTACTCTCGTGGGACGCCCCTATATACAAAAGGAACCGGGTCCACTTGGCCCGAAAGAGAGGGACATGGGTCCAGGCCCATTTAAGCCTCCTGAAACTCACCCAAATCGTGCGTTTCACTCCTCCAACCGAAACCAACAGCAAACCCGAAACAAAGGGGCACGACATTTATCTCTGAAGGAAATCGAAGAGCGACGAAGACTGGGTTTGTGTTTCAAATGCTCCCTACCGTACAGCCCGCAGCATCGATGTAGTGTAGGAGAATTACGGCTATCAGTTCTTGCGAACGAGCTGATTTTGGAAACGGGAGAGTTGACGGAAGAGGAGGCCAGAGCAGAGGAACCGGAGGTTGAGGAAGGCGTCGACAGAGAATGTCATTCCATTGAAGTTTATTTTGGTTCAGGGGTTGACACCCAAGCACCCAGAACTTTAAAGCTACAGGGGACAATATGCGGAATACCCATTGTCATGCTTGTTGATTCCGGAGCAACCCATAACTTCATTTCCAGGAAATTGGTAAGACCTTTAGCCCTTCCTGTTGATTCTATCTCCCCTGTAAACATTAAATTGGGTGATGGTTATCGTATACCTGTTCAAGAACGATGCCGGAATGTCGAAATGCAATTGGGCAACCTCACTTTGCACATTGACGCTTTGCCGTTCGATTTGGGTCCCTTGGATGTTGTTCTTGGTATTGATTGGTTAAAGACTTTGGGCAATGTTATGCATAACTGGGACCAGCGTTGGATGCGGTTCGAATCAGGGGGCCAACAGATTGAATTAACTGGAATAGAAGGAACACTTTTTGACGTGGCTGCTTTGCAAGTCTGGTTGGGAGGGGGGAGTTTGAAACGGATTTGTGTGGAAGGACACCAGCCACAATTGCCACCATCCTCAGTACAGGGTCTCACTTATGAACAGTCGATGGAAATTGAGGCTTTTATGAACAAATTCTCCGAGGTGTTTGAGCCGTTGAATGGGCTGCCTCCACGACGTTTGCATGACCATGCTATTCGGCTTGTGCCTGGCCATGAGGTTGTGCGTGTTCGCCCCTATAGGTACCCTCACATCCAGAAGACAGAGATACAGAAGCAAGTGGCGGAAATGTTGCAACAGGGGGTTATTCGCCCAAGTCAAAGTGCCTTCTCTAGTCCAGTTCTTTTAGTTTAAAAAAAAGATAACTCGTGGCGAATGTGAGTCGATTACCGGGCTTTGAATAAAGTAACAGTGGCAGACAAATATCCGATACCTGTGGTTGACGAGTTGCTCGATGAACTACATGGGGCTGAGTTTTATTCCAAGTTGGATTTAAAGTCTGGATTCTACCAGATCAGAATGAGGGAAGAAGATGAGCACAAGACAGCTTTCCGCACGCATGATGGACATTACAAATTCTTAGTGATGCCATTTGGGCTCACGAATGCACCCTCCACCTTCCAGAGCATTATGAATGATATTTTCCATCCTTGGTTGAGACATATGGTCTTAGTCTTCTTTGACGACATTCTAATCTATAGTAAGAGCTGGAAGGAGCATAAGCAGCATTTGTCTGTCGTCCTGCAAACTTTGGTTGACAATAACTTCAAGGTCAACCCAAAGAAGTGTTCCTTTGGGCAGACTTCAGTTGATTATCTTGGCCACTGCATTTCAAAAGGGGGCGTCACTGTCGACCCAACTAAAATCCTTGCAGTTCAAAATTGGCCGGCACCGCGAAACGTTAAGGGTGTCCGGGGGTTCTTGGGTTTGACTGGCTATTACCGGAAGTTCGTGAAGGATTATGGAAAAATAGCTAGGCCTTTAACTGAACTGACAAAGAAAAATGGGTTCACCTGGAATGAGAAGGCACAAAGTGCTTTTGAGGAATTAAAAGCAAAACTTACAGCCACACCCTTGCTAGCCTTGCCCGATTTCAACAAACCTTTTTGTGTGGAATGTGACGCCTCGGGAACTGGTTTAGGCGCTGTCTTGATGCAAGAAGGGAGACCACTCGCCTACTATAGCAAGGCTCTGGCTACTCGCAATATATCCAAATCAGCATATGAAAAGGAGTTGATGGCATTGGCGTTAGCAATCCAGCATTGGAGACCATATCTGTTAGGCAGGAGATTCACGGTGTTTACGGATCAGAAAAGCTTGCGCCACCTGTTGCAACAACGCATCACCACTCCAGACCAGCAGCACTGGCTAGCCAAGTTACTGGGGTATGTCTTTGATGTCCAGTATAAACAAGGGACGTTAAATAACGCAGCTAATGCGCTATCTCGGCAACATGAGCCTGTTGAGTTTGCTTCTTTTGTCTTCTCTCCTGCATGGAATGAGGGCAATCAATTAATTGACAAAGCTAAACAAGACCCTCAGCTGGATGCCTTACGAAAAACTCTCCAATCTGATCCTGCTTCCAAACCTAAGTACAAGTTGAAGCATGGCATTTTATACCGGAAGGGTAGCTTCGTCCTTTCCCCCAATTCTAGGTGGATACCGTTGATGCTTGAAGAGTTCCACAACTCAGTAACGGGAGGGCATTCCGGTTATTACAGAACTTATTGGAGGATAGCAGCTGATTTTTATTGGAAGGGGATGGTTCAGCAAATTAGAGAATTTGTTAAGAATTGTTCTGTGTGCCAATGATTCAAAGCTTCTTCCCTCTCACCAGCAGGTCTCTTACAGCCCCTTCCTATTCCTCAGGTTGTGTGGGAGGATATGTCAATGGATTTTATTATCGGATTGCCCAAATCCAAGGGATACGATGCTGTGATGGTAGTTGTCGACAGGTTGTCCAAGTACAGCCATTTCGTACCCTTATACAGCTCGGACTATAGCCGAACTATTTGTTAAGGACATAGTACGTCTCCATGGGTTCCCCAATTCGATCATCAGTGACCGCGATCCGGTTTTCATGAGTCGATTTTGGCAAGAATTATTCAGATTACAAGGAACTCAGCTCAAGTACAGTTCCTCCTACCATCCCGAGACAGATGGGCAGACCGAGGTCATCAATCGCTGCCTCGAGTCATACCTACGCTGCTTTGCTGCTGATCAGCCCCGATCCTGGAGTCAGTGGCTTCCTTGGGCAGAGTATTGGTACAACACTTCCTTCCATGTGAGCATAGGGACAACCCCATTTAAGGTGGTGTACGGAAGGAAACCCCCAACTATCCTCCAATTCGTTCCTGGTGAGATTCAGGTGGAAGCAGTAGCCAGGGATCGTTTAGATCGAGATGAGGCTTTGAAGCAGCTTAAGAACCAATTGTCGCTATCACAGCAACAGATGAAAATGCAGGCAGATCAGAATCGTAGGGATGTCCAATTTGAGATTGGTGATTGGGTGTATTTGAAGTTAAAGCCCCATCGACAGCATTCTGTTACTAGGAGGATATATCCTAAGTTATCAGCCCGCTACTTTGGACCATATCAGATAGAAGCTAAGGTGGGCCCAGTGGCTTATCGACTCTTACTTCCCCAACCAGCCAAGGTTCATCCAGTCTTCCATGTGTCGTTGCTTAAGAAGGCTACAGGGGGTCAACCGAGCTCCAGCATTCTGCCACCTGAGTTGGAAAAAGAACCAACTGATACTCTTGTTCCAGAAAAGGTGCTAGCCACGAGGGCCATCCAGAAGGATGGTGAGGGTATATCCCAATGGCTTGTTCAGTGGCAGACCAAGAGCATTGATGAAGCTACTTGGGAAGATGAGTATGTGATGAAGAGTGAATTCCCACAGCTCAGTCTTGAGGACAAGACTTTAATTCAAGGGGATGGCAATGATGGAGAAAATGCAGGCCAAGGCTCAATTATGGATCAGGGCTCAATTGCGGATCACCACTCAGTTGGCCCAAGACAACTGCAAGTTTACTCTCGTAAAAAGAAGAAGAAGGATGAGGGTATAAAAGGAAATTAGTTGAGTCTGTTGTTTCAGCTAGAAGGTTTGTAATGAGTAGGGGGTAGAGTTTGTTATGCCTAGTGCCTAGCTGGACACAAGGGGTAACGGTTGATTGCTGTAAGGGTTATTTAGCTGTTTTGAGGGGAGGGAAAAAGGGGAGAGGAGTTTGTGGTATTTTTATGCTCTTGAGCAGGGCTCCATCTGTGGAGAGGGAAGTTATATTTCCTATGGGGATTGTTTTTCTTTCAATCCAGTTATCATAATCAATACACTTTTTCTTCCAAATATTCTGTTCTTTGATCTATTCTTCTCTTTTACTCTATTTCTTAATTTGTTCCCTATCATAATTGTATCTAAAAGCTCAAACAATAGTTGGTCATATATTCTTATATAACACTTAACATTGGTAATTTGTGATTTAGCTAAAGTTATCCATAAATTGTAGATGGTGAGCAGCATGATGATTATGCCCATATTGACCCACAAAAGTACCTGTAGCATATTAGCTATTTTGCCTCTTCACTCTAAAGCTTGTCTTCTGAAAACATATATCATATTTATGTGAAATCCTGCACAATATATAGCTTGAATGCTATGTAGAGAGACACTAGATAACATACACTTACTAAGACAATAAACCCACCACCACATATATATATATATATATATATATATATATATACACACACACACACACACTTGTTTCAATCTGTTAATATATATATATATATATATATATATATATATATTAACAGATTGAAACAAGTGTGTGTGTGTGTGTGTGTGTGTAAACAAATGAGCTGACAAAGGATTAACAGATTGAAACAAGTGAACACATTCATTGCATCACATCTGGTGAATTAAGATCAACATCAACATAGAGCAACACAAGATTCATGCTAGGACAAAAAACAAAATACCAATACAAGAATCATGATGCAATAAAGAAAAAGCTAACAGATCCAGAATATCATTGACCCTTGCCATATGTACTAACATAATGAATAAGTAAATAGAATACCTAACCAAAAAAATGCACAAGCAAACACACCAACTCACGTGGTAAGCCAGCCGAAAGAACATTTCTGTGCAAATGCTTCTGTGCATATTCAGCAGCTAACCGTCCCCCATGCCCATCATAAATTGCAAAATGAGCACACCTGTCTCAGTAGGCGCAAAAAACAAAAATCAAGATTGTTTTATAAGTTTGTTGTTCTAATTTAAACTAAATAAACAGATTAAGAACTCTTCTTCTGAAAAAGAAAAGAAAAATTAAGAACCTCAATGAGCCTGAAGTGTCCAAGCTTGCGTCGGGGAGTACAACCCATGCATCCTCCATAGAGTGCCTCGAACCTTTATCTTCCGCGGCGTGGGCTTCGATCTTAAATTTCTTCTTCTCCACCACGCTATCTTTCACTTCTTCAAAATTATCTCGCTTGGTTTCTTCTTCAATCACTTTCTTCTCCTCCGCTGCTGTTGTTTCTGTTCTATGCTTCTTTGTTGCGCCCACATTTGACTCCTCAAAATCGCCGTCGCGCTTCTGGCTGTCGTTTGAGCTCTGGTTTTCAGTAATGGGATTGGTGCTTTGCGTCAATTTCGCCATTGATGTTATGTCCATCCAATTTGAACACTGACGGATATCTGCTGCTTTGGACCTTGGTGTCTAAACAAAACGTACTCGGCTCTCCACAAAGGAAAAATAGAAAACAGGAGCTGGAAAAAAAATAAATAAAATAACTTTCCTTCCATTTAACTCCACCTATAAATCCTTTATATGAACCAGTAATTAATATTAATTTCATAAACTTTAATATTAATTCTATAAACTTTTATTTCAATTTATTAAAATATCATTTTATCAATCTTTTACAATTATATACTTTTACTTCATTAATTATTTTTTTAGTACATACATAAAGATAAAATAAATATAATATGTAATTAATATTTTTTAAAATTTAAAAATATTAAATTTGATATAAAAAAAAAAAAAAACCATCCTTAAAAATAGTCCAAGTTATGTGAACTAAAAAGAGCAATTACATGTTGTATTAATTTACTAAACACGTATTAATCTACTAGCTACCTATTCTAGATAGATAATAAATGCTCTAATGCATAAATAAACACTCTCGAAAATGGACTCCAACTTTGTTTTTGACTTATTTAACACTTAAACTTCTTAATTTTGTAAATTTAAATAACATACTGGCCTAGCACAACACGTGTGAATTACACTCAAGATGAAGCACATATATGGAGAAATAATGTGCTAGCCAAGGTAAAGAAAATGAATCATAAAATCTCTCTCCATCCAATTTCCTTTATTTTTCTAGCATATGCAAATAAGTAATCCTTAATAGCCTTCCATTTTTTGTCAATTTTGCTTCAATTTTGGAAAACTTGTTGATGAGCAAAAGTATGCGAAAGCTACTACAGGAGCAATCAAAGTGTCCCGTAGGGCTGTGCAAAACCGAACCGGAATCGAAAATCGAACCGAACCGAATGGATTTTGGTCCATTTGGTTCGGTTTGTTCGGTTCTAAACCGAAATTAAATTTCGGTTCGGTTCTTAAAATTGTAAAACCGAAAGAACCGAACCGACCGGAGTTTTTAAAATTCACCATTTTACTTTTTTATATATATATATATATAACCTAAATCTAAATATACACTATAGTTATATTTATTTACATATATGTTTTTTTTTAATTGAAGTATATTAAATATATTATTAATAAGAACTTATATTGTATTTATTTTTAATATATTTTTTAGTGTAATTTTGTTAATTTATTAGAAAAATAATATGAAAAATTTATGTATAATTTTTTTAGTTATTTTAAATGGTTTTATTTTATTGAATATAAGTTAATTTAATTTATGGATGCATATAAGTTAAAAATTTAAAAAAAAAAATCTATATTTGTAAAGAACCGATTGGACCGAACCGAACCGACCAAAATTATTTCGGTTTCGGTTCAAAAAATTTCGGTCCGCGGTTCGGTTCTAAAAATTCCTCAACTTCGGTTTTCGGTTTGTTCGGTTCGGTCCAAAACCGAACCGAACCGCCCATTTGCACACCCCTAGTGTCCCGATATCCTTTTGATAGATGTATATGTTTGCGTCGGGCCCAAAATCAAGCCCATTTTGATGGTCAATTGATAGGGCAAATGGAAATCAAGATATTTATCTAATTTGAAAAATAATCTTTTTTGGTAAATATATGATGGAAATCAAGATATTAAAGAAAGAATCCTGAGTTAATTAGGATTTTTTGGATAGAAGGAAGCTGCATATTACTTTCTATCAAGACTCTGTTTGCCAAACTATAAATAGGAGGAATCAAGGTTGGAAATGTCTCTTTCACATTACATACCAAAAATTATTACTGTCTTTTCAATTCTTAGCTTTTTTACTGCTTTCATTAGGATTTAGTCAATCTTTCTAGTGATTGGACCAACCGATTTTGCTTATGTCTGTGATCCAAATCGGTCAATTCTTGGTCACGATCCCAGTCCAATTAGGTCCTTACTCTTTGACCAGTCAAGCTTGCCTAGGTTGAACCGGCTATTTGCTTTCAATTGTTTTATTTTGAGATTTTGTAGTGGTTTCCAATGTTCCCTTTTTATTATTCAACAATACTTGAGATTTTCGTTTTGAGATCAAGTTCTTGGGTGGAACATCTTTTTAACGACCATAGTGGGAGCCCTTACATGCTTGTTGAACAAGATCTCAGATAAGGAAAATGGTGAACGATAAGAAAGACAAATCTTATAAGCCTGATGACATATCAAGTGGTAACCTCCACCAATTGGTGACTACAATAAAAATCCAAGAATGCCTTTGTCGCTAGCTTTATTAACAGCCGATTATTTGGCAATCGACCAGACATAGCATTAAAGAACCAAACCACTTTCGATGGGATGGTCCAACACATATCAACGGTGATAGCCCTTATGTTGAAAGAGTCGAAACTTCGTACAAGAATATTCTATAGGTCATCACTACTATGAACCAATCTACAGGCTCAATGAATCAAGCAATAGATTGAATGGTGGCTTATTCAATGGGAAACTAGTTTAACTAGCGCAAACAATGCCACTAAAATGCAACATCGACCATTTAATAATGGTCATAACGACCAAGGGTGGCTTATTCAATGGGAAACTAGTTTAACTAGTGCAAACAATGCCACCAAAATGCAAAATCGGCCATTTAATAATGGTCATAACAACCAAGGTATGAAAATCAAGCCGAGGTATTTTAATAAGGTGGCATAGCAATGGCAGATGATTCAACCAGTATGCGTAGAATCAAAACTATCAGATAAATATTAGCCAACTAGCCGAGTAAAGAAACTATGGTTGGAATATTGCAATGTATATAAAACCATAACTTAATTGGATCAACCAATTGTATCCTTTTCCGAATGGATATAAAATCCTTCAGTTTACTTTATTCTCTGCAGAAGCAAATTTATCCACAGTAGAACACATTGCCTGATTCTTGGTCTAGTATGGAGAGGTCAGGGGCAATGAATTTTTGAAGTGAAGACTATTCAGCAACTCTCTTACTAAAGTTACCTTTACTTATATTACAACAAATTCGATCGTGGTTTGGACAACTTTAGAAGAAAAGTTCCACACCGAATTTTACAAACCTCCTATTAAGGTTACACTAGCCAATCTAACATGAGTAACTCAAATGCCAAGTGAATCGATTAATGCTTACTTATCAAGGTTCAAAAAATTACGAACCATATGTTTGACCCCCCTCCCCATCACTGAGGCTAATTATAAGGTTTTAAAAATTTCGATTTTATGAATAGTACTTTCAAGGCCATGAATAGTGCATCCAGAGATGAATAGTGTTACCCAAGATCCAAACTGCACTTTATCGGGCATCGAATAGTATTATTTAAGGACAATTCGATGATCAAATCTGAGGTCAAAACAAGTTCATTTATAGGATTAAAAACTAAAAATAAAATTCGGATAGCAGTTTCAAAATAAATAGTGATACGTTTGACCAAGGTTGACCAATGGTCAAAATTTAACTCGATACAATAATGGTCAGACCCAATGGGATTAATGAGTAATTAAATATCATTAAGTCTGATTTTTAGGTGGAATTAAGAATGTAAAATAAAATCCAAGTCACAGTTTAGAACAAATAGTGTTAGAATTGACCTAAGGTCAAAGTTTGACCTAAGAAGGGGTAAGAGTCAAACCCGAATATATTAATGGAAAATAAACGATATTAATTAAGGTATTTATGTAACACCCACGCTGCAAACATACTATATGTACATATTGCATACTAGCTTAACTCTGATAATGCAATAGTACAAACCTACCGCAAACTCAAAAATGCGGGTAAATTTTTTTTTCCTTACCTGACCAAATATAATCATAATTCCAAGATTACATAGTTAAATATCACTTTATTTAACTTAAAAACCCAATTACGATCATTATTTTAATAGCCAAGTTAAAACTTGATGATTAACCTAAAACTGTCTTATATATTATTAATTTTGGTCAAAAATTCGGCAACATAACGGCTAAAAACTTAACTACCCAAAGCCTGCAATTCAAACATTTACATAGCCCACTCAGGGGCACAACAGTCTAAACTTATTATCCATCCATATCCATTCATCAACTAAACCAAAATAATAAAATCCATCATTTACATCTAATTGTTCCAAAATATAGAGTATTCATATACATACCATTACAAGACTAATTATCTAAACATAATACATGTACATGATTCTAAAATCCTACTAACATGTTTATACAAAAGAATAGTCCTCCAATAGCTTGGTTTAAAAAGTCACTTATTAATCTACATGCAGTCATTAAACATTTCATGCTGAGTTTAAATACGCTCAGTGGTAGTTACAATTCTAAACACTTCTAAAGAATCATTTTATGCATACAACACAGAAAATATGCATATAAAATATAAATACATATATTACAATATACTATCTCATAAATTGCTATAAAAACATTAAGTTCAATATCTCAATTAAAAACAATTGTAAACTATATCATAAGTCAAATTACCATATAATCAATCAACTAATCTTATTAAAAACATATTACAATAGAGTTCCTACAGTTACATTTAATTACAAAATTTGCCATTCAATTTCACATATTTACAAAAATGCCATCATCAATACATTAATTCATTAATTAGCATGCAATTTACTATTTAGTCATCCCACAAGCATATTTAATACAAAGATACATTTAAATCCATACTTCATTTTCAAATTATATATTTAACCCAAAGATTAACTATATAATCACTTATTATGATTACCAATACCATTTAAAACATTTTTGACACTTTACTCACTTTTGTTCATTTATGCCCCTAGTATAAACCTAGGACAAACCTCTGATCCGGATATACAAGATGTGGACCCCGTAGGTCCACTACATTTTAGAGTAATTCCAAATGACCACTCAAGCATTCTCATTTCATTTCATACATTTTATCATTGTGGGAGATCATCATTGACCTACCCAAGCAAGTTGCCATGACTTGCACCGCGGCTTGGTGTTCCTATAGCTAGCAAACTATATTTTGAACTGGATTTGACTACCAGACTATTACTAAGGGCAATTAAATATTTAACTTCTTCAATTTTCATTCAAACACATAATATGTATTCAAATCACCATATTCTATCATTTAGAATATCAATATGCTCACATGGTATTTTTACATTCAGTCCATTCTTTTCTCAACAATTTTACAATACATCATTAAATATTAAACTCTAACATCAATTATACTATAATTTCACTTTAACATTCAATATTTCACAAAATCTACTATATACATAATAGAATATTACACATTAAAATAATCCATAAATCTCATTTAGCTAATATATACCACAAATCATACCTATATGCATTATTATAACCTTATAATTAACAATAAACCAAAAACACATTAAATTCACCTTAAAGAATCTATGGCCAAGAACAATAATTCATCTTAAAGATTACATTTCATACACTAAACATTAAATTAACTTAACAATTCCTTACTTATCATAATTGTACACTTAATTTCATTTAAACACAAAACAAACTGACACACATACACATATATGCATTTCGGCCAACCTTCACATTTTTTCCTCAAAATTTACTTTTCATCCATTAATCATTAATTAAGCTAAAAACATACCTTAATTAACATATATTCATAACCAATTAACATTAAAACACAAATTAGACCCTTAGACCCCAACATACACAATTTGGCCAAGACCTCAAATCCATCTTCAAAATTTATTTTCAACCAATTATCATTTAATTACATAACTTGGGTCTTAATTATCATGCATATACCATATAATGTCATTAAACCTTAGAATTCACTTACAAAAACATACTTAAACTATTCGACCAACACATAAAAAAATTCCTAAAAATTCTTTTTCAATCCATTAAACATTCATTAGCTAGAATACCTCTTAAATAACATATAAAATTAAATAATTAGCAATAAATCACAAATTAAACCTTTATACAATAACATGAAAAATTCGGCCATGCATGATATTCTCCTCCATAATTATTTTTCATTCATAAATCATTAATTTAACTTAATAACTTGTCAATTAACATCATTATATACTTAATTTCATTTAACACAAAATTTATTCATTAAACCTACATTCTTGCATTTCAGCCACCACAAAAATATCACAATTCAAAATTTTTCCTTTTTTTTAATCATTTTAGACATCAATTTAAATATCCCTAGGCATGATTTTAGGTTTGATTTTAATTTAACATACAAAATTAAAAAAAAATCCGAAATTACAAAACCCTAAATTCAACCAAACTCAATAAAAATCTAAAGAATTTGTAACCACTTACCTTTAATTCTTGTCTACCCAAGTCAAACCTCCTCCTTCTTTCCTATAATAGCCCCAATACCGGGTCAGCCGTAAACAGTATTTTCCGATAGTGAATAGTACTTTTGGGGGAAAAAAAAAATTTTTATTTTACTGTCGGAAAATATTAGTTACGGTGAGTCCGGGGTTAAAACTTGGAGTGAAATCGAGGTCAAATAGGCCTCCAAAAGTCAAAAATACGAAAAAGTAGCAGTTTGGTTCAAATAGTAACTAGTTTGACCCAAGGTTTGACCGAACCTTTAAAAATAGTAAATGAGATCCAAAAATCACAAAAAAATTCAGATTGGCTTAAAATAATATTTATAATTTTTTGATAGTAAAATGAAAAATTTTCAGTAACACTAGTAATGATTGAATCGGACTGAAAACAGACTCCGATTGGGATAAAATTTTGGATACAACCTAGTTTTTATATGTTATGAATTATAAAATCAAATTTGGGATGAATTAGATTTGGAAAATGAGAAAATCAAAGAAAAATTGCATTATGGGCCTAAAAGTGCATGTTGGGCTTGTGAGAGTGGGCCTAGGGTTGGGCCTTGAACCACCATAAATAGACTTAATGAGGCAGATTTTGGGAGGTAGAAGCCTTATCTCCTCTAGCCTCTCCCTCTCCCTCTTTGGCCAAGACCTTCTCCTCTCTTCCTCTCTTAATTTCTTCAATCTTCCTTCAAATTTCTTACCAAATCCAACCACTCAAAGTGAAATTCAGCCTCTTTACATGAACTTTAGGGTCCCTAGTCCTTGATTTGAGTAAGGGAAGTGGATAAAATTAAGGGGCAAAGTGAAAAGCTTGAAATTGGGTAAGTAAAATTCAAGTTTTTAATTTGGTTTAAGGGTGCCTAGAGATGCTTTTAGGTGCCTAAATTTCAGTTATGAGGTTATTTTGAGCAAAAGAGAACAAAATTTTGGTGAAATATTGATGTGTTTATTCGGCCCTATGTGAAAACTCAAGGAGGTGTGCAAGCTTCCAAAGGAAAGGGCAAGGAAAAGGAAACGTAGGAAAGGCTAAGCAAGTGTATAAGGTTTGTGGCTATGAAATCTTTCAATTTCCCTTAAAATTTGATGTGTTTACATTATGTTAATTAGGTGAACATGTGCTAAATGCATGTGTATGTGAATATAAGTTTAGAAAAGTGATTAAGGGTCTTTAAAATGACATTTAGAATGCTTAAATTGAATTAAAGGAATTTGTAAGGTAATTGACTTACCTTGGCCGAATGAAACCCTAGGGTATATTTTGGGTATACTTGAAGTCTAATGGCCTAATTTGAATCTAGACATGGAAATAAGTATCCAAGAATTTAATTAGAATTTTTGGAATATGTGTGAATATTTTAAAGTATAAAGTTACATTATATTTAATGTGGAAATCGTGGATTATGATGAGATAATTCATGATATGTGCAAAAATGATAAAAATGTTGGGTAACTAACATAATGAAATCAAAATGAAATGGAAACATGAGTGAAAGTGTTAAAATGTGAAAATTGAGTTTAAGAAAATTAAGAAAAGTTTGCCCTTAGTAGTGGTCTAGAGGTCAAAATCTAGCCATAGGGACACCCATACCGCTGTGTGAGTCATGACGACTTGCTCGGCTATGGCAGATTCGCGATGGTCTCCCATAGCACATTTTCATATGTCATATGTTATACGTTACACGTCATACATTCAGTGAAAATAGTGGAGTGATCCTTTGGGATCATTTCCCAGTGCAGTGCAATGGACTTGTGGGGTTCATTTCCCGTACATCCGGTCTGAAGATTTCTGCCTAGATTATACTGGGGGTATAATGGTAAAAATAGCTTGAAAATGTAAAAAGAAAGGTAAAAATGAGAATTTGAATGAAAAAATGACTCAAATGAAAGAAAATAAAAAGTTTAGGGGTAAAATGGTAATTTACCAAAATTATGGGTCAAACGGGTAAAAACTGACAAAATATTGATTAATCGGGTTAAAAATGAAATTTAGTAACTTCGAAGGACTAAAACGTAATTTGGCATGAAAATGGAAAGATAGGGACTAATTGGTAATTTGCATATCAAATAATGGATTAAAGTGAAAATTAAGTGAAAAGTATAATTAAAACGATAAGTGTGAAAAGAATGTGAATTACAGAGAATAAATTGTAATTTACCATGAAAGTGTCAAAATGAGGACTAAAATGAAATTTGTAGGTCAAGGAAGGATTTAGATGAAAAATAAGCGTACATAATGGCATTTTGGTAAATACATGATGAATAGGGACAAAATCATAATTAATTGGAAAGTTGAGGACTAAAACTAAATTATACCATAGAGATGGTATTTAAGGGAATAAAATGAATAGTAAAGTGATAATAGTGTTTATATGTGTAATTAATAAATTTTGTCTGTTTAATGCATTTGTGCATGTTCTGGAAATTCATAAAGTTATAGCCACCACTGAGCATGCTTAATGCTCAGCACGTAGTGTTCACTGCGTATAGGTCCTACCACTTGAGCGGAGCAAAGCATACATGAGATCTTGGTCCTGAAGAAGAATGAAAAGAAGGAAGTGTTTTTGAATGGCATGTATATGTATATAAGTGTATGCGGGTATATGTGTATTTGTAGATATGTAGCCAACTTTGGAAGGTTAAGTTTGAAATGTATAATGGATTTAAGTATGAATATGTATATATATATATGTATAATGACTTGTGTTATGAGTTTTGCAATGGAATGTATATGATGGACAATGTTAGTACTGCTTATAAATTGTTGTGCCCCTCGAGGCTGTAGAATTGTTTGCTGTGCAAGTTGAGTAGGTTAAGTTTTAAATCGTTATACTGCCGAAATTTTTTCCAAATGAATAGTAAAATTTGACAGTTATAGGTAAATCGGCAATCTAACTTGTAAACGGCAATTAAAAAAATATATGTAATTAAGTGAACATTATTATATTGGTTAAGTATATATAAAAAAAAAAATTCTCTAGTAATCGCTTAACATCGTAATCATTGGTATAATAAGGGTGTCACATTTCCCATGTCCTTGGAAGAACCCTCACTTCCTCTTACATCTTCCATGGCCGAAACCAAGAAGAATAACCCAATCAAAATTCTCACTTCAAAAACTCAATTAATCCTTAAAATCATACTTAATACAACCTAATCTAACAATTGGAACCATAGAAACCAAATAAAACCATCAATTTAACTTAACTTCAAATTTGCCCAAAATTCTAAATTCTTGATTTCTCTCTTAAATTACCATAATAGAAGTTAAGGGGCTGCAAAACACTACAAAAAAAATCTAAATTAGCGACGGAATTTTTTCCGTCGCTAATTAGCGACTATTTTGCGACATAATTAAGAATTAGTCGTGAAAAACTATTTTTTTCTATTTTAGCGACGGAAAAAAGAAATAGTCGCTAATTTATGGCGGTAATTTTTGGCGCCTTTTTTTGCGACTAAAAAATCCGTCACTAATTTTTGCGACTAATTCAGCGACTAAAATTTAGTCGCTAAAATAGCGACGGAAGATATTGTCGCTAAATTTATAGCGATTTTATTTGCGACGGAATTAGCGACTGATATTTTAGTCGCTAAAAAGTTTTAATATTTTCTACTTGTGGAAATAATTTTTGGAAATTAAAATAATATGTTACCGACGGAATACTCAGTCGCTATTTCGTCGGTAAAATTAATTATAATATTAATAAAAGCATGCATGCATACCTATAGTTATTAATTATTTTTAATATTTTTGTTTTACACTTGAATTTTAATTTATCTAAAATAATTTTTTTATTATTCAATTATTTAAAAATTTAATAAAAATATTATATGAGTGAATTGAAATGAATATTAATGAATAAATCTATTAAAGAATATGTGTTGATACTATTTTTAGATTTTTAATTAATAAATTTGACTAAATGATTAAACTCAAAATTATATAATTAAAAAAACTCTAAGTAAAATTTATTTCAGTCAAATAAAATAAATAAAAATAAATGCATGTATATGTGAATAAACAAGTAAATATTAAAAATTGGTAAATATATATATGTGTATTAGGTAAGTAAATAAATAATAGTAATAATACACAAATTTTAAGAATTTAGATTTATTGTAACATTCTGAAATATCAATTACCAGAAATATGTGTATAATAATTCGATAATGAAGTATGAAAGTTTAAAATTTATTTAATTAATAAATAAAAATAAAAATATTGTCTAAAATAATAATAATAGGTATAATTAAAAAAAAAAGCCCTAAGGACCCCGTCTTCTTTCTCTCTTCCTTTTCTTTCCTTTTCTTCCTTCGTTTTTCCTTTCTTCTTCCCGTTGAACCAGTCCCCTATCTGCCTTTCTCCGTTTGCGTCGCCGTCTCAGCCATCACCTCCCCCTTCGTTCCGCTGCTGCTATCGCGGGTCCTCTCTCTTCGCAACGGCAGCAGCTCTCCTCCTCCTCCCTGCGTGTTTTCGTTCGGGTTGCAGCCTCCACCCCGACGCCTCCTCTCACCGCCGACCACCTGAAACACCGCTAGCTCCCTCCTCTTCAATCGACGGCTGTAGGTAAGTTACAATAACTACTAACCCGAAATTTAGGAGAAATGTATTAGGGGGGCAGATTTAAAAAAAAATATTAGGGATTTCAAAATTCAATTTTAGGGATTTCAAAATTCAGTTTTAGGAATTTAATGAATTTCTCGCTTGATTTGTTTTATTGATAGTTATTTTTTTAATCCTATGAGAGCTCGTAGAAGTGTTTATTTTGATTCGCTTCATGCTATTGGATTGGATGAAAATGGGATATATTTTTGTGTTCTTAAAGGCTGCTGGAATTGGAACCTGAAGCCTTATGGATTGGATAAAAATGGGACACAGCTGCCAAGCCTTATGAGTGGCGAAAATTTCTAGTTATTTCTAGTTAAATTGGTGTGTTAATAAAGAAATTATTTATTAGTTAGTTGAAGTATTGGTATGGGAATGAAAGAAATGCACATATTTATGGAGGTATGTTCATAAATTAGTCTTACATCAGCTTCATGTTTTCTTATTATCCTGTCTATTGTTGGTAAAATATTAAGAATATAGAATGCTGATCTCTGTTTTTCTTTCTAATATCAATTAATTTATTTAATTATTCACTTAAAGAGAGAATTAGGTAAGCTATACGTGACTGGTATTTGCCTTTTCCTTCAATGAATTAAGGATGGTGAGAAAATGAGCAGATTGATGTTTAGTTATTGAATTATTTTCCTTTTGGTGTTTGATAATTTTCCTTTGGTGTTTGATAATTTTAAGATAATCATAAAAACCCCTTTTAAATATTTGATTGTTGAGGTTGATGATTAAAAATTGTTCAAGCTTGCATCTCCCTTGTTTTTGTATATTAATATGTACAGAACATTCAGATTTTGATTCTAATGATCGCTTGATTCATGTTTACCATTTTATGGAAGACTCAACTCAAAATCAGGTGGGTTTGATTTTGAATTTAATTGTCAGTGATAGTTTAATTTGGTGAGGAGCTGGAATTTTAAGGGGGGCTAATGCTTGAAAATCTCAAAAAGGGCTTTAAAATTAATTTAGGGTTAAATTTAACTCTTAATGCAATTTTAATCTCTTTACCTTTGAATTTCTTAAACTTCAAAAGTAGGATTAAATTCAAAGCTTAAAGCAATTTTTTTTTAACTGATAACTGTTGCCTTTTCTATTACATGCTGAAGTATGTATTAACTTTTTGGCTTCAGAAAATTGCATTTTCATTATCTTTTCGTGGAAATTAATTTTGGGATAAAATGTAGGAAAACTGAGAGGATCTCATCAAAATGCCTTGAAGAAGCACGCAAATCCTTTGGTACCGAAGAAGAGCTTCTCTTGGTAAATTAATTTAATGGACTTTTGCCTTCTATTTTTTTTATTGCAGCAAATGGTGCCAACTTTTTAGAATTCAAAAGCTGCTATCTGATTATAGCTTGACCAAAGATAATTGCTTTTGGCTAAACTGAATCCGAAATGTAAGGCACCTTGCTGTTGCAGGCTTAAAGGGACATCAATTAGTTCTATAATTTGATAACTAATGTTCAAGTCTGTGGTGTATTTGGCCAAACGGATTGCCTTAAACTCTGTAAATATTTTACTTCTAACCTCATTTGAACACTACTATAAACACATTCACCTCTTTGCAGTTAAAAATCTGGATCAGTTTTGGTGTTAAGCTAATTATAAAACATAAACAAGCAGCTGGACACATGAATTAAGTTGGCTTAAATGCGCATATTCATTAGCAGAGCTCTTTTGATTATGAATCTTTTGGTTTCCATCTGTTTGTGCAGATATCTCTGGAGAAAAGCAATGAGCAAAACAGTTCTTCCATTAATTGTCCATGGACAGTGTAATTTTTTTTTTGCATATTATGAAAAACCTTGTTAGTTGTGATTTTAATTGCAGTATTTAGTTTGAATTAGTGCCTTTTAAGTATTATTTAATTTAATGTAATTTTATGATATTATATTTTTTAAATTAATAATACTGTACTGGCATAATTTTATTTAAATTAGTGCTTTTTAAGCATTGAACAATTTAATATAGTTTTATGATATTATATTTTTTAAATTAATAATATTAATAATATTGCATAATTATTATTTATGTAAATTAAATTTTTGATGTAATAATAATAATAATAATAATAATAAATTAAATTAAATTAAAAATAAAAATAAAAAATTTAATATTTTTTGCGACTGAATAGCGACGGAATTTGTCGTCGCTAATATTTTTTTAATATTTCATCGACTACTTTGTGGGTTATTTAGCGACGGAATATTTTACTTTTAGCGACGGAATTTGCTGTCGCTATTTTTAGTGACTGTTTTTTGTTTTAGTCGCAAAATTTTTTGCGACGGCCTGATTAGCGACAGTTAGTCGTTTTGTCGCTAAAACTCATTAGCGACTAAGTTTATGGAATTAGCGACGGAAATTTTCGTCGCTAATTGCCTTTTTTTTTGTAGTGAAAGAACTTCAATAAGGGCTGATAACACTTGAAATGCTTGGATTTATGGAAGAAATTGGAAGAAGAATGAAGAATCACGTTTTGGAGGGAAGGAAAATGACTTCGGTTCTTGCGGGCTGAACTGGAAATCTGGGTTAAGAGGCAGGTTTTAGGGCTTATATAGTGGATTTTTGGGTTAGTTTAAGGTCCAACCAAGTTGGGCCAACCAATCCAAAACCCAAACCACTTTTATGGCCTAATTTGCACTCTCAAATTAATTTTCTCTCTTCCCAAGCTCCATTTCTCCCAAAATTAATTTCATAATTCAAATATATATATATTAGGCTACATTTAAAATTTCAGCCCAATCGGAGTCCATTTTCGGTTCGGTTCACTTAAATAAATCCGATAGCTCAAAATCCGATGTTACTGTAAAAATACTTTTTCACTACCAATAAATTTTAAACATTATTTAGAGTCTATCCAAGCCTTCAGATAAATTTTAAAGATCAGTAGCTATTTTTAATAGTTCGGTCAAAATTCGGTCAAACCTAGTTACTATTTAAACCGAAAAGGACTATTTCTTACTTTTAACATTCGAGGACCTATTTGACCTTAATTTCACTTTAAATTTTACCCTCAGACTAGTTGTAACTAACATTTTTCGATATTCAAATAAAATATTTTTCGCCCATGGGTGTATTTCATACCCCAAGTACACTGACTAACACCAAAAAATAATGTTTACAGCTAACCCGGTATTTGGGGCATTACAATTCTCCCCTACTTAAAAAAATTTCGTCCTCAAAATTTTACTAGAATTGAAGAGCTGAGGATACTGCTGTCGCATCGCTGCCTCAGGCTCCCACGTGGCTTTTTCCAAATTATGGTTATTCTAAAGTACCTTCTATAACGACCCTGTAGACACCGGGTCCTGAGTCAAGGGTAATATCTGTCCAAAAAAATGGCAATTTTGGCTCTATAGGCAAACTTGATAATTTCTCCGAAAAAAATAAAAAAACTTAAAATAAAAAAAAAGGGGATAAAACTATATATGTAAAAATATTTTTAAGATTGGGTTGGATTAATTAGTTAATATTGTAGGATAATTAAAATTGAAAAATAAAATAAACATAGAATGTTTAATTAAGTAAAATATGTGATAATTTAAGTAAGTTAAAATAAAATTAAAAGGGTCAAAAAAAATAATAATATATATATGGAAAAAATCAATGAGTGCCATGAGGGGGCCAAACTTAACCTAATTTAAGGTATAAATAGAAAGAGAAGGCAAAATTAGAAGGGGGTCGGCAGATGAGAGGAGTGAGAGCAAGAAAAGAAAAAAATGAGAAAAGAAATAAGAGGGAGCAAGAAACAAACCAAAGAAAAAGAAAGAGAGCAGGCCAAACAAAAGAAAGAAGAAAGAATAAACGGGAAACGCAGGGACAGACAACGCCGGAAAAAAGGAGAAAGAGAGGGGGAGCCGCCGGCCATCCCCGGCGCCGGACCGCCGCACATGCCCCACCGGCAGACAGAGGAGACCCGGACGAACCAGGCGGTGACCGCCAATCAACCGCACTCGCCGGCGGGAAGAAGATCGGAGAGGAACAAGCCGCACCGTTCTAGGGCATTTTTCGGCCAATCCAAGCCTCCTTCCGACGCGTGACCGATAGTGACGAGATTCCGGCGACCAGACGAAGCTTCCGGCGGCGGCGGTGTCATCAGCGGCCACACCGGCGAGGCTCCGGTGAAGAAAATCCAGTAAGGGGGTTTTTTATTTTATTTTATTAATATTAATATTATTATTATTTTATATTATTATTATTATTATTATTATTGTTACTATTTGTTTTATTATTATTATTATTATTATTATTATTATTATTGTTATTATCATCATTATTATTATTGTTAGTATTATTATTATTTTATATATATTATTATTGTTAATATTATTTATTTTATGTTCATTTTATTATATTATTATTATCATTATTATTATTATTATTATTATTATTATTATTATTATTATTTTATTGTTATTGTTATGATAATTATTGTGACTATTATTGTTGTGTTATATTATTATTGTTATTTATTGTTATTGTTATTATTAGTATTATTATTTTATGTTTATTTTATATTATAACTATTATTGTTATTATTTTTGTTGTGTTGTTGTTGTTGTTGTTATTATTATTATTATTATTATTATTATTATTATTATTGTGATTGTGTAATTATTATCATTATTATATTGTTGTATTATTATTATTATTACTATGATTATTATATTTGTCATTATTGTTATTCTATTTATTTATTGTTAGTATTATTATTATTTTATGTTATTATTATTGTTAGTATTATTTATTTTATGTTTATTTTATACTATTATTAATATTATTACTATTTTTATTACTATTATTATATTATCTTATTATTATTATTATTGTGTGAATGAATGTTGTTTTCACTGCTATCGTTATTACAAATATAATTATTATTTTTCTTTTCACTGATCATTATAATTATGTCATTTGTGTTTTACATTCATTAATTCTATCAGTTTATTTTACTTTCACTATATCAGATTAATTATTTTTCTCAGTTCATTTCATTCAATTATTTATTTATTTATTTATCACTTAGTTTAATTTAATCCATTATTGACCAATATTATTTTCTCTCATGACCGCAACCGGGAGGGGCATATGGCTCATCCATGGAGCTAGGCGAAGCACGGCCGAGGCGAATAGTTTAGGGTTTATTATTTGGAAATATGTATTTATTATTTTATTTTCTTTCATTTGCTTGAGGACTGTAATAATAAAGGATTTTTGACCTCGCTTAAAAAGAACCACCACACAAAATGTTTTCTACTAAATTGAAAATTTGTTCATAAAATTGGACCAATGTCCTAGTTTTCGTCCCAAAAATGAAAGGTTCGCGTTTTCGTTAAAATAAGATCACTTCGTCCTTTTTCATAAAGTCAGTTTGAGAATTTTGTACTTTTTTGTAAAATAAGTAGTTGGGAACCAATATTCTCGTCTAAATGAATGCCCCGATTTATGTATGTATTTTCATTCTGTCACTATTATGAATTTCATGTTTATTTTTTGATAATTGCAATTATATTTATCGCTTTATTTATTGCCTTTTTGTGTGCTTGTAATGCGTTTTAAATTTATTGCATGAATCGTGTGAGAAGAGAGATAAAATAATTGACTCTAAAAACTCATTCACATAACGTTAACTAAAGGTATGAATAAGAGTGAGGTCCTGAACTCTCTCTGGTTTTGGCTTCATAAGGTTAGAATTTATTTCCCAATATTTTATTGGGTGGCAACTCCGTGATACATACCTTATGATACCCAACAGACACCCTCGTAAGTTGATTACCAATAATGGAATGGGAGTGAATCTCTATCCATTGCGAAGCGATAAGATTTCACGAGTTTTAATGAACCTCCTGCTGGAATATGACATGATATGAATATGATAATCACGCAGCGAAAAACATCGAAATTGGATCATACATGCCAAGCAATTCCATAACAAGAATCGAAACATGCACTTTTAGGGTTTTAAAACTTACAACTTTAGATGCCTATTCCAAATTGAGTTTGATGATGATCAACAACTAAGATGAGTTTTTCCACCTTTAATCTTCACCACCAATGCCAAGGAATAGCCTTTATGCCAATCCTCTCTATGTTCACACACACACTTGCAAGCAAGGCTTAAAACCGAGATTGCTAGCTCTCAATTATTAGTATTGTGTAATGGCAAGGATTAAAGCTACAAGCTTTTTTCTTTTCTTTCCTTTAGGTGCTATTCATGCCTAATAACCTAAGAAAACCAGAAAAGAAAAATCCCCTTGTGAAAATCGGCCAAAAGAATAAAAATTGAGAGTGAGAGAGAGAAGTCCTTCTCTACACCACCTCTCCTAGAGTTTTTATCCTTTTCCAATATCTCTCTTTATCTTATGGCAAGTCTTTAATATGAATTTTTACTACCTTAAGATAGTTTATTCAATCTTAAACACTTCCTAGAGATAAGTAACAAATATTAGTTTAAACCCTTTTGAATTTAAAATTCAAATTAGGATTTAATACTCAATTAACTTAATCATATAATTAATTAATTGAAATTAAATCATGTGGGCCGAATTTCTCCTCTCTCATGGGCCAAGGTCCAATAGCAATTTTAATACCCATTACATACATTAATTTGACTTTAATTAAAAGCCCAAATTAATGCCCAATACATTATTTAAATATTTTAAGCCCACTACTTTGTGTGCGATCCTATAGGTCCATTTAATGTTGGCAATGAATTAATGAATTAATTCAAAGGCTATATATATTCTCTAGCAAGATATTATAGCATTCCAAATTAAATGAAAATGCAAATGGCATTTAGTGACCTAATGCAATTTTGCATAGTCCCTTACCCATAAATATCAGAATTAATATAAGGCATGGAACTAGTCATCCTTATATGTAAGTTAATTCCTTTCTTGATATTCCAGTAACACTGAACTCTCAGATAAATAATGGTTACTCATTATTTCATCTCGGTATGGCCATACACTTCTCAGTTCACTGATCAAGTGGCCGATGATATTTTCTCTCTTATAGAGAGGGGTAATCCCTTCACTTCTCTCATGCTCTCTGACATGAATCAATGTATACCCAAGCATACCCATACTTGTCACTCTATTACGAGCACGTTAGGTGTATGTCAAAGTACACAGTAATTCATAAAGAGTTTCATAGAGATTTCAGGTCTAAGAACTCCGATACAAAACTTGCATATGAGAAACACTTATGACTTGTACCATGTAGTGTTCTCATTAATGGATCGAATCCAGATACCATATTGTAAACATCTATCTATGATCTCTAATTGACACTCTTGTCCTTATGATCCGTAAGACAGAACTCAATTTATCAGAGAGAGCATACTAGTCTTAATTCATTTGTTATTCCCATAACAATGACTGACTAGGGATATTTAGAATGAAGTCTCATTTGTTTCAAGGTCTTACAACCATGTGCCTCACACATGATAACTTAAACTGAAACAACATTCTTGGATAGTTCTATCAATTGACATGCACAGGAATACAATGGATAAAACAAATGCCTCATTTATTAGCTAAAGTGTTTTATTACAATGTATTGGGGCTAGGGCTAACACTAACAATCTCCCACTAGCACTAGTCCCAATTGGGCATAGCCCTAAGACCGAATGCTCTCAAATGAGCTTCGTGCAGATTTGGACGCAACTGTTTCGTCAAAGGATCTGCTACATTATTTTCACTTGCTATCTTGTAAACCTTGACGTCCCCACGATCAATGATCTCTCTGATCAGGTGGTACCTCCTGAGTATGTGTTTGGATTTCTGGTGTGACCGGGGCTCCTTGGCCTGTGCAATGGCCCCGTTGTTGTCACAAAAAATTTCTAATGGATCTAGGATGCTTGGGACCACTCCTAATCCAGAAATGAAATTTCTAATCCAAACAGCCTCTTTTGCAGCCTCACTCGCTGCAATATACTCAGATTCTGTAGTTGAGTCGGCGACGGTCTCTTGCTTTGAGCTTCTCCAGCTGACAGCACCACCGTTTAAAACAAAAACAAATCCAGATTGCGATCTTGAGTCCTGAGTGCTGGTTTGAAAAGCAGCATCGGCATAGCCTTGTATGACGAGCTCTTCCTGACCACCATACACCAAGAAGTGATCCTTAGTCCTTCGTAGGTACTTTAGAATCCCTTTTACAGCAGACCAGTGCTTTTCACCAGGGTCTTGCTGAAACCTACTGGTTATACTCAGTGCATGAGCAACATCCAACCTAGTACATAACATAGCGTACATGATAGATCCAATAGCAGATGCATATGGGATTCTACTCATGTCGTCCCTTTCCTTTTTGGCTTTAGGGCACTGTTCTTTAGTCAAAGGAACTCCCAAAGCCAACGGTATGTACCCTTTCTTTGAGTCTCCCATACTAAAACGCTTTAGTACTTTGTCTATGTACTTTTCTTGACTTAGTCCCAAAAGCCGATTCGATCTGTCTCTATAGATCCGAATACCAAGTATTGTCTCAGCTTCACCTAAGTCTTTCATCGAGAAATATTTCCCCAACCATTGCTTAACCATTTGCAATGTTGGAATGTCATTCCCAAAGAGAAGGATGTCGTCCACATATAGGACCAAAAATACTACTATGCTCCCACTAACCTTCTTGTACACACAAGGCTCATCTTCGTTCTTGATGAAGTCAAATTCTTTGACTGCCTCATCAAAACGAAGATTCCAACTTCGGGATGCTTGCTTTAAACCATAAATGGATTTCTGAAGCTTGCAAACCTTCTTAGGATGCTTGGGATTGACAAAACCCTCAGGCTGTGTCATATACACCTCCTCTAGTAAATTTCCATTGAGGAAAGCAGTTTTGACATCCATTTGCCATATCTCATAATCATGATATGCAGCTATGGCAAGCAAGATCCTAATGGATTTGAGCATAACTACAGGCGAAAAGGTTTCATCATAGTCTACACCATGAGTTTGTCGAAAACCTTTTGCTACTAGTCTACCTTTGTAGGTCTGATCAGCTTTGAGTTTAAATAGCCACTTGCATTCAATTACCTTAGCACCTTCCGGTGGATCAACCAAGGTCCAAACCTGGTTATCGTACATTGATTGCATCTCGGATTTCATGGCTTCAAGCCAATTTTTCGAGTCTGGGCTTTCAATAGCTTCTCGGTAGGTAGTAGGATCCTCACGATCTACTAACTCAATAGTGTCACTGTCGGTGATTAGAAATCCATATCTCTGAATCTCCTGACGTACCCTACCGGACCTTCTAGGTACTTGTGCAATGGGTTCTTGTTCCACAAGTGGTTGTGAACTTGATCCCATTTCCAACTCATCCTCTATAGGAATTTGTGGCGCTTGAATTTCTCCAAGTTCTACTTTACTCCCACTATCTTTCTTGAGAAGGAACTCCTTTTCCAAGAAAACAGCCTTGCGAGCAACAAATACTTTGTTCTCGGCTTGTGAGTAAAAATAGTATCCCTTTGTTTCTTTGGGATAAGCCACAAATAAGCAGACATTGGATTTGGACTCTAGTTTGTCAGATGTTAATTTCTTAACATGTGCTTCACAGCCCCAAATCCTAAGAAACGACATATTGGGTTCTTTCCCAGTCCATACCTCGTATGGTGTCTTCTCAACTGCTTTAGTTGGAGTACGGTTTAGTAGAAATGCAGCAGTTTCTAATGCATAGCCCCAAAAAGAGATAGGAAGATTTGCTTGACTCATCATAGATCGAACCATGTCTAATAGAGTTCGATTTCTCCTTTCGGACACACCATTCCATTGTGGTGTTCCAGGAGGAGTGAGCTGTGAAATAATACCACACTCTTTTAGATGACCGTCAAAATCTTGGCTTAAGTATTCGCCACCTCTATCAGATCGAATGGCTTTTATACTTTTGCCAAGTTGTTTTTCTACTTCGTTCTTAAACACTTTGAATTTCTCAAAAGTTTCAGATTTATACTTCATTAGATAGACATAGCCATATCTACTGAAGTCATCTGTGAACGTTACGAAGTAGCTAAAACCACCTCTAGCTTGTGTACTTAATGGTCCACATACATCGGTATGTATTAGTTCCAATAAGCCATTAGTCCTCTCACTTTTCTTATTAAAAGGACTTTTTGTCATTTTTCCATGCAAACATGGCTCGCATGTATCATAAGACTCTAAGTCGAATGACCCAAGTACTCCAGTTTTGTGGAGTCTTGAAATGCGTTTTTCGTTTGTATGTCCCAAACGACAATGCCAGAAGTAAGTAGGGTTCAATTCGTTTGATTTAACCCTCTTTGTATTAATGTTGTATATGGACTCTTTGTTTTGTAAATCAAGGATATAAAGGCCATTTTGCAACATGGCA
This sequence comes from Excoecaria cochinchinensis, assembly GCA_947683425.1. Lineage (NCBI taxonomy): Eukaryota > Viridiplantae > Streptophyta > Magnoliopsida > Malpighiales > Euphorbiaceae > Excoecaria > Excoecaria cochinchinensis. Next base: position 6,010,013 of record CANTUQ010000002.1, on the reverse strand, counting down.
TTGCCATATGAAATGCCTTGGCGACGAATATGAGCATTGCCATTTTTAATAACAAAATCAAATTCATCCAAATCCAACAATGAAACTGAAATAATGTTTCTGCTCATAGCAGGTACATAATAACAATTTTTCAAAACTAAACAAAGTCCGGAAGGTAAAGTGAGTTGATAGTCGCCCATCTCCATGGCAGCAACTCGTGCTCCATTCCCCACACGGAGGTCCACTTCATTCTTTCCAAGTAACCGCCTATTTCTTAGCCCCTGCACATTTGAACAAATGTGAGAACCACAACCGGTATCTAGTACCCAAGTGGTAGAGATAGAAAGGTTAATTTCAACAACAAAAATACCTGAACTGGACGCCTTGGCTCCATTCCTTTTTTGTTCTTCCTTGAAGAGAGCGCAATTCTTCTTCCAATGCCCTATTTTATTGCAATGGAAGCAAGTGCTCTTGCTCTCCTTGGGCTTTTGCGCCTTGGGCTTGGATTGGGCCTGAGGTGCACTCCCATTTGACTTGAACCGAGCCAGGTCATTCTTGGGTTTTGCCTTTCCCTTTCCTTTTCCCTTAGCCGGTCCCTTCTTAATGCCCCCTTGAACCATCGGTATGGGATTGGTCTTTCGAATGTTCTCTTCAGCATTCTTAAGCATCCCATGAATCTCAGTGACTGACTTGTTCATTGCATGCATGTTATAATTCATTACAAATGGATCATAATAATCAGTTATTGATCCTAATATCAAGTCAGTGGCCAATTCCTTTGGCACTTGTACCTCAAGCTTTTCTAGAGTATCAAGATACCCTTTCATCTTGAGTACATGTGTACTAACAGGAGTACCCGCAGCCATCTTATAGGAAATCAAGGCCTTTGTTGTCACAAATCTCTCGTGACGAGCTTGCTCTTGGAACATCTCCTTTAAGTGCACCATGATCGCATAAGCCTCTTGGTCCATAAATTGCTTTTGCAAGTCAGGCACCATAGTGGCCAGCATCAAACAGGTCACATCATTGGAGTCACTCTTCTTGGTCTCAAAAGTTTCCTTTTGAACCGCAGTGGCGTTCCTGCCAGGTTCAACAGGCAAGGGTGCATCCAAAACATACGACTTTTTCTCTTGCTTAAGCACTATTCTCAAGTTTCGAGACCAGTCTATGAAATTGGTGCCATTCAATTTGTCCTTTTCAAGGACCGATCGCAATGAGAAATTGTTGTTTGATGATGCCATTTTTCAATCTACAATAAAATTTAGCAAGATTAAATGAGGTCTTATTTTATAATCCCACAAACCGAATTAATATCCCTTTAAATAATTCGCGTTAGTGATTTAATGTGGGCCAAGATCCACTTTTCACAACAACTTATTAGTCAAGCTGAGCTTGTACACCTAACAAGTCAAGTTACTTAGGTAGGAAAAACTCCAATCATGTCTCGTACATGACTCTTGGATCAAATGGGTTAACATCTCAAGATGTTATAGCACAAACCCATTTATTAGTTGCCTAGGTCCGAGCATCCCTTTCCATGTTAAGTCCAACCTACATTCACAACCCATGCCTCACAAAGATAATCGAGCGTATCTAGGACTCCCAGTCTACGTGATCGATGATCGATGCCTTGACATGTTTCGAATTAGGAAGGCAACTTTGTGACTTACTATTATTATTAGGGATTCATTTTATTACGGCTTACATGGCATATGCTTTGTCATCCATTTATAGCATGCATATATAAATAATTGCATAAAGTAAAGCGTGACAAACATGGGCCCAAAAACCTACAACTAAGATTCTATACTATTACATAAGAATCTTCGAGTTGGGCTTCTTTACTCCGGTGGGCTTCATCTTGACTTACAAAGTCTTCAAGTAAATTCTATTCTAAGAAATAAATGAAACTTTTACAATAATACATAATGGCTCGCAGGCCATAATTAATTACAAAAACCCAGGGCCCATGAATGCACCATGCATATCCATTCATCACACCAAACAAGCAAATTAATATACATAACATTCATGGATCAAACAAAGTCCAATTTTAATTAAATTAGCCAAGCCCATTAATGGAAATTGTGTACTTGAACCTTTAAGAGATGACCCTATGATGGGCCTAGGCCGAGGCCCAATGGACTAAATCCTCTTATTGAATAAGTTCTCTTAAAAGCCCAAAACACAAACTAGTTAGATTTGTGCTATAAATCAACTCTAGTATAATTTCCAATTTTGCCATTTTTAATTTTATGTCATACTGCCCATAAACATTAAAAATACATATAATATGTACCGACATGAATTAAAACAAAAAAATCATGAAGAACATAATATGATACACGGCATACATAAAAAAACAAACAAACAACAAAACTAGTTGTTTAATTCTTATGTGATGCCACAAAAATGCACAAATACTTAAATCAATTTTATGAGTCATTAAATAATTCAAATAAGGTCATAAAGATGATTTAATATATTGTACCAATCTGATCTAAATGTGTTTTTACCATTTTAATCAAATCAAAACAAACAATGTTGATTAAACATGTAACAAACACAAACTAGTCATTGTTTTAAGTGATATTAAAATTAATCAATTAAATTGTCATGGACCAGAATTAAAACCAAATTTTAAAAATGTCCAGACCTGATATTTAATCTTTAAAATCACTTACAAATATGCCAAAAACGTTTTTACATTTAATATTCAAAACTAGTTGTTAAACTAACAATTAACATGCCAAAAGCACCTAGTTTTAATATTAACATATACCATCAGGTATTATCAATTAAATATGACCAATAAAAGCTCCTAGAACATCTTAGGACATTATATTAACATGTCATATTAATTATAATACCTATCTAATCAATTAAAATCGTTTTTACACAAAAACAATGCAAAAAACTCAAAACAGAAAATTTTAGCATTGCATGTATTAAAAGTAACGATTTTTAATTAATTATTTCATGCATCTAAAGCACTAAAATAAGCATGTTTAGGCTCTGATACCACTGTTGGAATATGACATGATATGAATATGATAATCACGCAGCGGAAAACATCGAAATTGGATCATACATGCCAAGCAATTCCATAACAAGAATCGAAACATGCACTTTTAGGGTTTTAAAACTTACAACTTTAGATGCCTATTCCAAATTGAGTTTGATGATGATCAGCAACTAAGATGAGTTTGTCCACCTTTAATCTTCACCACCAATGCCAAGGAATAGCCTTTATGCCAATCCTCTCTATGTTCACACACACACTTGCAAGCAAGGCTTAAAACCGAGATTGCTAGCTCTCAATTATTAGTATTGTGTAATGGCAAGGATTGAAGCTACAAGCTTTTTTCTTTTCTTTCCTTTAGGTGCTATTCATGCCTAATAACCTAAGAAAACCAGAAAAGAAAAATCCCCTTGTGAAAATCGGCCAAAAGAATAAAAATTGAGAGTGAGAGAGAGAAGTCCTTCTCTACACCACCTCTCCTAGAGTTTTTATCCTTTTCCAATATCTCTCTTTATCTTATGGCAAGTCTTTAATATGAATTTTTACTACCTTAAGATAGTTTATTCAATCTTAAACACTTCCTAGAGATAAGTAACAAATATTAGTTTAAACCCTTTTGAATTTAAAATTCAAATTAGGATTTAATACTCAATTAACTTAATCATATAATTAATTAATTAAAATTAAATCATGTGGGCCGAATTTCTCCTCTCTCATGGGCCAAGGTCCAATAGCAATTTTAATACCCATTACATACATTAATTTGACTTTAATTAAAAGCCCAAATTAATGCCCAATACATTATTTAAATATTTTAAGCCCAATACTTTGTGTGCGATCCTATAGGTCCATTTAATGTTGGCAATGAATTAATGAATTAATTCAAAGGCTATATATATTCTCTAGCAAAATATTATAGCATTCCAAATTAAATGAAAATGCAAATGGCATTGTAATGGCCGGATTTTCCCTTAGTTGAATTTAACATAATTGTAGTGTAAAATGTATTATATGTGTAAAATTGGATTTAATTAAAATTGTGCCAAGGGCTTAATTGAGAGATAAAAATAAGTTTAGTGGTTAAATTGTAAAAAGGGAAAGATTAACTAATGGTTATTTTAATTAAGCTTGTGCAGAATTATTAAGATGGCTAATGAGGTGATTAAGGAATAGAATAATGGCTAATTAGGTGTTAGTGGAGGCAGAAATTCTAAGTGGGAATTTCTGGAAATTGAAGGATTAAAATAAGAGAAGTGGGGGACAAAGGATGAATGGGAAATGCTGAAGTGAGGGTGGCATAAGGAGGAGTTGACACCTAGCAAATTGCATATCTTTGTCTAAGGGAAAGGGCAGAAATTCGTAGGCCATTTGAGAGTGAAAATCTGCACATAATTTCCAGCTATCTAAGCTCTCTTTTCCCTTAGCATTTCAGCCTTGAGTGAGTGTTAGTAAGGAGGTTTGCATGCATGTGTTAAGGGGGCAAGATTAAAGAGGTATGTGGTCATATAAACATGCATGTAAATTCTGTTCTTCTACCTACTCTTAGAGTGTTTATTGTAAGGATTATAATGCTGGTTAATGCATGTAATATTAGCTGAAGAAAGGAGGAAAGCAAAGGGTAAGGATAAAGTTGGTGAAGCAAGTGATCAACCAACTTAATAGGAGCTAAGGAGTCAAGGTTTGGGAACTAACCAAATGTGTGTTGCATGTGCATTTTGGTTGCCGAAATTGATGAATATGTGGATGCATGTTAATTTGTAATAAGGAAAGATAAATTTAAGGTAAGAATAAGATGAAATGTGGTATATTTACATGCTGAAATGATGACAAAATGTTTGTACATGTTGTTCAATAAATTGCATGTGAATTGATGATGATGGAGTGAATGTATGATGCATGATTTTGTATGTGTAAATGAGACAACAAATTCAGGTAAGGAGATGGTAAGTTTGGGGTTCAAATCATCATTAAAAATGTGTATTTTGAAGTGTTTATATTCTGGGTTTGTTTGGGGAAAGATTCAACATAATTTCTGGAAATTCCAGGAGTCACACGGCGGTCAGGAAGTGTCTAACCGCCGTGTGAATCGTGAAAATCCCATCAGTGTTGCAATCTGGACACTTTACACGGCGGTAAGGATGAGTCTAACCGCCGTGTGAAGTGTAAATAAAGTGACACTAACCAGTTCTGTCACTTTACACGGCGGTGAGGGTATTCCATACCGCCGTGTAAAGCGGCCAGATTTGTGATACACCCATATAAATGCCCAGTTTTCAATAATAAGTTGTGATCAGTTTGATATTGATGATTTGTTCCCCACTAAATGTTTCTCTTATTTCAAATACTTGTGTAACATGTTAAATGCACAATTATGAAATTATAAGCATGATTGGAATTAAGAGTGAATATGCATGTAAGAAAGGATATAGTTGTAACACTATAATTGTGGAATTGTAATGTGGTCCAATATGTGAGTTGAAATCAAATGCATGCCTTGAGGTATTAAATGTTGTAAATTGAAGAATGGACAGAAAGATACATGGCTATAATTAGGCATGTGAATAATGATCATATATGCAAGTGAGCATGGAATGTGTATGAATATGATGACGTATTTTTGCACTAATATATATAGGTGCCAAATAAATGTGATATCTGAAAATAATCGAAATTCTGAAATAATGTGTAATTGATATGAGTTAAATAACAAAGCCTGCGGGTCAAGTAATGGATAGATAGGCATGCCTATAGGGTCAAGTGCTGCAGCCATAGTGATTAAAGTGATTGATTCCACAGGAATCAGAAAGTGATAAAGTGATATGTACCCTTGTGGTACTAGTGATAAAGTGTTACCAGTGATAAAGTGATTTTGTACCTGCGTGGTACCAGTGATAAAGTGATACAGTACCCTAGAGGTACTAAAGTGATACCCGTTATCCATGACATTGAAGTGCAGGTTAAATAAATAAATCAGAATTAAAAGAGGATGTGTGTAACATGTGTAGATGTGAATATTGATGTATAATTGGAAGGTTTTATACGAAATTGATGATAATTATATTCTGATTTGAGTTTGTTAAAAACCAGAGTTTGTTTGATGGTAATATGGAAGCATGTTGAGTTAGGTGAAAACTTTATTGCTATGAATAAGATGCAAAGATGTGTTGTGTATTATATGTGATAAATTTATGCTGTGTGAAATATTTGCACGAGTTCCCCACTAAGCGTAAAACGCTTAGCACGGGTTTTCTTTAGTCCGTGCAGGTTCAGGTTAGAAGGGTCGAAGGATATCCCCGCATCATCATCGAGGTCAACACTAGGAAAGCTTTGATGTAGGTTATGGGGTTTTGTTGTGAGATTTTAATTGTGTTAAACAGATGTTTTGAGAAGCTGTTCAGGCTTCATTTTTGTAAACGGATATTAACGAACATATGGCATGTAATAATTTAGGAACTATGCATTTTCTCAAAGTATGAATGACAACTAGTAATACGCTTGATGGTTTAAAAGGTTGAGATAATAAATAATTTAATTAGCTTCCGCATGAATGTGTACATATTTATTGAAGTGTAAAGTATGTGCTAGTGGCGTCCCAGTATTCTTCTAAGGGGTATTTGGGCGCCACAGGTTGTGGTATCAGAGCGTTAGGTTTAGCCTTTTCTGGGAATATTGGGTAGATAGGACATATATATATAGTGTGTTGACCTGATGCGGATGTCCTTGCTTGATTGTGTAGCAAAGATGGATCCTGGAAGGCATATTGATGATGAATCTGCTGATAGTGTGAACCCCCGTGAAGCTGAAATGACAGGGTCTGGGTCTAGACAGTCCAGGCCAGGAAATTATGGGTTTGAAGCACAGACGGGACCTATGGAAGCCATGATGAAGATGACTCATGACATGGCAAGAGTGATGGAGCGTATGGTGGTACCTAGAGCTCCTTTTGAATCTTTGAAGAAGCATGGAATTGAGGAATTCTATGGAACTAGACTGGATGAATCAGAGAAAGCGGAGTACTGGATAGAGAAAGTGGAAAGAATTCTTACCAAGATAAAATGTCCTAAAGATCAGTGGGTTGATTGTGTGGAGTCAATGCTTCAAGGCGCTGCCTATGACTGGTGGAAATTAGTTCTAAGGAATCCGACTCTACCGGATCCAATAGACTGGGAATACTTTGAAAAAGAGTTCAGGAACAAGTTTGTCACTAAGGCATACAAGGAAGCGAATTGGAAGAAGTTTTTGAGCTTTAGGCAGAGGAACATGTCAGTGGCAGAGTATGAGGCAGAATTTTGTCGGTTGAGTAAGTATGCACCCGAGGACGTGTTAACAGAAGAATTTCGATGTCAGCAATTCGAAGAAGGGTTGAATGAGGAGATTAAAGCCTTGCTGATTTCCCTCACTACTGATCAGAATGTGAGTTACTACAGAATTGTGCAAGCGGCTATGAGAGCTGAAATTAATTTGGCAACTCAGAAGGAGTGGAGACAGAAGAGAGGGGCTAATAGAGGAGTTTTAGTGGGAGCAAGAGGACAAGAGATTCTTCAATGGCACCACCTGCTGAATCTGGTTATGGTACAAGGGGAAAGAAGAGAGGATACCCTCCGACAGCTAGAGGAAAGAGTGAAGTGCCTGAGTGTCCCCACTGTGGAAAGAGGCATGGAGGTGAATGCTGGAAAGTTATTGGTGCTTGTTTCAAGTGTGGAAGCACGGATCATTTCCTTGCCAATTGCACAAAAGCATATGAGACAGCGGGTTTTCAGCAAGCTCGCAGTAGAGGTGGCTCCAATATGACTTCAGTTAACCGTGGAAGAGGAAGAGGCCGTGGTAGAGGAGGACAATTTAGAGGTCAAGAGGATTCAGCAACAGTGAACCGACCTTTGGAGACAAATAGGGCATATGTAATGAAAGCACGGGAGGATCAGAATGCACTCGAAGTGATAGCAGGTACTTTTCTGCTTTATGATGTTGAAATGTTTGTTCTTATTGATCCTGGATCAACTCATTCATATGTGTGCCCTAAAAAGATATCTGATAAGATGCCTAGAGCTGAATGTTTGTCATATGATATTTGTGTATCTAGTCCGTTGGGTAATAGTGTGCATGTGAACAGAGTGTATAAAAATTGTGAGTTGAGATTTCAGGATAGTATATTCCCAGTGGATTTGATAGAATTGCCCTTTGATGAGTTTGATTTGATTTTGGGAATGGACTGGTTGAGTAAATATGCTGCAGTGGTTGATTGTAAGAGGAAGGTTATGAAACTTCGCATTGGTGATGGGAGTAAAGTGATCTTTAGAGGTGAGGGTGCAAATTCTTTAGTGGATGTGGTATCGGCGATGCAAGCTTACCGATGTTTGAGAAAAGGATGTGAAGCTTATTTGGCTTTAGTTTTGGATTCAAAAAGAGATCATGTGGAGATTCGTGATATACCAGTTGTTAGGGAATTTCCTGATGTATTCCCTGAAGAGTTGAGTGGAGTACCGCCACGGAGGGAAGTTGAGTTAGCTATTGAAGTGCTACCTGGATCAGCACCGGTATCAAAAGCACCTTATAGAATGGCACCAACTGAGTTGAAAGAGTTGAAAGTGCAGTTGCAAGAGTTACTTGATAGAGGTTTTATAAGACCTAGTGTTTCGCCATGGGGAGCACCGGTCTTATTCGTGAAGAAGAAGGACGGTACTATGAGGATGTGTATAGATTATCGACAGTTGAACAAAGTAACAGTAAAGAATCGATATCCTTTACCTCGGATAGAGGATTTATTCGATCAGTTAAGAGGAGCAGGAGTGTTCTCAAAAATAGATTTGCGATCTGGATATTATCAGTTGCAAGTGAAGAAGGATGATATCCCCAAGACTGCATTTAGAACTCGATATGGACATTATGAATTCTTAGTAATGCCATTCGGGTTGACCAATGCGCCTGCTGCATTTATGGACTTGATGAATCGGGTATTCAGACAGTATTTGGATCAGTTTGTAGTGGTATTCATTGATGACATTCTGGTTTATTCAAGGGATGAGAAGGAGCATGAACAGCACCTGAGGATTGTGCTTCAGATTTTGAGGGAGCACCAATTGTATGCTAAGTTGAGCAAATGTGAATTTTGGTTGAAGGAAGTGTCTTTCTTGGGGCATGTGATATCAGCTGAGGGTATTAAAGTGGACCCTGCTAAGATAGAAGCCATTGTGAATTGGAAACCGCCAAGGAATGTGCTAGAAATCCGTAGTTTTCTGGGGCTAGCTGGATATTATAGAAGATTTGTAAAGGAATTTTCAGCAATAGCATCCCCGTTGACAAGGTTGTTACGGAAGGGAGTGAGGTATGAGTGGTCAGAGAAATGTCAAGCAAGCTTTGATCAGTTAAAGAGAATGTTAATAGGGGCTCCAGTTCTTACACAGCCTATCTCTGGTAAAGAGTATGTGTTGTATAGTGATGCCTCAAGGGTTGGTTTGGGTTGTGTGCTTATGCAAGATGGGAAGGTAGTGGCATATGCATCTAGACAGTTGAAACCTCACGAGCAAAATTATCCAACCCATGATTTGGAATTGGCAGCAGTAGTGTTTGCTTTAAAAATTTGGCGACATTACTTGTATGGTGAGAAGTGCAGAATTTTCACTGACCATAAGAGCTTGAAGTATTTACTCACTCAGAAGGAATTGAATTTGAGACAGCGAAGATGGCTTGAATTGTTCAAAGACAATGATTGTATAGTGGATTATCATCCAGGAAAAGCCAATGTAGTAGCGGATGCGTTGAGTAGGAAGTCAGTTTCAGCTTTGCAGTTGAAAAGTGTTAGTTGGAGATTAGCTGCTGATGGAGCTTTGTTAGCTCAACTGAAAGCAAGACCAATCCTTTTTGATGATTTGTTGGCTGCTCAAAGGGAGGACCAGAAACTCCAACAGATTTTGCAATCAATTGGTAGCAGTGAATGGGCTGATTATTCGGTTAATGATCAAGGGATGCTGTGTTACAAGAACCGAATATGTGTAGCGGATGATAAAGAACTGAAAAAGAAGTTATTGCAAGAGGCTCATAATACAGTTTTTACAATGCATCCTGGTGGAAATAAGATGTACCAAGATTTGAAACAGTTGTATTGGTGGCATGGCATGAAGAGGGATGTGACAGAGTATGTATCTAAATGTTTAGTATGTCAACAAGTGAAGGCGGAGCACCAAGTCCCACATGGATTGTTAAATCCACTTCCTATTCCACAATGGAAATGGGATGATATCACAATGGATTTTGTTACTGGGTTACCCTTAACTCAGAAACAACAAGATTCAGTTTGGGTGATTGTGGATAGATTCTCAAAGACAGCTCATTTTATACCGGTTCGGATGGATTATCCTATGGATCGGTTGGCAGAGTTGTATATAAGAGAAATTGTTCGGTTACATGGAGTGCCTTTATCAATTGTATCAGACAGGGATCCAAGGTTCACTTCCAAGTTTTGGAAAGCTGTGCAAGCTGCATTGGGAACGAAGTTGAGATTCAGTACTGCTTTTCACCCTCAAACAGATGGACAATCTGAGAGAGTTATTCAAGTGTTAGAAGATTTGATGCGAGCTTGTGTATTAGATTTTCCAAAGAGTTGGGACAGGTATATTCCACTTATGGAATTTGCCTACAATAACAGCTACCAAGCAAGTATTGGTATGGCACCTTATGAAGCTTTGTATGGTAGAAAATGTCGCACACCGATTTGTTGGTCGGTATTGGGCGAGCATAAAATAGTTGGGCCTGATGTGGTGCGTGATACAGAGGAGAAAGCTAAGATTATTCAGCAAAGGTTGAAGGCAGCAAGTGATAGACAGAAATCTTATGCGGATTTGAAGAGAAGGAGCATCGAGTTTGATGTAGGCGACAAGGTGTTCTTGAAAGTATCACCTTGGAGAAAAGTACTCAGATTTGGGAAGAAAGGAAAGTTGAGTCCAAGATTTATTGGACCATATGAAGTGCTAGAGAGGATTGGTTCCGTGGCTTATCGGTTGGCTTTACCTCCGGCTTTGTCAAAATTACATGATGTATTTCATGTATCTATGTTAAGAAGGTATCGCTCGGATGAGTCTCATGTGCTACCAGTTGAAGAGATAGAGGTGCAAGCGGATTTTTCATATGACGAGAAACCAATGAAGATTTTGGCAAGAGAAGTAAGACAACTTCGGAGTAAACAAATACCATTGGTGAAAGTGCTTTGGCAACACCATGGTGTGGAAGAAGCGACTTGGGAGCCAGAGGCGGCTATGCGAGAGCAACATCCGCAATTGTTTGACACAGGTATGAATTTCGAGGACGAAATTCTTTAAGGAGGGGAGAGTTGTAATGGCCGGATTTTCCCCTAGTTGAATTTAACATAATTGTAGTGTAAAATGTATTATATGTGTAAAATTGGATTTAATTAAAATTGTGCCAAGGGCTTAATTGAGAGATAAAAATAAGTTTAGTGGTTAAATTGTAAAAAGGGAAAGATTAACTAATGGTTATTTTAATTAAGCTTGTGCAGAATTATTAAGATGGCTAATGAGGTGATTAAGGAATAGAATAATGGCTAATTAGGTGTTAGTGGAGGCAGAAATTCTAAGTGGGAATTTCTGGAAATTGAAGGATTAAAATAAGAGAAGTGGGGGACAAAGGATGAATGGGAAATGCTGAAGTGAGGGTGGCATAAGGAGGAGTTGACACCTAGCAAATTGCATGTCTTTGTCTAAGGGAAAGGGCAGAAATTCGTAGGCCATTTGAGAGTGAAAATCTGCACATAATTTCCAGCTATCTAAGCTCTCTTTTCCCTTAGCATTTCAGCCTTGAGTGAGTGTTAGTAAGGAGGTTTGCATGCATGTGTTAATGGGGCAAGATTAAAGAGGTATGTGGTCATATAAACATGCATGTAAATTCTGTTCTTCTACCTACTCTTAGAGTGTTTATTGTAAGGATTATAATGCTGGTTAATGCATGTAATATTAGCTGAAGAAAGGAGGAAAGCAAAGGGTAAGGATAAAGTTGGTGAAGCAAGTGATCAACCAACTTAATAGGAGCTAAGGAGTCAAGGTTTGGGAACTAACCAAATGTGTGTTGCATGTGCATTTTGGTTGCCGAAATTGATGAATATGTGGATGCATGTTAATTTGTAATAAGGAAAGATAAATTTAAGGTAAGAATAAGATGAAATGTGGTATATTTACATGCTGAAATGATGACAAAATGTTTGTACATGTTGTTCAATAAATTGCATGTGAATTGATGATGATGGAGTGAATGTATGATGCATGATTTTGTATGTGTAAATGAGACAACAAATTCAGGTAAGGAGATGGTAAGTTTGGGGTTCAAATCATCATTAAAAATGTGTATTTTGAAGTGTTTATATTCTGGGTTTGTTTGGGGAAAGATTCAACATAATTTTTGGAAATTCCAGGAGTCACACGGCGGTCAGGAAGTGTCTAACCGCCGTGTGAATCGTGAAAATCCCATCAGTGTTGCAATCTGGACACTTTACACGGCGGTAAGGATGAGTCTAACCGCCGTGTGAAGTGTAAATAAAGTGACACTAACCAGTTCTGTCACTTTACACGGCGGTGAGGGTATTCCATACCGCCGTGTAAAGCGGCCAGATTTGTGATACACCCATATAAATGCCCAGTTTTCAATAATAAGTTGTGATCAGTTTGATATTGATGATTTGTTCCCCACTAAATGTTTCTCTTATTTCAAATACTTGTGTAACATGTTAAATGCACAATTATGAAATTATAAGCATGATTGGAATTAAGAGTGAATATGCATGTAAGAAAGGATATAGTTGTAACACTATAATTGTGGAATTGTAATGTGGTCCAATATGTGAGTTGAAATCAAATGCATGCCTTGAGGTATTAAATGTTGTAAATTGAAGAATGGACAGAAAGATACATGGCTATAATTAGGCATGTGAATAATGATCATATATGCAAGTGAGCATGGAATGTGTATGAATATGATGACGTATTTTTGCACTAATATATATAGGTGCCAAATAAATGTGATATCTGAAAATAATCGAAATTCTGAAATAATGTGTAATTGATATGAGTTAAATAACAAAGCCTGCGGGTCAAGTAATGGATAGATAGGCATGCCTATAGGGTCAAGTGCTGCAGCCATAGTGATTAAAGTGATTGATTCCACAGGAATCAGAAAGTGATAAAGTGATATGTACCCTTGTGGTACTAGTGATAAAGTGTTACCAGTGATAAAGTGATTTTGTACCTGCGTGGTACCAGTGATAAAGTGATACAGTACCCTAGAGGTACTAAAGTGATACCCGTTATCCATGACATTGAAGTGCAGGTTAAATAAATAAATCAGAATTAAAAGAGGATGTGTGTAACATGTGTAGATGTGAATATTGATGTGTAATTGGAAGGTTTTATACGAAATTGATGATAATTATATTCTGATTTGAGTTTGTTAAAAACCAGAGTTTGTTTGATGGTAATATGGAAGCATGTTGAGTTAGGTGAAAACTTTATTGCTATGAATAAGATGCAAAGATGTGTTGTGTATTATATGTGATAAATTTATGCTGTGTGAAATATTTGCACGAGTTCCCCACTAAGCGTAAAACGCTTAGCACGGGTTTTCTTTAGTCCGTGCAGGTTCAGGTTAGAAGGGTCAAAGGATATCCCCGCATCATCATCGAGGTCAACACTAGGAAAGCTTTGATGTAGGTTATGGGGTTTTGTTGTGAGATTTTAATTGTGTTAAACAGATGTTTTGAGAAGCTGTTCAGGCTTCATTTTTGTAAACGGATATTAACGAACATATGGCATGTAATAATTTAGGAACTATGCATTTTCTCAAAGTATGAATGACAACTAGTAATACGCTTGATGGTTTAAAAGGTTGAGATAATAAATAATTTAATTAGCTTCCGCATGAATGTGTACATATTTATTGAAGTGTAAAGTATGTGCTAGTGGCGTCCCAGTATTCTTCTAAGGGGTATTTGGGCGCCACAGGCATTTAGTGACCTAATGCAATTTTGCATAGTCCCTTACCCATAAATATCAGAATTAATATAAGGCATGGAACTAGTCATCCTTATATGTAAGTTAATTCCTTTCATGATATTCCAGTAACACTGAACTCTCAGATAAATAATGGTTACTCATTATTTCATCTCGGTATGGCCATACACTTCTCAGTTCACTGATCAAGTGGCCGATGATATTTTCTCTCTTATAGAGAGGGGTAATCCCTTCACTTCTCTCATGCTCTCTGACATGAATCAATGTATACCCAAGCATACCCATACTTGTCACTCTATTACGAGCACGTTAGGTGTATGTCAAAGTACACAGTAATTCATAAAGAGTTTCATAGAGATTTCAGGTCTAAGAACTCCGATACAAAACTTGCATATGAGAAACACTTATGACTTGTACCATGTAGTGTTCTCATTAATGGATCGAATCCAGATACCATATTGTAAACATCTATCTATGATCTTTGATTGACACTCTTGTCCTTATGATCCGTAAGACATAACTCAATTTATCAGAGAGAGCATACTAGTCTTAATTCATTTGTTATTCCCATAACAATGACTGACTAGGGATATTTAGAATGAAGTCTCATTTGTTTCAAGGTCTTACAACCATGTGCCTCACACATGATAACTTAAACTGAAACAACATTCTTGGATAGTTCTATCAATTGACATGCACAGGAATACAATGGATAAAACAAATGCCTCATTTATTAGCTAAAGTGTTTTATTACAATGTATTGGGGCTAGGGCTAACACTAACACCTCCATCCGGTCTCGGGTCCTAAAAGCGGACACCCGAGAGCGGCCCGGATGCCGAGAGGGGTTCGTGCGCGTCGCAGACCCGAAATATACCCTTGATGGATTGGCATGTGTCTAGGGCACAACGGTGGCCAGAAAGGCATAATCGAAAGGGTAAAGTGGTGAAGTGAAAAAAAGGACATAATCGGTATTAAGTAAAAAGGCCAAGGGTAAATTGGTCATTTTACATTTATGGACTAAATTGCATAAAATAATAGCTATTGTATGTTAATGTATGAATAATAATAAATTACAAGATAAATGTAGGAAATGAGGGAAGATATGGACTAATGTGCAAAGTCAAGGAAATAGCCAATCATACCTTGACACATACATAGACTCTAGAAAAATGAAGAGATATGTAGACTTTTGAAGAGGAATTCCTTGGCCTATAAATAGGCCATTTGTGATGGCAAAGAAAGGCTAGAAATTCAGCTAATTCCACTATCAAAAGCACATTAAAAATTTGCTCTATTATATGTTCAAAGGAATCCTAAGATAAGTTCAATGATCTCAAAGGCAAAGTGAGCTAGCAAGAAGATAGTATAGAAGGAGTTTGGAAAAGAATTGGAGCAAAAAAAGGGTTGGGAACTGTGTCTGTTTCATATGTATTTGATGAATGATTTATGTAATCTTAAGTGTATATGAATGATATATGTTGATTTGAGTTGATTTGTGGGTGTTGAGCTTATAACAATGGTTGAATTGAGCATATAGGAGTTTTAGGGGAAACTTTGTCTAAATTCCATTTGACCTGTAACATCCCAAAAATCACCTAGTAGAATGGAGTGTCATTAGTGTAATTGTGTGTATGACAATTAGGGTTTATAGTATTGGATTTGATTGAAATATGAAACTAGGGACCCAATTGAAAGGAAATAAAGTATTGTAGTGGCTGACTTGCACTTTGCATGATTAATTAACAAGTGAAGATTAATTAGTGTAGTGGAGATTAATTAAGTTAATCAAAAGTTAGTGGGATCAGCTGTATATTAGTGGAGTCCAAGTGGAATGTGTTAGGGCAGCCACCTAGCTTGAAGTTACCTCAGCTTGACACCTCATATTTTCATGCAAGCATAAGGTGGAGAGGTTGAGAAAAATCTGATATTCAGCTACCTTGAGCCGGCCATACTTTCTCTCAGAGTTACACTTCTTATGCTCTTCTTTCATTTGCTCTAATTGATCATGAGTTACTAAGATTTGGGTAGAGATAAGTTAGAAGAAGAGTATTGGCTAGAAAGGTATGTAGTATGTAGTGTATCTCCTTCATCTTCTTCTAATTCTGATTTTGATTGTTAAGATTATGAGTATAGTCTAATGGATTTGTATGTATTGTATGTGTTATGAGTTGAAGAGCCAAGTAGAGCTGGAAAGGGGAAAGAGAAAGTGATATAGAAGAGTAAAGGAAGGAGTGCTCCAAGAGGTTAGGGATATATATGTGTGTTATGTGTTAATTTTGCTCAAGTGTATGTGATGCCTGTTTAGCTTAAATGTGTTATTGATATTGAATATATGATTTATGGAATTGAGCATGATTATGAACTTTGATGGAAGTGTATTTGAATGTGTATTGCCATGTGATGAGTAAGTGAACCAGCTCTAACTATTGATTGTGTTAACCTGTCTTAAAAGCCTATACTGATCCCCGTGACTTGTTTATTGTGTAAGTTGAGTTTTACAACTCCAAAAGGGGTGATACCAATTGGATTAGAACCATATGATCCGTTTCTTTAAATTCCCTATAAATATATCTATTGATTTGAGGACTCTAAGGTCTTCAAAATTGACCATAATTGTAGATGGAATTCTGTAGGAGGGCTTCTGGAACCAGTTGTGTTCTTTTGACCATAACTCCTTCATTTTAAATCTGATTGACCTGAAACTTGTCCCGTTTGAAAGATAAGACATAGAGGAACAAATGTTATGAAGGACTCTTTGCCCAAAAATGAGGTATAGAGGTCAGTTTTTTCGATGCAATTATGGAGTGAAAACCAGTCTCGCAAGGCACCTGAGGGGAGCTACTGTCGCGATCGCGACAGGGTCGTGACCTCATGACAGAACAACATGTATAAAGCCTTTTCTTCATAATTTTGAGCCCATGGTTGGCATGGATCAATTCCCTATCTTTCCCTCAACTTATTATGTATGTTTAGGGCTATTAAATGAGTATAAAAGTAGTTATCATTGGGAAAAACTTATGAGTATGATTAAGATTGGTAATTAAACTAAATAAGTAACAATATATAAATATGTGAAGGTTAGCAAATGGATCAACATATATGTGTTTGTATTTGATGAAACTATATCCATGATTGAGGACCTTATTGTATGAGCATTATATTAATGTTAAATGAAGTTTATATGCATACAACTAAGATGACTATGCAAATTAGAGATGCATGATAGCCTAACTAAGCTTGAATGCATCATCATGCGAATATGTGACTATGCGAATTAGAGATGCATGATTAGCCTAACTAAGCTTGATTGCATCATAAAGCGAAATAATTACATATGCGATAAATGACTTATGTGCTTGGATTTTAACATGAGAAGGAGCCTTGTCATGAGAACTACAATGCCATGAGTATGAATTATACTATGTGAATTATTATACGTGTGTTTAATTAGTATGTGACTGAGTGATGCCATGAGCATGTATGAGTAGTGAATGAACAAATGAACCTATAAGCCTGTAGTCGAGTCGTGGATAAATAAGCATGCTTATGAAGGGCTAGTGATTTGCGGCTGCTAGTGTGACACCGACGGGTGTCTAGTGATTGATACCGACGGGTATCTAGTGATATAGTGTTCGAGACTTCTGTCTCTAGCGTTTATTGAATAGTGTACCCGTATCTATCTCTAAGACTATACAGGCTATTAATGAATGACAAAGATATTGTATGTGTTCGTGGTAAATATGTATTGGTATTATTGTTCTTAACAATAGTGTGATATTTATGCCATGCTATTGAATTAGTGATAGTGCAGTGAGCCTACAAATGGCTTAGCGTAGTGCCTAATGAGCAGTGTACATGATTGTTGATTGATAGTGACTTATTGTTCTCCATTGACATAGTGAAGTGAATATTGAACTTGGTAAGTGAATAGTGATTTAAAGTATGTTATAGACAATGTATGATTTGTGATTAACATGAACTACGGTATATTGGCATGCTAGTGTAATATTGATCTAGTGAGTGTACATGATATGCCATATGTGTTAAGCATGCTCTCTATTGTGTAGTGCTTTGTGATTATTGTGTTAGTGCTCGTTTGCACATCCCCACTAAGCGTTATCGCTTAGCACGGGTGCTTGTCTCCCGTGTAGGTTGTAGATTGGAGACGCATTTTGGAAGTTTTCTGCAGGCCACCCTAGGAGCGTGAAGGGTCTTTTGAGTGTAAAGATTTTGTATATTAAGCTCCATTTTTGTAATAGTTGTTCTTTTTGAACATGTATAGTGTTATAAGTGGCTTATTATAGTGAAGCTTGTAATTTGTAATAGTGAATAGTGAGGTACTAGTAATGAAGTATAATGTAGTGGAATGCATGGATCATAAGTATTAGTGAATGTTAAAATGAAAGTAAGGTTAATAAGGTAATTGCATGCTTAGTGTTATGTAGCGTCCACTTATCCTTCTAAGGGACATTTGGGCGTTACATGACCTTTGGTGATAGTTTTGACCATAAATTGAGTTATAGAACTCCAAATTGGATTATTCAAGTTGAAGGTAAAATCTAAGATCCATACCTAAATATTTATAGAAGAGGTCAAGAGCTGATTCTGTCTCTAAGTTCCTCAAAGTTGAGCCCAAAGTTAGGGTATCTGTTCTGCTAGGGTAATGGGAGCAGGTTCTGTTCCCAGCACCATATCTGGATTTATAGTAGAATAAATGTTATGAATCAAAATTATAATGAACCTAGAAATCTAGGAGAACAACTTTCATGAAGAGAGTATGGTCAAATTATGTCCCCACCATTCCTAGTAATTTTTCAAAATTAGAACACAATTCTGTCCCTAAAAGTTGCTCTGGAATAGTTTGTAATTTTAAGGCTATAAGTCCTAGGATATAGCTTCACATGATCTTAAATTTTACCAGTAGATAGCTAAGACATAGATAAATAAAAGTTTAGAATACCACTTTGGCTGAAAATTTCATTTGATAGCTTATTTTGGACACACAAAGTTGAAGTCTGGGTCTGCCTTGATGCAGACTTGGCATCGAGTCGGCACAATTGTGATGACTAGGCACCAAAGGCTACTGTACTAACTCGAAATAGCAACCCACTGTCATGAGTCGTGACATAGAGCACGACTCGTGACAGCCCCCATTTTCCCTTTGTTTTTCTTTTGGTCCCATTTGTGCATTTCTTTGTCTCTTGTGAAGTCAAATGGATATTGAACATCCTTAAAATTGATTAATGGAATGGACATTATCTTAATTATAGTATAATATATTATATAGTGATAATTATATTAACATATATGTATACATGAAAATATGCACCTAAATTCAATATATGAATTCAAATGTGATTTTATTTGTTAAATTTATTTATGGAATGTATATGATGAAATAATTGGTTTGACTTACCCATGATATGGGAATTGAAATAAATGGTACCCATTTGAATTTAATTATGATTAAAGTAAATTTATGAGCAATAAAATTAGTTGCCTGTTTATGTCCGTATTGTGGATAGATAGGCATGCTTATAAGGACCTTAAATGCTGCAGCCTACTGTTTTGTTCTGTTGGCCCCGTTTGGGTCATTATTTTGGCCCCGTTTGGGTCATTATTCCAGCCCCGTTTAGGTCACCTTCTGTCACATAAATATAAATAATTAATTAAAATGGAATTGTACATATTGTTCTGTATTCCCGTTATCCACTTCCTTAGGCATTGCAGGCTACTTTGTATCTGACAAATAATTATGTATTATATGGAACATACTGGTGTAGACACCGGGTCCCGAGACAATTTAGATCAGAGTTATCCAATGATGAAATTAGATGCCTATTTATAGGCAAAAAAGGAAGGATCACTACAAGACAGCTGTTAAATAGAGACGAAAAAAATTTCGTCTCTAAATAGAGACGGAAAACAGTTTCCGTCTCTAAATAGAGACGAAAAAGCAATCCGTCTCTAAATTCGGTCTAAAAATAGAGACGAAAAAGCAATCCGTCTCTAAATTCGGCTGAGGTTTCTTGTCAAATGGTTTGCTTTTAAAAAATAAATAAAAATATTTTAAAAATTATTTTAAATATATTAAAATAAAAAAGGAGTTTTGAAATGATAGTGTTTTTTTTCAAAATTATTTAAAAAAAAAAATTTCGGCTATTGGCGCGCATCTACAGCGCCCAGCGTGCCTCGGCAGCTGGCGGGCATCGCTCGCCTGCGCGCTGGGCCATGCGCACGCCCACACGCTAGGTGTCGCTGTGCGCGAGCGATACCCGTCGCTTGCGAGCAGCGAGCGCATGCCCTGGGCCTCGCTTGCCTATTTCGCCTGCCCAGCGCCTAGTGACCCCCCAGCAGCCCTTTTGGGCGTTTTTTGGCTAATTTATGGTGTTTTTATTCATTTTTTTTGTACAATTTAATTTTAATATCATTTCTTCTTTAAACTTTTAAAATTTTTCAGTTTTTTTTGGGTTTAATGGAATTTAATTTAATTTAATTTCTTCAAAAAATTTAATTTTTGGGGAGATATAAAAGGGTTTTTGGAGAGAGAATTTGGGGAAATTTTTTTTAAGCAAAAAATATTTTTTTCTTCTTTCTTCTTCAAGAACAATTTCTCTTAATATTCTAAAGATTTTTCTAAGTTAATTCTTGAGGCAAAGAGAATATTTTTTTTTTGTTTTTAGGAATTTTCTTCTTCTTTTTTAACAAATTTTCCTCGAAATAAAGAAATTAATTCTTTGTTATTGAAATACAAATTTTATTTTATTTTATTTTTATTTTTCTAATCTTATTCTTATAAATCAAGATAAGAAAATTGATCATTTATTTTCATTCATCAAATCAAATTCTGAGGGTAAGTATTTTGGGTTCAATTTTTAATTTAATTTTTGTTATAATTTTTGTTTATAATCAATTAGTCATCATGTAGATTTTTTTGGATCCATTATTTTTTTTTGTGTTTATGTGATTTAGTCATAGATTTAATATTCTAACATATTTTATTTTATCATTATTTATTTATTTGATTGTTCATCTTTTGTTGTTGTTGTTATTATTATTATTATTGTTGTTGTTGTTTATTGTTATTATTATTATTTGTTATTGTTGTTGTTATTATTATTATTATTTGTCATTGTTGTTGTTGTTGTTATTAATATTAATATTAATATTAATATTATTATTATTATTATTATTATTATTATTTATGTTTTTTTATGTGTGTTGATATATTAACATATTTATTTATTTACTTATTTCATTATGTAATTTAATTTATTTGCCATACATAATGCATTATATTTCATTTATTTATTTTAATTCATTTTTATGCGTTTAATTGATTTTTTTTATCTAATTGCTAATATCAATTTTATTTGTATTTTTTTTTTATTTCAATACTTATTTTTTTATGTGTGAGCATTTTCAATGGCAATTGGGAGTCCATGGAGATTGAGAGACACTTTTCGGGTGGACTTATCATTTTTAGCATTTTTATTATTTTTCATTATTTTGCTTTAATTTTGTTTTATTATGTAATTTTTAATAAAATTATTTATTTTATGCACGTTAATTAAAAAAGTCACATAAAAATATTTTATTAATAAATTGAGATTTTTTCTTATAAAATGAGACTAATGTCCGAATTTCAACCAATAAGAAAAAAAACTCATTTTTAAAAGAAGAGTTAATTTTCTCAAAATGTGATCATTTATCCCGATTTTCCTAATAATGCATAAAAATAACTTTTCAATTTTTTAAAGTGAGCATTAAAGAACCAATGTTCCTATCCTAAATAAATGTCCCGATTTATGAATGTTTATTTATTCATTTGATTTTGCTATTTATTTATGATTTGTTTGATTTTATTTTGGGGGATTGTATTTTGTCCCAATTTTATCTTTTCATTTATGTTTTGCTTTATTATTTTATCGCTTTCTTTATCGCTTTCCTTTAATGTTTGATTTGCGCTTTAATTTTAATGCATGATCACGTGAGAAGAGAGATGAAGTTTTAAAATTAAAAACCCATTATAATTAACCAAGGCATTAATAAGAGTAAAGTTCCGAATCTTTCTCTAGTTTAGACCCCGAGGTTAGACGAATTTTACCAATTTATTGTAAATTGGGTGGCGACTCCAAAATACCTCAAAGGTGCCTAAAGGTTTTCATGGGATTAGATGAACTTCCCTAATGTTGTATTAGGTAGGGATTCCAAAATATCTCATGATTGCCTAAGATCAAAAGACGCGAACCCTTTTCGGGCCCTAAAAGCGGGTTTTCGGGAATAGATCGGGTCCGGCGCGCTTCACTGTTTTGATTCCACTGGGGAAGTTTGAAACTTTGCTCCGAAACTGTCTTGGTTAATAATATAATTGGATTTTTTATAAATTAAAATTTTATCTCTTTTCGAAGAATTGCATTGCATACATGCTAGACCCTTAGAATTATGCTAGTTTGCACCCTTTCTTAACCTCGGTGCGTTCCCGAAGCATGACCCTAAGTTCACTCAATGTAGGGACGTGTTAGGGATAATCACTAGCCCAAGCCTCGTACCTTATGGTATATTAGATGGAGACCCAATCGGTCGTTATGCTCATGATGAGCTAGACTCGTTTGCAGGGACCATGCTTGGGTAGCCCTAAAGGATCACCACCTTTGACCAAAACTCATATAATGACAATAGATACTTCCACTAGGTGAAATGTACCCTAATACCATGCTTGCTATGTGGGCCATCATATATTGGACAAAATCAATTAAATTAAATGGACTTTCATCAAAGGCTTTCATGCCTTGGTGGGCCCATCTTGATTTAATTTAAGTGTTTAAATACATAATAGCCAAAAACCCATACGTATGTACATTAGGCAATAGATGTTATGCTGTTGGTTTTTCATCACGCACCATACGCGTCTAATAGGTTCCCTGTTAACCCTTGGATAAAGCCCACCTAGGAAAGACACTGTGCTACCTCATGTGTTTGTCTATGCTACATCAGCACGACCATGCATTGCATTTCGATCATGCATCATCCTAACAAGGTGTGTTCTGCAGCCATCATAGATTCATCCAGGTGGTTTAGAGGTCCCGAAGGTCGGCTAAGAAGGATTCCACTCTTTGGACTACTGGAGCTAGTGTCAGTCAGAGTTCAAATTCTCTTTCAGAGGGTAGTGAAATATTTTCCTCAGAGTCATCAGCAAAGACAAGAATGGCTAACCCATCAGGAGGATTTGATGCTACTCAGGCAATGATTGCCGACGAGGTGGGTAGGAGAATGGAAGAGTTTGAGGCCAGAATGATGGCGATGATGGGCAACCTTGCTACTACCCTAGCCCCACTTGCCGGGCAAGAAGCTGCTGCTCCAATTAGGGGGCAACATGATCAAAGGGCTGTCAATGAGGATCCCCCTGCTACAGTTGACCCACCTGCTATTGAGCCCATAGCGCCAGCGCCTGTTGAGCATAGAAAAGCTCCTAAATCTGAGGTTGACTTGTGGGAAGATGAGTAAGAAGAGCCGGCGGTAATAAAGGGAAAGTCGCCCAAGTTGGAGGAGGTGATGTGGAGAAAGCTGGAGGAAAAGTTCAAGGCCATGACGAAGATGTTAACTGTAGGAAGGGGAATGAACCTTGAAGATCAGGAGTTGGATGGTGATGATCTAATCCCCCAGAACTTCAAGATGTCTGATATCCCTAAGTTTGATGTTACTTCTGACCCTGCGGCGCACATCAAACAGTATTCACTGGTAATGAAGGGGACAACTCTAACCAGGAAGCAAAAGATAGAGTACTTCTGCCTAAGTCTTATAGGGGCTGCAATTGACTGGTACCATGGATTGGACAGAAGGTCCAAGGAAGATTGGGACTTGTTGACTGAAGAGTTCCTAAGGCAGTATGATTGCAGTACTAGAATGGAGATCATGCTGAAAGATTTAGAGTTGCTGCAACTAGGGGTGAGCATGGACCGGTTAACCGGTCCATGAGCCCCAAAAAAAAAATCAGTCCATTAATATCGATTTTTTGAAATTCTAGTTCATTAATCAGTCCATTACCATCAATTAACCAGTCCATCGGTTTCAGATTTTCGGACCTGTTAACCAATATTTTTCGGTTAACCACTATAATTATAAAATGCATTTATAAAAACCAATATTTTTCGGTTAACCACTATAATTATAAAATGCATTTATAAAAAAATTAAATTGTCGAAAATAGTTAAAATTTAAAATTAGAAAACAAACATAATCCAACATAATAATTAAATATGATGTTCAAACAACAAACATAAACTAAAAATATTCAAAAATATTATTTTCACATATATTAAAAATTTTATTTTATTTGAAATTTTTAGTTAATATATTAATTTTATATAACTTTTTGAATATATTTTGATTTTAATTAATGAAAAATTGATATATCAGAAAATAATAAGAAATACTAAATATGTACATATTGAACAATTAATAAATTAACTAAAATAACTTTAAAAAAACTAAAATGAAATTGAAATATTTTAAAGTAAATGAAAATTAAAAGGATATAAATAATTAAATATGAAAATAATGAAATAAAAAATTATAATAAAAAAAGAGTGAAATATAATTAATAAAATATAGGAGTGTTTATTTATCGGTTTCGGTTCGGTTAACCAATTTATAAGCTAAAAAATAAAAACCAGTCCATTAATATCAATTTTTGTAAAACACTAACCGTTAACCATAAATATCAGTTCGGTTAACCTATTTTTTGGATCGGTTTCGGTTTGGTTTCTCGGTTAACCAAGTCCAACGGTTTTTTTGCTCACCCCTAACTGCAACAGAAGTCTGGAGAGTATTTTCATAATTATCTCACTCGCTGGAGAAATTGGGTTATGGAGATGAAGCATAAACCTGATACTCTCGATCAGATCCGATTGTTCATTCGGAATGCCAGCCCATACTTGAGGAATGGTTTGAAAATGAAAGGGCTGAAGGAATGGGAGTCTTTAAATACATCGCCATAGAGGTAGAGAGTGAATATATGGCCAGGAAGGCAAGTAGTGAGGCTTATGCCAAGAAAGGCTATAGTAATCAGGGGGCAAACAAGTCAACAAGCTCTAGTAGTGGTAATAGAGTCGAAAAGACGGCTGAGGTCTCAGCAGCAGAGGTGAATCAGAGGTACTTCTCAAATTTGGGTTGACCTTTGTTATGGGTGTTGAAGAGGCTAGTAAAGGAGGGGAAGCTTCAAGCCCTGTTGCCCAGGCCAGCCAGAACCCAAGGACAGCTAGGGCATAGAGATAATAAATACTATGCATTCCACCAGCACACTGGGCATATGATAGGCCACTGCACTAGATTGAGGCACCAGATTCAGGATTTGATCGATAGTAAGCAGATCACTGATCCTGAATAGAGGGAGAGTAAGAAAAAGTCCAATTACAATGCTGTGCCACCACCTGTCTTTATGATTGGGGTCAAGTTTACCTGAATGGTATGTATTACGAGACTTATATGGTAATGATTACGTTGCTATCACTCGCCCTGAGGCAAGTGAAGAAGGGATTCCCGTGGAGATGATAGACTGCTGGTCCACTAGTGAGAGTGGAGAAGAAGACAAAGAAGAGGAGAAAGGTGGAAAGTTTGTGAATCCTTGGGATTCAGATAAAGAGGGGAAGAGATTTAAGGCTGTAACAAGAAGTGGGAGAGTGGTCCCAGAAGTCGAGAGGTCACAGGACACAGTATAAGCACCTGCAGAAAAAGAGCTAGAAGAGAATCCTATAATGAAGCAGTTGGAAAAGACCACAGCTCAGATATCTATTTGGGACCTTTTGAGGCAGTCTCCTTCACACAGGCAGAAGTTAGTTGAGGCCTTGTGTGAATCTACTGTGGCCACCACGATTTCTCCATCTGAGTTGCTAGATTTGGTTAAAGGAGGATCAGGAGAGAGGTTGGTATATTCTGATGTTGATTTGCCAGCTAAAGGTCGCAATCATAATCGGCCACTGTATATCAAAGCGCAGATTAATGACAAGCACACCGCTTGTGTCATGGTTGATGATGGCTCGTCCATAAATGTCTGCCCTATAGTTGCACTTCAGGATTTTGGGCTACATGGAAGTATGCTGAGCAAGTCTGATTTGATCATTACAGCCTATGACAACTCTCGAAGACAAGCATCGAGAACTTTTAGAGCTTTGATCAACACTGGACCCATTGAAATGGAGGCAGAACTTGTGGTATTGCCTATTCCAGCAAACTTTTCGGCTCTACTTGGAAGGCCATGGTTCCACAAGTTAGGAGGAGTGCCGTCTACCCTGCACCAGATGATCAAGATACCACACGAAGGGGAGGTGGTAACTGTTAAAGCTACATGAGAAAACCAAGTGTCTGCCTTGGGGATCTCTAACCAGCCATTCAGTGGCTTCCATATATTTGTGATTGGAAAAGAGCGGAGTTCAGCAGATAGCCCTCAGGTTGTGAACATGATGAAGAAGATGCACTTCCTCCCAGGGCCTAGTTTAGGCAAGAATTTGCAAGGGCTACAGTCAGCTATCGCACAAAAGGCCAGAAGGATCGAAAAGGATTGGGCTATAAAGGTGACTGTGGCAAGAAGAAAATGTTAGAGAAGATCCCCCACATTTTAGAGAGTTTTGTTCCTGCATCCTTGGTTTGTGCCTACACTAGAGAAGAACAGCCTCAATGGGTAGATGGAAAGATTATACCAGGGTTTGAAATCTTCAATGATGTCTTTGACTAGGATATTGGAGTTATTAAATCCGTGGAGGACTTCTGAGATGAAGAGATCATGACCCAATGTAGTGTCTAGGATAGGGATGGGCCAGAGGAAATTGTTACTGACAAGCTGCTAACCACTAGGTTGAAGGGAAAAGAGAAGATGGTGGTTGAAGCAACAGAGCCAGATTTGAAGATTCAAGATCTGAAGATTTCATCGGAGGTAGTTGATAAGCCTCTACAAAGCCAAGAAGCCAAAGAATAGTCCGCTGTAACATCGGCATCGACAGAGAATGAAGACAATAGTTATCTAGATAATCTTTTTATGCCAGAACTTTTCAATAATGACAATGTTGACTATGATTATATTAATGAGATGAATAACTTTGCTTACTTGTGTGATGTTTATGATGATTTCATTTCACATGATCATAAACATGATGCATTTGTTTTTGATATTAACTCAACTAGTACAACTGCATTTAATCTCGAAAATTTGGAGAACCCAAAGGAAATTTTGATAGCATCAGACATAACTCCTGAGGAGAGGTTAAAATTTGAGAGAATTTTAAAAAAAATATGAAAAAGTCTTTGCTTGGACCTACGAGGACATGCCGGGAATTGACCGAGATGTCGCTGAACATACAATTCCAACTTACCCAGAATCTAAACCAGTCAAGTAAAAGCTCAAAAGACTCAGACCGAAATGGGCGCAAAAGGTGAAAGAAGAGATCCATAAACAGATTGAGGCTAAGTTTCTAATAGATATTCAATACCCGACCTGGTTAGCCAATGTAGTTCCTGTGGCCAAAAAGGACGGAAAGCTTTGAGTATGTGTGTATTATCGGGACCTGAACAAAGCTTGTCCGAAATATGATTTCCCTTTCCCTCATATTGATGTGTTAGTGGATAGTGCGGCTGCTTGCATGATGTACAGTTTTGTGGACGGGTACGCAGGGTACAATCAAATCCTCAACAAGATTGTAGATCAAATTAAGAATCACTGAATGGGGTACATTTGCTTACCGGGTTATGCCTTTCGGGTTAAAGAATGCAGGAGCAACGTATCAAAGAATGGCCACCAGAGTTCTCAATGACTTGATCCATAAGGAAGTGGAGGTGTATGTAGACGACATGATGATCAAGTCAGCTACCAGAGAAGGTCACTTCGAGGCTTTGGAAATGTTCTTTCAAAGGATCAATAAGTACAATCTGCGCCTCAATCCCAAGAAATGCATTTTTGGAGTTACTTCGGGTAAGCTGTTGGGCCATGTGGTAAGTCAGAGAGGAATTGAAGTAGATCCTGATAAGGTCAGAGCTATTAGAGAGATGCTAGTGCCTCAGAAAGAGAAACAAGTTAGAAGTTTCCTGGGAAAACTTCAATACATCAGCCGGTTTATTGCCAAGCTAGCTTTCGTATGTGAGCCAATCTTCAAGCTTCTTAGGAAGAATCAACCGGTAGTGTGGAATAGTGATTGTCAAGTGGCCTTTGATACTATTAAGGAATATCTCCAACATCCACCAATCTTAAGACCACCACGTCATGCCAAGCCGCTAATCCTGTATCTAGCAATAGAACATATTTATTTATTTACTTATTTCATTATGTAATTTAATTTATTTGTCATACATAATGCATTATATTTCATTTATTTATTTTCAATCATTTTTATGCATTTAATTGATTTTTTATCTAATTGCTAATATCAATTTTATTTGTATTTTTTTTTATTTCAATACTTATTTTTTATGTGTCAGCATTTTCAATGGCAAATGGGAGCCATGGAGATTGGGAGACACTTTTTAGGTGAATTTCTCATTTTTAGCATTTTTATTATTTTTCATTATTTCGCTTTAATTTGTTTTATTATGTAATTTTTAATAAAATTATTTATTTTATGCACGTTAATTAAAAAAGTCACATAAAAATATTTTATTAATAAATTGGAATTTTTTCTAATAAAATGGGACCAATGTCCTAATTTCAACCAATAAGAAAAAAAAACTCATTTTTTAAAAGAACAGTTAATTTTCTCAAAATGGAATTACTCATTCCGATTTTCCTAATAATACATAAAAATAACTCTTCAATTTTTTAAAGTAAGCATGAAGTAACTAATGTTCCTATCCTAAATAAATGTTGCGATTTATGAATGTTTATTTATTCATTTGATCTTGCTATTTATTTATGCTTTGTTTGATTTTATTTTGAGGGATTGTATTTTGTCCCAATTTTATCTTTTCATTTATGTTTTGCTTTATTATTTTATCGTTTTCTTTATCGCTTTCTTTTAATGTTTGATTTGCGCTTTAATTTTAATGCATGATCGCGTGAGAAGAGAGATAGAGTTTTAAAATTAAAAACCCATTTATAATTAACCAAGGCATTAATAAGAGTAAAGTTCCGAATCTTTCTCTGGTTTAGACCCCGAGGTTAGACAAACTTTCCCAATTCTTGTAAATTGGGTGGCGACTTCAAAATTACCTTAAAGGTGTTTAAAGGCTTTCATAGGATTAGATGAACTTCCCCAATATTCTATTGGGTAGGGATTCCAAAATATCTCATGATTGCCCAAGATCAAAAGACGCGAACCCTTCTAGGGCCCTAAAAGCGGGTTTCCGAGAATAGATCGGGTCTGATGTGCGTCACAACTAGTTATGAATGTTATTGTGCATAATTATTAAAAGATAAATGTATATACCCCTACACGATTAAGCAAGTTATTTAAAATATGCTTATGGGATGCATTTGTTTATATGTATATGTGTATGCATACTTTATGATTCTGACTAGTTATTTATGTGTTTTTAATTATTAAACCAGCTTTAACTTATGTTTGTATATAGTACGATTTTTGGTAATGTGTGATAAATATTTAAGTGATTATGAGTAGTAAAGGGAGAGTATTTGCTTGCATTGTAACCATGTTCTTTGACAATGAATATTTGATTACGCAAAAATATGTATGATCATTTGTGTGTGGATGCATTTGACAACTTCTGTGAGAGGTCATTTACATCATGTTTGTTCCTACTAAGCTATATGCTTAGCACGGGTGTTAGTATCGAAGGTAGGATGTGTTACCAAGGACATTCAGCATTAGTCTAGGCCAATGAATCTATTGGAGTATTTTAGATAGATTTTGTAATTGTTATTTGTAATGTAATTGAAATCTATTTTAGTAATAAATGATCTGTATGGAAAATGATTAATGTGAAGAGTATTTTACGAGAAATGTATGCGAAAGTATTTTATATTGAAAGAAATTTTATAATTAAGTTATTCATTATTTAGTATTGTTCCTATTGTGTTTCGTGTGGTGGCATCGTTCACTCGATATCGCATACCGACTACGTTATCATACGGTTTGCTGTGTACGGTTAAGGGGTGTTACACCTTCACGAATGGAATTTGCTTAATCTTGAGTTGTCTGACTTCTTTGGCTAAGATTCTCACTGATTTCTTTCATAAGTCAGATCAGACTGGATCAAAATCTCTTCTATCCTAGACACTATTAGAGAGAGTTTTTCTCTCATTTTTAAGCTAGATTTCATTTTTGATTACATTTTTGCTTGTAAATACCTTAGATTAGTTTACATCTTTAATTTTGAGATTAAAGGAAGATTTCAAGGTTGAAGAAGAAGGAGCTTCTCTCATCAAGGGTGTATCTAAACTTCATCTTTTTACATTTGATGATTATATTCTTGATGTTATAATAGTTCTTCTTACTTAGGGATTCTTGAATCATTTTTTGTATTTGGATATTTGGGTTTAATGTATTAACTCAACTGTTCTATTCTCTTTATTTCATCTCTACATTTATAATGATTATTTGATTTGATTTTACTCTAATCGGAATGATGGTTGAATATGAATCTAAATGATTATTGTGTTTGCATAAGCTCTATTTTTGTATCCTTTATATCTATATTTCTCATTGGTTTTGGAATGGAGATTTTGATTTTTAGATGTTGAAGATATTTGGTTCAAATTTGTTTGGAGAGTAGATGGGTTGGGTGGTACCGGAATGGTGATCTATCTTGAGCTTAGGATTCATTAACCCGTGCTTATACTAGTTTTCATACTTGTTCAGAATGGAGAGTTTTCAGACGTAAAGTAGTTTATTTGGGTAGAGAACTTGGATATTTAGGTTTTCACAACTGATTTATTGGCGTTTGTATTGTTTTACCCATTTCCAATTGCATTTATGAGGATAAAATGTCCTAAGCATTCAGTTTATCTTTAATTGATTTCTTTGATGATTGCTTTTATATTTGCTTAGAACTCCTTTCATTCCAACCAACCCTTGAAATCTTAGTTTAGCACCGCTCAACCATATATATCTAGCTTTATAATTCCCTTTTCATTGGTTCGATATTCATGGCTCGTTATATTACTTGTCGATTCGGTACACTTGCTGAACACCAATCAAGTTTTTGGCATCATTGTTGAGGAATGACGGTGTTCGTTTGTTCACTATGTAAGGACTCAAAATACACCTTAGACGAATTAAGACGTGTATAATGGCCCAATAATTAAAGATTAAATTGGTAAATCGAAATCGGGATATTTAATAGTAAGAAAAGGGATTAAATCGAAAGAAATTAAAAGTTCCAAAAGGACTTAATTGAAGGGAATAAATAATTAAGTGGCTAAAATATGAAAATGCAATATTAGAGTTAAATGTGGGATTAATTAAGTAAAATCATGAATTACATTAAATTAAAGATGTTTAAGTATATGGAAGTGTGTGACATGCACCGAACCGCTCGAGGCATCTGAGTTGCTCTCGAAGGTTCGCTTTAGAACTCAAGGCCGGATGGAGGTTCACTTAAACTCGTGAAAGCTGGTTGCTTCGCAATAGACAGAGAATCACCCCTACTCTATTATTAGCGATCAACCTACGAGAGCATCTATTTAGGCACCAAGAGGTAGGTATCGTGGAGTTGCCACCCAACAAAACGTTGGGAAATGTTTTCTAACCTCATGAAGCCTAAACTAGAGAAGGTTCAGGATATTACTCTTACTTATACCTTCATTAAATTTATGTAATTGAGATTTTAAGATTAAATTAATATATCTCTTCTCACATGATAAATGTAATTAATTAAAGGCGCATTACAAGCACATAGAAAAGCGATAAATAAAGCGATAAATTAAATATAATTACAATTATCCCCAAAAATAAATACAAAATCTATAAAAATGAGGAAATGAAATGCATAAATAAACCGGGGCATACATTTGGATGGGAACTGTAACACCCTTATCACTTCCATACACTATGCACGTTATATGGTTTTAACTATTACCATGATTGTTTAGCTACTGTCTAATCGATAATTATGGCAAATGTGGTAATTTTTTTTTAACTTATAGATTCATTTATATCACTAACAAGTCTCATTCAATCCAATCCAAACACCACAATTATCGCATTACGTCATTTAATAATAATCTATAATATTCACCATGTCCATAATACACGGTACAAAATCAATTCTAAATTGTTACATATACATGCCAATAACAATAAACATAATATTCTTAGCTTCAATCCAAAGGTTCAGTCTGATCTCAAAATTGATAGTATGCCTGCTCCACAGACGCCCTACTCAGTACCTGCAAGCAGTCAAATAAACTACGTGCTGAACATTAAATTTACTCAGTGGTGGTTACGAATTTAAGAATTTCCAATTCTAACGTATGCACACACACATGCATAAAATACACTATACTTAATTAATTCCTTAATTTCATTTAAATTACCCACGAAAACCTTAATTAGTGCCAATTTACACTACAATCCTTTATTTGACCTTATTATGAGCAAATTACAATTTAATTCCTAACTTATTCAGTACTTACCAAATTACCCTTCCATTCAACTAAATTACCATTTTGCCATTCAGTTTTCATTTACTTATAAACATGGCATTAAGTAAATTTTCTCACTTTTAATTACTTAATTAGCATACAAATTACCATTTAGTCCTCAAACTTTCATTTTAGTCCTTATTTAACCATTAATTTACATATTTAGTCACATATTTCCATGTTTTACCATTTTCACAGTAATGCCATTCTTTTTACACTTATCTACTTATTTGATATGTAAATTATGGTTTAGTCCCCAAATTATTACTTTCATGTCCATTTTACATATTAGTCCATATTAAACCTTTACATTGCAATTAAACCAATGAATCATTCATTTTGTTATTTTTATTCATTACACCTATTATTTAACATGATTACTCTTTTTATACCATATTTATAACTTTGCCCTTCACTAATCATTTAATTACCATTGTGGCACCAATTCATTTATTTCACTCTAAAAATCCATCATCTAAAATGCAATTTACCGATTAGTCCCTAGTTTACCATTTTCATGCCAAATTATATTTTAGTCTTCCAAAACTACAAAAATTTCTTTTTAACCTGTTTATTCACTATTTTACCATTTTTAACCGTATACTCATTATTTAGGTAAATTACCATTTTGACCCTAAACTTTTTATTTTCTTTCATTTAAGTCATTTTCACTCTAATTCTCATTTTCACTTTACTTTTTGCATAATTAAGCCATTTTACCATTATGCCCCTAGTATAATCCCAATAAAAAATCTATAGACCGGATATACGAGATGTGGACTCCACAAGCCCACTGCACTGCACTAAGGAAAGACCCCAAAGGACCACTCCATCACTTTCACTGAATATATAACGTATAACGTATAACATTTAACACTTATTAATGCACTATAGGAGACCATCGCGAATCTGCCATAGTAAAGCAAGTCACCATGACTTGCACCGCGTTATGGGTTATGGCTAGCTAAAGATATATTGAACTAGATTTAGACCGCCGTTAAGCAAAACTCTAACCCTTTTTAGGCATGCCTATTTATCCATTTCTATGAATAATTCAGGCTTAACATATAAACTTCATTCGCTATTCCATATACATTACATTTACTCGATTATCTATTTAAACCACTACACATCCAACTTAAATCATATATTAAATATGCAAACCATGAACATACATACATATTTGTTTATTTGTCATGGCAAAGCAATATCTATTTGACATGCTAAAATTCATTCAACATATTAACACAATATATACAAATGTCTTAAATTCTGGTTACACACTAGGCATATCAAAACTCATCAACCATATCATTCATAATCCAATACAATATTTCGCACTAAGTAGAACAATTACCAAGCATTTGATAATCTTAAGAGTGTCGCACTCGCGACAGACCTCACATAACCTTCTGTCGCGCTCGCGGCCTCAATTGTGCACATGACAGAACACTCTAAGAGAGCACGATAGAACACGATTTGGCAAACTTTACCCAACAGAGTCTACTGTTGTGCTCGCGACAGAGCCTGAACTATATGTTCAAACTTCCAACTTCGCATACCTCTTTCGAACATTTTCCTATATTCACTTTCGTGACTTTTATCATCATCCAAGCACCAATTCAAGCCAAAATGGCCTTCTAAACAAGTAATCATATACGAGTAATTCCTCATTCACAATTTGTAACAAACACATAATCATCATGCAAATAATCAAAATATAGTATAACTTTAAATTGTCAATAAAACATCATCAACTTGACAATATTAACCCATGTACAATTTAACAACTAGAAGAGTTATTAAACTCTTTAATACCCATAATTCACCTGATCTAATTGTGACGCGCGCCGGACCCGATCGATTCTCGAGAACCCGCTTTTAGGGCCCGAGAGGGGTTTGCGTCTTTTAATCTTGGGCAATCATGAGATATTTTAAATATCTCATTCCAATAGAACACTGAAAAGGATCATCTAATCCCATGAAATCTTTAGGCACTTTTGAGGTATTTTGGAGTCGCCACCCAATTTACAAGAAATTGGGAAAGTTTGTCTAATCTCAGGGGTCTAAACCAGAGAAAGATTCGGAACTTTACTCTTATTAATGCCTTGGTTAATTATAAATGGGTTTTAAATTCTAAAAATTTCATCTCTCTTCTCACGCGGCTATACATTCAAAATAAAGCAAATCAATCAATAAAGAAAGCAATAAAATAATAAAGCAAACTAAAGAAAGATAAAAAATTGGGACAAAATACAATCCCCCAAAATAAAAAAGGTATTAAAATTTGGGACAAAAAATACAATCTCCCAAAATAAAATCAAGCAAAACATAAATAAATGACAAACTCAAATAAATAAACATTCATAAATCGAGATATTGTTTAAAATAGGAACATTGGTTCCTTCATGTTCACTTGAGAAAATCGAAAAGTTATTTTGGTATACTTGGAAAAATCGGGATGAGTGATTCCATTTTAAGAAAATTGACTCTTCTTTTTAAAGTGAATTTTTATGGGTTAAAATTAGAACATTGATCCAATTTTATTAGAAAAAGTCTAATTTATTAATATAAAACTTTTTATGATTTTTTAATTAGCGTGCATAAAAATAAATTAACTTATTACAAATTACATCAAATAAAATAATAATAATAATAAAAAATAATAAAATGCTAAAAAAAGATAAATTCCTTCAAAACGGTGTCTTCACCAAAATGTTATCTTCAAACTTCCATGAGCTCCCACTTGTTATTAAACAAAACTCACACATGAAAATAAGTATTAAAATAAAAACACAAATAAAAATGATGTTAGTAATAAAAAATGAATTAAACATATAATACATGAAAATAAATAAAATAAATAAAATAACATGCATTAAGTGATAAATCAATTTGAATGACACAATAAAAACAAGTAACTTAACATATTAACAATTCAACATGCATAAAAAGCAAAAGTGATAATAATAATAATAATAATAATAATAATAATAATAATAATAATAATAATAATAATAATAATAATAATAATAATAATAATAATAATAATAAGAGTAATAATAATAATGATAGCAAACAATGACAATAATAATAATAATAATAATAATAATAATAATAATAATAACAAATAATACTAACAAAATAAAAAATAATAATAATGATGATAGTTAGGGGTGAGCAAAACAACCGATGGACTTGGTTAACCGAAAAAAAAATCTGAAACCGAACCGATGGACTGGTTAACCGATTGTAATGGACTGGTTAATGGTTAGTGCTTTGAAAAAATCGATATTAATGGACTGGTTAATGGTTTTTGACTCATGTAACTAGTTAACCGAACCGAAACCGAATTTTTAGTTAATTTATTAATTTTTTAATAATTTATAACAATTTATATAACAATTTATCCTAATTAAAGGTGATCATGTATTTTTTTTCATTATACTAATTATTTTAAAGTTTTAAAATTTTTTTAATTGGCTATTAGTAAGTATAACAATTTATCTAATTAAAAGTGATTATGAACCGGTTAATATATTTACTTATTAAATATTAATTTTTAAAAACAAATTTGCTTATATCCACCAAATATTTTTATTTTAACAACAATAATATTATATTATAGTGAAAAAATTTTAATTTTTAAGTATTTTGAACATTTTAATTTTATTTATGAATATATTTATAATTATAATGTTTAACCGAAAAATATTGGGTAACCGATCCGAAAATCCGAAACCGATGGAGTGGTTAACCGATGGTAATAGACTGATTAATGGACTGTAATTTCAAAAACCGATATTAATGGACTGATTAATGGACTGGGGCTCATGGACCGGTTAACCGACCATGCTCACCCCTAATGATAGTAGTAACAATATAATAATGATAATAATAAAACAAAAGTAATAATGATATTAACAATAACAACAATAATAATAAACAATAACAATAAAGAAGATGAACAATCAACAATAAGAAAGATGAACAATCAAGCAAGCAAAAATAAAATAAATAATAAAAACAAAACATGTTAAAGCATGTTAAATAATACTACTACTACTAATAATAATAACATGTGAATAAAAGTAATGATAATAATAATAATAATAAAAATAAAAATAACAAAAGATGAACAATCAAATAAATATGCAAGAATAAAATAAAATATGCTAAAAATATATAATCTATGACTAAAATAATAGATCCAAAAGAAAATCTACATGGTTGCTAATTAATTATAAACAAAAAATTATAACAAAAATTAAATAAAAGATTGAGCTTAGAATATTTACCCTCAAAATTTGATGTGATGAATGAAGGTAGGTGATCAATTGCCTTGTCTTGATTTATAAAAATAAAATATATAACAAAATTTTATCCTAAGAACAAATAATTAATTTATTTCTCTTAAGGAAAAATTGTAGAAAAAGAAGTAAGAAAATTCAAAAGAACAAATAATTAATTTATTTGTCTCAAGAATTAACTTAAAAAAAATTAAAAATACTTGGAGAACTTGTTCTTGAAGAAGAAGAAAAGAAGAAGAAGAAGAAGAGAGAAAATCAATTTTTTTTAAGAAAAATCCCCCCAATTCTCCTTTAAAAAAATCATTTTATATCCCTTAAAAAAATCAGATTTTAATGAAGAAATTAAATTAATTTAATCCCCATAATCACAAAAAAACTGAAGAATTTTAAAGGTTTAGAAGATAAAAGGTTTTAAAATTAAATTCTACAAAAAAAAAGAGTAAAAACACTCAAAAATAGCTTAAAAATGCCCAAAGGGTTGTTGGGGTGCGACAGGGGCGCGTCAGGGGTGAGCGACGCCCTGTGCGCCGCTCGCGCGCGAGGGTGTCGCCCAGCGCTCGTGTAGACACCGGATCCTGAGTCAGCCTAGATCGAAGTTACCCAATGATGATAATTGCCTTCACAGGCTTAAAAAGTTAAAAGTGATGGTTTTCTCGTCAAATTTGCATTTTAGAGTGAAAAATTAGAAAATAATAAAAAAATATTTAAAAAATTAATTTTGAAAAATGGGGGCTTAAAATTATGATGTTTTTAGTCTACTTAAAATTTAAAAAAAATAAAAAAAAATAAAAAAAAAATTTCGGACCGCGAGTGTCGGGCGCGGCAGTGCGCCTGCGGCAGCGCGCAGGCGCGCAGGCGCCCATCGCGCAGCGAGCGCAAAGGCGACGCTCAGCGTCGCCGATGCTGCGCGTCGCTAAAGGCGCGCGCAGCATCGCACACGCTGAGCGCCGCACGGAGCGCTCGTGCGCGAGTGCCAGCGCTCGAGGCTCGCCTGGCTGCCGCTCCGACGCCCGCCGCTCTATAGCGACGGGCATACCGGCCGTCGCTACAGGGTCTGATACCCAAAAATCCCTCTTTTCAGCCTTTTTTCCGATTTTTTCACCCAAAAATCCGTTTTTTATCCCATTTTTTTGGGGTTTTTGACTTCAAATTAAATTCTAAAATATTTTTTTAGGTAATTAAATAATAAAACTTGATTTTATCATTAAAAATAAAATAATTTTGGGTTAAAATAGGTTTTTTTCCTTAATTAAATTAGGGCAACCTATTTTATCCTATAAATATTTTATGATGAAATCAAAGGAGCCTCCTCTCCACATTTTTTAGACCTAAAAATTCCAGATTTCTTCTTCTTCTTCCACCAAAAATTTCAGATTTATTCCCCAACCAAAAATCAAAAAGAAAAATCAAGTGTTTCATTCTTTTTCCAACATAATTTCTTCTAAATATATTTTTAGAGGAAGTTTTGTTGTTTGATTCAATTTTTGAGACAAATAGAATAATTATTTGTTCTCAAAATTGTTTTTCTTCTTTTATTTTGGGTTCAATAAAACTCTTTTCATTGATTTTGTTTTGAATATCTTTTTGATAAAAAATTGATTTTGAGACAAATAAAATAATTGTTTGTCATCAAAATCTAATTTTCATTTGATAAAACTTCAATCAATTTTTCTTTATTTTAATCAATAAAACTTTTTTTGATCAAAATTATTTCTTTAGGCAAAGGTATCAATTTTTTGTTCTTAAAGAATTTTTGATCATTTTTATTTTCATGTTTCTTGGAATAAAATTCCAACATTTTCATAATATTTCACTCTAATATTGTGAATCATCAAACAAAGAAATCGACCATCACTTTTCCTTCATCAAATCCAATATTCTGAGGGTAAATATTCTAGGCTTAATTTCAATTCCTATTCTATTTTATTTCATTTTATTTATTCATGTATATTTTATTGTTTTTATTGATTTATTTATTGTTTTAATTTATTCATTTGTTGTATTGATTTTATATTCGTTCTATTTAATTGTTTATACATGATATGATTTTTATTCACATAAATATTGATTGTTTATTAATTCCTAACATGTAAATAATTTATTTTGATTCCTCATTATTTTTAACATGCAAATAATTAATTAATTTAAATTAATCTTTTTGCCATGTAAATGGTTTGTATTAATTATGAACACATCAATTAACCTTGTTATATATCATTATTATTTTCATCATTCCTTTGTTTACTAATTTTATCATTGTTACATGATTTTATTATCATTTGTTTATTTATTCATTCATTATTTTTCACATATCATCATTATTTTCATCATGTGTATATTTTCATGTACTAATTAATTAACATGTTTTATTTTATTTTCATCACATCATTCAATCATTTATCATATATAATCCATGTTTCTCATTTTATTTTGGTTTGTTAATATTTTTGATTTCATTATCATTCTTTTCATATCATCTTATGTTATTTTAATTTGTTATTCATTATTTTGTATGTTTAATTGATTGAATTGATTTAATCACTAACATTATTTTATTTGTATTTTGTTTTTATGTCTAAACTCATTTTTTCCGCTTGGGCATTTTTGCGAGCACATCGGGAGGTCCAAAAAGGCTCATTTGGTTTGTAATATTTTATTTAATTTTGCCATATAATTTTC
The DNA here is from genome assembly GCA_947683425.1 of Excoecaria cochinchinensis. NCBI lineage: Eukaryota > Viridiplantae > Streptophyta > Magnoliopsida > Malpighiales > Euphorbiaceae > Excoecaria > Excoecaria cochinchinensis. Next base: position 5,970,427 of record CANTUQ010000002.1, on the reverse strand, counting down.
TTGTAAAATTCTTTATTTAGGCACGCTAAAAAGAAAATCACAAAAACGTTTCTATTAATTAACTTGACATTTTTTTTCTAAATAAAAGGGGACCAATGTCCTAGTTTTTCATACCCAAGTCATCACATCAAAACTTTTTCATAATAAACATGCATGCGAGGACCAATGTTCTCACTATTAATGAATAACCCGTTTTACGCATGTATTTCACTTTTATAAATGGGAGTTGTATTCCGCTCCTAGTGTTATTGTAATTCGTTTTTGAATGCTTTATTTTGGATTTTGCTTACATTTACCGCTTTTGATATGAATGATTGCGCCTTTAAATTAAAATTGCATTGTGTGGAAAGTTGATGAAACAATGAATTCAAAACTTAATTATGATATTAATCAAGGTATAAATAAATGAGAAGTCCCGAACCCTGCTCTGGTCTTTGGGCTCAAGAGGCTAGAGGTTATCCTCCAAGACACCTCTTGTGTCACGAGACTTAGACGTTAATCCTAGGCCTCATGGCCCAATATGGATAAAATGCGCAAGTCTTAGGCTCTCCGAGGCGAGAGAAACTTTCCCAATGTTCTATTGGGTGGCGACTCCATGAAACCTCCTTGTTGCCCAACATAGACGCACTTGCGATTTATCGCAAGCTGTTGACAGACCCACACATGCCCCGATCGGCCACGTGCGGGCGGTCGAACGGGCGGCCGCGGGGATCCGGCGCGCGTCACAGTGGCGACTCCACTGGGGACATACTCGAGACTTCGATTCGAAAGTACCTTGATTAAAAATCATAATTGAGTTTTAATTTAAAAATTTCATCTTCTTTCAAAACTGCATTGCATCTCATTAGAGCCTTAGATCTATGCTAGTTTGGTCCCTCTTTTAGCCCCGGTGCGTTCCCGAAGCACGACCCTATTTTCACTCAATTTAGGGAAGTGTTAAGGATAATCACCAGCCCAAGCCTCGTACCATCATGGTACATTAAATGGTGACCCGATCGGTCGTTACGCTCGTGATGAGCTAGACCCGTCGGCAGGGATCATGCTTGGGTAGCCCTAAAGTAACACCACCCTTTGACCAAAGCTCATATAATGGCAATAGATACTTCCCTTAGGTGATATGAACCGTAATACCTTGCTTGCTATATGGATCATTTTATATTAGATAAACCCAAATAATTTGATTGGTCACCTAATCAAAGGCTTTCATGCCCCGATAGGCCCATGTCAATTTGTTCGGGCTACCTAAATACATAATGATCATAACCCATCCGCTTGCACATTAGATAAGAGATGTTACGATGCCGGTTCTTCACCGAGCACCATACGCATCCATTGGGTTCCCCGCTAACCCATGGATTAAGCCCACCTAGGAAAGAGACCGCATTACCTCGTGTGTGGGAGTAATAAGGTTGGAAGGATCTACTTGCTTGCATGTGATTGTAAATGTTGCATAGCTCACTATCATGCATTGTATATGTCATTCATGCATCATCCTAACAATCTAATTTTTTTCAGCCATCATAGATTCATCTAAGTGGACTAGAGGTTCCGACGGTCGGCTTATAAGAACAAATCTGCTCTTTGAGTTACCGGAACAAGTGTCTGACTGGGATTCTGAGTCATTCTCATCAATCAGTGAATCCTCTCTTGAATCACTAATGGCAGAAGAAACCGGAGCTTTGACCACTCAAGACCTAGCTAGGAGGCTAGAGGACTTCTAGCGGAGAGTGCTAGACATGATGGGTGCCATGGCTGAAAGGATTGCCCATCCACCTGCTGCCCCACAGTCACCTGCTACTCTACAGCAGCAGGCAGCCCCTCCTCGGGGGCAAGCCGAACCACCTGCTGGTGGGGAGGCTCCCTTCGTTGGAGTTGTTGCTCGCCAACCCAACAATGAGCACAGAGCTGCCGCACACATCGAGCCAAGAGGGGAAAGGATTCATAACCCCAACGATGATTTCCTGATGGAAGAGGAAGAAGAAGTGGTGCCGATAGTCCACCAAGCTGCAAGGCCCAGAGCACCCAGAGTAGAGGATGAAGCTTTAAGAGGTATGAGACAACAGATCGAAGCTATCACTCGCATGCTCTCAGCTGGAAAGGGGGTCAATCCAGAGGACAGAGATCTGGGGGATGAAGAGCTGCTGCCCCAAAGATTCAAGATGCCCGAGCTTCCGAAGTTTGATGGCACCTCTGACCCATCCGCCCACATCAAGCAGTACACCCTGGTCATGAAAGGCACAGGGCTGAGCAAGAAGCAAAAGGTGGAATATTTCTGCCTTAGTCTGGTGGGCCCGACGGTTGACTGGTACCACGGGTTGGATAGGAGGTCCAAAGAGGACTGGGACCTTTTGACCGAAGAATTCATGAAGCAGTACGACTGCAGTACTAGGATGGAGGTCACCCTAAAAGACCTCGAGCTTCTACAGCAGAAGAATGATGAGTCATTCCATGAGTACCTCACCAGATGGAGAAACAGGGTCATGGAGATGAAGAGGAAGCCTGACACTGCAGACCAGATCAGGTTGTTTATCAGAAACTCATGCCCTTACTTAAGGGACTTGCTCAGTTTTAAGGGGCTCAAGGACTGGGAGTCGCTTAAGGATATCGCTATAGAAGCTGAGGCGGCTTACCTGGCAAAGAAAGCAAGCCAAAATAACTTTGCTGGGAAAGGCTATGGGAACCAGTCGGGATTCAAATCAGGAGGTGCCGGGGGCAGCAACAGCAGAAACGGTAGGATGGCAGAGGCCTCAGCTACTGGAGTTGGGCAGGGTCAAAGATATTACTCCAACTTAGGCCGCTCTCTATCCTGGGTACTGGAAAAACTGATGAAAGAAGGCAAGTTACAGCCATTGCCATCTAGGCCAGCCTTGAGTCAGGGACAGCCGGGACATAGAGGTGATCAGTACTGCGCTTACCACCAGCACACCGGCCATTTGACTGACTATTGCCGTATTCTGAGAAATAAGATCCAGGATCTCATTGACACCAATAAGATCACAGATCCTGAGAAGAGAGAAAAGAAGAAGAAGGCAGGCTACAACGCAGTCCCTCCACCGCAAACATGATCGTGTCTTGCAGTCCACTAGTGATATTGCTTTTGGATGCTGGAATCTTTTTATTTTTGGAACTTTTTATTTTCTGTTTGTAATAAAGAGAACAATTTTGCTTATTTGTATGACATTTCTATTGATTTCATTTCGCATGATCATAACACATTTACTTTGGCATTAATTCAAATAATATGGCTGCATTTAATCTCGAAACTTTGGGAAATCCCAAAGAAAATCTTGATAGCATCTGATATAACTCCTGAAGAGAGAGAGAGTCAGAGAAAAAATGAAAATAAGAGAGAAAAAACTAGTTGCAATTAGGGGACTGGATGGAAACTCACTAAGAGCACTAGAACCTTTCTGATTACCCGTCAAAGCGATCCCTGGATAAGACGGAACCTAGAAAATGATTTAGGCAACATTTGCTTTGTATAGCTCTCTAAATGACCATTTCCTACCCTTACTTCACAATCGCTTGCTAGCCCATTGAGCCTTTATACGGGTATGCTGAATGCGTACCAATTTTATTGTTACACACATTAAAACTATCCCCTGGCCTAAAATGATTTTGGCTTCCCCTTAGAAGAGTGGCCGCTCTAAAAAGGATGGATGAACGTTTTAACAATTAACAATTTCTTTGTGGGTTATCGAAATTGCCTTGGTAAGGGCGAGTTTACACTTTGCAAAAAAAGAAAAAAACAAAAAGACCTCAAAACAGTAACCAATTGACTAGTTTCAATAATTACCCTTTTATTGTCAATCTGATCTTAAATGAGCTAAAATGTTATCAAACCCAAATTCAAGAATACCTTTGTATATACAACTGAGCTGAGAATGGTTCATCCATCGGTCGAGAAAATATTGCGGCCATTTTTCTCTAGCGACCTGATCTTCCTTTGACAGCCATCTACCTAAGCCTGACATTACAACCAAAGTAAGACCTTTTGATTCTTGGTTCAGTCTTATCCAATTAGCGGATATGACCTTCTAATAAGGTTCGGTACGTAAGAAGAGGCATATGGTGTTTCTTGAGCTTAAAGCGGGAAGCCATGAGTGCATTCATGCATTCGAGTTAAGTCTCGTCCCCAACATTGCTTCTAGAATTCGAAGACAAAAAAAAAAAATTGAGAGAAAATCTTCAATCATGAAAACCCGAGAGGGCTGATTGATAACAGGAGTTTGATGCTTTCAAGATCTAACCCGAGGTTAGCTGAGGTCTTGTATTTTTTGAAACTAATGACAAATAATGATCATACTTAATGAAATCAAATTGAAACACATGCATTTATGCAATGATGTGGTTAGAGCAGTTAACTTTGTGTGACCAAAGTCGCCTATTGTCCACCGCTCGAATGCTTCAGGCGATTCATCCTGCTATCAAATGTGAAGAATCAAGCTCATGCAACCATGTCCTAAGACTCCCTAAAGATTCTTGCCAACAACTTCAGCAATCCTCAAAAAAAAAAAAAAAAAAAAAAAAAGCCGTTAGAGTGAAAACCGTAACTGGCGCTCTAAGCAAAACTAGGCAAAAGGATAGGGTGAAAACCTGAAAACAGGCAGTCTGTCCTTCAAAAAAAGAAGAAAGAGAAAAGCCGCTGGATTGGGTTGGGTCCATTCCAGGCAAAAAAAATAAGGCACAGGGTTATGTGAAAATCCACAAAGGACGCATCTCCCACTAAGAAAAGCTAGTGTGAAAATCCACAAGGGACGCACTACCTTCAAATAATGACTACAGGTACTAGGTGAGAATCTCACAATCCCAAAGGGCATGAAATTCAAAAGCAGCTCAAAAGGCATCAATTATATCGCAAATCGCAGCTAGCCCGGCTATCATCTTCAAGTTCACATAGATGAATTTTTATCCTGCATTCCTGCATTACTCATGCATTTCACTTGCATGCTCACCATTTTTGCATAGTTTAGTTTCCTTATTTTGCAGAAAGAGAGACTTGAGGCAGACACCGACACAAGTTGAGTGATGACATCGGTCAAATCATCAATCAAAACCTCAACTCATTCATCAATCCAGACATTGATCAAATCATCAATCCACATACCAGCTTAATCATCAATCCAAGCACCATCCGAAGACCTCTCAGGGGGCAAACGATCAATAAACCAAAGACTTCCCAGGGAGCAGCAAACCGAAGACTTCTCAGGGAGCAGAAAATCGAAGACTTCTCAGGGAGCAGAAAACCGAAGACTTCTCAGGGAGCAGCAAATCAAAGACTTCTCAGGGAGCAGCAAATCCAAGACTTCTCAGGGAGCAGCAAATCAAAGACTTCTCAGGGAGCAGAAAATCGAAGACTTCTCAGGGAGCAGAAAATCGAAGACTTCTCAGGGAGCAGCAAATCAAAGACTTCTCAGGGAGCAGCAAATCCAAGACTTCTCAGGGAGAAGCAAATAAAAGACTTCTCAGGGAGCAGAAAATCGAAGACTTCTCAGGGAGCAGCAAACCGAAGACTTCTCAGGGAGCAGCAAATCGAAGACTTCTCAGGGAGCAGAAAACCGAAGACTTCTCAGGGAGCAGCAAATCAAAGACTTCTCAGGGAGCAGAAAATCGAAGACTTCTCAGGGAGCAGCAAATCGAAGACTTCTCAGGGAGCAGCAAACCGAAGACTTCTCAGGGAGCAGAAAATCGAAGACTTCTCAGGGAGCAGCAAACCGAAGACTTCTCAGGGAGCAGAAAATCAAAGACTTCTCAGGGAGCAGAAGATCGAAGACTTCTCAGGGAGCAGAAAATCGAAGACTTCTCAGGGAGCAGCAAACCGAAGACTTCTCAGGGAGCAGCAAATCTAAGACCTCTCAGGGGGCAAACAAATGATAAATGACCCGAAGACCTCTCAGGGGGCAAACAATCAATGAACCGAAGACCTCTCAGGGGGCAAATAATCAATGAACTGAATACCTCTCAGGGGGCAAACGGCACTACCAATTCACAGCGGTTAGCACGATGGCGGCACAACCCACAAGAGGTTGGCACGACCACGGCACTACCAATTCACAGCGGTTAGCACGATGGCGGCACAATCCACAAGAGGTTGGCACGACCACGGCACTACCAATTCACAGCGGTTAGCACGATGGCGGCACAACCCACAAGAGGTTGGCACGACCACGGCACTACCAATTCACATAGGTTAGCACGATAGCGGCACTACCCACAAGAGGTTAGCACGACCACAGCATTACCAGCTACAACCAAAAGACAGCAACAACTATCATTACAATTCCATCAAGCAGGAAAGACGGCCGACTCAGGTACGCGTCTCTTTCCTTTTCTTCTTTGAGTTTAGGCTCACCTAGACACTAGTGTACTAGATTCCCCTAAACTGGGGGCAACTGTAGACACCGGGTCCTGAGTCAGCCTAGATCGAAGTTACCCAATGATGATAATTGCCTTCACAGGCTTAAAAAGTTAAAAGTGATGGTTTTCTCGTCAAATTTGCATTTTAGAGTGAAAAATTAGAAAATAATAAAAAAATATTTAAAAAATTAATTTTGAAAAATGGGGGCTTAAAATTATGATGTTTTTAGTCTTTTTAAAATTTAAAAAAAATAGAAAAAAAATAAAAAAAAAATTTTCGGACCGCGAGTGTCGGGCGCGGCAGCGCGCAGGCGCGCTGCCGCCCAGCTCGCAGGCGCCTGGGCGCCCAGCGCGCAGGCGCCCAGGCGCCCATCGCGCAGCGAGCGCAAAGGCGACGCTTAGCGTCGCCGATGCTGCGCGCGCAGCATCGCGCACGCTGAGCGCCGCACGGAGCGCTCGTGCGCGAACGCCAGCGCGCGAGGCTCGCCTGGCTGCCGCTCCGACGCCCGCCGCTCTATAGCGACGGGCATACCGGCCGTCGCTACAGGGTCTGATACCCAAAAATTCCTCTTTTCAGCCTTTTTTCCGATTTTTTCACCCAAAAATCCGTTTTTTATCCCATTTTTTTGGGGTTTTTGACTTCAAATTAAATTCTAAAATATTTTTTTAGGTAATTAAATAATAAAACTTGATTTTATCATTAAAAATAAAATAATTTTGGGTTAAAATAGGTTTTTTTCCTTAATTAAATTAGGGCAACCTATTTTATCCTATAAATATTTTATGATGAAATCAAAGGAGCCTCCTCTCCACATTTTTTAGACCTAAAAATTCCAGATTTCTTCTTCTTCTTCCACCAAAAATTCCAGATTTATTCCCCAACCAAAAATCAAAAAGAAAAATCAAGTGTTTCATTCTTTTTCCAACATAATTTCTTCTAAACATATTTTTAGAGGAAGTTTTGTTGTTTGATTCAATTTTTGAGACAAATAGAATAATTATTTGTTCTCAAAATTGTTTTTCTTCTTTTATTTTGGGTTCAATAAAACTCTTTTCATTGATTTTGTTTTGAATATCTTTTTGATAAAAAATTGATTTTGAGACAAATAAAATAATTGTTTGTCATCAAAATCTAATTTTCATTTGATAAAACTTCAATCAATTTTTCTTTATTTTAATCAATAAAACTTTTTTTGATCAAAATTATTTCTTTAGGCAAAGGTATCAATTCTTTGTTCTTAAAGAATTTTTGATCATTTTTATTTTCATGTTTCTTGGAATAAAATTCCAACATTTTCATAATATTTCACTCTAATATTGTGAATCATCAAACAAAGAAATCGACCATCACTTTTCCTTCATCAAATCCAATATTCTGAGGGTAAATATTCTAGGCTTAATTTCAATTCCTATTCTATTTTATTTCATTTTATTTATTCATGTATATTTTATTGTTTTTATTGATTTATTTATTGTTTTAATTTATTCATTTGTTGTATTGATTTTATATTCGTTCTATTTAATTGTTTATACATGATATGATTTTTATTCACATAAATATTGATTGTTTATTAATTCCTAACATGTAAATAATTTATTTTGATTCCTCATTATTTTTAACATGCAAATAATTAATTAATTTAAATTAATCTTTTTGCCATGTAAATGGTTTGTATTAATCATGAACACATCAATTAACCTTGTTATATATCATTATTATTTTCATCATTCCTTTGTTTACTAATTTTATCATTGTTACATGATTTTATTATCATTTGTTTATTTATTCATTCATTATTTTTCACATATCATCATTATTTTCATCATGTGTATATTTTCATGTACTAATTAATTAACATGTTTTATTTTATTTTCATCACATCATTCAATCATTTATCATATATAATCCATGTTTCTCATTTTATTTTGGTTTGTTAATATTTTTGATTTCATTATCATTCTTTTCATATCATCTTATGTTATTTTAATTTGTTATTCATTATTTTGTATGTTTAATTGATTGAATTGATTTAATCACTAACATTATTTTATTTGTATTTTGTTTTTATGTCTAAACTCATTTTTTCCGCTTGGGCATTTTTGCGAGCACATCGGGAGGTCCAAAAAGGCTCATTTGGTTTGTAATATTTTATTTAATTTTGCCATATAATTTTCTTGTAAAATTCTTTATTTAGGCACGCTAAAAAGAAAATCACAAAAACGTTTCTATTAATTAACTTGACATTTTTTTTCTAAATAAAAGGGGACCAATGTCCTAGTTTTTCATACCCAAGTCATCACATCAAAACTTTTTCATAATAAACATGCATGCGAGGACCAATGTTCTCACTATTAATGAATAACCCGTTTTACGCATGTATTTCACTTTTATAAATGGGAGTTGTATTCCGCTCCTAGTGTTATTGTAATTCGTTTTTGAATGCTTTATTTTGGATTTTGCTTACATTTACCGCTTTTGATATGAATGATTGCGCCTTTAAATTAAAATTGCATTGTGTGGAAAGTTGATGAAACAATGAATTCAAAACTTAATTATGATATTAATCAAGGTATAAATAAATGAGAAGTCCCGAACCCTGCTCTGGTCTTTGGGCTCAAGAGGCTAGAGGTTATCCTCCAAGACACCTCTTGTGTCACGAGACTTAGACGTTAATCCTAGGCCTCATGGCCCAATATGGATAAAATGCGCAAGTCTTAGGCTCTCCGAGGCGAGAGAAACTTTCCCAATGTTCTATTGGGTGGCGACTCCATGAAACCTCCTTGTTGCCCAACATAGACGCACTTGCGATTTATCGCAAGCTGTTGACGGACCCACACATGCCCCGATCGCCCACGTGCGGGCGGTCGAACGGGCGGCCGCGGGGATCCGGCGCGCGTCACAGCTCGCCTCGTGCGTGCGGGCGTCGTCCCTCGCACGCGCGCTCAGCGCATTGTCGCACGCCGGCTCTTGCGATTTTTTTTTTAAAATTTTTGTTAAAACACTATAATTTCAAAACTCACTTTTTTATCTTAAAATAAATTTTAAAACATTTTCAAAATATTTTTAAAACACATTTTTATTTATTTTTAATAAATTAATTTGACAAAGAAACCATCACTTCCAACTTTCATTTTTGCCTATAAACAGGCACACTTAATTCATCATTTGGTAATCCTAATTTAGGCTGCCTCGAGACCCGGTGTCTACAGTTGCCCCAAAATTTTGGGGAGGCTAGTGCATGGGTGCCTAGGTGAGCCAAAATCAGAAAAGGGAAAGAAGCGCGTACTTGAGGCTGCCTCCTTCTAGCTGCTCCTGGGAGAACAGTGTTGTGATTAGAACCGCGAATGTCATCCTTCCGGATAGCACCGAGTCATTGACATGACTACGAAGTGCGAACATTCTTAAATGGCTATGCGTCGAGTCTGCTCCAGACTTACAAAATGCAGGAAGTGCTCTCTTGAGCTGCACTGAGTCACTGATAGGACTTACAAAGTGCGGGGTGCCAACCTCTATTGGTGATGCGCTGAGCCTGCTCCAGACTTACAAAACGCAAGAAGTGCTCTTTTGAGCTGCTCCGAGCCGCTGACAAGATTATAAAGTGCAGGTGCCATCCTCAAATGGTGATGCGCCGAGTCGCTGACAAGACTATAAAATGCGAGAAATGTCGCCCTCAGAGGACTGCACCGAGTCGCTGACAAGACTACAAAGTGCAGGTGCCATCCTCAAATGGCGATACGCCGAGTCGCTGACATGACTACAAAACGCAGGAAATATCCCCCTCAGAGGACCGCACCGAGTCGCTGACAAGACTATAAAAAGTGAGGGAAATGTCCTCCTTAGAGGACCGCACCGAGTCGCTGATAAGACTACAAAAAGTGCAGGAAATGTCCTCCTCAGAGGACTGCACCGAGTCGCTGACAAGACTACAAAAAGTGCAGGAAATGTCCTCCTCAGAGGACTGCATCGAGTGACTGATAAGACTACAAAAAGTGCAGGAAATGTCCTCCTCAGAGGACTGCATTGAGTCGCTGACAAGACTATAAAAAGTGCAGGAAATGTCCTCCTCAGAGGACTGCAACGAGTCGCTGACAAAACTACAAAAATTGTAGGAAATATCCTCCTCAGAGGACTGCACCGAGTCGCTGATAAGACTACAAAATGTGCAGAAAATATCCTCCTCAGAGGACTCCACCAAATCGCTGACAAGACTACAAAAAGTGCAGGAAATAGAGATTTGCCTTTTAAGAGGAATCAAAAGAAATAACCTAAGTAGACTTCATCTTCCTTGGGTGAATGTTAAAGTTGAGCTGAAACTGTCCTTGATTGGCTTTTGCATGTGCGGCCTTCATTTGGACCTTTCCTATAAAGTGGTGTGCATAGAAATATATACAAGAGCTTGTGCATGCAAGTGTAAATGGTCATAAGCAGATGCATGCGAAAATGGATAGACCGTGTCCTGAGTGATTAGGGGTCCGTTGAGGATATGGCTTGGTCGCTCGCATTGTATGATGCCCCCTGAGGATCTAGAAGTATCATCTTGGCTTAGGGACTTTGACTTGTAAACTTTTTAGAGAGAACCGTCCGGTGTGCATCTTTGCCCCCCGGTCAATGAACATATATCTTGGATTCTGACTCATGTCTTGAATTATGCATTATCTGACTGAAGGAAGATCATCCGAAGTAATGCCGCCTTATCGCTCCAGGCATCGGAAGTCATTGTTTTAAAGGTAGTGCGTTCCTTGTGGATTTTCACACTAACTTTTCTTTGCGAGAAATGCGTCCCTTTGGGGATTTTCACATAACCCTGTGCCTAACTTTTGCTTAGAATGGACCCAGCCCAATCCAATGGCTTTTATTTTTTTTCATTTTTTTTATAGGGCAGACTGCCTATTTCTAGGTTTTCACCCTACCCTTTGGCCTAACTTTTGCTTAGAGAGCCAGTCACGGTTTTCAACTCTAACGGCCTCTTTTCTCTCTCTCTCTCTCTCTCTCTTTTCTAATTTTTTTTTGTCCTTTAGGAGGGGCTATAAGAAAAAGCTGAAGCTACTATCAGGGTCACCCCCTAAGGCAATCAGTAGTTATCCGTTGAGGCATTTCCTTCCCTGGCAGCTATTGTATTCGTTTGCATCTCTCAACGAAGGTGCTACTAGATTGAGTGAGGCAGCAGATGAGGATATCAGCTTCATATACCCCTAGTTCCTCCCTCGTACTATGACTCTGGATGGTTTTTTAGGATGTGCCCTATTGTGTGGGATTCATGAGGCTACCTTCTACCTTACTGCCTGCTATGTTCGACAGTTCGAAGGGGTTCAAGATATTGTGGGGCATCCTTTATCCTTTCAAAGTGGGCCTTCATCTTTGAGTTTACCTCCAGGTGCCATATCATTCGGATATAACTGCTTGCAAAGACTGTTATATCACTGATCGGAGATTGCCCCTTTGCTTCTACAAGTGCTTACAAGATGTGAGGGTCCAGTCCCACGGTTGATAACAAGGCCCATTGACCTAGACATCTGGTCAGCGAAAGCAGAAGCAAAGCACAATTATTTAGATTAGATGCATTCAATAGTGAACGATGTTTCTCTTTTTATAAAAAAACTAGAAAATAATGAGCACGTGAGTTGAATTACCTTTGTTTTCTATCTTTCTGCAAAATTGTGTACATTTTAGCATAATTTCTCTACACATGATCACTATTAAACATAGATTCAAAATGCAAAATTACATTTAATCCCAAAATGGATCTTGAAAGCATCAAAACTCCTATTTCCAATCAGCCCTCTTGGGTTCTCTTGATTGGACATTTTCTCTCAAGCCTCTAATTTTTGCCCAGGACGCATTTTTTTGGTTTTCATCCTAACGAGGCGCGCAATTTTAGCAAGGCCACCTTTTTTCGATTTTCAACCCACGGGACTTTTATTCTCTTCTTTTGATTTTTAGTCTTTAGCCTTTTGCATCTTTCGGTGCTGACTGGTTTTTCATATTTACTTCCATCACTGTCTGTCGAAAACGTTGCTCCCTTGGACAATAACTTCTCAAGAACAAATGGGCCTTCCTACACTGGTCTGAATTTGCCTCATCCGTTTGGAACATTTGGACTCATTTGCTTAAAGATTAAATCTTCCTCTTTCAATAGGTGCTTTTTAACTTCCTTCTTGAATGATTGAACAGACTGTTTTCTGATAGATCTGAATGTGATAGTAATCCCACGATCTGTCCTCATCTGATGTGTTTAACTGCTACAACTATTGCCGCGCCTAGTCGGCTTCCAAAATCTGGGCTTCCACGATTGTCCTTAAAGATGTGAGCTCTACTTCGACCGGCCATACTGTTTTTGCCCCATGTATTAAGGAATAAAAGGTGACTCATATAGAGGTTCCGATGGCGGTTCTCTAGCCCTGGAGTGCAAAAGGCCATTTCTCTGCCTAATCCTTGTAGTTTCGAACCATCTTGACCAAGATCTTCTTATTAGCAGCCTCTCATGCCCCATTGGTTTGAGGGCAATACAGAGAGGACTTGTGGTCTTTAAGGCCACACCTTTGGAGCAACTCCCTAGCCTTAGCCATAAACTGACCTTCCATTCTTGGACATAACGTGGTGAGGGAGACCATATCGACAAATCGGATTCCTTTCGATGAACTTGTCCGCTGGAGGTCGTAGGGCGCACCTCCCCTATGATGTCTATTCCCAAGCTCGAGGAATCCGTATCCATTGTAAGTCAATAGAACCCTTTTGGTCCTTTCCGAAAGTCAATAAGAATGGCAAAGTACGGGTATGTGTAGATCAACGGGATTTGAACAAAGCTTGCCCCCAGGATTACTTTCCTTTGCCCCCATATCAACAGTTTTCGGCCGGATCTACATATTGATTCTTTTTCTTCCTTCTTTTTTTTTATTATTTTTTTGCATTATTTTTCTTCTTTTCTTTTTTATTTTTTTTTTGTTTTTTAACAAGTTTTGTTCAAATCCTGATAGTTTACACATACATGCACTTCTCTTCCTAACCATTGGGGACATCGTAGATCAACCCAATTGGGTGTTATGCTTCAATAAGAAATTTGGCCCCATTTCTGCTTGTAGATCTCTCCTTTTAACCTTTTCTGCCCATTCCGGCTTGAGTCTTTTGAGCTTCTACGTGACTGGTCCATGATCGTGATATGCTGGCATAGTGTGTTCGGTGACTTTGCGATCATCTCCCGTCGTGTCTTCGTAGGTCCAGGCAAAGACTTTTTCACACTTTTTTTTATTCTCTCAAATTTTAATCTCTCTTCAGGAGTTACAGATGCTATCAAGATTTTCTTTGGGTTCTCCAAAGTCTCCGAGATTAAATGAAATGGCATCAGTTGAATCAATGTCAAATATGAATGAGTCATGATTATGCATAGTGAAATTATGAGAGATATCACACAAATAAGCAAAAACCATTCATTTCATAAAAGCTAGATTAAAAATGTCATTATCAACAAGTTCCAAAATAAAAAGAACATCTAAATAGCTATCTTCTTTCCATTTTCGCTGGCGCAGATGTTTTGGTCGATGGTCCATTATCACCCACAAGAACCGTCTTCTTTTTCACTTAGGCCCTTAATCTATCTTATTCTTTGTCTTTCGCCTTTCTGGTTCAGAGATCTATTTGGAATCAATCAAATCTTGAATAGCATGTCTCAAGGTCTTGCAATCGTCTGTGGTATGCCCAATGTGCTGGTGGAAGGCATAATATTGATCCGCCTTGTGATTGGGCTGTCCCTAGTTTCTGGCAGGCTTAGCAGGCAGTGGCTGTAGCTTACCTTCCTTCATCAACCTCTTAAGAACCCAAGACAAGGATCTGCCCAAATTAGAATAATGTATTTGATTCATTTTCATGGTTGGCGCTTCTGTCCTCTTAGCATTGCCCTTACTGTTATTGTGGATACTTGAGCTTTCTTTTTTAGAGCATGCATCTTCACTGCATCTGCACCCACTTCAGGCACAATGTTACATTCTAGAGTAGGCCTCGTATTTATTCCTTGCTCAACTGGTGAATTAAGTGGCTTTTTGCCTCTAGCCTCAAAAGGAAGTGGAAGCATTACAATCGTTATTGTACAAGCCTTCTAGACCGTGGTCGGTTCAACTTGGTTAAGAGCAGTCGCCATAAGCTGGGCTTAAAGAATGAGCGCCATGGCGTCCATTCTTTCCTTAATCGTGGCCAACAACTTCTTTTTAAGTTCTTTGAATCTTCCATCAATCTCTTGGGCAATTAGGGCACGAGTCTCTTCAGTTTGTTGTGAAGAATTAGCTATTTTTGAATATTTAACTTGATCCTGGTCCTGGCCTCAGATAAAAGGTGTGTGACACATGCCGAACCCCGGGAGGCCTCGAACGCCCGCTTTTAGGGCGATCGAGAAAGGTTCATGAAACTTGCAAGTGAAATTACAAGCGCGTCTATTTCTGGCAACAAGGAGGTTTCATGGAGTCTCCACCTAATAGAACATTGGAAAAGTCCGTCTAGCCTCAGTGAGCCTAAGACAGCGCAGCTATGTCCATCATAGGCAAGCCGGAGGTGTCTTGGAGGCCCCACCCTAATATTAGGATGGCCCTCTCGGCCTCGCGCTTGGGCAAACAAGAGATGTCTTGGAGGCCCCACCCTGATAGAATATTAGGATGGCCCTCTCGCCTCGTGGCGCCTAGGATTGGGCAAATTGAGCCTTTTTACGGGATACAAGAGGTGTCTTGGAGGCCCCACCCCAATAGAACATTGAGGTGGTCCTCTCGCCTCATTGAGCCCAAAGACCAGAGAAGGTTCGGGACTTCCTATTTATTCATACATTGGTTAAGTTTATAATTGAATTTTGAATTTAGCATTTCATCCCATTTTTCATTCAATTCAGTGCAATTTAATTAAAGCGCATGGTTGGTCATTCAAAGAAAGCGATAAATAAAAGAATAATTAAAATGAAGCGTATAAAAATAAACGACAACAAAACTAGGGGCGAAATACAACCCCCATTATAAATAAAATATAAATCATACATAAAACGGTCTATTTATTAAGGATGAGGACATTGGTCCTCGCATGCACTTAAAAAAAATGTGTTAGAGGTGATGGTTTATTTAGGTGTAAAAAATTAGGACATTGGTCCCATCTTTATTTAGAAGAAAAACCAAATTACTTAATATAAATATTTTTGTGATTTTCTTTTTAAATGTGCATAAAATAAATTAATTTATTACAAATTACATTAAATAAAATAATAATAAAAAATAATGAAATGCTAAAAAAAGACAAATTTTGCCAAAATAGTGTCTTCAAATCTCTATGGGCTCCCACTTGCCATAGGAAAAAACTCACACATAAAAAATAAATATTGAAATAAAAACACAAATAAAGATGATGTTGTGACGCGCGCCGGACCTGAAAACCCAGCAAGGGCCCTCGTTGTGAATCCGCCTCTGGGATTCGAGGTATTGGTTTGCGTCTTTTTGATCATGGGCGCCATGAGACATCATCAGTGTATCCCTCCCAATAGAACATTGGGGAGAACAACCTAGTCTAATGACACTTAAAGGCACCTTTGAGGCATTTGGAGTCGCCACCCAATTTGCAAGAAATTGGGAAAGGGTTTCTCACCTCTAACGGTCTAAACCAGAGATATGGTGTCCGGAACTTCCCTCTAATTTATGCTTTGGTTAATTATAAATGGATTTTTAATTTCTTAAAATTATATCTCTCATCTCACACGAGCGATGCATTTAATTAAATAGCGCATTGAAAGCACGTAAAGAAAATAAATAAAAGCGATAAAATAAAGTAAATAAAGAATGCAATAAATGAAAGCGGTAAACACGCAAGCATGCAATTACAAAAGAAATAGGGGCAGAATACAACCCCCATTGAAAGGAATTGAAGATATGAATAGGACGGAATACAATCCCCAAAAATAAAGTTGCCCCAAAATTAATTACAAGGGCCCAAAAAGAAATGAACTTGAATTTAAAACACTCACACAAGATCGAAATAAAAAGACATGCATAAATCGGGACATTATTTTAGGAACATTGGTTCCTTCGCACTTGTTTGAAATTTAGGAACATTGGTTCCTTCGCGTTTAATCTTAAAGAGGGTTCGAAGAGTCGTTTTGGTTGTTTGATGAAAACTGGGATGAGTGATCCCATTTGTTGGGAAAATTGACTCTTCATTTTATTGTGATATTTTTATGGTTGGGCTAAAACAAGGGATGTTGTTCCCAATTTTATTAGTGAAAGTCCCGATTTAATTATAAAAGTATTTTTGTGACTTTTTATCTCACGCGTGCATAAATAAAATAAATATTTACAAATAAACACGTAACACATAAAGAGAGAGTCGAAAAGATCTCACCAAACCGAAGGGACCCTCCACGCGTTGCGACCCATCCGGGGAGTCGTTGGGCATTCACATGACCCGACTCAAGTTAAATCTCAGACAAAAAAATTAATAAAAAATATTAGTAATGATTCTAAATGAAATTGATTTAATAAAAACAAAATAAATATTGAACACCAGTATATAATGCTAATAAGAATGATAATAATAATAATAATAATAACAAAACAAATAAATAGAAATACTGATAATAATAACGATGCACACATAATTAGGGGTGAGCAAAAAAACCGATGGACTTGGTTAACCGAAAAAAAAATTCGAAACCGAACCGATGGACTGGTTAACCGATTGTAATGGACTGGTTAATGGTTAGTGTTTTGAAAAAACCGATATTAATGGACTGGTTAATGGTTTTTGACTCATGTGACTGGTTAACCGAACCGAAACCGAATTTTTAGTTAATTTATTAATTTTTTAATAATTTATAACAATTTATCCTAATTAAAGGTGATCATGTATTTTTTTTCATTATACTAATTATTTTTAAGTTTTTAAGTTTTTTAATTGGCTATGTGTAAGTATAACAATTTATCTAATTAAAAGTGATTATGAACTAGTTAATATATTTACTTATTAAATATTAATTTTTAAAAATAAATTTGCTTATATCCACCAAATATTTTTATTTTATCAACAATAATGTTATATTATAGTGAAAAAATTTTAATTTTTAAGTATCTTGAACATTTTAATTTTATTTATGAATATATTTATAATTATAGTGGTTAACCGAAAAATATTGGGTAACCGATCCGAAAAACCGAAACCGATGGACTGGTTAACCGATGACAATGGACTGGAATTTCGAAAAACCGATATTAATGGACTGGTTAATGGACTGGAATTTATGGACCGGTTAACCGACCATGCTCACCCCTACACATAATGATGACAGTGAATATAAACATTAAAAACAATAATAATAATAATAATAATAATAATAATAATAATAATAATAATAATAATAAAGGTAAAAAAATAACAGTGCTAATATTAATGTTGATGATGATAATAATAATAATAATAATAATAATAATAATAATAATAATAATAATAATAATAATAATAAATAAATAAATAAATAAATAATAGTAGCACAAATAGTATCAAACGATAATGACATAAATAATACTAACATTTAATAAGATTACAATAGTAACTAACAGCAATAATAATAATAATAATAATAATAATAATAATAATAATAATAATAATAATAATAATAATAATAATAAAAAAAGCAGAATAATACACGGGAAATAAGCATGGAATAATAATAATAACAATAATAATAAGAAGAAAAGGAAGGCCGACCATAACAGATGGAAAATGAGAACCACAAATGTTAGATTAAAAGCCACGAGAAAGTCAAGTCAAAAGCAAAGAAACAAACTGTTAAAGCAACATAAAAAAAACAGCAAATAAACATGGTAAAAATGGCGAAAATAACAAAATTAATAGTTATAAATGTTAAATAAAATTAACGAGAACGGGTCCATAGTGTTTACCCTCAGAATTTTTAGATCGGAAATAGGATGTCTCAATTCGTTCCCCTTGTCGATTTTTTGATGATGATAATATTCGAAGCAAATGTGAAAATCTGTGTTTTAAACAAATTAGTTTTAAAAAAAAAATATTTTTGTGGGATGAACAAGCCAAGAAAATTAATTTCTCTTGCTCAAATCAACCCAAGATCAAATATTTTGTGGTAGCAAAAAAACTAAAATTTGAGAAGAAAGCTTAAAGATTTTTGAAGGATTTTTGAAGAAGAATTTTTAGAAGAAAAAAAATGCTCCTGGAGAGTGAAGAATGCTAGAGAGAAAAGCCAAGGAATCCCCTTTTTCCAATTGTTGCCGTCCCCAAAAAATGAATATTGAATCCCATTTGATTAATCTGATTGTTCCAAAATAGAAAAAGGCCAAAACCTTCTTTTAATTTGTCTTCCCGGAATTTACACGAAAATGGAAAATTTTTCGGTCAAAACGGTAAGAAAATAGCTGAAAAACAAGCAGAAAATGAAGCCCCCGTGTGGTGAAGGAGACCGCGCGTAACAACGCGCGCGGTAACCTCGGTACCACGCGACCACTTCAAGGAAGTGGTCGCGTGGTACCACTTCCTACCACTTTGCCACTTTTATAAAGTGGCCACTTTATAAAAGTGGCAGGTGGCCAAACAAAACAAAGAAATTTTTAATTTCTTTTTTAATTTTTTTTTAATCTTTTTTTTAATTAAACTAATTAATTAATTTAACAACTAATTTCCTTTTTTTAATTAAATCAATTACTTAATTTATTCAATTAAATTAAGAAAACTAATTTAATTCCCCCTTTTTTTAAATTAAATTAATTAATTAATTCAGTTCAATTAAATAACTAATTTAATTTTTTGTTTTATCAAAATAACACTTTCCAATAATATTATTTTTGGAATTAGAATTAATAATAATTTTTTTATGATAAAAAAAAAAGGATTTCGACAAGGGAAACATCATTTTTAACACCTCTGCCCGTAAATCGGTATCATTCTCATTATCGGGTAATTTTGATCTTGGACCGTCTCAGGACCCGGTGTCTACAGATGTTAGTAATAAAAAATGGATTTAAACATATAACATGTGAAAATGAATTAAAATAAATAAAACAACATGTATAATGTATGACAAATCAATTAAATGACATAAAAAATATATAACTTAACACAATAACAATTCAACATGCATAAAAAACATAAATAATAATAATAAAATTCAGCATGCATGAAAACATAAATAACAATAAAAATAAAATTCAATATGCATAAAAAGCATAAATGATAAAAATAATGATAATAATAATGATAGTGATAACAATAACAAATTATAACAATAAACAAGACTAATAAAAATAATGATAATGATAGTAGTAATAATAGATAATAATAATAATAGTAGTAGTCACCATAATAATAATAATAATAATAATAATAATAATAATAATAATAATAATAATAATAATAATAATAATAATAATAATAATAATAATAACATCAAAGAAGATGAACAATCAAATTAAATATGCAAGAATAAAATGAAAATAAAATAAGCCAATCATGCTAAAACATGTTAAATGATAATACTAATAATAATATATGAATAAAAGTAATGATAATAATAATAACACGAACAATTAAATAAAAAATAAGAATAAGAAATAAAATAAATAATAAATCTAAGAGAATTTACATTATAGCTAACTAATTGTAAATAAAAATTAAATTAAAAATTAAATTAAAAGTTGAGCCAAGAATGCTTACCCTCAAAATTTGATGTGATGAATGAAATTGGATGATAAGTTTCCTTGCTTTGATTTTGAAAAATAAAATATATAATGAAATTTTATCACAAGAACAAATAATTAATTTATTTATCTTTAAAAAAAATTGTAACAAAAAAGTAAGAGAATTCACAAGAACAAATAATTAATTTATTTGTCTCAAGAATTAACTTAAAAAATCAAATTAGAACACTTGGAGAATTTTTCTTGAAGAAGAAGAAGAAGAAGAAGAAGAAGAAGAGAGAAAGTAATATTTTTCTTAAGAAAAATCCCCCTTCAAAATTCTCTCTAAAAAATAATTTATACCACAAAAAATTCAGATTTTTAATGAAGAAATTAAAATGATTTAATTCCCATTAACATAAAAAATTGAAGAATTTGAAGAGTATAGAAGAAGACAAAAGGTTTTAAAATTAAAAATCTACAAAAAAATGAAGAAAAACACATTTTTGGGCCAAAAAACGGGTCTGGGGGCTGATCGGGCGTCGGAGGCGCATCAAGCTGACGGGCGTTGCCCGCGCGCGCGAGCAACGCCCAGCGTGTCGCTCGCTCTGCGAGCGTCGCCCAGCGCGCTACGCGAGGCGCGTGGGAGGGGGCATGCTGCTCGCCGCGCGCGGGCGAGGGACGCTCGCACGCGCGCCCAGCACGCTGCAGCAGCCCGACGCTCACGATTTTTTTTTTTAAATTTTTGCTAAAATACTATAATTTCAAAACATACCCTTTTTGTCTCAAAATAATTTTTTAAAACATTTTTAAAATATATTTTTTTTAAAATACATTTTTATTTATTTATAGTAAATCAAATTGACAAGGAAATCGTCACTTCCAACTTTCATTTTTGCCTATAAATAGGCACACTTAATTTTATTATTGAATAATCCTGATGTAGGCTACCTCGGGACCCGGTGTTTACAGTTACCCCCAATTTTGGGAAAACTAGTGCACTAGTGTCTAGATGAGCCTAAACTCAGAAAAAAAAGGAAAGAGACACGTACCTAAGGCAGTCGGCTTTCCTAACTGGACGATATTGTTGTGGTGGTTGTCGCCAGCTTGTCGACGTGTCATCCCTTATTCAAGCGGTAATGCCGTGATCGTGCTAACCCTCCGTGGAGTGGTAGTGCCATCATCGTGCTAACCCTTCTGAAGTGGTAGTGTCGTGGTCGTGCTAACCTTCCGTAGAATGGTAGTGCCGCCATCATGCTAACCCTTCTGAGATTTGAAATAGTAGTGCCGTGGTCATGCTAACCTTCCATAGAATGGTAGTGCCGCCATCGTGCTAACCCTTCTGAGGTGGTAGTGCCGTGATCATGCTAACCCTCCGTGGAGTGGTAGTGCCGTCATCATGCTAACCCTTCCGAAGTGGTAGTGCCGTGGTCATGCTAACCTTCCGTGGAATGGTAGTGCCGCCATCGTGCTAACCCTTCTGAGATGTGAAGCGGTAGTATCGTGATCGTGCTAACCCTTCGTGGAGTGGTAGTGCCATCATCGTGCTAACCCCTCTGAAGTGGTAGTGTCGTGATCATGCTAACCTTCCGTAGAATGGTAGTGCCACCATCATGCTAACCCTTCTTAGATTTGAAGTGGTAGTGCCGTGATCGTACTAACCCTCCGTGGAGTGTAGTGCCGCCATCGTGTTGATCCTTCTGAGATTTGAAGTGGCAGTGCGGTGGTCGTGCTAACCCTCCGAGGTGTGGTATTGCCGCCATCGTGCTAACCCTTCTGAGATTTGAAATGGTGCCCTTTGTGAGCCCTTTAGTTGATTGCCCCCTGAGAGGTCTTTGATTGATGCTTGGATTGATGCTTGAACTGATGTTTAGATTGATGTTTTGATTGATGTCATTTTGGTTGGTTGCCCCCTGAGAGGTCTTTGGTTGATTGCTTGATGATGTTCTGACTGATGTCATCACTCGCCTTTTGTCGGTGTCCGCATCGAACCTCTCTCACTGCAAAACTGAAAAAACAAATATGCAGGAAAAATAGTGAGCATGCACGTAAAATGCATGGGTCATGCAGAAATGCAGGATAAGAATTCATCTATGTGGACTTAGAGGTGATAGCTGGGCTGGCTGTAATTTGCGATTGAACGATGCCTTTTGAAGCTGCTTTTGAATTTCATGCCTTTGGGATTGCAAGGTTCTCATCCGATACCTCTACTCATTTTTTTAAAGGTAGTGCGTCCCTTGTAGATTTTCACACTAACTTTTCTTAGCAGGAAATGCGTCATTTGCGGATTTTCACATAACCCCGTGCCTTATTTTTGTCTGGAATGGACCCAACCCAATCCAGCGGCTTTTCTTCTTCTTTTTTTTTTTTAAGGACAGACTGCCTATTTTCAGGTTTTCACCCTATCTCTTTGCCTAACTTTTGCTTAGAGCGCCAATTATGGTTTTTATCTCTAACAGCCCTTTTTTTTTGCAGATTGTAAAGGAGGCTGAAGTTGTTTCCAAAAATCTTTCAGGCGTGATCGACATGTACTTACGTCTTGGATCATGATTGTATGAGCTTGATTCTTACATGAAGGCGCTGTAGAATTGATTTCACAGATGATAGCAGGATGAGTCAGCTGAAGCGCCTAAGTGGTGAGAGTAGCAGAGGGCGGACAGTAGATGACCTTGATCGCACAAAGTGAACTGCTATGATCACATCAACATATCATTGCATAAATGTGACGCGCGCCGAACCCCGGGGCGCCCCAAACCGCCCGCTCTTAGGGCTTTCGGGATGAGGTTCATGGAAACTTGCAAGTGAAATTGCAAGGGTGTCTATTTCAGGCAACAAGGATGTTTTATGGAGTCGCCACCCAATAGAACATTTGGAAAGTTCGTCTAGCCTCAGTGAGCCTAAGACAGCGCAGCTATATCCATCATAGGCAAGCCGGAGGTATCTTAGAGGCCCCACCCTAACATTAGGATGGCCCTCTTGGCCTCGCGCTTGGGCAAACCAGAGGTGTCTTGGAGGCCCCACCCTAATAGAACATTAGGATGGCCCTTTCGCCTCGTTGTGCCTAGGACTGTGCAAATTGAGCCTTTTTACGGGACACAAGAGGTGTCTTGGAGGCTCCATCCCAATAGAATATTGAGATGGCCCTCTCGCCTCATTGAGCCCAAAGACCAGAGATGGTTCGGAACTTCTCATTTATTCATACCTTAGTTAAATTACAGTTGAGTTTTGAATTTTAAGATTTCATCCCTTTTCTCATACATTTTAATGCAGTTAAATTAAAGTGCAAATTGTTCATTCAGGGAAAGCGATAAAGCATAATTAAAGTAAAGTGCATGAAAATAAATTACAACAAAATTAGGAGCGGAATACAACCCCCATTATAAATGAAATACAAAACATGCATAAGACGAGATTTACATTAAGGATGAGGACATTGGTCCTCGCATGCATATTTATTATAAAACAATTTTGATGTGATAATTGTTATTTTGGATGGAGAAAATTGGGACATTGGTCTCATTTTTATTAGAAAATATTCCAAGTTAATTAATAAAAATATTTTTGTTTTTTTTTAGCGTGCCTAAAATAAATAATTTTATAAGAAAATTACATGGTAGAATAAATGAAAAAGCCAAATAAATGAAATATTACAAATAAAGCAAATAAATATTTAATCCAAACGAGCTTTCTGGATCTCCTCGTGCGCTCGCAAAAAATGCCCAAGTAAAGAAAATGAGTTTTTGGAACAAAGATAAACACAAATGAAATAATATTAGTAATTAAATCAATAAGATCAATTAAATGCATAAAATAATAAATAACAAATTAAAACAAATAAAATGAGATGACATCAAAAGAATGATAAATGAATTAAAATGTTAATAAACCAAAATAAATGAGAAAAATGCATTATGAATGACAAAGGAATTAAAAGATGTGATTGAAATAAAATAAAACATGTTAATGAATTAATATATAAAAATATGAACATGATAATAATAATAACGAATAATGAAAATAAACAAATAAGTGAATAAACAATAAATATATAACAATAACCATGAAAAAGAATGAAAAAAATGAATAAAAGAATGATGAAAATAATTAAATAAATGACATGATTAATTAATGTTATCCCGATTAACATAAAACATTTACATGGCAAAAAGAATAATCAAAATGAATGAATTAATTATATGTTAAAAATAATGAGGAATCAATAACAAAAATAGTATATAAACATATTAATTGAGACAAATATAAAAAACAATAGAACAAATAAATAAATGAAAATAATAAGAATATACATGTTAATCAATTAAATATAAAAAAAATAAAAAAATAAAATATTTAAGCCCATAATGTTTACCCTCAGAGTTTCGGATTCGATGAAAGTAAAAATGATGATTGATTTCCTTGTTTTTGATTTGCAAGATTAGAATTGAATAATAAAAATGTTGAAATTTTATTCCAAGGAAAACTATACTTGAAAAAAAATGATGGAAGAAAATCAATAATTTTTTAAGAACAAAAAATTAATTTCTTTGCCTAAAAAATGATTTTTATTGATAAAAATATTCTCATGAACAAACAATTATTTTGTTTGTTCCAAGAAAAAAAATCATTTATGAGAAAAAAACTTATTTTTTAGAAAATCAAATGAAAAATTAGATTTCAATAATAAACAATCATTTTGTTTGTCTTAAAACCAAATTTTCATTAAAAAAAAGATTCAAAATAAAAAAAAACCTTGAAGAAAGTCTAATTGAAAACAAATAATGAGTTAAAAAATGAATTTTGAGAACAAATATTTATTTTATTTGTCTCAAAATTAAATTCCATAAATAAAACTCCTTCTAAAAATATATTTAGAAGAAATTCTATTGGAAAAAGAAGAAGAATTGATGAACTTTTCTTTTTATTTTTGTTGGGGAAAACTAAAAACCTAGAGAGAATTTGTTGAAGAAGAAGAAGAAGAGAAAAAAACTAAAGAATAAATCCTAAAAAATTCCCCCCCTCAATTAGTTTCATCATTTTCTATTTATATGAAGAAAAGATTAAAACCTAACTAATTAATGAAAAAAATCAATTAAATCAAATATTATTTAATTTGAATTTTAATAATGGAAAAAACCCTTAAAACTCTAAAAAATGGGATAAAATAACAAATTTAGGTGAAAAAAATCGGAAAAAAATGATTTTAGGGCGATTTTCGGCGAAATTGGGCGTCTGTGGCGGAAAAGGGGCGACCGATGCTCGTTGGTCGCCCGCGCGATCGCCCAACGCGCGGGACGGGCTGCGCGTCGCTCTCGCACTGGCGCTTCACGTGGGGCGCCACGCGCAACAGGCGCGCTGCCGCGGCCGACATTCGCGATTTTTTTTTAATTTTTAAATTTAACTAAAAAATACTATAATTTCTAAACCCCATTTTTCAAATCTAATTTTCAAAATATTTTTTATTATTTTTATTTTTTACTCTGAAATGCAAATTTGGCAAGAAAATCATCACTTTTAACCTTTTTGCCTGTGAGTAGGCATCTTATTTTCATTGGGTAACTCTGATCTGGGCTGCCTCAAGACCTGGTGTCTACAATAAATGCATGTGTTTTAATTTGATTTCATTAAACATGATGATTATTTGGCATTAATCTAAAAAATACAAGACCTCATTTAATCTCGGGATAAATTTTGAAATCATCAAACTCCTGTTATCAACCAGCTCTCTCGGGTTTTCACGATTGAAAATTTTCTCTCTACCCTTCATTTTTGCCAGGATGCTCTTTTTCTTTTCTAAAGCAAGTTCTAGATGCAACATTGGGGACAAGACTCAACTCAAATGCATAAATGCCCTCGTGGCTCCCCGCTTGAAGTTCAAGAAACACTATATGCCTCTTTCTACGTACCGAATCTTATTAAAAGGTCATCTCCGCTAATTGGATAAGACTGAACCAAGAATCAAAAGGTCTTACTTCGGTTGTAATGTTAGGTTTAGGTAGATGGCTATCAAAGGAGGATCAGGTTGCTAGAGAAAAATGGCCGTAACATTTACCCGATTAGTGGGAGGACCATCCTCAGCTTAATTGCATACTATAAATGGATTCTTGAATTTGGGTTTGATAATATTTTTAGCTCATCAAGCTCAAAATAACAATTAAGTTAAAGAGATAAACACAGAAACTCATCAAGTGGTTACTATCTTGAGCTCTACTTCTTTTTTCTCTTTTTTCCTTTTTTTTTCATTGCTTTTTCCCCTATCTTTTTTTTCCTTTTTTCCTTTTCTCCTATCTTTTTCTTTTTTTTTCTCTTTTCTTTTTTTTATTGCTTTTTCTCCTATCTTTTTTTTTTCCTTTCCTCCTATCTTTTTCTTTTTCTTTTTTTTCTCTTTTCTCTTTTCTTTTTTGTTCTCTTTCCTCACGAGCTCATGTCTTTGGCACATGACTAAACCCTCTTCCCAAAGTGTAAACTCATCCTTATCAGGGCAATTTTTGATAACCCAAAGAATTGTCAATGATGTAGAATTGTCAATGATGTACATCCATCCTTACTAGAACGACCATTCTTCTAAGGGGAGGCAAAAATCATTTTAGGCGAAGGGGTAGTTTTAACATGTGTAACAATAAAATTGGCACGCATTTAGCATACCTCCATAAAGGCTCAACGGGCTAATAAGCGATTGCGAAATAAAGGTAGAAAATAGTCATTTAGAGAGCTACATAAATAAAGGTTGCCTAAATCATTTTCTAGATTTTGTCTTATCCAGGGATCGCTTTGACGGGTAATCAGAAAGGTTCTAGTGCTCTTAGTGAGTTTTCATCTAATCCCATAATTGCACCTAGTTTTTTTCTCACTATTTCCTATTTTTATTTTCAGCTCTCAGAATTTTTCTCTCTTCAGGAGTTATATCAGATGCTATCAAGATTTTCTTTGGGTTTTCTAAAGTTTCGAGATTAAATGTAATCCTATTAATTGAATTAATATCAAAAAAATTAATGCATCATGATCATGAGAAATGAAATAATTAGAGACACTATACAAATACGCAAGATTGTTCATTTTATTGAAATTACCAATACTGTAAATATTGTCACAAAAAGTGTTATTGGAATAAAAAGTAACTAAATTCTCCTCCGATCACATTCATGGTGGGGGGACTGCATTATACCCTGCCCTCTTCTTCTTGTCTCTCTTCTCAGGGTCAGTGATCTCCTTGAAATCAATAAGATCTTGAATTTTGTTCCTCAAGGTTCGCCAGTAATCTGTTAAATGCCTAGTGTGCTGATAGTAAGTGCAGTATTGATCATCTCTATGCCCCGGCTTTCCTTGATTCATGGCTGGGTCTTAGCTTGCTTTCCTTTGTCAATTTCTCCTATACCGAAGATAGAGAGCGGCCCAAATTAGAGTAATACCTTTGACCCTATCCAATCTCGGTGGTTGAAACCTCGGCCGTTTTACCACTTCTATTATTACTACTTCCTGCGCCGCCTGGTTTGTACCCTGATTGGTTGCCATAACCTTTCCCAGCAAAGTTATTTTGGCTTGCTTTCTTTGCTAGGTAAGCCCCCTCAACTTCTACAGCAATGTCCTTAACCGACTCCTAGTCTCTGAGCCCCTTAAAGCTGAGCAAGACCCTCAAGTAAGGGCAAGAGTTCCTAATAAATAGCCTGATTTGGTCAGCAGTGTCAGGCTTTCTCTTCATCTCCATGACCCTATTTCTCCATCTTGTAAGGTATTCATGGAATAACTCATCACTTCTTTACTGTAAAAGCTCGAGGTCCTTTAAGGTAACCTCCATTCTGGTACTGCAGTCATACTGTTTCATGAACTCCTCCGTCAAAAGGTCCCAATCTTCATTGGACCTCCTGTCTAACCCATGGTACCAGTCCACAGCCGGACCTACCAGACTAAGGCATAAATATTTCACCTTCTATTTCTTGGTCAACCCTGTGCCTTTCATCACCAGGGTATACTGCTTAATATGTGCAGATGGATCCGAAGTACCATTAAACTTCAGAAGCTCAGGCATTTTGAACCTTTGGGGCAACAACTCTTCATCCCCCAAATCTCTGTCTTCAGGGTTGATCCCCTTTCTGGTTGATAGCATGCGGGTGATTGCCTCAATCTGTTGCCTCATCCCTCTCATTGCCTCATCTTCTCCCCTGGGTGCTCTACCCCTCACAACTTGAGGCTCTATTGCCTCCTGATCTCTTTCCTCCATTACAAAGTCCTCCTCGGGATTAGGGATCCTTGCCCTTCTTGGCTCAATTGGCACTACAGCTCCATGCTCATTGATGGGTTGGTGGATAGCATTATTAACAAAAGGAGCCCCCTTGTGAGCAGGCGGTTCACCTTGCCCCCCAGCATGGACTATTGGTGGTTGTGGAGCAGCAGGTGGATGAGCAACCCTATCGGCCATGACGCCCATCATTTCTAACATTCTCCGCTCAAAATCCTCTAGTCTCCTAGCAAGATCTTGTGTAGTTAAAACTCCGGTCTCCTCTGCCATTGATGATTCTATGGATGATTCCCTGGCCATTGAGAGTGGCTCAAAATTCCAGTCAGACACTAATTCTGTCAATCCAAGGGGCAGATCTATCCTCACCAGCCGACCGTCAGAACCCCTAGTCCACTTAGGTGAATCTATGATGGCTGAAAAGATTTAAACTGTTAGGATGATGCATGAATGATATATACAATGCATGATCGTGTTGATGCAGCATGGACAATCACACACAAGCAGATAGATCCTTCCAACCTTATCACTCCCACACACGAGGTAGTGTATTCTCTTTCCTAGGTGGGCTTGGTCCATGGGTTAACAGGGAACCCGATGAACGCGCACGGTGTACGGTGAAAAATCGGCAGTGTAACATCTCTTGCCTATTGTACATACGTATGGGTTTTGGCCTTTATGTATTCAAACATTTCAACCAAATTAAGATGGGCTCACCGGGGCATGAAAGCCTTTGATAAAAGACCATTTAATTTGGATGATTTTGTTCAATATATAATGGCCCACATAGCAAACATTGTATTAAGGAGCATATCACCTAGGGGAAGTATCTATTGCCATTACATGAGTTTTGGTCAAGGGTGATGATACTTTGGGGCTACCCAAGCATGGTTCCTGCCAACGGGTCTAGCTCATCACGAGCATAACGACCGATTGGGTCTCCATTTGATATACCATAAGGTATGAGGCTTGGGCTGGTGATTATCCCTAACACTTCCCCACATTGAGTGAACGTAGGATCGTGCTTTGGAAATGCACCGGGGCTAGAAAAGGGACCAAACTAGCATAATATAAGTCTCTAGCATGGATGCAATGTAGTTTCGAAAAAGGATGAAAATTTTTAAACTAAAAATCAATTGTAAATTTTAACCAAGGTACTTTTGAAGCGAAGTCTCAAGTATTATCCCTAGTGGAGTCGCCACTGTAACGCGCGCCGAACCCCGGGGTGCCCCAAACGCCAGCTTTTAGGACTTTTAGGATGAGGTTCACGAAACTTGCAAGTGACATTGCAAGTGCGTCTATTTCGGGCAACAAGTAGGTTTCATGGAGTCGCCACCTAATAGAACATTGGGAAAGTTCATCTACCCTTAATGAGCCTAAGACAGCGCAGCTATATCCATCATAGGCAAGCCGGAGGTGTCTTGGAGGCCCCACCCTAATATTAAGATGGCCTTCTCGGCCTCGCGCTTGGGCAAACCAGAGGTGTCTTGGAGGCCCCACCCTAATAGAACATTAGGATGGCCCTCTCGCCTCGTGGCGCCTAGGACTGTGCAAATTGAGCCTTTTTACGGGACACAAGAGGTGTCTTGGAGGCCCTACCCCAATAGAACATTGAGGTGGCCCTCTCGCCTCGTTGAGCCCAAAGACCAGAGAAGGTTCGGGACTTCCCATTTATTCATACCTTGGTTAAGTTTATAATTGAGTTTTGAATTTAGCGTTTCATCCCATTTCTAATTCAATTTAGTGCAATTTAATTAAAGCGCATGGTTGGTCATTCAAGAAAAGCGATAAATAAAAGAATAATTAAAATGAAGCGTATGAAAATAAACGACAACAAAACTAGGGGCGGAATACAACCCTCATTGTAAATAAAATACAAATCATACATAAAATGGGCTATTTATTAAGGATGAGGACATTGGTCCTCGCATGCACTTAAAAAAAATGTGTTAAAGGTGATGGTTTATTTAAGTTTAAAAAACTAGGACATTGGTCCCATCTTTATTTAGAAGAAAAACCAAATTAATTAATATAAATATTTTTGTGATTTTCTTTTTAAACGTGCATAAAATAAATTAATTTATTACAAATTACATCAAGTAAAATAATAATGAAAAATAATGAAATGCTAAAAAAAGACAAATTCCACCAAAATGGTGTCTTCAAATCTCCATGGGCTCCCACTTGCCATTGGAAAAAACTCACACATGAAAAATAAGTATTGAAATAAAAACACAAATAAAGATGATGTTAGTAATAAAAAATGGATTTAAATATATAACATGTGAAAATGAATTAAAATAAATAAAACAACATGTATAATGTATGACAAATCAATTAAATGACATAACAAAATATATAACTTAACACAATAATAATTCAGCATGCATAAAAAACATAAATAATAACAATAAAATTCAGCATGCATGAAAAAATAAATAACGATAAAAATAAAATTCAACATGCATAAAAAGTATAAATGATAAAAATAATGATAATAATAATGATAGTGATAACAATAACAAATTATAATAATAAACATGACTAATAAAAATAATGATAATGATAGTAGTAATAACAGATAATAATAATAATAATAATAATAATAATAATAATAATAATAATAATAATAATAGTAGTCACCATAATAATAATAATAATAATAATAATAATAATAATAATAATAACATCAAAGAAAATGAACAATCAAATTAAATATGCAAAAATAAAATAAACCAATCATGCTAAAATATGTTAAATGATAATACTAATAATTTCAAAACATACCCTTTTTGTCTCAAAATAATTTTTTAAAATATTTTTAAAATATTTTTTTTAAAATACATTTTTATTTATTTCTAGTAAATGAAACCAACAAGTAAATCGTCACTTCCAACTTTTATTTTTGCCTATAAACAAGTACACTTAATTTCATCATTGGGTAATCCTGATCTAAACTGTCTCGGGACCCGGTGTTTACAAGGTGACTATTGGAACCCCAAAACTACACAGGCAAATGGTCTACAGTGGTCTCGAAATTTGATGTGATGAATGACATGTAATGCATAATTGTGCTACACAAATAATCCTCAATGAGTGAAAGATCAATAAATTACAATGATACGATGCGATGCATGGAAAAAATTATACACAGGATGGTTTATACATGTGAAAAATAATATGCGGGCAAGAGGATAGATACACACAAAATGAAATATATATATTTTTAATTTTTTTATTAACATGCATGAATGACACGCGATGCATGGGTATGCTGTGCAGCATCCACAACCACATGCAAACAGATAGTTTCTTACAACCTTATCACTCCCACACGAGATCAATTGGTCCCTTTCCTAGGTGGGCCTTATCCAAGGGTTGACAGGGAACCCATTGAACGCGTGTAGTGCACGGTGGAAATCCGGCAGCATAACATCTCTCGCCTAATGTACATACGTATGAGTTTTTGGCCATTATGTATTTAAACACTTCAACTAAATTAAGATGGGCCCACCGGGGCATGAAAGCCTTTGATGAAAGACCATTTAATTTAACTGATTTTGTTCAATATATAAGGGCCCCACACGAGATCAATTGGTCCCTTTCCTAGGTGGGCCTTATCCAAGGGTTGATAGGAAACCCATTGAATGCGTGTAGTGCACGGTGAAAATTCGGCAGCATAACATCTCTCGCCTAATGTACATACGTATGAGTTTTTGGCCATTATGTATTTAAACACTTCAACTAAATTAAGATGGGCCCACCGGGACATGAAAGCCTTTGATGAAAGACCATTTAATTTAACTGATTTTGTTCAATATATAATGGCCCATGTAGCAAGCACGGGAATATGGTACATTTCACCTAGTGAAAGTATCTATTGCCATTACATGAGTTTTGGTCAAAGGTAGTGATACTTTAGGGCTACCCAAGCATGGTTCCTGCCAACGGGTCTTGCTCATCACAAGCATAACGACCGATTAGGTCTCCATTTGATATACCATAAGGTACGAGGCTTGGGCTGGTGATTATAACACTTATCCACATTGAGTGAACGTAGGGTCGTGCTTCGGGAACACACCGGGGTTAATATAGGGACCAAACTAGCATAATTTTAAGGCTCTATTATAGATGCAATGCAATTTTTCGAAAAGAGATAGAATTTTAATTTATAAAAAACCCAATTATATTATTAACCAAGACGGTTTCGGAGCAAAGTTTCTAGATCCCCAGTGGAGTTGCCAATGTGACGCGCGCCGGACCCGATCGATTCCCGGGAACCCGCTTTTAGGGCCCGATAGGGGTTTGCGTCTTTTAATCTTGTGCAATAATGAGATATCTTGGACACCTCCTTCTAATAGAACACTGGAAAGGATCATCTAATCCCATGAAATCTTTAGGTACCTTTGAGGTATTTTGAAGTCGCTACCCAATTTACAAGAAATTAGGAAAGTTCGTCTAACCTCGGGGTCTAAACCAGAGAAAGATTCGGAATTTTACTCTTATTAATGCCTTGTTTAATTATAAATGGATTTTTAATTCTAAAAATTTCATCTCTCTTCTCACGCGGCTATACATTCAAAATAAAGCAAATCAATCAATAAAGAAAGCAATAAGATAATAAAGCAAACTAAAGAAAGATAAAAAAATTGGGACAAAATACAATCCCCCAAAATAAAAAAGGTATTAAAATTTGGGACAAAAAAATACAATCCCCCAAAATAAAATCAAGCAAAACATAAATAAATGACAAACTCAAATAAATAAACATTCATAAATTGGGATATTGTTTAAAATAGGAACATTGGTTCCTTCATGTTCACTTGAGAAAATCAAAGAGTTGTTTTGGTATACTAGGGAAAATCGGGATGAGTGATTCCATTTTAAGAAAATTGACTCTTCTTTTTAAAGTGAATTTTTATGGGTTAAAATTAGGACATTGATCCCATTTTATTAGAAAAAGTCCAATTTATTAATATAAAACTTATTATTATTTATTTAGAGTGCATAAAAATAAATTAACTTATTACAAATTACATCAAATAAAATAATAATAAAAAAATAATAAAATGCTAAAAAAAAGACAAATTCCACCAAAATGGTGTCTTCACCAAAATGTTATCTTCAAACTTCCATGAGCTCCCACTTGTCATTAAAAAAAACTCACACATGAAAATAAGTATTAAAATAAAAATACAAATAAAAATGATGTTAGTAATAAAAAATGAATTAAACATATAACACATGAAAATAAATAAAATAACATGCATTAAGTGACAAATCAATTTGAATGAGACAATAAAAATAAGTAACTTAACATATTAACAATTCAACATGCATAAAAAGCAAAAGTGAAAAAAATAATAACATATTATAACAATAAACAAGAATAATAAAAGTAATAATAAAAGTAATAATAATAATAATAATAATAATAATAATAATAATAATAATAATAAGAGTAAGAGTAATAATAATAATGATAGCAAACAATGACAATAATAATAATGATAATAACAAATAATACTAATAAAATAATAATAATAATAATAATGATGATAGTAGTAACAATATAATAATGATAATAATAAAACAAAAGTAATAATGATATTAACAATAACAACAATAATAATAAACAATAACCATAAAGAAGAGGAACAATCAACAATAAGGAAAATGAACAATCAAGCAAGCAAAAATAAAAGAAATAATAAAAACAAAACATATTAAAGCATGTTAAATAATAAAACTAATAATAATAATAATAACATGTGAACAAAAGTAATGATAATAAACAATAACCAAAGTCTCATGTTAAAGAATACGTACAATCCTCTTCCTTTTTACAGCATTCCATTAAAGCCACTGGACAGGACCAATTCATTTCTCTTGATGTTCCTTCTGAATCCATCCCTTATTGGACTAATCAAGGTCTGACTCATCTCCATTTTGGAGCTGTCAGAATGGCTGTTACCTATCATGGACGAAAAGGACTCCCTGTCTTTGCACGAATTGCTCTCCTTGATACAAGGTATCTCACTTATTCACAAGTTGTTATCGGTACTGTACAAACCTCCTTGAATGCTGGCACAGTGATGTTCACTTTCTATACCAACTTCAATATGAGGTTGTATGATCCTCATATCCTTGATAATCTGAAAGTCTAGATTCAGATTACTGGAGCGGATCAAGTAAAAACAACTGAAGTAGCAACACTTCATTACCAGATGATCTATAGAGTTCAAAACCATGTTATAGACATCTCTCTTCCGGGATCGAATGATGCTCTACTTATTTCTGCTGATTCTAACCAGGTTCCTACCTGTGTTCAAATTCCAAAACATTTGACACGAGAATAATTGCTTGAATATTTTCCAAAATCATGGCTCACTAGCTATAAAATACTACATGAATAAAAGCAGCCTGTTCAGTCTACTACTCCTATTTTTCTTAAGAAACCGGATGGTATGATTGAAACCCAATTCATTCCTCCTGAAATAGATTCAGCTGATTCTACAACAGCACCTATGTTTTCCACACAATTTATGATGCAGCCTTTTTCACAAGAAGATGATATCCCAATTGAAGCATTTAATAATGATGGCTGCCCCATTTATGCTTTCAAACGAGATGGTCATTGTTATTGGGATCTCTGCGACTGTGATGACTGTTATCAAGATCATCTACAAGAAGAACTTGATGATGAAGATCTCAGGCGACAAAAAAGAAAAGCAAAAAAGAAAGTTTCCTCTGAAGCTCGTTTTCAGGATCACCTCGATGAGGATGATGATCCCACAGTTGGTACTCTTGGCCAACCTTCTGGAAAGTATGACTATGCAGTAAGTTATACTCCTCCTTCCTGGTATAAACCACCTATTAAACCAACTCTTAAACCAGAAAAATGCACACCATCACCCAAGTCATTCCCAAAGAAACCCTGTTCAACATCTACACTTAAATGGCAACCCAAAACAAAACAACCTCCTGCTCTTCCTTCTGTTTATATGTACCATCCCACTGGTCAGTATACAGAAGAATTTCCTTCTCTTTCTGAGACAATTCACCCTACCACAAAAATCAGAACAACACCCTTTGTTAAGTCTCCAGGAATTTCCACCGAAGGAACTCCCAGATCTATATCACCAGTAGAAGCAGTACTCAATTGGCAGTCTGAGAATTCTCTTGCCCAAAATAAGCTATTACATCGAATAGAGACAAAAGTTGATCATGTTTCTACTCGTGTTGATAAGCTTAACTCTCAGATCACAAATCAAAATGCTGCAACATACCAACTGCTAGCTAAATTGCAAAATCAAGTTGCTGAATTGGATAAGCAACTGATGGGCTCCATTACTCATCGAACGTATGATGCTAATTTCAAGGCAAAAGCTCTTGAGGAAACAAGATTAAAAGCAGAGATTGAAACAATCAAAAGAGATCTAGCCAAACCTCCACCCTCCTCAGTACCTTCTTTACCATTTTACCATTCCTCTTTTATGCCTTATACACATCAACCTTCTGTCCAAATTCCACCATATTCTGAACCATCACAAGATGAACTTGAAGCATTAGGTTATTCTCATGAGATGTTCATGAGACAAAACTTTGCTAGACCCGTTAAACCAATAAAGCAATCTATTCAATCTTCTTTACCCCAACCAGGAACCACATCTTTAGCCACACCTATACCCTCTACTTCTGATATACCACCAATACCAACTATCCCTTCCCCAGATCTCAAACGAAAAGGCATTGTTATCTCTGAGCCACCAGCATCTCACATGATCCAACAACCCTCAGATCTAAATCCACTTATTCAAACATTAAAGCATAAAGCTTTACAAAGCCTCCCTGCTATCTCATCTGCCACTATTGATGATTCATCTGATGTTACAGATACAGATGAAAGTGATTCTAGTTCTATCTCTCTGGATGATGAATTAGATCCGAAGCATTTTCCTTTATTCATGGCAGATCCTCCTCCTGCTGAGAGTACTGCTACTTAATATGAAGCAGAAGAACCAAAAGAAGAAATGGCTGATACCACTTCAGCACCTCTACTTGCTGATTCTAGATCAGTAAGTGGTCCCTGGTTCCAATTTAAAGATATCTCTAGTGATAAATGGCGTGATCATCTCCAAGAATTCTTTGCTTGGATTGATCTGAAAGCAAGAACACATCCACAAGGAGTCACTACCTTAGAACCTATCTTTAATGAATTTCAATGTAGATTCACAAGCAGATTAAGAGATTAGTTCACCTGCCTTGATGAATATTCCAAGACTTAATTTGTTAGATCTAAATCTATCACCTATGTACTCCAGAAGATTCATGCTGAGTTTATCGGTGATGTTCGAGATTTTGAAAATACCTCCCGAGACAAATTCTTCAAAATGAAATGTTGTTCTCTCCTTCCCAAGGATCTCAATAAGCATTATAAAAGAATGTCTAAACTCTTTTATATGCCCAATGGAGAAAATGATCCTAATCTGAAACAAGGATTCTTATCTTCCATTCCAGAATAACTTTCTGATAGTACAATGTTCTATCTTCGGGAACAAGGTATCCAATTAAATTCTCTCTCATTGGGACATATCTATCAAAGAGTTCTTATGGCACTTGAAAGACTTTGTGCTTCTCAAAAAATGATCAAGAACACTTTCCTGAAAGGAAAAGATCCTCAAATCAAAGCTGCATGCAAAATACCAGACTTGGAGATCAAATGCTTTCCTAAGAAGGATTGTTCATGCTATCCAAAGAAGCATAAAAAGTTCAGATATCCAAAGAAGTTCAACAACAAATATCATTCTCCTTATCAAAAGAAAAAGGTTCGATTCTATCGGCGAAAGAGACACAAACCGAAAGGAGATAGATGTTTTGTTTGTGGTCAAAAAGGTCACTTTGCTAAACAGTGTCCCAAAAGGAAAAAGTCTCAATAGCTGCTTCAACATATACAGCAGTCTTCTCCCATGAATATCCAAAATGATGATGTTGAATCTCTCTTCTCTGAGGATGAAGAACCTGACCCATATACCCTTTTTGCTATAGAGTATTCAGATTCTGATTCAGAAGATGATGATTCTGATACTATGTCTGAAATTTCAACCATAAACCCACTACCATTACCATCTACTGATTCCATCCTATCTACTCACCCAATTCCATTGGTTCCGACAAAAGTATTTCCTGACAAATATGCTAATCCTATTAGCATCAATGCTTTCATAGATACTGGCGCCCATAACACCATTCTCAATCCAAAAATCCTACCTTCCTCCGATTGGATTCCATATACCCAACATTTTCAGGCAGCCAACAAAGGTGTTCTCACAATAAAGCTTAAAACTAAGAACCCTATCAAAATCCAATTATTTCCTGACTGTTTCGTCTGGATCCATGCATTTGGATCAGAACTTCCAGGAAAGGATCTTATTTTTGGTTTTGATGCTTATTGCAAATTACCACATCTCAGGATAAAACCCAATGGACTTCAACACAAAAAATCTTTTCTACCTTACACCTCTACTCACTCACTTTTCTCTGTTTATGACCCAGGACCTTTTCATCAGATCCAAGCCCAACTTGAAACCTACTGTTGTGCTACATCCCATACTGATTTTCTCTCTAAAAATCCAAATCCTTTATGGACCAAACCAAAATTTTTCATTACCCTTCCGTTCAAGAAATCTGAAGACATAAACCCAACCAAAGCCTCTCACCCAGGTATGTCCCCAGACGACTTCACTTTAGCCCAGACAGAATGTTCTCAGCTTTTAATCCAAGGCTTAAAAGAGCCCACTCAATCTGATTGGGCCTGTCAGGCTTTCTATGTTAATAAACATTCTGAACAAATCCGAGGAAAGAAAAGGCTTGTTATCGACTATACACCACTAAACCCCTTTCTCAAAGATAACAAGTACCCTCTACCAAACATCTCCTCTCTTTTTCCTTACCTTCATAATGCTCAAATATTTTCCAAATTTGACCTTAAAGCAGGTTTTTGGCAACTTGGAATTGTCCCAGAAGATCGACCTTTGATGATGTGTTACTCTTCTCTCCTGATGTTCCTACTCACCAAAATCATCTCCAACAATTCATTCATCTGACAAAGGAACATGGAATCATGCTTTCCCCATCAAAAATGATTCTTGCACAAAAGAAGATCGACTTCCTTGGAATGCACTTTGCTAATGGATCCTATCAACCACAACCACATCTGGCAAAAGAATTGCTTAACTTTCCAGATGATCACCTATCTCAAAAACAGGTTCAACAGTTCCTTGGAATAGCTAATTACATCAGACAATTCATCCACCACTTCAGCCACCTGTCTAAACCACTCACACAACTTTTGAAAAAAGATCCACCGCCCTGGTCAGATATCCACTCCATATCAGTCCAAAAAATAAAAGCAGTCACTCAGAATTTGCCACCTCTCCAGATTCTTTCTACTGGCAAAAGGATATTGCAAACTGACGCAAGTGATGAGTGTTGGGGAGCAGTACTTTTGGAAGAAAAGGATAAGATCCACAGTATTTGTGGATATGCAAGTGGTCAATTCAAGGAGTTAGAATGTCACTACCATTCAACCTTTAAGGAAATCCTCGCTGTAAAGTATGGTATCCGACGATTTGAATTCCACCTCATTGGCCACTAATTCACTGTTATTATGGACTGTTCCTCTTTTCCAAAGATGCTTTCCTTCAAAGGAAAGTCAGTACCCCACCATCAACTTCTTCGATGGGCAGAATGGTTTAGCAAATACAACTTCCAAGTCGAGCATATAAAAGGAGATAAGAACCTTATCCCTGATTATCTCTCAAGACTTTCTCATAAGCCATCTCTCCCCTTACATCCTTCAGCTCTTCCATTACATTCTTCAACAATACCCTTTCCATTACTTTTCACCATGGATAGATTCCGACCAGACCCTAGTCCCAGAAACAACTAACCATCCACCTTATATCTTGCAGCAAAGAATAAACAATCTCAGCCTCCTAAATGTCCTCTTATTTCTCCTGCTGAGATCAAACACTTTTTATTCTACTATGTTCATCTCTTTTCCATCAAGAAAAAACTTCGTGATACAAAAAACCTTTTCTGTGTTGGTAAAACGTGGGCCATGCTGTACAAAGTCTACCCTAATGAACCCTTCTGTATAGAGGAACTTTGGTTCCTCTGGTGTCTTTCAGTTCTATACACTCATGCAATAATCTTCCCTCTTGTAGAAGTATATGATGCCCTCACTGATACTGCACGACAAGGATCAATGTTGTGGCAATTCCTAGAGTGGTATGCACCACTCTCATGGTGGCATCATGAATTTCTTCGACAAATTCAGTCCCGTAAAATTTGGCAAAAACCGCTTGAAGAAGCTCAACGACTTTCTGTCATATATTTTTTCCATCGTCCTTACATGTGGAATTCTACTCAGACCTCAGTTTCGACCCAACCACAGGCTTGGTGGTGGGAGATATTAGAAGATTACAATCTCCAAAATTCCTCTACCTTTAAAAGGACTCTTCATGATACACTATGTGAGCTTAATAACATTGAGCTTACGTCCTTACCTCTGCTACAACCCAATTTTGATACTGCAGAATCCTCACAGAGACCAAACTACTTGGACTCTTTGTTTCAAGACTCTCAAGACCCTTACATGCAATTAGACATTCCTGAAGACATAGCAGAGAATTTCCTTTCCACACCACCTGAGCATAAGGACAACCGAAAAGATGATGATGAGCTGGACTGGACCCCACATCTTCACTTTGATGATATTGATCCTGAAGATTTCAACATGTCACCATCCCATGAGCCTATCCGCAATAAAGATTAAAGTAGCTTTTATTAAAGTTAAAGTTAGCTTTTGTAAAAGGTGGGAATATATTCCATCTTTAAGTAAAGTAGCTTTTGTAAAGTTTCTTTTTGAGATTCCTCTTTATCTTAGTTTTGTAAAGTAGCTTTTGTAAAAGGAGATTCCTCCTTATCTATTGTAACGTAAGGAGTGTAGCTAACTCTATAAATATGTACCTTGAATCCTTTTGAGGATCAAGTGGTTTGAAGAAATAAAAAACCCTTTGTGATAATTATGAGTTTCTAAGTTTTCTCTCTTCTCTTTTATTAATATACTCTTATTCTTTAGTTTGGGATCCTGCTATCTAAACTCTTTGGTCTGTAAGATAGATCATTCTGTTCTATATTGAGAAACCTAACTGGATAGTCCACCAGTTGGCCAGGAAGAGCCGTTTAGGACAGTCATACTTGGTTTTTGTCTGAGATTTATATTTGGGTTGCACTATGTGAGCTTTCCCGTGGCTCCCCTGTTGGGTCACAACGCATGGACAGACACCCCGGTTTGGTGAGACCCTTCCAACTAGAGGTGAGCAAAAAAACCGATGGACTTAGTTAACCGAAAAAAAAATTCGAAACCGAACCGATGGATTGGTTAACCGATTATAATGGACTGGTTAATGGTTAGTGTTTGGAAAAAATCGATATTAATGGACTGGTTAATGGTTTTTGACTCATGTGACTGGTTAACCGAACCGAAATCGAACTTTTAGTTAATTTATTAATTTTTTAATAATTTATAACAATTTATCCTAATTAAAGGTGATCATGTACTTTTTTTCATTATACTAATTATTTTTAAGTTTTTAAGTTTTTTTAATTGGCTATTAGTAAGCACAACAATTTATCTAATTAAAAGTGATTATGAACCGGTTAATATATTTACTTATTAAATATTAATTTTTAAAAACAAATTTGCTTATATCCACCAAATATTTTATTTTAACAACGATAATGTTATATTATAGTGAAAAAATTTTAATTTTTAAGTATCTTGAATATTTTAATTTTATTTATGAATATATTTATAATTATAGTGGTTAACCGAAAAATATTGGGTAACCGATCCGAAAATTCGAAATCGATGGACTGGTTAATGGACTGGAATTTCAAAAAACCGATATTAATTAATGGACTGTTAATGGACTGGGGCTCATGGACCGGTTAACCGACCATGCTCACCCCTACTTCCAACCCTCTTTTTATGTGTCTTGTGTTTATCTATAAATGTTTATTTCATTCATGCATGCATGCCATAAA
The DNA here is from genome assembly GCA_947683425.1 of Excoecaria cochinchinensis. Classification (NCBI taxonomy): domain Eukaryota; kingdom Viridiplantae; phylum Streptophyta; class Magnoliopsida; order Malpighiales; family Euphorbiaceae; genus Excoecaria; species Excoecaria cochinchinensis. Next base: position 5,929,068 of record CANTUQ010000002.1, on the reverse strand, counting down.
AAATAACAAAAATATTTCTATAATTAAATTGGTTTCTCTTACTAATAAAATTGGGACCAATGTCCCTTGTTTTTACCTAACAATAAAAACATCACAATTAAAACGAAGAGTCAATTTTCTCCAAAAATGGGATCACTCATCCCCGTTTTCATCAAACAATCAAAACAGCTCTTCGAAACCTCTTTAAATAAACACGAAGGAACCAATGTTCCTAGACCTTCAATAAGCACGAAGGAACCAATGTTCCTAAAAATGAATGGCGCGATTTATGTATGTCTTTATTTAATGTTTGATTTTGTTTGATTGTTTTTTAAATTTATGTTCATCTCCTTTTGAGCCCTTGTAAATTAATTTTGGGGCAATGTTATTTAGTTTTGGGGATTGTATTCCGTCCTCGCCTAGATTTTAATCTTCTTTTATTGGGGTTGTATTCCATCCCAATTTTCTCATGTAATTGTGTGCTTGCGTGTTCACCGCTTTCCCTTAGTTACTTCATTTACCACTTTCTTTATCGCTTTCCTTTATTTTCTTTACGTGCTTTTTTTGTGCGCCTTTAATTTAAATGCATTGATCGTGTGAGAAGAGGGTAGAATTTTAAGAAATTAAAAACTCATTTATAATTGACCAAAACATGAATAAGAGGGGAGTTCCGAACACCAATCTCTGGTCTTGACCAATAAGAGGTTAGAGACCTTTCCCAATTCCTTGTGAATTGGGTGGCGACTCCATGATACCTCAAAGGTGCCCAAAGGTGCCATGGGGCTAGATCTTCCTTTCCAATGTTCTATTGGGAAGGAAGCATCCAAGATGTCTCATGACGCCCATGATTAAAAGACGTGAACCAGTCCCTCGAATCCTAAAGCGGATTCACGCGAGGGCCCTTGCTGGGTTCGGCGGGCGTCATAGTGGTGACTCCACTGGGGATCTGTTTGAGACTTCGCTTTGAAAGTGCTTTGGTTAAAATATAATTGGGTTTTTAAAGCTTAAAATTCTATCTCTTTTCAAAAAATTGCATTGCATTTTAGAGCCTTAGTATTATGTTAGTTGGTCCCCTATATTACCTCGGTGCATTCCTGAAGCACGACCCTACTTTCACTCATTGTAGGGGAGTGTTAAGGATAATCACCAGCCCAAGCCACGTACCAATAATGGTATATAAAATGGAGACCCGATCGATCGCTATGCTCGTGATGAGCTAGACTCGTTGGCAGGGACCATGCTTGGGTAGCCCTAAAGTATCATTGCCTTGACCAAAGCTCATGTAATGGCAAATAGAAACTTCCACTAGGTGGTATGCTCCTTAATACGATGCTTGTGATGTGGGCCGTCATGTATTAAACAAAATTAAGCAAATTAAGTGGTCCTTTATCAAAGGCTTTTATGCCCCGGTAAGCCCACCTTAACTTGATTGAATTGCCCAAATACGTAATGGCCAAAACTCATGTGTATGTTCATAAGACTAGAGCTGTTATGTTGTCGATTTTTCATCGCGCATTAATGCATATCCGATGGGTTCCCTGTTAATCCTTGGATGAAGCCCACCTAGGAAAGAGACTACATTGCCTCTTGTGTGGGAGAAATAAGGTCGGAAGGGTCTATTTACTTGCGTGTGTTTGTCTATGCTGCACCAGCACGGCCATGCATCGCATTTCAAGCATGCATCATCCTAACAAAGGTGTGTTTTGCAGCCATCATAGATACGTCCAGGTGGTCTAGAGGTCCTGACGGTCGACTGAGGAAGGTTTCTCTAGAGCTAGTGCCAAACCCGAGTTTAGATTCTCTTTCAGAGGAGGGTGAGATATTATTTTTCAAGTCATCAAGCATGTCTGATCCATCCAGCAGTTCTGATGCTACTAGGGCGATGATTGCCGAAGAAGTGGGAAGAAGGTTAGAGGAATTTAAAGCCAGAATGATGGCAATGATGGGCAACCTTGCCACCACATTAGCCCCACCTGCTGGACGATAGACTACCGCTCCGACTAGGGAGCAAGGGGAATAGGGCGTGGTTAGAGAAGATCCCCCAGCGTTAGCTGAGCCGCCTGTAGCTGAGCCAAGGCTACCAGCACCAGTTGAACGTAGGGAAGGCCTTAAGTTTGAAGTTGATATGTGGGAGGAGCCAGAAGACCTAGTGGTAGTGAATGGGAAGTCGCACAGATTAGAGGATGAGATGTGGAAGAAGATGGAAGAGAGATTCGAAGCCATGTCGAAGATGTTGAAGGTAGGGGGAGGAATGAACCCCGAGGATAGAGAGCTAGACAGTGATGATTTGGTTCCACAAAATTTCAAGATGCCTGATGTTCCCAAGTTCGACGGCACCTCTGACCCCACTGCGCACATAAAGCAGTACTCACTAGTGATGAGGGGTACCATCCTAATAAAGAGGCAGAAGGTCGAATACTTTTGTTTGAGTTTAATTGGCCCAGCAGTGGATTGGTATAACGGGTTGGACCGAAGAACGAAAGAAGATTGGGATTTATCGACGGAAGAATTTCTCAGGCAGTACGATTGCAGTACAAGAATGGAGGTGACGCTGAAGGATTTGGAACTGTTATAGCAAAAGGCGGGAGAGTCTTTTCGCGAATACCTCACCCGATGGAGGATCAGAGTCATGGAAATGAAGCGCAAGCTTGACACCCCAGACCAAATTCGACTGTTCATTCGGAATGCTAGCCCTTATCTGAGAGAGGGACTGAAGATGAAAGGGTTAAGAGACTGGGAGTCATTGAAGGACATTGCGATAGAGGCTGAGGGAGAGTACCTTGCGAGGAAGGCAAGCGGTGAGGCCTATGCCAAGAGAGGTTATGCTAACTAGGGGGCAAACAAAGCGGCAGGCTCCAGCAGCGGCATTAGAAGTGGAAAGACGGCAGAAGTGTTGGCAACAGGGGCCAGCTAGAGATACTTCTCGAACTTGGGGTGGCCTTTGTCATGGGTACTGAAGCGGTTGATGAAAGAGGGAAAGCTACAACCCCTGCAACCCAAACCAGCCAAGACCCAAGGGCAGCCGGGTCACAGAGAACATGAATACTGTGCCTTCCATCAGCATACAGGCCACTTGATAGATGACTGCATAACTTTGAGGTACCGGGTCCAAGATCTGATTGACAGTAAGCAGATCACGGAAGAAGGCTAATTACAATGCTGTGCCACCCCCCGTTTTCATGATGGGCTCGAGCCTGCCAGAGTGGTATGTCCTGTGGGACCTGTATGGGAACGAATATGTTGCTATCACTCGCCCAGTAGCAGAAGAGGAAAGGACGTCCGTAGGGACAATAGATTGTTGGTACTTCAGCGAGAGCGGAGAAGAAGATAGAGATGAAGATGAAGGAGAATTATTTGCCAATTTGTGGGAATCAGATGGAGAAGGAGAGGAAGTAAAAGCTGTCACAAGAAGTGGGAGAGTAGTGCCAGAAGTAGAAAGGTCGCAAGATCCAGCGCAAACACCAACAGAAAGTGAGCCGGAGGAGAGTGCTATAGTCAAACAATTGAAAAAAACAATGGCTCAAATATCTATATGGGACCTTCTGAGATAATCCCCTTCCCATAGAAGCTAGTAGAGGCTTTGAGCGAATCCACTGTGGCAACCACGATTTCTCCGTCTGAGCTGCTGGATCATGTGAAAGGAGGGTCTGGAGAGAAGTTAGTATATTCTGATGCTGACTTGCTAATCGCGGGCCGAAATCACAACCGACCGGTATACATCAAGGCACAAGTAAATGGCAAGCACACTACTTGCGTCGTGGTTGATGATGGATCATCCATAAATGTCTGTCCGTAGGTGGCACTGCAGGCTTTTGGGCTAGCTGAGAACATGCTCAGCAAGTCGGATTTGACCATCACAGCCTATAATAATTCTCGTAGACAAGCGTCGGGGATGTTTAGAGCATTGGTTAAGACTGGGCCCGTAGAGACGGAGGCAGAGTTTGTAGTTTTGTCCATCCCAGCGAACTTCTCAGTCTTAGTAGGGAGGCCATGGTTCCATAAGTTAGGGGGAGTGCCCTCCATGCTACACCAGATGATCAGAATACCACATGAAGGGGAGATGGTAACCATCAGAGCGGGCAGAGAAAACCAGGTGTCCGCCTTGGGGATTGCGAACCAGCCATTTAGTGGTTTCCATGTATCAGTGATTGGGGAAGAACAAGGTTCAGTGGGCAGCCCTCAAGCAGTGAATATGATAAAGAAAATGCACTTTCTCTCGGGAGCTGGTATGGGTAAGAATTCGCAAGGACTGCAGTCAGCCATCACTACACAAGGCCAGAAGAATCGAAAGGGTCTGGGGTACAGAGGTGAGTGTGGCAAGGAGAAGGAAGTGCAAAAAGAGATCCCTCATATTTCCAAGAGTTTCATTCTAGCCTCCTCAGTCTACGCCTATGCCGGAGAGGAAGAGCCCCAATGGGTGGATGGAAGGATTGTGCCAGGCTTTGAGATCTTTAATGATGTTTTCGACTAGGAAGTTGGAGTGATCAAGCCTGCAGAGGATTTATGGGATGAAGAGGTGATGCCGCAGTGCAATGTTTGGGACGGGGATAAGCCCGAAGAAATTGTCACAGAGAAGCTGTTAGCTACCCGACTGAAGGGGAAGGAGAAGATAATAGAGCCAGATGTGGAGATTGGAGGTCTGAAGATTTCATCAGGGCCAGTTGAAGAGCCTCTAGCAAGCCAAGAAGTCGAAGCACAGTCGGCTGCAACATCGGCGCCAGTAGGCGATGAAGACAATAGTGTTTTAGATACTCTTTTTATGCCTGAACTGTTTAATGATGACAATATTAACTTTGCTAATTATGTTAATGAAATGAACAACTTTGCTTATTTGTGTGGTGTTTCTGATGATTTCATCTCTCATGATTATGAACATGATGCATTCATTTTTGATATCAATTCAACTAGCACGACTGCATTTAATCTCGAAACTTTGGAAAACACAAAGGAAATTTTGATAGCATCAGACATAACTCCCGAGGAGAGAATGAAATTTGAGAGAATTTCAAGAAAATATGAAAAGGTCTTTGCCTGGACTTATGAAGACATGCCAGGAATTGATCGAGACATCGCCGAACATGCCATCCCAACTTACCCAGAGTCTAGATCGGTCAAGTAGAAACTCAAGATACTTAGGCCAGAATGGGCGCAAAATGTAAAAGAAGAGATCCACAAGCAGATTGAGGCTAAGTTTTTGGTAGAAGTTAAGTACCCGACCTGGTTAGCCAATGTTGTCCCAGTAGCCAAAAAGGACGGTAAGGTGCGTGTGTGTGGACTACCGAGACCTAAACAAAGCATATCCAAAAGACAATTTCCCTTTACCCTATATCGATGTGCTGGTGGATAGTGCAGCTGCCTGTATGATGTACAGTTTTGTGGATGGGTATGCGAGATACAATCAGATACTCAACAAGATTGTGGATCGGATCAAGACAGCCTTCATTACAGAATGGGGTACATTTGCCTATCGAGTTATGCCTTTCGGACTGAAAAATGCCGGGGCATCCTATCAGAGAATGGCGACAAAGATTCTGAATGACCTGATTCACAAAGAGGTAGAGGTGTATGTTGACGATATGATGATCAAGTCAGCTACTAGGGAAGGTCACTTCGAGGCTTTGGAAAAGTTCTTTCAACGGATTGATAAGTATAATCTGCGCCTCAATCCCAAGAAGTGTATCTTTGGAGTCACCTCGGGTAAGCTGTTGGGCCACGTGGTAAGTCAAAGAGGGATCGAAATAGACCCTGATAAGGTTAAGGCTATCAGAGAGATGCCAGCGCCCCAAAAAGAAAAAGAAGTTAGGAGCTTCCTGGGAAAGCTTCAGTACATTAGCCGGTTCATTGCCAAGCTAGCTTTAGTATGTGAGCCTATTTTCAAACTTCTTCGAAAGAATCAGCCAGTTCGGTGGAATGGTGACTGCCAGAAAGCTTTTGATGTCATTAAGAATTACCTTTTGCATCCCCCAGTACTGCGGCCACCACGACCTGTCAAACCATTGATCCTTTACCTAGCAATAGAGGAGAATTCTGTAGGTGCCATGATGGCCCAAGAGGATGAGTTCGGGATCGAATTTGCGGTTTACTACCTCAGTAAGAAATTCATTCCTTATGAAGCTAAGTACGTTGAGGTGGAAAAGATTTGCCTGGTAGTAATTTGGGCTTCGAAGAAATTGAGACACTATTTCCATTCCTATAAGGTGCAAGCAGTCGCCAAGCAGAACCCTCTTCACTACCTTCAGGAAGCACCCTTGTTGTTAAGAAAAATGGGAAGATGGCTAATACTATTACAGGAATTTGATGTGGAGTACGTCACAAGAAAGACCATTAAGGGTCGGGCAGTTACAGAATTTCTTGTTGAACACCCAATTGAGGGAGACCAGTTCGAATACAATTTCTCGGATGAGGATATCGCAGCCATAGAGGTACAAGGGTGGCAGGTGTTCTTTGACGGGGGCAGTTAACAAAAAAGGGGAAGGAGCAGGGATCATCCTCACAACCCCGGATGGTGAGAAGCTACCATTGGCCAAGAAGTTGAGATATAAGGCAACCAATAATGAGGCAGAATATGAGGCTTATATCTTCAGATTGGAAGCATTGCTGGCTCTGGGGGCAAAGACCGCAGAAGTTTATGGAGATTCATCTTTGGTAATTCATCAGATCAAGGGGGAATGGTCAGTTAAGGAAGAAAGACTGCTGCCCTATATGAAGCACTTGAAATTTTTGAGTAGCCAGTTTGAGACTTGCACTTTCCATTTCATCCCTAGAGATGAAAATCAGTTGGCTGATGCTCTCGCAACATTGGTATCCATGTGGGATAATCCAACAGGGATTGCTATGAGGCTTGTCCTGATTTCTAGTGCAGAAAGGCCTTGCTTCGAAACTGAGCAAATAATGGATGTCGAGGTCACCGATGGAAAACCTTGGTATTATGATATTTAGAATTACTTTAAAAAGTCGGTTTTTTCGGAGGAAGCCACTGAAAAGGACCAAAGGATGGTTAGAAAGTTGTCCTCTCAATTCATCAGTATGAATGGGGATTTGTACAAGAGGCAAGCAGACGGTATCCAATTAAGATGCTTGGCAGAGAAAGAAGCCGAAAGGGTTATAGAGGAGGTCCATGCCGGTGTTTATTGGGGCCCACATGAATGGCCTGGCTTTAGCAAAGAAGATCATGCGCCAAGGGTTTTACTGGCTCACAATGGATGCTGATTGTTCGAAATACGTGAAGGAGTGCCAATTGTGCCAGCAATATGCGAATTTGAGACATGTGTCAGTTTCAAAGCTGCATAACCCGACTTCCCCATGGCCATTCACAGCCTGGGGAATTGATATCATTGGGGAGATACATCCCACAGCCTCCAACGGACATAGATTCATTGTGGTTGCTATCGACTATTTTACCAAATGGGTAGAGGCCGAATCCTTTAAGAAGGTCGATGCTCGGGACATGGCCAAGTTCATCGAAAAGAACCTAATATGCAGATATGGTCTCCCGCATCATGTTGTGTCTGACAATGGGGTCCAATTTATGGTTGAAACTAAGCATATGCTTTAGAGATACGGAATCCAGCACCACAAGTCTTCCCCCTATCGCCCTCAGGCTAATGGCGCAGTTGAAGCGGCAAATAAAAATATCAAAAGAATATTGGCCAAGATGGTCCAAAGTTATAAAGACTGGGCAAAGAAGCTGCCATTGGCACTTTGGGGCTATAGAACTACGGTCAGAACCTCTACAGGGGTAATGCCATTCTCTTTGGTGTACGGAACCGAAGTGGTTTTACCGATTGAAATTGAGCTAAAGTCGCTAAGGGTAACTATGGAAGCCGAGATCCCGGAGACAGAATGGGCACAACAATGACTATTGCAGCTGAATCTATTGGATGAGGATAAGTTGCGAGCGTACTACCACAATCAGGTTTATCAGAAAAGGTTAGCCCGATCCTTCGGTAAGAAGGTCCGAAAGCACCCACTGAAGGAAGGGGACTTGGTCTTTAAGATGATGAGGCCGGGAGCGCCAGACATATGAGGGAAATTCAGGCCAACCTGGGAAGGCCCGTTCATGCTAAAGAAGTTACTGACCAAGGGGGCAGCAATCTTAACAGACAGTGATGGGAACAAATTCAAAGAATCGATCAACGTCGATAGGCTAAAGAGATTCCATGGCTAAAGACCACAATAAAAGGAAGAGAATAAATGCCCCGCAGGTCAAAAACCGGAAAAGGCGGCCTTGCTAAAATTGGGCGCCCTGTCAGGGTGAAAACCAAAAAAAGGCATCCTCTGCGAAAGTTAATGGCCGAGAGAAAATATTCAATCGAGAAAACCCGAGAGGGCCGATTGATAACAGGAGTTTGATGTTTATAAGATCTATTCCGAGATTAGGTGTAGTCTTCTGCTTTTGAATTCTTGTCAAATGAGGGTCATATATGATGAAATCATATAGGAATGAATGTACACAAATTTTGCAATAAATAAAGGAGTTCAATTCGCATTTTCATCAACTTTTAATTCCGTCTTAAAAAGAAATCTATCATTTACCTAACAACCATTGTCTAATTGTCTCCATTAAAAAGCGTCCGAATAGATATGCGCTTCTCTCTCTCTCTCACAAAAAAAAGGCCATTAGAGATGAAAACCGTGACTAGCGCTCTAAGCAAAAGTTAGGCCAAAGGGCAGGGTGAAAACCTGGCGACAGGCAGTCTGCCTTACAAAAAATAAAATAAATAAAAGCCGCTGGATTGGGTTGGGTCCATTCCAGGCAAAAAATAAGGCACAGGGTCATGTAAAAATCCGACAAGGACGCATTTCCAACTAAGAAAAGCTAGTGTGAAAATCCACGAGGGATGCACTACCTTCAAAAAATGACTACAGGTATCGGAGGAGAACCTCATAATCCCCAGAGGCATGAAACTCAGAAGCAATTCCAGAGGGCGCCGATCCTACTGCAAATCGCGACCAAACTGGCTATCGCCTCCGGATCCACTTGGACGAATCCTCGTCTTGCATTACTACATACATATGCATCTCACGTTCATACTCACCATTTTTTCCCTGCGTATTTGGCTTTCTAAATCCTGCAGAAGGAGGAAATCGGGGCAGCCACCGACAAAAGTCGAATGACAACGTCAGTCCAAACATTGGTCATAACGACAGACCGAAAACCTCTCGACGGAGCACAGCTCCAACAACTCACAAAGGTTAGCATGATGGCGGCATGACCCTCAAGAGGTTAGCACGACCACGGCACGACCAACTCACAAAGGTTAGCACGATGGCGGCATGACCCACAAGAGGTTAGCACGACCAACTCACATCGGTTAGCACGATGGCGGCATGACCCACAAGAGGTTAGCACGACCACGGCACAACCAACTCCCATCGGGAAGCACGATGGCGGCATGACCCACAAGAGGTTAGCATGACCACGGCACGACCAACTCACTTCGGTTAACACAATGGCGGCATGACCCACAAGAGGTTAGCACGACCACGGCACAACCAACTCACATCGGTTAGCACGATGGCGGCATGACCCACAAGAGGTTAGCACGACCATGGCACTACCAATTACAACAAAGAACAATACGCCGACAATATGGCAACAACCACCCCAACAATACCTCCAGTCCGAGAAGACGACCGCCTTAGGTACGCGTTTCTTTCCTTTCTTTTCTGAATTTTGGCTCACTTAGGCACCTAAGTTCTAAGTTTCCCAAAATTGGGGGCAACTATAGACACCGGGTCTCCGAGGCGGTCCAAGATCAGAATTACCCTATGATGAAAGCAATACTTGCCAGTGAAGGTGTCAAAAATGACGCTTCCCTTGTCAAAAATTCCCCCCCCCCCCGTTCCTCTAAAAATTTCAATGCGAAAATTCATTTTTTTTACTCTCATTTTGTTTCTATTTTTATTATTATTAATTTTATTTTATTTTATTTTTATTTTCTTTTTTTATTTATTTATTTTGTTTTTTTCGAGGGCCACGCCCGTCGTGAAGGGACGGGCGCCCATGCGGCAAGGCCTGCGCGCGGCCAGGGGCGCAGCAGGGCCTGCTGCGCGCGTGGCAAGGCCCGCTGCGTGCGCCCCTGCGCGCGTGGTGTTCCTCCTTCGCGCGGGGCAATTTTGCCCCGTGCTGTCCCATTCTCTGCTTTTTTCTGATTTCCCTTCTTTTCCAGTTTGATTTTTTCAGTTTTTCACATTTTTATGCTAATTTAGATCAACTAAAATGAAAGATTTCTTGTCCCTTCCTATTTTTGGCCAAGACTAAAAATTAAGAGGGGGCTTTGTTCTTCATTTTAGGGGACGGCAACTTTTATTAAAAAAGGAGGTTTTTGAGTTTTGCTCTTGAGCTTTTTTTTTTTTTTGCTCTCCAGGAAATATTTTCTTCTTTAAAAATTCTCCAAAAAATCCTCAAGTTTTATTCTCAAGCTTTAATCTTTTCTTCTCCAGTAACATGTCATCTTGGGTTTGATTTGAGCAAGAAAAATTAATTTTCTTAGCTTTTTCATCCCACCAAAAATATTTTCTTGAACCAATTTATTTAAAAACATAGATTTTTATACTTTCTTTTGGTACTTATCACCGCAAAAATCAACAAGGGGAACGGATTGAGACATCCTATTTCCGATATATAAATTCTGAGGGTAAACACTTTGGACCCATTCTCATTTAATTTTATTTCATTTTGCATTTATTTATTATTATTATCCTGATATCATTCTATTTCGGTATTTTTAGTATGGTTTGTATTACCGATAATAAATCATTTGCTTGTTCTAATTTGGTTTTCTTTTTTTATCTTCTTGGTGGTATTATTATTATTATTATTATTATTATTATTATTATTATTATTATTATTGTTATCATGTCCCTGTGGCCTTCATTTTCATTAGTGTTATTATTTTTATTAGTATTATTGCTATTATTATTGTTATCATCCTTGTTCTTGTTGCTTTCATTTCCATGCTTATTATTATATTTATTATTATTATTATTATCACTATTATTATTATTATTATTATTATTATTTGTGCATACCGTTGCTTATTATTATTATTATTATTATTATTATTATTATTATTATTATTATTATTATTATTATTATTATTACTATTATTATTGTTACTATTTTTATTGTTGTAATGTTTGTGTTTATATTTGTCGTTGCCATTATGTTGTTGTTGTTGTTGTTGTTGTTATTATTATTATTATTATTATTTTTATTTATCCTCATTATTATTATTATCATTATTATTGCTATTTTATTTATTATCGGTATCCTCATTATTATTATTATTATCATTATCATTATTATTGCTATTTTATTTATTATCGGTATAATTGAGTCATATTAATACTATAGTTATTAATGCCATTTGATTTATGTCCAATTTCATATTATTTATTATTATGAGTATTTGTTACTATTAGTTATTATTATTATCATTATTATTTATTATATTTTGCATTTGTCTGATTAATTTACCTAGAATTATTACTAATATTTCGACATTATTTTTGTCTGAGATTTATATTTGGGTTGCACTGTGTGAGCTTTCTCTTAGCTCCCCTGTTGGGTCACAACGCATGGACAGACACCCCGGTTTGGTGAGACCCTTCCAACCCTCTTTTTATGTGTCCTGTATTTATCTGTAAATGTTTATTTCATTCATGCACGCGTGCGATAAAAAATCACAAAAATATTTCTATAATTAAATTGGTTTCTCTTACTAATAAAATTGGGACCAATGTCCCTTGTTTTAGCCCAACAATAAAAATATTACAATTAAAACGAAGAGTCAATTTTCTCCAAAAATGGGATCACTCATCCCCGTTTTCATCAAACAATCAAAACGGCTCTTCGAAACCTCTTTAAATAAACACGAAGGAACCAATGTTCCTAGACCTTCAATAAGCACGAAGGAACCAATGTTCCTAAAAATGAATGCCCCGATTTATGTATGTCTTTCTTTAATGTTTGATTTTGTTTGATTGTTTTTTAAATTTATGTTCATCTCCTTTTGGGCCCTTGCAAATTAATTTTGGGGCAATGCTATTTAGTTTTGGGGATTGTATTTCGTCCTCGCCTAGATTTTAATCTTCTTTTATTGGGGTTGTATTCCACCCCAAGTTTCTCATGTATTTGTGTGCTTGCATGTTTACCGCTTTCCCTTAGTTACTTCATTTACCGCTTTCTTTATCGCTTTCCTTTATTTTCTTTACGTGCTTTTTTTGTGCGCCTTTAATTTAAATGCATTGATCGTGTGAGAATAGGGGTAGAATTTTAAGAAATTAAAGAATCATTTATAATTGACCAAAACATGAATAAGAGGGGAGTTCCGAACACCAATCTCTAGTCTTGACCAATAAGAGGTTAGAGACCTTTCCCAATTCCTTGTGAATTGGGTGGCGACTCCATGATACCTCAATGGTGCCATGGGGCTAGATCTTCCTTTCCAATGTTCTATTGGGAAGGAAGCATCCAAGATGTCTCATGACGCCCATGATCAAAAGACGCAAACCAGTCCCTCGAATCCTAAAATGGATTCACGCGAGGGCCCTTGTTGGGTTCGGCGTGCGTCACATATACCCACACTTTTACGTACATATCTATGTTTCATATTTTTAGACACGTATTAATTAAATTTCGAAAGCTTATAACCAAGTTTGGGTTCAAACTGATGTGAAAAGCTCATGTTCAGGTGCTGAAAAATCCAAAGTACAGGGACTAAAATGTAATTTGACATGAAAATGACAATGTAAGGACTAATATGTAATTTATGAAGTGTGAATTAAATGTGAAAAATAAGTGAACTAGTGGCATTTTTGTTAATAACATTAAAAGAGGGACAAAAATGTAATTTGTCCTGAAATTGATAAAATAGAGATTAAACAGTAATTTGTATATGAAAAGATAGATTAAATGAATAAGAATGATAAAATGGATGACTAAATTCAATGTAAAAGCTTAAGATGAATTAATATATAACATGAAAATGAAAGTAAAAGTTCAAGGACCAAACTGTAATTTACACGTTAAAAATTTAGAGAAATGTTAAAAGAATACCATTATTGTGAAAATGGTAAAACATATGAATAAATGATTAAATGTATAAAGTGATAGTCAAATGAGGACTAGAATGAGAGTTTGGGGACTAAAATGAAAGTCTAAGGACTAAATGGAAAATTAGTATGCCATCAAGTAAATAAAGGCATATTTGTAATTAAATGGAAACCAAATGGCAAAGAGGTAGTTTAAGTGAATGTAAAGGTAATTTGACAAGTTTTTAATAAGTCAGGGGCTAAATTGTAAATTGCCCATAATAAGGTTAAATGAAAGATTATAGTGTAACATGACACCAAGTGTAGTTCTAGTGAGTGATTTAAATGAACTTAAGAAAGTAATTAAGTATGGAGTGATTTGTACATGTGCGTGCATAAGCTTGAATTGGAAATTATTAGATTCGTAATCACTACTGAGCAAATTTAATGCTCAGCATGTAGTTTGTTTGACTACATGTAGGTACCGAGTAAGGCGTCTGCGGAGCAGGCAGACTATCGACTTGTGGATCGGACTGGACCGTGAATTGAAGATAAGCATAATATGTGTATAGTTACTAGAATGTATGTAAACATTTTGTATCATTGGAATAGTTATATGAAATGATAAATATTATTGTATTGGATTAGTTATATGAATTGAACTGGAATGTATATTAAGATATACTTGTTGTGCCCCTGAGTTGGGCTGTGTATTGTCTGAATTGCAGGTTTCGGGTAGTCAATATTATAGATGTTATGCTACCCAATTTTGATCGAATGAATAACGTTAATGGCATGTATCTGTGTAATGGTTTAGCATTGAATATGTATTGAGTATTATGATGAATATTATAGACTATTGAATAACATGATAAGTTAAATGTAATGTCTGAACTGGATGGAATGAGAATTGTTAGTAATTTGTGGAGTTAAAAAGATAAATGATTATATGAATTAAAGAATAAATGATCTTATAAGTTAAAAAAAAAAACTTTACCGCATTTGTCATAGGCATCGATTAGACATTAGTGCAGTGGCACCTGATATCCGTACCAATTGCGGGTATGGGGCATCACATGAACGACTTGTTAGGCTGCTCTCTAGTACAGCCTGCTCAGGCACCCCTCCACACACACTCACTTGCACGACATCAGCATACAGTAGCCCAAGTGACCAGGAGATCCCATCCTTATGGTAATCCAGGGCATCTACATCTAGAGTACCACCACCACCAGAGCCCGCGGTTCCTCTTTCTAATAGCTTCGAGCAGAGGATGGAAGCACTCATATGCCATAGCATGACTAAATGGGAGACCCTTATTGAGTAGAGGGTAGCTAGGATGGAGGCACGCTTAGACGAGAGGATGACAAGGATGGGAGCACGCCTAGAGGAGGCATTACAGGCGAGACTTGTTGCAGCTGGGCAACGTTTTGATGATGCACTACAAGTAGTTGATGAATTGGTGACCATGGTGAGGCATAAGGTAGAGAGGCTAGATGAGGCTATTCCTAGCATGACGCAGACGTTGATTGACAGGCACAAGGAGATGGATACCCGTGTCTCAGGATTGACCAACGGCCTTATGGGGTACTTGGAACTGCATACACAATCCACCGACCTAAGATCTAGCTTCAACCAGCTGATTGGAATCATTGAGACCTCTATACTCGAGTTCGAGTTTCGTCCACTGTAGCCACCAAGATAGCCTACGGCACAATGCTAGTCTAGGCATTAGCCATCATCATCTCGACCTTCCTCATCTTGGGATCATGCACCTCATCCACCAGATTCACCGCCAGCATCAGCTACAGATTATCCCCCCTTATAGCTTATTGTTTTCAGGGAGTTTTATTTTGACTTTTACAAAAGTCTTATTTTGTTTGTATAGTCCTTTTAAAAATATTTTTATTCGCACATTTATTCTTTTGTTTGTCGAATTTGTGAATGTAATCTGAATAACCTTATAAAAATATATATAATTTGAAAAACCCCATAAAAAGGAACAAATAAAAACAATAAGTAGAATAATAGTTAATTCATGCATTAACGAGATCAATTGAAATGGCCAATTAGTAATTGTTTCAACCCACAGGTAAACAGCTACATTGCTCGGTTCTTTAATGCAAAACAATTAGTTGCAAAGAATCGTGCAAACCCATACCAAAGACGACACTCTGAAGAATAGACATACTCATGCGCACCATGCTAAGGGCAATCAGAGGAGAGCAGCTCTTTTTGCACATCTAATACATGTCAAACACTGGACAGTCAGATCAAGATGAAGTCCACATATGATAAAATCATGAAAACCCATAAAATGAGGCAAATCATTCAGCTCATCAAACCAGTTCAGTGTCCTTCAGGAAGCATCCAACCTTCAGGGGGCAATTAACACGCCAAAGTCCTTTCAATAGGCACAATTATCGAGTGGAATTTCCATAAATTCTGTAATCTTTTGAGAGACACCCGTCAGTCGAAAATCTGTAGAATAGGGTCGGTTTTTGCAGTGGTCATTTAATGAGGGAGATTTTGATTCCCTTATCGGATCTGAAAAGGTTGCAAGTGGGTTAGCCCACTTTAAAAGCGGGTGAGAAAATTAGATTTGGTAGTTTTTTTTTTTATTTTTCTAGAATTTGCTGGAAAAAGAGAAAGAAAGAGAGAGAGAACAAAGAAAATAAGGAAAATAGAGAAAAAGAGAAAGAAAATGGGAATTCTTCTTCATCGAATTTCTTGGGTTCTTTCATTGATTTCTTAAGCAAACACACTTTGGGATAGAAAATTAATTTTTAAACTCAAATGCTTCATTTTCCATTAAAACACAATAAAGGCTTTTTTAAAGATAGGAAAATAGAGCATCCTGATTTTAATTCCAAAAGTGAAATCCAAAGGAGATTGCAAGCTTATTTTCAGGCTTTAAAGATCATAAACAATCTAAGGGTAATATTCTGGACTTGACCTCTTATTTCTAACATCGTTTAAGTATTATGTGATTCCTCAGGGCATTTGTCTCCAACATGCAGTTTTTTTTATTAGTCTAAATGTGTTTCTAAAGCTTTAGAAACAATCCTGATGTATTTCTAGGCTTTAAAATGCATTATTTTTGGTGTTGGAATGAAAATGGTTTAAAGGATAGGCTTTAATGGATTTTCCCTCTATCTTTTGTGTTCTACATGTGATAGATAGGAAGACGGGTTGAGAGATGCTTGTTGCTTATAGTGAACGATGGGACGTAACACGACCCTTTCTTCCCGTCCGTCGCTCCTCCTTTCGCCCGTCTCTCTTGTTTTGTGTCCGTTTATGGGCCTCATTTTGGCCATTTTCAAGTGTGTTTTTTATGTCTTTTTTATTTTCAAATCATATTTGCATGTCTATGTTCGTTTTTCATATTCCTCCCTTGTTACATATTTGTTTTATGCTCTGATTTATCCTTATCTTGCATTTGTCATTCCAAAATGTGTTTATTCATTTAAGGGTTTTATTTTTTTTTAAATGTTTGCCTTTTATTAATAATTATTAAATACTAAATTATCTGTTTCTACTTGTCTTTATGGACTAAAATACCCTTTTGTATGCATGAGAGCACTCCCACGAGTCGACACCAAGAGACTAGAATGCATAAAATAACTAAGGGGAATCAGTAATTTCTGTTGTACTTTAACTTCATTTTGTTTGCTTTTATTTTGAATTATAATAATAAAGGTTTTTCAACCACATTAAAAAGAACCGCCACACAAAATGATTTTATATGAATAAAATAGGACTTTTCAAAATGTAATGGACAGATGCCCAATTTTCTATCCTAAAAAAATGGTATTTAAAATGAATGGTTCTTATTTTCTCAAAATGGAATCACTCACCCCAGTTTTCTCAAAAGTCATCCAAGAACTCCTCATTTTCATAAAATATGCACACGAAAACCAATGTTCCCACTCAAATGAATTCCCTGTTTTATGTATGTTCGCTTTTACTTTTTAGTAGGATAATTTCACTTTATTTTGGATTATTGTAATTAATTATATTTACAGCTTTCTTTACATGCTTGAGTGTGCTTTTAATTTATTTACATAACCCATGTGAGAAAAAAAATAAAGAGTTAATTCTAAAAACTCATTTATACACTTAACTAGGGTATAAGTAAGAATAATGTCCTGAACGCTCTCTGGTTTAGGCTTCATAAGGTTAGATTTTCTTTCCAAATGTTCTATTAGGTGACGACTCCATAATACCTACCTCTTGGTGCCCACATAGATGCTCTTGTAGGTTGATAGTCAACAATGGATTTGGGACGCCCCTCTCTATTGTGAAGCAACCAATCTTCACAAGTTTAAAATGAACCTCACATCCATTCTCGAGTCATAAAAGCGGACTTTCTGGGATGCATATAGGGTTCGTACGCATCACACCCGTGCATAGAGTGAGTGAATATGTCAACTTAACATGTAATATGTTGCACGATCTGGTATGTTTATGTAGTCAATATATTTGTTTTGGTTATCTTATGATTAAGTCAAGTTACAATGGTCAATTATTATTAAGGTTGTTCTTTTAAGATAAAGTTATTGTTTTAGTGATAGTGATAATTAATATCTGTATGAACATAATGATTGTGATCGTGAATACATAATTGAAACCATTAACAAAGGATAATGTATGTATACAAGTAAACCAAATATATTTGTAACTTCAAAAAACTTAAGTAATGTGTAAAAGGTAATTACAAAAACCATAACGTAAAGTATGTTTTGTACAAGTAAAGCAAAAAGATAGATATCTCCCTGAAAAAGATCGCCTCAAAGTGGCCTATAACCTGATGATCGAGGATGGTATCCAAGTGATCATAAAGTGTAACTCGAAGATGCTAGAGGAACTAAAGGTTAGAAATCTGAAAAGTTAGCGGAGACTGGCGAAATCAGGTGGTTGCACTATAAGAAAATCAGCTTTTCTCGACTGAAATTTAGCGAGGAAAAATTTTTTGTCGCCAAAAAAGGAGGCAAATATTCCCTCAATTTTTTGCTACGAAAATTATCTACGAAATTTAAATTCCATCGCTAATTTTTAGCGACGAAAAATAATTCATCGCTAAAAGAGGAGGGAAATTTGCCCTACCTATTTCTACAAAAATTAGCAACGGAATTTAATTTCGGTTGCTAATTATCGATGGATAGTATTTTTGTTGGGAATTAGCGATGAAAATTAAATTCCATCGCTAAATACATATAAATATTTTCTGAATTTCACTTTTTAGCGACGAAAATGAATTTTCGTCGCTAAAAAGTTTATATATAAAAAAAATATTTTTGACTTTTTTTTTCTCTCTTCCCCTATCTCTCCCTTCCTCCTTCCCTCTCTCCCTTATAGATTGGGCCTCCCCACCTTAGCACCGTTCCTCGCTCCCCCCTTCCCTCCAGCGCAGATCGACCGCTCAAGGCTCCCCTCTCTATCCTCGTGCTCATCTATCCCCTCCCCGCTCCTCTCCTTCTCTCCTCCCGCTCACCGCTAGTCGCCCTTGCCGAATCTGCTCCCCTACCGTTGCACCCTCCCTCGCCCGCCCCTTCCCTCCATCGCGCACATCCCGTTGCCCTGCGTCGGCACCCTCAAATTTGAAGACAAGGTTCTTCATTCTTTTTATTTTTTTTTAGTTTTTTCTCATTAATTTCTTTCATTTCTCACTTTATTATTTTGGATTTATGTTATTTAGGTTTATTTTTCAGTCTCTATTGTAAAAAGAAAACAAGAAAAAGGACACGTGCCTTGGTACTACTACTCATATTCAATCTCAAGGAATTATAAAGGGTGAAATTTTGATTTCCAAGGATGGAGATTATGAAGAACAACACAAAATGAGTCCAAGAGTTGGTGAACCTAAATTCTTAAATGGAATTCTCCAGCGCCTTCCAACCAATGCCAACCACGGTAAGCCCCTATTAAACGAGGTAATTATGATGCGCGCCGAATCCCGGGTCGGCCCGAACGCCCGCCTTTAGGGCGATCGAAAGAGGTTCATAAAACTTGTAAGAAATTACAAGTGCGTCCATTTTGGGCAACAAGGAGGTTTCTTGGAGTCGCCACCCAATAGAACATTGGAAAAGGTCGTCTAGCCTCAGTGAGCCTAAGACAGCGCTGCTATGTCCATTTTGGGCAAGCAGAGGGGTCTTGGAGGCCCCATCCTAATAGAACATTAGGATGGCCCTCTCGCCTGTGGAGCCTAGGACTATACAAGTTAAAGCCTTTTTACGGGACACAAGAGGTGTTTTGGAAGTCACATTCCAATGAAACATTGAAATGGTCCTCTCGCCTCGTTGAGCCCAAAGACCAGAGATAGTTCGGGACTTCTCATTTATTCATACCTTGATTAAATTAAAATTGAGTTTTGAATTTAAGTTTTCATCCCTTTTCTCATACGTTTTAATGCAATAATTAGAGCGCAACTTGGTCATTCAATGAAAGCATACTTAAAATAAAGTGCATAAAAATAAATTACAACAAAATTAGGGGCGGAATACAACCCCCATTGTAAAATAAGTGTAAGTCATGCATAAAACGAGGTATTTATTAAGGATGAGGACATTGGTCCTCGCATGCATAGTTGAAAAAAATAATTTTAAAGTGATAATTTATGTAGATGAAAAAAGCTAGGACATTGGTCCCATTTTGTTAGAAAAATTCAATTTATTAATACAAAACTTTATGCGACTTTTTAATTAACGTGCATGAAAATAAACGAATTTATTACAAATTACATATTAAATAATAAAAGCAAATAAAAGTAAAATAATACTAAAAATGCTAAAAATATAAACTCCACCAAAATGGTGTCTCCAAACTTCCATGGGCTTCCACTCGGCATTGGAAAACTCACACATGAAAAATTAATGTTGAAATAAAAACACAAATAAAGATGATGTTAGTAATGAAAATGAGTTAAACATGTAACATGTAAAAAAATGAATTAAAATAAATAAAACAACATGCATGACAAATTAATTAGATGGCATAATAATAAAAAAATAACTTAACACATGAACAATTAAACATGCATAAATAATAAAAAATAACAATAATAATGAAATTCAACATGCATGAAAACATGAAAATAATGATGATGATGACAACAATAACAAATTATAATAGTAAACAAAACTAATAAAAATAATAATAGTGATGGTAGTAATGATAAATAATAATAATAATAATAATAATAATAATAATAATAATAATAATAATAATAATAATAATAATAATAATAATACTAATAATAATAATAATAACACTAATCACAATAATAATAATGATAGTAATAATGACAAATAATATCAAAGAATATGAACAATCCAATTAAATATGGATGAATAAAATGAAAATAAAATAAGCCAATTATGCTAAAACATGTTTAATGATAATAATAATAATATATATGAACAAAAATGATGACAATAATATGAACATGAACAATTAAATAAGAAATAAGAATAAGAAATAATAATATGAATAATTAAATAAAAGATTAAAAATAAGAAATAATAATATGAACAATTAAATAAACATGCAAGAAATAAAAGTAAAATAAATAATAGATCTAAAAGAATTTACATGATAGCTAACTAATTGTAAACAAAAATAAATTGAAAATTAAAAGTTGAGCCAAAAATGTTTACCCTCAAATTTGATATGATGAATGAAGTTGGATGATAATTCCTTACTTTGATTTAATAAAAATATAATATAATGAAATTTTATCCCAAAAATAAATAATTGATTTATTTATCTTAAAGAAAAATTATGAAAAACAAAGAAGTAAAAAAATTTACAAGAACAAATAATTTATTTATTTGTATCAAGAATTAAATTAAAAAATCAAATTATAACACTTGGAGACTTTTCTTGAAGAAGAAAAAAAAATAAGAAGAAAAAAAGAAGAAGAAGAAGAATAGAGAAAACAATATTTTTCTTAAGAAAAATCGCTCCCCGCCCCCCTCCCCCCAAAATTCTCTCTAAAAATGATTTTATAATCCCCAAAAAATTCAGATTTTTAATAAAAAAATTAAATTAATTTAACTCACATTAAACCCAAAAAACTGAATAATTTGAAGAGTTTAGAAGATAAAAGGTTTTTAGAATTAAATTATGCAAAAAAATGAGTTAAAAACACTAAAAAATGAAGAAAAATGGATTGGGGGCTGATCGGCCATGCACGGGCGCGCACAGGGGCGAGCTACGCCCGGCGCATCGCACGCGCCCGCCCAACGCGCTGCCGCAGCTCGGCACTCGCGATGTTTCGATTTTTTTTTCTAAAACACAATAATTTCAAAACATACCCTTTTTGTCTCAAAAATAATTTTTAAAACATTTAAAAAATTTTTTAAAATACATTTTTATTTATTTCTAATAAACCAATTTGACAAGAAAATCATCACTTTCAACTTTCATTCTTTTTGCCTATAAATAGGCACACTTAATTTCATCATTGGGTAATCCTGATCTAGGCTGCTTGGGACCCAGTGTCTACAGTTGCCCCCAGTTTTGGGAAAACTATTGCATTAGTGTCTAGGTGAGCCTAAACTCAGAAAAGGGAAAGAAGCGTGTACCTGAGGCGACCGTCTTTCCGGACTGGATGATGTTGTTATGATGGTTGTCGCCAGCTTGTCGACGTGTCGTCCATTGTTGAAGCGGTAGTGCAGTGATCGTGCTAACCCTCTGTGGAGTGGTAGTGCCATCATCGTGCTAACTCTTCTGAGATGTGAAGCGGTAGTGCCGTGGTCGTGCTAACCCTCTGTGGAGTGGTAGTGCTGCCATCATGCTAACCCTTCTGAAGTGGTAGTGCCGTGGTCGTGCCAACCTTCTGTAGAATGGTAGTGCCGTCATCGTGCTAACTCTTCTGAGATGTGAAGCGGTAGTGCTGTGGTCATGCTAACCCTCCGTGGGGTGGTAGTGTTACCATCATGCTAACCCTTCTAAAGTGGTAGTGTCATGGTCGTGCCAACCTTCCGTAGAATGGTAGTGCCACCATCGTGCTAACCCTTCTAAGTTGGTGAAATGGTAGTGCCGTGATCGTGCTAACCCTCCGTGGAGTGGTAGTGCCGTCATCGTGCTAACCCTTCTGAAGTGGTAGTGCCGTGGTCGTGCTAACCTTTCGTGGAGTGGTAGTGCCGCCATCGTGCTAACCCTTTTGAGATTGTGAAGCGGTAGTGCCGTGATCGTGCTAACCCTTTTGAAGTGGTAGTGCCGTGGTCGTGCTAACCTTCCGTAGAATGGTAGTGCCGCCATCGTGCTAACCCTTCTGAGTTGGTGAAGTGGTAGTGCCGTGATCGTGCTAACCCTCCGTGGAGTGGTAGTGCCGTTATCGTGCTAACCCTTCTAAAGTGGTAATGCCGTGGTCGTGCTAACCCTTCTGAGTTGGTGAAGTGGTATTGCCGTGATCGTGCTAACCCTTCGGGGAGTGGAAGTGCCGTCATCGTGCTGACCCTTCTGAAGTGGTAGTGCCGTGGTCATGCTAACCTTCCGTAGAATGGTAGTGCCGCTATCGTGCTAACCCTTCTGAGATTTGAAGTGGTGCTGTCTATGAGCCCTTTGGTTGATTGCCCCCTTAGAGGTCTTTGGTTGATTGCCCCCTGAGAGGTCTTTGGTTGATGCTTTGATTGATACTTGAATCGATGTCTGGATTGATGTTTTGATTGATGTTGTCTTTGGTTGGTGCTTGGATTGATGCTTGAATCGATGTCTGGAATGATGTTTTGACTGATGTCGTTTTTGGTTGGTTACCCCCTGAGAGGTCTTTGGTTGATGCTTGGATTGATGCTTGAACTGATGTCATCACTCGCCTTTTGCCGGTGTCCACATCGAATCTCTCTTACTGCACAAATTGAAAAACCAAATATGCAGGAAAAATAGTGATCATGTACGTGAAATGCATGAGTTATGCAGAAATGCAGGATAAGAATTCAACTTAGTGGACTTAGAGATGCAGCCGGGCTAGCTGCAATTATGATAGGATCGATCCTTTTGAAGCTGCTTTTGAATTTCATTTCTTTGGAATTGTGAGGTTCTCATCTGATACCTGTAGTCATTTTTTGACGGTAATACGTCCCTTAACAAGAAATGCGTCCTTTGCAGATTTTCACATAACCCTATGCCTTATTTTTGCTTGGAATGGACCCAAACCAATCCAGCGGCTTTTTCTTTTTTTGAAGGATAGACTATCTGTTTCCAGGTTTTCACCCTATCCTTTTGCCTAACTTTTGCTTAGAGCGCCAATTACGGTTTTCATCTCTAACGGCCTTTTTTTTTTTTTGCAGATTGCTGAAGCTATTGCCAAAAATCTTTCAGGCATGATCGGCATGTGCTTACACCCATATCAAAGTTGTATGAGCTTGATTCTTATCATGAAGGTGCTGTAGAATTGATTTCATAGATGATAGCAGGATGAATCAGCTGAAGCGCTTGAGTGGTGAGAGTAGCGGAGGGTAGACAGTATGTAACGCCCTATACCCGCAATTGGTACGGATATCGGGTGTCACGGTACTATTATCTAATCGATACTTATGACAAATACGGTAAATTTTGTTTTCTTACTTAACTTATAAACTTATCGAATCATTTATCCTTTTACAATTTCATGTCACTATTACATTTCATTCGATCCCATCCAAACATTACCCTTAACTTATCATGTCATTCGATAGCCTATAAAATTCATCATGATATTCAATACATAATCAATGCTAAACCATTACACATATACATGCCACTAATACTATTCATTGGATTCAAAATTCGGCAGCATATCTGCAATTCAAACAATACATAGCCCAACTCAGGGGCACAACATATATAGCTTATTTAGACTCTAACTAATACATGTAACTAATCCAAATACCATAACATTTATCTTTACATATACCTGTTCTCATAACATATAGCCTTGACATATATTCAAGTAACAACAAACAAAACGTTCTTATCTTTAATCTACCCGTCCAGACTGATCTCAAATCTGTTAGGTCGCCTGCTCCACAGACGCTCCACCTGGTACCTACACGCAGTCAAACAACTACGTACTGAGCATTAAATATGTAGTGTGTAATATGGATATGTAAATGTTATAGGCTACCGAATGACATGATAAGTTAAGTGTAATGTTTGGATTGGATCGAGTGAAATGTAATAGTGACATGAAATTGTAAAAGGATAAATGATTCGATAAGTTCATAAGTTAGAAAAAAAATATTTACTGCATTTGTCATAAGTATCGATTAGTCAGTAATGTCGTGACATCTTATAGCCGTACCATTTACGGGTATGGGGTGTTACATTTAGTGGTATCAGAGCAAGTTTAGGCGATTCTAAGATTGGAGTGGGATAAGTGATTGGATTAAGTTCATATACATGCTAATTAAGGAAAATGATTTTAATAGTGCATAGTTAGACCAGGATATTCTAATGAGAAATTCTGGAAGTCATAGTGTATTGTTGAATAAAGTGTATAGAAACCGTCCTTTCAGTGAATTTGATGTCACTGTAAAGATGGACTGAGGATGACATTAGGTTAGGATTGTGCCAGAATGCAAACGATTTGTAACTCAAATTTGGAGTTCTTGTTTCTGGAGAAAGATTTTATGATATATGTAATGACATTCTGAGGAATGATTTATACTGTATAATAATGGGAAGTGGCATATTGTAACAATGACAGTTGATGCTGATTTAGAAAATAGCATCTTTGACTGTGACTTTAGTGAATTTCGAGGATGAAATTTCTTTTAGTGGGGGAGAATTGTAATGGCCCCAATACCGGGTTAGCCGAAAATAGTATTTCCTGATAGTGAATAGTGAGACCGGGGTGAATAGTACTTCCCGGAGTCGAAAAATATTTTATTTGATTAATGGAAAATATAAGTTACAATAAGTTCGAGATTAAAATTTGGACTGAAATCGAGATCAAATAGGGTTTCAAAAGTCAGAAATAAGAAAAAGTAGCAGCTCCGATATGAATAGTAACTAGGTTGATTGGGAGTTTGACCGAACCGTAGAGAGTGCTACGGACTTCAGAAAAATAATCTGAGAATATGGACGTACTCGTATTGATGAGTAGAATCATATGGTAATGAAAAATTTAATTTTGGTGACACTGAAAAATTAGGTTATCGGACT
The DNA here is from genome assembly GCA_947683425.1 of Excoecaria cochinchinensis. Lineage (NCBI taxonomy): Eukaryota > Viridiplantae > Streptophyta > Magnoliopsida > Malpighiales > Euphorbiaceae > Excoecaria > Excoecaria cochinchinensis. The sequence goes on along the minus strand of CANTUQ010000002.1, from coordinate 5,903,904 downwards.
GGTACATAATTACCAGACCGAGAAATGATTTTCGATTGACCCCAAAATATTATTGGAGTCTAATGAATATGTGTTAAAAATTATAGAGTCATTTTTATGAGGAATTGACCTTAGAAAGTAAGGAAAAATATATGATTTCGGTTTGAATAGTACTCGATTGACCAGAGGTTTGACCGAGACTTTAAAAATAGCAGTAATGTCCAAAAATTTCAGGAATTTCCAGATAGGCTCTAAATTATATGTAGAATTTTTGGTAGTAAAACGGGAATTTTTTGAGAACATTGATAATTATTGATCTGGACCGATTTGATTGAACCGGACCGAAAATGAACTCTGATTGAAGTGAAATTTTGTATACATCCTAGTTTTGGTATGATATGAATTATGAAATCAAATTTGAAGTGATTTGAAGTTAGGAAGTGAGAAAACCATAGAAAAGTGCATTTTGGGCTTAAATGACTAAATAGGTTTATGTGGTTGGACCATTGGTTGAACCAATTTAATGCCACTATGAATAGCATTAAATTGGTAGTTGGGCAGGTGTCTCTCCCTTATCTCCTCCAGCTTTCTCCTTTCTTTGGTGGCCGAAGTCACTCCCTCTCTCTTTTCTCTCATTTTTCTTCATGTTATGCTTGATTTCCTTCAAAATTCAAGCATTCAAAAATTAATTCAGCATCTCCTTGTGATCATAGCAGCCTCTAGTGTCATTTGGTGGATTAAAATATAAGAAAATCAAGGATTCAAGGTTATGTCTTCAAATTGGAGGTAAGAGAAATAATTTGATTTAATAGTTTTAATTGAGAGATTATGATGTATTAAGAGTGTTTATGAATTTTATTGCATAAAAGAAGAGAATTGATGAATGTTTTATTTCCTTGTGTATTCGGCCATGGAGGAGAATTTGGGGGAAAAAGAGTTTTTCAAGGGTAAAGCTAAGAAAAAGGAAGCTTGAGGAGGGTTAAGCATGAAATTGAGGTTTGTGATTACCTAATCTAATTATTTTCATGTGAATAATTAGGGTTTGTATTATGACTAAATAGTGATTTTGTGAAAATGCATGTGTTATTATGATTGAAGTGATAATTGAGGTTAAAGAGGCTAAATAAGTCAATTAGGATGATTAATTTGAAAGCAATCCAAGTGTAAGGCTTGGACATAATGGACCACAATGGTATGTTTAAGTATATTAAGGTATACTTAATGATTAAGTGAAATTAAATGGTATGGATATGTAAATTGGAGCTTAATCTTGTGAAATGAGATATAAATAGATGAAAAGAAAATTGTTAGGGTATAAAATTAGTACCGGCCGAATGGCGTAAGTGGAAGAATATGATATATATGTTATATGAAACGTAAAATTAATAAATGAATGAATTAGAAGTAAAATGGAGGGTTAAATGAAAAGAAATGCATGAAAAGAAAAAATTATTGATTTAAGTGAAATTTATGTTAAATGTAGACTTAATTGCGTATAAGCTTAGAAAAAGGACTGAGAGTTCTTAATATGATAATTAAAATGCTAAAATGGAATTAAAAGTAATTGTAAGGTAAAGTGCCTTCCTTGGCCGAATGAACCCTTAGTATATACTAAAGTGTAACTTGTGTGTAATCAAATATTAATGGCTTAAAATAAAATTAGACATGAAAAGAAGTGTCCATAAATTTATTTGGAATTTATGGAAATTATATGAATATTTTTGGGTATGATATTCCATTACGCTCAATGTGAAAATAATGAAATGCAGTGAAATAATTGGAAGTGAAATGATATGAATTGAATTTATAACTATTTAATGGCTTTCGTATACTTATTATATGGAAATAAGTATATGACAAGAATTGTGCCTAATTGATCAAAATAGTGATCGATTAGGATATTGAAATGATAATGCAGTGAAAAAAATGAAAATGAAGTGACTGAAATGAAAATGAAAATGTTAAAGTATGAAAATGTACTGATAAATCATATATTATACGTCACATGTCATATATAATAAGAAAGTGTTAACGGAACGAAAGTGGATTTAAAAGTCTATTTGAAAAGATAAATTTTGTTAAATGTGAAAGTTTTGCCCTTAATGGTCTGGCGGTTTAATCTAGTCTAGGATATGTTTGCCTAGCCATAGGGACACCATTGATACCGCGGTGCAAGTCATGGAGACTTGCTTTGCTATGACAGATTCGCGATGGTCTCTCATAGCCCTCTGTTATATGTCATACGTCACACGTCATACGTTATATGTTACATGATGGAGTGATTCTTCGGGATCATTCCCTAGTGGATTGCAGTGGGACTTTGGGGCCCACGTCCCGTATATCCAGTTTGCAGATTGTCTGCCGGGATTGTACTAGGGGTATAAAAGTGATATGATTGCAAAATGTTTGAAAGTGCAAAAAGTAAAATGATCAAATGAAATATGACATGAGTGTAATATGACATAATGTAAAATGCAAAGGCATGATACGATAAAATGTAAAATGATAAAAAGTAATACGATGTAAAGTAAAATGACATAACGTAACATGTAAAAGATATAAGTATAAAAGCCTAATGTGAAAGTATAACTTGAAAGCTATAGTATAACATGGTATAATATGTAAAAGTATAAAATGTAAAAGCATAATACGCCAAAGTATAACATGTAACAAGCCATAATGTAATATGCCATAATATGTAAAACATATAATGAATAAAAGCATAATGTATAAAAAGCCTAAGTGTAATAAGCAGAATCATAAAATGATATGATTCTGTTAAAAGTAAAATGACATGAAAATGTGAAAAGTAACATAAAAATAAGAAGTTATATGGAAAAGGACTTAAGTAAAAGAAAGTAAAAAGTTTGGGGTAAAAACGTAATTTATCCAAATCATAAGCCAAACGGGTCATAGTGATGAAATGACCTGAAAATGCAAAAGATATAGTGAACATGAAAATTTAAATGATAAGGGACTCATATGAAAGAAAATAAAAGTTTAAGGACCAAAACATAATTTACCGCAAAAACAATTAGTCGTGAGTCTGATTGGCAAATTATAAGCTAAGAAGTGAATAAATATGAAAATGTAGTGAATAAATGATAAAATTGTACTTAAAGGTTAAATGAAGGACTAAATTGTAATTTTGTCGAAAGTAGGGGCAAAATAGTAATTAAGTGTAAAAGTATACTAATAAGTAACATGTAAGTGAAAAGTGAAATTAATATGACAGTCCCGTGAAAAGTCCAAAGTTCAGGGACTAAAATGTAATTTGCCATGAAAATGACGAAACAAGGACTAATATGTAATTTGTAAGCCTAATAATGATGTTAAATGAAAAGAGAAATGAACTAGTGACATTTCCGTAAATAACGTCAAAAGAAGGGCAAAAATGTAAATTTGCTCTAAAATTGATAGTAATTTGTACATGAATTGATAAGTGAAATAAATAAGAATAATAAAATGAGTGATAATAGAGTTAAATGCAAAGTAAAAGCCTAGAATGAACTAATATGTAAAATGTATATGAAAGTAAAAGTTCAAGGACTAAACCGTAAATTTACACGTCAAATGTAGTAAAGTGTTAAAGGAATAGCAAAATATAATGATATGTGGTTAAATGAGTGAAGTGATATGCTATTAAGGACTAGAATGAAAGTCTGAGGACTAAATGGTAAATTGTACACTAAGTAAATAAATGTGAGGAAATTTACTTAGTGGCATACTTGTAGATAAATGGAAATTTAGTTAAAGGAAAGAGTTATATGATAAGTATTAAATAAGTTAGGGATCAATTTGTAATTTGCCAATAAGAAGGGCAAATAAAGGACTATAGTGTAAAATGGCACTAAGTGAAATTGTAGTGAGTGATTTAAATGGAAATTATTAGATTCGTAATCACCACTGAGCATATTTAATGCTCAGCACGTATTTTGTTTGACTGCGTGTAGGTACCAAGTGGAGCGTCTGCGGAGCAGGCAGACCATTGACTTGAAGGTCGGACTGGTTCGTTGGATTGAAGTCAAGAATAATATGTATATTGTTAGTCGAATGTAAATGAATACTAGGTAATATTAAAATAGTTATATGTAATGATAAATGCTATTGTATTGGGATAGCTTATATGGATTGACTTTTGAATGTGTATTAAGTTATTATTGTGGTGCCCCTGAGTTGGGCTGTATTTTGTTTGAATTGCAGGTTTTGGGTAGCTAACATTATAGTCGTTATGCTGCCGAATTTTGAATCTAATGAATAGTATTAGTGGCATGTATATATGTAATGGTTTAGCATTGAATATGTAGTGTGTAATATGGATATGTAAATGTTATAGGCTACCGAATGACATGATAAGTTAAGTGTAATGTTTGGATTGGATCGAGTGAAATGTAATAGTGACATGAAATTGTAAAAGGATAAATGATTCGATAAGTTCATAAGTTAGAAAAAAAAAATTTACTGCATTTGTCATAAGCATCGATTAGTCAGTAATGTTGTGACATTCGATAGCCGTACCATTTACGGGTATGGGGTGTTACACAGTAGATGACCTTGATCACACAAAGTGAACTGCTATGATCACATCAATATATCGTTGCATAAATGCATATGTTTCAATTCGATTTCATTAAACATGATCATTGTTTGACATTAATCTCAAAAAATACAAGACCTCATCTAATCTCGGGATAGATCTTGGAAGCATCAAACTCCTGTTATCAATCAGCTCTTTCGGGTTTTCATGATTGAAAATTTTCTCTCTGCCCTTAACTTTTGCCAGGATACTCTTTTTCTGAAGCAAATTCTAGATGCAACGTTGGGGACGAGACTAAACTCAAATGCATAAATGCACTTGTGGCTTCCCGCTTGAAGCTCAAGAAACACTATATGCCTCTTCTTACGTACCGAACCTTATTAGAAGGTCATCTCTGATAATTGGATAAGACTAAACCAAGAATCAAAAGGTCTTACTTTGGTTGTAACGTTAGGCTTAGGTAGATGGCTATCAAAGGAGGATCAAGTTGCTAGAGAAGAAATGGCCGTAATTTTTACTCGACTGATGGGAGACCATCCTCAGCTCAATTGCATACTATAAAGGGATTCTTGAATTTGGGTTTGATAATACTTTAGCTTATCAAGCTCAGAATAAAAATCAAGTTAAAGCGATTGCCACAGAAACTCATCAAGAGTTTTCTATCTTGAGCTGTACTTTTTCTTTTTCTTTTTTAACTCTCTTTTTCCTATTTTTTCCACTTTTCTCCTATCTTTTTCTTTTTTTTTTCATTGCTTTTTCTCCTATCTTTTTTCCTTTTTTTTTTCTTTTTTTCCTTTTTCTCTTTTCTCCCGAGCTCATGTCTTTGGCACATGACTAAATCCTATTCCCAAAGTGTAAACTCATCCTTATCAGGAAAATTTTTGATAACCCAAAGAATTGTTAAAACGTACATCCATCCCTTCTAGAGCGGCCATTCTTCTAAGGGGAGGCAAAAATTATTTTAGGCGACGGGTAGTTTTAACATGTGTAACAACAAAATTGGCACGCATTTAGCATATCTCCATAAAGGCTCAACGGGCTAGCAAGCTATTGCGAAATAAAGGTAAAAATAGTCATTTAGAGAGCTATACAAAGAAGGGCTGCCTAAATCATTTTCTAAGTTCCGTCTTATCCAGGGATCACTTTGATGGGTAATCAGAAAGGTTCTAGTGCTCTTAGTGAGTTTTCATCCAATCCCCTAATTGCATCTAGTTTTTTTTTTTCACTTTTACTTTTTCCTCTCTTCAGGAGTTATATCAGATGCTATTAAGATTTTCTTTGGATTTTCCAAAGTTCCGAGATTAAATGTGATCGTATGAATTGAATTAATATCAAAAAATGAATGCTCCGTGATCATGAGAAATGAAATCATAGAGAAACTATACAAATACACGAGATTGTTCATTTTATCGAAATTAGCAATACTGCAAATATTGTCATAAAAAGTGTTCTTGGAATAAAAAGCAACTAAAAACATCATCTTCTCTGATCACATTCATGGTGGGAAAATTGCATTATAGCCTGCCCTCTTCTTCTTGTCTCTTTTCTCAGGGTCAGTGATCTCCTTGGAATCAATAAGATCCTGAATTTTGTTCCTCAGAGTCCGAAAATAATCTGTTAGATGCTTGTGTGCTGATGGTAAGCGCAGTATTGATCCTCTCTATGCCCCGGCTTTCCTTGGTTCATGGCTGGCCTGGTTGGCAATGGTCTCAGCTTGCCTTCCTTTGTCAATTTCTCCAATACCCAAGATAGAGAGCGGCCCAAATTGGAGTAATACCTCTGAACCTGTCCAACCTTAGTGGCTGAAACCTCAGCCGTCTTACCACTCCTATGGTTACTGTTTCCTGCACTGCCTGGTTTGTACCCTGATTGGTTGCCATAGCCTTTCCCAGCAAAGTTATTTTGGGTCGCTTTCTTTGCTAGGTAAGCCCCCTCAGCTTCTACAGTAATGTCCTTAAAGGACTCATAATCTCTGAGCCCCTTAAAGCTGAGCAGGTCCCTTAAGTAAGGGCAAGAGTTCCTAATAAACAGCCTGATTTGGTCAGCAGTGTCAGGCTTTCTCTTCATCTCCATGACCCTATTTCTCCATCTTGTAAGGTACTCATGGAACGACTCAACATTCTTCTGCTGTAAAAGCTCGAGGTCCTTTAAGTTGACCTCCATTCTGGTACTGCAGTCGTACTGCTTCATGAATCCCTCAGTCAAAATGTCCCAATCTTCCTTGGACCTCCTATCTAACCCATGGTACCAGTCCACAGCCGGACCCACCAGACTAAGGTAGAAATATTCCACCTTCTATTTCTTGGTCAATCCTGTGCCTTTTATCACCAGGGTATACTGCTTAATGTATGCAGATGGGTCCGAAGTACCATCAAACTTCGGCAGCTCTGGCATTTTGAACCTTTAGGGCAATAGCTCTTCATCCCCTAAATCTCTATCTTCAGGGTTGATCCCTTTTCTGGCTGATAGCATGCGGGTGATTGCTTCAATCTGTTGCTTCAACCCTCTCATCGCCTCATCTTCTGCCCTGGGTGCTCTGGCCCCCACAAATTGAGGTGCTACTGCCTCTTTATCTTCCTCCTCCATCACAAAATCATTATTGGGATTGGGGATTATTGCCCTTCTTGGCTCAGCAGGCACAACAGCCATTAATAAGTTGGCAAGCAGCATTAACTACAACGGGGGCTTCTCTGCTAGCAGGTGTAACACCCCCTACCCATACGTAGGCGTACCCATCCTCAAGGAGTGAGAAGTCGTATGAGCCGGGTGTGTCACCAAGCAGATAAAGATACAAAGCATACATTGATACATAATAACCATACATCATTACGGGGAAATTAAAACCTTCATAAGCATCTGAATAATCCATCATTACAATAGCAAAATTCGTTACAATCATGTTCTGATCAAAAGCCAGAATAAAATAATTACATATCCCAAAAGTATATAAATGCGAAAGCTTTACAAAATAATGGTATAAAGATAGTTCCGATACAAAAGAATCAACATGCTATCAAAAATAAAGCCCTAACACTAATCCCTCTGTGTTGGCTTGACTGGCGACGACTCTCCCAAAAGAACACCATCCTCCTCACCTGAACGGATAAAACACCGTGCTAAGTGATAAACGCTTAGTGGGGAACACACAACAAAAGAGTGGACGGCCATTCACAATGGTCGTCAATGCCATACACATACAATATGACAAATGCAGATAATGATATCAGCTATATAATCATACTTGCATAATAAAGACATGCATTCAGAAGTTCACATCCCCATTCATTTACACTTTAGTTGATTTCTCATACTTATCATTATACGCATCCGAATACCATATTCTTGTAACCATATCAAAGCGAAACAAAACAAAAAGAGCACCTGTTGACTCACAATAGTGGATAACGAGTATACGGACAGTACCTTACGGGTACGAATCGAATACTGACAGTACCTTATGGGTACAAATCGAAAACCATTTCATTTTATCAATTACAAAACATTTTACTGAGGGGACCTTAAATAAGATCCAAATACTAAGGGGTTCCTGAGGAATCAAACGGGGACCTGATCGGGGTCCAAACGGAACTGAGGCTGCAGCTTAAGACTCTATTAGGCATGCCTAACTATCCACTTACTTGACTCTAGCAGGTTATGCATCATTCAAATCATGTTTCCAAGAGTAATATATAATTATACTCACATCCATATTAATGAATCATAAATAAGACATACATAACCCAATATCATTTAATAACTTATAACATGCAATATCATATACATTACTCATTATTTGGCTAAGTTAAAATACCCATTATATCATTTGCACATTAAAAACACATAAATGAGGACTAAAGAACTCAAAACAGAAGAAAGAGGATTGAAAAGGACCCAAATACGTTTGATAAAAATAGAAGGGACAGGGGCTAGAGGGGCACGAGTCGTGCTGAGGAGCACTACTCGTGCTCCTCAAATCTCCAGGAGCACGAGTCGTGCTTCCTGGAGACTTGAGGGGCACAAGTCATGCTGAGGAGCATGACTCGTGCCCCTCAAATCTCCAGGAGCACGAGTCATGCTTCCTGGAGATTTGAGGGGCACGAGTCATGCTGAGGAGCACAACTCGTGCTCCTACTCCCAACCAAGGGAGCGCGAGTTGTGCTCCCAGAGCACGACCCGTGCTCGGCTTCTAGCCAAGAGCACAACTCGTGCTCCTGCTCTCTCTTCTCGCTATGAAGAGATCATCCCTGATATCGCAATTTCTCAAAAACTCTAATGTCGTGAAAATTGCACAGATCCTAGAATTCCAGAAATCATCCTAACTTAAATCCAATTCAATCTTACCTGGAAATCAAGCTTCCCCAAGCATGCAAAAACCAACATAAATAATACAAAATCACTTCCTTATCAATTACCCATCCAAAATAGATATTAACTAAATCAGAACTTTGAAGTATCAGAACCCAGAAAATTAACACAGTAAGCTCATTCCAACGTAAATCTCATTCTTAAGGTTCCAATCCTCATGCATTAACCACCATCAAAACCCATTCATTCAAATCCCAACATGCAATATCAATACATCAATTCATCATTAAAAGGATCAAACAAAGCAAATACACAGTAGATAATCACACAGCAAAAACCCAGTAAATGCAATTTTCCCAAACCTGTAATCTTAGCTTCAATCACTTGGTTCCACTACTCCCAGCTATTTCCTTGCCCTTGGGATCGCGAGGAGGCTCAGCTAAGCACAACACATCAAACAACACCCAAAATACAAAACCTAAGTTAAATCTAAATCCAGAAATCAAGAAGAAGAAGATGAACAAAAGGGAAAACAAGATGGAAAATGCAATAACTTACCAAAGGAATGCAAGGAGATGATTAATCTTCCACCAACAAAACTTGAATCCACACTAGGGCTCTTAGAGAAAAGAAAAGGAAGAAGAAGATGAGGGAAGGGAAAAACGTGAAAGAAGAACATAATCTGTATTTTGCCCCTTTTCTTTCTTTTTCTTTTTCTTTTCTTTGCCCTAGCCATGTGTCACTTTCTTATTGGTGGAAACTAACCACTCACACCCAACAAGCATGCACTACACACACCCAATGCACTCCCCATTAATGCACACCCTATAATGGTATGAACACACACACATAATGCAATCCTAACATACTCACATCCTACCAAGGAGTGAGCAAAGCACACAACATAACTCACCTAAAATGCACTCTACTGCCATGCATGCACCCATACACTATTATTACGCATAAAACATGCAATATTCCCAAAATGCCCTTATGATATGCCGAACATATACAATTGCATGCACACACAAATGGGCTCATACTACTAGGGGGCAAACGGGGTGTGACAGCAGGTGGTTTAACTTGCCCCCCAGCATGAACCATCGGGGGCTGTGGAGCAACGGGTGGATGTGGAGCAGCTGGTGGTTGTGGAGTAGGAGGATGAGCAATTCTATTAGCCATAGCTCCCATCATTTCCAACATTTTTTGCTCAAAATCCTCTAACCTCCTAGCAAGGTCTTGAGTTGTTAAGGCTCCGATCTCTTCTGCCATTTGTGATTCTATGGATGACTCTTTGGTCGTTGAGGATGGCTCAGAATTCCAATCAGACACTAATTCTATCAATCCAAGAGGCAGATCTATCCTCACCAGCCGACCGTCAGAACCCCTAGTCCACTTAGGTGAATCTATGATGGCTGAAAGATTTAACTGTTAGGATGATGCATGAATGATATATACAATGCATGATCATGTTGATGCAGCATGGACAATCACATACAAGCAGATAGATCCTTCCAACCTTATCACTCCCACACACGAGGTAGTGTATTCTCTTTCCTAGGTGAGCTTGACCTATGGGTCAGCGGGGAACCCAATGGGTGCATATGGTGCGTGGTGGGAAACTAACAACATAATATCTCTTGCCTTATGTACATACATATGGATTTCGGCCTTTATGTATTCAAACATTTCAACCATATTAAGATGGGCTCACCGGGGCATGAAAGCCTTTGATAAAAGACCATTTAATTTGGTTGATTTTGTTCAATATATAATGGCCCCACATAGCAAGCATTGTATTAAGGAACATATCACCTAAGGAAAGTATTTATTGCCATTACATGAGCTTTAGTCATGGGTGGTGTTACTTTAGGTCTACCCAAGCATGGTCCCTGCCAACGGGTCTAGCTCATCACGAGCATAACGACCGATTAGGTCTCCATTTGATATACCATAACGTACGAGGCTTGGGTTGGTGATTATCCCTAACACTTCCCCACATTGAGTGAACGTAGGTTCGTGCTTCGGGAATACACCAGGGTTAAGATAGGGACCAAACTAGCATAGTTCTAAGGCTCTAATGAAATGCAATGCAATTTCGAAAAGGGATAAAAAATTTTAATTAAAACTCAATTATAATTTTTAACCAAGGTACTTTTGAATCGAAGTCTCTTATATCCCCAGCGGAGTCGCCACTGCGATGCGCGTCGAACCCCGGGTCGCCCCGAACGTCCGCCTTTAGGGTGATCGAGAGAGGTTCATAAAACTTGTAAGAAATTACAAGTGTGTCCATTTTGGGCAACAAGGAGGTTTCTTGGAGTCGCCACCCAATAGAATATTGGGAAAGGTCGTCTAGCCTCAGTGAGCCTAAGACAGTGCTGTTATGTCCATTTTGGGCAAGCCAGAGGGGTCTTGGAGGCCCCATCCTAATAGAACATTAGGATGGCCCTCTCGCCTCGTGGAGCCTAGGACTATGCAAGTTAAAGCCTTTTTAAGGGACACAAAAGGTGTCTTGGAAGTCCCATTCCAATAAAACATTGAAATGGTCCTCTCGCCTCGTTAAGCCTAAAGAACAGAGATAGTTCGGGACTTCTCATTTATTCATGCCTTGATTAAATTAAAATTGGGTTTTGAATTTAAGTTTTCATCCCTTTTCTCATACGTTTTAATGCAATAAGTATAACGCAAGTTGGTCATTCAATGAAAGCATACTTAAAATAAAGTGCATAAAAATAAATTACAACAAAACTAGGGGCGGAATACAACCCCCATTGTAAAATAAGTGTAAATCATGCATAAAACGAGGTATTTATTAAGGATGAGGATATTGGTCCTCGCATGCATAGTTGAAAAAATAATTTTAAAGTGATAATTTATGTGGATGAAAAAAGCTAGGACATTGGTCCCATTTTGTTAGAAAAATTCAATTTACTAATACAAAACTTTATGCGACTTTTTAATTAATGTGCATGAAAAAAAATAAATTTATTAAAAATTACATATTAAATAATAAAAGCAAATAAAAGCAAAATAATACTAAAAATGCTAAAAATATAAACTCCACCAAAATGGTGTCTCCAAACTTCCATGGGCTCCCACTCGGCATTGGAAAACTCACACATGAAAAATTAATGTTGAAATAAAAACACGAATAAAGATGATGTCAGTAATGAAAATGAGTTAAACATGTAACATGTAAAAAAATGAATTAAAATAAATAAAACAACATGCATGACAAATTAATTAGATGGCATAATAATAAAAAAAATAACTTAACACATGAACAATTAAACATGCATAAATAATAAAAAATAACAACAATAATGAAATTCGACATGCATGAAAACATGAAAATAATGATGATGATGACAACAATAACAAATTATAATAATAAACAAAACTAATAAAAATAATAATAGTGATAGTAGTAATGATAAATAATAATAATAATAATAATAATAATAATAATAATAATAATAATAATAATCACAATAATAATAATAATGATAGTAATAATGACAAATAATATCAAAGAATATGAACAATCCAATTAAATATGGAAGAATAAAATGAAAATAAAATAAGCCAATTATGCTAAAACATGTTTAATGATAATAACAAAAATATATATGAACAAAAATGATGACAATAATATGAACATGAACAATTAAATAAGAAATAAGAATAAGAAATAACAATATGAACAATTAAATAAAAGATTAAGAACAAGAAATAATAATATGAACAATTAAATAAACATGCAAGAAATAAAAGTAAAATAAATAATAGGTCTAAAAGAATTTAAATGATAGCTAATTAATTGTCTCAAGAATTAAATAAAAAAATCAAATTTTAACACTTGGAGACTTTTCTTGAAGAAGAAAAAAAAAATAAGAAGAAGAAGAAGAAGAAGAAGAAGAAGAAGAGAGAAAACAATATTTTTCTTAAGAAAAATCCCCCCTCAAAATTCTCTCTAAAAATGATTTTATAATCCCCAAAAAATTCAAATTTTTAATAAAGAAATTAAATTAATTTAACTCACATTAAACCCAAAAAACTGAATAATTTGAAGAGTTTAGAAGATAAAAGGTTTTTAGAATTAAATTATGCAAAAAAAATGAGTTAAAAACACTAAAAAATGAAGAAAAACGGAATGGGGGCTGATCGGCCACGCACGGGTGCTCACAGGGGCGAGCGACGCCCGTCGGCGCACCCTGCTTGCGGCGACGCCCAGCGCGTCGCTCGCGCGCGCGCTGGGCGCTGCCGCAGCCCGACACTCGCTATTTTTCAATTTTTTTTTTCTAAAACACAATAATTTCAAAACATACCCTTTTTGTTTTAAAAATAATTTTTAAAGCATTTAAAATACATTTTTATTTATTTCTAATAAATCAATTTGACAAGAAAATCATCACTTTCAACTTTCATTCTTTTTGCCTATAAATCGGTACACTTAATTTCATCATTGGGTAATCCTGATTTAGGCTGCTCGGGACCCAGTGTCGATAGTAATCTTCTATTTACTTACATTTTTAGTGTTGCTGTCATTCTTGAAAATGGTATTTTTACTAGTAATTAAGGCTATGATTCTTGATTGTGTCAACTTTGTTTCTTTCTTGTACATTAAGTAGTACTTAGTATCTAATCACTAATGCAATACTTAATTAATTGGTTGAATATTTATATGCTGAAATTAAAGATTTTTGACCAAAGAGATTCTTTAATTTAGTGCTGGTCTTGATGTTCATTTATGGGGAATAAAATTTAAAAGTTAATAAATAAAATGTTGAATTGAATTCAATCAATCGAAGAAGCAAAGAAGAATACATGCTTTGTTACTTTCACCTCTACTAAAAATATTCAGTTACTGTGATAAATGAGAGAAGGCATATGGTTGTGTTTGGACTTATAAGGGAACAAGAGGAATGGAGTATTTGAAATGCAATGAATCTCAATGAAAATGACACAAAAACAACCTTGCCTAATGTCCCTTTCCTCATATCACCTAATAAATTTTTTAAAAGCCTGATATTTATATTACTTGATTTGCTAAGTTTTATGTCTTAAATTTTTAATCCTCTTTTGAAATATTTCTTTTTCATTTAATTTGATGATCGTTCTTTGTTTTGTTTTGTTTTTCTTTTCATAAATATTTAACTGCATACTCAGTACTATAATCACAAATATTTTTGATACAAGTTTCAAGATTTTGCGTTGTCTTTTCTCATTACAAAGTTTCATACTTGCTTCCTCCATCTTAAAAAGTTAGGCCACATTCCTTTTTTCATATAAATTAAAAAATTTTAGTTAATTAATGTGATTAGATTAATGCATTTTTTTTAGTTATATCCCTATTAGTTGTGAACGTATTAGTAAAGAAAAAAAAATATTTTCTTTATCTTGTGATATGAGTCATTTTTATCTATTTGATATTTTTGTTTATCTTATTCTTGTTATTTATCATCTATGTTTAATATTTATTGTGAATATTATGATGTTTAAGTCTTTTTGTGAGCAATTTTTATTATTTTATTTAACTTTTTTTATTAGCTTTTTTTAAATTATCAACGGAATACTGAAAAAAAATTTTGTCGGTAAAAATAAAAAAAAAAGAAAAAATTTCACAAATTTCCTGACAGAATTTATTATTCCATCGAGAATTTTCTTGATGGAGTAGTAAATTCTATCGGGAAATTGCAGAAGGAATTTATGTTCCATCAAGAAATTTACTGACGGAATGTACTTTCCATCGGGAAATTGCCGACGAAATTTATTTTCTAATGGGAAATTTTTTGACGGAATTTACTATTCCGTCGGGAAATTTCTCGACGAAAAAGAAATTTTATATGTATTTTTGCCTACGGGCTACCGACGAAATTTTCATTGACCAAATTCCATCTGTAATTATGATTAGCGATCGAATTTCATCAGGAATTTTCGTTGCTGATTCCTATTTTTCTTGTAGTGTCGATAGCATCGGCCAGGTGTCCAATATTGTTTCGCACTACAGTGATCTCGGCAGTCACTGTACCTCTGTAGTCTATTATCATACTCTTTATGACATCTATGTGCTCCCTAATGTCCTGGAGGCCCTCATTTAGTAACTGGATCCCCTAATCAGAGGCAACACTGGCAGCGGTGATAGAGGTCTTGATATCTAATAGCTAGGCCCTCGTCTTTGATTAGAATATAGAGAAGTGCCTGTCCTGACGCCTTAACTCTTGATGTCCAACTGGGTCTCCTAGAGGTGATGCAATTGATCCAAGATAGTGCCTAAGGTCACCAGTGGGTCTAGCTGGGGTGGAAAGGTGGTGGCAGTGTTATGCAAGTGGATGCCCCGCGATAAAAATACTGATGGAAACCAGGGTGCAAATAGGTTAGCTGCTCCTACGGCTTTAATGCTACTAGTAGGCCGGCTCTAATAGTTCTAGGTAAATCCCCCATATCATAGTACCTGGTGTTATAGGGCTTCTGCCCCAGATCTATCCCTAGCACCACTTTCATGTGCTTATCCTTGGGTTTGGTCTACGGAGGTGGGTGCTCGATAGGTGGTGGTGGCACTACTTCGGGTGCAGCCCATTCGAGCCCCAATGCCTCGTCCACCTCATCTAATGTCAATAGCCTATACCAAGTCAAGGAGGCAGGATCAGCCTACACCATCCTTATGTCTAGGATAGGCTCACAATTCATAAATACACTCCTCAAGGCTTGGTTCCCCATTGCTACTTTTGGCACTCCCTACGCCAACAGGACCCCTAATGATCACTCCTCCAACTACGGTCTCTTGTCTTGAGGAGTAAGCCACCTTGTATAGAGCCATAAGGATCTAATGACTGATGTCAACTCTCCTCCCAGTAACCATGCCCCATAAATAGAAGATGTCCATGATGTTCAACGCGCCTGGGTTGCCCATGCGCCCCAAGTATAAGGATGAAAGGACCCGCTGCATATATTGTACTAGCTATGAGGCCAATGAAGTGGACTTGGATATCCTAGGATCGCAGACTACCCCCGACTGTCCCACTATAGCCCATTGGTCCGAAGTAATCTGCCTAGGTGGCTGTAGGATATCCTTATTGATGAGGAATCCCATGATCTCTGAGAACCTTTGGCGGGTGAGATTGAAATGGTAACCTAGCATGGCAAATGTGATCACCCCCTCCTCGATATCTGATTGTTGGAATCCCCTATAATAGGAAGTAGATAAGAAATATCTAACCATCTCTAAGTATGTGTAAAAAGTTGGAACATAAAAGTCTGCCCACCCTATCTGAGCGAGTAAAGCGTTAGCATCTTGTAGCAAGCCTAGGTGCTCCAGTACGGTACGAGTCATAAATCGACTGGGCAATATCCGTAGGTTGTGCAAGGCATTGTATCTCTCCCTCTACTTGGAAGCCATCTAGGCAATAGCGTGATATTGGTCGGCAAAAGGAGTAGGGGTGCATCTCAATGCCATATAATAGGTAAAAGAAGAAAGGAACAGTTAATCCCTTGTCAAAAATTTTGATGAAAGTTTGGATATTTACACATCATGTGTGAATTTTGGCAATATTTTCGGCTTAAAATGCCTTAAGCTGAATCTTTACAAGAATCCATACAAAAGTGTTAAGCCTAGACAATACGCAACTTAACCTAGCCCATCAACGGGCGTCTACCAAACATACATAGAAAAATAATAATAACAATATTTATCCATGCATTTATTTCAAGAAATTTAACAACAACATATATATATATATATATATATATATATATATATATATATATATATATATATATATATATATATATATATATATATATATATATATATATATATATATATATATATATATATATATATATATATATATATATATATATATATATATATATATTATTTCGCTTCATCATTCATCACCACTTGTTTTTTTTATCACTATTATTATTATTATTATTATTATTATTATTATTATTATTATCATCATCATCATCATCATCATCATCATCATCATCATAATATTATCATTTCTTACTCGTTATTATTATCATATATATGTTTTTCATCTATTTCATTTTTCATCATTTTTTCTTTCTTTTTTCATGCATTATAGCCTACACCTAAAACATACACACACATTATATTTCAAAAACCAAATAAAATATACAATTATTAAGACAACAATGTCATGGCAAAAATATTATAACTATTTTTTCACATAAAATAGCCATTATGGCAACAATTTCACACATAAACTACACCATAAAAATGCAAATAAAGACAGAAAAACACATCACCATTCATAGGAATGTTGTTTTATACCATTTTCTCATCATTCACAACCATTATAGTGTAAAAATATACAAGAAATCTCAAAAATATACCTCAATGGAGAAAGTGCAAATGTAGAAAATCTAGCCAATGAAAACTCAAAAAACCTATATAAAAATGTCCCCGGACTGAAAATGAACAAATCTACCGACTGAAAACTCAAAAAAAGTAAAGAAAATGGTGCAAAATGATTAAAAATCAAGAGAAAACATGACAGTAAGAAGAAGAAGAAGAAGAAGAAGAAGAAAAAGAGAAAGGAAAAAGAAAAAGCAACCGCCTTTATAAGAATTTTTGAGTCAGGCCTATGACTTGATTTTCAAACTGAAAAGCTATGCTTCGTGAGTCACGGGAGTGACTCATGAGTTACAGGTGTGAATTAATTGAGTCACACCTATTAGCTGCCCGTGGCTCACCCCTGACTTAGAATCTTAACATACTTTTAAAGAATTTTGAAAGACCTATTTTTTAATAATACTTCCTAAATGTCCATGTGTCCTATTTCTGTAATACCTCCATGTACCCTAGGAGGAACTGCGTGTGCTACTCTATGCCTACATTGATAACTAATTAATTGTCAAGTTACATTTAACAATTATAAACCATTTTAATTCAATATTATTTTAAAATGATAAGTTATTCACTTTCACTTATCTCACTTACAAACCTTTCTAATGTTACTTTGAAATATTTCACATTCAAATTACTTTAACAAATGATGATATACAAATATTTATATAAATCACATTGTGTTTTAACATTTCATTATTCGATAAATAGAGTTTAAATACTTTATATCATAGAATTACATATTAAGCAATATTGCATTTACAACTACACTTAACATTCTTATAACAAAATCAAGCATAATCTTATGTCAAGTTTCATTACTATTACTATCTAAATTATCATGCATTTAACAATTCTTTATGACTTAATATAAACACGTTCACTTATAGCTTGATTAAAGTTTAAATACACTATTAGTTTCTAATGATTTGGTTTGGACTTAAAATATAATTCCAAGCTTACTACATCTCCTGATACGGATCAGCCAGATACTCAGGATTCTTTGAAGATTCCAAGTGGACCAATTACAAGGGGGCGAGCTAAGAAGCTGAAAATGGCTATGACAACTTATGTACAAGGCTTTGTTACTCAAGAGCTAAATGAAGATGTCTTTGAGAAGTGTCAAAAAGAGCTTGAAGGAGGTTTTCACAAAGTACTTAGCCTTTTGGAAGCTTCTAGTGAAATTGGGCCAACTTAAGCCATTTTTGGGCCAATTTAAGTCATTTTTGGGTTTATACTACTTTGGGCTTTATTTGTACAAGTCATGTGCTTCATTTAAAAGTCACATGACTCATTTATTTAATGACTTAATGGGCTAAACGAATTGGGCTTTTAGTTTGGGTTTAGTTTAGTTATTTTGGGTTTTTAATTAGTCTTTCTTTTGGGCTTATTTTAAGTGTGTTTAATTCTTTAGTTTGGGCTTAATTTATCTTGTAAAGCCCATGGACAATTCGGCCTAGCTTAGTTTAAGGCCTCATTAGGGTTTTCTTTATGTTATTTTGCTAGCTAGGGTTAGCCACCATATAAATAGGCTATTATAGATTGTAAATGGGAGATTTTTGAATGATTATTATTGGCATAGCCGAATTTATTTGCTTAGATTAAGAGAGTGAATTGCTTTCTTTTCTATTGCATGAAGAATTTGATTAACTTATCAATCGTTTGATTGTGGCGTTTTTCAGTTCTTTGTTTCCCGATTATTTGCGTTTTCAGTCACAGGTTGATTGGGGGTTCAATAGGGAGGGTGTTTGTCTGATTTTGGTTTGCTATTCAAATCGTATGTGTGGATTTGTAGCTCGTTAGCTATTGGGTTCCGCATCATTTGGTATCAGAGCCAAAATTAAGGTAAATTCCTATTTATCTTAGTGTTAGGTTTGCGTTTTCTTTTCCTTGAATTCTTTTTGTTTATGCCGAATTAGGTTGCATTAAGTTTCTTAGTTAATTGTGTTTCTTTGTGTGTTTAAATTAGCCTTTTTCTTTTCTTACCTTTACCTTGAATTCGTGAAATAGCCTTGAACCGAAAACTTGAACATCCTTAGCTTGAATCCGAATCCTTGTAGGAGGAGATTAGAGATTAGTTTGCTGTTTTGAAAAAAAAAAAATCAGAAAAGTTCGAAAGGCCATAACTTTTGATATAGGAGTCCGATTTGTTATTATAATATCATTCTGGAAAGAGAATTTGGAGCTCTACAATCGTTACCTGGGCTTTGCCCTACGTAACTGCAATTTTCGGCCCTTAAAAACGACGTTTAAGCCTCCATTTTCCACCTTGAAGTTTTGCGTTTGAAAAAAAAAATAAATAAATGGTAGAAAACCGAATTTGATTTCTGATCACTTTGGGCTTGTGAAGTTTGGTAGTTGTAGACTGTTGTTATCTATTTCATATAAAAAAAAAAGAAAAAAAAAACGTGAAAGAAGAGAAATAAAGAAGAATCTTGCGTGTGGAGAAAAGTGTAGAGGAGCAATTCGGTCAAGGGAGTTTATATAGCAATAAGGGAAGATCCAAATCCTTTAAGGGGTGGGAAAACTTAATCCTAAGTGCTTGAGGATTAGGGGCAGCAATTAATCCTTTTCATAATAGAGATAGGAAAAATTAATCCTATCTATTTTGGGAATAGGAAAATTAATCCTATCTGTTTTGGGAATAGGAAAACTTAATCCTATCTATTTTGGGAATAGGAACATTAATCCTATCTGTTTTGGGAATAGGAAAACTTAATCCTATCTGTTTTGGGAATAGGAAAACTTAATCTTAAACCACCTTTGATTATTATTATTATCCACTTCGGATAAGGATTCATTTGTGCTACCATTTGCTTATCATTTTTGGTAACATTTTCCTATCATTTGCTATCCATTTTTGGTAACATTTTAGTACCATTTTTGCTGTCATTTTTGCACCATTTTGGAATCATTTTTTGCCATCATTTGCCTATCATTTTTGCACCATTTTACCATCATTTGCCTACCATTTTGCACCATTTTGCCATCATTTTGCACACAACTTGACACATTAATTAGAGCTTAATACACCATTCGGCCTAATCATCATTTTAGCTTTAAATTGAATTGTCTTGAGTGCATTCTATCTTAATTAGTATAATTAGGATTTTTTTTGTTATTTTCTTGCTTTGTTGGGTAGAATAACTAGGATCTATATTTGATTTACTTTGTAGTGAGTCAGATTCATACATTTTGTCCAGAATTGTCATTTTTTTTATATATTCTTATTGCGTAGTTCTTTGTTTGAGCTTGCTTTTGTTCCATTACACTGTTAGAGTATCTTTGCTTGTTCTAATACTCTAATTTTGATATAATCAAGTGGTATACCAGTCTTGTCCGTGTACCACCTCCATTTTGTTTAGTGTCTTCTTTTCTAGCATTGAGCTTTCTGTTATTGTTAGTCGCTTATTTCCTTGCTTTCTAAAACGTACTCAAATTCTTGGTTTGTGTATTGAATTCTGAAGTGCAATTTAAGAGTTGTAATTAGAGTGGTAAAAGGCAAGAGCGTGTGAGTACATTAAGAGGGTAAAAGCCTTGTTTGAGTGAAACACGAGAGGAGTGACATCCTTTGAGTGCAAACACGTGAGGGAGTGTGTGAGGTTATTGTCTAACATCTGTTTTGCAGAATTCAAATCATGTCAAGAAGAGAAGAAAAGGAAACAATGTATGAGGAGGAGGAAGCCATGCCCGATATGAAAGTGATGTACAAGGCCTTCATTAATGAGTTCAAGAAGCTAAACGCTAGAATGGACGGGATGGAGGAGAAATTTGAAGTGAGTGCATCTAATAATTCTAGGAGAACAGCAAGGAGAGGAAGATGGACTGATGAGAATGTCAGGGCTGACTTAGAAGATTTAGATGAAGAAGAGACTAGTGGTAGATTGGATGGGAATTTAGGTAACATTAAGCTTAAGATTCCTCCATTTAAGGGTAGAAATAATGCTGAAGAGTACCTAGAATGGGAAAGGAAGGTTGAAATGATCTTTGATTGTAATAGGTATTCTGAGGAGAAGAAAGTGAAGATAGCAGCTGTGGAGTTCACAGATTATGCATTATTTTGGTGGGATCAATTGAACTTGAGCAGAAGGAAAGTGGGTAGACGTCCTATTGGTAATTGGGAGGATATGAAGGAGGCCATGAGGAAAAGATTTGTTCCTTCACACTACTTTAGGGAGCTACATCAGAGGTTGCATAGACTAGTGCAAGGGGGTAGATCAGTAGAGGACTACCATAAAGAAATGGAAATGTGCATGGTTAGAGCTAACATTGAGGAAGATGAAGAAGTAACCATGGCTCGGTTTTTAGGTGGATTGAATAAGGAGATTGCTGATGTCATTGAGCTTCATAGATATGACTCCATGGAGGAAATGTTGAATATGGCAATGAAAATTGAGAAACAGAAGAAGAGTAGGAGCTTCAACCGAACCAGCAACAACTCAAGGGATAGTTTGGGATCCAGATGGACCAAAGGGGAGGATAGAAGAGACTTTAGGGGATCCAAACCTTATGGGGCAGATTCGGGTTCCAAAGATGCAAGGGCTGTCCAATCACCATCTAAGGTTGTAAAAGGTAACCCTAATACTCCAACTCCTAGTAGAGAGATTAAATGCTTTAAATGCTTGGGGAAGGGGCATATGGCACGTGATTGTCCTAATAAAAGGGTGATAATAGCTAGGGATGATGGGGAAATTGTTTCTGAATCAGAACATAGTGAAGATGAGATGCCACCTTTGGAAGATTGTAGTGATTGTGATAGTGATGGAGAGTTATTGGTTGCTGAAAGTGGAAAATCTTTAGTGGCTAGGCGAGCTTTGAATTTGAATGTTAAGGAAGAGAGCCTAGAACAAAGAGAAAACATATTTCACACTAAGTGTTTAATTAGTGGAAGGGTGTGCACACTTATTGTTGATGGAGGTAGTTGCACCAATGTAGCTAGTGTGAGTATGGTTGATAAGCTGAATTTGGTATGTGAAAAGCATCCTAGACCTTATAAATTACAATGGTTGAATGACAGTGGAGAGGTCAAGGTAACAAGGCGAGTAAGAGTGCCATTTTCTATCGGGAGGTATAAGGATGAGGTGGTTTGTGATGTGGTACCTATGCAGGCAGGCCATTTACTTTTGGGAAGGCCTTGGCAATTTGATAGACATGTTTTGCATAATGGGTACACTAACCGTTATTCTTTTTCTTATGAAGGTACAAAGGTTACATTAGCTCCATTATCACCTCAAGAAGTGTTTGAAGATCAAAAGAAATTAGTTGAGAGGGAGAGAGAGGCTTTGGCCAAGAGAGAAGAGGGGAGTGAAATTAAGAGAGAAAAAGAAAGAAAAGGGGAAAAAGAGGCCAGAAAAGAAATAAAACAAATAAATGGCCCATTGGTGAGTGAAAACAAGAAAGGTGGGAGGCAAAAACAGAATTTTTATGTAAGGGCAAGAGAGGTTAAGAGTGCTTTAGCAATAGGGCAGCCATTGATCCTTGTAACCTACAAAGAGATTTTGTTTTCTGACACTGACATTGACCATGAATCTTTGCCTTCTAGTTTTGTGTCTTTGTTGCAGGAATATTCAGATGTCTTTCTGATGAGCTACCAGATGGATTACCACCTTTGAGAGGGATAGAACATCAGATTGATTTCATACCTGGATCAACCATTCCTAACCGACCAGCCTATAGAAGCAATCCTAAGGAAACTAAGGAAATGCAAAGGCAAGTGGAAGAACTCATGGAGAAGGGTTTGGTTAGGGAGAGTATGAGTCCTTGTGCAGTACCCGTTTTATTGGTGCCTAAGAAGGATGGAACTTGGAGGATGTGTGTTGACTGTCGTGCAGTCAACAAAATCACTGTAAAGTATAGACATCCTATCCCTAGGCTTGATGATATGTTAGATGAATTGTGTGGTGCTGTGTATTTTACTAAGATTGATTTAATGAGTGGATATCATCAAATAAGAATGAAACCTGGTGATGAATGGAAAACAGCTTTCAAAACTAAATATGGTTTGTATGAGTGGTTAGTCATGCCTTTTGGGCTATCTAACGCCCCTAGCACATTTATGAGACTTATGAACCATGTATTGCGTGCATATTTAGGAAAGTTTGTTGTTGTTTATTTTGATGATATACTCATTTACAGCAAGTCTTTTGAGGAACATATTGAGCATGTTAAGTTAGTTTTGCAAACTTTGAGGTATGAAAAGTTGTATGCTAAACTTAAGAAGTGCACATTTTGTATAGATAGACTTGTTTTTCTTGGTTTTGTGGTGAGTGCACAGGGTATTGAAGTAGATGAAGAGAAAGTTCAGGCAATTAGAGATTGGCCCACGCCTAAGTCCATTTCGGATGTGAGGAGCTTTCATGGCTTAGCAAGTTTTTATAGGCGTTTTGTGCAGGATTTCTCTTCTGTTGCTGCACCACTTACAGAAATCATAAAGAAGGACGTTGGGTTTAAGTGGGGAGAAGCACAACAAAAAGCTTTCGAAAAATTGAAAGGGAAGTTGTGTTCTGCCCCTATTTTATCTTTGCCTAATTTCGATAAGACTTTTGAAATTGAGTGTGATGCTTCTGGTGTAGGTATTGGGGCTGTTCTAATGCAAGAGAAGAAACCAGTAGCATACTTTAGTGAGAAGCTTCATGGAGCCCAGATCAATTATTCAACCTATGACAAGGAGCTTTATGCCTTGGTGAGAGCCTTGGATGTGTGGCAACATTACCTCCTACCCAAGGAGTTTGTTATTCACACGGATCACGAGTCCCTCAAACACTTGAAGGGACAAGGTAAGCTAAATAAAAGGCATGCTAAATGGGTTGAATTTATTGAAACATTTCCCTATGTTATTCAATACAAGCATGGAAAGGACAATATTGTTGCTGATGCATTATCCAGAAGATATGCCTTGATTTCTACACTTAGTTCTAAGTTGTTAGGATTTGAGCATGTTAAGGAATTGTATGTTGATGATTCTGATTTTGGTAATGTGTATCATGCATGTGAACATAAAGCCTTTGATAAATTCTATAGACATGATGGATTTTTATTTAAGGGCAGCAAGCTTTGTTTACCTAAGTGTTCTATGCGTGACTTGCTTGTATTAGAGTCTCATTGTGGGGGATTGATGGGACATTTTGGGGTACATAAGACTTATGACATGTTGAATGAGCATTTCTTTTGGCCACGCATGCGAAAAGATGTGAAAAAGGTGTGTAATGCATGTGTTGCATGTAAACAAGCTAAGTCTAAATCTATGCCTCATGGATTGTATATGCCTTTACCCGTACCTAGTTCTCCTTGGACTGACATTTCCATGGATTTTGTGCTTGGTTTGCCCAGGACAAAACGTGGTAGGGATAGTATCTTTGTTGTGGTAGATAGGTTTAGTAAAATGGCTCATTTTATTGCATGTCATAAATGTGATGATGCTGTGCATGTTGCTGATCTATTCTTTAAAGAAGTTGTCCGTTTGCATGGTATTCCACACACCATAGTTTCAGATAGGGATACAAAGTTCCTTTCACATTTTTGGCGTGTTTTATGGGGTAAGTTAGGAACAAAGTTATTGTTTTCTACTACTTGTCATCCTCAAACTGATGGACAAACAGAGGTTGTGAATAGGACCTTAGGGACTTTATTACGTGCTATTGTGGGTAAGAATCTTAAAACTTGGGAAGATTGTTTGCCTTTTATTGAATTTGCTTACAATCGAAGTATTCATTCTTCCACTGGTTTTTCACCATTTGAGCTTGTTTATGGTTTTAACCCACTAACTGTGCTTGATCTTTGTCCTTTACCTTTACATGAGCTTTCGAGTTTGGATGGTAATAGGAAGGCAGAATTGGTCAAATCCTTACATGAGAAAGCACGGGCAAACATTGAAAAGAAAAACAGGCAATATGCTGATAAGGCGAATAAGGGAAGGAAACACATGGTGTTCACCCCTGGAGATTGGGTTTGGGTGCATTTTCGGAAGGAAAGATTTCCAAACCAAAGGAAAGGAAAGCTGGATGCACGCGGTGATGGTCCTTTTCAAGTTTTGGAGCGCATCAACGATAATGCCTATAAAATAGACTTGCCAGGTGAGTATGGTGTTTCTGCTACATTTAATGTTTCTGACCTTTCTCCTTTTGATGTGGATGCAGATTTGAGGACAAATCTTTTTGAGGAGGGAGGGAATGATACGGATCAGCCAGATACTCAGGATTCTTTGAAGATTCCAAGTGGACCAATTACAAGGGGGCGAGCTAAGAAGCTGAAAATGGCTATGACAACTTATGTACAAGGCTTTGTTACTCAAGAGCTAAATGAAGATGTCTTTGAGAAGTGTCAAAAAGAGCTTGAAGGAGGTTTTCACAAAGTACTTAGCCTTTTGGAAGCTTCTAGTGAAATTAGGCCAACTTAAGCCATTTTTGGGCCAATTTAAGTCATTTTTGGGTTTATACTACTTTGGGCTTTATTTGTACAAGTCATGTGCTTCATTTAAAAGTCACATGACTCATTTATTTAATGACTTAATGGGCTAAACGAATTGGGCTTTTAGTTTGGGTTTAGTTTAGTTATTTTGGGTTTTTAATTAGTCTTTCTTTTGGGCTTATTTTAAGTGTGTTTAATTCTTTAGTTTGGGCTTAATTTATCTTGTAAAGCCCATGGACAATTCGGCCTAGCTTAGTTTAAGGCCTCATTAGGGTTTTCTTTATGTTATTTTGCTAGCTAGGGTTAGCCACCATATAAATAGGCTATTATAGATTGTAAACGGGAGATTTTTGAATGATTATTATTGGCATAGCCGAATTTATTTGCTTAGATTAAGAGAGTGAATTGCTTTCTTTTCTATTGCATGAAGAATTTGATTAACTTATCAATCGTTTGATTGTGGCGTTTTTCAGTTCTTTGTTTCCCAATTATTTGCGTTTTCAGTCACAGGTTGATTGGGGGTTCAATAGGGAGGGTGTTTGTCTGATTTTGGTTTGCTATTCAAATCGTATGTGTGGATTTGTAGCTCGTTAGCTATTGGGTTCCGCATCATCTCCCAATAATTTTAGGAATCAGAACCACATAGTTCTACACGCATTATTACTTTACACATGATCATTAACATAATATTAGGTAAACGTATAATTAAATGTCAATAATATAAACATAAAATTTAAGCATGTGCTTCATAAACACTAGTTTATTTCAATATGCATATATATATATATATACATACATATATGCATATATATATATATATACATATATATATATACATATATATATATATATATACATATATATATATATATAGATATAGATAGATATATATATATGTACATACATATATATATATATATATATGTACATACATATATATATATATATATATGTATGTACATATATATATATATATATATGTATGTACATATATATATATATATATATATATATATATATATATATACATACATATATATATATATATATATACATACATATATATATATATATCTATACATACACATATATATATATATGTATACATACATACATATATATACATATACATATACATATACATATACATATACACATATATATATGTACATATATGTATATATATATGTACATATATATATATATATATATATATATATATATATATATATATATATATATATATATATATGTACATATATATATATCTATGTATGTATATACATACATATATATCTATGTATGTATATACATACATAGATATACATATATATATATATATATATATATATATATATATATATATATATATATATATATATGTATATACATATATATATATATATATATGTATGTATATATACAATCTTCTGTTTCTGATGATTCTGTTTGAGATTCACTTTCTGGTGTTTCAAGGAGGATAGCTTCAATTTTTTGTATTGTTTCTTCCTCAACTTGCAACTCATGAAGTTTTTTTGTTAAGCCTGCAATATTTTGAAGTATGGCCAGGTTTACCACACTTAAAACAAGTGACTTGTTTTAAAGCTGGTTTGAAGGGCTTTTTAAAAGATATTTTCTTATAATGTTTTTGTGGTTTGGATCAGATCTTTTCTTATAATGTTTTTGTGGTTTGGATCTTTTATAAAACTCTTGTTTGTTAGGTTTTGAAGGAAATCGTTTATTAGGATTTTTGTAGGATTTAGAACAGGAACCTCCACAGGGTTTTGCTTGACTTTCTGTGGAGACTTCGAACTGTTTACAGAATGATCCTAGTTCTTGCCTAGTTTTTTTCATCTCCCATTTCAAATGTTTTTGAAGTTTTAAGTCTTGGCAGATTTTTAAACCTTCTTTTTGTGTGAAACTAACTAATTCCCCATAAGTTAAATGGTTATAAGGAATTTGGTTAATTCCAAAAGCTTCTTTGATTTTATTACGGACTCTTTCTCCTATAAGGGTAGGAAGGCCAGCAAGGAATTTTTCTTTCCAAAACGGTTGGTTGGAATCTTCCCTAAGCATTACCCTAGTTAAGAAAGTAGTTTTGTAATTTTGAAAATCAGAAAGCTTTTTGCATCTAAGGTTTGAAAGTAATTCTGCGTTTTTGTCTCTTAAATGAGAAGGATCACCTATGAAGTGTAGACTAATCGTATGGATTAGGGTTGCTACAGCATCAGGTATGGGGTTACCTATCTCATCGAGAATGGGTGTTCCATCCTCTGTGGTTTGTATTGCACCTAATATTTCTAATTGCTGTTGGGCAGTGAGGTGATAATCCCACCATCCTTTCAGTTGTCCTGAAAATCCTGCAATGAGTAGTTTAGCAATGGCTCTATCAGGTGTACTGGTTTGGGTCTTGTAAGCATTGGAGGCCATAGTCATCTGTTGTAGAAGACTAAGTATGTTATATTCAGACATACCATCTATGTTCCATTCATAGACAGTAGAGGCATTGAATTTAGACTGGACAGGATGTTTGGTCTATTTTCTATGCCTAAGTCTGGTGCTGTGGTCATGGTCAAAGGTTGACCTTTTTGCCAAACAAGCTTGAACAATTCCTCCTTTTGGTTTGGCTGTGTATTCTCAGAGTCAGATACCTGATCTAAGGAACTAACAGCTTTGCTACGGTCAGGGGTATCTCTTACAACTTCTGGCGTAGACGTGGAGGTATTTTTTATCCTACTAAGTTGGGTTTTAAGAGCTTCAGTAAATTCTGATTTACCTTCCCTGAACAGTTTTTGACTTATTTTAGAGACCTGAAAAGGTTTGAACACTGGACTTTTCAGTTTTGAAGCTGTCGATTCAACCTGGGAAACGATAGTGGCTGTTTTTTTGGGTTTCCTCTATCCTAGTTAACTGCTTAGCAATCGTACTAAGATGAGTGTTTGTAAAATTGTTTTGTTGAAGAATATTTTTAATATCCTTGTTTGAATCATTACTGGGAGTTTTGTAAGGTGCAGCATCTATAGTGGTTTCTAGATGTGCAATTTTGATTTGTCTCAAAGGTGGATGATCAGATTGAGTTTTCTTACCATCTACCATTTTCCATTCTGTAACCTTATTCCTAGTTGTAACAGGGTTGACAGATCTGGTGTTTGATTTGAATAGGTATGAAATCTTGTTTTGAGATGTATAAATTTCAAACCAATCAAAGAATAAAACATGAGCTTTGTTTTGTATGACAAAGTCATAAAACTCATTTTGAACTTCTTTTCTTTTATCCAGAAAATTCTTGAAAAACCAATTTCTTTTTTCTGAATTTTTTGAAGAATAGAAATCCTGATGCAAGAAATTTTTATCAACTTCAAATTCTTTTTCTAAAATATTGAGTTCATTGATAACGTTTTCAGTTACCGCAGAAAAAGATGGTGAAGTTGGAGGTGAATTATGTTGGTCTTCATCACCTACCTGTGGTCTAGTATAGACCTCGTGTGGTACATTTGAAGAATAATTCACATTTTGAAAAGAAGCACTTAGAATGCTTGAACAAGAAAATCTTGGGTTTTGAAAATTCTCCATCCTATCAGGCAGATGAATAACTGAAGGAAGTTTTGAAATTTTTCCCAAATCTAAAGTACTCGTGGAAAAACTAGCATCTGAATATCGATGACTGGTCCCTACCGACCACAAGCTAATGGGGCAGTAGAGGCCACCAATAAAATGTGAAGAGGATCCTATCCAAGATGGTCCAAACTTACAAAGACTGGGCAGAGAAGATACCCTTCGCACTGTGGGGATACAGGACAACGGTGAGGACATCTACGGGCGCTACGCCATATTCTCTGGTATACGGGACGGAGGCAGTATTGCCAGTTGAGATAGAGCTCCGATCGTTGAGGGTGATTATGGAAGCCCAAATTCCAGAGAATGAATGGGCACGACAGAGGCTACAACACTTAAACTTACTGGATGAGAGTCGGCTGAAGGCTTATTATCACAATCAGGTCTACCAGAAGAGGTTGGCCAGGACATTCGGGAAGAAGGTGAGAAAGCATCCACTGAAGGAAGGGGACTTAGTGTTCAAGCAGATGAGACTAGGTATACCGGATATCAGAGGAAAATTCAGACCAACCTGGGAGGGGCCGTATATCCTTAAAAAGCTGTTGTCCAAAGGAGCAGCAATCTTGTCGGATAGCGATAGAAATGAATTCAAAGAACCGATCAATGTTGACAGACTCAAAAGGTTCCATGGCTAAAGACCAAAAAATAGAAAGAAGAGAATAAAATGCCCTGCAGGTTGAAAATCGAAAAAAGGCGGCCGTGTTAAAATTGGGCACCTCAACAGGGTGAAAACCGAAAAAAGGCATCCTGTGCAAAAATAAGAGGCACGAGAGAAAGTGTCCAATTGTGAAAACCCGAGAGGGCCGATTGGTAACAGGAGTTGATGCAGTTAAAATTTGGTTTCATGTATTAATAGGGCGTACAGGGTCGAATTAATGTCAAAACTGATCATGTATGCTGAAATTACATGGAAATGTACACAATTTCGTGAGATAGAACAAATATTATTCTTTTCATTTTCATCATTTTCTAGTTCTGCATTAAAAAGAAATGTAACACCAAAAGAAATACGTATGTAAGCTAAGCTAAGTCCTACCACTGCTTTCGCCAACCAAATGCTTGAGCCCTCGTGTCCTATTATCAGATGCTGGACTAAGGACCCATTTCTTGTACTTGCTGGTTGAAGCCACAGAATGATCGCCGAACCTCGGAATGACAATCTTCACCGGTAGTCGGCTCCACAGTTCATGATACCTTGAGGCAAAGGCAGCCGAAAGAGCTCCTCCCCGAAAAGATAAGGGAACCCTCACCACATCCTGGGTTATCCCAAGCTGACATGCACATCGGGAAATGATGCAGAAAGTGGCTTGACGGAGCCCACAGAGGGGAACACACCCCGATGGCCCATCAATGACCACATGAGACAGTGGGAGCCAGGCAGACGTGAAACTGATATCGTCATCTGACAGGTCACCAAATCTGGTAATGCCTTCACCAGCAGTGGCACACTCATACAGCCGTCGACGCGGAAGAAAATGGCTCGGCGAGTACTGTGGAATGACCCGAGGAGGTGGCTCAGACAGCATCCTCAGTTTTTCTTGTAGCCAGCAAAAAAAAAAAAAAGCCGCTGGAGTAAGTAGGGTTTGCTTCGGGCAAAAGTAAGGCAAAGGGTTGTGTGAAAATCCGAAAGGATGCACCTCCCACTGAGAAAAGCTAGTGTGAAAATCCACAAGGGACGCACTACCTTTAAAGCAATGACGTTCAATGCCTGGAGCGATAAGGCGGCATTATTTCAGATGAGCCTCTTTCTATCAGATAACACACAACACAGAACATGAATCAGAATCCCAGGTGAATGATCATTGGCCAGGGGGGCAAAGGATGTACACTGGACGTCTCTTTCAGAAACTTGTCAACAATCCTCAGGATTCCGGGGGCATGGTAGAGCAGGCAAGATATAACCTCAGCAAACCTCGGACCACCTAGAGCATGATCTATATATTTTTGCAAGCATTTGCATTCCATATCATACACACAGTATTTCTTGTATATCCCTACGCATACAATATTGCAGGAGAAATCGGCGGGGAACACCAACAAGAGCTGAGTTATGACACCAGTCCTAACATCCAGAGGGGCACAGCTCCAAAATTCACAGAGGTTAGCGCACCTACAGCGTCACCAGTCACAACCAAAAGACAACCTACCTGTAACACGGCAACAACTATTCTCATAACTCCATCCAGTAGGAAGGTCGCCGCTTCAGGTACAGAGGAACATTGATCCGGACACAAGCATCGATAAAAAGTCCGAACATGAGCGCCTAAGATTCATGTCTTCTTGGAAAGGGAACCCAGCGGGGTCTCCTCCTCCACAAGATCAAGATTACGGTCAGAGAGCACCTTGTCTCATAGTTCACGCGGTAGTAAGAGAGTACTACACACCTTGCAGCCGAATGGAGGTTATCAGATCAGAAAACCGTACTAGCCAGATGGGGGTTAGCAGATCAGACTTTATACTGACCGGATGGGGGGTTAGCAAGCAAATGTCAACGAGCAGAGATTATGGTCAGAGTGTACCAATTCTCAACAATCGAAGTTGTAGTTAGAGAATACTACTCTTCACCTCGAGACTGTGGTCAGAGAGTACCGCTTCTCACCAGTCGAAGCTGCGGTTAGAGAAACACTGCTTTTCGCACCGGGTTTATAGTCAGAGAGCGCTACATCTCCTCAACGCTGCGCGAGCTGAGACAAGGCCAGCAGAAGCAAAAGCTGCAGTTAGAGAAACACTGCTCTTTACACCGAGTTTGTAGTAGGAGAGTGCTACATCTCCTCAACACAGCGTGAGCCGAAACGAGGCCAGCAGAAACAATTGAAGTTGTGGTTAAAGAAACATTGCTCTTCATATTGAGGTCGTGGCTAGAGAATGCTACATCTCACCAACACCTATAGGTCGAGATGAGACCGATAGGGATATCTTCACCCGCCGAATAGACTGAGATGAGGTCTACCCGATAAAAGGCACGGAAGGTAAGAACCGCCACAGGTACGCTTTCTTCCTTTCTGTCCTTTCTCTGAATTTTTGCTCATCTAGGCGCTCGTGCACTAGTTTCCCCAAAACTGGGGGCAACTGTAAGCACCGTGTCCCGGAGCGGTCCGGATCAGAGATTACCTTATGATGAAATCAGCATCCGAGCCTGTACAAACGGTTTGGATTTGGAGGCTTTAGTCCATGCTCCACGAGAAATGGGTCTTTTTACCTTTCGTAGGCAGAAGAGGAGAAAACGGGGAGTTTTTAAAGTCCAAAAAAGTATGTTTTCCTCGATGGACGGCCAGCCCGTCGGTCAGGGGCCGGCCCGTCGGTCGGTTGGCAGGACCGGCGGATCAATCCTTGTGTCAGAAGGATTCTTCCGTCGCCCGTCAATCGGCTGGCAGGACCGTCGGGTGAATCCTTATGTCAGAAGGATTCTTTCGACGCCCGTCTGTCAAAATAGCAGGCCTGTCGGTCAGGTTATAGGGCCGTCGGATGAATCCTAATGTCAGTACGATTCTTCTAACCCCCGTCGGTGAACCACAGACGCCCGTCGGTCACCCCTGGCCTATAAAAGCTTTGATTTTCCTCATAAACAGGGGTTGGAAAATTTGCAAAAATAGGGGAAACTCTGCCAAAATTCACGCGCATTTTCTCTCTCTTCCAACAAACACATTTCTAAAAAGATCTAACTAATTCAAGAATCAAATCTTCAAAAGAAAGAGGATCTAGTTGATTTTTCACGGGTTTTTGGAACTCAATTTTCGTCGAGCTGTTGAGGACACTCTATCTTCAACATTTGATCTTTTTGTTCGGACCTTCTCGTGGAGCATGCGGGAAGCCAGACAACAACAAGGAATCCAACCAGAAGGTTGTTCTGAGGGTAAATATTCTGGACCCTTTTCTGTCCCTTTTTTTACCTTCAATTTTGCTACTATCTTTGCTTTTGGTCCTTTTTTTATTTATTTCTTGTTTCTATTCTTATTGAATCTGTGTAAATTTGTCTTTTTGCTTTTTGAAAAGCTTATGTTTTTCTAGGATAGAGGTCACCGACGGGTCATCTACTGTGACCGACGCCCGTTGGTCACCTTTACGCATAGCCTGTCGGTCACCCTCACAGACGACTCCCTTCGAGTGAGCGACGGGCTGTATAGGTCACCTTGACCGATGCCCGCCGGTCATTCAGCATAGCCCGTCGGTGGGTTCTGTCCCACATTTTCAAATCTTTTTCTTTCCTTTTTTTTGTTCATTCAGATTTTTATGTTTATTTATAGTTTTTTGTCTGTATTTTAACATCCTTTTGGCTTTTTTTGTGAGAATATGTTTTTGTTTCTTGGACTGGCTGGAGCCTGAGAGAGTTCTCCCGTATATGGAAAGTTCGCCCAATTTAGTTCCCTATCTGCCTCTCTTTCGTACTTCATGTATTTATTTGTTGTTTCTCCTGTATATGACAAAATTGTTGTATTTCTCGCTAATATAAAAATCGGCCAAACGTTTTTTATTTAATAAACTGAATTCTTCATAAAAACAAGGACCCAATGTCCTATTTTTATCCAATAAAATCCTCACAATAGAAATATCCATTTTAAAAATGATGCATGCGAGGACCAAAGTAAAAATAAGCAATGCCCCGATTTGTGTATATACCGAATATTTATAAAAGGGAGTTCTATTCCGCTCCTTGTGTTATTGTAATTTATCATTTTCATTATTTACTCGTTCATTTACCGCTTTCCAAATATGAATAAATGTGCTTTGATTCAATTGTATCGTGTGGAGAGAGAGCGAATTAATGAAAATTAAAATTTGATCATAAGATAATCAAGGTAGAAATAGATGAGAAGTCCTTAACCCAGCTCTGGTCTTTGGGCTCAAAGAGGCGAGAGGTCTATCCGATCACTCATTGGATCCAAGACACCTCTTGTGTCACGAGACTTTGACGTTAATCCTAGGCTTCTTAGGGCGAGAGGTTTACCCTCCAAGACCCCTTTGGTTGGCCCAAAATGGATACTAAGCGCAGTTTTAGGCTCTCCGAGGCGAGAGAAACTTTCCCAATATTCTATTGGGTGGCGACTCCATGAAACCTCATTGTTGCTCAAAATAGACGCACTCGCAATTCATTGCAAGTTGCCAACGGACCCACAAATGCCCCGATCGCCCTGAAGCGGGCGGTCGCACGGGAGACCGTGGGGATCCGGCGCGCGTTACAATGAGTAAAATGACTTTGTGTATATGATTTATGTTGATAGAGTTTTGATGTTTGTATGGGAAATTTTGAGATTAAGTACATGAGTATGAGCTGGAAAATTCTGGGTTTGAACCTCTGTAAATGCTATTTTGATGTGAAATGATATTGGTTGATTTGTGTTATTATGGTTTTAAATGTGCTTTGGAGGCCAAAAGGTATGCTTTTATATGTTTTAGCATGAAAAATGGGTTTGGGTATAGTGGGGTTTTGATTTTACTTTTATTTCCGTTTTTGCGTTTCTGGATCGAGGAGAATCAATTCTGTCGTGAGTGCGACAGAACCGACTCTTCTCCTTCTAGCTGGATTACCGCTCTGCAGATGTGAGAGGAAGGTCACGAGTCATTAGTAAGGATCACGACTCATGACCCTCTTCCCTTGGCAGTCACGAGTCGTGAGGGAGGATCACGACTCGTGACCGTCCCTTTTCTGCGAGGAGAGACGCGATGGTGTCACGAGTCGTGAGGGAGGATCACGACTCGTGACCGCCCTTTCTGTAAGGCGCTTGCGAGACGCTATCATCATGAGTCACCACTGCATGTGCAACTCATGACTGGCTTCTCTTCCTCTCACTGTCGCGAGCGCGACAGTGAGGCCTCTCCTGCCCTGTTTTGAAAAAGAGTTTTAAGCCGCTTTTACATGGGTTTTTACTACATGTCATATGATTTGTCTTATATAGCCTATTATATGATAAATTATAAGTTCTTAATTAGATTTGTACATGATTTATTTGCCTTCTTCTTGATTAAATACATATGTATTTATAAAGTGACATGATTATACTTGATTTGTTCTTTATTATATGATAAATATTTTAAATCATGATTGAGTTGTTATTTGAGCCTGGTAGTCATAGTTAGTGGATAGATAAGCTCTTATCCAGGGTCAGAGTGTGAGTGCAGCTGCTATATGTTATTTCTTACATGCGGGCCCCGTTTGGGTCATATAAGATGTATGAGACCTCGGTCTCCGGTATACCTTCGGGTATACATGATTATAAAATGTTTTGAGACTCATGTCTCCATATGCTTGAGATACCGTGTCCTATCAGTATCATTAGCACCTGTATCCACTAGTTAGCGAGTAATCAGGCTACTACTTGAGCTTAGTACATGCGATTGTTATATGAAGCTAATAGTTATATGAAATGAATATATGTTACATGTATATGTATATGCGTTATGACGAGATGAGATGTAATACTTGTATTCGAATATGAATGGTTATTCTTCCAATATACTTGAGTATGATGAACAATTGTTATATGCATGAGTAGTATATGTTTTTATGTTTTGTTATTATTAAGTTTATATATATGTTATTGCAATTATATGTACATGCAGTGTTGTTCCTCCCCGCTAAGCATTATCGCTTAGCACGGGTTCTTTTCCCGTGTAGGTGGCAGGTTCTTCGTGGAGTTGGACATCTGCAGGTCGGCCACTAGAAGTCTTTATTTGGGATGGAGTATTTTGTGTCTTTTGCTGTATTTTTGTACTTAGGAGCTGATTTTGGGAAATGTAACTTTTTGTAAAGGATTATTTTGTATATGTATTTAATTGTAAATTCCTTTTTTGTAAAATGATATGACAATATTATTATATGTATATGGATTTGTTATATTTTGATTAAATGTACTTGTTTTCTTAACATGTCTTGAGTATATATATGCGTTTAAGTGAGTTGTGCGCGTAATGCTACGACATCCCTCTAGTGGGGGTAATGGGGTGTTACAAGGTTCTCCCACCTTTTCCTTTCCTTTATCCTTTCTTGCTTCAACCACTACATGCACAGTCCAATTTCCATAATTGGAATAGAAGATCATTCCCAACTCAAGTCAAAAGAAAAGGAAGAAGAAGAACAATCTAGATTTAACCACTTATCTTGATTAGATGAATATGCAACACAATACACAAACCTCTTGGCTCAACTCAATAGAAATTCAAAGATTTAAGCTAAAGAAAAGAGAAGAAACGGATAACGAAGAGGAGCAAGGAAGAATGGCCAGTCAATATGCAAAATCTATGCATTTCTCTCTCATCCTCCACCTTATATTGCATGTAAAATGCTGAGGTGGCACAAGAAAAAGGTACACCCGGATTCCACTTCAATCACCTTAATCTCAATTAACTTAGTTTAATCTCCACTAACTCTAAATTAGTTTAATCTCCACTAACTCTAAATTAATCCTACTTAAACTTAATCATGCACAATTACTTTATAGCCACTAAACTTATTTTATTTTATGCAATTGGGTCCTCAATTCAATCACTCTTAAGTGCAATATTAGTAAACTCAAATTAAACTTACTCAATTACCCCAATTATGCCAAATTACTACTACGGTAGATTTCAGGCCATTATAGCCTCTACCAATAAAGTATTCTTGAGAACCACATCGGAGACCACTTCCTTAAGTAAGTGTCTCTATCCTTGCTCTAAACTTTGGCTAATCTAGGCATTTAGTGTTCTTACCTCCCCAAAGTTAGGGGGAACTGTAAACACTGGGTCTTGAGGTTGCTTTTGTCAAACTTACTGATAAATCCAAATTTTCGTTACAATTTGCTTTTTTTTTTTAATTTATTTTTATTTCCAAGACATTTAGTCTTCTTTTACATCTTTTAAGTTAGAAATGTTTGAGTTTCGATCTTAGGTTGAATTGGGTTATTTTTGCCTTGTTTTTATAGAAAATGAGATATCACATGGTTGTTAAGGTTTGTGTGACAGCCGTAAGGTAAAGGCAATCAATCTAGAATCTAAAGTTGAATGTCACACGGCAATAAACATTATGTAGCAGTTGTGTGATAATTCGGAGTGAGTCAAGAATGCAAATTTGATGGACCACACGATTGTCAGGAAGTTGTGATAACCATGTGGAATGCTAATTTTTAGTCTAGAACCATTTCACATGGCTATCAGAAAAGTGTGACAGCTGTGTCATTCACCAAAAGTATAGATTTAACTAAGGGCTCATGAATGTCAGGAAGTTCTGATAGTCATGTGGGTAGATAATGTATATATCCATAATTTTAGGTTTTTATGGATTTATGTTTTTCTTTCTTCATTTTTTAGTTATTCTTTCTTTTTTTCAGTATTTTCTTGGGTTCCCTTACAAACCTATTAAGTTTTTGCAAGGATTTTGATAAAATATATATAGGAATTTCATTTTTGTCCATAGATCCTAGATTTTTTTTTTGAAAATTCTAGATATACTTTTGCTCTTGTAGGAGAAACTCTTGGGTGTTTTGAAGATCTAAAGAATCTGAAGATCTCAATGAGTGTCTCAAACTTTTCTTCTCTTTATTTCTCATTTGTTGAGATAAATAGTGAGTAGCTTTTCTCCTTGCTAAGGGATCTTTGAATCCCTATATTTTTCATGTAAAGACTCTAGTTAATTCAATTTCATCAATATAATTCAATTGTTTTACTTCTCCTTATGTTAATTTCCACATCTATAATGATTGTTTGATTTAATTTTAACTCTAATTAGAATGATGGCTGAAGTTGAATATGAGTGATTATTGTGTTTTAATATTCTCTATTCTTGTATCTTTTACTTTTAGTCATCTTAATGGTTTTGTAATGGAGGTTTTGATTTCTAGTTGTAGAAAAATTAGGTTTAGATGTTGATGGAGAGTAGATGGGTAGATAGGTGGTTTTGGAATGGCTATTTATTTTGAGCCTAGGATTTGTTGACTCGTGCTTATGCTAGTCTTCAAACGCACCCAAAAATGGGGAGTTTTTTGATTTAA
The DNA here is from genome assembly GCA_947683425.1 of Excoecaria cochinchinensis. Lineage (NCBI taxonomy): Eukaryota > Viridiplantae > Streptophyta > Magnoliopsida > Malpighiales > Euphorbiaceae > Excoecaria > Excoecaria cochinchinensis. The sequence continues at coordinate 5,865,722 of CANTUQ010000002.1, read as the reverse complement.
AAATGTTTATCTGGATAGGAAACTGGGTTTTGGTGCATTGTTCACAGTTGATTTATATACTTTTGGTTAGAATCTTTTGTGTGAGAATATATGGGGAGGATGAGTGATTCCTTAGCATAGCATCTTTAATTTGATTGAATTCTTATTTATTTAACTTGCTCCTTAAATAGTTGCTACAATGTTATGTATCTTACTGTAGATTTTATTACTTTATTTCTATTAATTTCATTTTAGTTTTATCCTTTAATGCTTGGTTTGTTATAATGAACATAAAAAATCAAACAAATCGAAAAATCTTTAGCATTTAATCCACATTCGAAATCTTGATAATCCAATCCCTTGTGTACGATATTTAGAGGGTGCTAACATTACTCCCTGTCTTACTTGTCCATTTAGTGTACTTATTGAACTCCGATTAGTTACCTGATGAGGAAAGCACTTCTCTTAAAAAGACAAGGAATCGAGAGCACTAAGATCTCTTTGCATTTTTACATATTTTAAAATAATTGGGCTTTTGGGCCCCTCGGATTGCTTGGTGGGGGCAAAAACTCAGTTCTACATGACTGAACTATAGTCACACTCGTGACTTTATGAGTCATTACCGTGGCCTGAGGTCACAACCATTATTGGTGTTTCATACCCCTAAAGTAGGAAAGTGACTAAGTCACACCTGTGACTTATAAGTCACACTCGTGACATGACCCCTTTTGGAAAAAAAAGTTATAAAAAGATGAGAGAAAGTAGGAGAAGGGCTTCTTAATTATTTTTGGTGACCTTTTAACTTCCTCTCCCTCCGCCTTTTGGATTTTGAGCTCCAAGCTTCCATTTTCAAGTTTTTATTTCAAAAAATTCAGTCAAGGAGGGATCTAAGAGCTCGAAGTTCCATTGTTAGTTAGAAAAAGTACACTAAAGGTAACGTCATAAGGTTGTTCTTCATTTTAGCTTAATTTCTTTTGCGGTTTGAGTTTATATACTCACTATTGAATGCTGTAAACTCAACCTTTAGGCGCTCTTAAAGCATTTTTATCCTATTTTAGTCAGATTTAGATTATGAAACCCACTTATGGGTAGTTGCCATATGTAACACCAAAATACCCCATTGGAGCATTCATAGGTGTTAAACTAACGCACAACAATTTCAAACCAAATATCACTAATAATAATATAAGTCTTTATTGTAAATATTTTTTTCACATTACATTACATTATTAGTAAGTTTACATAATATATAAAACTTTCGATAATAACTAGACAACCAAATTTTTACAATGTCATCTAATATACATTAAACATTCATAAAACTCCAAATCTTCTGAGAATTCTTCTTGACATTTCTCAATCTCCTCCTTATGCATGACTTTTATTTGGAACCAACTCAAATAACAATTTATACTCAGTCATACCTAATAATGAACTATTAAGTACAGCTAAAAATTCACTTAATTTACTCAGTAATCTTAACCCTTAAGTTCCTTACCCGACCACTAACATTATCCTTCATTAATTTCCTTTTTGCATAGTAACATATCAATTGCTCGCTCGTGTTTATATTTCTTACTAGACACTTATTTCACTCTATCTAGGCAAGATTATTTGAAAATCCCATATCAAGTTACTCCCCTAAGGTTGCCACTCGCACTAGAATATTTCACAATACATCTAGTATTTGGTTTGACCTTGGAATTGGAATTCCAAGCTTCCTACGTATCCCGAAGGTGGGAATCAGAACCACGTAGTTCTAATTATAACCAACATTATAAACACCTTTGTAGCTTGAACTCAATATAAGTGTGGACAAACGGGAACAATAGATGCCCAAAGGTATCAAATCACTAGACACTGTGAAGGTACCAACAATAGATACCCGAAGGTCGTGAAGGTGCCAACAATAGATACCCGAAGGTATTGAATTCACTATACATCGTAAAAGTGCCAACACTAGATAGCCGAAGGTATCGAATCTGTAACACCCCGATACCCCTGTTGGAAGGATACCGGAGCGCCACGCGGGCAAACACATATACAAATCCAAATACACACTAATAAATAAAACCAAAATGAGATATAAAGAAACCTTTAAACATAATATAGCAAGTCCTTGAACATACATCATATCAATATCGTTTTACCAAACAGGCTTGTAAGTAAATACATATACCAAAATAGTTGTTCTATTACAAAAGATTCATTTTGCTATGAACAAGCCAAGTACAAAATAACAGCGGAAGACACAAAAATAAACTTCATCCAAAAAGACTTCTAGTGGCCGACCTGCAGATGTCTGACTCCAAACCGAACTCGCCACCTGCACGGGAAAAGAACCCGTGCTAAGCGATAACGGTTAGTGGGGAGGAACAAAACAAACGAAAATACGCATATACAATATTTACAACAATATTTTAAACTCATCGTAACCATAAACGTGCAATTAAGTTTTGATTCAATAATCAAAGGCATCAAAATTACATATAAGCATATTTTCCTAATTCTACAAGACATGAATCACACATACTTTACAAGTAATTAACTATTCAATTCATACTTCTCACCATTCTAAGTACACAGATACAAGGTGCATATCATAAAGTTATTCATGAATTCTTACTCATCTTAAACATTTAATCCTCAATATACATCTCAACATATGCAACACATAATAACATATAGCCTGATTAGTCTGAAATACACTTTAGAAGTGGATGCGGTCCATTGGATACTGATAGAACACAGTATCCAAAGCATATGGAGACATGAGTCTCAAACATGTGATTTTCATATGGACACCGAAGTCTCTCTTTATTTCCATATAGACCCAAACGGGGTCGAAACAAGGATCCAAACGGGACCCGGATATAACGTTTTATCATATAGCAGCTGCACACACACCCTGACCTAAGTAAGCGCTTACTTATCCACTACTATGACTATTCAGGCTTAAAAACACAACTCAAAAACTCACTTATCATTATCATATCATGTGAATTGAATTAAATACGAACCTATAACTCATGTATACATGTATATCGATCAAATTCAAAAATATATAAATATATATATCAAATACAGGAGGTAATAAGAACATATAACTCACATTGAAATACTCCATGTTCATGTAAATTTTAAGCATTTAAATCATGTACATCACTATTAATCATGTATACATATCTCATAATTAAACAATTATCAAATTGTAATACAGATTTAAACCCAATCATGTGTCATGTAGTGAAAAACCCCATATAACAGAAGTTTAAAACTTTGTTTTTAAAATAGGGCAGAAGAGGAAGAGAGGCCAGTCATGAGTCACACAGGCAATTGTGACTCGTGACACTAGCTTCTTGCAAGCGTCTCACAAAAGGGCGGTCACGAGTCGTGATCCTCCATCACGACTCGTGACACTAACACTAAGGAAGGGGAGGTCACGAGTTGAGATCTCATGGCGCAAGCTTCTCACAGCAGAAGGGACGGTCACGAGTCGTGATCCTCCATCACGACTCGTGACTGCCCAGGGAAGAGGGTCACGAGTTGTGATTCTCACTCACGACTCTTGATCCTCCTCACTCGCTGCTAGAAGGAAGAACTGGTTCCTAGAATTTTCAGAAAACGTGAAAATAGAAATCGTGGAAAACAGAGTACATCAAGAATTCAAAACTCCATCTTGCCCAAAACCATTTTCATGCAATAAATATGCAAACACGTACCTTCAAGTCTCCAGAATACATTTATAGGAATCTTAATACAAGTCACATATTTTTACTATTCAAACAGAAGGCAATACCAGAACGTCGACAACCCAGGATTTTACATTCACACTCATGTATATACATCTCCATTTTAACGTTTAAAACATCAGAACTTCTCCACTACAAATCATACATATAAATTTATCTTACTCTTGCATTTCGATATACAAACACACATAAATAACATTCACATCAGAACAACAAATAGCATCCAAAATGAGAAAGGACAGACACTCCCAAACCTGTTAATGAAGTTCAAAACGTCCACTGTAACCTTCAATCCACAACCTTTCCTTTTCCTTTATCCTTCCTCTTCTCTTCAGCAGTTTTCATGAACCGACAAATAAAACACAATATCAATCCAATGAAACAGTAATGAATATCCAGAAAGAAGGAGAAGATGGAGAACCATACATAAACTTACAACCACTTACCTCCTGAAACTTCTTCTAACTCAAACCCTAGCTCCACAATGGATGAACACACATGCAAATGGGAAAGAACAGAAAATGGAGAGGAGAAGAGTGGCTAACGTGAGAGAGAGCAAGAGAGAAAGAGAGTGAAATCTGATGGCTTCTTTAGGAAGCTAAAGAAAAATTCTTAAACCCTCTTTTCTCTCTCCCACATGCACACACTCACCTCTCCACTTGTCATGTTCTGATTGGACCCCCAAATCCACTAATAACTCTTTTTCCAACAGTTCCTTATAATTACTAATAAATCGTTGTCAAAATACTTTTTACTCACTAAATAAAAATCTGCAATTTAATACTTTTAATTCCTTGCAATTAAATCCTCTTTCACTTGTAAAATTACCCAATTGCCCTTAATTACTCTTGTAAAAATTACCAACATATCCATATTGTCCAATTAAAATTGCTAATTCCAACTAGGCCACTTTTGGGGTGTGACATAATCACTATCCCATATACGTCCACATCTATATCAAATTTAGGCTCAAATAAAAGATTTCACTCACTACATCACTACATTATGCTAATCATATACATATATATATATATATATATATATATATATATATATATATATATATATATATATATATATATATATATATATATATATATATATATATATATATATATATATATATATATATATATATATATACACTATACACTTGATTCATGTAATCAATATGCCAAGTACACTTCATTATAACCACACATCAATGATCACACTCATGATCATTCATTAACTTTACATACAATACACTCATATTATAATCATCATTATTCTAAAATATAATATGTAAGGCCCCAAAGTACACCTGAGGAGGATCGAAACATGTTATGCATGCTAATGTGTAAGTTGTAGTGCATTTGAGCTCAAATTGTGCATTTGGGACATGATAGGTATTTTTGAATTTGTTAGAGGGTGCATGAGTAATTGTATTATTTATGTATGTGCTAGATTAAAGGTTAAATTGAAAAATGAAATAAGGAATTATTCATGTGGAAGTATGAAGTAAAGAAAGGGACTTAAGGGAAATTAATCAAGGACTTAAAGTATTGGGCCAATGGGAAGTTGACACCTATTATTCAAGATATGTATGCATTTAATGGAAGTTGAGTTTGACTCTTTAGGGAAACAACTGGCCGGTCATCTTAGGCCATAAAACACCCAATTCATTTGTTAATTCTCATTTGTTTAAGTCTTCATTTTTTTGGTGTGTAGGTAGCTCACGTGAAAAAAAAAAAAGAAAAAAGCTGGGCAAAAGGGGAGTGGACATGATTTTGAGCTTGAATGGCCATCTTCTTTTTCTCTAAATTTCTTGCATGTGATTTAAGTTATATGTATTGCTTTGTGTATGATTTTTGGATGGTTAATTGTGTTGGTAGCTGAGGTTAGAACGAAGGACAAAGGCAAAGGAAAAGTTGAGGGATCAACCTTCTAAGAGGTATGAGAGTGTTTGTTTGCATGTTTATATTATTATTATGCATGAGTTTGATGATGGGAACATGGTAGTGTTGTGTAAAATGTTTGTGAATGTGAATTAAGTGTTTAAGTGGTTTTTAAGGAAGGAAAGTGTAGAGATAAGCTTGTAGGGTAAATTCTTATGTAAGTCCCTCTTAACCTCTAGTGATTGTTTTGCTTATAGCTTGAGTTAGCAAGCTCCAATTGGGATAATTCCAATTGAAGCATATAAATTAGAAATACAGACCTAAATTTTAGCATGAAGAGGTCATAACCTGATTTTGCCTCTAAAAGTACTAGAATTCAGTTCCAAGTGAAGTGATGGTGGGTTCCCTGTCATCCATAGCAGTCTATAGTATTTTAGAGATATATCTTGATCTAGATGTCCAAATGACTTGGTCTAGTGTCTATAGAACTGAGATACATATGGGAATAAATGTCTAGAAGACCATTTTGCCTAACAATGATGTTTGCTTGGTAAGAAACCTTGTTCAAAGTCGGAGTTGGATTTTGCCCTAAGCAGAGAGGGGCATAATGGTTTTACATGGCGGTAAGTAACTCCTAAGTGCCATGTAAAAGCATTCTAGAAGCTTTAGCCACATATTTTAACACCCACTATAGCGACCAAGAACTCCTGACCACTGTGTGTGTAACAGCCCAAAATTAACCGTAGAAATATTGGGTGTGATTAGTGTAAGTGAGTGAGTGTAAAATTAGGGTTTACAGATTTGGACTAAATTAAAAATAAGAAATTAGGGACTTAATTGCAAGAAATAAAAGTATTGTAGTGATCAAAGTGTAAATTGCATGATTAAGAGATAAGAGAGGATTAATTAAGATTAATTAAGTGGATTAATTAGCCTAAGTGTGATTAAGTGAAGTGGTTAGTGGGATCCATATGTGGAGCTCATCTTTTGCCACTAAGCTTTGGGGATCATGCAAGAGTGACACCTCATATTGCCATGCATATATAAAGATTGGGAAGTGGCAAAATCTGTTACTTTGTTCTTCCATTGAGTCAGGCCCCTCTCTCTCTTATTCTCTCTCTTATTCTTCCATCCTTTCCATTCCCCTTTCTTGCTCTTTTCATTTTCTTTATTTGGTTTCTCAAGATTTAAAGTTGAAATGGTTAAGAGGATTAAGTGATAAGTTATAGAAGGTTGGAGAACCTAGTAGACAAGCCAAGGGAAAAGAGAAGATCAATTGGGTAGTGAAGTGAAGGAGAGCTTCAAGAGGTTTGGGATTGTATTTAAATTGATGCATGTTTAATGTGTTTCTGTGGTTGGGAGGAATTATATGTGTTTGTATGTGTTAATTAATAGTTGACATAGTTGAAATGAAAAATGGATGTGTATTGAAGTGTTAATTAAATTGCCATGAGTATAGTATAGTGATCAAGTATGAACCCTAGTTTTAGGGGAAAACTTTGCTCAGATTGTCCTAGAGCTCCATGTGATGTTGGCCATACATGGAGTTTTATAACTCCAAATTAAGTGATTGTTATGCCAATAGAACCATGACTTCCATACCTCTAAAAGTCCTAGAAATCATCATGAATGAAACCTGACTCTAAGACCCTTAAATATGGCCAAAATAGAGGTGTCTCTACTTTGGCAGGTTCATTAGAACAATATAGATTGTTTAATTCATATCTATTGTTTTAGAAGTCCAAATGATCTAAAACTTGTTCCATTTGAAACTTAACATCCTAGAAAACAATTGTTAAGGAGGGAGTTTTTCCTAAAATTGACGTTTAGATATCAGTTTAAGGTAAGCAAAATAGAGTAGTGAAGTAGTCTTGAGCTTTTGCTACTGTTTTGCTAAATTTTGGTATTTCACGGCGACAACTAATTCATTGCCACAGTGACCAACATTGAGAGAAGGCAAAATTGCATATTTTTGGACCTCACGGTCACAACAAAGTCATTACCACCTTGACCCCTTATGTTTTGACTATTTTATGTGTTTTTCTTTCCGAATTGAACCCGTATTGCATCAAAACTTTCTGGAATCTATCCGATGCATGTTTAGGATTATTAAATGAGTATAAGAATAGTTATCACTTTGAAAATACACATGATTAGGATTAATATTAATAATAAAAAAATGAAGTAAAGATGTATAATTTAGGGATTGAAGCGAATGAGATGTGTAAGAGTATGACTATATGTTTATAGTGAATATGTATAAATGTAATATGTTCAATGAATGTGTGATTGAAGAATTTGCCTAACATTATTACATGATGTATGAATTGATACGACATAGATGTTACTAGAATGTATTATTATGTAAGATATCTAATGATGTTGTATTGGTTATGCAAATAGTCTATGATATGCTAAGCAATGAAATAATATTATTATAGTCTCGTATGATGCTTATTGTATTTATAGAAAGTTGTGAATATTTTTAGATATGCATGTATTCATGCTTGTCACTACTAGGTGACTCTGAAATATCTGTGAATTGTCTTGATAAAGCTTGTTACTATGTTGTGATTACGTTATGGTTAACTAATAGGTATGAAAATAATGACTTAATTGTAAATGATATGTACTAGATGACCATTGTGCTAGAATACAAGTACTCAGATATATGCAAACGACTTTATATAGTGTATTAGAATATGTAGAACTATGTGGTTCTGATTCCCAAATTTTGGGATACGTAGGAAGCTTGGAATATCATTCCAAGTCCGAACCAAATCATAGAAAATTATAAACAGGTAAAGTATCGGCAAAAGTTAAATAAGATTAAAATTAAAGATAGAATTAAGATCTATATTTGTTAACTTTCTCTGTGTTTGAGTAGTTAAATAATCTGTTTTGATTTGTTCTGTATTAATTACCTTTGCTTAACTATGTCCTTATGCTAACAAGTAAATGTAACAGTTGTATAGAAAATAAAACTAAAATGTGCAAAGGTATCTACGGATACTAATGCTATATTAAGGTATCTACGGATAGTAATGAGACATTAAGGTATCTACGGATACTAATGCGACATTAGTATCTATGAATACTAATGCGATATTAAGGTATCTACGGATACTAATGCGATATTAAGGTATCTACGGATACTAATGCAATATTGAGGTATCTATGGATACTAATGCAATTGATTATTTCTGTACCTACAGGTATTAATGCGATATAAAAGGTATCTTCGGATATCAGAGTGTTAATCCTGTTATCCACTACTATAGAATTGTAGGCAATCTAGGATTAGCTAATAAGCAAACGGATGAGTGTTAACTCAGTGCTATATGTGAATTTGTGTGTATAATTTGTGATAGGTTCAGATGTATGTTACATGGATGGTGATCATAACTTGATGAAGATATATTATATGTATATATATTAGCATGGATAATTGTTAGTATTTATATGAGCTTAATGCTCAATGAGTATAACATGTAGTATCAAGTAAATAATTCTGACATGAAAATGAATTTGGCAAATATGTGATATTGCTATAGAATGAATAAAGTATGCATTATATAGATTTGTATTTATAATTGAGATGTGGTGTTTATATATAAGTAATTGCTTTTTGATATTCTGCTTTAGGTGATCATACTTGTATATGACTCTATACATAGTGATATATATAGTGTTGTAATGAATGAATAGAAGTATACTAAAAATAAGTATTATGACAAGTGTGAATATTTATATATATGCATGTATTCGTGCTTGTCACCACTAGGCGACTCTCAAATATCAGTGAATTGTCTTAATATAGCTTGTTACTATGTTGTGATTACATTATGGTTAACTAATAGGTATGAAAATAATAACTTAATTGCAAATGATATGTACTAGATGACCATTGTGCTAGAATACAAGTACTCAAATATATGCAAACGACTTTGTATAGTGTATTAGAATATGTAGAACTATGTGGTTCTGATTCCCGAATTTTGGGATATGTAGGAAGCTTGGAATATCATTCCAAGTTCGAACCAAATCATAGAAAATTATAAACAGGTAAAGTATCAGCAAAAGTTAAATAAGATCAATATTAAGGATAGAATTAAGATCTATATTTGTTAACTTTCACCGTGTTTGAGTAGTTAAATAATCTGTTTTGATCTGTTATGTATTAATTACCTTTGCTTAACTATGTTCCTTATGCTGACAAGTAAATGTAACAGTTGTATATAAAATGAAACTAAAATGTGCAAAGGTATCTACGGATAGTAATGCGATATTAAGGTATCTACGGATACTAATGCGATATTAAGGTATCTATGGATACTAATGCGATATTTAGGTATCTACAGATACTAATGCGATATTGAGGTATCTATGGATACTAATACAATTAATTATTTCTGTACCTATGGGTACTAATGCGATATGAAAGGTATCTTTGGATGTCAGAGTGTTAATCCAGTTATCCACTACTATAGAATTGCAGGCAATCTAGGATTAGCTAATAAGCAAACAAATGAGTGTTAACTCAGTGCTATATGTGAATTTGTGTGTATAATTTGTGATAGGTTCAGGTGTATGTTACATGGATGGTGATCATAACTTGATGAAGATATATTCTATGTATATATATTAGCATGGATAATTGTTAGTATTTATATGAGCTTAATGCTCAATGAGTATAGTATGTAGTATCAATTAAATAATTCTGACATGAAAATGAATTTGACAAATATGTGATATTGCTATAGAATGAATAAAGTATGCATTATACAGATTTGTATTTATAATTGAGATGTGGTGTTTATATATAAGTAAGTGCTATTTGATATTCTTCTTTAGGTGATCATGCTTATATATGACTCTATACATAGTGATATACAAAGAGTTGCAATGAATGAGTAGAAGTATACTAAAAATAAGTATTATGACAAGTGTGAATACGGGATATAGAGTAATAAACTAAGAATGATTTAAATATGATCGATAATAAATTTTATGTATGTAATAGTGCAAGGCATGTTTAAGATTTGATATAATGACTGTTATGTATGAGAGTAGTATGTTATTACAATTCCCCACGAACCATTATCGCTTAGCATAGGTGTTTTTCTCGTGTAGGTTTGCTGGTAGTAAGAAGTTGAGCATCTGTAGGTCATGACCACTAGGAGTCCAAGTTGATGTCCCTTTTTGTATATTGTTTTGATATAGTACCTTTTTATGGTACAGTATATATGTATAGTAAATCATTTTGTATAAGCCATGTAAATGTTTATTATAGGAATACTCATGATATGTATAAGGACATTAATATTGACATACGTATGTATAGTAAAGCATAGGATAAGGATATTTGTATATGCATATATAGTAGTATGTGTTTAGTGATAATATTCCGCTGCATGTGTGACATGTATGATTTAGTATTTCGCTTCCGCATGAGTGTATTGTATGTGTATGCGTGTGTAGCGACCTGATATCCTCCCAAGGGGTATTGGGGTGTTACAGTGTGACCTCTATTTTTTACTTTTAACATGCATTTTTCTTTCCAAACCTCATCCGAACTTTCTCGAATGTTCACCAAACTTTACAAACACTTGTATAAAGTCAAAATATGATTTAATAAATATGAATTAAGTGATTATACATTAAAATATGTATTTAATTAAAATATATGTAAGTGAACTATGAGTGCATAAACATATATATATATATATATATATATATATACACACATTTTGTTTATCATGAAATTATAGCATGCATTTTTGGGCATGTATTTTGAATGTTTGATCTTAATTGTACATAAATGATTAAAGTCTGATTGAGTGGCTAAATTTTGCATAGTCGTGGATAGATAGGCCTGCCTATAAGGGTCAGTGATCACAGCTTCCTAGTGTTTGCACCGAAAGGTGCCTAGTGTTTGATACTGCTTGGTATCCTAGTGATTCGATACTTATATCTCCCAGTGTTAAGTACTGCTTGACAGTATTTAGTAATTGTTTCCGTTATCCACCATTGATAAAAATTCGGGCGATTGAAGTGAAATAATTGTATAATCGTAACTAGGGATTATTATTAGTAGTGTAAGTGACTTAATAATCCTTGGATTGCTAGTGTATGAGTGTATGATTCATTTTGAATGCTATGGTGTGACATTGGTATTAGTATATGATTTTATGATTAATATGACTTCGTGAGAAGTTAATTGCATTGTTTTCTCCCTATTCAACCTTTGCTAAGCACGGGTGTTTTTCCCGTGTAGGTTTGCAAGTTTTTAAAGAATTGGGTTTTAGTCAACATCTGTAGGCCACTAAGAGGGAAGCTTGAAGTCTTATTTTTGGTATATGATTATATTTTTTTTTAGCATATAATGCTTATTGTAATCAAGTAATGTAAACATATTGTAAATATTTTTTTGAGTTAGTATATGTATTTGTACATTATATTTTCCAAATTGTATTTTGAATTAAATAATGTATCTCCAAGATGACTGCATAAGTTGTGTAGAGCTCTTATATCCTTCTAGGGGGTATTAGAGTGTTACAGTATGTGGTATCAGAGCATAAGTTTAGGTGGTTCTGGACTATAGGATTTTAGAGACTAGATTAATACGTGTGTGTTTATAGAGTGTTGTGGGCTTATGCAAATGTTATTCTATATAGGGTAGAGATGGAATCGGACCCTAGTGAAGATGTAGGTGAGACTATAGGTAGTGCAAACTTAGCATTTGTTAACCCGCCTGTACCTAAGCAACCATCACTAGTAGGAAATCCAAATCATGCTCAGGATAACCCAGTGTTAGTGCAATGATTAATGCAGATGATAGATAGGTTGATTGCTCTAAAGGCTCTTACGGACCTTATTAGGAAGAGAGGAGCAAAAGAGTTTAGAATAACTTCCGCAGACGAATATGATGTAGCTAAATTCTAGATAGAAAAGACGGGAAAAATATTGAGAGAAATTAATTGTCTACAGGAACAGCGGGTGCTTTGTGCAGTATCATTGTTACAAGGTTCGGCTTATGATTGGTGGAAGTTAGTGCTTCGGAATCCCTGGTGACCAGTTGAGTTGACATGGGAATTTTTCATCCAAGAGTTTGAGAAGAGGTATATCACCAAAGCTTTTAGAAAAGCTAAATGAAAGGAGTTTGTAAGTTTGAAGCGAAGGAATATGATCGTGGGAGAGTATGAGAAGTAATTCAGTTGACTAAGTAAATATATTCCTGATGTCTTATTAACTGAAGAGTTTAGATGTCGCTAGTTCGAGGATGGCATGAATGAAACCAGTAGGGGGTCCTTTAGCGACTATAATTGCCATACAGATAGTGAATTATTATAAGTTAGTCTCGGTTGCTTTAAAGATGGAAGAATCTGAATTGGTGACATAAAAGAGAGAGCAAAAGAGGAAAGTTCAAGATGGTGGCATTCTTAGTGGCAAGAAAGCTCGAGAGACCCAGAGTAAACAAGTTACTCAAGATTTAGCATAGAAGCCGGTATCGATAGTTAGCATTGCACCACCATCCAATAAAGGCAGCACTATACCGGAGTGTGAGCACTGTCGGAAGTGACATAGAGGAGTATGCAGGAAGCTCATTAGAGCTTGTTTTAAGTGTGGCAGCTTGGATCACTTGCTTACTAATTTCCCCGAAATTCAAAAGAATTTGGCCTCGCAAGCAAGTGAAGGCAATGTTATAGGGTCTAGAGCTGGTAGAAAAGGTAGAGGTAGAGTTAATCGAGTGTCATCTGAGACTGTTGAAAGGTTAGTAGCTTCTTGTGGTCCAGCTCGAGTTTATGTTATGATTAGAGAAGAGAAAGATGACCTAGAAAGTTCACCTGGTATGTTTTATATACTGTTTAAGTTTTTGTAAGGTTGTTATTTAAAGATAGTGTTAGTATATGTTCAGTAGCATGGGGAATTTTGAGCACAAATTATTTTATGGGGAGAGAGTTGTAAGGCCCCAAAGTATACCTTAGGAGGATCAGAACATGTTATGCATGCTAATGTGTAAGTTGTAGTGCATTTGAGATCAAATTGTGCATTTGGGACATGATAGGTATTTTTGAATTTGTTAGAGGGTACATGAGTAATTGCATTATTTATGTATGTGCTAGATTAAGGGTTAAATTGAAAAATAAAATGAGGAATTATGCATGTGGAAGTATGAAGTAAAGAAAGGGACTTAAGGTAAATTAACCAAGGACTTAAAGTATTGGGCCAATGGGAAGTTGACACTTATTATATAAGATATGTATGCATTTAATGGAAGTTGAGTTTGACTCTTTGGGGATACAGCTGGCCGGCCATCTTAGGCCACAAAACACCAAATTCATTTGTTAATTCTCATTTGTTTAAGTCTTCATTTTCTGCTCTTGGGGTGGAGGTAGCTCACATGAAAAAAAGAGAAAACGAAAGAAGCTGGGCAAGGTGAGTGGACATGATTTTGAGATTGAATGGCCATCTTCTTTTTTCTCTAAATTTCTTGCATGTGATTTAAGGTATATGTATTGGTTTGTGTATGATTTTTGTGTAATGCCCTGAAACCTACCATACTAGCATTTTGCATAATTAGGGTGGTTAAGGAAGCATGATTATAATTTAAATATGTGAAGTGGGGCATAATTGGAAATGTATTTCATTCAATTAGTTAATTAGTAATTGTTAAATTAAGAATTTAGCACATAATCTGGATTAAGGGTATAATTGAATAAAAAAAGTTGGAGATCATGCTAATAAGAGGATTATGAAGTAATTAAAGGATTAAAAGTGAGAATTGTTTAACTTATATGTTGAAACATGTAAATTCTATGAATGACACATAGCTAAAGTGAAGATTGGTTGAGAAACACTTTTCTCGGTGGATTGAAGGTGGATAACGCTGGAAATCACATTGTCTTTCTTCCTTGTTAACCTTATGTGAAATTAGTTAAAGAATAACAAAAAGAATTGTATTTGCTAATTGAGTTATGTAATTCTAGTTCTATCAGTAAGTTTAGTTCCTCATTTTGTTTTCTTCTCCAATTTTTAATTTTGTGAAAGAATTGCTGGAATTGAGGGAAATAAGGAGGTTAATGAAGGGTTTTGAATGTGTTCATATCAGTGCATGAAGTTGATAAGAAGAAGAAAGGGAAGGAAGTAATGGAATGAGCTGAACAATTTGAAGAAGTGACTTCATTCAGGTCTAGGAATCAATTTTATAGTTTTGTGGATGCGCAAGTGATTTGGTTTTAAAATAGGAAATTCTTGTAGCTGATAAGGATTTTAGACTGCTAGTAAATAGAAAATTAATGATTGAAACCTAGTTTTGTTAAATGTGAATAATCTCTGCCATTTAAGACCAATTCTGGGTTGCCGTAGTTTAATGAGGATGTTCCTGCCAATTTGTATTTGTAGTTATGCGTTTAAATATTGAATGGGTTCAATAGGTTGATGGAGTTTTCTTTTTAAATTAGAGAAAGGTAGGAAATTGTGTTATGAATTCTGTTAATTTTGGAGCAAATTTAGTTTATTTGACATAATCCTTGAGTTGGGAATTCAAATTATAAGATTACTATATTTTTTTTAGTGAATTTAAAATATCCGATTACTTTGGTCATGAAGGGAATTGAGATCGTAATGGTTGAATTTAAAGGCAAGTTGTGCTAGTGCATTGATGATTCTACAAAATTCAACTTTTTTAATTTTCTAGTTACACGGTGGTCAGGTTTATCTTACCGCCGTGTAATCGTATTATGGAAGTTAAATTTTGCCAGTTTTTGGTTTTACATGATGGTCAAAATTTTCTTACCACCATGTAAAAGCATTCTGGATTGGCTATTTGGCTTACGAGTTGTTTTACACAGTGGTCATGGTATTTCTTATCGCCATGTGGTAAGTCTAACCACCGTGTAAAATAACCTTACCACCGTGAAATTACATGTAAGAATTTCTTACTGCCGTGTAGTTTACACGGCTGTCAAAAATTTCTTACTACCATGTAAGA
Source organism: Excoecaria cochinchinensis (assembly GCA_947683425.1). Classification (NCBI taxonomy): domain Eukaryota; kingdom Viridiplantae; phylum Streptophyta; class Magnoliopsida; order Malpighiales; family Euphorbiaceae; genus Excoecaria; species Excoecaria cochinchinensis. The sequence goes on along the minus strand of CANTUQ010000002.1, from coordinate 5,850,120 downwards.
ATTTCTTACTGCCGTGTAAGAATTTCTTACTGCTGTGTAAATAGCTTCTGTTTTGAAAAACAAATTTCATGCTATTTACACGGTGGGCAGGAAAGTCTTACCGCTGTGTAACCTCTATTTTCAGCATTTTGTATCTTCATTTTTATTCAGTTTTGTACATCTAGCTTTTACTTGAAAACCTGCATTATCTGTTTAATGATTATATAAAGATGATATATGACTAAATTGTTACGAAATGGAATAAATTCTAATGAGTTATAAATTGATATTTTGATTAATTATATTTCAAGATTTTGAATAGTGATTGATATATGAACAATACTATGAGGATTAAGAATATATCAGTATTTTGGTATTCTATGAAATTGATATGTTTTCTATTGGATTACTTTAGAATTTGAGCTATTGCGAGTGAATCTGTTGCTAAAAAAATAGCAACAGAAAAACTTTTTGTCGCAAATTTTGGAGACGAAAAAACATTTACGTCAAAGACTTTAGAGATGAAAATGGCATATCCATCGCTAAAATTAGCAATGGAAAAGTCATTTCCGTCACTACTTTCTGTCATTAAAAATAGCGACAGAAACATTATTCTCGTCGCTATTTTTAGAGACTAAAATCTAGTTTTCATCACTAAATTTTATGCAAATTTTATTTTTTATTTTAATTTTTAAATGATATAATCATAAATAGTATAAAAATTATAATTGACAAAAATAATATAATGAAAATAAATCAATTTGTTAAAAACGTAATAATAATATTTTATAAACTAAATGTACTACAAATAGTAAATATTTTAAAAAAACACGAACTAAGTAGTTGGTGAATTTGGATGATAAGACTGCTGCGCTGACGTGTCAGGGAATTTTTGGCTAATGATCTCCTCCATCTGATTTATGCGGTTCATTAGCATTTCTACTATATTTTGAAGCTTAATAACTTTACCACTAGATGTTGCCCGCCTACTAGAGGCAACTGTACTGGATGAGGAGGTGTGCGAATAGCAAGTGTTCGCAAAATAACCCAAGCCAAAAACCCATCCACGGCAGTCTCTATTGCCAACTGCATTAGAAAAAGTCCGAGTTTAACCAACATTCTCAGAATCCACTGTCTCACATTAAAGAATCTCCTATACTCGCTCCCATTATAAAATAAATTATTTATGTTAATAAGTACTAAAGTTTAACTAATATAATACATAAAAAGTTTATGTTGGAACAGCAAGTGCAACTTGTAGGAAAAATAATAAAAGGTTTAAATGAAGCCAAACAAAATTAATAATTGTAAGGATATTTAGCTTTAAAATCATAATATCATAGCTTCTTTTATTGCGGCAACTTGGCCAAAGGAGAGGATCATTTACTATTACATGATTCAGTGATGATTATTTAAAGCAGATAACCCCAATAGGTAATAAAAAACGCAGGGAACGAAGGCATCACTGTCTCTATAAAAATCATTCATTCCACTCAATCAATTAAATTCTAGCATTATGATATTGCATTCCATACCATTATTATAATCTTGTAAAGTAAAAGTGAATTGATATATATACACATGTAAGGAGACATATGCTTTAAGCATCATAATATGCCAAAAATGAACTGATATATATGCTGTAAGCATATCCACTTTCCGTGGTAAACCTATTAATTTTCTTAAATATCATGACTTATGGCCTAAATCTTGAAACTTTTCCAAAAGCAAACTTTCTTAGCACTACCAATACTTGCCTTCTATAAATTAAGCAAGTACTAAACATGAGAATTTGGCAGGTTTAATTGTGCAGAATAGAATTCCTGTACATTCAAAAAGACCAAACACATTGATGGGATAGGGAGAAAAGGTACAATAAATTAACTTGCGAGTCTATAGTGTGACAAATAATAAGATATTTCAACACTTGAATTTGCTATAACAAAATATATTACCTTCGGTAAGAGTTTGTAATGCAAAACTTGTATAAATATGGCTGTTTATGTAGAGTCGTATTAAAAAGAAAAAAATCTTATTGAATTTTGCCAACTAGAAGCAACACTATGTAATTCTAATAATAAAATATTAAAAATGATGATTACACATGATGAAGAGACGAATGAACCTGGTCCTACAATAAATTGCCATTCATATAAGCAACATATGCCTATAAAATTGGTATCAGAATTTAGATGATCTAAATTGGAGATGCCATATTGTGACGCGCGCCGAACCGGAAAGGCCCTCTTAAAGCCCGCTTTTAGGGCTTGAGGTATTGTTTCGCGTCATTTGATCTTGGGTAACATGAGACATTTTGGAATCCCCATCCAATAAAATATTGGGGAAGTTCATCTAGTCTCATGAAATCTTTAGGTACCTTTGAGGTATTTTGGAGTCGCCACCCAATTTACGAGAAATTGGGAAAGGCCATCTAACCTCTTTGGTCTAAACTAGAGAGTGGTTCAGAACTCCACTCTTATTTGTGCCTTAGTTAATTATAAATGAGTTTTTAGATTATAGAATTCCATCTCTCTTCTCATGCGATTAATGTAATTTATTTAAAGGCGCAATTCAAGTATGGAGAAAGCAGTAAATAAAGCAGTAAAAACACAAGGCCATGCCATTTACAAAGGAGAAATTTGGACAAATAAAATCCCCCAAATGAAAAGAAAGCTAAACAAAATTAAAATGAAAATTGGGACAGAATATAATCCTCAAATGAAAGAAAGCTAAATAAAATTGCCCAAAAAATAATTAATTACAAGGGCCCACAAGATATATATAAACATAAAGTTAAAAATCAAGCAAAGTCAATCAAGAGGGATTACATGCATAAATTGAGATATTTATTCAGTTTAGGAACATTGGTTCCTTCATCAAAGAGTTATTTCGGCCATAGGCTTAAAAACTGGGATGAGTGATCCGATTTTTAGAAAATTTAACCCTTCGTTTTGATTCGTGATATTTTGATTCGTGATATTTTGCATTCCTTAGCTAAAATCGAAGACATTGGTCCTAATTTATTAATAAAATCCCAATTTAGTCATAAAAATATTTTTGTGATTTTTATCCCACACGCGTACAAATAAACTATTTTATTTGTGAACAAACACAGTCATATAAATAAAGATAGGTAGGATCTCACCAAGATAAAGTTTCCTACGTGTCGTGACCCCTCCGTTTGGTCACGGCGATGCTTGAACAAGCAAACATCACATTTTATCCCAAACAACAAAAAAAAAACAACGATAAAAATATTAGTAATAATTCTAAAATCAACAAAATAAACATAAAGACAAGATAAATGTAAAACATGTTTAACATATATGTATGAAATAAAATGGGTTAAATTAGACATGTTAATTTAATATACAAACAACTCACATGCAAAGGGAATTAAAAATTAGTCATGCAAAAACATAATAATAATAACAATGACAAAAAAAAATTATGATAACAATAATAATAACAATAACAATAATAAAATAATACCAACAATAATAATGATACAATAATCATAATAATATTAATAACCATAATGATGATGATGATGATGATGATGATGATGATGATGATGATGATGATGATAATAATAATAATAATAATAATAATAATAACAACAACATTAGCAAGTAATAACAAGAATAATAATGATACTAATAACACTAATAATAATAAAGAAAATGGCAAACAATAACAAAAAAAAAAGTTTAACAGTAACAAAATGACAACAATGAGTAAGTGAAAGTTAAAGTGATAAGCAAAATGAGAGTAAATGAGCATGTAATGGAGGGCAATAACATCTAAACGTGAAAAGGTGGAAAGGTCATTATGAAAATCACACTAAAAAGGCAAAACTCAAAAAGACATGCATTCATCGGACCATCGTTAATTTTACCTTCTCTGCCCATTCTGGTCTGAGCCTTCTGAGTTTCTGTTTGACTGGCTTGCATTCTGGATAGGTTGGAATGGCGTGTTCAATAATTTCTCTATCAATTCCCAGCATGTCTTTAGAGGTCTAGGCAAAGACTTTTTTCATATTTTTTTAATATTCTCTCAAAATTCTTCCTTCTTCAAGAGTTATATCGGATGTTATCAGGATTTCCTTTAGGTTTTCCAAAGTTCCGAGATTAAATGAGGTAGTAGTAGTTGAGTTAATGTCAAATATGAATGATTAATGTTCATGATCATGCATAATGAAATCATGAGAGACATCACACAAGTAAGCAAAGTTGTTCATCTCATTGAAATACTAAGAATTACAAACATCATTGTCAAATAGTTCAGGAACGAAAAGTACATGTGAAAAGTTCTCATTAACATATTCTGCTGATGCTTGCACCGATGCCGACGGTCCGCCGTCTTGATTGTCTGCAATCTTCAGGTTTTCAAATTCTGGCATTATTACCTTAACTTCCACCTTTTCCTTGCCCTTCACTTGAGTGGCAACAAGCTGCTAGTGATGACTTCTTCGGGGACTTCTCGATCCCATGTGAAACTTTGGCTGAGAATCTCCTCGTCCCAGAAACCCTCTACAGACTTGACTATTCCGTTAGACCAATCAAAGGCATCATTAAAGATCTCAAATCCTAGGGTGATCTTATCATCAATCCATTGTGGCTCGGCCTCTCCGTAATAAGCACTTAATGATGCAACTGGCACGAAACTCTCCAAGATATGAGGGATCTCCGTGGGTTCTTCTTAGGCTTGTTCTTTCCAGCTTTAACCGTATAGCCCAACCCCCTTCTATCTTTTTGCCCCCTTGTGGTGATGGGTGCCTGAGGTCCCTGCGAATTCTTGCCTAAACCAGCCCCCATGAAGTTCATCCTTTTCATCATATTAAGAACCTGAGGGCTCTCCAATGAACTAACCTCTTCATTCATCATGGCCACATGGAATCCGCTAAAGGGCTGGTTAGAAATCTCTAGAAGCAATTATAACACCCCCGATGCCCCCATTGGAAGGACGCCGGAGCGCTACCCAATACTCACTCAGAAACATGCATACGCGATAGCGGAAGCATACGATAACAATAATAGAACTCATAATACTCATAACCTTAACATTAAATTACAATATAAAATATATTAAATACATCATTCAGAATTACAAAAGGATCTTTAACAAAAATTACATATGCCATTAATCAAAAGAATACAGGAGGAGTACAAAATAAATAAAGACTCTACTCCTAGTGGCGCAGATGCGCGATGAACCAAACAACACCTGCCACCTACACTTGAAAACAACCCGTGCTGAGCGATAATGCTTAGTGGGGAGAAACAAAGATAACAGAACACTATACAGTAATATCATACAATTATATATATAAATAAACATCGCACTGTATTCACTAAGTAGAAGAAATAGAGATACATAAGTCAATTCACTATATGAAATTAGAACTTGATAACAGAAAGCAATAAGCAATTACACTAACTGGAATCACTCCAACAATCATGCACTTCACTAAACAAATGCCAAACACTTCAAAAAAAATAGCCTGAATTTCACTGGTGGTGGATACGGGAACATTACACGGGAGACTGAAGCCTCAAATACTTTTACACCCGAAGGTAACATGGGAGACTGAAGTCTCAAATCATTTTCACTAAGACCTTAACGGAGGTCAACCGAAATCAATTAACCCATAGCGGGGCCAACACTGGCAGCTGCACTCACTATTCCTTTATAAGCATGCTTATCTATCCACTACTTTGACACTTCAGGCATAAAACACTCACTCTAAACATTTATCAGTAAACAATGTCACAAGCCAAAGTCCAACACTAACATGTCATTAATTATTAGCACAATTCAAAAACATCAATAGACTTGTATAAAAATATAAGACATAACTTACACAGTATGAAAAAGCCAAGCAAAGAGAGAAAAGAAATCATTTAGGCAAAATAGAACAGAAGAGGCAGGAGAAGGGGCTCACTATCGCGATCGCGACTTGTATCGCGCTAGCGATAGTAGCCTCAATGCTACAGGCCAGAAGGGGCAAGCTGTCATGACTCATGTCGTGATGCATGACTTGTGACAGCAGGACTTGGTCGTCACGAGTCGTGCTATCGAGGCACAACTCGTGCTGGTCTCTCTTGCTTAGCACGAGTCATGATCGGATGTTCGACTCGTGCACAAGCCCAGCTCCGAGCGATACACGCCTTGCCGAATAAAAATTCTGCAGAGCAAGCGACAGCCTGGCAGGAGTCCCCGTCGAGCGGGCGAAACCTAGCTTCTTCACAACTCGTGAAGATACTTCACGTGTCGTGAAGAACCCGAGATTTTCTTCACGACTCGTAAAGATGCTTCACATATTGTGAGGAATCACTTTCCGAACATTCACATCCGATCGGGCAATCTTCGCGACTCGTGAGGGATTTTCAGATGTCATGAGGAGTGCATCTGAGCAGGCTGCGATAAGCTGGAAACAAGCGGCTCTTTTGCGTTGGCGACAAGCATTGCGATCACTACAGAGTCGAATTTCCTAGTTCCTCGGCACAAAACACATCTGTTCAACACCATTAAAACACAAACCAATCACAGCCAATCACTCAGACCAACATAGACACTTACCTCATTGCTGGAATACTTCCAAAACATGCCTATAATCATATATAATACAATTTACACAATAATCATACACTTAAACTCTTGATTATCAAAGTAACTAAACAAACCCAGAAACTCATGCTAAAGCTATACCCATTTATTTCAACATAACATGCAAATCATCCTCATCAAAGCACTAACATATAAATCCAATTTCATTCACTAAACATATACATGCATGAACACATACTCACACATAATCCAAGAGAACTGGGCAATCAAATCTCAATCCAGAACACAAAGGACAATCCTGCCAAACCTGACAAAGAAGCTTCAATCTAGTTCCTTCAGAAATCCAACTTTTTCCTTTCCTTTGTTCTTCCTTCACTCCTCCGCTTCTTGCACAAAAACCCAAACAATTCACACTTAATCAAACCATGCATTTACTCAACCAAAACCAGAAATAACGAAGGAGAAGAAGAACCCAAAGCAACTCAATCACTTACCTCTTCAAACCTAGCTTCAAAAACTCAGAGAACCCACTCACACTTGAAGCATCACGTTAGGGCAAAGCAAGAGAGAGCAAGAAAGAAAGGAAGAAGAAGAAGGAGAAGAAGAGGAAACGTGAACAAGAAGAAAATCTGCTTTTCCTTGCTTCCCTCTCTCCTTTACTCACTTCACATTCAATGCTCTCACCTACCTATTCCACATGGCACAATCCTATTGGACCAAAGAATCCACTTTGACTTTCATGTTCCATGGCACCATACACAACACACACTAGATAATCTCTTAATTAAACCCTTAAATCCTTGGTACCACACAACACATACAAACTAGATAATTCCTTCACTTAACATTTTTAATTAATTTTGCAATTAGGTCCTTATTATCTAAATTTCCTCATGCATAAATTACTGAAATGCCCTTAATTTTTCGACTTGGCATGCGAATTCCGGTTTGGCCCTTTTTGGGTCGTTACAATCATTCCCCCCTTAAAGAAATTTTGTCCTCGAAATTTCCCCGCTAACCGCAAATCTAACAACCCAAATACAAACAGAACATAACTAAAGCTAAAAAAAATAACTTACCAGAAGGCCCTGCTCGTTCCGTTGCATCCTCTCCAAGCATTGCATACACTTGTGGACGCACATACACTTCTTCAGTTGGCGGCTTTTGCACTGTTTTTGACGGCACCTGTGAAGGTCGTCCACTGCCTCTACCACTTTATTTCCCTCTTGATCCTTGTCTACATACTCTACTCTCGAGTTGATCTTGAAGCTCTCTTCGGTCCGGACAATTTGCCACCATATGCTCTTGGCTTCCACATCTGAAGCACGCTCCAGAGATCCTTCTACACTAACCCCAATGGTATTCTGACAATGTTCGGTATTCCGGAATCACCCTTCCCGTACTAGAGGGTGGTGCTAAACTCCCAACTTCTGAACGTACCGGAACCGATCCCTTCGCTCCATGGCCACTCGAAACACCTCTTGATTTCTTACCACTCCCTAGTCCGCTATTCGGTGCTTTCCTCTTATGATCAATCTTTTGCTTGATCATCTCAGATTCCTCTAACTTGATCGCTGCTACAACCAGCCAATAATAATGAACCTTTTGCAAGACAGCCATAGCCGATAACGGTCCTTTGATCACTTCCCTCAAACCCTCCTGAAAATGCCGACACTTAAACTCTTCCGTCAAAAGCAACTCCAGTATATACTTGCACAACCTGTGAAACTCCTTCCCGTAATCACTTACTGTAATACCCCACTGTTTCAAACTGATAAACTCCTTCCACTTGGCCTCATGATATGCCTTCTTCACATACTTCTGTTCAAACTCTTGCTTGAAGAAGTCCCATGTCAACTCAGCTGGCCATAGAGGGTTGTGAAGCACAAGCTTCCTCTAGTCATACGCCGGTCCTTGATGTAGCGATACTGCACGGGATGCCCTTTGATTCGCGAGACAGCTAATTTCTTGCAAAATTTGATCCACTCTCTCAATCCAGAATTCGGCCATATCAGATTTGTCCAACGAAGTCACATGAAAATCTTCGGCTCCTCTTTTCCTCAGCAATTCAGTAGGAGCCTTAGCAGCTGTTAACTTATCCACTAATTGAAGTAACCCTTGCACTAAAGCCGGATTCCAAAATCCCATACCAGGTATATATTGACGCTCATTATGCTGATGCTGCGAAGCAGACTCCTCGACTCTCACTGCATTAACACTGCCCATTATCTCACCCACATTCTCACTTGGATCAGACTCCATCTAGACACTACATGTAACACCCCGAAACCACCCTAGTAGAGTGAGCCTTGTGTGTGTGCAAATGTGTGTGGTTTATGTTGAGTATGTGTTATGTTAATTGAATTAAGTTATTATGTTTGTGTATTGGGTTATGTTCTAATGTGAAGTGTGTATATGAGAGTAGTGTATGTTAAGAGACTAGAATTGGGTAAGTTATGAAGGATAAGAGTTGGGTGTGTTTTCCCTCTTGAGACAGTGACATGTGGCAAGTGAGAGGATAAGTATTGGGAAAAGAGGGAGAGAGACTTCAGCTGGTTTCCTTTCTTCTTCTTCTTCCTCTTTCCCTTTACTTTGCTTCTTCTCTTCCTTTCTTCTTTATTGTTTCTTGAATTTTTCATTTTACTGCAAATTCTAGTGAGTTTTGGGTAGCCTAAGCTGGTGTGGTAAGTGATAAGTTATAATCTTCCTTCTTCTTCTCTAGATGAGCTTTTGTAATTGTGAGTTAGGGTTTAAACTTGTTTGGTGTTGTTGGATTTTGTGGTTCAGAGAATCCAAGGGCAAGGAATTAGCAAGCGGGAGTGGAGCCCTTTAATTGGAGCTTCACTCATTTCAGGTTTGGGAATTTGCTTTAATTTGATATTCATGTATGGGTTTTGAAATATGCATGAAATTCTGGAATTTATGATGTGTAAATAGGTTTGTATTGGTAAATATGATATGGGTTTTGAGTTTTGATAAGTTAAGTGGCATAATTATGGAATTATTGAATCAGATATGAAGTTGATTGAACTTTGCTTCATAATTTTCTGGTTTTGGTGATTTTTGAAATCTTGAATTGTGAATTGATGTTTTATTTTGGAATTAATTGTGAAAAATGTGTTGTTTGATGTTAGTTGTAGTGTTTGGAAGGCTTAATTTGAGGTAAGATGGAGTTGGAAGTGATTTGGATTAAATTAGTTTTTGTTTGAAGGGAAATTCTGGGTTTATATTTTGCTGGGGACTAGAAATCCCGCTCCTATCGCGAGCGCGACAGAAGAGGATTTCCAGCTCTCGCGTGTTTAGCTTGAAGAAGTGTTGGCCGTCCGACTCATGCTGAGAAGCACGACTCGTGCTCCCTTTCTGTGCGTGCGAATTGTCCATCTCAGTAGGGCAATGGCAGTAGGAGAGGATTAGCACGACACGTGCAGATGAAGCATGACACGTGCTGATGAAGCACGACTCGTGCTCGAGCAGCACGACTCGTGCTCCTTCAGCACGACTCGTGCTATTGTGGCTTCCTCAGCATGTCGTGCTCTGAAGCACGACTAGGGTGGAGGACATCGGACACGAGTCATGTCCCTCAGCATGACTCATGTCCGATGCCTTTCTGTCATGAGCGCGATAGAGACCCCCATTCTGCCCTATTTTCTCACGTACCCAGTTTTCCGAAAATGAACTCTAAATGTCTTTTTCTTATTGTTTGTTATATGAATTGTTATATGACTATATTTATATGAATTATGCATGATAAATTATATATATTGTGAATTGAAACATTATTTGGTTTATGCATGACCTGTTAGAGTCGAATAAGTGGATAGTTAAGCATGCCTAATAGAGTTACAGTTGCTGCAGCTAGTGTATGATTTGGACCCTAATCAGGTCCCCCGATTGGATCTTCGTGATCCCTATGTACCGAATCTACGCGAAAATATTTTTGGAACAAAATTAAAAGATTGTTTTGATACCCTCGGGTATCTATGTGTTATGAGAATAATGTTAATACCTTCGGGTATCTATCCATACTCGTTATCCACTGTTTTTATAAAGCAGGTGCAATAATGTTATTTGTTATTATAAGTGAATTTTGAAATATTGCATATTGGGAATAATATGATTATAATGCTGTTATGCTTTAAGTTAACTTATGAAATCTTAAAATTTAACTGTCCCATTCGCTTGTGATTGTGTGTTAATGCCACTGTGAGTGGTCGTTGTGCATCTTTGTTTCCCCACTAAGCGATTTCGCTTAGCACAGGTGTTTTATCCGTGCAAGTGTGGAAGATTTTGAAGGGTTGAACAGCGGGTTTCGCATCAGCAGGGCCAACATGACTAGTGGATAGAAGATATGTAGTTTAGGCCTTGTATTCTTTTTGTTTGTGTTATAGTTTTGTACTTTTGAAGCTATGTAAAGAATATTTTGTAAATCGTTTTGATGTTAGTTTTATGTAACTATTCAGTTGTGTTGAGGCACTTTTGTATCTTTTTGGAATATGTAAAACCACCTTTGTTATATTAATGAAATGCAATATTTTGCTCTATGGCCTATTCTCTGATGAATTATGAAATTTTAATTTATTCATTTGCATATGTAGTTGGTGTGCAATTGGTTCTGTTTGAGCGTCTGTGGGTGGCAACCCTTATCTATCGGGGACCTTCATCCTCTTCATAGGGTGAAGTTCTCTACGTATAGGTAAGGGGTGTTACATTATTCTCATAACACATAGATACCCGAGGGTATCAAAACAATCTTTTAATTTTGTTCCAAAAACATTTTCGCGTAGATTCGGTACATAGGGATCATAAAGATCCAGTCGGGGGACCTGATCAGGGTCCAAATCATACACTAGCTGTAGCAACAGTAACTCTATTAGGCATGCCTAACTATCCACTTATTCGACTCTAGCAGGTCATGCATAAACCAAATAATGTTTTAATTCGCAATATATATAATTTGTCATGCATAATTCATATAAATATATTCATATAACAATTCATATGACAAACAATAAGAAAAAGACAAGAAAAAGACATTTAGAGTTCATTTTCGAAAAACTGGGTACATGAGAAAATAGGGCAGAATGGGGGTCTCTGTCACGCTTGCGACAGAAAGGCATCAGACATGAGTCTTGCTGAGGGATAGGACTTATGTCGGATGTCCTCCACCCCAGTCGTGCTTCAGGGCATGACATGCTGAGGAAGCCACAACAGCACGAGTCATGCTGAAGGAGCACGAGTCGTTCTGCTCAAGCATGAGTCATGGTTCATTAGCACGTGTCGTGCTGATCCTCTCTTGCTGCCATCGCCCTGCTGAGATGCACAACTCGCACGCACAGAAAGGGAGTGTGAGTCATGCTTCTCATCATGAGTCGGACGGCCAACACTTCTACAAGCTAAACACGCGAGAGCTGGAAATCCTCTTCTGTCACGCTCGCGACAGGAGCGGGATTTCCAGTCCCCAGCAAAATGTAGACCCAAAATTTCCCTTCAAACCAAAACTAATTTAATCCAAAACACTTCCAACTCCATCTTACCTCAAATTAAGCCTTCCAAACACTATAACTAACATCAAACAACACATTTTTCACAATTAATTCCAAAATAAAACATCAATTCACAATTCAAGATTTCAAAAATCACCAAAACCAGAAAATTATGAAGCAAAGTTCAATCAACTTCATATCTGATTCAATAATTCCATAATTATGCCACCTAACTCATCAAAACTCAAAACCCATATCATATTTACCAATACAAACCTATTTACACATCATAAATTCCAGAATTTCATGCATATTTCAAAACCCATACATGAATATCAAATTAAAGCAAATTCCCAAACCTGAAATGAGTGAACCTCCAATCAAGGGGCTCCACTCCCGCTTGCTACTTCCTTGCCCTTGGATTCTCTGAACCACAAAATCCAACAACACCAAACAAGTTTAAACCCTAACTCACAATTACAAAAGCTCATCTAGAGAAGAAGAAGGAAGATTATCACTTATCACTTACCACACCAGCTTAGGCTACCCAAAACTCACTAGAATTTGCAGTAAAATGAAGAATTCAAGAAGAAATAAAGAAGAAAGGAAGAGAAGAAGCAAAGTAACGGGAAAGAGGAAGAAGAAGAAGAAAGGAAACCAGCTGAAGTCTCTCTCTCTCTTTTCCCAATACTTATCCTCTCACTTGCCACATGTCACTCTCTCAAGAGGGAAAACACACCCAACTCTTATCCTCCATAACTTAGCCAATTCTAGCCTCTTAACATACACTACTCTCATATACACACTTCACACTAAAATATAACCCAATACACACACATAATAACTTAATTCAATTAACATAACACATACTCAACATAAACCACACACATTTACACACACACAAGGCTCACTCTACTAGGGTGGTTTCGGGGTGTTACGTTACTCCCCTCCTTATAAGAATTTCATCCTCGAAATTCTCACCTGATCCAAATAGTTAAGGATACCAAGTTCTCATTGCCTCTTTCGGTTCCCAGATCGCTTCCTCAACACCGTGATACCGCCAAAGCACTTTAGCTAATGGTATCTGCTTGTTCTGAAGCTGCCTGACCTCTCTAGCCAAAATCTCTTCCGATTCCTCATCAAAAGAGAAATCTGGCTGGACCCGAATATCTTGCACTTTGAGCACATGTGATGGATCTGATCGGTAGCGACGGAGCATAGACACATGAAAGACATCATGTAACTTGGCTAACTCTGTCTGTAATGCTAACCGATAATGTAACACCCCGCCATCCCCGTTGGAAGGATACCGGAGTGCCACGCGGGCAAGCACATATAATCATATACATTTACACATGTATAAATAAACAAAAGAAAACCAAATGAGATTTAAAGAAACCTTTAATCATTTAATCAGAAAATTCCTGTAACATATATATATCAAGTCCTTATACATATATCATATTTATATCGTTTTTACAAAAAGGGCTCGTAAGCAAATACATATACAAAAATATACTTGTTTCTTTACAAAAGATTCATTTTGCTATACATAAGCCATGTACAAAAATATAACAGCGGAAGACTTCAAAAATATAACAACTTCATCCAAAAAGACTCCTAGTGGCCGACCTGCAGATATCCGACTCTGAACAGCACTCGCCACCTGCACGGGAAAAGAGCCCGTGCTAAGCGATAACGCTTAGTGGGGAGGAACAAAACAAAATAACAATATACAATATAGCATCTCATCACATTAAAATATTTACAATACAAGTAATTAACATATGCAAACATACTTTTCTACATTACACCGATATAGAATATTCACGAATTCATGTGCAACATATACCTTTAATCATGTCAATAAACATCTCATCATATACATCACATATAAACATGTAGCCTGATTAGTCTGGTATAAACCTAAGAAGTGGATACGGTCATTTGGATACTGATAGAACACAGTATCCCAAGCATATAGAGACATGAGTCTCAAACATGTAATTTTCATATAGAGACCGAGGTCTCGCTTTATTTCCATATAGATCCTAACAGGATCGAAACAAGGATCCAAACGGACCCGCATATAACATTTTTATCATATAGCAGCTGCACACACACTCTGACCTAAGTAAGCGCTTACTTATCCACTACTATGACTTATACAGGCTTAAATGACACAACTTAATAATTCATATATCAAATCATGAGAATTTCATTAAATATTAGCTTATAAATCATGTATACTTGTATAATAATCAAATTCAGAAACATATAAACATATAAATATTAACTACAAAAAGTAATAAGAACAAATAGCTCATATTGAAAAAAAATCCCTGATAAATAAACTATAAACATGTAAATCATGTATACTAATTATTAATCATGTATACAAAACCCAATATTATGCAATTATTAAAATACAATCGGATTTTAAAACTAATTAATCGTCATGTAGTGTAAAACCCTTGAAATTAGAAGTTAAAAATCATGCTTTTAGAAAACGGGCAACTGGAGGAAGACTGGTCACGTCGTGACCTCCAGTCACGTCGAGCGCCAAGCCAATCTCGTGACGCAGGCTTCACGCGAGCGCCAAGCCAGAACAGCAGGTAGTCACGGCGTGACCACCAGTCACGTCGCGTGACTCCTGTGAGAGAAGAGAAAGAAATCGCGCAGGAAAAGGGCGAGAGTCACGGCGTGATGCCGCTTCACGCCACGTGACCTTCAGCAAAGAAGGAGTCACGGCGTAAAGCTGCTTCGCGCCTCGTGATCTTCAGCCGAGAAGGGGGTCACGGCGTGACCACCAGTCACGTCACGTGACCTTCTTCTCACATTCCTTCATCTTCTCTAAAACTAATTTTTCAGAAATCCAAACCCAGAAAAACGTGAAAAACCAGATAATTGTAAAGACAGAGTTCAATCAAAACTTAAACCCCAATTTGTCCAAATCTATTTTTCAGGCAATAATGATGCAAATACATACCATTAGGTCTTCTGAACACAATCACAGCAATTATAACACAATAATACATTTTTTTTTTACAACTAACACTAAAACAGAGGCTAAAACCAGGAAGTATTCATCTTAGAATTTCATATCCACATTCATGCACAAACATCTCACTTGCATACTTTTCTACAGAAATCATCTATACACTTTGCATTTCTCATATATTTTGTTAAACAAACACACCTAACAAATATTCATATTAGAACAGTAATTAGGATCCGAAATGAAAAAGGACAGACACACTCCCAAACCTGTTTGAAGTTCAAAAATGTTCACTGAAATATCCTCAATCCACAACCTTGCCCTTTCCCTTCTCCTTCCTTGTATCCTCAGGAGCTTGCAAACAAGTAGGACCACAATCAAAGATCCAAAGACAAAATTTCTAAATAATTCAAATGAGAAGCAGAACCACAGGAGAAACTAAAAGCCACTTACCTCTGGAACTTCTTATCCAACCTCCAACCCTAGACCCACAACAGAATACACATGCAAAAATGGGAAGAAGAACAGCAAATGGAGAGTAAGAGCAGAATGTGATTTACGTGAGAGGGAAAACAAGAAGAGAGAAAACCTTTAGTCTTTTGTTTTCACCCAACTAAACTTTTCCCAGATCTTTCTTTCCCTTACCCACGTACACACTCACCCTCCGCCTGGCACACATGCACAAATCCTCAAATCCACTTAATACCCTTTTACCAATAAGTCCTTGTTAAATTACCTTTTCCTCACCAAAATAAAATCTACTATTTAATTACTTTTCATTCTTGCAATTTAATCCACTTTCCTCTTAAATATTACCCAATTACCCTTATTTGGCCAATTAAAAATTGCTAAATCCAATTAGGCCACTTATGGGGTGTGACAACTCACCCCTCCTTAAGAAAATTTCGTCCTCGAAATTTCCTTGCTTACCGAATACAACCCAAATATCAAAACCGAAACGAGACAAAACTGAACATGTAAACACTTACCCGAAGGACCCGCTGCACCAGTCGCATCCCTAGAAATCATAGCATAACCTCTATACTGATTATGATCCTCAGTAGCACCAGGTCGCTGCACGGTTTCTGATGGTGCTCTCGGAGCTCGACTTCCTTCACGATTGCTTTGGATAACATTGGATTTTCTGCTTTCTTGTTGATTTTGGTTCTCTTGTCGACTAGGGCAAAAGGCAAACCGATGTTCCATGCTTCCACACTTGAAACAAGCGCCGGTAATCTTGCGACATGTACCCCAATGGTACCTATGACAGTGCTCACATTCTGGTGCTCGATTCCCTCTATTACCCTGTGGTGCTACACTCTCAACCTGTGAAGGCATCTGAACACTCCCTCTAGATCCTTGCTCAACTGGTGTACCCTTTGCTTTCTTAGCACTCACATTTCCTCCTTCTGGTGCTCTTCTCTTCTGTGTCATCTTCTGCTTAATCTCCTCAGATTCCTCTAACCTCATTGCTGCAGCCACAATCTGATAATACCCAACTGGCTGCAAAACAATCATCGCAGACAAGGGGCCTCTGAATACCTCACGCAATCCCTCTAAAAAGTGCCTACATCTGAACTCATCTGTCAACAACTGCTCAGGCACATACTTACTCAGCCTATTGAACTCTTTGTCATACTCACTCACAGTCATTCCCCTTTGCTTCAAGCTAATGAACTCTCTCCACTTCGCTTCTTGGTATGCCTTGGTTATATACTTTTGGTCAAACTCTTTCTTGAAATAATCCCAAGTCAAGTCAGCTGGTCGCTGAGGATTCCTCATCACAAGTTCCCACCAATCGTAGGCTGGTCCCTGAAGCAATGATATAGCACAAGAAGCTCTCTGATCAGCAGGACATCTAATCTCTTGTAAAATCCTGTCCACTCTCTTCAACCAAAACTCAGCTACATCGGACTCATCTAAAGCAGTCCCATGAAAATCCTCTGCTCCTCTCTTTCTTAACAACTCAGTTGGAGCCTTAGGTGCAGTCAATCTATCAACCACTTGTAATAACCCCTGAACTAACGCTGGATCAAAAGCAATACCTCTATTTGCACCCTCAGCTGGTGCAGGTTCCCGCTCATGTCTATCCTGTCTAACTGGATCATCTCTTCTAACTGGATTCTCTCTAGGACCCACATTATAACTGCTCATATGTCGCCCATATACTCACTTGGATCCGACTCCATATAAACTCTACAAAACACAAGACATCTGCATTAGGCCACTATACAAAACTGACTCTCATGTATAGACTCGACTCTACACTCAAACAATCACAACATAACCCAGAACCACCAAACCTGGGCTCTGATACCAAGCTGTAACACCCCGCCATCCCCGTTGGAAGGATACCGGAGTGCCACGCGGGCAAGCACATATAATCATATACATTTACACATGTATAAATAAACAAAAGAAAACCAAATGAGATTTAAAGAAACCTTTAATCATTTAATCAAAAAATTCCTGTAACATATATATATCAAGTCCTTATACATATATCATATTTATATCGTTTTTACAAAAAGGGCTCGTAAGCAAATACATATACAAAAATATACTTGTTTCTTTACAAAAGATTCATTTAGCTATACATAAGCCATGTACAAAAATATAACAGCGGAAGACTTCAAAAATATAACAACTTCATCCAAAAAGACTCCTAGTGGCCGACCTGCAGATATCCGACTCTGAACAGCACTCGCCACCTGCACGGGAAAAGAGCCCGTGCTAAGCGATAACGCTTAGTGGGGAGGAACAAAACAAAATAACAATATACAATATAGCATCTCATCACATTAAAATATTTACAATACAAGTAATTAACATATGCAAACATACTTTTCTACATTACACCGATATAGAATATTCACGAATTCATGTGCAACATATACCTTTAATCATGTCAATAAACATCTCATCATATACATCACATATAAACATGTAGCCTGATTAGTCTGGTATAAACCTAAGAAGTGGATACGGTCATTTGGATACTGATAGAACACAGTATCCCAAGCATATAGAGACATGAGTCTCAAACATGTAATTTTCATATAGAGACCGAGGTCTCGCTTTATTTCCATATAGATCCTAACAGGATCGAAACAAGGATCCAAACGGACCCGCATATAACATTTTTATCATATAGCAGCTGCACACACACTCTGACCTAAGTAAGCGCTTACTTATCCACTACTATGACTTATACAGGCTTAAATGACACAACTTAATAATTCATATATCAAATCATGAGAATTTCATTAAATATTAGCTTATAAATCATGTATACTTGTATAATAATCAAATTCAGAAACATATAAACATATAAATATTAACTACAAAAAGTAATAAGAACAAATAGCTCATATTGAAAAAAAATCCCTGATAAATAAACTATAAACATGTAAATCATGTATACTAATTATTAATCATGTATACAAAACCCAATATTATGCAATTATTAAAATACAATCGGATTTTAAAACTAATTAATCGTCATGTAGTGTAAAACCCTTGAAATTAGAAGTTAAAAATCATGCTTTTAGAAAACGGGCAACTGGAGGAAGACTGGTCACGTCGAGCGCCAAGCCAATCTCGTGACGCAGGCTTCACGCGAGCGCCAAGCCAGAACAGCAGGTAGTCACGGCGTGACCACCAGTCACGTCGCGTGACTCCTGTGAGAGAAGAGAAAGAAATCGCGCAGGAAAAGGGCGAGAGTCACGGCGTGATGCCGCTTCACGCCACGTGACCTTCAGCAAAGAATGAGTCACGGCGTGAAGCTGCTTCGCGCCTCGTGATCTTCAGCCGAGAAGGGGGTCACGGCGTGACCACCAGTCACGTCACGTGACCTTCTTCTCACATTCCTTCATCTTCTCCAAAACTAATTTTTCAGAAATCCAAACCCAAAAAAACGTGAAAAACCAGATAATTGTAAAGACAGAGTTCAATCAAAACTTAAACCCCAATTTGTCCAAATCTATTTTTCAGGCAATAATGATGCAAATACATACCATTAGATCTTCTGAACACAATCACGGCAATTATAACACAATAATACATTTTTTTTTTACAACTAACACTAAAACAGAGGCTAAAACCAGGAAGTATTCATCTTAGAATTTCATATCCACATTCATGCACAAACATCTCACTTGCATACTTTTCTACAGAAATCATCTATACACTTTGCATTTCTCATATATTTTGTTAAACAAACACACCTAACAAATATTCATATTAGAACAGTAATTAGGATCCGAAATGAAAAAGGACAGACACACTCCCAAACCTGTTTGAAGTTCAAAAATGTTCACTGAAATATCCTCAATCCACAACCTTGCCCTTTCCCTTCTCCTTCCTTGTATCCTCAGGAGCTTGCAAACAAGTAGGACCACAATCAAAGATCCAAAGACAAAATTTCTAAATAATTCAAATGAGAAGCAGAACCACAGGAGAAACTAAAAGCCACTTACCTCTGGAACTTCTTATCCAACCTCCAACCCTAGACCCACAACAGAATACACATGCAAAAATGGGAAGAAGAACAGCAAATGGAGAGTAAGAGCAGAATGTGATTTACGTGAGAGGGAAAACAAGAAGAGAGAAAACCTTTAGTCTTTTGTTTTCACCCAACTAAACTTTTCCCAGATCTTTCTTTCCCTTACCCACGTACACACTCACCCTCCGCCTGGCACACATGCACAAATCCTCAAATCCACTTAATACCCTTTTACCAATAAGTCCTTGTTAAATTACCTTTTCCTCACCAAAATAAAATCTACTATTTAATTACTTTTCATTCTTGCAATTTAATCCACTTTCCTCTTAAATATTACCCAATTACCCTTATTTGCCCAATTAAAAATTGCTAAATCCAATTAGGCCACTTATGGGGTGTGACAGATAAGCCACCGGACCAATCTTTTCCAAGATCTCATAGGGTCCAATAAATCGGGGACTCAACTTTCCTTTCACAATCACGGGTAACTTATCTTTATCTTTGAGAATCAAAACTTTCCTGCGACAATCCACTATAGCTCTATGCTTGGCTAACCAATCCATCCCCAAAATAACATCAAACTCATGAAAAGGCAACCGAATCAAATCAACTGTAAACTCCATGCCTTGAATTCTTAGGGGACAATTTTGACAAACCCGGTTCACAATAACACTCTGACCCAACGGGCTAGACACACGAATCTCATAATCCAACCTTTCCTCACTCCTCAAACTAGCAGCCAACTTACTAGAACACAAGTAAGAATGAGTAGAACCCGAATCTATCAAAACATACACTTCAGAATCAAATAATAAAAACTTACCGGCAATTACTTCTGGTGCATTCTGCTCATCCCTGGCCTTCATGGCATAGGCTCTACCAGTTGTCGAAATGGGGCGGTCCGGTCCACAGACTCAGATAACTCTCTCTCCTGAGGCCGTCCACTATGACCCCGTCCTCTACCTCTACCACGGCTTCTTTAAGGAGCATTAGATCCTGCTCGACTACCCTCTAGTTGACCTAGAGCATTCTCATGCATATTCGGGCAATTAGCAAGGAAGTGGTCCGTACTACCACACCTAAAGCACCCTCCTGTCAGCCATCGACATTCGCCCCAATGGCGCCTACTACAATGAGATCATTGAGGTATAGTATCGCCTCTACCACCTGAACCTCCTCTACCAGTGCCTAATCCTCTAGAAGAATCCTGTCTCCTCCCTCTAGTAGCCAAACTAGCAGGAGACTCACCAGCAGGATTCCCTTGAGATTCTCTTCATCTTTTCCCTAAAGAAGAACTGCCTCTAGAGGTCTTTCTCCTCAAAGCTTTCTCTCTCAAAACATTCTCCGATCACTCCGGTCTCAAAGCCACCTGAACCAGCTGATAATAGCTAACATTTGGGGTAGACATCAAAGAAACTAGCATTGCCTTCAAAGATTCATTCAAACCCGCCTCAAAATGTTGACACCGAAACTCATCAATAAGAATTCCTGGCAATGCATATTTACTAAGTCTATTAAACTCATTCTCATAATCTGCCATAGACATCACCCTCTGCCTGAGGCTCAAGAACTGCGCCCATCTGGCATCTTTGAATGCCTTAGTTACATACTTATTTTGGAATTCCTTCTCAAAGAACTCCCATGATAAAGGCTTGGGAAGCTGGGGCTAACTGAGCACTAACCTCCACCAGTTATAAGCAGAGCCTTGCAACAGCGACACTACACATTCAACTTCTCTATCTGGCGGACATCTGATTCCCCTTAACACCCGCTTCACTTTATCAATCCATATCTCGGCTTTATCTGATTCATTTAAGCTGGTACCGAAGAAATCCTCAGCTCCATACTTTCTCATATTCTCAATAGGTGCCGTAGGTGCAGTTACTCTCTCTAGTACCCTAGCCATATCTTGAGATATCTTGAGCATTGCTTCAAAGGGAACTGCAGGGGCCTCAGGTTGCACCCTAGGAGGTTGAGCCGGACCCAAAACTGATGGATCTTACTCTTGGGGATTCGCACTCTCGGCTGACCCCTTAAGCGATCCACGAGCAAACTCCATAGCTACAAAACACAAACCACAATTCGCATTAGGCCAACACAACTCTAACAGACTTTCTATGATACTCTTGCCTAGAAATGTCTAAACCTACTACTCTGATACCACAAAATGTAAACCTAGAATTTCCCTTCAAACCAAAACTAATTTAATCCAAATCACTTCCAACTCCATCTTACCTCAAATTAAGCCTTCCAAACACTATAACTAACATCAAACAACACAATTTTCACAATTAATTCCAAAATAAAACATCAATTCACAATTCAAGATTTCAAAAATCACCAAAAACAGAAAATTATGAAGCAAAGTTCAATCAACTTCATATCTGATTTAATAATTCCATAATTATGCCACCTAACTCATCAAAACTCAAAACCCATATCATATTTACCAATACAAACCTATTTACACATCATAAATTCCAGAATTTCATGCATATTTCAAAACCCATACATGAATATCAAATCAAAGCAAATTCCCAAACCTGAAATGAGTGAACCTTCAATCAAGGGGCTCCACTCCCGCTTGCTACGTCCTTGCCCTTGGATTCTCTAGGAGGATTCTCTGAACCACAAAATCCAACAACACCAAACAAGTCTAAACCCTAACTCACAATTACAAAAGCTCATCTAGAGAAGAAGAAGGAAGATTATCACTAATCACTTACCACACCAGCTTAGGCTACCCAAAACTCACTAGAATTTGCAGTAAAATGAAGAATTCAAGAAGAAATAAAGAAAAAAGGAAGAGAAAAAGCAAAGTAATGGGAAAGAGGAAGAAGAAGAAGAATGGAAACCAGCTGAAGTCTCTCTCTCTCTTTTCCCAATACTTATCCTCTCACTTGCCACATGTCACTCTCTCAAGAGGGAAAAGACACCCAACTCTTATCCTCCATAACTTACCCAATTCTAGTCTCTTAACATACACTACTCTCATATACACACTTCACACTAGAACATAACCCAATACACACACATAATAACTTAATTCAATTTACATAACACGTACTCAACATAAACCACACACATTTACACACACACAAGGCTCACTCTACTAGGGTGGTTTCGGGGTGTTACACTACACAAGACAAGACACATCTGCATTAGGCCACGATACAAAATCGACTCGCATGCAAAGACTCGACACTCAAACAATCAAAGACAACCAGAACCGCCTAAACCAGTGCTGTGATACCAAAAAATGTAACACCTCCTGTCACACCCCATTTTCCCCCTAGAAGTTTGAGCCATGTTTTTGCATGTGCATTGAGTGTGTTTTGGCATGTGATAAGGGTATTTTGGGTATAATGCATGTTTGTGAGTTTTGCTAGTATGTAGGTGCATGTACGGTACTAGGGTGTGAATTAGTTGGGTTGCATTTGGGTGTGTTTGCTCACATGGTTGTAGTATGTAAGTGAGTAAGTTGGGTTGTTATAGTGTGTGCATGAGCATATCTTTGTAGGGTGTTTTTAGTTGGGAGAGTCTTGTGTGTGTTTAATGTGTGCTTGTTGGGTGTGAGTGATTAAGATCCACCACTAGGAAGAGGACACATGTCTAGGGTTGGGAAAAGAAAAAGAAAAAGAAAGGAAAAAGGGGAAAGGGGCAGATTTCCTTTCATTTTCCCATTTCCCTCTTCCCCTCACTCTTCTTCTTCCTTTTCTCTTCTCAAAAGAGCCCCAGCCTTGGATCCAAGTTGGTGTGGTGGGAATTGATCATCTCCTAGTCTTCTCTTAGGTAAGTTTTCTGCATTTCCATCTTCTCCTTCATTTCGTTCATCTTCTTTTTCTCATTTTTTAGGTTTAAGGTTTTGATCTAGAGTTTTGTGGTTTGTTTGTTTTGGTGGGTTGTTGTTAGTGGAGCCTCCTCGTGATCCTAAAGGCAAGGAGAAGGCTGGTATTAATGGCACCAAGTGATTTGGAGCTTAGGAGATTCAGGTTTGGGAGTTTTTATGATTTTTGCATTTTTGTGATTTTTGCTCTTTGGATGAATTTTTGGAAATTTGAGGTCTCTTTATGTGTATAGTAGTTTATGTGTTATGGGCTTTGATTTAGATGTGTTAAGAAACGTTGAATGTGAGTTATTGAACCCAATTGTGCATTTGATTAAGATGGTGAACGAATAGTGCTGAGTTTTGATTTGTGTAAATTGATATTTTTCTTAGCATGATTTAATTGAAATTCTTGGCATAAATGTCGTATTATATGTTAGAAATGATGGTTTGGTTGCTGGAATTGAGGTAAGTGGAAGTTTGAATTGAGTATGCGTGATTGGGTGTTGTGAAAATGGGATTTTCTGCAGATTTCTCGTGTAAGGGTTGGAAATCCCGACCCTGTCGCGACCTCGCGATAGAGCCCTATGATAGCAGCCCTCACACGCATCCAAGCCCCCTATCGAGCGGCATACATGTCCGTCGAGCTGTGCAGCGGAGCGTCTGTCGCGAGCGCGACACCTGTTGTGAGCGCGACAGAGCGCTCGGTTGTCGAGTTATTTTGGGCGATTCTCTATTGCGAGCGCGCTCTTGAGTGCGAGCATGACAGATCGGACTGGCAGCTCACTGTCGTGAGTATGACAATGAGTTGTATTTGATCCCCCGCGAGATCGTGACGAACGCCGTCATCATGACCTGGGCGAGTCATCTTTGTCGCGAGCGCGACAATGACCTCTCCTTGCCCTGTTTTTCGGCTTTGTCTTCTCTTCTAAAATGAATTTCAAATGGTTTCTTCATGAACTCTTACATCTGTATGCTTTATAATATGCTTGTTTAAATGTGCCATTTTATGAATCCTTTATGATAAATGATATGTTATGATTTGGAACCTGAATTGGATTATGCATGACCTGCGAGAGTTAGTCTAGTGGATAGTTAGGCATGCCTAATAGAGTCTTTTAGCTGCAGCCCTATTGTACCGTTTTGGACCCTGATCAGGTCCCCGTTTGGTTCCTCGTGAACCCCTTATGCCTTTTGGATCTTGTTTAAGGTCCCCTGTATAAAATGTTTTGTATGCGATAAAATAAAATGGTTTTCGATTCATACCCGTAAGGTACGTTATGCGTTCGATTCGTACCCGTAAGGTACGTTATACGTTTACTCGTTATCCACTATTGTGAGTCAGCAGGTATTCTGTTTGCTTTGGTTTTCTTCGATAAGATTATCAAAATATGCTATTCGAATGTGCCTAATGATAAGTGTGAGAAATCAGTTAATATGTATATGAATGTGGATATGAGCTTCTGAATGCATGTCTGTATTATGTAAGCATGATTATATATCTGACATGGTTATTCGCATTTATCATATCATATGCGATTTGCTTTGACGACCATTGTGAATGGCCGTCCACTCTTTTGTTGTGTGTTCCCCACTAAGCATTATCGCTTAGCACGGTGTTTTATCCGTGCAGGTGCGGAAGGCGTTTGTGCTTTGGGAGAGTCACCGCCAGTCAAGCCAACACAGAGGGTTTAGTGTTAGGGCTTTATTTTTGTAGCCTGTTAATGATTCTTTTTGTAATAGAACTCTCATTGTATCTGTAATACTGTAAGCTTTCACTATGTATATTTTGGATATGTAATTATTTTGGTACTGGCTTCTAATTAGAACATTATTGTAATGATTTTGTTATATTAATGTATGATCAGTTATTGTGCTTTCAAAAGTTTTAATTTCCGCTATAATTCCGTATGTTTACGATGGTTGAATGTATGATATTGTATTGTCCTGTTTGGTGACACCCCTGCTTGTACGGCTTCCTACTCCGATGCAGATGGGTTCGCCTACGTATGGGTAGGGGGTGTTACACCTCTGATGACCCCATTGGAAGGACGCCGGAACACTACCCGACACTCACTCAGAAACATGCATACACAACAGTGGAAGCATACGATAACAATAATAGAACTCATAATACTCATAACCTTAACATTAAATTACAATATAAAATATATTAAATACATCATTCAGAATTACAAAAGGATCTTTAACAAAAATTACATATGCCACTAATCAAAAGAATACAGGAGGAGTACAAAATAAATAAAGACTCTACTCCTAGTGGCCAACCCTGTAGATGCGCGACGAACCGAATAACACCTGCCACCTACACCGGAAAATAGCCCGTGCTAAGCGATAATGCTTAGTGGGGAGGAACAAAGACAACAGAACACTATAAGTAATATCATACAATTATATATGTAAATAAACATCACACTGAATTCACTAAGTAGAAGAAACAGAGATACATAAGTCAATTCACTATATGAATCAGAACTTGATCACAAAAAGCAATAAGCAATTACACTAACTGGAATCACTCCAACAATCATGCATTTTACTAAACAAATGCCAAACACTTCATACAATAGCCCGAATTTCACTAGTGGTGGATACGGGAACACTACATGGGAGACCGAAGCCTCAAATACTTTTATACCCGAAGGTAACACGAGAGACCGAAGTCTCAAATCATCTTCACTAAGACCTTAACGAAGGTCAACTGAAATCAATTGACCCATAGCGAGGCCAACACTGGCAGCTACACTCACTATCCCTTTATAAGCATGCTTATCTATCCACTACTTTGACACTTCAGGCATAAAACACTCACTCTAAACATTTATCACTAAACAATGTCACAAGCCAAAGTCCAACACTAACATGTCATTAATTATTAGCAGAATTCAAAAACATCAATAGACTTTTAAAAATACAAAACATAACTTACACAGTACGAAAAAGCCATGCAAAGAGAGAGAAGAAATCATTTAGGCAAAACAGAATAGAACAGGCAGGAGAAGGGGTTCACTGTCGCGATCGAGACTTGTGTCTCGCTCGCGACAGTAGCCTCAACGCTACAGGCTAGAAGGGGCAAGCTATCGCGACTCGTGTCATGATGCACGACTCGTGACAGTGGGACTTGGTCGGCACGAGTCATGCTATGGAGCCACGACTCGTATTGGCCTCTCTTGCTTCGCACAAGTCGTGACAAGATGTCCAACTTGTGCACAAGCCCAGCTCCGAGCGGTACACAACTTGCCGAATGAAAATTCTGCCGAGCAGGAGTCCTTGTCGAGCGGGCAAAATCGAGCTTCTTGCAGAATGCTCACATCCGATTGGGCCATCTTCATGACTCGTGAGGGATTTTCACGTGTCGTGAGAAGTGCATTCGAGAGGGCCGCGAGAAGCTGGAAACAAGCAGCTCTTTTGCGCTCATGACAGAGTTGAATTTCCCAGTTTCTCGGCACAAAACACATCTGTTCAACACCATCAAAACACAAACCAAACATAGCCAAATCACTCAGTCCAACATAGACACTTACCTCATTGCTGGAATACTTCCAAAACATGACCATAATCATATATAATACAATTTACACAATAATCATACACTTAAACTCTTGATGATCAAAGTAACTAAACAAACCCAGAAACTCATGCAAAAGCTATACCTATTTATTTCAACATAACATGCAAATCATCCTTATCAAAGCACTAACATATAAATCCAATTTCATTCACTAAACATATACATGCATGAACATATACTCACACATAATCCAAGAGAACTGGGCAATCAAATCTCAATCTATAACACAAAGGACAAAGCTCCCAAACCTGACAAAGAAGCTTCAATCCAATTCCTTCAGAAATCCCACTTTTTCCTTTCCCTTGTTCTTCTTTCTCTCCTCCGCTTCATGCACAAAAACCCAGCCAATTCACACTTAATCAAACCATGCATTTATTCAACTAAAACAAGAAATAAAGAAGGAGAAGAAGAACCCAAAGCAACTCAATCACTTACCTTTTCAAACCCAACTTCAAAAACTCAGAGAACCCACTCACACTTGAAGAATCACGTTAGGGCAAAGCAACAGAGAGCAAGAAAGAAAGAAAGAAGAAGAAGGAGAAGAAGAGGAAACGTGAACAAGAAGAAAATCTGCTTTTCCTTGCTTCCCTCTCTCCTTCACTCACTTCACATTCAATGCTCTCACCTACGTATTGCACATGGCACAATCCTATTGGACCAAAGAATCCACTTTGACTTTCATGTTCTATGGCACCATACACAACACACACTAGATAATCTCTTAATTAAACCCTTAAATCCTTAGTACCACACAATACATACACACTAGATAATTCCTTCACATAACATTTTAAATTAATTTTGCAATTAGGTCCTTATTATCCAAATTTTCTCATGCATAAATTACTGAAATGCCCTTAATTTTTTGACTTGGCACGCGAATTTCGACTAGGCCCTTTTTGGGTCGTTACACCAATACTTGATTATTGCTGGCCACCTTAATGGTCACAACTTGTCCCTCTTGGGGGATTTTGATCATTTGGTGGAGGGTAGATGGAATGCCTCCCAACTTATGAAACCATGGCCTTCTCTAGTAACGCTGCAAAGTTGGTCAGAATAGGCAGGATAACAAATTCAGCTTCAATCTCAACTGGCCCACTTTTCACTTGGGCCTTGAAAGTCCTAGCAGCTTGCATCTTGAAATTGTCATAGGCAGTGATGGTCAGGTCAGATCTACTCAATATGCTCTTGTTCATCCCGAAATCAGGTAGTGCCCCTAGCGGACATAAATTAATGGAAGATCCATCATCCACCATGACGCAGGCTATATGTTTGCCATTAACTTGAGCTCTGATGTATAGGGGGTAGTTATGGTTATGACCCTCAATTAGCAAGTCGGCATCAATGTAGACTACATTCTCCCAAAATCCCCCTTTTACCATATCTAACAACTCGGTGGGGGAAATGGTTGTGGGGACTGTTGATTCACATAAGGCTTCCACTAACTTTTGCCTGTGACTCGGCAATTACCTCAGTAGGTCCCAAATTGATATCCGAGCCGGCTTCTTCTTCAGTTGCTTCATTACGAGGTCCTTTTTCGGCTTCTTTTCCACAGGTGTTTGCCCTGAATCCTACAATTTCTCGGCCTCTGGAACCACCCCTCCGCTTCTTGTTATAGCTCCAACTACTTTTCCCTCTTCATCCAAATCCCACGGATCAACAAACTTTCCACATTTCTCTTCTCCCTCATCTTCTTCTCCACTCTTACTAGTGGACCAACAATCTATCGCTGCTATGGGAATCCCTTCTTCACTTGCCCCATGGCGAGTGACAATGACGTACTCATTACCATATAAGTCTTGCAATACATACCCCTCAGATAAGCTTGAACTAATCGTTAACACCAGTGGCAGCACGGCATTATAACTGGACTTCTTCTTAATTTCCCTTTGTTCAGGATTAGTGATCTGCTTACTATCAATCAAATCCTGAATCTAATGCCTTAGTCTTGCGCAGTGGTCTGTCATATGCCTAGTGTGTTGTTGGAATGCACAATACTTATCATCTTTATGCCCCCGCTGTCCTTGAGTTCTGGTTGGCTTAGGTGGTAGGGGTTGTAGTTTCCCCTCCTTTACCAGTCTCTTTAACACCCACGATAAAGGTCAGCCCAAATTCGAAAAGTACCTTTGGTTCACCCCTGCAGCCGACACCTCGGCTGTCTTCTTAGTCCTGTTGCCACTGCTAGAGCCTGCCCAGTTATTCGCCCCCTGACTGCTATAGCCCTTCTTAGCAAATGCTTCACCACTCGCCTTCTTGGCCACATACTCGCTTTCTGCCTCTATGGCAATGTCCTTTAAAGACTCCCAATCTTTCAGCCCTTTCATTTTGAGTCCTTCCCTTAAGTATGGGCTCGCATTCCTAATGAATAGCCTGATTTGATCCGTCGTATCGGGCTTTCATTTCATCTCCATAACCAGATTCCTCCACTAAGTGAGGTAATCATGGAAGGACTCACCATGGTTCTATTGCAAAAGCTCAAGTTCTTTCAACGTTATCTCCTCCCTGGTACTATGGTCATATTGCCTCATAAACTCCTCTGTCAGTAGATCCTAATCTTCCCTGAACCTTCTGTTCAACCCATAGTACCAATTGACTGTTGGACCTGTCAGACTGAAGCAAAATATTCCACCTTTTGCTTCTTCGTTAGCCCTGTACCCTTCATGATTAAGGCATATTGCTTAATGTGTGCAGAAGGGTCCAAAGTACCGTGAAATTTTGGCAAATCTGGCATCTTAAACCTCTGAGGCAATAGCTTCTCATCGCCCAACTCCATATCTTTAGGGTTGATCCCCTTTCCAGCTGACAGTAAATGCATAATTGCTTCAATCTTTTCTTCCATCTTTCTCACCACATCATCCTCTACCTTGGGGACTTTGGTTCTCACAGCCCGAGGAATTACTAGCTCATCCTTCTCCTCTCCCATGAAGTCATCCCTTGGGTCTAGGATCCTTGCTCTTCTCTGCTCAGCTGGTGCCGCCATCCTGGGCTCGACAACCGGTTGTTGCACAGTAGCAGTTGCTATTGTAACACCCCCATCCGACACTCCCGTTGAAAGGGCGCCGGCGGTTGCGCTACTCAGAACGAAGCATACATTCACACATCATAAACATACAGAAATACGAGGGAATTAAAAACTTTTGAGGGCACAAGCTGATCATATATTATCTCGCACACACACACAAGCACTAAGCGGAGGCATACTCTCATACAAACATGCATTCTTTCAGCGGAAGGATTCATTAGGCAGAAAAGGTACAAAAACTAATCCAAAACGTCAATACTTGAAAACACTTACATAGACCAAATATTACATCAAGATCTTTATATATATACATATACAAAATGTTACTGAAATACAAAATCCAAATTATATAAGCTGGTAACAAAATACAAAACTTCTAACTCCTACGTGGCCGACCTTGCAGATGCGCGACTCGAATAAAATCTAACCTGCCACCTGCACGGGAAAAGAGCCCGTGCTAAGCGATAACGCTTAGTGGGGAGAACACACAAGTGAGATGGACGGCCATTCACAATGGTCGCCAAGGCAAGTCACATACACAAATGGCATATGCGAATAATCATAGCAGATAGATATACATGCTTGTATATAAAAGCCATGAATTCAAAAGCTCACATCCACATACGTTTATATATACATTACCTGATTATTCATCTCACTGTCACATACATACGGTTACCACATTCTATAATCATATTAAGTAATTCAAAGCAGATAGAATATCATATAAGATACAGATATTATCATGCAGAAATACTTACAATCCCACATGCATATACTTATCGAGGTATCAGATGTCAGAACTGCACCATGCATAAACACAAACCTTTAAACATGCAATTATCATACCAGAATATCTAGGCACTCAATAAAAGCCAATTCACATGAGTTGCATCACAATAATACATATACCAATTCACATATTTAACCATAGAATTCAATAATTCAAGCCAGAGTATTTATACATATTAATTCGCATGCTTATAAGCATAACTGATCGAATTCAAACACATTCACAAATACGGTATATACGGGTAATCGCATACAAAATACATGCTTGAGTCACATTCAGCCCATTCAGAGATTCATGATCACGTTCGGATAATTAATTGATTCACATAACTGGAATCTTACACATTCGGATATCTTATTCACTTATTCATATTAGACAAAACAAACATAATACCTGTTGACTCTAAATAGTGGATAACGAGTGTACGCATGGCGGTACCTTACGGGT
The DNA here is from genome assembly GCA_947683425.1 of Excoecaria cochinchinensis. NCBI lineage: Eukaryota > Viridiplantae > Streptophyta > Magnoliopsida > Malpighiales > Euphorbiaceae > Excoecaria > Excoecaria cochinchinensis. Next base: position 5,818,906 of record CANTUQ010000002.1, on the reverse strand, counting down.
ACGAATCGATGCATAGCGATGCCTTACGGGCACGAATCGACGCATAGCGATGCCTTACGGGCACGAATCGACGCATAACGATACCTTACGGGTATGAATCGAAAACCATTTTACTTTAATATTTACAAAACATTTAAAGGGAGGACCTTAAATAAGATCCAAACATATTAAAAAGGTTCGCGAGGAACCAAACGGGGGACTTGATCAGGGTCCAAACAGAACTGAGGGCTGCAGCTAAGAGACTCTATTAGGCATGCCTAACTATCCACTGACTTAACTCTAGCAGGTCACGTATAACCGGAATCATGTTTCATATGCAACATATAGTTCATCATGTGTAATCCAGAGTAAAGTAGACACATAAACAAGTTTGTAAGGTGAGCTATGCATCATACAATTCATGTTACGAAGCATACGATATAGTTCAATCAACACAATTTAGCACTATTCAATATTGTAAAACATATCAGAGCCAGATATACAAATATTATTATGCTAATGATTAACAATGCATAAACTTAATCATGCAATAATGCAATTTACATTTAAGCATGGCATATTATTTTTAGAGAAAGTTCATGAGTAAATATATCTGTACCACATTTCGCATTTAGTTTAACATGCTCAATACCACATCGATAATCATATAATCTATTAAGAACACATCCACATGCATATAAACTTTTATTCATCTACAAGTCATGTAAACATAATCTCACCCATAAATTCTTATATCATAACATCATTTACATGTAATTCAATTGGAAAGACATTCATATACCCATTTTAATGTTAGACATGAGGTGGATAAGTGGTAAAGACTTCCGGGGAAGTTTGGATTTGATTTGGGTAGGTAAAAGTACCTTTTTGGGTGAAGGTTAAGGTCCCACGGTGGTAAGGCATTCATTCTCACTGTGTAAGATACTAAAAATGGGTAAAAATGGAACAGAGACATTTTACATATATTTAGAGACATTTTTAGGCAAAAATTTCTCATAATAATTGTTCCTTAGGATGTTAACTTTCAAATGGGACAAATTTCAGGTCAATTGGACATCTATAACTCCAGATATGAGCTAAACAATCTATATTGTTCCAGTAACCCGACCCAAACAGAGACATTCGGTTTTTAAATTTATCAAGGGTCTTAGATCCAGAATTGGCTTCCGTTCCCTCAGAGAAAATTTTTAGATCTATGTCATATCTTTCTAATGGCACCGGATTCATCCAATTTGGAGGTCTATAACTCTACTTATGACAAAAATAATACACAGAGGTCGGATGAAAACTGAATAGAATTTTCCTATAGGCATACCTTACACACAAGAGCTATATGAAAACCATCTAACACATCCAAAACTCATGCTAAATCATCCAATATACATACATGGTCGAAGAGAAATTAGGTTTATTACAATATCATATTAGGTTTAATGCCTTAATAAATAAATATAAATATGTTATATAATTCTTGTCATGAGTATTTGTTCATATAGCAAATTATGCTTATAGTTTAATTCATGATTAATCATCATATTAATTAATTTTTCGTGATAAGAATTTATTCAATTCACGTGTAATTTAATTACATATCCTCATTACCTAATTATAAAATAAGTAACATTAAATTTTTCAGGCGTTTCTAGACACTTTGGGGCTAATTCGGAGGTGTAGGATCGATTATAGGATGAATTGGCGAAGAGGGACAAATTTTACTAAAACACAGCTGTGCTTTATAAAAAGCACAGCTGTGCTCTGCTGTATATTATCGATCTAAAAGCCAAAACACAGCTGTGTCCTATCCAATAGCACAGCTGTGCTTTCCAACCAGTCCCAAACGTCATCAGACTTAAGAGCACAGCACAGGGCAGAATTCAGGTGCTTAATCTACTTGCATTTTTGAACTAATAGACGACACTTTCAGACAAATGGTCTTCATAAAAATTAATCCTCAAGATTTTATCTTTATAGTTCCAAAATTTCAGATTAATTGGAGCTGAAATCGGGGAGATATACTAAAATTTCTCTAACCTGCTCCACAGACCCACCTGACAAATTTTGCTACTGTAATGGGCGATTTTAAAATAGTTAGAGTCCGAATTAAATTATAGCTACTTCTACAAAGTTTTAGATACAGATGTTGTGGTTCTAACCCAACTGGAATCATGTAATTTGGAGTTGTAGAAATCGATTTATAGTGAAAACAATGACCGAAGGTCAATCAGACCCACCTAGGCAGATTTACACTTTGGAATTCTATGTGTTTCAAACAACTCATTTGGCACAATCACTTCACCCAATTTAATTCAAACCATCACAACACATAATTTAACAATCAAATTCCCAAACAAATCACAAATAATTTCCAAACAAAATCCCAAACCTGAATTTTTTTCACTTGATCCCACTAGATCCAACCTTTTCCTTGCCTTTAGAATTTGGAGGAGGCTCAACTAATCATCAATTCACCAAAAATACACAAAAAACATAACCTAAATTAAAATCCAACAAAAATAAAAGAAATTGGATAATTAAGATAAAATTAGGAGTTGATCTTACTAAATTAATGCAAGATTTATTGATTTTTACCCACAATTTCTTAGATTTAAGCTAGGATTTTTAGATGTGAAGAAATTGAAGAAGAAAAGGATGAAGAATGTGAAGAAGAAGATGAAGGAAATGAAGAATAGGATGAAGAATTAAGTTTATGGGAATACATACACATCCCTCTCCACTTCACTCTCTTTTCCTACCCTTTCCCACATGTCAACTCCTCATTGGTGCAAACCAATCACTCACACCCAACTCTCATACACTTACACACACTCAAAATATCTCCACTTAACACATCCTACTAGTGTGTGAGTAAAACACACAATAAAGCCCTCTAATAATGCACTCCACATAGGTATGAGCATCCACACACTATAAAATCCCATAAGATTCCTTCTACTATGCTACACTCTTCTACACCCAATCACTACTCCCTTACTCATATTCATCAATGGTATATGCATGCACACACAATTATTTCTCAACTAATTCACACCCTACTAACATATGTGCACCCACATATTAAAATAACTCTTATAACATGCAATATACCCCAGAATACCCTTGTCACATGCCAAAATACTTATAAATTTACACACATACATGGCTCATACTACTAGGGGGTAAATGGGGTGTGACAGCTATAGTAGTCTCCCCCATAATAGGCATTTTGACTTATTCCACAGCGGGAGCTACAGATGGTTGCCCGGTATTTGGTGCCACCTAAGCGACGATATTCACCATTATGGCTAGTATCCTTCTCTCAAAATCCTCAAGTCTCATGTCTAGGTCTTGTACTGTCAAAGCACCAGTTTTTTGTTGTCAATTTGCCATCACTGACCCTGAAGACTGTTCTGAAGAAATCTCTGAGCTTTCATCCCAATCCGAACCCATTATAGGTGCTAACTCGGGCAACTCGAACAAAAATTTCTCGGCCTTTGGAACCACCCTTCCGCTTCTTGTTACAGCTCCAGCTCCTTTTCCCTCTTCATCCAAATCCCACGGATCCACATACTTTCCACATTTCTCTTCTCCCTCATCTTCTTCTGCACTCTCACTAGTGGACCAACAATCTATCGCCGCTATGGGAATCCCTTCTTCACTTGCCCAAGGCAAGTGACAACGATGTACTCATTACCATACAAGTCTTGCAATACATACCAATAGTGAAGACCAGTGGTGGCACGACATTATAACTGGACTTCTTTTTAATTTCCCTCTGCTCAGGATTAGTGATCTGCTTGCTATCAATCAAACCCTGAATCCGATGCCTTAGTCTCGTACAGTGGTCTGTCATATGCCCAGTGTGCTGGTGGAATGCACAATACTTATCATCTTTATGCCCCCGCTGTCCTTGAGTTCTAGCTGGCTTAGGCGGTAGGGGTTGCAGCTTCCCCTCCTTTACCAGTCTCTTCAACACCCACGATAAAGGTCAGCCCAAATTCGAAAAGTGCCTTTGGTTCACCCCTGCAGCCAATAGCTCGGCTGTCTTCTTAGTCCTGTTGCCACTGCTAGAGCCTAACCACTTATTCGCCCCCTGACTGCTATAGCCCTTCTTAGCAAATGCTTCACCACTCGCCTTCTTTGTCATGTACTCATTTTCTGCCTCTATGGCAATGTCCTTTACAAACTCCCAATCTTTCAGCCCTTTCATTTTAGGTCCTTCTCTTAAGTATGGGCTCGCATTCCTAATGAACGGCCCAATCTGATCCGCCATATCAAGCTTTCTTTTCATATCCATAACTCGATTCCTCCACCAAGTGAGGTAATCATGGAAGGACTCACCATGCTTCTATTGCGAAAGCTTAAGGTCTTTCAACGTTATCTCCATCCTTGTACTACGATCATATTGCCTCATAAACTCCTCCGTTAGTATATCCTAATCTTCCCTAGACCTTCTGTCCAACCCATGGTACCAATCGACTATTGGACCTGTCAGACTGAGGCAAAAATACTCCACCTTCTGCTTCTTTGTTAGCCCCATACCCTTGATGATCAAAGCATATTGCTTAATGTGTGCAGAAGGGTCCAAAGTGCCGTCAAATTTTGGCAAATTCGACATCTTAAACCTCTGAGCAATAGCTTCTCATCGCCCAACTCCATATCTTCAGCGTTGATCCCCTTTCCAGCTGACAGTAAATGCATAATTGCTTCAATCTTTTCTTCCATCTTTCTCACCACATCATCCTCTACCTCGGGGACATTAGTTCTCACTGCCCGAGGAATTACTAGCTCATCCTCCTCCTCTCCCATGAAGTCATCCCTTAGGTCTAGGATCCTTGCTCTTCTCTACTCAGCTGGTGCTGCCGTCCTGGGCTCGACAACCGGTTGTTGCACAGTAGCAGTTGCTATAGGAGCCTCCCCCATAATAAGCATTTTGACTTGTTCCACAGCGGGAGCTACAGATGGCTGCCCGGCATTTAGTACCACCTAAATGACGATATTCCCCATCATGGCTAGTATCCTTCTCTCAAAATCCTGAAGTCTCCTGTCTAGGTCTTGTACTATCAAAGCACCAATTTTTTGTGGTAAATCTGCCATCGCTGACCCTGAAGACTATTTTGTAGAAATCTCTAAACTTTCATCCCAATCCAAACCCGATATAGGTGCTAACTCTTGCATCTTGAACAAAGATTTTCTGATTAGTCATCCACCGGAATCCCTAGACCACCCGGATGAACCTATGATGGCTGCATAGCTCACCTTGTTAGAATGATGCATGAATAACATATACAATGCATGGTCGTGAACTGTGCAGCATTTCACAACCACATACAAGCAAGTAGATTCTTCTAACCTTTTAACTCCCATACATGAGGTAAAACGGTCTCTTCCTAGGTGGGCTTAATCTATGGGTCAACAGGGGACCCTATCAATGTGCATAGTGGACAGCGAAAAATCGGAAGCATAACATCTCTTAGAATGCACATGCGTATGGGATTTTGGTCATTACATATTTGAACACGTCAATCAAATTAAGGTGAACTTACCAGGGCACACATTTGATAGAAGACCACTTAATTTGCTCGATTTTGTTTTATACTTAACAACCCACATTACAAGCATCGTATTACGATTCATTTCACATAGGGGAGTATCTATTGCCATTACATGAGTTTTTATGCCTTGACAATTAATGATGGAAATCAAGTCTGTCTCTAAATAATTTTTTTGGGGATGGAATTTATAAATCCATATTGGTCACTAAAATTAAATTCCATCGCAAAAATAATAAATTGCGACGAAAAATATATTTCCGTCGTTATTTTCTCTATTTAGTGATGAAAAACATATTTTTGTCACTAAACTTAGCGACGAAAATACAACTGTAGCGACAAAATCATATTTTCGTCGCTAAATAGCAACAAAATTCCTTTCCATTGCTATTATATCGTAGCTATTTCTGATTTTTCTTGTAGTGCAAGAAACATTATAGCGCTCCCACTAAACTTCTTATATACACACAGTTCATCTTCATTCTTCATGAATCCAAGCTCTTTGACTGTTTCATCAAAACGAAGATTCTAGCTTCGAGAAACTTGTTTCAATCCATAAATGGATCTTTACAGCTTGCATACCTTTCTAGAATTCTCCGGATGAACAAAACCCTCAGGTTGTGTCATATACACATCCGCAAGTAAGTTTTCGTTAAGAAACGTTATTTTGTCATCCATTTGCCATATCTCATAGCCATAATATGCAACAATAGCAATAAGAATCCTTATTGATTTAAGCATCGCGACTGGTGAAAAGTTTTCATCATAGTCAATACCATGAGTTTGTTTGAAGCCTTTTGCAATAATTCTTGCATTAAAGGTATTCACTTTGCCATCCATGTCAGTTTTCTTGTTGAAAACCCACTTGCACCCAGTGGTTTTAATTCCTTTACGTGGATCAATCAAGTTCCAAACTTCATTATCAAACATGGACTGCATCTCAGATTTCATGGCTTCCAGCCATTTTTTATATTCTGGACTGGACACAATACCTTGATAGGTAGTAGGCTCATCTTAATCCATGAGCATTACTTCACGACTATCTATCATGAGAAATCCATATCTCTCGAGTTCATGTCATATCCTATCAGATCTATATGGTACTTGTTTAATAGGTATAGGTTCCATAACTATTTATGAAACTTGTTTAGTTTTCATCAACAATTCTATGCTATCTTGTGGTTCTCGAACTTCTTCGAGTTGTACTTTGCTCCCACGAGCTCTTTTAGAAATAAACTCCTTTTCCAGAAAGACATTATTTAAGCAACAAATACTTTGTTCTCAGAGGGATTGTAAAAGTAATACCCTTTAGTTTCTTTAGGATATCCCATAAAAAGGCATTTGTTAGATTTTAGTGCTAGTTTATTCGAGACTTGTCATTTGACATAAGCCTTATAGCCATAAATCTTGAGGAAAGACAATCTAGGACTTCTCCTAGTCCATACCTCATATGGTGTTTGTTTGAATTTATTGGTCACATGCATCACATGCAAAAGCAGAATTTACAATTTTAACCAAATAAAAATAAAATCTTCGCTATGAAATTATATTTTTAAGTTTAAAAGAATGAAAAATCACCATGAGGTTTATTGATTAGTTGATTTTTCTTCACACCGAGTTATAACAAACAATAGTATCCAACTTTAGAACACCTCCAAATTGTCCACACCAGAGAAAGGAGAAAATAGAACCAAGAGAAGATTACAGAAGAAGCCAAAAATTTCCTTTGGGACTAGTGGGAATTTCGTCCATGAGAAAGGATAAAGGGGGAAGAATTTTAATAATTCTAAAGTTCTTTTTTCTATCTTTATCCACTTCTGCTTTTATACTCCAAGTTAAAAGCTAAACTCTAGTAGGATTAGAACTCTAAAAGAGCTAAAATTTATTTACTAATTAACTCTTAATTAAATAATTAAATTCTTTTAATTACTTATTTCTTCTATCCAAATAGGATTAGGACTATAGGTGTAGACACTGGGTCCCGAGGCAGCCCAGACTAGGGTTTTTCAGTGATGAAATTAATGCATGTTCATAGGCAAAAGGATTGAAAGTGATGGTTTCCTAATCAAGTTCCCTTTCTTTTTTTAAAAAAAAATTTTGAAGGTTTGCGGGCACCGGTGCCGGTGCACTGGTGATGGACTCCCAAGGACGTATTTCCTACAAAGAAAAGCTAGTGTGAAAATCCACATGGGACTCACTACCTTTATAACAATGACTTATGATGCCTTGAGCAATAAGGCAGCATTAGTTCGGATAACCTTCTTTCAGGCAGATAGTCTATAATTCAGGACATGAGTCAGAGTCTTAAGGGCAAAATGCTTTATATATAGCTCATAGCAAAAGGTGCATGCTCGTTTAACAGGAGGCAAAGATGCACCCCTGTCGGTTCTCTTTGAAAATATTATGGCTCAGAGTTCCTAAACCAAGATGACACTCTTCTAGATCCTTGGGGGCATCAGACAATGTGACTAGCCAAGCCGTATCTTTAACAAATCCCTTAACCACCAAGGAAATGGTCTATCCATTTTTTGCATGCAACTTTTCTTGTGCATATAATTCTTTTGCTTTTTGCGCGCATTTTACATGCATAATCCTTTGTGCATGTTTTGTGTGTATAGCTTTGCATATATATTTCACACAAATTATACACACATAATCTTTTGCACATATTCTTGTGCCAATAACTTTGCAGGAAAAGGCCAAACCAAGGGACAGCTTCGGTAAGATAAAGTCAAGATGAAGCCCATGCAAGTTAAAATCATACGAGCCCATAAAGAGGTAACCTATTAAGTCCTTTTTTGAGGCATTTCAATTCTCTTTCGAGCATTATCAGTGTTTTCGAAGCATTAAATCCTCTTTCAAGGCATTCAAGTCTTTTTTGAGCATTTTCAGTCTTTTCGAAGCATTAAGTCTCTTTCAAGGCATTTTATATCTCTTTTGAGCATTCTCGATCTCTTTGGAGCATTATCTTTTAAGTCCTCTTCCCAAGGAATTCCTAGTCTCTTCGGAGCATTATCTTTAAGTCCTTTTTCTAAGGCATTCTCAATCACTTCAGAGCATTATCTTTAAGTCCTTTTTCCAAGGCATTCTCAATCTCTTCGGTGCATTATCTTTAAGTCATTTTTCTAAGTCATTCTCAGTCTATTTGGAGTATTATCTTTTAAATCCTTTTCAAGGCATTCTCAGTCTCTTTAGAGCGTTATCTTTTAAGTCTTTTTTCCAAGGTATTTTCAGTCTCTTTGGAGCAGTATCTTTTAAGGCTTTTTTCCAAGGCATTCTCAATCTCTTCGGAGCATTATCTTTAATTTCTTTTTTCAAGGCATTCTCTGTAACACCCCAATTTAGACTCTAGTAGGATTTAAAGAGTTAATTGCATGGTTAAGGGTATAAGAGTAATTTTATTTTATATATGAAATTGGGTTAATTAAGGACTTAATTGAAAGAGTAATTAAAGTTATTAAGGAAAAAATTATTTATGTGAGTAATTGAAGATTTGCCATGGACCAAAGAGAAATTAGCTAAGGATTTTATAAGTTTGGCCAATGAGAGGTTGACACATAGGTTAGGTGGTTGGGAGCCTTAAATGCAAAGGAAGAAAAGAAAGGAGGAGAGAGAAGAGGCAAAAATCAGATTTCTGCTTTAGCTTCCTCTTTCTTTTCCTGTGTGGTTCCCATTCCTCCTCCTCATTCTTCTTCTTCTTCTTCTTCTTCTTCTTCTTCTTCTTCTTCTTTAATTTCTTGCTCCTTACTGCTCTTTTGGGTTGATCTTTAAGGATTTTGAGCTGGGTTTTGTGGAGATTAAGTGTTTAATTGAAGAGTAAGTGATTGGTTTTTGGTTTCAAGTCTTCATCTCCTTCTTCTTCTTTTCTATTTTGATTTTTGTATATGGGTTTGGATTAAGAGTTTTGGTTTGATTTGTGCAAGAAGTTGGTGACAAGAAGAAGGACAAGGGTAAAGAGAAGGTGGGATGTTGAAGGGATTGATTTTGAGCTATGTTTTTGAGGTTTGGGAGTTGTCTTTAATGGTTTGAGTTTGTATGTGAACTTTAAATTTTTGGAAATTGATGTATAGCATGTGCTATTATGTATGTTTTGAGTTGGGTTTTGATGCTTTTGTATAGATTGTAACAACCCAAAATAGGCCTGGTCGGAATTTGCATGCGAAGTCGGGAACTGAAGGGTATTTCAGTAATTAATACATGAGAAAGTTTGGATAATAAGGACTAAATTGCAAAGAAATTAATTAAATAAGTTTAGTGGAGGAATTTTTGGTGTGCTTGTGGTGTATGGAAGTAGGGTATAAGTGGATTAAGAGGTTTTATAGTGTGGGTTGTATGTATGGTGCCTTGGATGTAAGTGGGATTTAAGGAATGATTGGGTGTGGCTCAAGTTTGGTGCCTTGAAGATATTTATTCAAGAAATGTTTGTGTGTGTGTTGTGTATGGTGCTTAGAGTGGAAAAGTTAAGTGAGTGGATGTTTGGTCCAATTGGAGAGGGACAAGTGGCTTGGTAGGTGGGCAATTAATGGGAAAAGAGTTAAAGGAAAAGAAGAAAGAGAGGGAGAGCAGATTTCACGTTGGGCCTCCCTCCTCTCTCTCTCGTTCTTCCTCTTCTTCTCTTCTTTCCCATTTCTTGCGTTTCCTCTCTTGTTTGTGTGGGTTTGGAGCTGGTTTTGGAAGTGGTTGAGAGCAAGATTGAAAAGGTAAGTGGTTAGATTTTGGATGTTGTGTTTGGATTTTGGATTGTCTTCTTCTTTGGTTTTGTTTAAGTTAAGGTTTGTGGAAGAGTAATTGTGGGTTTTGGTTTTGTGCAAGCTTTGGGTTTCAAGAGAAAGCTCAAGGGTAAAGAGAAGGTGAAGATTGGGTCTTGAAGCTACAAAGAAATCAAGTTTGGGAGCTTTGATTTATGAATTGGAATCTATGAGTTGTTGTGCCCTAATTCTCACTTAAGATGTAAATGAGTTTGTATTGTTTAAATCTCTGAAATTTGAGTGTTTTGGTATGTGTAAATGCATGAATTAGTTTGGGTAGATGTGTTAGTAATCCATGTTATTGATTGAGATAAATGTATATGAGGGTTGGTTTGAAATGCATGAGTTTGGCAATTCTGTCCCGTTTTTATTTGACCTCTGTGTATTGTTTTTGACATAAGTATAGTTATAGACCTCTAAATAGTGTGATTCTTGCGCCATTAGAACCATGTTTTCCATACCTTTAAAGTCGTAGAAATAGCCTTGGGAAAATTCTTGCTCTAAGATCCTGAAATTTGGATAAAACCGTAGTGCCTCTATTTGTGTCGGGTTGTTTGACCAGTCTGGGTTGTGGAGATCATATATGGAGTTCTAGATGTTCTTTTGATCTGAAATTTGTTGCATTTGAACGTTAATATCCTAGGAAACATTTGTTAAGAAGGAAGTTTTAGCTACAAATGAGGTGTAGAGGTCGGTTTAGTCAATACAAGTTTGGCGCGTTAAGCAGTCTCGTTTGGCTTCAGAGGAGAGCCTCTATCACGATCGCGACAGTGTCGCGACCTCGCGATAGAAGAGTATGTTTTAGCCTTTATTTCTTCATTTTTGAACCCTGGGTTGACCCGGATCAATCCCGTACCTTCCCCTCAGCTTATTATGCATCTTTAGGGTAATTAAATGACTATATAAGTAGTTGTCTTCGGTAAAACTTATGAGTATGTTTAAGAATTGGAGATTTATCAAGTGAATAATAATAGATATAACTCCGTGAAGGTTGGGTTATGGATGAGTGTGGATATGTGTCGATCTCATGAGTAACCTAAGCATGATGTACCATATGTATGAATGCATTTAACGTGGGTGCGAATGTGATGATTGATGAATAACGTTGTTATTATAGATTGTGTAAATGGATATTGTTAGTGGCATGTTTTATCGGAATTCTTGATACGGATGCTGTGTTTATGTTATCAATGATGCGTGGCTTGCTGGAGATGAGGTAAGAGACCTTTGGATATGTTTCGTGTGTTTGTGGGTGAGTTTGAGGAAGGAAAGATCCTGCAGAATTCTACAGATTTTCGGAATCATGACTCTGTCGCGAGCGCGACAGAGACCGGTGATTTTGATGCTGTGCCATCACGATCACGCGACGCTGTCGCGAGCCCGCGATAGCAATAGCTTGTGTGCTCTCTGTCGCGAGCGCGACAACCGTCGCGATCGCGACAGAGCACATTGTTGGCCTGTGCTATCGCGAGCACGCGACTTGTCGCGACCCCGCGATAGCAATGCTTGCCCTCTGTCGCGATCGCGACAACATCGCGAGCGCGACAGAGCCGGGCCCTTCTCTCCTTCCCGCGATCGCGAAGTCTGTCGCGCGCGCGCAGCGAAGAGACTATGGTCTCTGTCGCGAGCGCGACAGATGTGTTGTGTTGAATGAGTTTTCTTTGGTGATTCCAATGATTGAATTCCGAACTTGTGGTACCTTTAGGTTTATACTTTGACTATTTTATGAAGTATGTTAATATAATTGGATGTATTATGCATATCTATATTATGATCTCTCTCCAAGATTATTATGTTATGCTTAAAGTGTAAATTGTATGATGTATGTTTGACTTTATGAACTTATTCATATGTCTCACCTATTGCTGATTATGCATAATGATATATAATTATGTGATTTGAAATATGATTTGTATTATGCACGACCTGCAAAAGTCAGTCTAGTGGATAGTTAGGCATGCCTAAAAGAGTCTTCCTGCTGCAGCTTCCGTTATCGTTTGGACCCCGATCAGGTCCCCATTTGGTTCCTCGCGAACCCCTTTATTGTGTTTGGATCTTGTTTAAGGTCCTTCCAAAAAATGTTTGTGAATGAAAATAGAAATGGTTTTTGATTTGTACCCGTAAGGTACTTTCCGTAATCGGCTTGTACCCGTAAAGTACTTTCTGTATACTCGTTATCCACTATTTTGAGTCAGCAGGTATTCTATTTGTTTTGCCTAATATGAACAAGAGAATGTGATATTCGATTAAGCATAATTCTGGACACGTGAATCAGTTATGTATCCGAATGTGATTATGAATCTCTGAATGGGTTAAGTGTGACCTAAATATGTGAATTGGACATAATTATCTGCATATATGGGTATATGCATAACATATTGTGAATGTATGGTATACGGTTGTGAATATAGGTACGGGAATTCAGATGTGTGTAATTGTGACCATGATCTTTTGAATGCCATGAGTTCGATTAGTTATTGTAGACACCGGGTCCTGAGTAAGCCTAGATCGAAGTTACCCAATGATGATAATTGCCTTCACAGGCTTAAAAGGTTAAAAGTGATGGTTTTCTCATCAAATTTGCATTTTAGAGTGAAAAATTAAAAAATAATAAAAAAATATTTAAAAAATTAATTTTGAAAAATGGGGGGCTCTCTCTCTCTCGGCTGAAGAACACAAGAAAATCCAAAGACCAAAAGCCAAAGAGAGAGGACAGTGAACCGAAAAGCAAAGCAAAAAGAAGGGAAAATTAAAAGAAAGAATAGAAAGAACAAAAGAAAGATTAGAACACAGATAAGAGGGCACAAGGAAAGAGCAAAGCAAAACAAAAGAAAGTAAAATAGAAAGGAAGAAAGAAGAAATAAGAGCACAGAGGCAGACCAACGGGAACACGCCGGAAAAGAGAGAAAGGAGAAAAGGGCGGTGCCGCCGTCGGCCACCCACGGCGGCACACTGTCACACGCGCCACACCGGAGAGACGGGGAGTTCCGGACGCTCAGACCACCACCCACCGGCATCCTCCACTCGCCGGCGTGAGGCAGAACGGCGAGGAGGACCAGCGACGCTCCGGCGCGATTTCCGGCGACCCAGAAGCTCCTTCCGGCGCGTGACCGCCGGCGACAGAACCGTGACGCTCCGATATGCTTCCAGGTGATGGCTGTGTCGGCCACCTCCCACCGCCGGCGGCTCCGGCGAGACAAGTCCGGTGAGCCTTCTTTCCCTTCTTATTTTCTGTTAATAATTTCTTATTATTAACATTATTAATTAACTATTATTATTATTATTATTATTATTATTATTATTTATTTTATATTTATTGTTATTATTATTATTATTATTTTATGTTTATTGTTAATTTATTGTTATTGTTATTATTATATTTATTTACTATTTAATATTCTGCTTTTATTATTAATTTTATCATTGTTTGATTTATTACTATTAATGTATGTGTCTGGTTAGTATTATTGATTATTTTATTTCACTATTATTATTATTATTATTATTATTATTTATTGTTATTATTATTGTTATGATTATTGTCATGTTATATTATTAGGGTCATTATTAATTTTTATATTATAATTATTGTTATTATTAATCAATTGCATTTATTATTATTATTATTATTATTATTTTGTTCATGTGGTTATTATTACTTTTATTACCTTTTTATTTATCTTGGTTATTTTATTATTATTGTTGTTTATTTGTTAAAGTTAATATTATTTATTTTATATTATAATTTTTATTGGTTATTAGTATTATCTAAATTATGTTAATTTTTGTGTATTGTTATTAGTATTAATTGATTCATATTTATTTTACTTTCCTCGCTATTATTATGCTTATTATATTATTATTATTATTATTATTATTATTATTATTATTATTATTATTATTATTATTATTATTATTATTATTTTATGTCTATTTATTATTTATTATTTTATGATATTGTCATTATTGACATCATTATTTTTACCATCATCTATTATTATAATTGTCATTTATGTTTCATACCCATTAATTACATTCCATTATTTTATTTTCATTACACCACATTAAATATCAATTTATTTCATTAATCATTTGTTTAATTAATTGTTCGTTTATTGATTTATTTATCATTTAATTCAATTTAATCCATCATTAACTTTAATTATTTATTTTAACCTCTACTTGATTAATTTTTCTAGAATCATCACTAATGTTTCTAATGTTAATTCTTGTCTGAGATTAAATTTGGGTCGTCTTGTGTGGATATATCCCGTGGCTCTCCAGAAGGGTCGCGACACGTAAATGAACGCTTCAAGTTCGGTGAGATTTTCCTAACTCCTCTTTTGATGCGTTGTTTTGTAAATAATTATTTTACTTGTGCACGCGTGCGGTAAAAAGTCACACAAATATTTCTATAAATAAATTGGACTTTTACTAAAAAATTGGGACCAATGTTCTCACTATTAATGAATAACCCGTTTTATGCATGTATTTCACTTTTATAAATGGGAGTTGTATTCCGCTCCTAGTGTTATTGTAATTTGTTTTTGAATGCTTTATTTTGGATTTTGCTTACATTTACCGCTTTTGATATGAATGATTGCGCCTTTAAATTAAAATTGCATTGTGTGGAAAGTTGATGAAACAATGAATTCAAAACTTAATTATGATATTAATCAAGGTACGAATAAATGAGAAGTCCCGAACTCTGCTCTGGTCTTTGGGCTCAAGAGGCTAGAGGTTATCCTCCAAGACACCTCTTGTGTCACGAGACTTAGACGTTAATCCTAGGCCTCATGGCCCAATATGGATAAAATGCGCAAGTCTTAGGCTCTCCGAGGCGAGAGAAACTTTCCCAATGTTCTATTGGGTGGCGACTCCATGAAACCTCCTTGTTGCCCAACATAGACGCACTTGCGATTTATCGCAAGCTGTTGACGGACCCACAAATGCCCCGATCGCCCACGTGCGGGCGGTCGAACGGGCGGCCGCGGGGATCCGGCGCGCGTCACAGTGGCGACTCCACTGGGGACATACTCGAGACTTCGATTCGAAAGTACCTTGATTAAAAATCATAATTGAGTTTTAATTTAAAAATTTCATCTTCTTTCAAAACTGCATTGCATCTCATTAGAGCCTTAGATCTATGCTAGTTTGGTCCCTCTTCTAGCCCCGGTGCGTTCCTGAAGCACCTCCTCATTTTCACTCAATTTGGGGAAGTGTTAAGGATAATCACCAGCCCAAGCCACGTACCTCAATGGTATATCAAAATGGTGACCCGATCGGTCGTTATGCTCGTGATGAGCTAGACCCGTCGGCAGGGATCATGCTTGGGTAGCCCTAAAGTAACACCACCCTTTGACCAAAGCTCATGTAATGGCAATAGATACTTCCCTTAGGTGATATGAACCGTAATACCTTGCTTGCTATATGGATCATTTTATATTGGACAAGCCCATATAATTTGATTGGTCACCTAATCAAAGGCTTTCATGCCCCGATAGGCCCACGTCAACTTGTTCGGGCTGCCTAAATACATAATGATCATAACCCATGTGCTTGCACATTAGATAAGAGATGTTACGATGCCGGTTCTTCACCGAGCACCATACGCATCCATTGGGTTCCCCGCTAACCCATGGATTAAGCCCACCTAGGAAAGAGACCGCATTACCTCGTGTGTGGGAGTAATAAGGTTGGAAGGCTTTACTTGCTTGCATGTGATTGTAAATGTTGCATAGCTCACTATCATGCATTGTATATGTCATTCATGCATCATCCTAACAATCTAATTTTTTCAGCCATCATAGATTCATCTAAGTGGACTAGAGGTTCTGACGGTCGGCTAGTAAGGACAAATCTGCTCTTTGAGTTACCGGAACAAGTGTCTGACTGGGATTCTGAGTCATTCTCATCAATCAGTGAATCCTCTCTTGAATCATCAATGGCAGAAGAACCTGGAGTTTTGACCACTCAGGACCTAGCTAGGAGGCTAGAGGATTTTGAACGAAGAGTGCTAGAAATGATGGGTGCCATGGCTGAAAGGATTGCCCATCCACCTGCAGCCCCACAGCCACCTGCTGCTCTACAGCCACAGGCAGCCCCTCCTCGGGGGCAAGCCGAACCGCCTGCTGGCGGGGAGGCTCCCTTCGTTGGAGCTGCTGCTCGTCAACCCAACAATGAGCACAGAGCTGCAGCACCCATCGAGCCAAGAGGGGAAAGGATTCACAATCCCAATGATGATTTCCTGATGGAGGAGGAAGAAGAAGTGGTGCCGATAGTCCACCAAGCTGCAAGGCCCAGAGCACCCAGAGTAGAGGATGAAGCTTTAAGAGGTATGAGACAGCAGATCGAAGCTATCACCCGCATGCTGTCAGTAGGCAAGGGGATCAACCCAGAAGACAGAGATCTGGGGGATGAAGAGCTGCTGCCCCAAAGATTCAAGATGCCCGAGCTGCCGAAATTTGATGGCACCTCGGATCCATCCGCCCACATCAAGCAGTACACCTTGGCCATGAAAGGCACAGGGCTGAGCAAGAAGCAGAAGGTGGAATATTTCTGCCTTAGTCTGGTGGGCCCGGCAGTTGACTGGTACCACGGGTTGGATAGGAGGTCCAAGGAGGATTGGGACCTTTTGACCGAAGAATTCATGAAGCAGTACGACTGCAGTACTAGGATGGAGGTCACCCTAAAAGACCTCGAGCTTCTACAGCAGAAGAATGATGAGTCATTCCATGAGTACCTTACAAGATGGAGAAACAGGGTCATGGAGATGAAGAGGAAGCCTGACACTGCAGACCAGATCAGGCTATTTGTCAGAAACTCATGCCCTTACTTAAGGGACTTGCTCAGTTTTAAGGGGCTCAAGGACTGGGAGTCGCTTAAGGATATTGCTATAGAAGCTGAGGCGGCTTACCTGGCAAAGAAAGCAAGCCAAAATAACTTTGCTGGGAAAGGCTATGGGAACCAGTCGGGATTCAAATCTGGAGGTGCTGGAGGCAGCAACAGCAGAAACGGTAGGACGGCAGAGGTCTCAGCTACTGGAGTTGGGCAGGGTCAGAGATACTACTCTAACTTAGGCCGCTCTCTATCCTGGGTGCTGGAGAAACTAATGAAAGAAGGCAAGTTGCAGCCATTGCCACCCAGACCAGCCTTGAATCAGGGACAGCCGGGACATAGAGGTGATCAGTATTGCGCTTACCACCAGCACACCGGCCATTTGACTGACTATTGCCGTATTCTGAGAAATAAGATCCAGGATCTCATTGACACCAATCAGATCACAGATCCTGAGAAGAGAGAAAAGAAGAAGAAGGCAGGCTACAACGCAGTCCCTCCACCGTAAACATGATCGTGTCTTGCAGTCCACTAGTGATATTGCTTTTAGATGCTGGAATCTTTTCATTTCTGGAACTTTTTATATTACAATTTTCTGTTTGTAATAAAGAGAATAATTTTTGCTTATTTGGATAATGTTTCTATTGATTTCATTTTGCATGATCATAATAAATTAACTTTGGCATTAATTCAAATAATATGACTGCAGTTAATCTCGAAAACTTTGGGGAACCCAAAGAAAATTTTGATAGCATCTAATATAACTCCTGTAGAGAGGGAAATTAAAAATAAAAAAAAAAAAACTAGTTGCAACTAGGGGACTGGATGGAAACTCACTAAGAGCACTAGAACCTTTCTGATTACCCGTCGAAGCGATCCCTGGATAAGACAGAACCTAGAAAATGATTTAGGCAATCTTTTCTTTGTATAGCTCTCTAAATGACCATTTCCTACCCTTACTTCACAATCGCTTGCTAGCCCATTGAGCCTTTATGTGGGTATGCTAAATGCGTGCCAATTTTGTTGTTACACACATTAAAACTATCCCCTCGCCTAAAATGATTTTGGCTTCCCCTTAGAAGAGTGGCCGCTCTAAAAGGATGGATGTACATTTGAACAATTTTTCTTTGGACTATCGAAATTGCCTTGGTAAGGGCGAGTTTACACTTTGAAAAAAAAGAAAAAAACAAAAAGACCTCAAAACAGTAACCAATTGACTAGTTTCAATAATTACCCTTTTATTGTTATTCTGATCTCAAGGAGCTGAAATGTTACCGAGCCCAAATTCAAGAATACCTTTGTATATACAACTGAACTGAGAATGGTTCATCCATCAGTCGAGAAAATATTGCGGCCATTTTTCTCTAGCGACCTGATCCTCCTTTGACAGCCATCTACCTAAGCCTGACATTACAACCCAAGTAAGACCTCTTGATTCTTGGTTCAGTCTTATCCAATTAGCGGAGATGACCTTGTAAAGAGGTTTGGTACGTAAGAAGAGGCTTATGGTGTTTCTTGAGCTTCAAGCGAGGAGCCACGAGTGCATTCATGCATTCGAGTTAAGTCCCGTCTCCAACATTGCTTCTAGAATTCGCATTCAAGAAAAATTGAGAGAAAATCGTCAATCATAAAACCCGAGAGGGCTGATTGATAACAGGAGTTTGATGCTTTCAAGATCTATCTCGAGATTAGCTAAAGTCTTGTATTTTTTAAAATCAATGCCAAAATAATGATCATGCTTAATGAAATCAAATTGAAACACATGCATTTATGCAATGATGTGGTCAGAGCAGTTAACTTTGTGTGACCAAAGTCGCCTTTTGTCCACCGCTCAAGCGCTTCAACCGATTCATCCTGCTATCAAATGTGAAGAATCAAGCTCATGCAACCATGTCCTAAGACTCCCGAAAGATTCTTGCCAACAACTTCAGCAATCTTAAAAAAAAAAAAAAAAAAAAAAAAAAAAAAAAACAAAACAAAACAAAACAAAAAAAAAAAAAAAAAAAGAAAGCCGTTAGAGTGAAAACCGTAACTGGCGCTCTAAGCAAAAACTAGGCAAAAGGATAGGGTGAAAACCTGAAAACAGGCAGTCTGTCCTTCAAAAAAAAAAAGAAGAAAGAGAAAAGCCGCTGGATTGGGTTGGGTCCATTCCAGGCAAAAAAATAAGGCACAGGGTTATGTGAAAATCCACAAAGGACGCATCTCCCACTAAGAAAAGCTAGTGTGAAAATCCACAAGGGACGCACTACCTTCAAATAATGACTACAGGTACTAGGTGAGAATCTCACAATCCCAAAGGGCATGAAATTCAAAAGCAGCTCAAAAGGCATCAATTATGTCGCAAATTGCAGCTAGCCCGGCTATCATCTTCAAGTTCACATAGATGAATTTTTTATCCTGCATTCCTGCATTACTCATGCATTTCACTTGCATGCTCACCATTTTTGCATAGTTTAGTTTCCTTATTTTGCAGAAAAAGAGACCTGAGGCGGACACCGACAAAAGCCGAGTGATGACATCGGTCAAATCATCAATCCATACCTCCACTCATTCATCAATCCATACATCGATCAAAACATGTATCCAAGCATCAACTCAATCATCAATCCACATACTAGCTTAATCATCAATCCAAGCACCATCCGAAGACCTCTCAGGGGGCAAACGATCAATAAACTGAAGACTTCTCAGGGAGCAGAAAATCAAAGACTTCTCAGGGAGCAGCCATCCAAAGACTTCTCAGGGAGCAGAAAATCGAAGACTTCTCAGGGAGCAAGAAAATCGAAGACTTCTCAGGGAGCAGAAAACCGAAGACTTCTCAGGGAGCAGAAAACCGAAGACTTCTCAGGGAGCAGAAAACCGAAGACTTCTCAGGGAGCAGCAAACCGAAGACTTCTCAGGGAGCAAGAAAATCGAAGACTTCTCAGGGAGCAGAAAACCGAAGACTTCTCAGGGAGCAGAAAACCGAAGACTTCTCAGGGAGCAGAAAACCGAAGACTTCTCAGGGAGCAGCAAACCGAAGACTTCTCAGGGAGCAGGAAAATCGAAGACTTCTCAGGGAGCAGAAAATCGAAGACTTCTCAGGGAGCAGAAAACCGAAGACTTCTCAGGGAGCAGAAAACCGAAGACTTCTCAGGGAGCAGCAAACTGAAGACCTCTCAGGGGGCAAACAAACAATCAATGAACCGAAGACCTCTCAGGGGGCAAACAATCAATGAACTGAATACCTCTCAGGGGGCAAATGGCAAAGAACTGAAGACCTCTCAGGGGGAGCACAGTTCCAAAATTCACAGCGGTTAGCACGATGGCGGCACAACCCACAAGAGGTTGGCACGACCACGGCATTACCAATTCACAGCGGTTAGCACGATGGCGGCACTACCCACAAGAGGTTAGCACGACCACGGCACTACCAAAATTCACAGCGGTTAGCACGATGGCGGCACAACCCACAAGAGGTTGGCACGACCACGGCACTACCAAAATTCACAGCGGTTAGCACGATGGCGGCACAACCCACAAGAGGTTGGCACGACCACGGCACTACCAATTCACATAGGTTAGCACGATGGCGGCACTACCCACAAGAGGTTAGCACGACCACGGCATTACCTGCTACAAGCAAAAGACAGCAACAGCTATCATCACAATTCCATCAAGCGGAAAGACGGCCGACTCAGGTACGCGTCTCTTTCCTTTTCCTCTTTGAGTTTAGGCTCACCTAGACACTAGTGTACTAGATTCCCCTAAACTGGGGGCAACTGTAGACACCGGGTCCTGAGTAAGCCTAGATCGAAGTTACCCAATGATGATAATTGCCTTCACAGGCTTAAAAGGTTAAAAGTGATGGTTTTCTCATCAAATTTGCATTTTAGAGTGAAAAATTAAAAAATAATAAAAAAATATTTAAAAAATTAATTTTGAAAAATGGGGGGCTCTCTCTCTCTCGGCTGAAGAACACAAGAAAATCCAAAGACCAAAAGCCAAAGAGAGAGGACAGTGAACCGAAAAGCAAAGCAAAAAGAAGGGAAAATTAAAAGAAAGAATAGAAAGAACAAAAGAAAGATTAGAACACAGATAAGAGGGCACAAGGAAAGAGCAAAGCAAAACAAAAGAAAGTAAAATAGAAAGGAAGAAAGAAGAAATAAGAGCACAGAGGCAGACCAACGGGAACACGCCGGAAAAGAGAGAAAGGAGAAAAGGGCGGTGCCGCCGTCGGCCACCCACGGCGGCACACTGTCACACGCGCCACACCGGAGAGACGGGGAGTTCCGGACGCTCAGACCACCACCCACCGGCATCCTCCACTCGCCGGCGTGAGGCAGAACGGCGAGGAGGACCAGCGACGCTCCGGCGCGATTTCCGGCGACCCAGAAGCTCCTTCCGGCGCGTGACCGCCGGCGACAGAACCGTGACGCTCCGATATGCTTCCAGGTGATGGCTGTGTCGGCCACCTCCCACCGCCGGCGGCTCCGGCGAGACAAGTCCGGTGAGCCTTCTTTCCCTTCTTATTTTCTGTTAATAATTTCTTATTATTAACATTATTAATTAACTATTATTATTATTATTATTATTATTATTATTATTTATTTTATATTTATTGTTATTATTATTATTATTATTTTATGTTTATTGTTAATTTATTGTTATTGTTATTATTATATTTATTTACTATTTAATATTCTGCTTTTATTATTAATTTTATCATTGTTTGATTTATTACTATTAATGTATGTGTCTGGTTAGTATTATTGATTATTTTATTTCACTATTATTATTATTATTATTATTATTATTTATTGTTATTATTATTGTTATGATTATTGTCATGTTATATTATTAGGGTCATTATTAATTTTTATATTATAATTATTGTTATTATTAATCAATTGCATTTATTATTATTATTATTATTATTATTTTGTTCATGTGGTTATTATTACTTTTATTACCTTTTTATTTATCTTGGTTATTTTATTATTATTGTTGTTTATTTGTTAAAGTTAATATTATTTATTTTATATTATAATTTTTATTGGTTATTAGTATTATCTAAATTATGTTAATTTTTGTGTATTGTTATTAGTATTAATTGATTCATATTTATTTTACTTTCCTCGCTATTATTATGCTTATTATATTATTATTATTATTATTATTATTATTATTATTATTATTATTATTATTATTATTATTATTTTATGTCTATTTATTATTTATTATTTTATGATATTGTCATTATTGACATCATTATTTTTACCATCATCTATTATTATAATTGTCATTTATGTTTCATACCCATTAATTACATTCCATTATTTTATTTTCATTACACCACATTAAATATCAATTTATTTCATTAATCATTTGTTTAATTAATTGTTCGTTTATTGATTTATTTATCATTTAATTCAATTTAATCCATCATTAACTTTAATTATTTATTTTAACCTCTACTTGATTAATTTTTCTAGAATCATCACTAATGTTTCTAATGTTAATTCTTGTCTGAGATTAAATTTGGGTCGTCTTGTGTGGATATATCCCGTGGCTCTCCAGAAGGGTCGCGACACGTAAATGAACGCTTCAAGTTCGGTGAGATTTTCCTAACTCCTCTTTTGATGCGTTGTTTTGTAAATAATTATTTTACTTGTGCACGCGTGCGGTAAAAAGTCACACAAATATTTCTATAAATAAATTGGACTTTTACTAAAAAATTGGGACCAATGTTCTCACTATTAATGAATAACCCGTTTTATGCATGTATTTCACTTTTATAAATGGGAGTTGTATTCCGCTCCTAGTGTTATTGTAATTTGTTTTTGAATGCTTTATTTTGGATTTTGCTTACATTTACCGCTTTTGATATGAATGATTGCGCCTTTAAATTAAAATTGCATTGTGTGGAAAGTTGATGAAACAATGAATTCAAAACTTAATTATGATATTAATCAAGGTACGAATAAATGAGAAGTCCCGAACTCTGCTCTGGTCTTTGGGCTCAAGAGGCTAGAGGTTATCCTCCAAGACACCTCTTGTGTCACGAGACTTAGACGTTAATCCTAGGCCTCATGGCCCAATATGGATAAAATGCGCAAGTCTTAGGCTCTCCGAGGCGAGAGAAACTTTCCCAATGTTCTATTGGGTGGCGACTCCATGAAACCTCCTTGTTGCCCAACATAGACGCACTTGCGATTTATCGCAAGCTGTTGACGGACCCACAAATGCCCCGATCGCCCACGTGCGGGCGGTCGAACGGGCGGCCGCGGGGATCCGGCGCGCGTCACAGTTATGTCTATTTTGAATGCTATGATTAGTAAGTATGTGCACAAACGTGATTTTGTACTTTTGGCGGTTATAGTGAATTATATGAATTAAGATACGTAACGAATGTGCTCTTGACCTTGGAATGTATATATATTGTGTTATGTTACGTGCCTCCTCTCTCTAGTTTTCCTATTGTAGTGATTTCAGCGTGTGGGCATGTATTTACATTTCAAGGCATGATAGAAGTATGTTTAGTTAACTAGCGTTCTCGGCATGATAATTGGGTGTGTATTTGCCTGATAATTGTATTGCATGTGAATAGGTTTTCCGTTAAATGCATGAGTCCTTGGCATGATAGTCGTATGTGTATATGAACTTCCGAATGCAGGCTTATTTATTCATCTGTTGTGATTATTTGTATATGCCATTTGTGTATGTAATTTGTTCTGGCGACCATTGTGAATGGCCGTCCATCTTGCATGTGTGTTCTCCCCACTAAGCGTTTATCGCTTAGCACGGGCTCTTTTCCCGTGTAGGTGGCAGGTTTGGTTCGGTTCGAGTCGTGCTTCTGCAAGGTCGGCCACATAGGAGTTAGAAGCGTTTTGTTATTTTATTAAGCTTCTGTATTTCAGATTCTGTAATTTTGTAGCCTTTTTCTTATGTATTTGGTTATGTAAAGGATATTATTGTAATTAAGTTTTCAGTTATTCCTCAGTTTTATCCTTCGCTTTATGCTTCCACTGAATGATCATATGTGTGCATGTGTATATATTTCGGCTTAGTGCCTGCGTGTGTGTGAGTTAATGTATGTCCAGTTTTGCTTCTCAAGATAAGTTTTTAATTTTCCGTGCTTTTGTATGAACGTATGCTTTCGCTTAGCTTATGTGTGCTTGTATGTGAGTGAACGTGGGGTAGCGCGCCCGTCGGCGCCCTTCCAACGGGGGCGACGATGGGGGTGTTACATAGATGGTAGAAATGTATGGTTTGTATGAAATTCTAGATGAGGATTGGTATGATTTTAGGGCAAATTTATGGGTTTAATGCTTTGTGTCTTCAATTGTGTATTCTTGCCAAATTTAATGGTTTTCAATTAGATGTTAATTGATAACAATATGATTATAAGCTTGTTCTGAGAGTAAATGATGAGTGGTTTGAATTGTATGCTTGATTGCATAATTTTAGAGGAGTTGGGTGTGTGAGGAGCTGTGTAAGATTGACTTCTGGGCGTGGAATTCATGACTGTCGTAAGCACGACAGAGTGCGTGATTGCCGAGCTCCAGCAGAGGTGCTCTCTGTCACGGATCGCTATCGTGACTGCGATAGAGAGTTCAATAGGTCGAGCTTCTGCCGGGCTGTTCTTCATCGCGAGCGCGCCTGCACATACTAGCATGACAGGGACCTACCCTGCCTTCTGTTGCAAGAGCGACAGAGGCCTATCAGCTGCCTCTTGAGAACGTAGAGCTTATCGCGACTTCGACTTTAGGCGAGTTTTGCCTCTATCGCGAGCGCGATGGGTTGTCACGAGCGCGACCCCCGCTGTCTTCAATGTTTATTATTTATTTCTCTTTACATGGTTTCTCACTCATGAGTTATGCTTAATACATTTTGATGAGTTATTTTGTGAGCCTGTGAAGTGATTGGATGAGTATGAATTGAATTGACTTATGTGCATGTGTATAGTTTTCTTCATAAGCCTGAAGGGTCAAGGTAGTGGATAGATAAGCAAGCTTATAAAGGGCTAGTGATTGCAGCTGCTAGTGTGGACCCCGTTTGGGTCTAGTGTCGGCCCCGTTTGGGTCTAGTGTTTGATACCTTCAGGTAACCAAAGATTGCTTTTAAAAGTTTTGAGACTTTGGTTTCTAGTGTTTGATACTGCTAGTCAGTATCCAGTGTACCCGTATCCACCATCGATGTAACTCAGGCTATTGTTGTGTTATGTTTTAAGTGGCTGATAAAGCTTTGGTCACGAAATGGGTATAATTGTATGTGTATGGGATAGATACGATTATTGCTTAAGTCCAGTGGTATGCATGAAGTGTATGTATACGTCACCAGTTATGCAAATTGTGACGCACGGGCACCCGCTTATGTCTCTCGGAGGGCTTGCTTTTAGGGTCCGAGAGGGTTCGCATCTAATCTTGGGTAACATGAGATATTTTGGAATTCCTTACCCAATAGAACATTGGAAAGTTCATCTAAACTCATGAAACCTTTAGGCACCTTTGAGGTATTTTGGGGTCGCCACCCAATTTATAAGAAATTAGGAAATGTCATCTAACCCGGGGGTCTTAAACCAGAGAAGGTGTTCGTAACTTCACTCTTATTAATGCCTTAAGTTAAGTTATAAATGAGTTTTTAACAATTAAAATTCCATCTATGATCTCACGCGATTATGTAATAAAATTAAAGCGTATTTCAAGCATTTTTGGAAAACGGTAAAGAAAAACAATAAAAAAGCGATGAATAAATTACAATTGAAAAAAATGGGACAGAGCAATCCCCAAGATAAGAAACATAAATAAATCAATCAATAAAATTGCCCCAAAATTAATTACAAAGGCCCAAAATAAAATAAATACACAAAGAAGAATGAAGTGAAATACATAACACATAAATCGGGACATTAATTAGATTTTAGGAATATTGGTTCCCTAATGTTAACTTAAAAATCCAAAAGTTATTTTTGGGCAATAAAAATAGGGATAATTGCATCCCGTTTTATGAAAATTAATTCTCCTTTGAAAGTAAAAGTTTATTGGCTAAAATCAGGACATTGGCCTATTTTATTAGTAAAAACCCCAATTTTATTATTGTAAAAAAAACATGAATTTCTATAAAATAACGCATCTAAACACCATTTTGCGTAAAACATAAAAAACAACCAAATAAAGGAAATTCAGGAATTAAAATGCAAACCAAACTTTGAAGACTCCTAATCTCATGATTTTCCAGCGTGCCCGTAACATTACTCAAAGTGAAGTAAATAAGTTTGGCAAACAACAAAAACAAGAATAAAAAAAATGTTAGTAAATTAAACAGAATATGATAAAATAGGAGTAAACAATGAAATGAAGCAAATACAAAAAATAATTGCAATTAGGAAAAATATTTATGATTACTACAGAAGAATAATGTTTGGTGAAAGACATTGGAAATTAACAAGGTAGATTAAACACCTAAAGTAAAATCAAATGAAAAATACAAAAATAATACTAGATATCCTATAGATTTAACTTACATTCCATGCATCACACCAATGATTTGATTAAATTAATCTAAATTCATGTTAATTACAACAAACAACAACGCAAATTAACTAATATTAATCTACAGTAATTACAATGGGAAAAAATAAACGAACGACACAATGTAAGGAAAGAGAGAAAATTGGCTCTAACCCGTGAATTTACCCTCAGAAGTTTGATGCTGGCTGCAAAAGAAGAGAAGACTGATTTCCTGTCGATTGCTTGAAAAAAGAGAATAAAGAAAACATAGAATAAAAGCTTTCTTGCACAAAAACAGAAGTTCAAGATGAGAATTGAATCTTAAACACAAAAAATTAATTTCTTTGGCTCAAGAACAATTTGAGAAGTTTTGAAAAATCTTTTTAGCTCTCAAAAATCATCTTTTTAGAATTTTTTGTTCTTCTGCAGTTCTAATTCTCCCCATTTATGGTTTTGAACTTTTCTTTTTATAGGATCTTTTGATAATTAGGTTTTAGGAGTTTTAATCTTATTCAAAGTCTTTAATTATCCTTAAAAATCAAGTTTTATCCTTTTGAAATTAAAAAAAAAAAGAGTTTGACTTTAATTCTAACTCAAAACCAGAGAAACCTAAGAAAAATGAAAAAAAATGAAGTCCCGGTGAGGTAGGAGAGGTGTGATACGCAAGGTGTAGCCTCACGCTAGAGGCTATGCCACGCATGCGCGAGGTCCAGCCCAGTGCCTCACGCACGAGGTGCGGCCTCGCACATACTGCCTGCAGGCGCTGCACCTAATAGCGCCCGCGTGGCGTCTTGCCACCGAAAACCCCAAAAATAAAATTGTCATAATTTTTTAATTTTTGTTGAAAAAGAAGGGTTTCGACACGAAAATCATCACTTCTAACTTTCTTGCCTGTGAACAAGCATAATTTTCATTACTGGGTAACCTTGGTCTGGGCTGCCTCAGGACCCGATGTCTACAGTTGCCCTCAGTTTTGGGGAACATAGTGCATGGGTGCCTAGGTGAGCCAAAACTCAAAGAAAGAAGGAGGAGACACATACCTAAGGCAGATGTCTTTCCGATCTGAATGAAGTTGTTGGGATAGTTATCGTTAATTTGTTGACATGTTAACCCTTGACGTTTTGATGTTAAACTTGTACGGTGTCTAGCTTCTGCCATTGTGGTCTGTAACCGACTTTGATGCGGTGTCTAACCTCCTTCATTGCGGTATCTAACCTGTGTGGTGTATTGCCCCAGCCGTGTCAGTATCTAACCTGTTTATGCGGCGTCTAACATCCTTCGTTGCGGCATCTAACCTGTGCGGTGTATAGCCCCAGCTGTGTTAGTATCTAACCTATTGATGTTGTTTCTAACCTCCTTCATTGCGGCATCTAACCTGTGCGGTGTGTATACACCCGGCTGTGTCGGTATCTAACCTATTGATGAGGTGTCTAACCTCCTTTGTTGTGGCATCTGACCGGTGCAGTGTATAGCCCCAGCCCTATCGGTATCTAACATGTCATGCAATAGTGTCGTGGTCGTGCTAACCTTCCGTAGAATGATAGTGCCGCCATCGTGCTAACCCTTCCGAGATTTGAAGTGTAATGCCCATTCCCGACCACTAGGTTAGCTCCACTAAGGCAGTCAGGAACGGTTGTTACACACAGAAACTCACACAAGCTTTACTATTACAATTTCATGCCATCAACACGAATAATAAAATTTCATCATCAGCATACATTCCCATGCATCATATATCATAAGTTCCCATGCCATCCAACTTAGTCACATACTTACTTATATACAGGCATTCATTAAGTTTATACTACTTAGTTATAATAGCTTACATATTTTCCATTGCCAAAATAATAACTTACATAACTTGTACAAATACATAGTTAAACTTTAAAACCTACACTAAAGATGTAGCCCTAGTGTTGACCGTTGCTAACGCAGGTTTGTCCTTCCAAAATCACCTCGCATTTGAACCTACATGGATTAAAAGAACCCGTGCTAAGCGATAATGCTTAGTTGGCAATGCATATAACATACAGGCTCAAACATAGCATTAATATTAAACATGTACCATACTAGAATCATGCTTAGGCCTACAAGTCTAAAACATTTATATTCATATCATTGTTACTAATTCACATTTTAATAGAGCGTGCATTAACTTGGTGTATACATAATACTTAATCACATGACTGAATAGCTTACATAGGGTTTGCATAGATTCATCATATACAAAGCATTCACACATCAATTTGACCATTAAGATTATCTTTATCCTTTATATTTAGGGTTGCCTGCAATTCAAAGACGCAGATAACGGGTATCACATTGGTACCCCTGAGGTACTATAATTTAATTGTATTCGTGGATACACATATACGCAATTATACCCTAAGGTACAGTAACTCAACAAGATCAATATTCCACATTAAAGAGTCCAACAAGGCTTTATTTCGTATTGTGATTCCAGAGGAATCGGACGCATTAGGCTGCAGCACTTGGCCCTATAGGCATGCCTATCTATCCACTACTTGACTCGCAGGCTAAAGTTGATTAATTTCATTATTGATTTCATAATCGTTAATTCCGATAATAGATACATAATCCGACATCACATTCTTCGCTTTGCATAATTACAAAACATTAACAATCCACATTATTCTTTTACACATCTTATAACTCGTGGATAACTTGCAATTAAATCATTAACCAACAAGTATTTGCATTCTTTAGTCATCATATTTATATGTATATTTGACTCACAAAACCTTGATATCATGCTCATAAAAAATAGCCACAAGCTTGGTTAAAAGCCATACAATTAACAAACCAAAATAAATTAAGGTTACTTGCCATAACAGGGTACCTCACGGTCACAACTAGTTTGGTTGTCACCATGACATACTGAGTTCTTCAAAACAGAAAGCAAGCCCAGGTACCTCACGGTCACAACCAGTTTGGTTGCCACCGTGACATACCAAGCACTCCCAAAAAAGAATGCAAAATGAGGTATCTCACGGTCACAACCAATTTGGTTTCCACCGTGAGATACATCACACTAGTGGGCAGAGTTCAACCTTTGGCACCTCACGGTCACAACCAATTTGGTTGTCACCGTGACATGCCAAGCTCAGTCAGGCAGAATGGAGTTCCTGCATACCTCACGGTCACAACCATTTTGGGGTTCACCGTGACCTATGCAAAAACACCAAAACACAGCTGTGCTTCATGTCTCAATTCTCATGTCACTTTCAAGACCTCAAAACTCATTTCCTTTTTGTTATTCAAAGCAACTCATTTTACAACAATAACAATTAACACGTACCTGATTTCCGTTAAGCAAATCTTATTCAATTGAACACAAATGACATCCAATTTCACACCATTCACATGGCACACTTACATAGCTCAATACTTAACATTCCACTCAAATCATCATGAACACAACATTAGTTTCATAACCTATTAAACCTAATCAACTTATTCATTTACAACTTTAGGGATTCCTGCTAGTAACTTAGTTCACGCTTAGTCAAATTATACAAGCAAATACAAAATATGTCAATACACCTATAGGGTTAGTTCCCAAACCTCGTCGCTTATGCTCCTAATATTCACTGAGCACTTACTTCTCCGATTTTTTCCTTTCCCTTGTCTTTATTTACTCCTTCCTCTACAAATACCATTTCAATTTACAAAATTGGACACAATTCATCAATCCTCAATCCACATCAAACCAAAACCAGAAAGAGTAGAAGATGAATTATAAATAACCACTTACCTTTCAATCTTATCAACTTAATCCTAGTCCACAAGCAACAATTCATAGAATCAATTTAACACTTCTTTAGAAATCGAACGGAAAGAAGAAGAAGAAAGAGCTGAATTGTAGAAAATGGAAATGGTTGGATCATGCACTCATGGTCCTTTATCTCTCCTCAATACAATATATATATGCATGTAAATAGTGGTGGTGGCAGCACAATGAAGTGCCACTCGGATTCCACTCACAATTCTGCCTCTCAATTAATTAGTTAATCTCCACTTAAATGTTGGTTAATCCACAATTAACTTAATGATACAAACTTACATCTTGGCCACTTAACTTTCTTTTAGTTTCTCAATTAGGTCCTTCTTTTATTACATTCAAGTCCACATTACACCCTTAGTTAATCAAATTACAACTAGGGTACATTTTCGGCCATTACAACTCTCCCCTCCTAAAAAGAATTTCGTCCGCAAAATTCATACCTAAGTCAAATAGGTGAGGATGTTGTTCCCGCATAGCAGCTTCAGGCTCCCATGTTTCCTCTTCTACTCCATGGTGTTGCCAAAATACTTTCACAAGTGGAATTTTTTTATTACGAGGCTGCCTTACTTCCCTTGCTAGAATTGCCTTCGGTTTCTCATCATAAGAAAAGTCTGGTTGAACTTCCACTTCTTGCACAGATAACACATGAGATTCATCCGATCGGTGCCTTCTCAACATAGACACATAGAAAACATCATGAAGCTTAGATAAAGCCGGAGGCAATGCCAACCAATAAGCCACTGAACCAACTCTATCTAACACTTCATATGGTCTAGTGAACCTTGGACTCAATTTCCCTTTCTTGCCAAACCTCAATACCTTCCTCCAATGAGACACTTTTAAAAACACTTTGTCACCTATTTCAAATTCAATGTCCCTTCTTTTCAAATCTGCATAAGTCTTCTGTCTGTCACTGGCTGCTTTCAGTCGTTGCTGAATAAGCATTGCTTTCTCTTTAATATCTCGTACCAATTCTGGTCCATCAATTCTGTGTTCACCCAATTCTATCCAGTAAAGTGGTGTACGAAACTTCCTTCTATATAAGACTTCATATGGCGCCATGCCAACACTTGTCTGATAACTATTGTTATAAGCAAATTCCATGAGTGGAAAATACTTATCCCAACTCTTTGAGAAGTCCAGAACACATGCTCGTAAAGTCTTCCAATACTTGAATAACCCTTTCCGATTGTCCATCGGTCTGTGGGTGAAATGCAATACTAAAATTCAACTTCGTACCCAATGTAGCCTGTAAACTCTTCCAAAACTCGGAAGTGAATCTTGGATCTCTATCCGAGACTATTGATAGGGGTACACCTTACAGTCGAACAATCTCCCTCACATACAATTCCGCTAATCGATCTATTGAGTAATGCATTCGAATTGGTATAAAGTGAGCTGACTTTGAAAATCTATCCACTATTACCCATACTGCATCATGTTGCTTTGAAGTCAGAGGCAGTCTAGAAATAAAATCCATGGTAATATTGTCCCATTTCCATTGTGGGATAGAAAGAGGATTCAATAACCCATGTTGAACCTGGTGTTCTGCCTTCACTTGCTAACATGTCAAGCACTTAGACACATAGTCTACTATATCTTTTTCATACGTAGCCACCAATACAGTTGTTTCAAATCCTGATACATTTTGTTCCCACTTGGATGCATAGAAAAAAAAGTATTATGAGCCTCATACATCAACCTCTTCCTCAACTCTGTGTCACTCGCCACACATACTCGATTCTTATAAAGTAACACTTCATTCTCTTCCACTGAATAGTCAGTCTTGTCACCACTTTTAATTGACTGCAGAGTCCGTTGCAATATGGGATCATTCCTTTGTGCAGCTAACAATTCATCCTTTAATACTGGTCTTGCTTTCAGTTGAGCTAGCAATGCTCCGTCTGGAGTAAATCTCTATCTCACTAACCTTAACTGTAGTGCTGAAACAGATCTTCTACTTAACGCATCAGCCACTACATTAGCTTTACCCAGATGATAATCTACAATGCAGTCATAATCCTTAAATAACTCAAGCCATCTACGCTGTCTGAAGTTCAATTCTTTTTGGGTTAACAAATACTTCAAGCTCTTATGGTCAATGTAAATTTTACACTTCTCAGCGAACAAGTAATGTCGCCAAATCTTTAAAGCAAACACTACTGCCGCCAGTTCTAGATCATGAGTCAGGTAATTCTGCTCATGCGATTTTAATTGCCTGGAGGCATATGCTACAACCTTCCCATCTTGCATTAACACACAACCCAAACCTACAACAGAGGCATCACTGTACAAAACATATTCTTTGCCAGAGATAGGTTGTGTGAGGATCGGTGCTTCTACTATCATCCCCTTTAGCTGATCAAAACTCGCCTGACACTTTTCTGACCACTCAAATTTAACTCCTTTTCGAAGCAACCTCCTTAATGGCGAAGCTATCACCGAAAACCCTTTCATAAATCATCTATAATACCCAGCCAACCCTAGGAAGCTGCGAATTTCTAACACATTTCTAGGTGGCTTCCAATTCACAATGGCTTCAATCTTAGCTGGATCCACCTTAATACCCTCAAAACATATCACATGCCCTAGAAAAGATACCTCTCGCAACCAAAACTCACACTTACTCAACTTAGCATATAACTGATGTTCCCGTAATGTCTGAAGCACAATTCTCAAATGCTGCTCGTGTTCTTTCTCATTCCTTGAATAAACCAAAATGTCATCGATAAATACCACCAAAAACTGATCCAGATATGGTCTGAACACCCTATTCATCAAGTCCATAAATGCAGTAGGTGCATTAGTCAACCCGAATGGCATTACCAAGAATTCATAATGTCCATATTGAGTCCTGAATGCAGTCTTGGGTATGTCCTCTTTCTTTACTTGCAATTGGTAATACCCACACCGTAGGTCAATCTTAGAAAACACAGCTGCCCCTCTTAACTGATCGAATAAATCCTCGATCCTAGGTAGAGGATATCGATTCTTCATTGTCACTTTGTTCAACTGCCGATAGTCAATAAACATTCTCATAGTCCCATCTTTCTTCTCGATAAATAGGACCGGTGCTCCCCAAGGAGAAACACTAGGTCTTATGAAACCCCTATCCAATAATTCCTACAACTGAGCTTTTAACTCCTTCAATTCAGTAGGAGCCATTCGATAAGGCGCCTTGACACTGGCACTATTCCAGGGACAACATCAATGGACAATTCCACCTCCCTTATTGGTGGCACACCACTCAGTTCTTTTGGAAACACATCAGGAAACTCCCATATGGGTATGTCCTGAATCCTTACTTGCTCTCTTTTAGAATCTAACACAAGTGCCAAGTAAGCCTTGCATCCCTTCCTCAAACATCGGTCTGCCTGCATTGTCGATATCACATTCACAAGAGGATTCATACTAACTCCCCTCATTAACACTTTACTTCCCTTGCAATTACGGAGTACCACTCTCTTCCTTTTACAGTCCACTACCGCATTATATTTACTTAGCCAATCCATACCCAATATCAAATCAAACTCGTCAAAAGGTAACTCAATCAAATCAACTTGAAATACACTATCCTAAACTACCAATGAACAACCCCTATACACTTTGTTCACATTCACATTATTTCCCAAAGGACTTGATACACATATGTCATATTTCAAACATTCAGAATCAGGCATTCTATCACATATCCTTTTAGAACACACATACGAATGAGTTGATCCATGGTAAATTAATGCAAATATTTCTACATCATAGAGTAGAAAAGTACCTGCTATAACTTCAGGTGCGTCTTGCTCCTCTCGAGCCTTCATCGCATAAGCCCGAGGTGGTGCCATAGTAGGTCTGTTCACTGTTTCTGAATCAGCTATGCCCCTGGACTGGCCACCTCTGCCTCGTCCTCTACCTCTTCCTCTATTAACTGGAGGTAAATTAGAAACACCTCTGCTCTGTTCCTGCTGATTTCTAGTTACATCATATGCCTTTGGACTGTTGGCTAAGAAATGCTCAGTATTTCCACACCTAAAACATGCACCGGTCACTTTCCAGTATTCCCCTCTATGCCTTTTGCCACAATGGGGACACTCATGCACTTCATTCTTGGTACCAGATGTACCTCTACCCGATCCAGATATAGATGGTGCTCCTCACTTCTTACCCCTTGCTGCTGAACTAGACACAGATTCTGCCGGTGGTGCCAAATGAAAGTCTCTTGGTCTCTTGCCCATATTAGACCCACCTCGATTAGAATTTCTTTTTTGCATCCTTTCCCTTTGTACTCTCAATGACCTCTCAGGTCGCAAGCGGCTTGAACTATTCGATAGTAGCTTACATTCTACTCTGTAGTCAGCGAGATCAGTAATGCATTAATCTCTTCAATCAGCCCTTCTTCAAACTGCTGACATCTGAACTCCTCAGTTAATACACCCTTTGGTGCATACTTACTCAATCGACAAAACACTTTCTCATACTCTGCTACAGTCATTATTCTCCGCCTCAAATTCAAGAATTGTTTCTAGTTGGCCTCTCTATATGCCTTGGTCATAAACTTATTCCAGAATTCTCTTTCAAAGAATTCCTAGGTAATTGGATTCGGGAGCATCAAATGCTGCAGAACTAATTTCCACCAGTCGTATGCTGCACCCTGAAGCAGCGATACTACACATTCTACTCGTTGATCCGGAGGACATTTGATCTCTCCTAGAACCCTCTGCACCTTCTCTATCCAGTATTCTGCTTTTTCAGACTCATCCAAGCTTGTACCATGAAACTCTTCTGCTCCATGCTTTCTTAATGATTCCACTGGAGCCTTTAGTGCTTTAATTCGGTCCAACACACTAGCCATGTCTTTCGACATCTTTAACAGAGCCTCCATTGGAACCATCGGAACCTCATTTCAAAAACTGACTGGCCTTGACTTACCAAACCCTGTCACATCCACTTCTCGGGGGTTAATGCTTTCGGCTATTTCCTCTATCGAGTCATGACTAGGGTTGTCACTACGATCCATTGATCTACACATTTTACACAAGGACATCCGCATTAGGTTAACATATCTATACATATCCTAACTACCCAGTTACCCAGAATAGACTAAACCTAGGCTCTGATACCACAACTTGTAATGCCCATTCCCGACCACTAGGTTAGCTCTAATAAGGCAGTCAGGAACGGTCGTTACACACAGAAACTCACACAAGCTTTACTATTATAATTTCAAGCCATAAACACGAATAATAAATTTCATCATCAGCATATATTCCCATGCATCATATATCATAAGTTCCAATGCCATCCAACTTACTCACATACTTACTTATATACACGCATTCATTAAGTTTACACTACTTAGTTATAATAGCTTACATATTTTCCATTGCCAAAATAATAAGTTACATAACTTGTACAAATACATAGTTAAACCCCAAAACCTACACTAAAGATGTAGCCCTAGTGTTGACCGTTGCTAACACAGGTTTGTCCTTCCAAAATCACCTCGCGTCGGAAACTACACAGATTAAAAGAACCCGTGCTAAGCGATAACTCTTAGTGGGGAACGCATATAACATACAGGCTCAAACATAGCATTAATATTAAACATGCACCATACTAGAATCATACTTAGGCCTATAAGTCTAAAACATTTATATTCATAGCATTGTTACTAATTCACATTTTAATAGAGCGTTCATTAACTTGGTGTATACATAATACTTAATCACATGACTGAATAGCTTACATAGGGTTTGCATAGATTCATCATATACAAAGCATTCACACATCAATTTAACCATTAAGATTATCTTTATCCTTTATATTTATGGTTGCTTGCAATTCAAAGACGCGGATAACGGGTATCACATTAGTACCCCTGAGGTACTATAATTTCATTGTATCCGTAGATAGATATATACGCATTTGTACCCTAAGGTACAGTAACACAACAAGATCAATATTCCACAATAAAGAATCCAGTAAGGATTTATATCGCAATGTGATTCCAGAGGAATCGGACGCATTGGGCTGCAGCACTTGACCTTATAGGCATGCCTATTTATCCATTACTTGACTCGCAAGCTAAAGTTGATTAATTTCATTATTGATTTCATAATCGTTAATTCGGATAACACATACATAATCTGACATCACATTCTTCACTTTGCATAATTACAGAACATTAACAATCCACATTATTCTTTTACACATCTTATAACTCGTGGATAACTTACAATTAAATCATTAACCAACAAGTATTTGCATTCTTTAGTCATCATATTTTTATGTATATTTGCCTCAAATAACCTTGATATCATGGTCATATAAAGTAGCCACAAGCTTGGTTAAAAGCCAGACAATTCACAAACCAAAATAAATTAGGGTTACTTGCCATAAAAGGGTACCTCAAAGTCACAACCAGTTTGGTTGTCACCGTGACATACTGTGGTCTTCAAAATAGAATGCAAGCCTAGGTACCTCACGATCACAAACAGTTTGGTTGCCACCGTGACATACCAAGCACTCCCAAAACAGAATGCAAAATGAGGTATCTCACGGTCATAACCAATTTGGTTGCCATAGTGAGATACATCACACGAACGGGCAGAATGCAACCTTTGGCACCTCACGATCACAACCAATTTGGTTGTCATCGTGACATGCCAAGCTCAGTTAGGCAGAATGGAGTTCCTGTATACTTCACGGTCACAACCATTTTGTTTGTCACCGTGACCTATGAAAAACACCAAAACACAGCTGTGTTATACTAAAGCACAGTTGTGCTCCCTATCTCAATTCTAATGTCACTTTTAAGACCTCAAAGCTCATTTCCTTTTTGTCATTCAAACCAACCCATTTTACAACAATAACAATTAACACATACCTGATTTCCATTAAGCCAATCTTATTCAATTGAACACAAATCACATCCACTTTCACACCATTCACATGGCACACTTACATAGCTCAATACTTAATGTTCCGCTCAAATCATCATGAACACAACATTAGTTTCATAACCTATTAAACCTAATCAACTTATTCATTTACAACTTTAGGGATTCATAAGAGTAACTTAGTTCATGCTTATTCAAATTATACTAGCAAATACAAAACATGTAAATACACTTATAAGGTTAGTTCCCAAACCTCGTCGCCTATGCTCCTAATATTCACTGAGCACTTGCTTCTCTGATTTTTGCCTTTCCCTTGTCTTTCTTTACTCCTTCATCTACAAATACCATTCCAATTTCAAGAATTGGACACAATTCATCTATCCTCAATCCACATCAAACCAAAACCAGAAAGAGTAGAAGAAGAATTATAAATAACCACTTGCCTTTCAATCTTATCAACTTAATCCTAGTCCACAAGTAACAATTCATAGAATCAATTTAACAATTCTTAAGAAATCCCACGGAAAGAAGAAGAAGAAAGAGCTGAATTGCAAAAAATGGAAATGGCTGGATCATGTACTCATGGTCCTTTCTCTCTCCTCAATACAATATATATATGCATGTAAATAGTGGTGGTGGCAGCACAATGAAGTGCCACCCGGATTCCACTCACAATTCTGCCTCTCAATTAATTAGTTAATCTCCACTTAAATGTTGGTTAATCCACAATTAACTTAATGATGCAAACTTATAACTTGGCCACTTAACTTTCTTTTAGTTTCTTAATTAGGTCCTTCTTTTATTACATTCAAGTCCACATTACAACCTTAGTTAATCAAATTACAACTAGGGTATATTTTTGGCCATTATATGAAATGGTACCCTCTGAGAGCCCTTTGGTTGATTGCCCCCCTGGGAGGTCTTTGCTTGATTGTTTGGACTAGTGCCTTTAAGAGGACTTTGGAGATCTGCCTCTTAAGAGGACTAGGTGGTTTTGCCTCTTAAGAGGACTTTGAAGGATTTGCCTCTTGAGAGGACTTTGAATGATTTGCCTCTTAATGGGACTTGGGGATTTGCCTCTTAAGAGGACTTGGGATTTGAACCTGTGTAGACTTCATCTTGGTTTGATTGTCCAGCATGGGTGAGTGCCTATGTTGTCGAGGCTACAGCTTGGCCGCTCACATTGTTTGAAGCCTTCCAAAGAGCTAGATGAGTGTCGTCTTAGCTTAAGAGCTCCGACCCATAATTTTTTCAAAGAGAACTGACTCGTAGGCATCTTTGCCCCCCGGTCATTGAGCATTTTGCCTCGAAGACTTTAACTCGTGCCTTAAATTATGCATTATCTGCTTGAAGGGAAACCATTTGAGCCGCCTTATTGCTCCACGTACTGTTGGTCATTTATTAAAGGTAGTGCATCCCTTGTGGATTTTCACACTAGCTTTTCTTGGCGGGAAATGCGTCCCTTTGGGAATTTTCACATAACCCTATACCTAACTTTTGCCTGGAATGGACCAAACCCACCCCAGCGGCTTTTATTTTATTTATTTTATTTTTTTTTGTAGGACAGGCTACCTGTTTCTAGGATTTCAACCTGCCATTTGGCCTAACTTTTGCTTAGAGAGCCAGTCACGGTTTTCATCTCTAACGGCCTTTTTTTTAGCAGCTGTATGGATTTCAATTTTTCTCATGAAGGTGTTGCATGATTAGCTCAAGATAATGACGGGCAAGTCAGCTGAAAAGTTAGGATGATGATAGCAATAGAGGCTGTATAGGAAAAGAGAAATAATGTGCTACTTTTTATGTTAGAACTTAAACAATTTTGAGTATGCGAGATAAGGTGCTCTGTTTATATTAATATATTATGGCATAAATGAGTATGTTCCAATTTGATTTCATAACACATGATCATTATTTGGCATTAACTCGAAAAATACAAGACCTCATCTAATCTCAGAATAGATCTTGTGAGCATCAAACTCCTGTTATCAATCAGCCCTCTCGGGTTTTCACGATTGAAGATTTTCTCTTAGCCTTTAATTTTTGCCCAGGATGCCTTTCTTCGGTTTTCACCCTGGAAAGGCGCCCAATTTTAGCATGACGGCCTTTTTTTCGATTTTCGACCTGTGGGGCATTTATTATTTATTTCTCCTTTTTTTTCCTTCTTTTTAGCCTTTGTCATGGAATCTTGCTTTGTCTGTCAGCATCTATTGGTTTCTTTGAACTTACTTCTATTCTCATTAGTCGAGAAGGCTGCTTCTTTTAACAGCACCTCCTTTTTAGTGATGCGGAACCCAATAGCTATCAAGCTACAAACCCACACATACGAGATGGTTAACAAAGAACAAATAGACAAAAACCCTCCCTATTGAACCCCCACACAACCTGTGTATGGAAACGCAAATAATTGGGAATTTAGAACAAGAAAAACGCCACAATCCACAAAGATTGATAAGTTAATTCGAGTTCTTTATTCAATAATAAAGAAAGCAATCTCACTCTCTCTATCACACAAATTCGGCTAAGCCAAAAGGAGTTCTTTTCAATTTTCATCAAAAAAATCCCCTCTCAAAGGTTTACAATGATGTATTTATAGCCTTCAAGGCTGACCTAACCCTAATGTAGCCGAATTAAGCATGGGCTTCACAAGCTAAATAAGCCCACTTAACTAATAACTAAACTAACTTAAAATAAGCCCAAATAACATAAGATTAAATGGCCGAAATACAAGCCCAACAGAAAAGACTAATTAAAACCCAAAAGAGTTAAATAATTAACCCAACTAACTAAGATAAAGAATACAAATCCGAATGGACTAGATGTGAAGCCCATCTTCATGACAAGTCTCCAATAAGCTAAGTAGCTTATGTTTGTCTTTAAGCCCAACTTGACAATTTTCAAAAGCCTCTTCATTTAGCTCTTGTGTCATTAGCTCTTGTACAAAGGCTGCCATGGCCATCTTTAGCTTTTTAGCTCTTCCCCTTGTAATTGGACCACTTGGCATCTTCAAAGGGTCTTTGATAGTTGGCTGATCCGTATCATTCCCTCCCTCCTCAAAAAGATTTGTCCTCAAATCTGCATCCATATTAAAAGGAGAAAGGTCAGAAACATTAAATGTAGCAGAAACGCCATACTCACCAGGTAAATCAATCTTGTAAGCATTGTCATTGATGCGCTCCAAGACTTGAAACGGACCATCACCCCGAGCATCCAATTTGCTTTTCCTTTGGTTGGGAAACCTTTCCTTTCGGAAATGCACCCAAACCCAATCCCCCGGGACAAACACCACTTGTTTCCTTCCCTTATTTGCTCGGTCAGCATATTGCTTATTTTTCGTCTCTATATTCGCCCGTGCTTTCTCATGCAAGGTTTTCACCAAATCTGCCTTCCTACTACCATCCAAACTTGAAAGCTCATGTAAAGGCAAAGGACAAAGATCAAGTACAGTTAGTGGATTAAAACCATAAACAAGTTCAAATGGTGAAAAACCAGTGGAAGAATGAATACTTCTATTATAAGCGAATTCAATGAAAGGTAAACAATCCTCCCATGTTTTGAGATTTTTACCCACTATAGCACGTAATAAAGTCCCCAAAGTTCTATTCACAACTTCTGTTTGGCCATCAGTTTGAGGGTGACAAGTAGTAGAAAATAACAACTTTGTGCCTAACTTACCCCATAAAACACGCCAAAAATGTGAAAGGAACTTAGTATCCCTATCTGAAATTATGGTGTGTGGAATACCATGCAAACGGACAACTTCCTTAAAGAATAAATCAGCAATATGAACAGCATCATCACATTTATGACATGCAATAAAATGAGCCATCTTACTAAATCTATCTACCACAACAAAGATACTATCCCTACCACGTTTTGTCCGAGGCAAACCAAGCACGAAATCCATAGAAATGTCAGTCCAAGGTGACGTAGGTACGGGTAAAGGCATATACAATCCATGAGGCATAGATTTAGACTTAGCTTGTTTACATGCAACACATGCATTACACACTTTTTCAACATCTTTTCGCATGCGAGGCCAAAAGAAATGCTCATTCAACATGTCATAGGTCTTATGTACCCCAAAATGTCCCATCAATCCCCCACAATGAGATTCCAACACAAGCAAATCGCGCATAGAACATTTAGGTAAACAAAGTTTGCTGCCCTTAAATAAAAATCCATCATGTCTATAGAATTTATCTAAGGCTTTATGTTCACATGCACTATATACATTACCAAAATCAGAATCACCATCATATAATTCCTTAATATGTTCAAACCCTAACAACTTAGAACTAAGTGTAGAAATTAAAACATATCTTCTAGATAATGCATCAGCAACAATATTTTCCTTTCCATGCTTATATTGAATGACGTAGGGAAATGTTTCAATAAATTCAACCCATTTAGCAAGCCTTTTGTTCAACTTACCTTGTCCCTTCAAATGTTTGAGGGATTCATGATCAGTATGGATGACAAACTCCCTAGGTAGGAGATAATGCTGCCATACGTCCAATGCTCTCACCAAGGCATAAAGCTCCTTGTCATAGGTTGAATAATTGAGCTGGGCTCCATGAAGCTTCTCACTGAAGTATGCTACTGGTTTCTTCTCTTGCAATAGAACAGCTCCAATACCTACACCAGAAGCATCACATTCAATTTCAAAAGTTTTATCAAAATTAGGCAAAGATAAAATAGGGGCAGAACACAACTTCCCTTTCAAATTCTCAAAAGCCTTTTGCTGTGCCTCTCCCCACTTAAACCCAATCTCCTTCTTGATTATTTCTGTAAGTGGTGCAGCAATGGTAGAGAAATCTTGCACAAACCTCCTATAGAAGCTTGCTAAGCCATGAAAGCTCCGCACATCCGAAATGGTCTTAGGCGTTGGCCATTCCTTTATTGCTTTCACTTTCTCCTCATCCACTTCAATTCCCTGCGCGCTCACCACAAAACCAAGAAACACAAGTCTATCTATACAAAATGTGCATTTCTTAAGTTTAGCATACAACTGCTCATGCCTCAAAGTTTGTAATACTAACTTAACATGCTCCAAATGTTCATCATATGACTTGCTGTAAATGAGTATATCATCAAAATAAACAACTACAAACTTCCCTAAGTATGCACGCAAAACATGGTTCATAA
This sequence comes from Excoecaria cochinchinensis, assembly GCA_947683425.1. Classification (NCBI taxonomy): domain Eukaryota; kingdom Viridiplantae; phylum Streptophyta; class Magnoliopsida; order Malpighiales; family Euphorbiaceae; genus Excoecaria; species Excoecaria cochinchinensis. The sequence continues at coordinate 5,776,438 of CANTUQ010000002.1, read as the reverse complement.
GTCTCATAAAAGTACTAGGGGCATTAGATAGCCCAAAAGGCATGACTAACCATTCATACAATCCATACTTAGTTTTAAAAGCTATTTTCCATTCATCACCAGATTTCATTCTTATTTGATGATAACCACTCATTAAATCAATCTTAGTAAAATAAACAGTACCACATAGCTCATCTAACATATCATCAAGCCTAGGAATAGGATGTCTATACTTTACCGTTATTTTGTTGACTCCACGGCAATCAACACACATTCTCCAAGTTCCATCCTTCTTAGGCACCAGAAGTACGGGTACTGCACACGGGCTCATGCTCTCTCTAACCAGCCCCTTCTCCAAGAGTTCCTCCACTTGCCTTTGCATTTCCTTAGTCTCCAAAGGGTTGCTCCTATAGGCTGGTCGGTTGGGAAGGGTTGATCCAGGCACGAAATCTATTTGATGTTCTATCCCTCTCAAAGGTGGCAATCCATTTGGTAGCTCCTCAGGAAAAACATCTGAATAGTCCTGCAATAAAGACATAAAACTAGAAAGCAAAGAAGCATGGTCAATGTCAGTATCTGAAAACAAAACCTCTTTATAAGTTACAAGGATCAGTGGCTGGCCTATTGCTAAAGCACTCCTAATCTCTCTTGCCCTTACATAAAAATTTTGTTTTTGCCTCCCACCTTTCTTGTTTTCACTCACTAATGGGCCATTTATTTGTTTGGATTCTTTTCTGGCCTCTTTCTCCCCTTTTCTTTCCTTTTCTCTCTTAAGCGTACTTTGGGCAGTAGCCCCACTCCCCTCTTCTCTCTTGGCCGAAACCTCTTTCCCTTTTTCAGCTAATTTCTTTTGGTCTTCAAACACTTCTTGAGGTGATAATGGAGCTAATGAAACCTTTGAACCTTCATAAGAAAAAGAATAACGGTTAGTGTACCCATTATGTGTTACTTTTCTATCAAATTGCCACGGTCTTCCCAAGAGTAAATGGCCTGCCTGCATAGGTACTACATCACACATTACCTCATCCTTATATTTCCCGATGGAAAATGGCACTCTCACTTGCCTTGTGACCTTGAGCTCTCCACTATCATTTAACCATTGCAACTTATAAGGTCTAGGGTGTTTTTCACATACCAAATTTAACTTCTCAACCATACTCACACTAGCTACATTTGTGCAACTGCCCCCATCAACAATGACCGTGCACACTCTCCCATTAATTAAACACTTAGTGTGAAATATGTTTTCTCTTTGTTCTAGGCTATCCTCTTTAACATTCAAGTTTAAAGCCCTCCTAGCAACTAAAGATCTCCCACTTTCAGCAACCAGTAACTCCCCCTCACTATCATAATCACTACAATCCTCTAAAGGTGGCATCTCATCCTCACTCTTCTCGGATTCAGAAGAAATTTCCCCATTATCCCTAGCAATTATAACCCTTCTGTTAGGACAATCACGTGCCATATGTCCTTTTCCTAAGCATTTAAAACATTTAATTTCTCTACTAGGAGTTTGGGTATTAGAGTTACCTTTTACAGCTTTGGATTGTGATTGGACAGCCCTTACTTCTTTGGAACCCGAATCTGCCCCATAAGGTTTGGATCCCCTAAATTCTTTCCTATCCTCCCCTTTGGTCCATCTAGATCCCAATTTATCCCTTGAAGTGTTGCTGGTTCGGCTGAAACTCCTACTCCTCTTCTGCTTCTCTATTTTCATTGCTATGCCTAACATTTCCTCCATGGAGTCATACCTATGAAGTTCTAAGACATCAGCAATCTCAGCATTTAACCCACCTAGAAACCTAGCCATGGTTATCTCTTCATCTTCCACAATATTGGCTCGAACCATGCACATTTCCATTTCCTTGTGATACTCCTCCACCGTCCTACCCCCTTGCACTAACCGATGCAATTTCTGATGTAACTCCCTAAAGTAATGTGAGGGCACAAACCTCTTCCTCATTGCCTCCTTCATATCCTCCCAACTACTAATAGGTCGCCTACCCACTTTCCTTCTACCCATGTTCAGCTGATCCCACCAGAATAGTGCATAATCTGTAAACTCAACAGCTGCTAACTTAACCTTTTTCTCCTCGGAATACCTATTGCACTCAAAAATCATTTCAACCTTCCTTTCCCACTCTAGATATTCTTCAGCGTGATTTCTGCCCTTAAAAGAAGGAATCTTAAGCTTGATATTTCCTAAATTCCCATCCACTTTTTCCCTTGCCTCTTCCTCATCTACATCTCCAAAATCATTTTCTACATACCTTTCAACAAATCGTCCCCTCCTTGCTTCTCTTCGAGGTGCGTTGGTTGTACTTCCTTCAATCCTTTCTTCCATTCCATCCAGTCGAATATTCAGCTTCCGAATCTCACTGATAAAGGCTTCGTACATCAGCTTATTATCTGGTACGTGTGCATCTTCCTCTTGGAAACTTCCTTTCCCGCTAGTTTGTTCTGTCATTGTAAATGCTGCAAAACAGAAGTTATATAATCCTCACAAGCACTCCCTCACGTGTTTACACTCAAAGACAGTCACTCCTCTCGTGTTTCACACCAACAAGGCTTTTACCCTCTTAATATGCTCACTCACTCAAGCCTTTTACCACTCTGGTTGCTGCTTCAGAATTGCACTTCAGAATTCAAGTAACAAATCAAAATCGTGAGTACGTTTTAAGGAAACAAAGAAATAAGTAACTAACAATAAAAGAAAGCTCAAAACTAGAAAAGAAGACACTAAAACAGAAAGGAGGTGGCACACGGACAAGGGTGGTATACCACTTGATACAAAACAAATTAGAGTACTAGAACAAGTAATTATACTCTAACAATGTAAAAGAAGCAACAGCTAGCATAAAACAAGAAACTAGGCAACAAGAAGCAAAAAAATGACAATTCTGGACAAGATGTATGAATTTGATCCACTACAGAGTAAATCAAATATAGAACCTATTTAATCTACCCAGCAAAGCAAGAAAACATTAAAAGACTCAATTCAGACAATAAGAAATCAGTTTGCATGCAACAAAGAAATTTGAGTTGCTAAAGATGACACTAGGCCGAAATGTACACAAGCTTGATTAGTGTATTAATTGTGTGCGAAAATTGGAGGCAAAGTGATGATAAAAGGATGGCAAAACAGTAACAAGATGGTAAGAAAAGATGGCAAAACAGTAGACAAATGATGGTAAAAATGGTAAGAAAATGATTGGAAATGGATAAGAAATGGATAATATATGGATAGAAAAATGGATAATGAATGGATAAGAAATGGATAATGTATGGATAATAAATGGATAATGTATGATAGGTTATAATCCTAATTCAAAAACGAAATAGAGATTGTAAACCGAAACAATAAGGGTTAATTTTTCCAACCTAGAATAGGATTCAGATTTCTTTACCTAACTAGGATTTCGGATTGTTTCCCCAATAGGATTTCGGATTGTTTCCCAACTAAGATTGTTTCCCAACTAGGATTGTGATTTCTTTCCCACTAGGATTGTGATTTCTTCCTAAATAGGATTCGGATTTCTCTTCCTATATATACCCTTCACGCCACTTTCCATCTTTGCTCAACTTCCTTTTTTTTTTTTTTTTTTTTAAATTAATCTCAACAACTGAAATTCAACTCAAACTCTACTACACTTCGGATTTTCTCAAACTTTTTTTTTTTTATTTTATTTTTTTTTTCAAACAAAAATACGAAATTTCAAAGTGAAAAACGGAGCCCTAAACGTTGTTTTTTTGGACTGGAAAACGCAATCACATAGTGCTTTGCACAGGTGACAGCTGTAGATCTCGAAATTCCCTTTCCGAAAATATCTTATAATACGAAAACGGACACCCGAGTCAAAAGTTATGGCCAAAACAAGTTTAATCACACAATTAAAACAAAAAAAAAATCAAAACTTGAACAATTCGGCAAACATAAAACACAAGAAACAATAAGAGAAAACTCAAAACCTAATTCTAAGATAAATAGGAATTTACCTTAATCCGAGCTCTGATACCAAATGATGCGGAACCCAATAGCTATCAAGCTACAAACCCACACATACGAGATGGTTAACAAAGAACAAATAGACAAAAACCCTCCCTATTGAACCCCCACACAACCTGTGTATGGAAACGCAAATAATTGGGAATTTAGAACAAGAAAAACGCCACAATCCACAAAGATTGATAAGTTAATTCGAGTTCTTTATTCAATAATAAAGAAAGCAATCTCACTCTCTCTATCACACAAATTCGGCTAAGCCAAAAGGAGTTCTTTTCAATTTTCATCAAAAAAATCCCCTCTCAAAGGTTTACAATGATGTATTTATAGCCTTCAAGGCTGACCTAACCCTAATGTAGCCGAATTAAGCATGGGCTTCACAAGCTAAATAAGCCCACTTAACTAATAACTAAACTAACTTAAAATAAGCCCAAATAACATAAGATTAAATGGCCGAAATACAAGCCCAACAGAAAAGACTAATTAAAACCCAAAAGAGTTAAATAATTAACCCAACTAACTAAGATAAAGAATACAAATCCGAATGGACTAGATGTGAAGCCCATCTTCATGACAAGTCTCCAATAAGCTAAGTAGCTTATGTTTGTCTTTAAGCCCAACTTGACAATTTTCAAAAGCCTCTTCATTTAGCTCTTGTGTCATTAGCTCTTGTACAAAGGCTGCCATGGCCATCTTTAGCTTTTTAGCTCTTCCCCTTGTAATTGGACCACTTGGCATCTTCAAAGGGTCTTTGATAGGTGGCTGATCCGTATCATTTAGCATCAAAGGCTTTATCTTGACCCTTGTGCAAACTGGCTAAAATGGTGAGTTCCCCATTTGGAACTTGAATATGAAATCCTGCATCTTGTTTTTGTGGGCTTTGGTAGCTCAATTTCTAAAGTAGCCTTTTATGGTTGAGATTGGGTTGCAAGTTAGCCTCATATGGTTTAGGTTAAAACTGCGATTTTTTCCTCTTTTTCTTTTCTTTCCTTTTTTCCTTTTTTGCTTTCTTTTTTATTTTTTATAGAGGTAAGACTATATTTTTTTTTAGGTACAAAGTTTCACTTGTCTTGAATTTGATGTGGCCCCTTAATGATCAAAGTTTGATTTTATTGGGTTGCATCGCGTGCGTCCTAGATGTTGAGGGGGCAAAGGAATGGCTTTTGAAATTTTGCTCATTATCATGTTGGCATATTGAAACAGTAGTGTCCTAGCAATGCCCTTGTCAATTTTTAGCATGTCATTCCAGGTCCAGGCAAAGGGCTCTTTTTTTTTCTTCTCCTTTTTATCACTATCTCTCTGAACTTTCCTCCCTTCATGAGTGATATCAGATGCCAATGGGATCTCAAGATTGAATAAGGCAGTATTAATTAAATTAATATCAAATGTAAATGACTTGTGGTTGCGATCATGCATAGTGAAATCATGAGAGACATAAGCAAAAAGTCATTAATATGATTAATGTAAACAACACTGCATACATAAAGATTGAAAAGTTCAACAATAAAATGAAAAGCACATCTAATAAAAAGTCTTCTCTCCTACTTTTTACTATACGGTAGCCACCTTCTGGGATTTTTTATTAGTGTCTTGAAATCCCTTTATGCTTTCTTCCTCTTCTCTATTGTCTCAGGGTCAGTGATCTCCTTGGAGTCAATAAGATCTTGGATCTTGTTTCTCAAAGTTTTGAAATAATCAGTTAGGTGCCCAATGTGCTGATGGTAGGCGTAGTATTGATCATCTCCGTGCCCTGGCTATCCCTGATTCATGGTTGGCTTGGGTGGTAATGGTCTCAGCTTACCTTCCTTTGTCAATCTCTCCAATACCTAGGACAGAGAGCGGCCTAAATTAGAATAGTACCTCTGACATTGTCCATCTTTGGTGGCTAAAACCTCGGCCGTTTTTCCATCCTTGTTATTACTGCTTCCAGCACCACCCGACTTGTATCCTGATTGGTTCCCATAACCTTTCCCAGCAAAGTTACTTTGGCTTGCTTTCTTTGCTAGGTACTCTCCTTATGCTTCATTGGCTATATCCTTTAGAAACTCCCTGTCACACCCCGTTTACCCTCTAGAATTAGAGCCATGTTTGTGCATGTGCATTTAGTGTGTATTTGCATGTCATAAGGGTATTTTGGGTATAATGCATGTTTGCGGGTTTTGCTAAGATGTGGATGCATGTTCGGTACTAAGGTGTGAATTAGTTGGGTTTCATTTGGGTGTGTTTGCTCACTTGGTTGTAGGATGTAAGTGAGTAAGTGGGGTTGTAATAGTGTGTGCATGAGCATATCTTTGCAGGGTGTTATTAGTTGGGGTGACTTTGTGTGTGAGTAGTGCATTATTCTTGGGTATGAGTGGTTGATTTCCACCACTAGGGAATGGACACATGGCTAGGTTAGGAAAATGAAAAGTAAAAGAAGAGAGAGAATAGGGAAATCTGAATTCTTCATCCCTTTTTCCCGTTCTTCCCTCTTCTCTGTCTTTCTTTTCCTTTGCTTTCCATTTGTGTGCCCTAAGCTTGGATTCAAGCTCTTAGTGGTGGGAATTGATCACATCTTGCATGTATTTAGTAAGTTTTCTGCATTTTTCCATCTTGTTCTTCCTCTTCTTCATCTTTTCTTCTTCTAGCTGGTTTGGGTTTTTAATTTAGGGTTGTGTTTTGTGGTTCTTGTGGGTTGATCGTTAGTTGAGCCTCCTCGTGAGCCTAAAGGCAAGGAGAAGGCATCAGGAAGTGGAACTAAGTGAATAGGAGCTAAGGAGATTCAGGTTTGGGAGTTTGTGATTTATGCATTTTTGGTGATTTTATTCTTTGAGTGAATTTCTGGAAAAATTTGGTGTTCTTGATGCTTTTACTGGTTATTATGTTATGGGTTTTGATTTTTATTGTTCATGAAACCTTGATTGTGAGTTATTGAACTAAAATTTGCAATTGATTGAGTTGTGGTATGAATAGTGATGAGATTGAATGTATATCTTGATGTTGTTTTGACAATTCATGAGTAGGATCTTATATTGGTATGATTTGATGATGTTAGATGGTTTATTAATGTTGTATGAGTGAGGAGAAAATGGTTGGACTGAGAAGTTTGGTTTTGGCCTGGAAATGAGGTGAATTTGGCTCTATGGTATTGCATCTGGGCATGGATCATGGTGGCAACCAATCTAGTTGTGACCGTGAGGTATGTACAAGATGCATTCTGCCATGAGTTGGACATCTCACGGTGGCAACCATTTTGGTTGTGACCATGAGGTGTCCAAATTTTTGCTTCTATTCTGGGTTCTTGACATGTCACGGTGGCAACCATTTTGGTTGTGACCGTGAGGTGCCTAGACTTTTGCTTCTGTTTGGTTTTTGTGGTATGTCACGGTGGCAACCATTTTGGTTATGACCGTGAGGTACCCCAGAATTGCATTCTACCGAGAGTTTGGGTATGTCACAGTGGCAACCAATCTGGTTATGACCGTGACCTACCCTGTTTTTGTAATAAAATCTTATTTGTTTAGGGTGATTTAGGGGTGTTAAATTATTGATTTAAGCACACACAATGACAATTAATAAGAGCTTTATACTAGTAAGATGGATGATGTTTATATGTACTGATTAACCAAAGTATGTGAATTTTTTACGTATTATAATTGAACTATGGACGTTAACTGTATAATTTTAGTCTGTGAATCAACTAAGTGGATAGTGAGGCATGCCTAATAGAGTCTTTTAGCTGCAGCCTCAGTTCCGTTTGGACCTCGATTAGGTCCCTGTCTGGTTCCTCGCGAACCCTTATGAATTTTTTATCTTATTTAAGGTCCCTCCGAAAATTATTTTGAATGTGATAAAATAATTGGTTTCTCGATTCGTACCCGTAAGGTACTGTCTGTATACTCATTATCCACTACTGTCAGTCCATAGGTGTTCTGTTTGCTTTGATTTATGTCGATATGATTATTAGAATGTGATATTCAAATGAACATGATAAATATGAGGTTCAATTTATAAGTATATGGATGTGGAAATAAGCTTCTTATTGTATGCCTTTATTCTGTAAGTATGGTTATATATATCTGACATGATTATCTGCATATGTTATAACGTATGTGTTATGCCTTGAAGACCATTGTGAATGGCCATCCACTCTTTTGTTGTGTGTTTCCCCACTAAGAGTTTATCGCTTAGCACGGTTTTTATTCGTGCAGGTGCGGTTGCTTTGGGAGAGTCACCACCAGTCAAGCCAACACAGGAGGGTTTAGTGTTAGGACTACTTTTGTATTAGATTGACGATTCTTTTTTTAATAGAGCTCTCAATGTATCAGTAATTTTGTAAATTTCTGCTCTGTATATTTTAGGTTATGTAATTATTTTGTAATATCAGTTTGATCAGAACATTATTGTAAGGACTATTGTTATATTAATGCATGATCAAGTTGATGTTTCTCAAAAGTTTTAAATTTTAGTATGTTTTTAATGTATGAATGTATGCTTTGCATCGATCTGTTTGGTGTGACACCCTTGCTCCTATGACATCTCACTCCTATCGGGATGGGTTCGCCTACGTATGGGTAGGGGGTGTTACACTTTTTGGTATCAGAGCCAGGTTTAGGCTTTTCTGGGTGTTTTGTTGTTGTTGTTGTGTATAGATGCATATATGTCTAGGATTGTGTTGGCTGATGCGGTTGTCTTTGTTTGTTTAGATGGATTCCGATTATATCTGAGGGTCTCTTGAGGGATCAGCTGAAAGCGTGAATCCTCAAGCTGTTGGTCCTTCGATTTCTTTGTCGGCTCAACCTAATAGGGCACAGCCTGAGGCCGTAGCCATGCCCTTCGAAGCTATGCTTAAGCTATCCCAGGACATGGCTCGAGTCTTGGAGAGAGTGACTGCCCCTAAGGCCCCGACTGAGAGTTTGAGAAAAGCTAGTGCTGAAGACTTTTATAGAACGGGTTTGGACGAGTCGAAAGTTGCTAAAAAGTAGGACGATAAAGTAAAGCATGCATTGAGAGAAGTTTGATGTCCTCCTGATCAGAAAGTAGAATATGCAGTGGCTTTGTTGCAAGGGTCTGCTTATGAATGGTGGGAATTGGTCTGTAGGCATCCTCAGTTGCCTGACCCGATTACTTGGGAATTTTTTGAAAGAGAGTTTACGAACAAGTATGTGACTCAGACATATAAGGATGCATGATGGGCTTAGTTCTTGAGTTTGAAATAGAGGATGATGTCTGTGTCTGAGTTTGAGAAGGAGTTTAACAGGTTGGCTAAGTATGCACCGGAAGGTATTTTGACGGAGGAGTTCAGGTGTAGGCACTTTGAGACCGGGTTGAATGAGTCACTGCGGGCGATGTTGATTTCTCTAATGAGCACTCCGGGAGTGGGGTACTATTAGATTGTGCAAGCTGCTGTGAGAGCTAGAGATGAGAAGGATAACCTTGATGTTATAGCCGGTAAGTTTCTACTCCATGATATTGAATTGTATGCTCTAATTGACCTTGGTTCCACACACTCATATTTGTGCACAGATAAGTTAATTAATAAGTTGCATGAGATAGATCAGTTAGATTATGAGATATGTGTGACCAGTCCTTTAGGGCATAGTGTTAATGTGAGTAGAATGTATAGGAATTGTCCCCTGTTGGTTGAGGGAGTTGAGTTTCTAGTAGATTTGATTGAGTTGCCATTCAGAGAATTTGATTTGATTCTAGGTATGGACTGGTTGGGTAAGCATCGAGCTGTGGTTGATTGTCATAGGAAGACAGTTGTGTTTCGAAATAGAGATCGGCCTTCTGTTATTGTTAAAGGTTTGGGTGCTAGTTCTTTGAGCAATGTGATATCCACAATGCAGGTTAAGAGGTTTATTAGGAAGGGTTGTGAGGCTTTTCTAGCTATTGTGTTGGATTCCAAGCGGGATCATGTTAGGATTGAGGATATTTTGGTTGTCCGAGAGTTTGCGGATGTGTTTCCGAGTGAGTTGCCTGGTTTGCCTCCTGAAAGAGAAGTGGAGTTGTCCATAGAGATAGTGCCGGGTACTTTCCCTATTTCGAAAGCACCTTATCGGATGGCTCCTGTAGAGTTGAGAGAACTTAAAACTCAGCTACAAGAGCTATTGGATAAGGGGTTTATCAGACCCAGCATATCTCTATGGGGCACTCCGGTTTTGTTTGTTAAGAAGAAGGATGGTACTATGAGGATGTGTATTGACTATAGGCAGATCAACAAGGTTACAGTGAAGAATAAGTATCCTTTGCCTAGAGTTTAGGATTTGTTCGATCAGCTCTGAGGTGCGGGAGTCTTCTCAAAGATTGATCTTCGGTCGGGTTATTATCAGCTACGAGTTCAGGATGCAGATGTGGTTAAGACTGCATTTCGGATAAGGTATGGCCACTATGAGTTTTTAGTGATGCCGTTTGGTTTGATCAATGCACTGGCGGCTTTTATGGATTTGATGAACCGAGTGCTCAGGCCATATCTTGATAAATTTGTAGTAGTGTTCATAGATGATATATTGGTTTACTCCAAGGACGAGAGTGAGCATGAGGAGCATCTCTGGATGGTCTTGCAAGTTCTGAGAGAACATCGGTTATTTGCCAAGCTTAGTAAGTGTGATTTTTGGATTCGGGAAGTGTCATTCTTAGGTCACACTATTTTAGCTAAGGGTATTCAAGTGGATCCATCTAAGATTGAGGTGATTGTTGATTGGAAAGTGCCTAGAAATGTCCCTGAAGTGAGGAGTTTTCTTGCTTTGGCGGGTTACTACCGTAGGTTTGTTAAGGGTTTCTTAGTAATAGTTGCTCCGATGAAGAGATTGTTAAGGAAAGGGGTCAGATTTGAGTGGTTTGATAAGTGCCAGCTTTGCTTTGAGAAGTTGAAGAGTTTGTTAGTTGAAGCTCCTATACTTAGTCAACCCATCTCGGGTAAGGAGTTTGTGATGTATAGTGATGCTTCGGGTGTCGGTCTTGGTTGTGTTTTCATGCAAGAGGGTAAGGTTGTGGCTTATGCTTCCCATCAGTTAAAGCCACATGAGAGGAACTATCCGACGCACGATTTAGAGTTGGCGGCCATGATCTTTGCTTTGAAGATTTGGCGGCATTATCTCTATGGAGAGAAGTGTAGGATCTTTACGAACCATAAGAGCTTAAAGTATCATCTCTCGCAGAAGGAGTTGAACATGAGGCAGTGCCGTTGGCTAGAGTTGTTCAAGGACTACGACTGCATATTAGATTACCACCCGGGTAAGGCCAATGTAGTTGCGGATGCTTTGAGTCAGAAGTCAGTTTTTGCTCTGTTCCTGAGGAGGTTTAGATGGAGATTTGATTCCGATGGGGCTTTGGTTGCCCAGTTGAGAGTGAGACCTACCTTGAGATAAAGGATTATATATGCTCAGAGGGATGATGTGAGGATGCAACGGATTGTGCAAGAGATTAGTTCTGATAAGCAGTCAGAGTTCTCGGTTTTGGATGGGGTGCTGATGTTTAGAAACTGCTTGTGTGTGTCGAAAAATGAGGAGCTAAGGAAACAGCTTTTGAGTGAGGCACACTCTACGATTTTCACTATGCATCCTGGTAGTGACAAGATGTACTGAGACAAGAAGAAGTTCTACTGGTGGTCTAGTATGAAAAGGGATATTGTGGATTTCGTGTCTAAGTGCTTGACCTATTAGTAAGTAAAGGCTGAGCATCAAGTTCCTTCGGGATTGCTCACACCTTTATCCGTGCATGAGTGGAAATGGGACGATATCGCCATGGATTTTTTATCTGGTTTTCCCTTGACTTAGAGGAAGCATGACTCAGTTTGGGTAATAGTGGATCAGCTTACAAAGTCAGCTCATTTTCTGCCAGTTAGAGTGGATTATCCGATGGATAAGTTGGCTAGTATCTATGTGGATGAGATAGTCAGATTACATGGAGTGCCGTTGTCCATAATATCGGATCGGGACCCAAGGTTTACTTCGAAGTTTTGGAAAGAATTGCAAAGGGCTTTGGGTACCAAGTTGAATTTCAGTACAGCGTTTCATCCTCAGACAGATGGTCAATTCGAGCGGGTTATTCAAATCTTAGAGGATATGTTGCGGGCTTGTGCATTGGATTTACCGGGTAGTTGGGACAGATATGTTCAGCTTATGGAGTTTGCCTACAATAACAGTCATTAATCGAGCATTGGTATGTCACCATATGAAGCTTTATATGGTCGTCAGTGTAGGACTCCGGTATGTTGGATAGAGTTATCCGAGCGTTCAGTTATTGGGCCAGAATTGGTAAGAGATATAGAGGAAAAGATCAGAGTTGTGCAGCAAAATCTGAGAGCGGCTAAGGATCGGCAGAAGTCTTATGCTAACCTTAAGAGAAGGGATGTTCAGTTTGATGTCGGGGATAAAGTTTTTCTTAAAGTTTCTCCTTGGAGAAAAGTGCTACGGTTTGGGAAGAAGGGCAAGCTTAGTCCTCGATTTATTGGACCGTATAAAGTGTTAGCTAAGGTCGGCCCGGTAGCCTATAGGTTGGCTTTATCGATGGAGTTAGCAAAGTTGCACGATGTTTTCAAGGTTTCGATGCTACGTCAATATAGATCGGATCCCTCGCATGTTTCATCAGTTCAGGATGTACAAGTGCAGCCAGATTTTTCGTATTTTGAGGAACCGAAAGCTATCCTAGCTTGAGAAGTGAGACAGCTGAGGAGTAAGCAAATCCCGTTGGTTAAAGTGTTATAGAATCACCACGGAGTTGAAGAAGCTACCTGGGAGCCAGAGGCGACCATGAGGGCACAGTATTCGTATTTGTTCAGTTCAGGTGAGAATTTTGAGGACGAAATTCTTGTTAGTAGGGGAGAGTTGTCACACCCCATTTGCCCCCTAAAAGTTTGAGCCATATTTGTGCATGTGCATTTAGTGTGTATTTGCATGTCATAAGGGTATTTTGGGTATAATGCATGTTTGCGGGTTTTGGCAGGATGTGGGTGCATGTTCGATGCTAAGGTGTGAATTAGTTGCGTTTCATTTGGCTGTGTTTGCTCACTTGGTTGTAGGATGTAAGTGAGTAAGGTGGGTTGTAATAGTGTGTGCATGAGCATATCTTTGTAGGGTGTTATTAGTTGGGGGGACTTTGTGTGTGTGTAGTGCATTGTTGTTGGGTGTGAGTGGTTGATTTCCACCACTAGGGAATGGACACATGGCTAGGTTAGGAAAATGAAAAATAGAAGAAGAGAGAGAATAGGGAAATCTGAATTCTTCATCCCTCTTTCCCGTTGTTCCCTCTTCTCTTTGTCTTTCTTTTCCTTTGCTTTCCATTTGTGTGCCCTAAGCTTGGATTCAAGCTCTTGGTGGTGGGAATTGATCACATTTTGCATGTATTTAGTAAGTTTTCCGCATTTTTCCATCTCGTTCTTCCTCTTCTTCCTCTTTTCTTCTTCTAGCTGGTTTGGGTTTTTAATTTAGGGTTGTGTTTTGTGTGTTCTTGTGGGTTGATTGTCAGTTGAGCCTCCTCGTGAGCCTAAAGGCAAGGAGAAGGCATCAGGAAGTGGAACTAAGTGAATAGGAGCTAAGGAGATTCAGGTTTGGGAGTGTGTGATTTATGCATTTTTGGTGATTTTATTCTTTGAATGAATTTCTGGGAAAATTTTGTGTTCTTGATGTTTTTACTGGTTATTATGTTATGGGTTTTGATTTTTATTATTTATAAAACCTTGATTGTGAGTTATTAAACTAAAATGTGCAATTGATTGAGTTGTGGTATGAATAGTGATGAGATTGAATGTGTATCTTGATGTTTTGAGAATTCATGTGTAGGATCTTATATTGTTATGATTTGATGATGTTAGATGGTTTATTAATGTTGTATGAGTGAGGAGAAAATGGTTGGACTGAGAAGCTTGGTTTTTGCCTGGAAATGAGGTGATTTGGCTCTATGGTATTACATCTGGGCATGGGTCACGATGGCAACCAATCTGGTTGTGACCGTGAGGTATGTACAAGATGCATTCTGCCATGAGATGGACATGTCACAGTGGCAACCATTTTGGTTGTGATCGTGAGGTGTCCAGATTTTTGCTTCTGTTCTGGGTTCTTGACATGTCACGGTGGCAACCATTTTGGTTGTGACTGTGAGGTGCCCAGACTTTTGCTTCTGTTTGGTTTCTGTGGTATGTCACGGTGGCAACCATTTTTGTTGTGACCGTGAGGTACCCCAGAATTGCATTCTGCCGAGAGTTTTGGTATGTTACGGTGGCAAACAATCTGGTTGTGACCGTGACCTACCCTATTTTTGCAATAAAATCTTATTTGTTTAGGGTGATTTAGGGGTGTTAAATTATTGATTTAAGCACACGCAATGACACTTAATAAGAGCTTTATACTAGCAAGAGGGATGATGTTTATATGTACTGATTAACCAAAGTATGTGAATTCTTTGCTTGTTATAATTGAACTATGGACATTAACTGTATAATTTTAGCCTACGAATCAACTAAGTGGATAGTTAGGCATGCCTAATAGAGTCTTTTAGCTGTAGCCTCAGTTCCGTTTGGACCCCGATCAGGTCCCTGTCTGGTTCCTCATGAAATCTTATGAATTTTGGATCTTATTTAAGTTCCCTCTGAAAATTTTTTTGAATGTGATAAAAAAATTGGTTTCTCGATTCGTACCCGTAAGGTACTGTCTCTATTCGATTTGTAGCCATAAGGTACTGTCTATATACTCGTTACCCACTACTGTCAGTCCGCAGGTGTTCTGTTTGCTTTGATTTATGTCGATACGATTATTAGAATGTGATATCCGAATGAACATGATAAATATGAGGTTCAATTTATATGCATATGGATGTGGAAATAAGCTTCTGATTGTATGATTTTATTCTGTAAGTATGGTTATATTTATCTGACATGATTATCCGCATATGTCATACCGTATGTGTTATGCCTTGATGACCATTGTGAATGGCTGTCCACTCTTTTGTTGTGCATTTCCCCACTAAGCGTTTATCTCTTAGCACGGTTTTTATCCGTGCAGGTGCGGAGGCGTTTTGCTTTGGGAGAGTCACTGCCAGTCAAGCCAACACAGGAGGGTTTAGTGTTAGGACTACTTTTGTATTAGATTGACGATTCTTTTTATAATAGAGCTCTCAATGTATCAGTAATTTTGTAAGCTTCTGCTCTGTATATTTTGGGTTATGGAATTATTTTGTAATATCAGTTTGATCAGAACATTATTGTAAGGAATGTTGTTATATTAATGCATGATCAAGTTGATGTTTCTCAAAAGTTTTAAATTTCCGTATGTTTCTAATGTATGAATGTATGCTTTGTATCGATCTGTTTGGTGTGACACCCTTGCTCCTATGGCATCTCACTCCTATCGGGATGGGTTCGCCTACGTATGGGTAGGGGGTGTTACACTCCCAATCTTTGAGCCCCTTCAACGTTAGCCCTTCCTTGAGATATGGACTTGCATTTTGGATGAATAACTGAATCTGATCTGGAGTATCCGGCTTCCTCTTCATCTTTATTACTCGATTTCTCCACCGAGTAAGATACTCGTGGAATGACTCATTAGATCTCTATTGAAGTAGCTCTAAATCCTTCAAAGTAACCTCCATTCGGGTGCTACAGTCATACTATTTGAGGAACTCTTCAGTCAATATGTCCTAATCTTCTCTTGTCCTCCTATACAACTGTGGTACCAGTCTACAGCAAGTCCAGTCAAGTTGAGGCAAAAATATTCCACCTTCTGTCTCTCAGTAAGCATAATCCCCTTCATCACAAGTGTGTACTGGTTGATGTGACCAGATGGATCTGAGGTGCTGTCAAACTTGGGCGGATCGGGCATTTTAAACTTCTGAGGAAGCATCTCCTCGTTATCCAAATCCCTATCCTCAAGGCTTATCTCCTTTTCGACAGACAGTAGGCAGGCCATCGCCTCAATGCTTTCTTCTATCTTTTTCAAGGCGTCATCCTCTTTAGGAGATTTAGCTCTCACTACCTCGGGTTCCTCATGCTCATCTTCTACAAAATCCTCTTCAGGTCTATGTCCCCCAACTCTTCTAGGCTCAACTTGTGCAGGAGCTCTAGGCTTAGCACTAGGGGGTGGTTCTACAACTGCTGTCGGGGGTGCCTCCCTAATTTGAATCTGTTTGACTTGTCCCACGGGAGGAGGGGCAGGTTGTTGGTCAGCTGGCGGTGCTAGAGTGGCAGCTAAGTTACCCAACATTGCCATTATTCTTTGTTCAAATTCCTCAAATCTGTGCTCCATTTCTTGGGCCCTTCGGTCCATCTTTTTGGTGAAAATAGCCTGGGAGGCATTTGAATCTGGGTTGGCCATGTCCAGTGATAATTATGAAGGAAATGTTCGGTGCTATCTAAAAGTGACTCTAAACCCCAATGCGACACTCGCTCTAGTGACTCGAAGAATGGGTTTCTCCTTACTAATCGACCGCCGGGACCCCTAGACCACTGATTTGTACATATGATGGCTGAAAGACTCAAATTGTTAGCATGATGCGTGAATGACATTAAAGATGCATGGTTGTGTTGATGCAGCATAAACAACCACATACAAGCAGGTGGATCCCTCCTACCTTGTCACTCCCACACAGGGGGTCATGCAGTCTCTTTCCTAGGTGGGCTTGACCCATGGATTAGCGGGGAACCCAATGGGCGCATATGGTGTATGGTGAGAAACCAGTAACATAACACTCTTAATTTAAAGCACATGAGTATGGGTTTTGACCAGTATGTATTTGGACCTTTCAAACAGACTAAAAATGGGCCTATCGGGGCATGAGAGCCTTTGAAGAGTGTCCAATTAATATATTTGAATTTGTTCAATATATAAGTGTCCACATAGCAAGCACGCTGTTAAGGTACATATCACCTATTGGAGGTTTCTATTGCCATTACATGACCTTTGGTCAAGGGTGGTGTTACTTTAGGTCTACCTAAGCATGGTCCCTGCCATTCGGCCTAGCTCATCATGAGCATAATGACCGATTAGGTCTCCATTTGATATACCATTGATGGTACAAGGCTTGGGCTGGTAATTATCCTGAGCACTTCCGTACAATGAATGAAAGTAGGGTCGTGTTTCAGGAATGCACAGAGGTAAAATAAGGGACCAACTAGCATAATTCTAAGGCTCTAATGAATAAAATGCAGTTTTTTGGCATAGAAATGGAATTTTTGATTCTTAAAAACTCAATTATAATTTTAACTTAAGTCAATTTCGAATCAAAGTTTTGATCATCCCCACCGGAGTCGCCAGTGTGATGCACGGGCACTCGCTTATGTCTCCCGGAGGGCCCGCTTTTAGGGTTCGAGAAGGGTTCACGTTTAATCTTGGGTAACATGAAATATTTTGGAATTCCTTAGCCAATAGAATATTCAGAAGTTCATCTAACGTCATGAAACCTTTAGGCACCTTTGAGGTATTTTGGAGTCGCCACCCAATTTACATGAAATTGGGAAATGTCATCTAACCTCGGGGGTCTTAAACCAGAGAAGGTGTTCGGAATTTCACTCTTATTAGTACCTTAAGTTAAGTTATAAATGAGTTTTTAACAATTGAAATTTCATCTCTCATCTCACGCGATTATAAAATAAAATTAAAGCGCATTTCAAGCATTTTTGAAAAATAGTAAAGAAAAATAATAAAGAAAGCGATAAATAAATTGAAAGTGAAAAAAATGGGACAGAACAATCCCCCAAGATAAGAAGTATAAATAAATAAATGAATAAAATTGCCCCAAAATTAATTACAAGGGCCCAAAATAAAATAAATACACAAAGAAGAATGAAGTAAAATACATAATACATAAATTGGGACATTAATTAGATTTTAGGAACATTGGTTCCCTAATGTTAACTTCAAAATCCGAGAGTTATTTTTGGGCGATAAAAATAGGGATAATTGGATCCCGTTTTATGAAAATTAACTATCTTTTGAAAGTAAAAGTTTATTGGCTAAAATCAGGACATTTGTCCTATTTTATTAATAAAACCCCAATTTTATTATTGTAAAAAAAACATGATTTTCTATAAAATAACGCATCTAAACACCATTTTGCATAAAACATACAAAACAACCAAATAAAGGAAATATATGAATTCAAATGCAAACCAAACTTTGAAGACTCCTAATCTCTTGATTCTCTAGCGTGCCCGGAACATTACTCAAAGTGAAGTGAATAAGTTTGGCAAAAAACAAAAACAAGAATAAAAAAAATGTTAGTAAATTAAATAGAATATGATAGAATAGGAGTAAACAATGAAATGAAGCAAATTAAAAAAATAATTATAATTAGGAAAAATATTTACGATTACTACAGAAGAATAATTTTTGGTGAAAGACATTGGAAATTAACAAGGTAGATTAAACACCTAAAGTAAAATCAAATGAAAAATACAAAATTAATACTAGATATCCTATAGATTTAACTTACATTCCATACATCATACCAATGATTTGATTAAATTAATCTAAATTCATGTTAATTACAATAAACAACAATGCAAATAAACTAATATTAATCTATAGTGATTACAATGGGAAAAAATAAACGAACGACACAAAGTAAGGAAAGAGAGAGAATTGGCTCTAACATGTGAATTTACCCTCAGAAGTTTGAGGTTGGCTGCAAAAGAAGAGAAGACTGATTTCCTGTTGATTGCTTGAAAAAAGAGAATAATGAAGACTTGGAATAAAAGCTTTCTCTCACAAAAACTGAAGTTCAAGATGAGAATTGAATCTTAAACACAAAGAATTAATTTCTTTGGCTCAAGAACAATTTGAGCAGTTTTAAAAAATCTTTTTAGCTCTCAAAAATCATCTTTTTAGGATTTTTTGTTCTTCTGCCGTTCTAATTCTCCCCATTTATGGTTCTGAACTTTTCTTTTTATATGATCTTTTGAAAATTAGGTTTTAGGAGTTTTAATCATATTCAAAGTCTTTAATTATCCTTAAAAATCAAGTTTGTTGAAAATCGAAAAAAAGAGATTGAGTTTAATTCTAACTCAAAACAAGAGAAACCCAAGAAAAATGGAAAAAATTTAAGTCCCGGAGAGGTAGGAGACGCACGAGGTGCGGCCCTTGCACTAGAGGCCGTGCCTCGCAGGGGAGCACCTCTTATGTGCAAGGTATGGCCTCGTGCTGGAGGTCGTGCCTCGCATGCGCGAGGTGCAGCCTCGTGCAAGAGGCCGCGCTCCTTATGCGTGAGGTGTGGCCTTGCGCAAGAGGCCACGTGGCTCATGCGGGAGGTGCGGCCTCGCGCATGAGGCTGCATGCCTCACGCTGCGCGAGGCAAGGCCTCGCATGCTATAGACATCAGGTCCTGAGGTAGCCTAGACCAAGGTTATCCAATGACGAAAATGATACTTGTTCATGAGTAAAATGTTTAAAAGTGATGATTTACTTGTCGAATCTTATTTTTTTAAATATTATTATTTTTTTGTTTTTTTTTTTGGGTTTTTGGTGACTTATCACCGCGTGATCTATGAGGCATGCGCGGTGGCCCCTGCTGGTAGCACGGGCCTGTGGGCGGTGGTCACTAGCCATGCCACATGTGCACCAGGCGTGGTGTCTGCACACAGCGTGCGGCCCCTGCGCGGAGGCTAATGCCGCGCAAGCGGCATACGACCCCCTACGCAAGGCCGTATGTCACGCAGGCGACACGCGGCTCCCATGAAGGGGGTGCATGCCGCGCAGGCGGCATGCAGCCTCTCACATAGGTGGTGCATGCTGCACAGGCGGCATGCAGCCTCCTGCGCAGGGGGTGCATACGGCATGCGGCCCCTTGCACAGGCCGCATGTCGTATGAGTAGCATCCGGCCGCATGTCGCATGAGTGGCATGCGGCCACCTGCGCAGGGCCGCATGTCACGCAGGCGGCATGCGGCCCCCTACGCAGTGCGACATGCAGCCCCCTACATGGGGCCGCATATCGCACAGGCGGCATACGGCCCCCTACGCAGGGTCGCATGTTGCTCGCGCGGCTTGTGACGCCCATTCTCAACCACTGGAATAGCTCAGCTGCAACAGTTGAGAACAGTCACCACACAGCAAACATAAGCACATATCACCATCAAACACGCATGCTAATATCTGAATAATTAAATTTGATAACTCACGCATTCACACACAGCGGTCATTACATTCTAGAACTGATACATCTACATACATATATACACATAGATATAATACCTAGTTATTACATCCGTACATATTGCTTTGATACAAAAGGATTAAACATTACATACACAAAACTTATTGCCCACTTCCCAAAACCTACACTATAAGTATCCCTAGTGTTGACCAATGGCAATGCGGATCTGTCCATCGCGATTACCTCGCCTCCGAACCTACACGGATTAGCAAACCCGTGCTAAGCGATAACACTTCATGGGGAAACAACATACACACGCATATACTTTTATAGCATACATTATAATAATTATTCAATTATAAGACATATCTTAATACAAGATTGATAACAATTAAATTAGTTTAACAAGGCTCATGTATCATATAGGTACATATTCTGTATTCAAATATTTATATAATTACAACTCATGCACAATAATCATTGCAATAGTGTACACATTTGCATTGAACTCATTTAACTTGTTCATATATCACATCATTTACTTATTACTCCTATTAATTTAATCTTTCCTTCAATTCAAAGATACGGATAACGAGTATCGCATTGGTACCACATGGGTGCAGTAATCACATTGGTATCCGTGGATACCTCACACTTGCATTAGTACCCTAAGGTACGAGACATCAACATAATTTCACGTTGTAACCTAGTAAGGATTTATATCGTCTTGTGATTTCGGAGGAATCGGACACATTGGGCTGCAACACTTAGACTCTCTATAGGCATGCCTATCTATCCACTACTTGACTTGCAGGCTAAACCTTAATAAGTCCAATTATTCCAGAGTTATAGTAATTATCATATTATAATGACAGTCATTATACCCTATCACATTGTTCATAGCATTATAGTTCTCATCACAATTTGTTCATCATGTTATAGGCATGTAATCATATGCATACCTAAATACCAACATAATTCTCATGTATATATATCTTAATCACATGTCTAAGTTAAGATTCAAATCTTGCACATGTTCATCACCTTTTAATAGCTTAAGTGCCAATAAGCAAGGTTTAGACAAAAGCAAGTTCAAACGGAATGAAAAAAAGAATGGAAAATCAAACTTCCAATTTTCAGGACAGAGGGCATTTACACGGCGGTACGCAAATAGCTTACCACCGTGTAAGACATCCTACACGGTGGTGAGAACAAATCATACCACCGTGTGGTATGCCGTACACAAAACCCTCACAAAACATAATGCATTTACACGGCGGTATGGCAAAGCCTTACCCCCGTATAAAATGCTCAACATAGAACATAATCAAAACGCAATAGTTTTACATGGTGGTATGCCTATTTCAGACCGCAGTGTAAAACACCCCAAACCCAAAATTAGACAGAATCATCCCTTTTTGCCATAAGTTCCTTTACCTACTAACTTACCAACAATCCCTTAAATACATATTATTCATTCCATAAGAATTATAACACATTTCCCCTTCATTCAGTTTGCTATATCAATTATCTAATCAAACATGCCCTCATAACCTACTAAAGACAAGTTCACCATTCAGACATTTTACCTATTCCTTACTCATCTCAAATTCACATTTTAACATTCAAATAGAACACAATTTAAGTCATAACATTCAAACATAAAGGTAGTTTCCCAAACCTCCTTTCCTATGCTCCTAAAGAGTCCCTTTTGAGCTAGGTTCTCCAACTTTGGCCTTCCCTTTATCTTGCTTTGATTTCTCAACTACACACATGGTCCAATTTCTAGAATTGGATCACAAAATTAGTCCTCAATGCAACACAATTTACAGAACTAGAAAGAGTAGGAGAAGAAGAGTTAATCTATTCACTTACCTTCTAAATCAAACAACTTAGTTTACCCTCCAATATCTTAATAACCATAGTAGAATTCATAAAATCAAAAATGAGAAATTGAGAAGAACACATGGAAAAAGAAGGAATGGTAAATAGATTCCTTTAGAAAGAAAGGAATGGCTGAAACAAATGCACTAGTGAACTTCTCTCTCTATAACCCTTATATTGCATGCAAAGAGAGAGCTGCCAACTCCCTAGACCCACAAGTGGTTTCCACCTTCTCCCTTAATCCTCACCTAAACAAATCTGACTTTTAATTAAGCTTATAAATCCATCTTAGTGTTAACCATTCACAATTGCCAATAAGCCACTTAACTTCATTTAATTATTCAATTGAGTCCTTTATTTGTTATTTCAATTTAGTCCAACTACATAATTAAATTCCCACACAACCTTAATTAAGCCAATTACTACCAGGTTATATATCGGGCCATTACACAGCTTGTGCCCCCACGCGACATGTGGCCTCCCGCCCGGTGGGCGCATGCCGCGCGGGCAACATGTGGCCTCCCGTCCGGGGGGCGCATGCCGTGCGGGCAACATTCGGCCTCCCGCGCAGGGGGCTTGTAACAACCCGATTTGGCCCTAGTGGAATTTCAGAATTTTTGTTTGGGGATTTAAGAGTTTGTGTGTATAAGAGAGTGTATTTAAGTGAGTGGCTTGGTGTGGGTTCTGTCGCGAGCGCGACAGTGTCGCGAGCGCGACAGAATGTTCCACAGGAAGCCTAGAGGACTTGGATTATTTGAGGTGTAATGGACACATGGCGGCATAGGGATCGTGTGCGAACCTCATTTTGATTGCTTGTAGTGAGCTCATGATATCTGTGTATATGTTTGTGATCATGTATTGGATCATGGTGTATGAGTTTTGGATGTGTTAAATGGTTTTCATATAGTTTTGTGTGTAAGGAGTGATTTTAGAGAAATTATGTTTAGGTTTTATTAGACCTTTGAGTATGGTTTTTATCATAAGTAGAGTTAAAGAGCTTCAATTGTGTTAATTCAAATTGCATCTAAAAGCTAAGATCCATAGCTAAAAATGTCTAAAGGGAGCTAGAGCTAATTCTAGCTCTATGATCCTCGAAAATGTTAAAAACCGGAGTATCTCTGGTTGGGTCGGGTTACTGGAAAAGTATATCTTGTTTAGCTCATATCTAGAGTTATAGATGTCCAATTTACTTAAAGTTTGTCCCATTTGAAATTTAACATCCTAGGGAACAATTTTTAAGTAGAATGTTTTGCCTAAAAATGACGTTTAGAGGTCGGTTTAGACATTACAAGTTAGAGGTGAGAAGCAGTCTCCTGAAGGTTCCTGATGGAGCCTTCTGTCGCGAGCGCGACAGTGGTCGCGATCGTGACAGAGACACATTCTTCAACAAGTGTGGTGTTGTCCTAGTCGTGTTGTGTAGTGTGATTCAGAGAGAAAAAGAAGCGAGAGCACGAGTCGTGCTCACAGAGAGAGCAAAGTGAGAGCACGTAATGTGCTCCAGGGAAAAGGAGAAGTGAGCACGAGTCATGCTCAAGGAGCACGAGTCATGCTCATAAAGAGAAAAAAGTGGGAGCATGAACATGCTCCAGTTGAGTGAGAGAGAGTGAGCACGAGTCGTGCTCATGCTCTCTCTTCTCTGTTGATTCTGTTTTGAATTATTGCCCCTGTTTTGAGTGGTTATATGTTCATATGAGTGTTGCATATCACCATTTGGTCCGTGTTTGGTTTAAAATTATCTTTTAAACCTCTTGCATGATTAGTATTATTAAATGCACATGATTAATAAAAGTTGTACGTGAATTAAATGCTTCTGAATTTGATAAATGCATTTGAATCATCGTGATGAATAAGTATCTGTGTATAGTGTAGGTGAGTTGTTATTGAGCCTGATTACCGTTATAGTGGATAGATAAGCATGCTTATAAAGGGTTAGAGTGCAGCTGTTAGACTTAGCCTTAATTGTGCCCAGAGTTCAGAATACCTTGTTTATTCCATAGAGTTTTGAGTTAATTCTTCATATGCGAGATACTATAAACAGTATCCAGAGTTACCCGTATCCACCATGAAAGGAATTCAGGCTTGTTAATGTTGTGTAGTGAATTTGAGATGATTAAGAGCATTGTGCTGAATAAATGTTATAGCACATAAGAGTAATGTTTAAGTACATAACAGTTATATATATATATTTATATATAAGTTATGTGTACCTGATTGTGAACACATGATAATGTATATTTGAATAAATGATATGTACAAGTTGTAGTGTACATGAATAAGTAAAAGAGTAGATGTTATATACATATGAGCCCATAGTATTTGATAATTGAGTATGCAATCTATATATGTATAAGATCTATATGTATGAGCTATTTGATTTTGTCATATGAAATGTGTGATTTATTTGTGACTTCGAAAAGAAGTCCTTTGCATTATTTTCATCCCCACTAAGCGTTATCGCTTAGCACGGATGTTTATTTCCATGTAGGTTTACAGGTTCAGATTAGTGAGCAGGCATCTGCGGGCCAAGGCCACTAGGAAGTATTGTTATCTTTTTGTATAAGTTAAAGATAGCGTTGGTGATGTTTTGAGTAACATCATTATGTAATAAGAGAAAAAGAATCACATGTAAATGTATATGTAAAGTTAAATGGAAACAGATTGTAATATGAGCATGTATAATGATAAATGTATATATGTAGTTAATACGAATTGCATGTTGGGCCCTAGTGTAGTAGTAATTTATTTTATTATTCTTAAATGGATGTATATTATACTATCGCTTCCGCTAGAGTATGTATATGTATACGTATATGTCCGTGTGGCGTCTCGTTATCCTTCTAGGGGGTATAGGGGTGTTACAGGGCTCATGCCGCACGGGCGGTACGCAGCCTCTTGTGTAGAGCCGCACACCGCACGTCGCCATCTTCGCCAGCATGCCTATTTTTTCGATTTTCTCGGGTTTTCAGTTCAAAATTTAGACTTTCTTTCCAATTTTAAATGGGATAAAAATCTCATTTTAAAGGGTAATTAAGGGTTTTAACTAGAAAGGTCTTTTGGAGAAACCTAATTTTCTGAGGAGCATATAAAAAGAAAAGTTAGCGGAATAACAGGAAGAGGTTAGAACGACAGAGAACAGGAAATATTTTTGAGAGAAATACTTCTGAGAGCAAAAAAGAATTAATCCTAAAATTATTCTTGAACCCAGGAAATTAATTCTTGATGTTTAAGTTTCAATTTTCGTTCATCTATTTTTTTCAAAAGTGAAGCTTTAATTTAGGCTTTCTCATTTTGACTATTTCAACCAACTCTAGGAAGGAATCATCATCTTCTTTTTTGTAGCTGAAATCAAAAGTCATATCTCTGAGGGTAAATACCTAGGCTAAATCAGTTCTTTCTTTTTCTTTTTTATTTTTTTTGTGTCGCCAATTTGTTTCCTCTATTGTATATACTGTATATAGTTCTTGTTGTTTATTTCCTATTGCTTGATGCTTATTGTTGTTTATTATTATTGTTCATCATTAATTCATATATTAAGTGTTTGTTAAAATTAATGTTAACTTAGAATGACTTAGATTAATTTATTGGTATGATGCATGACATATAGGCTGAACCTGTAAAATACTTAATAATAATTTTCTTTTTATTTGCTTCTGTCTTCAATTGTTATGATACTTTATTAATTTCCAATTTTTTACTAGGCTGGTCTTTTCGTTTAATTATTAAGGCCATTCCTAATTTTAATTGTTTATTGTATTTTATTTTTATTATAACATACTTTAAATGTTTGACTTGTTTAATTGCTTGTTTATATTATATTATATTTATTTAATTGTATTAATTTACTAACATTTTATTTTATTCTTTGTTTTTGCTATTCAAATTCATTAATTTATTTCACTTTGAGTGAATCCTCCCGGGCAAGAGAATCATGGGGACTTAGAAACTTCGGAATTTGGTTTGCATTCTAAGTTTCTGTATTTTCCTTTATCTTGTTTGCTTTATATGCTTTATACATAAAATGATATTTTAATGCGTTTAAATTATAGAAAATCATGTATTTTACAATAATTGAAATTGGGATTTTTATTAATAAAATAGGACCAATGTCCTGATTTAACCGATAAAATCTCACTTTCAAAAGGAGAATTAATTTTCATAAAATGGAATCACTCATCTCGGTTTTTTTCAACAAATGTCAAAAAATAATTCTCCAATTTTTGAAGTTGATAAAAGGAACCAATGTTCCCAACATCTAATAAATCTCCCGATTTATGTATGGTGCATTTTATTTTATTTATTGCTTTCTGAAATGCTTGAAAGGCATTTTAAATTTATTGCATGATCACGTGAGATGAGAGATGGAAATTCGATTTCTTAAAAATTCATTTATAAACTTAAGACATTAATAAGAGTGAAGTTCTGAACACCTTCTCTGGTTTAAGACCCTCGAGGTTAGATGAACCTTCCCAATTTCTTGTAAATTGGGTGGCGACTCCAAGATACCTCAAAAGGTGCCTCAAGGTTTCATGAGGTTAAATGAACTTCCCAATGTTCTATTGGGTAAGGAATTCCAAAATATCTCGTGTTACCCAAAATCTAGATGCTAAACCATTCTCAGACCCTCAAAGTGGGCCGGGTTCGGGCTGCGTGCGTCACAGTGGCGACTCTGCTGGGGATCATCAAAACTTCGCTTCGAAAGTGAATTAAGTTAAAATTATAAGTGAATTAAGTTAAGAATCGCAAATTCCATTTCTATTAAAAATTTGCATTGCATCCATTAGAGCCTTAGAACTATGCTAGTTGGTCCCTTATTTTACCCCGGTGCATTCCTAAAACACGATCCTACTTTCACTCATTGTAGGGAAGTGCGAGGGATAATCACCAGCCCAAGCCTTGTACCATCAAATGGTATATCAAATAGAAACCCGATTGGTCGCTATGATCGTGATGAGGTAGACCTATTGGCAGGGACCATGCTTGGGTAGACTTAAAGTAACACCGCCCTCGACTAAAGCTCATATAATGGCAATAGAAACTCCCACTAGGTAATATGCTCCTTATTACGTGGGCCCTTATATATCGAGCCAATTCAAACATATTAATTGGACACTTATCAAAGGCTCTCATGCCCCAGTGGGTCCATTTTTAGTCTGTTTGAATAGCCCAAATATATAATGGCCAAAACCCATACGTGTGTGCTTTTAAATTAAGAGTGTTATGCTTCTGGTTTCTCGCCATGCACCATTCGCACCCATTGGGTTCCCCGCTAACCCATGGGTCGAGCCCACCTAGGAAAGAGACTATACTACCTCGTGTGTCGGAGTAACAAGGTTGGAAGGAGCTGTCTGCTTGCATGTGGTTGTTTATACTGCATCAACACGACCATGCATTTTTAATGTCATTCATGCATCATGCTAACAATCTAAATATTTCAGCCATCATATGTACGAATCAGTGGTCTAGGGGTCAAGATGGCCGACTGGTAAGGAGAAACCCATTCTTCGAGTTAGTAGAGCGAGTCACTTATTGGGGTTCAGAGTCACTTTTGGATAGCACCAAATCCTCGATTTTAGAATCATCACTGGATATGGCTATCCCAGAGTTGATCACCACTCGAGCTATGGTCATCGAAGAGATGGACCGAAGGGCCCAAGAAATAGAGCTCAGATTTGAGGAGTTTGAACGTAGAATGATGACAATGATGGGCAACTTAACTGCTGCTCTAGTACTGCCAGCGGGCCAGCAACCTGCCGCCCTAACTGGAGGATAGGCCGAGCAGATTTCGATCAGGGAGGCACCCTCGGCAGCAGTTATAGAGCCACCTCCTACTGTTGAGCATAGAGCTCTTACAAATGTTGAGCCTAGAAGGATTGGGGAGCATATGCCTGAAGAGGATTTTGTAGAGGATAAGCATGAGGAATCCATGTCAGTAAGAGCTAGACCTCCTAAAGAAGACGTTGCCCTGAAAAAAATAAAAGAAAGATTCAAGGCGATGGCCTGTTTATTGTCTGCTGAAAAGGGGATAAGCCCTAAAGATAGGGATTTGGATGATGAGGAGATGCTTCCTCCGAGGTTTAAAATGCCCGACCTGCCCAAATTTGATGGCACATAATATTTGTCTACTCACATCAAGCATTATATGCTTATGATGAAAGGGACTATGCTTACTAAAAGGCAGAAGGTGGAATATTTCTGCCTGAGCTTGACTGGGCTTACTGTAGACTAGTACCACAGTTTAAATAGGAGAGCAAGAGAACATTGGGACTTGTTAACTAAAGAGTTCCTTAAACAATATGATTGTAGAAACCGGATGGAGGTTACCTTGAAAGATTTAGAGCTACTTCAACAGAGGCCTAATGAGTCTTTCCACGAGTATCTTACTCGGTAGAGAAACCAGGTGTTGGAGATGAGGAGAAGCTAGATACCTCGGATCAGATTCAGTTATTCATCCGAAATGTGAGTCCATATCTAAAAGAGGGGTTAAAGATGAAAGGACTCCGAGATTGGGAATCTTTAAAGGATATAGCTATCGAAGCAGAAGGGGAGTATTTAGCAAAGAAGGCAAGCCAAGATAGCTTTGTTAGGAAGAATTTCGGGAATAAATCAGGGAATGGATCAGCTGGCGTCGGAAGTAGTAGCAGTAATAAGAGTGCCAGTGGCTGAACAGCTGAGGTCTCAGCCACAGAATATAACCAAGGCCAAAGCTATTACTCGAATTAGGGCTGACCCCTATCTTTGGTTTTTGGGAGGTTAACGAAAGAAGGGAAGCTAAGACATTTAGAGCCAAGGCTAGCTAGAAACCAGGGTCAGTCGGGATACAGGAGTGATCAATTTTGTGCTTATCATCAACACACAGGGCATCTGACCGACTTCTTTAGAACTTTGAGAAACAAAATCCAGGATCTCATTGATAATAAGCAAATCACGGATCCAGAGAAAAGGGAGAAGAAAAAGAAGCCTGGTAACCATGCGGTCCCCCCACCAGTGTACATGATAGGGTCTAACTTGCCCGAATGGTATGTGTTGCAAGATCTATAAGGTAATGAGTATATCGCTATCACCTGTGAGACAAGTGAAGAAGGGGTTCCTATGGCGGCAATTGTAACACCCCGATACCCCCGTTGAAAGGATACCGGAATTCCACGCAAGCAGACGCAATTAATCAAACATATAAGGACAACAGAAAATGTTTAAGATCAAAAGGAGATTAAAACATCTAATAATATCAGAAAACGGTACAATATTACAAAAGAGATTTGTAAATCTTTTTCATATACATAGACTAAAATATTCCTTTACAAAAAGTTACACTTTAGAATAACATCTCTTTACAAAACATATGCATAAACATGGGAAAAAAGTAATAACAAAAGACTTCATCTAAAAACTCCTAGTGGCCGACCTGCAGATGCCCAACTCCGAAAGAACTTGCTACCTACACGACAAAACAACCCTCGCTAAGCGATGACGCTTAGTGGGGAGGAACAAAACATGCATAGACATGCATATACAAAATAATTGCTTTAACAACTTATAAACTTATCAAGCAATAAAACATATAAGAAATATTTTACTTGCACAACGCGCCATTCAATTATACACATGCATACATGTAAACATCACTTATTCAACATATGCATAATCACAATATGAAGTAATTAACCATTCATATTCAACTACAAGTATCGCATCATATCTTGTCATATCTCATGTACATAAACATGTAACATATACCCATTTCATATCACTGGAAACACATGTAATAGCCTGATTATTCACTAACTAGTGGATACGGGTACTAATATATTGATACTGATAGGACACAGTATCCAAGCATATAGAGACATGGACCTCGAACATCTTATATCGTTGATACTGATAGGACACAGTATCCAAGCATATAGAGACACGGGTCTCAAACATCTTATATGACCCAAACGGGGCCGAATCAAAGACCCAAATGGGGCCCGCATATAATATGTAGCAGCTGCACTCACACTACCCTTGATAAGTGCTTATCTATCCACTACTATGACTATCAGGCTCAAATAACAACTCAACTATGCTCTAGTATTACTATCATATAGTAGAGAATAATTCAAGTATAATCACATAATTCATGTATACATGTATTTTGACCAATTATAGAGACATATAAAAATCATATACAGGCTTTATCATGAACACGTAACTTATAATTGAATAACCCATATACATGTAAATCATATGCATTTAAATCGTATGCAATGTTAATAATCATGCACATATAACTCATAATATAAAGACACCACAATATAAGACAAGCCTAAGCCAATCATGTATCTTGTAGTAGTAAAGCCCATGCAAAAAGAAGCTTGAAAACCATTTTCGAAAAATAGGGTAGGCAGGCAAATGGGTTGATGTCGTGCTCGCGACAAGAAGTCGCGCTCGCGATAGTAACCAAAGATTCACTGCAGGAGAAAAGGGCCTGCACGAGACATGCATAGCATCACGACTCGTGCTCGGCCAACATCCCAGATCACCAGTCAGCACATATCGCTGAGACACGCACGACATGCCGAGCAGAGCCCTCCTGCCGAATGGGCTCTCATGCCGAGCGACTACTCTTCACGACTTATGAAGAGCTTCACGTGTCGTGAAGACTCTCTTCCGAATGGGATAATATTCACGACTCTTGAAGAACTTCACGTGTCATGAAGAGTACCCTGCCGATCAGCTCTACTGTGAGAGAACGGATGACTCGATTATGTCGCGCTCGCGACAGGATCGTGTTTTCCTATCCTCAGCAAAATGCAGGAAAACAGAGCTTGTAAACCAAACCCAATCTTTACCCATAACCACATATCATGCAAAAATCATGTAAAACTTACCTCCAATGCCTTCAAAACGTGCTTATAACCATAACAACTCAAATTATGCAATATTAACACACATCTAAACAACATATACAGAGGTTGCAAAACCCAGAAATCCATCTCATGTGTATATTCATACACTTTAAAGTTGACATACAAAGCATTATAACTCTAATATCTCAACCCATGTACACTAATCCACTAAACTCATGCATTTACATGTATCAAACCACACAAATGACAGATATTTACATCTCACACAATGATCCGAAGAGAAGTGGACACACAACTCCCATACAAACATATTCACACATAAAGCTCCCAAATCTGAAATGGAGCTCAATCCACTATCTTCAAGATACCACTTTTCCTTTTCCTTTGTCTTTTCTCCTCTCTTTAGATTCTTGCATATAACCAAAACAAATGTTCAGATACCCACTCAATCAAAACCATAAACCCATATCAACCCAAAAGGATTATGAAGAAGAAGCAAACCAGTAAACCCAGCCACTTACCTCTTGGAAAAACCACTCTTGATCACAAAACCCTACCTCAAACGTGAAGAACAATGTAGGAAAGAGTAGAGAGTAAAAAAATGAGAGAGATGAGGGAGTGAGAGAACGGTAAAGCAAGAAAGAAGAGGAAATTGTGGCTTCCACGGGAAGCAAAACTTTCTACCTTTCCTCTCTCTTCTTCCTTTCAAATCCTATTAATTGTTCTCACCTACCATCCACATGCCCATCTCTTATTAGACCCCTTAGATAGTTTCCTTGACTTTTACTTTTAGTCCTTAGCAAAACCCCTTATAAGTCCTTACTCAATGACCAACTGATCACTAATAAAAATTATTCCATTAAATACTTTAAATAAATCTTCAATTAAGTCCTTAATTCATTTCCAATTCACTTGTATAAATACCAAAATACCCTTAATAAATCCAATTAACATGCAATTTCTATCCAGGCTATTTTTAGGATGTTATAATTCTCTCCTCCTTAAGAAATTTTGTCCTCGAAATTTCCTCGCTAACCATTTACATCCCGATTACCAAAAATAAACTCATATGAAAACTTAACAAATTAACAATTATTACCAGAAGGACCTGCAGGCTCTGGAGTATCCTCTCTGATCATCGTTTACACCCGTGACAGAACATAATCTCCTTCAGTTGTGATCCGATGCACGATTTTCAATGGCACCTAAGGAGCTCTACTTCTATCCCGATTGCTTCTTGTTGCACTTGATTTACCTCCACCCACTTTACTCCCTTGTTTACTTTTATTCTCTTGCTGATCGAGACAATTAGCAAACCAAGGATCCATACTTTCGCACTTGAAGAATACTCCTGTGATCTTGCGGCACGTACCCCAATGCTGTCTTTGGCAATGCTCAAACTCCGTTGCATTACTTCCCTTAATAGCAAGCGGTGCTACACTTCCCACTTCAGAAGGCACTTGAGCAGTCCATCTAGTCACTTGTCCGATCGAAAAACCTTTGGCCTTCTTATTAGTAAAAACACCACTATTCGATACTTTTCTCTTTTGTTCTATTCTCTGCTTCACCATCTCAGATTCTTCTAACTTAATTGCTGCTGCCACCAATTGATAATACCCAACCGGTTGCATAACCGCCATAGGCGACAATGGACCTCTAATCACTTCTCTTAACCCGTCTTGAAAATGCTGACACTTAAAATTCTCAATCAACAACATAGTAGGCACATACTTACTCAAGCGGCTGAACTCTTTCTCATAGTCGCTGACCGACATGTTCTTTTGCTTTAGAGTTATAAATTCCTTCCACTTTACTTCTCGATAGGCCTTGGTAACATACTTTTTCTCAAATTATTTCACGAAAAACTCCCATGTCAACTCAATTGATCTTTGAGGATTGAGAAGCACAAGCTTCAACTAATTATAGGCCGATCCTTGAAAAAGCAACACGACACAAACAACTCGTTGAGGCTGAGGGCAAGCTATCTCTTGTAGAATCCGATCAATTCTCTCTAACCAGAATTCCGCCACATCCGATTGGTCCAAAGAGGTTCCATGGAACTCTTTCGCTCCCCTTTTCCTCATAAGCTCAGAGGGAGCCTTGGGAGCTGTCAGTCTATCCACTAATTGCAATAGCCCTTGTACCAATGCCGAATTCTCAAACCTAAAACCCGAACCTTTTGCTGGTGCACGCTCACGTGCTGGCCTATCCTGTCCGACCGGATTAACACTTTCCATCTTATAGCCCATATACTCACTCGGATCCGACTCCATCTAGACACTACACAAAATAACATCTGCATTAGGCCATGACTCTAGACAGACTCTCATGCAAGGAGTCCATACTCAAATAACCAAAGACCAGAACCGCCTAAACCGGCGCTCTGATACTAAAAACTGTAACACCCCGATACCCCCGTTGGAAGGATAACAGAATGCCACGCAAGCAGACACAATTAATCAAACATATAAGGACAGCGAAAAATGTTTAAGATCAAAAGGAGATTAAAACATCTAATAATATTAGAAAACGGTACAATATTACAAAAGAGATTTATAAATCTTTTTCATATACATATACTAAAATATTCCTTTATAAAAAGTTACACTTTAGAATAACATCTCTTTACAAAATAGATGCATATACATTGGCAAAAGTAATAACAAAAGACAAAAGACTTCAACTAAAAACTCCTAGTGGCTGACCTGTAGATGTCCAACTTTTAAAAAACTTGCCACCAACACGGGAAAACAACCCATGCTAAGCAATAACGCTTAGTGAGGAGGAACAAAACATGCATAGACATGCATATACAAAATAATTGCTTTAACAACTTATAAACTTATCAAGCAATAAAACATATAAGAAATATTTTACTTGCACAACACGCCATTTAATTATACACATACATACATGTAAACATCACTTATTCAATATATGCATAATCACAATATGAAGTAATTAACCATTCATATTCAACTACAAGTATTGTAACACCCCCTTCCCATACGTAGGAGAACCCATCCGCTAGGGAGTGAGAACCCGTATAAGAAGGGGTGTCACACCAAACGGAATGGTACAAACATACATATAAACATCGAAAATTAAAACTTAAAAAGCAAAAGATCATTCATTCATTCATAGAATAACAATATTCAATTACATAACTGTTCTGATACCAACATAAATTACATCATTCAGAGATACATAGCGAAGCTTACAAAATACTATATACAAGAGAGATCACTATTACAAAAATAATGATGATACAAAAAGGAACTAAGTCCTATCAACAATCCCACTGTGTTGGTTTGACTGGTAGCGACTCTCCCAAAAGCTATACACCTTCCGTACCTGCACGGGTGAAAACACCGTGCTAAGTGATAACGCTTAGTGGGGAAACAAACAACAATATATGGACGGCCACTCACAATGGTCGTCAAGG
Source organism: Excoecaria cochinchinensis (assembly GCA_947683425.1). NCBI lineage: Eukaryota > Viridiplantae > Streptophyta > Magnoliopsida > Malpighiales > Euphorbiaceae > Excoecaria > Excoecaria cochinchinensis. Next base: position 5,742,217 of record CANTUQ010000002.1, on the reverse strand, counting down.
CAAATCGCATACATAATGGAATACCGAATATCATAAGATATAATCACAATAAAATTCCATTCATATCCATTCAAAGGTTCAATAAACATATTCATATGCCAACCTTTGCCTGTTGACAAGTCAGACACCTCGCCACGAATTCCACAATAGTTCTCTTCATCCCAGACCACCAGTAGAACTGCTTCATATCTTGATACATCTTTTCACTACCGGGATGCATAGTAAAGACCGTAGTGTGTGCCTCACTCAAAAGTTTCTTCCTTAACTCATCATTCTCGGGCACACACAAGCGACCCCTAAACATAAGCACCTCATCCAAAACCGAAAACTCAAACTTCTTACCCTGTTGAACCTCTTGCAAAATCCGTTGCAATCTCAAATCATCCTTTTGAGCATCCACAATAGACTGTCTCAAAGTAGGCTGCACTCTCAACTGGACAACCAAAGCACCATCTGAATTAAATCTCCATCTAAACTGCCTCAAAAATAAAGCCGAGACTGACTTCCAAATCAAAGCATCCGCAACTACATTGGCTTTACTACGATGGTAATCCACAATGCAGATGTAGTCCTTGAACAATTCTAACCATTGTCGCTGTCTCATGTTCAACTCTTTCTACGTGAGGAGATACTTCAAACTCTTATGGTCCTTGAAAATCCTACACTTCTCACCATACAGATAATGCCGCCAAATCTTCAAAACAAAGATCACAGTCGCCAATTCCAAATCATGCATCGGATAGTTCTTATCATGAGGTTTCAACTGATGAGATGCATATGCCACTACTTTACCCTCTTGCATCAACACACATCTGAGTCCAATACCCGAAGCATCACTGTACATCAAAAACTCTTTACCCGAGGTGGGTTCAGTCAGTACAGGAGCTTCAACTAGCAAACTCTTTAACCTCTCAAAGCACAACTAACACATATCCGACCATTCAAATCTGACTCCTTTCCTCAACAATCTAGTCATAGGAGCCGCTATGACCGAAAAACCCTTCACAAACCGATGGCAGTAGCCTGCCAAACCAAGGAAGCTTCTCACTTTTGGAACATTCCTAGGTGCTATCCAATCCATAATCGCCTCAATCTTAGCTGGATCTACTTGGATACCCTTAGCCAATATAATATGCACCAAGAAAGACACTTCTCGAAGCCAAAAGTCACACTTGCTAAGCTTCACAAACAAACGATGCTCCCTCAACACTTACAATACTAACTGAAGATGCTCGTCGTGCTCATTCTCATCCTTCGAGAAAACCAAAATGTCATCTATAAACACTACTACAAATTAGTCGAGATATGGCCTGAACAATCGGTTCATCAAATCCATAAAAGCCACAGGTGTATTGGTCAAACCAAACGGCATCACAAGAAACTCATAATGGCCATACAGCGTCCGAAATGTAGTCTTAACCGCATCCGCATCCACATCCTGAACTCACAACTGATAATAACCCGACCGAAGATCAATTTTGGAAAAGACATCCGCTCCTCTAAGCTGATCAAACAAATCCTCGACTCTAGGCAAGGGATACTTGTTCTTAACTGTAACCTTATTAATTTGCCTATAGTCGATACACATCCTTAAAGAACCATCTTTCTTCTTAATAAACAAAACCGGTGCTCCCCATGGAGATATGCTGGGTCGAATAAACCCTTTATCTAATAACTCTTGTAGCTGAGTTTTGAGTTCTCTCAACTCTACAGGAGCCATCCGATAAGGTGCTTTCGAAATGGGCAAAGTACCCGGTAAAATCTCTATGGCCAACTCCACTTCTCTCTCGGGAGGCAAACCAGGCAATTCACTTGGAAACACATCACTAAACTCCCTAACAACTGGGATACCATCAATCTCTACCTAATCATTCGAATCCAAAACAACTGCTAAGAATGCCTCACAACCCTTTCTCATAAATCTCTTAGCTTGCATGGTAGATATCACATTACTCAAAGAAATTGAACCCAAACCCTTGACAACAACAGAAGATTGATCTCTATCTCGCAATACAACAACCTTCCTATGATAATCCACAATAGCCAGATGCTTACTAAGCCAATCTATACCCAAAATCAGATCAAACTCCCAAAATGGCAACTCTATCAAATCAGCAGGAAACTCAACAGCCTGAACCAAAAGAGGACAATTCCTATGCACTCTACTCATATTGACACTATGCCCTAAAGAACTGGTCACACAAACCTCATAATCTAACTGATCAACATCATGCATCTTATCAAACAATATACTTGTACACAAATATGAGTGTGTGGAGCCAGGGTTAATTAGAGCATATAACTCAGTGTCAGAGAGTAGGAACTTACCAGTAATCACATTAGGGGCATCTTGCTCATTCCGAGCTCTCATGGCATAAGCTCTAGCAGGAACTATCAAAGGACGATCAACAGACTTTGATGGAGCTACTTCTCTATGCTAACCGTCTCGACCTCTACCTCGGCCTCTACCACGACTAGCTTGGGGAGCATTAGAACCAACTCTGCTAGCCTCACGCTGATCACCAGAAGCCTCATTATACCTCGGACAATATGCAAAGTAGTGTTCAGTGCTACCACATCTGAAACAACCACCCGTGAGCCACCTACACTCACCCCAGTGGCGCTTACTACAGTGAGAACACTCAGGCAACACATCAGTTCTCAATCCACAACCACCTCTGCCAGAACCAGAACCCCTGGCATAACCTTGCCTTCTGCCTCTCAAAATCGAACATGAACACTCATCATGCGGGTTCCTTGACATCTTACCCGATGATAATGATCCTGATCCACCACGAGGGGGATTCTTCCTCTGAGCCCTCTCTCTCAGATTAGACTCAGACCTCTCGGCCCGCACAACTACTTGCACAATCTGATAGTATCCAATGCCTGGAGTACTCATCAGAGAAATAATCATAGCTCTTAGCGACTCATTCAAACCAGCCTCAAAATGCCTACATCTGAACTCTTCAGTCAGAACACCTTCTGGAGCATACATGGCCAAATGGTTGAACTCTTTCTCAAATTCGGACACTGACATAGCCCTCTGCTTCAAACTCAGAAACTGTCCCCACTTAGCATCCTTGTACTCCCTAGTCACATACTTGTTGGTGAATTCTATCTTGAAGAACTCCAATGTGACCGGGTCAGGCAACTGAGGATGCCTACGGACCAACTTCTACCAGTCATAGGCAGATCCTTGAAACAATGCCACAACACTCTCAACTTGCCTATTAGCAGGACATCTAGTCTCCTCAAACACTCGCTCCACTTTCTCAATCCATTTCTCAGCAAGCTCAGACTCATCCAAACTGGTACCATAGAAATCCTCTGCACCAGCTCTCCTCATACTCTCTAAAGGGGCTCTCGAAGCAGTCACCCTGACTTGAGCCATGTCATGAGAAATCTTCAACATTGCCTCGAAAGGCATGGCTGCGCCCTCAGGCTGAACCCTAGGTGTTTGAGCTGAAACAGACACAGAAGGATCAACATCTTGGGGATTCACACTTTCAGCAGACCCGTCAAGCGACCCACGAACAGAATCAGAACCCATCTAAAAGAATGATAAAGACAACTGCATCAGCCAACACAGTCCTAAACATATGTCTAAATGCAATAATCACCCAGAAAGCGCCTAAACCGGGGCTCTGATACCAAAAACTGTAACACCCCTTTCCCATACGTAGGAAAACCCATCCGCTAGGGAGTGAGAACCCGTACGAGAAGGGGTGTCACACCAAATGGAAGAGTACAAACATACATATAAACATAGGAAATTAAAACTTAGAAACCAAAAGATCATTTATTCATTCATAGAATAACAATATTCAATTAAATTAGTTCAAGAAAATATTTTTGGTGGGATGAATAAGCAAAGAAAATTAATTTTTCTAGCTCAAATCAAACCAAAAATGAAATGTTATTAGAGAAAAAAAGATTAAAGCTTGAAAATAAAACTCAAGAATTTTTTGGAGAATTTTTGAAGAAAAAAACAGTTTTTGGAGAGAAGAAGCTAGAGAGAAAAGCCAAAAAAAATCCTTTAAATATAAATGTTGCCGTCCTCCCTTTGAAATGAAGGGTCCAACCCTTTAATTTTCTGTGTCTAATAGAAAAAGAAAAAAACAAAATTAACTTTCTAATTTTTATTATTTCGAAATAACCCAAAACGTGAAAAAAAACAGTCTGAAAAACGCAGATAACAACGAAAAAAAAGGGGCCAAAGCAGGTGGCCGCGCGGTGGCCAAGCGGCCACCGCGCGACCACTTTGCCAAAATAACAAATGGGGTCGCATGATGGCAATTGCCATCACGCGACCCCAAATGGGAAAGTGGCCTTAAAAGCCACTTTCCCACGTTTTTACATTTTATTTATGTTTTTTTTTTTACAAAAACCTTTTAAATCTTTTTTTTTCATCTTTTATATTTTTATTTATTTTTCCTACTTAGACTAATTTACTAACCCAATTAACTAATTTAATTCAATCCAATTAATTATCCAACTTAATTTTCTTCTTTTTTTTTCAATTAAATCGATTAATTAATTTAATTTAACTCAATTAAATTAATTAGTTAATTCAATTTCAGTGCCGAATTTTGAGGAGGCAAATTCTACACTTAATTGATGAGGAGCTGAGAAGTGAGGAGAATGGTTCCCAAAAGTGATAATAGGCCGTTGACTGCAGCGTCCGCATTAGCAAGAGAAGAAGGAAGTAGCTATTTAGATGTTCTTTTTTATTTCTGAACTATTTAATGCTGACAGTTTTAATTATAGTTTTCTTGAATGAAATGGATGGTTTTGCTATCTTGTGTGATGTTTCTTATGATTTCATTATGCATAATCATGGCACATTTACATTTGACATTGGTTCAACTAATGCCATTCCATTCAATCTCGGAACTTTGGGAGAACCCAAAGAAAATCTTGATGGCATCTGTTATGACTCCTGAAGCGAGATAAAATTTGAGAGATAAAAAATAATAATAATAAAATAAATAAAAAGAGCCTTTGCCTGGACCTGGTATGACGTGCTGAAAATTGACAAAGACATTCTTGAGATTAATATTACTTCCACGCGCCAACATGACGACGAACCGAATGTTGAAAGCCATTTCTTTGCACTCCCACGACATCTGGGATGCATATGGTGCCACCAAATAAGATCAAGCTTCGAAAGCTGCATCAGGAGTTAGGCGAATGAGACTCAAGACCTTCACGAAGAAAACATAACTCACCAGAATACAACTCATCAGAACCAAACAACGTGAACACTTTCCTCTCAACCATTTGAAATGTGCTCAACCATTTGAAATGTGCACCCTCAAAACCAATTATAACCGACCCTTAACCATCCAGAACCCTTGTAGCCAAAATTCTTGCTAAAACTATATGCCCGACTAGATTGAGCAACATGGTCCCATTGGTTAAGATAAAAAGTGCACGTATGTGTAAAATTGAGGACTTGAGCAAAGCTTGTAAAAAAAAATTGGGTTGCAAAAAAAAAAATAAATAAATAAATATATATATAAAAAAAAGGAAGAGAGAAGAAAAGAGAGAATTGATCAGGGGGCAAGGGAATACTATTTGAAGAAAAGCTTCGCTCAAATCCTGTTGATCTACACATGCCTGCACGTTGTCATTCTTCTTGGCTACTGAAAAGGATCTAAAAGGATAACCCACAAACCATCCACCCAATCCCAGCCGTCGAAAACCATTTCGAAAGCTTAAACCACCAAAACCGATAAAAGTACCCCCGATCATCCAAGCCTAACCTGTCACCCTGTCTCAGCCATCGAAAGGCTATCCCAGGGTTCGAACCGCCAAAGCCAATAAAGGCCAAACGCGAAACTTCATATTCAAGCCCCAAATAAGGAACCCATCACCTCGACCAGTCTGCACAAGGGTTAAGACCAAGACTTTGATACCAAGAGGAGCCACTCTCAGAAGCAGCAATCCTCCCGGCAGATGAAGATGAAAGCGAATTCAACCAATACTGACAAACTGAAGGAGGGTCCATGGCGGAGGCTTAAAAAAAAAAAGAGAGAGAATATTCAATCAAGAAAACCCGCGAGGGCTGATTGGAAACAGGAGTCTGATGCTTACAAGATCCACTCCAAGATTAGATGTAACTTTTGCATTCTGAATCCATGTTAAATGGTGATTATGTATAGAGAAATCGTGCTGAAATGCACACAGTTTTTTGCAAATACATAAAGCAAAAGCAGTTCAACTCATCATTTCCTAGTTCTTTTATAGGAAGTAAAATCTAAGTGGCTACTCTACTCCTGCTCTCACCAACTAGATGCCCAAGCCGAGGGGTCCTATTATCCACTGCAGGGCTAAGTGCCTTTCCTCTTACATGCACTTAGGGTGAAGTCTATGATCAGGACAGTTCATTTTGCACACTCAAAGTTGCCTGGTTCTAGCATAAAATCAGCGCATTGGTACTATCAATTCTCTGCCACTCTCGCCACTCAGGCACTTCAGTCAACTCCTCTTGCTATCAAATGTGAAGCCAATTCTATAGCGCTCTCATGATAGAAAACAAGATCAGACAACCATGACCTAAGATGCAAATACACGCCGATTATACCTGAAAGACCTTTTACAACAACTACCTACCCTCTACCATTCTCACCACTCGGGCACTTCAGTTAACTCATCTTGCTACCCACTATGAAGCCAACCCTACAACACCTCCCCGATAAAGAACCAAGTTCATACAACCATAACCTGAGACATAAGCACATGCCAATCATACCTGAAAGACCTTTCGCAACAACTCCAACTTCTCTCAAAAAAAAAAGGCCGTTAGAGATGAAAATCGTGACTGGCACTCTAAGCAAAAGTTAGGCCAAAGGGCAGGGTGAAAACCTGGCGACAGGCAGTCTGCCCTACAAAAAATGAGATAAATAAAAGCCGCTGGATTGGGTTGGGTCCATTCCAGGCAAAAAATAAGGCACAGCGTTATGTGAAAATCCGACAAGGACGCATCTCCCGCAAAGAAAAGCTAGTGTGAAAATCCACGAGGGACGCACTACCTTCAAATAATGACTACAGATATCAGAGGAGAGCCTCATAATCCCCTGAAGGCATGAAATTCAAAAGCAATTCCGGGGGGCACCGATCTTGCTGCAGATTACGACCAAACCGGCTTTCGGCTCCCAAATCCACTCGGATGAATCCTTATCCTGCATTATTGCATACATATGCACCTCACGGGCATGGCATTTGATGATGCCTCAATGTGCATTCACGCATGTATGAACTTCATATATATCTTGCATAAGCAATTCTTCGCACACATTTCGTGCACATGATTTGTGCATACTTGCAACACAAATCCTTTACGCATGCCTGGCACAAGCACTCATCGCATGCATCGGAAGTCATTGATTAAAAGTCCCCGAACCAGGGCAGCTCCCTCAGACCCTTGGGGGCATAATCGACCAAACAATGCCGCGAATCGCTTTAACTAAAGTTATCGCACCTCGACCACTGGGCCACTCAAAGGAATGGTGTCACCTACATCCTGTATGACATATGCATATGCACGTGCATAACTTACCCTTGCATACAAATCTCTTTTGATTTTGCAGGAAAATCTGGCGTCTAGACACACCGACAAGCTGGTGTTTATCAGTCGTTCAGCCGTGGTTTCACACACCGACAAGCTGGTGTTCTATCAATCGCGCTCTTCAAAGTCTGGCGCCTTCACACACCGATAAGCTGATGTTTATCAGTCGTTCAGCCGTGGTTTCACACACCGACAAGCTGGTGTTCTATCAATCGCGCTCTTCAAAGTCTGACGCCTTCACACACCGACAAGCTGGTGTTTATCAGTCGTTCAGCCGTGGTTTCACACGTCAACAAGCTGACGTTCTATCAATCGCGTTCTTCAAAGTCTGGCGCCTTCACACACCGACAAACTGGTGTTTATCAGTCGTTCAGCCGTGGTTTCACACGTCAACAAGCTGACGTTCTATCAATCGCGTTCTTCAAAGTCTGGCGCCTTCACACACCGACAAGCTGGTGTTTATCAGCCGTTCAGCCGTGGCTTCACACACCGACAAGCTGGTGTTTCATCAATCACGTCCTCCAAAGTCTGGCGCCTTCACACACTAACAAGCTGGTGTTTATCAGTCGTTCAGCCGTGGTTTTACACACTGACAAGCTGGTGTTCTATCAATCGCGTTCTTCAAAGTCTGTCGCCTTCACACACCGACAAGCTGGTGTTTATCAGTCGTTCAGCCATGGTTTCACACACCGACAAGCTGGTGTTCTATCAATCACATTCTTCAAAGTCTGGCGCCTTCACACACCGACAAACTGGTGTTTATCAGTCGTTCAGCCGTGGTTTCACACACCGACAAGCTGGTGTTCTATCAATCCCGTTCTTCAAAGTCTGGCGCCTTCACACACCGACAAGCTGGTGTTTATCAGTCATTCAGCCGTGGTTTCACACACCAACAAGCTGGTGTTCTATCAATCGCATCCTTCAAAGTCTGGCGCCTTCACGCACCGACAAGCTGGTGTTTATCAGTCGCTCAGCCGTGGTTTCACACACCGACAAGCTGGTGTTCTATCAATTGCATTCTTCAAAGTCTGGCGCCTTCACACACCGACAAGCTAGTGTTTATCAGTCGTTCAGCCGTGGTTTCACACACCGACAAGCTGGTGTTTTATCAATCGCGTTCTTCAAAGTCTGGCGCCTTCACACACCGACAAGCTGGTGTTTATCAGTCGTTCAGCCGTGGTTTCACACGTCAACAAGCTGACGTTCTATCAATCGCGTTCTTCAAAGTCTGGCGCCTTCACACACCGACAAGCTGGTTTTTATCAGTCGCTCAGCCGTGGTTTCACACGCCGACAAGCTGGTGTTCTATCAATCACGCTCTTCAAAGTCTGGCGCCTTCACACACCGACAAGCTGGTGTTTATCAGTCGCTCAGCCGTGGTTTCACACGCCGACAAGCTGGTGTTCTATCAATCACGTTCTTCAAAGTCTGGCGCCTTCACACACCGACAAGCTGGTGTTTATCAGTCGCTCAGCCGTGGTTTCACACGCCGATAAGCTGGTGCTTTATCAACCGCGTTCTTAAAAGTCTGGCGCCTTCACGCACCGACAACCTGGTGTTTATCAGTCGCTCAGCCATGGTTTCACGTCGACAAGCTGACGTTCCTCAATCATGTGACCAGTAGTAATCCTATAATGCCGACAAGCTGGCAAGACCAAGTTCCGAACAGCGACCTCCTCAGGTACGCATCTCTCCCTCTCTTTTCTGAATTTTGGCTCACTTAGGCACCTAAATCCTAGAGTTCCCCAAAATTGGGGGCAACTGTAGACACCGAGTCTTGAGGCGGTCCAAGATCAGAATTACCCGATGATGAGAATGATACCGATTTACGGGCAGATGTGTCAAAAATGATGTTTCCCTTGTCGAAATCCTTTTTTTTATCATAAAAAAAAATTTAATTTATTTTAAAAATAATATTATTAAAAAGTGTTATTTTTGATATTTGAAAAAAAAGGAAATTAAATTATTAATTAATTTCATTGAATTAAATTAAATTAATTGATTTAATTTGAAAAAGAGAAATTGAATTAACTAATTAATTTAATTAAGTTAAATTAAATTAATTAATCGATTTAATTGAAAAAAAAAAGAAGAAAATTAAGTTGGATAATTAATTGGATTGAATTAAATTAGTTAATTGGGTTAGTAAATTAGTCTAAGTAGGAAAAATAAATAAAAATATAAAAGATGAAAAAAAAAAGATTTAAAAGGTTTTTGTAAAAAATAAAAATAAAATAAAATGTAAAAACGTGGGAAAGTGGCTTTTAAGGCCACTTTCCCATTTGGGGTCGCGTGATGGCAATTGCCATCACGCGACCCCATTTGTTATTTTGGCAAAGTGGTCGCGCGGTGGCCGCTTGGTCACCGCGCGGCCACCTGCTTTGGCCCCTTTTTTTTCGTTGTTATCTGCGTTTTTTAGACGGTTTTTTTCACGTTTTGGGTTATTTCGAAATAATAAAAATTAAAAAGTTAATTTTGTTTTTTTCTTTTTCTGTTAGACACAGAAAATTAAAGGGTTGGACCCTTCATTTCAAAGGGAGGACGGCAACATTTGGATTCAAAGGATTTTTTTTGGCTTTTCTCTCCAAAAACTGTTTTTTTCTTCAAAAATTCTCCAAAAAATTCTTGAGTTTTATTTTCAAGCTTTAATCTTTTTTTCTCTAATAACATTTCATTTTTGGTTTGATTTGAGCTAGAAAAATTAATTTTCTTTGCTTATTCATCCCACCAAAAATATTTTCTTGAACTAATTTAATTAAAAACATAGACTTTTATTTTTTTCGGGTGGTTACCGCCACAAATTCGACAAGGGAAATAAATCGAGACACCGTTTCTCCGATCTTAAAATTCTGAGGGTAAACACTTTGGATTTGTCCTCACTTAATTTTATTTGTCATTTGTTATTGTTAATTTTGTTATTTTTGACTGTTGCCATGTTTATCTCTACTCCTATTTTTTAGCTTATTTGCTACCGTTGAAGATTTAGTTATGTTTAATTTGTTTTTTTTTCTTGGTGATCCTAGCGCTGTCCTCTTCCTCTTGTTACCCTTATTATTTATTACCATAATTGTTGTTAGTATTATGGTTACAATCTTTAAGTTTGCCTTTGTTACTACTGTATTATTATTATTATTATTATTATTATTATTATTATTATTATTATTATTATTATTATTATTATTATCCTGTTCAACTATTATTACTTTTATTATTATTTGTTCTATTATTAGTACTGTTATTAATTATTTGGTTGTTATTAATATGGTTTGTTATTAACAGTCATTACATATTATTATTGTTTTATTGTTATTTTTATTATTATTATATTGATGTTCACTGTTGGATTAATTTCTCTTTTTGTTATGGTCACTTTTATTGTTATTATCATTATCATTATATTTATTATTATTATCATATTTATTTATATTATATTCACTATTATTTATTATCATTGTTATTATTATTATTATTATTATTATTATTATTATTACTATTATTATTATTATTATTATTATTATTATTATTATTATTATTATTATTATTATTATTTTATTGTTGTTACCATGCCATGATTATTTGTTGTTACCATTACTATAATTTTATTGTTGTCATTATCTTGCCTTTGCTTGATTAATCTTTAGAACCGTTACTAATATTTTTTATGTTAATTTTTGTATGAGATTTAATTTGAGTTGAGCTATGTGAATGCCCCGCGACTCCCCGGATGGGTCGCAACGCGTGGACGTACTCTCCGGTTTAGGTGAGATCTTTCCAATCCCTCTCTTCATGTTGTGATTATTTGTAAATAATTATTTTATTTATGCACGCGTGAGATAAAAAGTCACGAAAATACTGTTACAATTAAATTGAGTTTTTCATTAATAAAATTGGGACCAATGTCCCTTGTTTTAGCCTAACAATAAAAATATCACAATTAAAACGAAGAGTCAATTTTCTCCAAAAATGGGATCACTCATCCCCGTTTTCACCCAACAATCAAAACGACTCTTCGAACCCTCTTTAAATAAATGCGAAGGAACCAATGTTCCTAAGTTTCGAATAAGTGCGAAGGAACCAATGTTCCTAAAATAATGTCCCAATTTATGCATGTCTTTTTATTTCGATCTTGTGTGAGTGTTTTAAATTCAAGTTCATTTCTTTTTGGGCCCTTGTAATTAATTTTGGGGCAACTTTATTTATTTTTGGGAATTGTATTCCGTCCTATTCATATCTTCAATTCCTTTCAATGGGGGTTGTATTCTGCCCCTATTTCTTTTGTAATTGCGTGCTTGCGTGTTTACCGCTTTCATTTATTGCTTTCTTTATTTACTTTATTTATCGCTTTTATTTATTTTCTTTACGTGCTTTCAATGCGCTATTTAATTAAATGCATCGCTCGTGTGAGATGAGAGATATAATTTTATGAAATTAAAAACCCATTTATAATTAACCAAAGCATAAATAAGAGGGAAGTTCCGGACACCATATCTCTGGTTTAGACCGTTAGAGGTGAGAAACCCTTTCCCAATTTCTTGCAAATTGGGTGGCGACTCCAAATGCCTCAAAGGTGCCTTTAGGTGTCATTAGACTAGGTTGTTCTCCCCAATGTTCTATTGGGAGGTATACATTGATGATGTCTCATGGCGCCTATGATCAAAAAGACGCAAACCAATACCTCGAATCCCAATGGCGGATTCAAAGCGAGGGCCCTTGCTGGGTACTTCCGGCGCGCGTCACACAATCATCCTTCCTCACTTAGGTACTTAATTTATCTTCCTCTCTTTCTTTCATTCTTCTGGGTCAGGGATCTATTTGCTATCAATGAGGTCTTGAACACGACGCCTTAAGGTCCTGCAATCATCTGTGGTATGCCCGGTGTGCTAGTGAAAAGCACCATACTGATCCGCCTTGTGATCGGGATGTCCTTGGTTTCCGGCTGGCCTAACTGGCAATGGCGGCAATATTTCCCCCTTTATTAGCTTCTCAAAAACCCATGACAAAGGTCTGCCCAAATCAAAATAGTGCCTTTGAGCTATCTCAGCCATTGGTACTTTCCCTGTCGTCTTAACATTGCCTTTAGCATTGTTGCAGATACCCGGGCTTTCATTTTTCAGAGCATGCATCCTCACTAGATCTCCACCCACTTTAGGCACAATATCACATTCTATAGTAGATCCCATATCTCCTCTTTGCTCGATCGGTGAAACAAGTGAAACCTTGCCTCTAGGCTTGAAATTAAAAGGAGACGCTGCGGTCGTCGATGTATATGCTTTCTCAACAGTGGCCGGTTCAACTAGGTTAAGGGTAGTCGATATAAGTTGAGCTTGAAGAACTAGCGCCATGGCATCTATTCATTCCTTAATCATGGCTGACAACCTTTTTTCAAGCTCCTCGAACTTTTTATCCATCTCTTGGGCCATTAAGGTGTGGGTCTCTTCAATCTATCGCGAAGGATCAGCCATTTCTAATGCCTGGTTAGACACTAAATCTCTGCCAACCAATTCAAACTTTGCTAGCTCCTCAGGCAATTACGGGGTCCCCAAAACTTCTCAGGTGAATGGTCTATAATGGCCTCAAAATCCCGAATAGGCACTAATCCTAGCAATCCAAAGGCGAGTCTGTCCTCACTAGTCGATCGTCAAAACCTCTAGTCCACTTGGATGAATCTATGGTGGTTGAAAGATCCAAATTGTTAGAATGATGCATGGATGACATGTATAATGCATAATCGTGCCATGCAAATGGTCTTCGATGAGTGCGAGATCAACAGATTGCCACAACACGATGGGATGCATATATGCAGGATCATATGTACATGTGAAAAATAATATGCAGATGAAAAGATATATACACACATAGCATGAGAAAAAATATATTATTATTTATATATACATATATTTATCTTATTGACATGCATGAATGACATGCGATGCATGAACATGTTGTGCAGTATCCATAACCACATGCAAGCAGATAGACCCTTCCAACCTTATTTCTCCCACACATGAGGTAATGTAGTCTCTTTCCTAGGTCTGCTTTATCCGTGCACGGTGAAAAATCGGTAGCATAACACTCTTAATTTAAAGCACATGCCTATGGGTTTTGGCCATTACGTATTTGGACAATTCAATTAAATTAATGTGAACCTATCAGGGCATGAAAGCCTTTGATAAAAGACCTCTTAATTTGCTTGATTTTGTTTAATACGTGACGACCCACATCACAAGCATCGTATTAAGGAGCATATCACCTAGTGGAAGTTTCTATTTGTCATTACATGAGCTTTGGTCAAGGTAGTGATACTATAGGGCTACCCAAGCATGGTCCCTGCCAACGGGTCTAGCTCATCGCTAGCATAACGACCGATCGGGTCTACATTTGATATACCATTAATGGTACGAGGCTTGGGTTGGTGATCATCCCTAATATTTCCCTAGAATGAGTGAAAATAGGGTCGTGCTTCGGGAATACACGGAGATAAGATAGGGGACCAACTAACATAGTTCTAAGGCCCTAAAATGATGCAATGCAATTTTGAAAAGTGATAGAATTTTAAGTTTTAAAAACTCAATTATACATTTTAACCAAAACACTTTCAGAGCAAAGTCACAAATAATCCCCAGCGGAGTCGCCACTGTGATGCACGCCGAACCTGGTAAAGGCCCTCATTAAACTCACTTTTAGGATTCGAGGGATTGATCCGCGTCTTTTTGATCTTGGGCACCATGAGACATCTTGGATGACTCCTTCCCAATAGAACATTGGAAAGGATCATCTAGCCTTACGGCACCTTTGAGGTATTTTGGAGTCGCCACCCAATTTACAAGAAATTGGGAAAGGTCTCTAACCTCTTATTGGTCTAGACCAGAGATTGGTGTTCAGAACTTCCCTCTTATTTATATTTTGGTTAATTATAAATGAGTTTTTAACCTCCTAAAATTCTATCCTTATCTCCCACGATCAATGCATTTAATTAAAAGCGCATTGCAAGCATTCAAAAGCAATAAAGGAAAGCGATAAAGAAAGCGGTAAATAAATAAAAGAAGGCAATAAACACGTCAAGCACATAATTACAAGAGAAATAGGGGCAGAATACAACCCCAAATAAAAGAAGATTGATAAAAGGTAAAACGAGGACTGAATACAATCCCAAATGGAAATTAAATAATGTTTCCCCAAAATTCATTACAAGGGCCCAAAATACATGAACATGGATTTAAACAAACAAACAAAAACAAACATAAGAAAAACATACATAAATCGAGGCATTCGTTTGGTTTAGGAACATTGGTTCCTTCGCACTTATTTGAAGGTTTTGAAACATTGGTTCCTTCGCGCTTCTTTGGAAGGGAGTCGAAGAGTTGTCTGATTGATGGATTGAAAATCGGGATGGGTGATCCCATTTTTAGAGAAAATTAACTCTTCATTTTATTGTGTCATTTTTACATTCCTTGGCTAAAATGAGGGACATTGGTCCCAATTTTATTAGTAAGAATTCCAATTTAATTATAAAAACATTCTTGTGATTTTTTATCTCATGCATGCATAACAAAATAATTATTTGTAAACAAGCACAACAAAAAGGAGGGAAATAAGGAAGGTCTCACCAAACCGACGTGTCCTCTACGCGTGGTGACCCATCCAGGAGGTCACGGGAAAGCTCACACAATACAACTCAAATTAAATCTCAGACAAAAAAAATAATATTAAAAATATTAGTAACAATTCTAAAAAAATTAATCAAATAAAGATAAAATAATGATAACAATAAATTTGTAGTGACAATAATAATAAGTAATCATGACATAATAGCAACAATAAAATAATAATAATAGTGATAATAATAATAATACAAACAAAATTATAATGACAAATGATGATAATATACAATATACATAGAATAATAATACTAGTAATATTAACACCATGAAATAATAATAATAATAATAATAATAATAATAATAATAATAATAATAATAATAATAATAATAATAGCAACATGAGAGTCACAAAAAAATCAAATTAAAACCAACAAATAATATATCAACACTACTAAAACAACATTAAAAATGCTAGGAATAAATTATAAATGATATTAACATGAAAAAAAAATAATGTCGACAGCAAATAAATGATATACAAAAATAAATGAGGACAAGTCCAAAAATGTTTACCCTCAGAGTTTATGAGCCGGAAATATGGCATTTTGATCCGTCCTACTTGTCGAAATTTATGGTGATAAATGCTAGATCATCCTAAGAAAAATCTAAGTTTTTTGAAATTTTATGATAATAATTTTAGAGGAATGATCCAAGACAAAGGAAATTGATTTTCCTTACTTAAATCAAATCCCCGAATCAAAAGTATTTTTTTGTAGAAAAAAGAAGAAGAAAAGAAGGCTAAGACTTAAAAAAAAAACTTGATAATTTTACTTTGAAAAAAAAGACTCTCAGCTTGCTTGAGAGAAAATTTCCTCCCTTTTCCCTTGAAAAACTGTAGCTCCCTAAAATGAGAGCCAAGGTCTCATTTTGATTTTCTGTCTTGCCTAAAAATGGCAAGAGACAAAGTCTATTTCTTTTTTAGTTAACCGAAAAAAGCATAAAAACGTGAAAGAAACAGAGAAATCAGACTGCAAAATCGAAAGAAAAAATGCAAGAAATGACCGCGCAGAGAAAAGGCCAAGAAGGCTGCGTACGGAGGGGTAAGACGCGCCCCAGGGGGTGCGCGGTCTCGCGTGAGATGCACCCGTAGGGGCGCACAGTCTCGTACGAGATGCACCCCCAGGGGGCGCGCGAGCTGCCTCCTCATGCGGGCACAGTCCCCACACGAAAGGAAAAAAGAATAAAATAAAAAAAAAGAAAAGAAATAAAAATAATAAAAAGGAATAATAAAAAATGAGAGCAAAAATGCCAATTTTCGCACTGCAAATTTTGGAGGAGCAAATGAATTTTTCGATAAGGAGAACATCATTTTCGACACCTTTACTTGTGGCAAGTATCACTTTCATCATCGGGTAATTATGATCTTGGACTACCTCCGGACTAGGTGTCTACACTTTGTATGAAGCATGGGAAAGATTTAAGGAATTGCAGCGAAAGTGTCCACATCACAACCTTCCAAGAGAGCTATTGATGCAAACCTTCTAAAATGGGGTGAATCCTACCACAAGAGGTACTATAAATGCTGTAGCTGGAGGTTCCCTTATGAGGAAAACAACTGAAGCAGCATTTGAGCTATTGGAAGAAATGTCCATGAATAACTGTATGTGGCCTATTGAAAGAGTAAGGGAGTCTAATAATTCTAATGCTACGGGGTACATTCCATAGACTCTATGGTTGCTTTGCGAGCTCAAATTGAGGCGTTGTCTCATAAGGTTAATAGCCAAGTATGGGAGGTAATATATCAAATGCATGCAATATTTATGGTCAACAAGGGCATGTTAGTGGCAATTGCAATTTAGGAATGGTTAGTAAGGTGGAACAAGTTAATTTTGTCCAAGGACAAGGGCGTGGGACTTAGTCTAACACTTTTAATCCTGGTTGGAGGAGCAATCCTAATTTGTCATGGGGAAATAACAATAACAACCAAAATAGACGTATAGGATACCAACAACCACAAGATAGGTTTGGAGAATTTGAGGTTAAAATTGATAAATTTATTGAAGAGATTAATTTTAAGATGAGTTCTCAAGATAAAAATCAAAAGAAACTTGAGGCAAAAGTTGACCAAATCACTAATAATCATGCCTCATCTATTCATAATCTTGAGGTTCAATTGGGCCAATTAGTAAGTTCTTTGCCATCTAGAAGTCTAGGATGTCTTCTAAGTAACACTGAGGAAAATCCTAGAGGGCACATTAAACCATAATATTTTCTAGTTTTTTATTTAGGTTGCTTAAATAGATTTTCTTTCTATATGTGCTTTATGTTCTTTTTTGTTATTTTAAGTTATAATATGTCAATTTGTTAATTAAATTTTATATTGTAGATTTTTATATTATTAACACACTTTGTTTTTGATTTTACAGGTCAAAATAGTAAGATTAGGTGTTTTTTTATTTATTATTAATACATAAAAAATAAATAAAAAATATATATATATATACACACACACATACAGACGTGATTTTCTATCGTGCACGCGACTAGAATCGCGATCGTGACAGAACGTTCAACGATTTATGGTCAAGGCTTCTGTCGCGATAACGAAATGTATCGTGCTTGTGACAGCATGGGCATTTGTCGAATCTGCCGACTCGTGATGTAACTTCACGAGTCATGCAGTCATAAGGAGGTAAGTGCGGCAGCTTCACGAGTCGTGAAGATGCCTCACGACTCGTGAAGCGTGATGGGAGTCAGGTACGTGTTCTCAATTAATTTTTCTTTATTTTACTTATTATTTTTCTCTTAATTTGCTTTTGTTTTCTTTCTCCTCAGATTAATATGTCTTAATTTCAATTAATTTAATTTCTATTAACTCTAAACCCTTACAACACAAAATCAGAAATTAAAAGAGGGATAATTTTTATTTCAAAAGCCTAAAATCGTGACCTTTCGTATTCTTCCCCTTCTGTTTATTTCACTTAACTTTTCACATTTCCCTCTTCATTTCATTTTCCCTTTATCATGTCGCACTTCACGAGTCCCACACCATATTCGACTCTTCATCTTCATTCATTCCTTTTCTTCCTTTTTCCTGAGTTCTCATTCACGATTTAATCCCTGTCATTTCTCTTTGTCGTCAGTTACCTTAGAAGAGAGTATTTTGTTTCTTTTAATTTTATTTCATCTTCATTTTTTTGTTACTTTTCTTCCTTCAGCATTCATTGTCTTTCATTTCTTCTTCACTTGTGTTCGGTCTTCTTTCTTCTTTCTCTTCATGGGCATTACTTTTAGTGGTCAGTATTCTGTTTCTTTTATGTCCTTTCATTTTCATTTTTCTTTGTTTCTTTCGGCATATCCCCACATTTTAGTTTCCATCGGCATTTTCCCACCAAAGAAATCAAATATTCTCTACCTTCCTATAATCTCTGTTTTATTTAAACAATGGTAAGAACCAAAAATCCAT
Organism: Excoecaria cochinchinensis; assembly: GCA_947683425.1. Classification (NCBI taxonomy): domain Eukaryota; kingdom Viridiplantae; phylum Streptophyta; class Magnoliopsida; order Malpighiales; family Euphorbiaceae; genus Excoecaria; species Excoecaria cochinchinensis. The sequence goes on along the minus strand of CANTUQ010000002.1, from coordinate 5,723,577 downwards.
CCTCTTGACGTATTGAACAAGCAAGACAGGAGGCTGAAGAAAGAGATATCCCTGCCATATTTAGTTCTGGTTTTTCAATCTTTTTCATGGATGAAGGTAGCAAATTTCTTACCCTTCAGGATAGACCATTTTCGCAATGTAAGTATTTTACATCAACTCTTCTTGAACAGGTAGGCATGCTAGATATTGTAAATGAAATGTTGTCATTTTGTGGCTTCCTTAGATTTGCCAATATGCATGAAAATATGTTTCCTAATTTAATGCTTGAATTTTATACCACTTTGAAAAGGAATGAGGATAATAAATATTGGTTAGATTTTCGATTGGATGGAAAAGCACACACTCTGACTTATTTTATGATGAATCGCATGTTTGGGTTTTCTCAAACTGGTTTATTTGATCCACCAAAATCTTTTAAACCTAATGCATTTCGAACATTTTTAACTGGTTTGCAAACACCATATAGAGCTAGAGATGCTAAATCCATGTTTATCAAAGATTTAAAATATTGGGTTTTGCATAAGATTTTTGCATCTTTGATTTTTAACAGGTCTGAATTTAATAGAGTTTCTTTTAATGAATTATTTTTGATGTGGTGTGTGCATAAGAGAAAAGATGTATGTTGGTCTTATTGGGTTTGTACTCAGTTGTTGAATTGTGCTAATAAACATGACTCACCTATAACACATGGGCATATCATTACTGTTCTTACAAGAAATTTAGATGTTGATTTTCGTTGCTATCATAGAGATCTTCCTTGTGTTTATTTCACTCAAAATTTATTTGTGCGTGGAGAGGTTATTAGTAGGAATTTTCAAGAAATCCCACCACATTCAAGGTCTTGTTGGAGGGATCTTCCTGGACCATCTGCTCCACAAGATGAAGAAGCCAATGATGATGGGGGTAGTGGTGATGATGCTATGCATGATGCTCCAGCTGATGTGCCTGCTGCACCTGCTGTAGGGTCTTCTTCCTCTACTGCGCCAGCAATGCTTGAGCAGCTTTTACAAAACTAGTCTTCTATGCAGGATCAACTTTCTCCTATGGCTAGAAGACAAAGGAGGCTTGAGCATATGGTGGATACATTTATAGCTCAAGCTGGGTATTTGGTTCTCTCACCTCCACCTTCGCCATAATTAGGGGAGTTTTTCGTGATTCCTTTTATTTTTATTTTATTTTTGTTTTTCTTATTTACTTTTATCTCATTTCTTCACATTGAGGACAATGTTGGTTCTATGTGTGAGGGAGTGAGTATGTTTATAAGTTTATTTCTGTTTGATGAGTTTTTGTTAGTATATTTTATATGTGAGTTATTTGTGTGATTTTATTTCTCAATTAGGCTTTTTAGTGAGTTTCATTATAAGACATTGTTCAATTGGTATATTATATAGGTTGTTAAGTCATTTATCTTTTATGCTCATTTTACTAGTTTTTCAAAATTTTTAGCATGTGTTTTAAGCTTTTTAAGTTATTTTCTTTTACTTTTTGCAACATTATAGATTGTTTAGTCTTTTTACTAACTATGTTTTAAGCTAGAATTTGCTTATTTAGTTTAAAGTTTTTGGGTTCTAGTTGCCTATGGAAACTATAGCCATAATACTTACCCTTTTGTCTTTTCAATAATGGATGAGGACTCAAAGAAAAGAAAAAATAAAGTGGGATGGAGCATAAAATGCACCCACAGTGTTCATAACAAGAAAAAGAAAGCAATATGTACATCCAAAATTGAAATGTATGGGATGGAGCGTAAAACGTACCCATACTACATTCTCTTGCTATTCATGGATAAAAATGAAAAATATACCCATGATTCAAAACAAAAGGTAGAATCAAAAGAAAAAAAAGAGAGAGAGAAAAGTCTAAAAATGGCATGAGATTGTATTAAGGGGAAGTGTGCTTACAAATTGTCTTAAAAGCAGCTAGTAACTTTTAGAGTTTTAAAGTTTATGATCAATATTCTATCTTTGAAACATGTTTAGTTTTGGGACTCTATAATCTTGATGTTGAAATAAGTAAAGTTTGGTGACTTGTTAAATTTTTAGTACATGTTTTAAAATTTAATTAGCTAATATTTTGAGTATATGAGATATTTGATTTTTTTGTGATATGCCTTATGAACAATGTTGTATAATAGGACTTAGTATATGTTGTATTTTATTTTTTCGTTCTTTTCTCTTGCTTGAGGACAAGCAAAGTTTAAGTGTGGGGGAATTTGATAGGTGGCTAATTGAAGATTTATTTAGTGTGTGATTTGTGTAAATTATGAAGTTAAGCATGTAATTATTTATATTTTTCATGTTATTTGCATTAGCTTATGTGTTATGTGGTTTGTAGGTTAATTTAGTTGAAAAAGGAAGAAAATAAATTAACTGGAGCAGAGGTAGAACAGGACTCAAGCAAGAATCACGGCTCGTGAAAGTAGATCATGAGTCTTGAAGGTGCAGGTAGGAGTGAGATGTGAAGATAGCAGAGAGCAGGAGCACGAGTCATGAGTCGTGAAGAGCAATTACGACTCGTGATGATGCAGAGAGACCAGCGCAGTAAGGAAAGAAAAGAGAAGAAGAAAAGGAGGAGGAGGCGAGACGTGAGCCAAAGTCACGACTCACGCAAGAAGTCATGACTCGTGATCTCCTTTCAAGAGTCATGACTGGCCTAAAAGTAGCAGGAAGCAAGGGAGAAAAGAAAGGAAAAAAGAAAGAAAGAAAAGCAATTCGTGTTCTGTCGCGAGCGCGACAGAACTAGCCGTTTGGCAGTTTTTACTTGAAAAGTCATTTGAAAAGGCACAATTTTCACCAAGCTTTGCAACTATCTGAAAGGACATCTCTAAGGGACACAATCTTTAGAATTTTATAAATATCAACGTTTACTGTAATTTAGGGGGCGAGAATTTTTATTAAGTAATTTCTCTAGTTTTGAAGAATAGTTTTCTTTAGTTAAAAATTCTTAGTTTATTTTCATGTTTTAAAAGAGAAGACCAAGGGGAAGAAGAATTTTTACAAGGGTTTGAAAAAAGGGTTGAAAGATTTCTTTCTCATTACTCTTATCTATTATTTCTTCTCTGATATTAAATGAATTTTATTTAATGAAACTTGAATTATATTTCTGATATTTTCTTATTTCCATCTAAGTTAGTAGTCTTTTAATGTAGAATTTTCTATTAGTATTTTTATGCATGATCTTTATAAGTAAGTATTTAATTGAAAGATAAATTCTTACTTACATCTAATAGAAGTTCATCAGTGAAGTATTATTTAAGAAATCATAATATTAAATGGTTGTTATAGGTTGGTGATTATTCTTGAAATTTGCATGTATAACCCTCTAATTTATTAATGAAAATTATGAGTTAGAATTATAAATGTATATTTTAGGGACTCTAATTTATGTCGAGAGAGTAAATTGGAACTATATTCCAACTTTGCTTGCTTAAGAGATTAAAATTATAATTAAATGATGGAATCAAGTTTTATAATTGTTAATTCTTCATTATATATTTTGTCTTCTTTGATTAACATGAACTAGGTTCAATTAGTTTATATAATGAAGTAGTTTAGATTTAACTCACAAATTAATGATCATTGTAAACAAGATTAAAATTGAGTAGTAATAGTGTGTAATAATTAGCACATTCCTGATGGGATCGATATCTTTTGTACAATAATCGGTACACCGTATGCTTGCGGAATTAGCTTGTAAAATAGGCTAACAGTAATGATGATGAGATTGATGGTTGTGATGAGTTAAATTATCATAATGCCTTGTTATGAATACTTGAATTTTGAACTATGTTTATGTTGGGTTTCTATGTGTGTTGGAATTGTTATTACCGAGAGAATTGTGAGGATTGGGTAGTAATGTGTGTTTCACGGGGGTGTCTTAAAATTGGTAAGTTGAATGTGTCTAATCCTGCTAATAGAAACGGGTTTGGTAGGATAATTAACTTGTGAAATTGTGTAATCATGTAACTTGCAAAGTGTAGGTCTATCATTAGGTTGGATATAAAAAATATAATCCTTAGTAAAGTAATTATAAATTGTATAAACAACCACGTTGAATTGGGGATTGTATGGTCTTCAATTGGTGTGTATAAGTTAGATTAATGTGTTAGGAGGGCATCTAAAGTATGAGAAGTTCCTTTGGCCCTAACATATAAAATATGAGATATTAATTGAGGAGATTAGTGTCTTTGAACTCATAACAAGTGAATAAATAAGTTATAAATAGATCATATTGGCAAATAATGAGTTGGGAATAGGCTATGGGAATTGTATGTGAAAGGGGTGTAAAATGGGTAATGGGAAGTGAAGGTTTGAGAGCAAGGAATGAGATTTCCTGTTCTATCGTGAGCGCAACAGAACGCTCTCTTGGCGAGTTGGGCTTCTATCGTGAGCGCATGCCAGTGCACGAGCGTGCACCAGTGCGCGAGCGCAACAGAGGCCAGGCTGTGTTCTGTCACAAGTGCGACAGAAGCTTTATGTTGAGTCTGTCGCGAGCGCAACACTCCTAGTTGTTTGAAATGACTTCTTAATGCCAATTTTTTTTAAATCAATATGTATGAATGATGAATAAGCATGTATATGATTTCAATCTTATTATTGGCATGTGATGCGAGCTACAATGTATATGAACAATGTGATGAGCTATACCAAAATGCTTCTAAAATGCTATACTTGTTATGACAGTGAAATTAACCGGATTAATAATTTAGCCTACAAATCAAGTAGTGGATAGATAGGCATGCTTATAGGGTCTAAGTGCTACATCCAAATGCGTCTGATTCCTTTGGAATCATTAATGTGATTTGAATCCGACTTGAATTCCTCGATGCGAATTACTGAATATCTTATTGAATATCTCTGTACCTTCGGGTACTAATGCATTAAGTGTGTATCTCTGGATACAAGTGTGCTTACTATACTTTTGGGGTACTGATGCGATACCCGATTATCCGCGTCATTAAAATGCAGGCAGGGCTTAATAATTAAATAAGATACTTGAATATATATATATATATATATATATATGATGCTATGTGATATAATATGGTTAATGCGATGCGTATTCTTATCATGAATTCATTTGACAAATGTTATGATTTCTAATAGTGTATTTAACTATGTTGTTGCAGCATGATCAATATGAAATGTGAATGATGCCATGTATGCTAAGCTTAACTAATGATATATATATATAATTGTGCATGCATGAATATTGTGTATATTATTACTATTTCTCTACTAAGCGTTATCGCTTAGCACAGGTTCTCGATCCCTGCAGGTTCATCAGCAAAGTGATCCGGAGGACGTCCCCCGCATTTTGGTTAATCAACATACTAGGTTTTCGATTTCTAGTGTAGGTTTTGATATGATGTATTAGAGATGTGTACTTTTGAGAGTATTTTGACACGTAATATTCATTATATACTCAGCATGGGATTTTATTTAATTAGATTATGTGGGATTATGTATGCGATATGAATGTCTTCCGCTGGATGTGATCGAAATTAATTAGCTTAGGATGTTATATGATGATGACTTAGTATGTGTTATGCATGTGATGTGTGTTGGGGCAACCATTTCCAACTGCATTAGCAAAGCTATGCCAGTGGTTGGGAATGGGGTGTTATAATTTAGTTGTATTAGAGCCTAAGTTTAGTCGTTTCTGGGCATAGCATAGGTTAGGACGTGCATAGATGTGTTGATTAATGCGGGAGTCCTTGTTTATTTCTCAGACTGATGGATCCACCACAAGACGCTAGAGAAGATACTGCTGAAAGCGTCAATCGTAGAGAATTGGATATGTTTGAATCTGGTCATTCTGCACCGGCTAGTGTGGGGCGAGAGGTGCCCATGGTTTCTTTGGAGGCTCTACTCAAAATGTCGCAAGACATGGCAAGGGTGCTTGATCGAGTGACAGTACCAAAAGGTCCATTGGAATCTTTCAGGAAGTATGGGGTTGAAGAGTTCTTCGGGACTAGTTTGGATGAATTTGTGAAAGCTGAGTATCGAATTGAGAGGATTCAGCGGGTGTTGGACGAGAAAAGGTGCCTGGCTTAGCAAAGAGTTGAGTTTGTGGTGTCACTATTTCAGAGATCTGCATATGACTGGTGGAAGTTGGTATTGAGGCATCCGGTGCTTCTGAATCCAATTACTTGGGAGTTCTTCGAGCAAGAGTTTCGAAACAAGTATATTACCAAGGCATATAGAGAAGCTAATTGGAAGCAGTTTTTGAACCTAAGGCAGAGAGCCATGTCTGTGGCCGAGTATGAGAAGGATTTTTGTAGACTGATCAAGTATGCACCACCTGGAGTGCCTACAGAAGAGTTTAGGTATCAGCAGTTTGAGGAAGGGCTAATTGAGCAAATCAAGGCACTGCTGATTTCCATGACTACATCTCAGACAGCCACTTATTATCAGATAGGTCAGGTGGCCATAAGAGCTGAAAGATCTCTTGAGGTTCAGAGAGAGAGGATGCAAAGGAGGAATCCTAGCCGTGGTGGGGTACATTCGGGAAAAAGGTCAAGAGATCCTTCTGCCGCACCTCCAGCTGAATCAGTAAACAATCCAACTACTAGAGGCGGAAGACAAGGATCATTGTTTGTAGCTGGTTCTGGCAGGGGTGCAACTGGTAACAAGAGTGAAGTTCCTGAGTGCCCTAACTATTGCAAGAGGCATAGAGGAGAGTGTTGGAAGGTGATTTGGGCTTGCTTCTGATGTGGTAGTACCGAACATTTCTTGGCCAGATGTACCAAGGCATACGAGGTAGCTGGAGATCAGACTGAAGCTAGTAGAGGGGGATCAAATTTGCCTCCAGTTCATCGTGGAAGGGGTAGAGGACGTGGTCGAGGTAGCCAGTCTAGAGGTAGAGCTGATTCTGAAACTGTGAATAAACCTCCAACCGCATAGGCACGAGCATATGCCATGAAGCTAGAGAGGATTAGGATGCACCTGAAGTCATTGCAGGTACATTTCTACTTTTTGATATACAAGTGCTTGCATTGATTGATCCTGGATCTACTCACTCATATGTGTGTTCTAAGAGAATATGTGATAAGACGCCTGTTACTGATTACTTCAATTATGATATATGTGTAACTAGTCCTTTTGGGAATAATGTGAATGTGAATAAGTGGTACACGGGTTGTCCATTAGTGGTGCAAGAATTTGTGTTTCTGGTAGACTTGATTGAACAGCCTTTTGATTAGTTCGACTTAATTTTGGGTATGGACCGGTTGAGTATGCATAGTGTTGTAGTTGACTGTAAGAAGAAGATGGTTGTGCTTATTGGTAATAAGGGAATTAAAGTGACTGTGAGGGGTTTATGTGCTAATCCCTTGGTTCATGTACTGTCAGCTATGCAAGCATACCGATGTTTGAGAAAGGGAAGTGAGGCTTTCTTGGCCTTAGTCCTGGATTATAGAAGGGATAAAGTGAGAATTCAAGATATTCCGGTAGTGAGGGAATTTCCCGATGTTTTTTCGAAAGAGTTGGCTGGTGTACCACTAAGGAGAGAAGTGGAATTGTCCATTAATATTGTGCCTAGTACAGTGCCTATGTTTAAGGCACCCTATCGGATGGCTCCGAATGAGTTGAAGGAATTAAAGATTCAACTGCAAGACTTGTTGGATAGGGGCTTTATTGTGTAACAGCCCAAAAGGTACCCTAGAAGGATTTGTGCATATCGAGGACGAATGGTGACCAAAGTTATGCAAGTTGAAATGTTAGATTTGCCAAATAGACAATTTAAGAATTAATGTACAAGTTTCGGCAAGTGCGGTCAATGGTAAAATTGTGAAACATGGAGTTGGGGATTTAATTGAAGGAATAAATTAATTGTATGGGTCAATGTAAAGATTTATAAAGTTATAAGTTTAGTGCAAGAAGATTTAAGAGTGGAAGGATTTAAAGAGAAATTTGATATGAATATCTAGGTTGGACCTATTGCAAGGTGACAAGTGGCAGGAGGTAAGAAGGGGTATGAAAGAAGAGAGAGAAGGAGAGAGAGGGCAGAAAGTCTGCTCTTCCCTCTCTCGTTCTCCCCGTTCTCTTTTACCCTTTCCCTTTCTTCTTCTTCTTCGTTTTTCCCTTGTGCTCCAACACCATCTGCTCTCCCTCAGATCAAAGCTCAAGATTTAGATAATGAAGTTTGTTGGTTCAAGAGATTTAAGCGAAGATTTGTCAAGGTAAGGTGAGTTATAAGCTTTGATTTCTCCTTTCCTTCTTGATTAGGTTTTTGACCTAGATTTATGTTTTGTATATATGTGTGTGTTTTATGAGGTTTTTGGATGAGAAAGACCTTGGATGAGTTTGGGAGAAGAAAGATTAACTAAGGAAGCTTTTAGGAGCAAAGGAGTTGAGGTTTGGAATTTTGTTATTTAGATGAATATTATGACTTGGAGGTTTTGATTTGGTTTTCTAGAAATGTATGGGGTTAAAGTTATTTAAACATGTTTAAATGTTATGGGTTTTAAATAATTTGGGTTAAGATGGTTTGAATGTGGATGATTGAATCAAAGTGTGAAGTGAATGAGTTTTTGGAGCAAAAATGCTGGTTGTGAGTTTGGCTTAATTTCCTTTGAATTTCTGGGTTTGGGATGATCTACACGGCGATATGAAATGGGCATACCACCATGTGATCGTATTCTGTCCTTTGTTTTTCCTGTCCATGATTTTACACGGCGGTAAGGACTTTGCATACCACTGTGTAAAGTCACTTTGTTTTGAAGATTTATGTGTTGCGCGTTTTACACGAGGGTAATGATTCCTTATACTGCCGTGTAAACGCATTCTGTTTTCCTGAAGGTGTTGTGTTTGATATGCTAAATGGCGGTATGGATTTTCCTTACCACCGTGTAGGATGTCTTACACGGCGATAAGGTTTGGTCATACCGCCGTGTAAATGCCTTCTGTCCTTAATTTTTGATGTTTTGCATTTTCATCTTTTTCGTTCCATCTATACTTGTTTTTGGTTTTTAATATTTATTTAGCGTCACCTCAGCTATTAAGCGATAGTTAACTGTAATATTTGATCCATCAAATTATATTGAATGTTATGTTTCAATTATGGAATGTTTTATGCATGACCTACAAGAGTCAAATTAGTGGATATATAGGCATGCCTATAGATTTCTGATAGCTGCAGCCCCTTTGTTCTGGACCCTGATCAGGTCCCCATTTGGATCCTCACGATCCTTAATGTGTACGAATCTTATTTAAGATCCCCCAATGTGAAAACATTTTTTATGAGAAAATAAAGATGTTGCTTTTCGACTGTACCCTCGAGTTTCCCAATATGTTTTGTTCACTCGTTTATCCGGCCCTTTTGACTTAGCAGGCAATTAAAGAGTAAAAGAATGTGAATAATTGACAAGTTCTTTGATGATTTACATAAAAGATATATAAATAAGCATTGAATGTGTTTCTGGATCCTTTATGCACTCTTATATGAGATTGTGTGGTATCTTTGGGTACGTATGCGTTTTTATATCCTAATTCAATGTCAGTTAAATTAAAAGAGATGTGGCAAATAATGTTTGTTCTACTAGGCGTTTATGAATGAATATTGACTGCATAAGAATTTGTATATGGAAAATGCATGTTATTAATCTGTTTAAAAGTTATGAGTATGATTGTGTATATGAAGTCTTTGTAGAGAATTATTAAAGTAAGTGATATGTGTAATTGCTATAGTAAATTATTCAGTAAATGAATGTTATAAATATATGTTCGTTTATATGTTGGAAATGAGAATGCAGGTATGTATGTGTTATCTGTCTTCTGAACCTTAGCCTGGGTAACTACTATAAGTATACTGGTAAGGAATTTGCATGGATTGTTTGTTAGTACTATATGAATACGGTAATTATATATCGATTAGTAAGTAAGGAAAAACAACGTGGTAAGCATGATGTAGATAACTAGGTTTAGGGAATGAAATTAGGATTAATTCTGGATTATGTATGTACAAAGGTTTTCTGTAGATCTACGTGGTTCTGATTCCCCAACCATAAGGATACATAGGAAGCTTGGGATATTTATTTCAACCCCGAACCATATCTGAAGATTAAGATGTTTTTGTTTAGTTTTGAGTAAATGAAATGTTTTTATTTAAGTAACAATTCTATAAGCTGCATAATTTTGGGAATATTGTAATAACTGGAATTTCTAAGACTTTATATTTTTTACTGACAAAATGTATTTTTGGTAACCTATGAGGTATAACTATTAATATGGATAATTAAGAAATTTAGGCAAATGATGAATTTGTAGTATTCAATTATGATTAAAAGTAATAAAGTATTTTCTGTTTATAGTGTACAAGATGCATATGCGTATGAAATCTGCGTATATTTTCGTATGAAAATGATAATGTGAATAAGTGGTAACACTATGCTTATGTATATGTTGCTTCTACATGTTTTCGTTTCGTCAACCACCAGGGGTGGCTGGTTATCATTATTGGTTTGTCCCCGCTAAGCGTTATCGCTTAGCACTGTTGTTTATCCGTGCAGGTTAGGATATTGGATTTCGGTTCGAGCTGTCCACTGTGACTTTGGCCAACAAGTCGGTAGAAGTTTTATAGGAAGTGTTATTGATTTTTGGAAATGTAATTTAAGTTTTATTATGTAATATTTTAGTGTGAATAAGAGTGCTGGTGACATAAGTTTGGGATGTGTTTATCGTTAAGGTTTTGATTTTAGGAATTTTATTACTCTATTTTCTATTGTGCTAGTGAGTGTCTTTGTCCGGTAGCACCCTCCGCTCATCATAGTGTTATGTGTGGGAGTTGGGGGTGTTACACATTAGGCCAAGTGTGTCTCCTTGGGGAGCACCGGTGCTGTTTGTAAAGAAGAAGGATGGCTTCATGAGGATGTACATTGATTATAGATAGCTGAATAAGGTGACAGTGAAGAATAGATATCCCCTACCAAGGATTGAAGATTTGTTTAATCAATTATAGGGAGCTATTGTGTTCTCTAAGATTGACCTAAGGTCTGGATATTATCAGCTGCAAGTGAAGAAGGCGGATGTTCCTAAGACCGTATTTAGGACTCGATATGGGCATTATGAGTTCCTTATGATGCCATTCAGGTTGACAAATGCACCTACTGCATTTATGGACTTGATGAATAGGGTATTTAGACCATATTTGGATCAATTTGTGGTTGTGTTTATAGAGGATATATTGGTGTACTCGAAGAATGAGAAGGAGCATGAACAACATTTGAGAACTGTGCTTCAGACTCTAAGAGAGCATCAGTTATTTGCAAAGCTAAGAAAGTGTGAATTTTTGCTGAAGGAAGTGTCCTTCTTGGGTCACATCCTTTCTTCTGAGAGTGTTAAGGTGGATCTGGCTAAGATTGAAGCGGTGGTGAATTTGAAACCACCCAAGAATGTGCCTGAAGTGCGAAGCTTCTTTGGTTTAACGGGATATTACTGTCGCTTTGTACAAGGATTTTCGGTGATTGCTTCACCGCTTACTAAGCTACTACGTAAGGGAGTTAAGTTTGAGTGGTTGGATAAGTGCCAAGCAAGTTTCGAGCAGTTAAAGAGGATGTTAGTTGAGGCACCAATCCTGATTTAACCAATTTTGAGTAAGGAGTATGCTTTGTACAGCGATGATTCTAGAATAGGATTGGGATCTGTGTTGATGCAAGATGGTAGGGTTGTGGCTTATGCTTCTAGGCAGTTGAAGCCACACGAGCAGAATTATCCTACTCACTATTTGGAGTTGACTGCAGTAGTGTTTGCCTTAAAGATTTGGCGACATTACTTATATGGTGAGAAGTGTAAGATTTTTACAGACTATAAGAGTCTTAAGTACTTGCTCACCCAAAAAGAGCTGAACTTGAGACAAAGAAAGTGGCTGGAATTGTGCAAGGATTACGATTGCATTGTGGATTACCATCTGGGTAAGGCTAATGTGGTAGCAGATGCTTTAAGTAGGAAGTCTGTTTTAGCCTTGTTGTTGCAAAGGGTTAAGTGGAGATTTGATTTTGATGGTGCTTTAGTAGCACAATTGAAAGCGAGGCCAGTGTTAAAGGATGAATTAGCTAGTGGACAAGAAGGTGATTCCAAGTTATAGCAGATTGTCCAGTCAGTTAGAGATGGGGAAAAGATTGATTTTTCGGTACGTGAAGATGGTGTGCTGTGTTATCGGGGGCGATTGTGTGTTGCCAATGATAAATAATTGAGGAAGAGATTGTTGCATGAAGCACACAATACGGTTTTTACTATGCATCCGGGCGGTACAAAGATGTACCAAGACTTAAAGCAGTTTTATTGGTGGCCTGGTATGAAAAAGGATGTGGTCGATTATGCTTCTAAGTGCTTAACTTCCAGCAAGTGAAGGCGAAACATCAGGTTCCACATGGTTTGTTGAATCCCATCCCGATTCCACAGTGGAAGTGGGATAACATTACCATGGACTTCATTTTGGGTTTGTTAATGACTTCAAGGCAGCACGATTCCGTGTGGCTAGTGGTTGATTGGTTTTCAAAGTCGGCTCATTTTATATCGATTCGACTCGACTACTCCATGGATAAGTTGGCTAATTTTTATGTAAAGGAGATCATCAAGCTGCACGGTATTCCATTGTCTATTATTTCTGATAGAGATCCGAGGTTTACCTCAAAGTTTTGGAAGGGTTTGCAAGCTGCTTTAGGTACGAAGTTGAACTTCAGTACGGCTTTCCACTTGCAAACCGGTGGACAGTTGGAAAGGGTAATTCAAGTGTTGGAGGATTTGCTTCGAGCATATGTGCTAGATTTTTCAAAGAATTAGGATAGGTATATTCCATTAATGGAATTCGCCTATAATAATGGTTATCAAGTGAGTATTGGTATGGCACCATTTGAAGCTTTGTACGGTAGGAAGTGTCGAACTCTAGTTTGTTGAACTGAATTGACTGAGTATAAGGCCGTTGGTCCTGACTTGATAAGGGATACGGAAGAGAAAGCGAAGTTAATTCAGCAACAGTTGAAGGCTGCAAGTGATAGGCAAGGAAAGACATTGAGTTTGAAATGGGGGATAAAGTGTTTCTTAAAGTGTCTCCATGGAGGAAAGTGCTAAGGTTTGGAAAAAAAGGAAAGCTAAGTCCGAGGTTTATTGGGCCATATGAGGTATTAGAAAGAGTGGGATCCGTGGCTTATCGATTTGCTTTGCCTCCAGCATTGTCTAAGCTCCATGACGTATTTCATGTGTTAATGCTTCGGAGGTATCGTCAGACGAATCCCATATCATTCTAGTGCATGATTTGCAAGTGCAACCAGATTTCTCTTATGATGAGAAGCCTATTGAGATTTTAGCTAGAGAAGTGAAGCGGCTACGGAGCAAGGAAGTTCCATTGGTTAAGGTACTTTGGCAACATCATGGGATTGAAGAGCCAACGTGGGAACCAAAAGCAGCTATGCAAGATCAGTACCCTCATCTTTTTGATTCAGGTATGAATTTCGCAGAAGAAATTTTTATTAGGAGGGGAGAGTTGTAACAGCCCGTATGTCACCCTAGAAGTAATGTGTGTTTAATTGTGCTAATTGGTAAATTTTATTTGGTGGAATTCAAAAAAATTTGGGTTTATATGTGTGTTAATTTAGGACTTAATTGCATTAATAAAATTTATTTAAGTGACCATAGTGTAAAAGGGATAGATCAATTGTTAGTGGGCTGGATTTATGTTAACATGGGTTAATTTGGCTTAGGAACCAGATTTGCATTTAGAGGGACAGATTTTAAGTGGACCCCATGGATAAAATCTGCATTGTCACCTAGGACTATGCATGAGGGAGAGAGAAAAGTGTTATTGGCTGCATGTAGGAGAGAGAATTAAAGTTAGTGGCTGCATGTAGGGTGGGAGTCAGCTGTCTCACTCTCCATTCATTTCTCCCTCCTCTCTTCTACTTTTCCTCTTTCCTTCTCTCTTTCACGTTTTGTGCATCCTCTTCTTCTCTCTTTCTTCGGTTCTTCTTCTTTCTCATTCCATCAAGTTGTGTTCTTGCTGCATTTGTGAGTTTAAAAGAGTTGCATGTGAGTGTGTCATCATCCTAGAAGGTAAGTGGCTCATTCTACCCGAAATCCCTTCTTATTCTCTTTCTTGTTTTGCGTTTTGTAATGGGGTTTTGATTCTTTTATACTATTTATGGAAATTGGGCCTTGGATATAGTGGTAGGACCAAAGAGGGATAAAGGGAAGGCCAAAGTTGGTGAGGCTAGCACCAATTGATTCTTAAGAGGAGCAAAGGATTTGAGGTTTGAGAAACACTATATTAATGTGTATTTTGGTAAATCATGAGTTAGATTGTCTGTTTGAAATGCATGACCTGATATTGTATGTAGAGATAATGAGATTGCTGGGTGTGATGAGTTAAATTATCATAATGCCTTGTTATGAATACTTGAATTTGGAACTATGTTTATGTTGTGTTTCTATGTGTGATGGAATGGTTATTGCCGATAGAATTGTGAGGATTGGGTAGTAATGTGTGTTTCATGGGGGTGTCTTAAAATTGGTAAGTTGAATGTGTCTAATTTTGTTAATAGAAACAGGTTTGGTAGGATAATTAACTTGTGAAGTTGTGTAATTATGTAACTTGCAAAGTGTAGGTCTATTATGAGGTTGGATATAAAAACTAAAATCCTTAGTAAAGTAATTATAAAATGTAAAAACAACCATGTTGAATTGGGGATTGTATGGTCTTCAATTGGTATATATAAGTTAGATTAATGTGTGAGGAGGGCATCTAGAGTATGAGAAGTTCCTTTGGCCATAACTTATAAAATATGAGATAATAATTGAGAAGATTTGTGTCATTCAACTCATAATAAGTGAATAAATAAGTTGTAAATAGATCATATTGGCAAATAATGAGTTGGGAATAGGCTATGGGAATTGTATCTGAAAGGGGTGTAAAATGGGTAATGGGAAGTGAAGGTTTGAGAGCAAGGAATGAGAATTCATGTTCTGTCATGAGTGCGACAGAACACTCTCTTAGCGAGTTGAGCTTCTGTAGCGAGCGCGACAGAGGTAAGGCTGCGTTCTGTCGTGAGCACGACATAAGCTTTATGTTGAGTCTGTCTCGAGTGTGACACTCCTAGTTGTTTGAAATGACTTCTTAATGCCAAATTTCTTGTTAAATCAATATGTATGAATGATGAATAGGCATGTATATGATTTCAATCTTATTATTTGCATGTGATTATGTAAACATATATGTAATAACCCAATTTTGCCCTAGTAGAATTTCGGAATCTTTGTTCGGGAATTCAAGAGTTTGTGTGTATAAGAGTGTGCATTTGTGTAAGTGGCTTGTGTGTAGGTTCTGTCGCGAGCGTGATAGTGTCGCGGGCACGGCAGAATGCTTCACGTGAAGCCTATTTGAGTTAGATAGTTTGATGTATATCGGACACGTGGCGGCATAGGAGTATGACAAGTAGCGTTGTAGGGGAGCAACAAGTGGCAAGAAGTTATTGGATCAAATGAATTAAAAGGGGGATTAAAAGTCAAGAGGAGATATACATGTATTAATTAAAAGTTAATGACATTAAAGTAAGTAGTAAATTGTGGATGAGGATGGATTATCTGCCCATTTTTTCCCTTCTTCACGTGGGTTTTCTTGCTTTGGCCTATTGTTCTTATTTTCTTTCTCTTTTCCTTGAGTTTCGGCCGTTTCCTTGCTTTGCCCTCTCTCTTGTCCCTTTCTTCTTCATTTGCTTGATTCTTTAAGAGAACCATTTGAAGTGGCTTAAAGAGAGTATAGTAGGGCTTAATTAGGTCCCTTTAAAAGGTAAGTTGGATTTGTTCTTCGATCTGACCTCCTTTTTCTTTATGTTTTTAATTTAAAGTAAAAAGAAGAGTAACTCTAGTGTTTTGAATGATGTGTGCATGGAAGCTGTGGACAAGAGACTGAATAAGGGCAAAGAAAAGGGTCGGAGTTTATTAGAGAGAGGAGTTCAAGCTTCCTAGAGGTAGGGATCAAGTGCGATCTTATTGTTTTTGCATGTGTTTACATGAAAGATGTTTGAATAGAGACATGTTTGAATAAAGAGATGCTTGATGAGCTTTAATTAGCTCAACTGTTCTTTTAGAGTATATTTGTTAGATGTTTATTTTGATTGCTTGAGGTTCTTATGATATGTGTATATATGTTTATAAGTATGTGAATTGATCAATTGAGTGTGTGTGTTGATGATAAAGTTTCATTTAACAAATTCTGCTTATTTGTCATCTGACCTCTGTGTGATGTTTTTGTCATAAGTATAGTTATACATCTCTTAATTGAGTGATTTTTGATCCATTAGAACCACAACGTTAATTTCTAAAAATGTGCCAGAAATGTTCTTGAGCAAATTCTTGCTCTAAGACCCCGAACATTTGCTAAAACCGTAGCTTCCCTGTTTGGGTCGGGTTACTTGAATAGTATAGGTTGTTTAGATCATATCTTAAGTTGTAGATGTCCAAATGACCTGAAATTAGTCCCATTTGAAATTTAACTTCCTATGGAACAATTTTTAAGAAGAAAGTGTTGCCTACAAAGGACATTTAGAGGTGGGTTTAGACACTACAAGTTTGAGGTGAGAAGCAGTCTCCTAAGGTTCCTGACAGAGCCTTCTGTCGCGAGCGCGATAGTGATCGAGATCGCAATAGAGACACATTCTTCAGAAATTTTGGTGTTGTCCTAGTCGTGTTGTGTAACACGTCTGGCAGAGAAGGAGAGAGTGAGCACGAGTCATGCTCACAGAGAGAGGAAAGTGAGAGCAAGTAATGTGCTCCAGGAAAAGGAAGGAGTGAGCACGAGTCGTGCTCACAAAGAGAGAAAAGTGGGAGCATGAAACGTGCTCCAGTTGAGTGAGAGAGTGAGCACGAGTCGTGCTCATGCCCTCTCCTTTTCTGTTGGTCCTGTTTTGATCTATTACTTATGTTTTGAGTTGTTATATGTCTAGATGAGTTTTGCATATCACCATTTGGTCCGTGTTTGGTTTAAAATTATCTTTTAAACCTCTTGCATGATTAGTATTATTAAATGTACATGATTAATAAAAGTTGTACATGAAGTAGATGCCTCTGAATTTGATGAATGTATTTGAGTTGTCGTGATGAACTGATATCTTTATATAGTGTGTGTGAGTGGTTTATTGAGCCTGATTACCGTTATAGTGGATAGATAAGCATGCTTATAAAGGGTTAGAGTGCAGTTGCTAGAGTTGGCCTTAATTGTGCCCAGAGTTTGGAATACCCTGTGTATCCCATAGAGTTTGAGTTAATTCTCCATATGTAAAATACTGTAAACAATATCAAGAGTTACCCGTATCCACCATGAAAGGAATTCAGTCTTATTAATGTTGTGTAGTGAACTTGAGACGATTAAAAGTATATATGAATAAATGTTATAGTACATGAGAACAATGTGTAAAGTACATGACAGTTTAAATACAAGTATATGTTTACATGAATATTGACACATGATTATTGAATATATATGAATAAATGATCTGTACAAGTGAGAAAGTTATATGCATGAGCTATTTGATTATTGTTATATGAAATGTGCGGTTTATGTGTGACTTCGAAAAGAAGTCCTTTGCATTGTTTTCATCCCCACTAAGCATTATCGCTTAGCACGGGTGTTTTTCCCGTGTAGGTTTTTAGGAGTGGATCAGAGGGTGCGCATCTGCAGGTCAAGGCCACTAGGAGCTTTTGTTACACCTTTTTGCATAAGATAGAAATAGAGTTTATGATGTTTTGAGTAATATCATTATGAAATGTATATGTACACAAATGAGTATCGTAGTCACATGAAGATGTATTTGTAAAGTTAAATGAGAACAAGTTGTAATATGAACAGGAATAAAGATAAATATGTATATATATGTGTAGTTAATATGAAATATATGATGGGCCCTAGTGTAATATTATTTTATTTTACTATCCTTATATGAATGTGTACAATGCTATCGCTTCCGCTAGTGTATGTATATGTATACGTATATGTATGTGTCCGCGTGGCGCCCCAATATCCTTTCAGGGGGTATGGGGGTGTTACAATATATATATGAGATCTATCTTTAGTATGTGTGTATATATATATATATGTGTGTATGTGTGTGTACGATTTTATGTATATGCCATGACGAAGTAATTGCGATGCGAGCTACAGTGTATGTGAACAATGTGATGAGGTATACCAAAATGCTTCTAAAATGTTATACTTGTAATGACAATGAAATTAACCGAATTAATAATTTAGCCTGCAAGTCAAGTAGTGGATAGATAGACATGCCTATAGGGTCTAAGTACTGCAGCCAAATGCGTCCAATTCCTTTGGAATCATTAATGTGATTTAAATCCGACTCGAATTCCTCAATGCAAATTTTTGAATATCTGTGTACCTTCGGGTACTAATGCGATAAGTGTGTATCTCTGGATACAAGTGTGCTTACTGTACCTTTGGGGTACTAATGCGATACCCAATTATCCGCATCATTGAAATGCAGGCAGGGCTTAATAATTAAATAAGATACTTATATATATATATATATATATATATATATATATATATATATATATATATATGATGCTATGTGATATAATATGTTTAATGCGAAGCATATTCTTATCATGAATTGATATGACAAATGTTATGATTTCCAATAGTGCATTTAACTATATTGTTGAGCATTATCAATATGAAATATGAATGATGCCATGTATGCTAAGCTTAACTAATGATATATATATATATATATATATATATATATATATATATATATATATATTGTGCATGCATGAATATTGTGTATATTGTTACTATTTCTCGACTAAGCGTTATTGCTTAGCATGGGTTCTCGATCCGTGCAGGTTCGTCAGCGAAGTGATCCAGAGGACATCCCCGGCATTTTGGTCAATCAACACACTAGGTTTTTCGATTTCTATTGTTGGTTTTGATATGATGTATTAGAGATGTGTACTTCTAAGAGTATTTTGTAATTTTCATTATATACTCGGCATGGGATGTAATTTAATCAGATTATGTGGGATTATGTATGCGATATGAATGTCTTCCGCTGCATGTGATCGAAATTAATTGGCTTAGGATGTTATATGATGATGATTTCGTATGTGTTATGCATGTGATGCGTGTTGGGGCAACCATTTCCAACTGCATTAGCAAAGCTATGCCAGTGGTTTGGAATGGGGTGTTACAGCAAGTCACTAAAAATATCAAAAAGAAAAAAAATATAATTTTTTATTTAAAAAGACGAGTTTCGACAAGGAAATCATTACTTCTAACCTCTTTGCTTATAAACAAGCATCATTTTTGTCACTGGGTAACCTTGGTCTTGGCTGCCTCAGGACCCGGTGTCCATAGGAGTGTCACATTCTTAGTCTCTTCGGAACATTATCTTTAAGTCCTTTTTCCAAGGCATTCTCAATCCCTTCGGAGTAGTATCGTTAAGTCCTTTTTCTAAGGCATTCTCAGTCCCTTCGGAGCATTATCTTTAAGTCCTTTTTCCAACACATTATTATATTTAAGTCCTTGTTCCAAGTAATTATTAGTCTCCTTGAAGCATTAAACAAAATCTTTTTTAAGGTATTTCAAGTCTTTTCGAAGGATAAAACCTTTTTTAAGGTATTTCAAGTATTTTTAAAGCACAAAACTTTTTTTAAAGCATTTCAAGTCTTTTTGAAGCACAAAACTTATTTTTAAAGATATTTCAAATCCTTCCGAAGCGTTAAACCTTTTTTTGAGGTATTTTGAACCTTTTCAAAACATTAAAATTATTTCAAGTCTCTTTGAAGCATTAATTTTTTTTCTAAAACATTTCAAATCTTGTCATCAATCCAAGAGGATGATAATCACTTTGTAGTCTAGACACTTACTCGGTGAGATCCAATGATGACCTCTCTTTTGAAAGGCTATTTAAAGAAAACGAAAATACAAGAGAATAATTAAGAAAAGAGAATTAATTTCTCCTTCTCAATGAATCTTTTAATTTTAGAAATAATAATTTTTTAAAAAAAAAAGATTTAAAAATAAATTTTCCTTTGAAATTTCTTCACCCGAAAGCTCCATATTTCTTTTTATTTTGTCCTTATTTTTTGATATTCAACTTCTCTATTTAGAGCCTCTAAAATCCTTGATTTTCTGGATTTAGATTGATTTTTTGGAATAAAATCAGATCTTCCCTTTTTAACCCTTGAAATCCACCCAGAAAATCAAGCTTTCGTTTAAGAAATATTTTACCAGATTTCCCGTAGGAAGAAATCTCAAAATTGGATCCAGATAATGACCTACGAGCATCCCTCACCAAAAATCCAACCACCCCACGAGTCCCATCTCAGTGAAGGATGGGTACACCTGGAGCTTAATCGACGGCCATCCCTCATGAGGGACGGGTCAGTCACTCAAAAATCACTTTTTTGCAATTAAAATTCGGTGATGACATAAAAGAGTTTTGATCATAAAGAAGTTCAAAATTTGTGAAATTTAAAGGCAACAACCAGCAATTTTAGCTCTCCACCTCTGAAATATGTATTAGTATCCTTATCGAGTAACTCTGATCTGGGCTGCCTCCAGACCTAGTGTCTGTAGTTGCCTGTTTATTTTAGGGAGGCTAGTGCACCAGTGTCTAAGTGAGATAAAATTTAGAGTGAATGAAAGAAGCACGTACTTGAGGCTACCGCCTTCCTGCTATGTTGATGGAGTTGTGATGGGTTTGATTAATGCCAGCTTATTGACATGTTAAGCCATGTTTTGGTGGTTGGTGGACGTCGGCTTGTTGGCATGTTAAATTCCAATTGGTTTGATGTCGGATGGCTGCCCTCAAAGGATGGTTGGTTGTTCCCTGGAGAACAATTGCTCCTTGAAGGACAATTGTTTGTTCCTTGAAGAACGGTTACCCCTTGAAGGATGGTTGGTTGTTCCCAGGAAAACGGTTGCCCCCTGAAGGACAGTTGTTTCCTAAAGGACCCTGGATTGATGATTTATGCCAGCTATTAGCATCTCTCGTTGAGGTTGATGGTGTGATCACCACCCTTGAGTCATTATGCAGACTATGGATTATTATCACCTTTGAGTCGTTATGTAGATTATAAATTGTGATTATCACCCTTGAGTCGTTATGCAGACTATGAATTATGATTATCACCCTTGAGTCATTATGCAGACTATGGATGATTAGTATTGCAAATTGTGATTATCACCCTTGCGTCGTTATGCAGACTATAATTATGATTATCACCCTTGAGTTGTTATAAAGATTATGAATTGTGATTCTCACCTTAAAGTCATATGCAGACTATGAATTGTGATTCTCACCCTTAAGTCGTTCTGCGGACTATGAATGGTGATTCTCACCCTTAAGTCGTTATGCGGACCGTTGAATAGTGATTATCATCATTGAGTCATTATGCAGACTATGAATTGTTATTCTCACCCTTAAGCCATTATGCAGACTATGAATTGTGATTCTCACCCTTGAGTCGTTATGCAGACTATGAATTGTGATTCTCACCTTTAAGTTATTATGCAAACTGTTGGAGTGTAAATCCTGTGAGTTCAAAGAACTTTTTTAATTCATTGCATCAGCTAGATTTTGTTAAAGCACAAATTTACTGTCTTGTTATTATTTTTTTAATTTCCATGTACTTTTTTTCTCTTTTTTCTTTTTTTTTTTCATTTTCTTGCTTTTTATGTTTTAAAAGCAAAATAAAATTTGAATAAGAAATATAGTAAGCATAAAAAATGTGATTAAATGTGCAAAGTTTGTACGTAAAAAATGTATATATATACAAATCTCCCTAAAATATGAACTGTAGAGGGGAATAGTCTAAGGGCTTCTCAGGATTACTATCTGATAAATGGATCGACTGGGCACTGGAAGCAAACGGCTGATCTCTAGAGGTCGATGGTCGATGAGTGATGTCCTTTAGCGGGAATCAGCGAGCTGCTGGATGCTTTGACTGTAGGGGTTGCTGGAACTGGACCTGGGCCTGCCTCTCCAAGATTGGGCACGTACAAGTCTCTAAAAACTCCTTAAGCTCTCCTTCAGATCTGTGATGGATCGGGCCTGCTGTCTAGAGTTATCCCGAGCATGTGTGAACTGAGTCTTTACCTCCTTGCACAGGTCCCTCACTGTGTAACAACACGACTTGGGCCCTAGAAGTTATGGCTTTGTTTTTTCAGATTTTGATAAGTTTAAGAGCGAATCTAGATGTAAATATGTGAGTTTTCAAGTTGTTAGAATTATAAAGTTTTGATTATACTAGTGTGGTTTTAAAAAAAAAAAGAAGAGTGTGTGGCTTGAGTGCGGGTCCTATCGCGAGTGCGATAAGTGTCACGGGAGCGACAGAACACTCCAGCGGGAATTCTTTTTGGTAGCTAAATATCTTGAATTTGGTTATGTGATGGACACGTGGCAGCTTGGGAGACTGACATGTGGACTAGTGCATGATTTTATTAGAGAATTAAATGAAGTATTGGCATTAATTGAAGTGGTTGGCATTAATTGGGTTTAGGTGGCATTTATGTGAGTTATTGGCTTTAGATTTGGGTTGATCGGCCACTCTTTTTGCCTTTCTCTTCATTTTCTTCTTTTGCACTTCTTTTGTTCATTTCTCTTCCCTTGTCCTTTTGTTTCTGCCGTGCTCCTTTCTTTTCTTTTTCCTTTCTTCTTCTTTTGGTTGCTCCTTAAGAGAGTCACTTGGATTGGTTTGAAGAGAGTATTGTGAGGGTTGAGTTGGTTCTTGTGAAGAGGTAAGTAGTAGATTTCCATGTATTTGTCTTCTTCTTCTACTTGGTTTTGTGTATTTGATTTAAAGTATGAGAGGATTGATTTAAGTGTTATTTGTATGATTTTGTTGAAGCTGTGAACAAGAAATTGGATAAAGGAAAGGAGAAGATCGGAACTGAGTAGAAAGCAGTGATTGAGCTACCTAGAGGTAGGGATCATGTGTGATTTCTGTTATTTCTGCATGTGTTTGAGCATTTTATGCTTAATTAGAGAGATGTATAAGTAGTGATGCATGATGAGCTTTAATTAGTTCATTAATTTTGTTTTAGTTGTATGATTATTATGTATTCATTTTGATTGCTTGCAGTGTTTAAATGAGTTAGCATGTTAAGATTATAGTCAAATAGTAAAAATTGAGTGTTTATTGATGATTGACGTTTTGAGTGCATTGGAGGTATGGTTTTACATGTTTTTGCATGCTTGAGTGGTTTTGGGTATGCATGGTTTTGTAAAAGTAGGGCATAAAGTGCATTTGAGGGGAAATTTCTCGCCTTTGTCGCGAGCGTGACAGAGACGGGTAATTCTCGCGCCAAGATTTCTAGTGCAGGAGTGCCGTGATCCAAGTCGTGAAAGCCAGCACGACTCGGCGAGGCGTCTGGCACTTTCGCGAGTCGTGAAGTTCTTAACGAGTCATGAAAGTAGTCAAGTGCACAACGACATGACTCAGGAAGGGCCCCCAACCCAGCACGACTCGGCAGCTTGCTTTGTCACGAGTCGTGCACATGAGCTCGAGTTGTGCACATGTGCACGAGTCACGCACAGCCTCCCCTCCTAGCGTGTTTCTGGCTTCTGTCGCGAGCGTGATCACGACATAGACTCTTCCTGCCTGTCTTATTTTCTGAAAAGATTTTTCTCTCTTGTTTCACTCTGCATGGTTTCTCAATATTGCATGGCTCATGTTTTGCTATTGCCTTCTTAATGATAGTGCTTTTATTAGTGATTTTGGATAATGAATGTATTGTAATTTTGAGTGAGTTAGTCGAGCCTGAAGTGTTATAGTAGTGGATAGATAAGCATACTTATAAAGGGTTAACGTGCGGCTGCTATTGTGACCTTAATGTATTTAACGACAAATACCTAGAGTATTCAATTTTGATTTAGGTCTCTACAGTTTGATGTTTATCAGTATTTAAAGTAAAGTACCCTGTATCCACCATTGTTGAGAATTCAGGCTACTGTATGGTTTGTAGTGTAGAAGAGGTGTAGTAGAGACTTGCATATATATATGAACAAAGTATGACATGATATCGATATTGTTTGCCTTATTTGGATTTTTGCACAGGGAATAGGTTAGAGTGTGATGTTATTTGTTACAAGGCTTTATGTCTATGGGTATTTGTAAATGACATATCTATTGATATGCATTTGATATATTTGTGACTTCGTTTGAAGTCTATTGCTTCTGTTTATCCCCATTAAGCGTTATCGCTAACCATGGGTGTTTTTCCCGTGTAGGTTTATAGGATGGGATTAGAGGGTTTGCATCTGCAGGTCATGGCCACTAGGAGCTTGAATGAAGATCTTTTTGTATAAGATAGAGTTTCTTATATTTTGAGTAACATCATTATGTATATAGAAAAGTATAGTAATGGAGTGTAAATGTTAACTGTATTATATATGTACAGAAGATGAATATGTTTTAACTATGAGAATATTTTTGTAATTTGTTCAGCTTATATATTTATAAGAGCAGTCTGTTTGGCCCAAGATATTCTAATTATTTTATTATTATTGCTTTCGCTTTTGAGTAGGAATGATTATGTGTTTATGTTTGTTGCATGGCGCCCCGATATTCCTTCCCAGGGGTATTGGGGGTGTCACATTTAGTGGTATCAGAGCCTAGGTTGATGGTTCAGGACTATAAGATGTAGAGTATAGATTAAATGTCCGAGTTTGTCTAGAGTTGTGGCCTAATATAGATGTTGTTTTTGTAAGGTATAGATGGAATCTGATCCAAGCGAGAATGTAGGAGAGACGACAGGTAGTGTGAATCCGGTTGATGTGCATCCGGTTCGTGTGAATCTGCATGTGCATGAGCAAGCTAGAGAGGAAAGAGTTGGTCCGGTTCAGAACAACCCGATTTTAATGCAAGGGCTAGTGCAGATTTTGGATAGACTAACGACTCCTAAGGCTCCAATAGATTTGATTAGAAAGAGAGGAGCCGAGGAATTTAGTGGAACCTCCAAGGATCAGTCTGACATTGCAGAGTTTTGGCTTGAAAGTACTGGAAGAATTTTGCAAGAAATTAATTGCCCACAGAATCAGAGAGTAGCTTTTGCTGCGTCATTGTTGCAGGGTGCAGCATATGATTGGTAGAAGTTAGTATTGAGAAACCCTCAGCGGCTAGTAGAGTTGTCATGGGATTTCTTTGTCCATGAGTTTAAGAAGAAGTGTATGACTAAAGCGTATAGAGAGGCTAAGTGGAAAGAGTTTGTGAGCCTTAAGCAACAGAATATGACAATAGGGAATATGAGAAAGAGTTTAGCCGGTTGAGTAAATATGTGCCTGATATTCTGTTAACAAAGGATTTTAAGTGCCAACAATTTGAAGATGGAATAAGAGGAAGCATTAGAGGACCTCTATCTGCTATGGTTGCTTTGCAATCGGTGAGCTATTATAGATTGGTATTGGCAGCCATGAAATTAGAAGATTCAGAGTTATTGAGACAGAAGAGAGAGCAAAAGAGAAGGTTTTCGAGAGGAGACAAGGGTACTGATAGAAGAGTTATAGAAGTAAAAAGAGGAAGAGAAGATCAAGAATTAGTGCAAGTGCCAACATCAGTTGGGAGTGTAGTGCCACCTGCCAGTAGAGGAAGTGCAGCACCAAAGTGTAATCATTATGAGAGGCATCATTGGGGTGAATATAGGAAACTCACCGGAGCTTGTTTTAAGTGCGGCAGTATGGAACACATGCTTGCCAAGTGTCCTAAGTCAAGAGAAAATATGCCCTCTCAAGCGAGTAAAGATAAAGTGAATGTGTCGGGAACTATTAGAAGCAGAAGAGGAAGAAGTGGAGCTAACTGAGTGCCATCTGAGATGGTTAAGAAGCCTACTCCTGTTGGTGTTTTGCCTAGAGTTTATGCTATGATTGGAGAAGA
The DNA here is from genome assembly GCA_947683425.1 of Excoecaria cochinchinensis. Lineage (NCBI taxonomy): Eukaryota > Viridiplantae > Streptophyta > Magnoliopsida > Malpighiales > Euphorbiaceae > Excoecaria > Excoecaria cochinchinensis. The sequence continues at coordinate 5,697,694 of CANTUQ010000002.1, read as the reverse complement.
GGTAGATGCACCTGCTAGTTCCTCTGGTAAGCTCTCTCAGTGTTCTAGTTATTTTGTATAGTTATAGTCAGAATTCAGTCAGTCGTTATGTTTGGTATCGGGGAAATTTCGAGGATGAAATATCTTAAGGGGGAGAGATTTGTAACAACCTGACTTGGGCCCTAGAAGTTTTGGCTTTGTTTTGTCAAATTTTAATAAGTTTAAGAGCGAATCTAGATGTAAATATGTGAGTTTTCAAGTTATTAGAATTATAAAGTTTTAATTATACTAGTGTGGTTTTTTAAAAAAAAAAGAAGAGTGTGTGGCTTTAGTGAGGGTCCTGTCACGGGCGTGACAGAACACTCCAGCAGGAATTCTTTTTGGCAGCTGAATGTTGTGAATTTGGTTATGTGATGGACACATGGCAGCTTAGGAGAGTGACATGTGGACTAGTGCATGATTTTATTAGAGAATTAAATGAAGTATTGGCATTAATTGAAGTGGTTGGCATTAATTGGGTTTAGGTGGCATTTATGTGAGTTGTTGGCTTTGGATTTGGGTTGACCGGCCACTCTTCTTGCCTTTCTCTTCATTTTTTGCTTTTGGACTTCTTTTGTTCATTTCTCTTCCCTTGTCCGAGATTTCCAGCGCACGAGTGTCGTGATCGGAGTCGTGAAAGCCAGCACGACTCGGCTAGGCGCATGGCACTTTCGCGAGTCGTGAAGTTCTTCACGAGTCGTGAAAGTAGTCAGCACGACTCGTGTGGCAGGGTATAGTGATTCGTCACAACTCGTGCACAAGGACACGACTCGTGAAGGGCCCCTAAGCCAGCACGATTCGACAACTTGCTTTGTCACGAGTCGTGCACATGAGCACGAGTCGTGCAAAGCCTCCCCTCCTAACGTGTTTTTGGCTTCTGTCGGGAGCGCGACCCCTTGTCTCGATCGCGACAGAGACTCTTCCTGCCTACCTTATTTTCTGAAAAGATTTTCTCTATTGTTTCACTCTGCATGTTTTCTCAATATTGTATGGCTCATATTTTGCTATTGTCTTGTTAATGATAGTGCTTTGATTAGTGATTTTGGATAATAAATGTATTGTAATTTTGAGGGAGTGAGTCGAGCCTGAAGTGTCATAGTAGTGGATAGATAAGCATGCTTATAAAGGGTTAACGTGTGGCTCCTATCGTGACCTTAATTTGTTTAACGACGAATACTTAGAGTATTTAATTTTGAGTTAGGTCTCTAGAGTTTGATATTGTTTATCAGTATTTAAAGTAAAGTACCTGTATCCACCATTGTTGAGAATTCAGGCTACTGTATGGTTCGTAGTGTATAAGTGGTGTAGTAGAGACTTGTATATGTATATGAACAAAGTATGACATGATATCGATATTGTTTACCTTATTTGGATTTTTACACAGGGAACAGGTTAGAGTGTGATGTTATTTGTTACAAGGTTGTATGTATATGATTATTTGTAAATGATATGTCTATTGATATGTATTTGATATATTTGTCACTTCGTTCGAAGTCTATTGCTTCTGTTTATCCCCACTAAGCGTTACCGCTTAGCACGGGTGTTTTTCCCGAGTAGGTTTACAGGATGGGATTAGAGGGTTTGCATCTGTAGGTCATGGCCACTAGGAGCTTGAATGAAGATCTTCTTGTATAAGATAGAGTTTCTTATGTTTTGAGTAACATCATTATGTATATAGAAAAGTATAGTAATGGAGTGTAAATGTTAACTGTATTATATATGTACAGAAGATGAATATGTATTAACTATGAGAACATTTTTGTACTTTGTTCAGCTTATATATTATAAGAGTAGTATGTTTGGCCCAAGATATTCTAATTATTTTATTGTAATTGCTTCCGCTTTTGAGTAGGAATGATTATGTGTTTATGTTTGTTGCGTGGCACCCCAATATTCCTTCCCAGGGGTATCGAGGGTGTTAAACACTGCCTCTGATATTTCAGGTATTGTGCCTTCTAACATCTCAACCTGCAGCCTCAAAGCAGTGGTAGACTCATCCACCAACTGAAAGGCATTGTCTATCCTTTGTGTTGTTGCTGTAACACCCCCTTCCCATACGTAGGCGATCCCATCCGATAAGGAGTGAGATGCCGTATGAGTCAAGGTGCCACCAAACAGATACAAAGCAAATCATACATTCATTCATAACATACATGCCGAAATACGGGATAAATAAAAACTTTAAGGGAAAAGAAAGCAATAGCTAATCATGCATTAATATAACAAAACCATTACAATAATGTTCTGATCAACTAGCTGAAACAAAAGATATTACATAACCAAAGTATAAGTACATAAGCGGAAGCTATAACAAAACTGATACAAGAGAGTTATATACAAAAAGAATCATCAATGATTACAAAAGCTAAGCCCTACACTAAAACCTTCTGTGTTGGCTTGACGGCGGCGACTCTCTCAAAGCAAAACTCCTTCTGCACCTGCACGGGTAAAAACACCATGCTAAGCGATAAACGCTTAGTGGGGAAACACACATAAAATATGGACGGCCATTCACAATAGTCGTCAAGGCATAACACATACACAATGGCAAAAGTAATAGTTTATAACGTAATCCATAAGCATACTCACAATATAAAGCCTTACATTCCACATTTTGAATTCATGTCCATTCCGAAATAATCAAACATGCATCTCATCATTATACTCATTCAGATATCACATTTATATTGTCAAATCAGAGCAGAACAAACCAATCGAACACCTGCTGACTCGAGGTAGTGGATAACGAGTGAACTGAGGGTACCTTACGGGTACGAATCGATTACTGAGGGTACCTCACAGGTACAAATCAAAAATCATTTTATTTTTATCAGAAACACAATATTTTTCTGAGGGGATCTTAAACAAGATCCAAATACTGAGGGGTTCGCGAGGAACCAAACGGGGGACCTGATCGGGGTCCAAACTGAACTGAGAGCTGCAGCTAAAAGACTCTATTAGGCATGCCTAACTATCCACTTACTTGACTCAGCAGGTTATGCGTCATTCAATTCATGTTTCAATGTACAACATACAATTCATCTGAAGAATCATGGTATTACTCATATAAAAGCATATAAAAGCATAACATGAATCATACAGTAGTAATCCATTCACAAGAAATACGAAATTCATTTTTGTGTTAAAACCGGGAAATTTCAGAAAATAGGCTGAACGGGGTGACCAACAAGGTTGGCTGGTCACGAGTCGTGATTGGCCTCTCCTCTCTTGGCTGGTCACGAGTCGTGACTGGCAGTCACTACTCGTGACTGGCAGTCACTACTCGTGACTGGCCCCTCTTCTCTTGGCTGGTCACGAGTCGTGACTGGCAGTCACTACTCGTGACTGGCCTCCTCTCTTACTGGTCACGAGTTGTGACTGGCAGTCACCACTCGTGACTGGCCTCTCTGGCTGGTCACGAGTCGTGACTGGCAGTCACTACTCGTGACTGGCCTCTCTGGCTGGTCACGACACACACGCACCTACTGGAAACGAAAAACTCAACAGGATTGCGATTTTCCATTCCCAGAATTCCCAGAACTCAAAAATCAAATCCAAATTGAATCAAAACCATACAAATCTCATCTTACCTTCCAGAAGACATCCCATACAATATAAACAACATAAATACAACTTAATTCCGAAATCAAAACAACCAAAATCAAGCATAAACACATTCAAGTTTCTCAAGAGCATAAACCCTAACAATTACAGTAACTTAAATTCTCAAACAAAATTTCTAAAACAAGTCCCAAACCTGAAATCCTTAGCTTCAAATCACTTAGCTCCACTACTCCAAGCAATCTCCTTGCCCTTGGGATCGCGTGGAGCCTCAGCTAAGCACAACACATCAAAGAACACCCGAAAATGCAAACCCTCAGTTAAATCTAAACCCAAAGAAGAAGAAGATGAAAACAAAATGAAAAGAATACATTTACTTACCAAAAAGGATGCAAAGAGATGATTAATTCCACCAATAAAGACTTGAAGGCACACTAGAGTTCTTAGAGTGAAGAAAATGAAGAAGAAGAAGAAGATGAAGATGAGGGGAAGAAGGAAACGTAAATCTGCCCTTCCCCTTCTTTCTTTCCTTTTTATTTTTCTTTTCTTTGCCCTAAACATATGTCAATTTCCTATTGGTGAAACTAACCATTCACACCCAACAAGCATGCACTACACACACCCAATGCACTCCCAACTAATGCACACCCTACAATGGTATGAACACACACACTATGCACTCCCAACTTAAAACACCCTAATATGATATACTCAAATGCACACAATCATTTCCCAATTAATTAACACACTAATGCCACACATATTACCATATGCTAATAAACCCCAAAAACATGCATTTTTACCAAAATACCCTTATAATATGCCGAACACATGCAAATGCATGCTCACACAGACAAGCTCATTCTACTAGGGGGCAAACGGGGTGTGACAACTCTCCCCTACTAACAAGAATTTCGTCCTCGAAATTCTCAGCTGAACTGAACAACTGCGAATTCTGAGCTCTCATTGACTTTTCCGGTTCCCAAGTCGCTTCCTCGACTCCGTGATGGTTCCATAACACTTTTACCAATGGGATCTGCTTACTTCTCAACTGCCTAACCTCTCGAGCTAGAATGGCTCTCGGTTCCTCATCATAGGAAAAATCTGGCTGAACCTGCACATCCTAAACTGAAAGAACATGCAAAGGATCTGATCTGTACCGACGAAGCATTGAAACATGGAACACATCGTGCAACTTTGCTAACTCCATCAGTAACGCCAATCTATAGGCTACCGGTCCAACCTTAGCCAAAATCTCATAAGGACCAATGAAGTGAGGACTAAGTTTACCTTTCTTTCCAAACCGAAGCACTTTCCTCCAAGGCGAAACTTTCAGGAAAACCTTGTCCCCGATCTCAAATTGCACGTCTTTCCTCTTCAAGTTGGCATAAGACTTTTGTCGATCCTTGGCCGCCTTCAAATTCTGCTGCACCACTCTAATCTTTTCTTCGGTATCTCTAACCAACTCTAGCCCAATCACTGATCTCTCAGATAGCTCGGTCCAACAAACCGGAGTTCTACACTGCCGACCATACAAAGCCTCATATGGTGCCATACCGATGCTCGACTGAAAGCTATTGTTGTAGGCAAACTCCATAAGCGACACATATCTGTCCCAACTACCCGGAAAATCCAAAGCACGAGCCCTCATCATATCCTCTAGAATCTGAATGACCCGCTCTGACTGACCATCGGTCTGAGGATGAAACGTTGTACTGAAGTTCAACTTAGTTCCCAAAGCTCTCTGCAACTCTTTCCAAAACTTGGAAGTAAACCTCGGATCCCGATCTGAAACTATGGATAATGGCACACCATGCAACCGAACTATCTCATCCACATAGATACTGGCCAATCTATCCATCGAGTAGTCCACTCTAACTGGCAGAAAGTGAGATGACTTCGTAAGTCGATCCACTATTACCCAAACTGAGTCATGCTTCTTCTGAGTCAAAGGCAAACCAGATACAAAGTCCATGGCTATATCATCCCACTTCCACTCAGGAACGGATAAAGGAGTAAGCAATCCCGAAGGAACTTGATGCTCGGCCTTTACCTGCTGACATGTCAAGCACTTAGATACAAAATCCACGATGTCTCTCTTCACACCGGACCACCAATAAAACTGTTTCATGTCTCGATACATCTTCTCACTGCCAGGATGTATAGTAAAAACTGTACTATGCGCCTCACTCATAAGCTGTCTCCTCAAATCTTCAGACTCTGGCACACACAAGCAATTTCTGAATATAAGCACCTCATCCTGAACTGAGAACTCAGATTGCTTACCCGATCTGACCTCTTGCACAAACCGTTGTAGCCTCTCATCATCCTTCTGAGCATCCACAATCCTCTGTCTCAAGGTAGGCTTCACACGCAACTGAGCAATCAAAGCCCCATCTGAACCAAACCTCCATCTAAACCATCTCAGAAATAAGGCAAAAACTGACTTCCGACTCAAAGCATTAGCGACTACATTGGCCTTACCAGGATGGTAATCCACAATGTAGTCGTAGTCCTTAAACAACTCAAGCCCACGGCGCTGTCTCATGTTCAACTCTTTCTGTGTGAGGAAGTACTTCAAGCTCTTATGGTCCGAAAAGATCCTACACTTTTCCCCATACAGATAATGATAACAAATCTTCAAAGCAAAGATCACAGCCACCAACTTTAGGTCATGCGTCAGATAGTTCCTCTCATGTGGCTTTAACTGTCGAGAAGCATAAGCCACGACCTTACCTTCTTGCATCAAAACACATCCAAGACCAACACCGGAAGCATCACTATAAATGACAAACTCTTTACCCGAGATGGGTTGAGTAAGTATAGGAGCCTCAACTAGCAACTGCTTTAACTGATCAAAACAAGCCTGGCATCTATCTGACCACTCAAATCTGACTCCTTTTCACAACAATCTAGTCATCGGAGCGGCAATCACAGAAAAACCCTTAACAAACTGACGGTAATACCTTCTAAACCAAGGAAACTCCCCACTTCCTGAATATTTCTAGGCACTTTCCAATCAACTATTGCCTCAACCTTGGCCGGATCAACCTGAATACCTCTAGCTGAAACAATGTGGCCCAAAAATGACACTTCCCGAAGCCAAAAATCACACTTGCTAAGCTTGGCAAACAATCGATGCTCTCTCAACATCTGCAAAACCAATCGAAGATGCTCCTCATGCTCACTCTCATCCTTGGAATACACCAAGATGTCATCAATGAACACTACTACAAATCGATCTAGATATGGCCTAAACACACGGTTCATCAAATCCATAAAAGCCACTGGGGCATTGGTCAAACCAAACGGCATCACAAGAAACTCATAGTGACCATACCTAGTCCGAAATGCAGTCTTAACCACATCCGCATCCTGAACTCGAAGCTGATAATACCTTGATCGAAAATCTATCTTGGAGAAAACACCTGCACCTCGAATCTGATAAAACAAATCCTCAATCCTAGGCAACGGATACTTATTCTTCACTGTGACCTTATTAATCTGCCTGTAGTCGATACACATCCGCAAAGATCCATCTTTCTTCTTGACAAACAGAACTGGAGTTCCCCAAGGAGATATGCTAGGTCGAATAAACCCCTTATCCAATAGCTCTTGTAGTTGAGTCTTAAGTTCCCTCAACTCTACAGGAGCCATCCGATAAGCTGCTTTCGATATAGGTGTGGTACCCGGCATAATCTCAATGGACAACTCGACCTCTCTCTCAGGAGGCAAACCAGGCAACTCGCTCGGGAACACATCACTAAACTCCCGCACTACAGGAATATCCTCAATCTGAACTTAATCTCTCTTGGAATCCAACACGACCGCTAGGAAAGCCTCACAACCTTTCCTGGTAAACCTCTTGGCTTGCATCGCAGAAATCACATTATTCAAAGAACTAGCACCCAAACCTTTCATAAACACAGAAGACTGACCTCTATCCCGAAGCACAACTGTCTTCCTATGGCAATCAACTACAGCTCGATGCTTACCCAACCGGTCCATACCCAGAATCAGATCAAACTCTCTGAAAGGCAACTCAATCAAATCCACTGGAAGCACAACTCCCTCAACCATCAGAGGACAACTCCTAAAGACTCTACTCACACTGACACTATGCCCTAATGGACTGGTCACACATATCTCATAATCTAACTGATCAACCACATGCAACTTATCAATAATTTTATCTGTGCACAAGTATGAGTGTGTGGAACCAGGGTCAATTAGAGCATACAATTCAGTGTCATGGAGTAGGAACTTACCGGCAATAACATCAGGCGCATCCTGCTCCTCTCTGGCTCTCACAGCATATGCTCTAGCTGCGACTGGCAACTGACGCTCCACTGTCTCCGATGCAGCACTCTCCCTAGGTCGACCACCTCGACCTCTACCACGGCCTCTACCACGGGTAGCCTATGTAGCATTCGAACCAACCCTACTAGCCTCTCTCTGAGAACCTTAATCCTCATACAATCTCGAACAACTAGCCAAAAGATGCTCAGTGCTCCCACACTTGAAGCACGCACCAGAGAGCCACCTGCACTCACCCCGATGAGTCTTACTGCAATGAGGACATACCGATGTAGTCTCAGGTCTACCACCTCTACCAGAACCTGACACAGCTACAGAACCCTGTCTTCTACCTCTAGAAGCCGGGCCAGATGATGACTCATCCTGCGGGGTCCTCGATCTCTTACCCAAGGATGAAGAAGATCCTCCATGAGAAGAATTCCTTCTCTGAGCCCTCTCTCTCAGCACAGACTCTGATCTCTCAGCCCTCATAGCAGCTTCCACAATCTGATAATAACTTACCCCAGGCATACACATCAAAGAAATCAAAGCAATCTTCAAAGACTCGTTCAACCCCGCTTCAAAATGCTTGCATCTGAAATCATCTGTCATAACCCCACGCGAAACATAGCGAGACAACCGATTAAACTCTTTCTCATAGTCTGAAACTGACATAGCCCTCTGCCTCAAACTCAAAAACTGTGCCCATCTAACATCCCTATAAGTCTGAGTAACATACTTCTTCGTGAACTCTCCCTCAAAGAAATCCCAAGTAATCGGATCAGGTAGCTGAGGATGCCTACAAACTAATTCCCACCATTCAAAAGCGGACCCTTGCAGTAAAGCTAGTGCACACTCTGCCTGCTGGTCGGGAGGACACCGAATTTCTCTCAAAGCACGCTTCACTTTGTGTAACCATCTCTCAACCAACTCTGACTCATCCAAACCTGTGCCATAGAAGTCTTCAACACCTGCCCTTCTCAAGTTCTCCATAGGGGCTCTAGGAGCAGTCACTCTCTCCAAGACCCTAGCCATGTCCTGATGCAATCTGAACACAGCCTCAAAAGGCATGGCTGCGGCCTCAGGCTGGACCCTAGCATGTTGAGCCGACACAGAAATTGATGGATCTACAGCTTGAGGGTTCACACTCTCGGCGGACTCCTCAAGTGATCCACGAGCAGAATTAGAAGCCATCTAAACAAATAAGAAACAACCGCATCAGCCAACACAGATCTAGACACATACACATCTAAACAACTCAACACAACAACAACAACACCCAGAAACACCTAAACCGGAGCTCTGATACCAAAAACTGTAACACCCCCTTCCCAAACGTAAGCGATCCCATCCAATAAGGAGTGAGATGCCGTATGAGTCAAGGTGCCACCAAACAGATACAAAGCAAATCATACATTCATTCATAACATACATGCCGAAATACGGGATAAATAAAAACTTTAAGGGAAAAGAAAGCAATAGCTGATCATGCATTAATCTAACAAAACCATTACAATAATGTTCTGATCAACTAGCTGAAACAATAGATATTACATAACCAAAGTATAAGTACATAAGCGGAAGCTATAACAAAACCGATACAAGAGAGTTCTATACAAAAATAATCATCAATGATTACAAAAGCTAAGCCCTATACTAAAACCTTCTGTGTTGGCTTGACGGCGGTGACTCTTTCAAAGCAAAACTCCTTCTGCACCTGCACGGGTAAAAACACCGTGCTAAGCGATAAACGCTTAGTGGGGAAACACACATAAAATATGGACGGCCATTCACAATGGTCGTCAAGGCATAACACATACACAATGGCAAAAGCAATAGTTTATAACGTAATCCATAAGCATACTCACAATATAAAGCCTTACATTCAACATTTCGAATTCATGTCCATTCCGAAATACTCAAACATGCATCTCATCATTATACTCATTCAGATATCACATTTATATTGTCAAATTAGAGTAGAACAAACCAATCGAACACTTGCTGACTCGAGGTAGTGGACAACGAGTGAACTGAGGGTACTTTACGGGTACGAATCGATTACTGAGGGTACCTCACAGGTACAAATCAAAAATCATTTTATTTTTATCAGAAACACAATATTTTTACTGAGGGGATCTTAAACAAGATCCAAATACTGAGGGGTTCACGAGGAACCAAAAGGGGGACCTGATCGGGGTCCGAACTGAACTGAGGGCTGCAGCTAAAAGACTCTATTAGGCATGCCTAACTATCCACTTACTTGACTCTAGCAGGTTATGCGTCATTCAATTCATGTTTTAATGTACAACATATAATTCATCTGAAGAATCATGGTATTACTCATATAAAAGCATATAAAAGCATAACATGAATCATATAGTAGTAAAGTCCATTCACAAGAAATACGAAATTCATTTTTGTGTTAAAACCGGGAAATTTCAGAAAATAGGCTGAACGGGGTGACCAACAAGGTTGGCGGGTCACGAGTCATGACTGGCAGTCACAACTCATGACTGGCCTCTCCTCTCTTGGCTGGTCATGAGTCGTGACTGGCAGTCACTACTCTTGACTGGCCCCTCTTCTCTTGGCTGGTCACGAGTCGTGACTGGCAGTCACTACTCTTGACTGGCCTCCTCTCTTACTGGTCACGAGTTGTGACTGGCAGTCACCACTCGTGACTGGCCTCTCTGGCTGGTCACGAGTCGTGACAGGCAGTCACTACTCGTGACTGGCCTCTCTGGCTGGTCACGACACACACGGACCTACTGGAAATGGAAAACTCAACAGGATTGCGATTTTCCATTCCCAGAATTCCCAGAACTCAAAAATCAAATCCAAATTGAATCAAAACCATACAAATCTCATCTTACCTTCCAGAAGACATCCCATACAATATAAACAACATAAATACAACTTAATTCTGAAATCAAAACAACCAAAATCAAGCATAAACACATTCAAGTTTCTAAAGAACATAAACCCTAACAATTACAGTAACTTAAATTCTCAAACAAAATTTCTAAAACAAGTCCCAAACCTGAAATCCTTAGCTTCAAATCACTTAGCTCCACTACTCCCAGCAATCTCCTTGCCCTTGGGATCGCGTGGAGCCTCAGCTAAGCACAACACATCAAAGAACACCCAAAAATGCAAACCCTAAGTTAAATCTAAACCCAAAGAAGAAGAAGATGAAAACAAAATGAAAAGAATACATTTACTTACCAAAAAGGATGCAAAGAGATGATTAATTCCACCAATAAAGACTTGAAGGCACACTAGAGTTCTTAGAGTGAAGAAAATGAAGAAGAAGAAGAAGAAGATGAAGATGAGGGGAAGAAGGAAACGTAAATCTGCCCTTCCCCTTCTTTCTTTCCTTTTTCTTTTTCTTTTCTTTGCCCTAAACATATGTCAATTTCCTATTGGTGAAACTAACCATTCACACCCAACGAGCATGCACTACACACACCCAATGCACTCCCAACTAATGCACACCCTACAATGGTATGAACACACACACTATGCATTCCCAACTTAAAACACCCTAATATGATATACTCAAATGCACACAATCATTTCCCAATTAATTCACACACTAATGCCACACATATTACCATATGCTAATAAACCCCAAAAACATGCATTTTTACCAAAATACCCTTATGATATGCCGAACACATGCAAATGCATGCTCACACAGACAGGCTCATTCTACTAGGGGGCAAACGGGGTGTGACAGTCGCAGCCTGTGAAGTACTCAAGGTCTCCCTCAGGCTATTGATACTCTCCCTCTATCTATCCAGGCACTCTCCATGCCTGGCCACTGTCTCATCTAACACCCTGAACCTCTCATCCATACGCTGGTCTAGTGCGGTTGTGGCAACAGTCATGGCGGCTATAATCTCCTGGGTGGATGCCTGTGTGTCAGCCTACATAGGCTCTGCCTGGGGCATAGGTGGCAGTAGAACCATAGATTTGGATGACCCTAGGTGGCCTAGGCTACCATAAGGGTAGAATCTCCTCTTGGCTCAAGTCTTTGAGTGCTAACATCATGATGGTGGCGGTGTGCGGCTCTGCGCATTGGAATGGCCCTATTGTGATGCCGTGGTGTGAATCAGATTGTCCACATCAAAGTCTATGTCCTAGGGTACTTAAGGCCTCTCCTCCCCTAGCTGAGGCTGGTAAGGCTGCTCCTTCTCAGGCTGGGGCTCCTTTGGGACCTCTACTGGGAAAGGAGGCAAGTGATAGAACCGTCGGGTCTTTGCAATAATGAGCAACCTGTACTCTTCGAGGTGCTCGGGTACTTGTACGACCATCCTTATAGTCCGAGTTACGGTCATGTCGACATAGATATCCTCATCTAATTGCGGTCTAAAAGTAGCGATATTGACCCTCAAGTGAAGCAACAATCTCGTAATCACCCCACCTGCATATATATAAGTGGTGGAGCCTCGACCCATCTTGACCAGATTAGCCATGATCTTGTGACCAATGTTAAGGGACCTCTCTATCATCATAGCCCATATGTGACGCACGCCGAACCCGGTTATGGTTTCTCGGGAGGCCCGCTTATAGGGTTTGAGAAGTTTGCATCTAGATCTTGGGAAACATGAGATATTAGGGAATCCTTACTCAATAGAACATTAGGGAAGTTCATCTAATCCCATGAAGCATTTCGGCACCTTCGAGATATTTTGGAATCGCCACCCAATTTACAAGAAATTGGAAAAGTTCGTCTAATCTCGGGGGTCTAAACCAGAGAGTAGTTCGGAACTTCACTTTTATTAATGTTTTGGTTAATTATAAATGAGTTTTTGATATTAAATTTCCAACTCTCTCTCACACGATTATGCATTAAAATTTAAAGCGCACGTTAAATATTGTAGGAAAGTGGTAAATAAAACCGATAAATAAAATAAAGAAAATATAAAATAAATTACAAAATGAAATTGGGATAAAAAATACAATCCCCAAAAATATAAAATGAAAATAAATAAATAAATAAATAACATACATAAAATGGGGTATTTATTTGGAATAGAAACATTGGTTACTTTATGTTAACTTAAAAAATTGAAGAGTTATTTTTGGGTAAATATTGAGAAAACCGGGATGAGTGATCTCATTTTGATAAAATTAACTCTTCCTTTTAAAATGAGATTTTTATTAGTTAAAATTAGGACATTGGTCCTATTTTATTAGAAAAACTCAATTTATTAATAAAAATGATTTTTGTAATTTTCTTTTTAACGTACATAAAATAAATAATTTTATTACAAATTAAATGAAAAAAAAATAAAAAGCAAAATAACTAAAAATAATAAATCAAACCAAAAGAAGCCTCCTTGATCTCCCCATTTGCTCGTAAAAATGCTCAAACTAGGAAAAAATAAGGATTGTAGACAAAATAAAACAAATAAAATTAATGTTAGCAAATAAATCTAAAACTCAATTAAATCAAAGAAAATAACAAAAATAAATATTATCACATAAAATAATAAAAATAAATAAACATTAGAAAAATAATATTAAAATCCTACAAAAGAACGCACCATGCGAAAATGGATTGAAAACGGAACAAAACGGATCAAAAGGCACAAAAGGACAAAAAATTGGTTGAGGGGTGGCCACCACCTTTCGCCCCTCAAGGGCAGGAAGGAAACAAGAATTGATACACCATATTTTCTCTAAAATTTGATGTAAAACTTATAATTTTTTTTTTGCGATTTTACATGATTTCATGCCATATTGATACGAAAAAACACTTAAAACTACTTGAATCACGAGCAAAAAACAACAAATAAATAGATTGATCATATAAAACAATAAGTCAGAACATGTAATAATGGTGGAAGATGAATAAAACAAAGAATAGAAATAATGAAATAATGCAATTGAACCGAGAAATTTACCCTCAGAATGATTTATTATCAGAACGATGAATTGTGAATTTGTTTCCTTGTTAAAATTCAAAAAAATCAAATAGAAAAATATGAAAAGTTTGAGTCCTCTTTCTCTAGAAACTGAAGACAAACTTGTTAAAAAAAACCAAAAAGAATTCTCAGTCTCAAGAAAAGGGAATCAATTTCCTTGTCTCAAGCACGGTTTTTAGATCAAAATTTTGAACTCTGATCAAAAGTAGAGAAGAAAAATCGTTGAAACTTTTTAAAAAAATCCAGAAATTTAGAATGTTTTTTTTCCTCTCTCTCCAGAAAACTATTTATATTTCTTCCTCAAAAAATGTGATTTTAGGAAGATAATAAAGTCAATTAAATCCAAATTGTTTATTTTGAAACCGAAAAATCAAAATTAACTCTCAAAAATCTCGAAAATCAGTGTTGAAATTCAATTTAAAATTAAATTCCATGATTTTCGGGGAGCAAAAACACCAGAAGGGGATGATGACGATGAGGGGTGGCCTCGTTGTGAGGAGCAGCCTCTTCACATGGCCCTCCCCTCTCGAAGGGCGGCCTCGCACCGTGCCCGCCCGAGGGGCAACGTCGTGCTATGTGGGCACGAGAAGGGTGATCCCCTTGTGAGGGGCGCTCTTGCACAGCACGCGTGAGTGGCCATCCCTCGTGCGGCTCGCCCCTCATGCAAGCTAGAGGGGCAGCCTCGCATTTCGCGTGCGAGGGGAGAGCACATGGGGCGACACGCACAAGTCAACAATTTCTTTTTTCAATAGGAGCCTGATAAGGAAATATCACTTCGCACTTTCTTGCCTGTAATTAGTGTGTAATATCTTTTAATGTTTAATTATGTGATTAATTGACGAGTTAATTGAGTAATTAAGTTAAAGATAATAAATAAGAAATAATAGTAAATAAAAGTATAATTTTAATTATAAGGTAATTGAGGGTAAAAGTGAAATTAGTGGAATAGTAAATTTAATAAAAGGATTTAAATGTAATTAGTGGATAATGAGGTTTAATGGTTATTTATGTGGTTAATTTAGTGGATTAATTAATCAAATAATAATAATAATAATAATAATAATAATAATAATAATAATAATAATATAGTTAATAAAATAAAGTACTATAGTTAATTGAATAAGTAGTAGTAGTGGAAATTTATGGATTTGTAAGCACCACTAGGCATATTAATGCTCGCCGTTATACTGCCGAAATTTGACCAAATGAATAGTAACAATAGACAGTTATAGGTCAATCGGCAAGATGAGTTACTAAGATATAAAATGGCTAAATAAGTATAATGGTTAAGTGTGGAAAAAAAAATTTGCCCGAGTTTTGCTTTAAGATCTTAAGACTGTATTTTCAATCATGGAAATTGTGCAGCATAGTAGTGAGTGCATATATCATATAAGGGTGTTACATTTATTTTTGTATCAGAGCAAAGGTTTAGGCGATTCTAAGATCGGAGTGGGGTTTAAGATCTGCTTAAGTGTATATACATGCCAAGTGAAGTGTGAATAGTATATTATGATACTGATGTATGCTGCTCCTTTGTTCTGGTGAGTTATGGCGACCGATTAAAGTCATAGTATTAGTGATCTGTAAATGTGGTACATATGGAAAATTTCTAGGACGGGATTTTTATTAGTGGGGGAGAATTATACTGGTCCTAACATTGGCTTAGAAGTATTAGTAAATGTCTACAGTGTATTTAGAGTGATCACAATGTAAAGTAGTGTATTGAGTGATGTTAACAGTAGTGAAGTGAAGAGTTAAATGTGTTTGAATGTGAAGCGCGCCGAACCCCGGGGCGCCCCGAAGACCCGCTTTTGTAACGAATTACAAGTGCGTATATGTTGGGAAACAAGGAGGTTTCTTGGAGTCGCTACCCAATAGAATATTGGGACAGGTCATCTAGCCTCAATGAGCCTAAGACGGCGTATATATATCCATTTTGGGCAAGCCAAAGGGATCTTGGAGTCCTCATCCCAATAGAATATTGGAATGATCCTCTAACCCCGTGGAGCTTAGGATTATTCGAGTTGGGCCTTTTGGTAGGCCACAAGAGATATTTTTGAGGCCCCATCCCAATGAAACATTGAGATGGTCCTCTAACCTCGTTGAGCCTAAGACCAAAGTGGGTTCGGGACTTTCCATTTATTCATACCTTGGTTAAGTTTATAATTGAGCTTTGAATTTAGAGTTTCATCCCATTTCTCATCTATTTTAATGCAGTTAATTAAAGCGCATGTTGTCCACTCAAGGAAAAGCGATAAATAAAACATAATCAAAGTAAAGCACATGAAAGTAAATACAACAAAACTAGGGGCGTAATACAACCCCCTTTGTAAATAAAATACAAATCGTGCATAAATCAGGATATTCATTAATGATGAGGACATTGGTCCTCACATGCATTTTTATTATGAAATAATTTTGATGTGATGGTTTTGTTTTGGAGAAAATTGAGACATTAGTTCCATTTTTATTAAGAAAGATTCCAAGTTAATTAAAAAAAACGGTTTGGTGATTTTCTTTCTAGCGCCTAAAATAAACAATTTTATAGGAAAATTACATAGCAAAATAAATGGAAAAGCCAAATGAATAAAAGATTACAAATAAAGCAAATAAATATTTAACCCCAAACGAGCCTTTTGGATCTCCTCGCGTGCTCGCAAAAAATGCCCAAGAAGAAAAAAATATAATGTGAAATAAAAACACAACACAAATAAAATGATGTTAGTAATTGAATCAAAAATATAATAAATGATAAAATAAGGTAATATCAAAATGACAAATGAATTAACATGTTAACAATTTAAAATAAATGAGAAAAATGTGTTATGAATGACAAATGGATTAAAAGATGTAATTGGAATAAAATATAACATGTTAATGAATTAATATGTAAAAATATGAACATGATAATAATGAAAAATGAAAATGAATAAATAAATAGACAATAATAAATAAATAATAATAACTATGATAAAAGAATGATAAAAATGAATAAGAGAACGATGAAAATAATTAAATGAATGACATAATTAATTAAATATGTTCACAAATGATATAAACCATTTACATGGCAAAAAGATCAATCAAAATGAATTAATTTAATTACGTGTTAAAAATAATGATGAATTAAAGTGAAATAAATTAATTACATGTTAAAAATAATAAACAATCAATATTTAAATGAATAAAAATAAAATAATATGATAATATTAACAACAGTAATGAAAATAATAATGAAAGAGAATGATAATAAACTAATAATAGCAATAATATTATATAAACATAATAATATAAACATTAAATGGAATAAACCTACAAGACATAGAATAAATAAATAAATGAGAATAATAATAAAAATATACATGTTAATAAATTAAATATAAATAAAATAAATAAAAGAAAATAAAATAAATATCAAGTCCAGAATATTTACACTCAGAGTTTCGGATTCGATGAAAGTAAAAATGATATTGATTTTCTTGTTCGTGGTGTGCAAGATTAGAGTTAAATATGATAATGCTGGAATTTTATTCCGAAAAAGATGGAAAAATGATCAAAATTCTTTTAGAATAAAGAATTGATTTCTTTGCCTAAAGAAATAATATTGATCAAAAAAATGATTTTTATTGGTTAAAAAAATGAAAAGATTATCTTAAGAACAAACAATCATTTTGTTTGTCTCAAGGAAAAAAAATGATTAAAAGTCTTATTTTAGAAAATCAAATAAAAAAATTAGATTTTGATAACAAACAATTATTTTGTTTGTCTCAAAATTAATTTTTCATTAAAAAGAGATTCAAAACAAAATCAATGGAAAAAGTTTTATTGAACACAAATAAAAGGTCAAAAAAATAATTTTGAGAACAAATAATTGTTGTATTTGTCTAAAAAATTAAATCAACCAAAAAAAACTCCTTCTAAATATATGTTTAGAAGAAATTTTATTGAAAAAAAAATGAAAAAGATGAACTGAATTTTTGTTCTTTTTGGTGGGGAAAAAATCTGGAAATTTTTTGAGAGAGTTTGAAAGGAAGAAGAAGAGAAAAAGATGAAAAAGACCTAAGAAAAATATCCCCCCTTTTTATTTTTTATTTTATTCATTTTATATGAAGATAATATGGAAAATAAAGATAATTAAAGGGATAAAATTTAATTAAATCAGATATTAATAATTTTAAATTTTAAAAAGTGAAAAAAACCTGAAAATCCCTTAAAAAAGTGATAAAAATTGAATTTTGTGGAAAGAAATTGAAAAAATTGATTTTTGGGGCGAAATTGGCCATTTGCGGCGGAACAGGGTCGACCGACGCCTGTCGGCTCTCGTCCAGCGCGCTGCTCGCTCGTCGCGCACGTGAGCGACGTCGCGCGCGCAGCGCGATGGCGCTTCGGGCACCTGCGCGCTGCCGCAAGGTGTCGCCGCGCCCGACCCTCGGAAATTTTTGTTTTATTGTTATTATTAAAGATTAACTAAAATTGCTACAATTTCTAAACCCCATTTTTCAAATTTAATTTTCAAAATATTTTTTATTATTTTTTACTTTTTCACTCTAAAATGCAAATTTAAACAGGAAATCACCACTTTTAACCTTTTTGCCTGTGACAAGGCACTTATCATCATTGGATAACTCTGATCTGGGCTGCCTCAGGACCCGGTGTCTACAGTTGCCCCCAATTTTGGGGAAACAAGTGCACTAGTGCCTAGATGAGCAAAAATTCAGAGAACAAAGGAAAGAGATGCGTACCTGAGGCAGCGCTTACCTTTTGCTGCGTGGAATGTTGCAACTTGTTGCCGTTGAGCTGTAGTGCTATCCGACTATGGCTCGTTTGCAATCTTTTCTATCGCATTGTCCCCCTCGCCTCCGGTCGGCTTGCACGGCATCTGTGAGATGCGGTATTCTCTAACCCCCAATCCCGTTGCGATCTGTTTTATCGCGTGTGCCCCGTGTCCTCGTCCCAGCATGCACGGTGGCTGGTCTGTCCCGCTGGCCTTGTCTCAGCCTGCACGATGTGAGGCGTAGTGTCTCTAACTCCATCCTCTGTTGCAATTTGTTCTATTGCTGGTGCCCCGCTAACCTCGTCTCGATCTGCACGGTGGCTAGTCTTTCTCGCTGGCCTCGTCTCGGCTTGCGCGGTGTGAGGTGCAGTGTCTCTAACTCCATCCTCTGTGTGCAATCTGTTCTACCATTGGTGATCCGCTAGCCTCATCTTGGCCTGTACGGAGTCTGTGAGATGCAGTACTCTCTGACTGTAACCTCAGTTCGCGATCTGTTCTATCGCTGGTGCCCCGCTAACCTCGTCTCGGTCTGCACGGTGGCTAGTCTATCCCGCTGGCCTTGTCTCGGCCTGCACGGTGTGAGGTGCAGTGTTCTCTAACTCCAACATCTGTTGTGATCTGTTCTACAGCTGGTGCCCCGCTAACCTCGTCTCGATCTGCACGGTGGCTAGTCTGTCCCGCTGGCCTTGTCTCAACCTGCACGGTGTGAGGTGCAGTGTCTCTAACTCCAACCTCTGTTGCGATCTGTTCTACCGCTGGTGCCCCGCTAACCTCGTGTCGGTCTGCACGGTGGTTAGTCTGTCCCGCTGGCCTCGTCTCGGCCTGCACGGTGTGAGGTGCAGTGTCTCTAACTCCAACCTCTGTTGCGATCTATTCTATCGCTTGTGATTCACTAGCCTCGTCTCGGCCTGTACGGAGTTTTTGAGATGCAGTACTCTCTGACTGCAACATCTATTTGTGATATGTTCTATCGCCGGTGATCCGCTAGCCTCGTGTCAGCTTGTACGGAGTCTGTGAGATGCAGTACTCTTTGACTACAAGCTTTGTTTGTGATCTGTTCTACCGCATGTACTCTGCTGGCCTCGTCTCGGCTCGTGCAGTATCTGTCAGATGTAGTGTTCTCTAACTGCAAGTCAATTGCGATCTGTTCTTCCGCATGTGTTCTGCTTGCCTCGTCTTTGCTCGCACAGTGTCTGTGAGATGTAGTATTCTCTAACTACAATCCCGATTGCGATCTGTTCCATCACATTCTGTCTTGGTAGCCGCTTCTGGGCTTGCACAGCATAACCTTGGTAACCACCAATCGATCCGTGTAACATCTTATCTGCTGACCATTATTCGGTCAGTGTAATATCTGCTAACCACCATCCAGTCAGTATAATATCTGATCTGCTAACCACCATCCGGTCAGTACAATATCTGATCTGCCAACCCCCATCCGGTCAGTGTAATATCTGATCTGCTAACCACCATCCGGCCAGTACAATATCTGATCTGCTAACCACCATCCGGCCAGTACAATGTCTGGTCTGCTAACCCCCATCCGGCTAGAACAATCTCTAATCTGCCAACCCCCATCCGGCTAGTACAACGTCTGATCTGCTAACCCCCATCCGGCTAGTACAATGTCAGATCTGTGAACCCCCATTCGGCTAGTACAATGTCTAATCTGCCAACCCCTATCCGGCTAGTGCATTATCTGACTGTCGACCATCCTTAGGTCGGCATGGTGAGCCATTCGTCGCTTTTTTTGCTGGCGCTTATCCTGGACCTCTTCTCTTTTACTACAAAAAGGGAAAAGCAAATGTACAGGGCATATAAAAGACGCATACTTGTGGCAGTACATACCTGTTGGGGCTGATGTCAGACGGGTGCCCCCTTGAAGGACAGTTGGTTGCTCCCCTGGAAGATAATTTATGGAGCATCATCGTCTTGGCTCTTTGGCTGAGTCTGTTCTAAACTTCTAACGTACGGATGTCGTTCTCTTGATTGCGCTGACTATGACATGCTAAATATCGTCTCCTCTATCGTCTCCCATGTAGCCTCCTTGTTAAAAAGACCTGCGTACTTCTTAAGAGGGTGAGAGAATCTGATATTGAGCCTCCAGAGAGGAAAAAATATTTGAGCTTTCTCAGAGAAAAAATTAGATTAGAAGTTTTGTTATTTGCCTACAGGCAGATAGGTTTTGGTGATTTCTTATTGTTTTATTTTTGTCTTTTTGTGTTTTTTTGTTTGTTTTTGATCTTTACATTTTGAATGTATTTACAGTATATTGGATTTTCAAGGCCTTGAAAATGTCTTCTTCTTTTTGTTTTGTTTTGTTGTTTTGTTATTTGGTTTGTGTTGTTTTTGGTTTGAGAGTTTGTATTCTTGTACATTTGCATTTGGATTTTGTACACTTATTGTGCGATGTGTGTGAGCGTACATCTTATGATAGAGAAACTTACCTGATTGCCCCCGGCATGGCGTACATGAATCTGATAATGTTAAGTTGAACTCATCTCTTGGATCATCTTTAAGCATGAGGTCTATTCGGACCCTTCATCTGAGCCATGTACGTATACAAAACACTGTGCACATGTGTGGAATCATGTGTGTGCAATATACATACATTTGAATTAGGATTTTATACGCTTTGTGTGTGGTGTGTGAGCGTACATCTTATGATAGAGAAACTTACCTATTTTCCCCCGACATGGTGTGCATCGAGAGGCTTAATCTTTTCCCTATTAGGAGCAGATCTTTGAGATTCTTCCCTCGTGAGGACTTCATCTTGATTATTGTGTGATGTGTACAAGCATACATCTCATGGTACAGAAACTTACCTTGCTGCTCCTGGCATGGTGCGCATGAGTAGGCTTGCTCTTTTAAATGTCTTTCCAGGAGCAGATCCTTGAGATTCCATTCTTGTGAGGGCTTTATCTTGATCCGATTGTTCGGCATGGATAAGCGCCGATGTAGAGTCAAAACTGTACCTTGGCCCACTTTTACGTCTGATTTGCCTCCGACTAAAGTATGTGTGGATAGTTCGGCTTCTCAAAGGATCTTATTTTCTATAGATTTGTGTGATTTCAGATTGCCCTGAGCATGGTGTGTCCGGATAGGCTTGTCCTTCTGGGCATTCCACCCCCTCACATATGCACCTAATTTTATGCTGGATACAGTGGTCGATAATGTTGAGCTGAACCCATCCCTCAGATCATCCTTGCTCATGAGGTCTATTCGGACCCTTCCCTCTGAGTCATGCACACAACAACATATACAGAAGATTGTGTGTGCTTATGGAATTATGTGTGTGAAATATACATACAAAACTATATACAGAAAACACATGCAAAGGATTAATGTACAAGAATTGTGTGTGCATATATATACGTGTAAAAGACCGAATGCACGTGACATGCATGTGATATGCAAAAATGAATAGACCACATCCCAGATGGTTAAGGGATTCGTTGAGGGTACTGCTCGGCTGCCCACATCGTCTGATGCTTCCAAGGATATAAAAAGCATTGTCTTGGCTTTACGGACTCAGACCCATAATCTTTTCAAGGAGAACTGACCCGTACGTATCTTTGCCCCCGGTCAATGAGCATCTTGCCCCCAAGACTCTGAATCAAAATCTGTATTATGCACTACCTACCTAAAGGGAAGTTATTCAGAGTAATGTTGCCTTATCGCTCTAGGCTTCAAAAGTCATTGTTTTAAAGGTAGTGCATCCCTTGTGGATTTTTACACTAGCTTTTCTTAGCGGGAAATGCATCCCTTTAGGGATTTTCACATAACCCTGTGCCTAATTTTTGCCTGGAATGGACCCAACCCACTCCAGCGGCTTTTTTTTTCATTCATTTTTTGTAGGACAGACTGCCTGTTCCTAGGTTTTCACCCTTCCCTTTGGCCTAACTTTTGCTTAGAGAGCCAGTCACGGTTTTCATCTCTAACGGCCTCTCTTTTTTTTTTTTTTTTTAGACTCTCCCGCCTTTCCAGTACGGCTGCAAGAAAAAGTTGAAGCTGCTATCAAAGCCCCTTCCTAGGGTAATCAGTAGTTATTCTCTAAGGTATTTCTCTCTAGGCATCAGTTGCATTCCTTTGACTTTCTGGATGAATGTGTTGCCAGATTAGGTGAGGTAGCGAAGGAGGATCGGGTTCTTTAGGGCTTCATGGCACTGCTTTGTACCTTACCGCCCATCGTGATCGATAGTTCAGAGGGATTGATGATGTAGTGAGGCATCCCTATCTTTCCAAGACGGACCTTTATCTTCGGCTCTTACCTCCAAACATCACGGCATCTAGGCGAGCTATCGGTGAAGAGTATTATGCCATCTATCGGGGGTTGTTCTTTCACTCCCACTAATGTATTCAAGAGGTAGGTGCTTAGTCCCGCAATCGATACTAGAACTCATTGACTTAGACATCTGGACAGTGAGAGCAGTAGCAGAGCGTAGTCATTTAGATTTCATGCATTCAGCAATGAACGACATTTCTCCTTTTATAAATGAACTAGAAAATAATGAACGCGCGTATTTGCAAAGATTGTGTACATTTCAGTATTATTTCTCTATACATGATTGTTTATCTAACATTAATTCAAAATGCATAACTACATCTAATATCAGAGTAGATTTTGTAAGCATCAAACTCCTATCTCCAATCAGCCCTCTCGGGTTTTCTTAATTTGACATTTTCTCTCAAGCCTCTAATTTTTGCTCAGGGTGCCTTTTTCGCTTTTCACCCTGACGAGGCGCCCATTTTTAGCAAGGCCGCCTTTTTTCGATTTTCAACCC
Source organism: Excoecaria cochinchinensis (assembly GCA_947683425.1). Classification (NCBI taxonomy): domain Eukaryota; kingdom Viridiplantae; phylum Streptophyta; class Magnoliopsida; order Malpighiales; family Euphorbiaceae; genus Excoecaria; species Excoecaria cochinchinensis. Next base: position 5,674,328 of record CANTUQ010000002.1, on the reverse strand, counting down.
CCAGGGCTTTTATTCTCTTCTTTTCATTTTTAAGTCTTTAGCCATGGACCCTTTTGAGTTCGTCGACGTTGACTTCATCGCTGCCTGTTGCTGCTGTCCTAGATACAATCTCTGAAAAACAAGGGGCCCTCTCACATTAGCCTAAACCTATCCCATATGCTCGGAACACCTGGTCTCATTTGCTTGACAATTGAATCTTCCTCTTTCATCGGATGCTTTCTGGCCGTCTTTCCAAATGATTAAGTAGCATGTTTGTTTATAGATCTGACCATGGCGATATTCCCTTGACCTATCCTTGTCTGATTGGTTCAATTGCTGCCGCCGTTGCGGTGCCCTGTTGGTTTCCAAAATTGGGCTTTTATGACTTCTTAAAGATTTGAGCTCGATTTTGATTGGCCATACTATTTCTGCCCTATGTATTGAGAACTAGGAGGTGACTCTTGTAGAGGTTTCGATGGTGGTTCTCCAGCCTCAAAGTACAAAAGGCCATTTTTCTGCCCAATCCTTGTAGTTTCGAGCCATCTTGATCAAGATCTTCTTGCTAGCACTCTCTCTTGCCCTATTGGTTTTGGGGCAATACACAGTGGACTTGCGGCTTTTAACATCATACCCCTGGAGCAACTTCCTAGCCTTAACCATGTGGTGTCCTTCTGTCCTCGAATCCTGCGTGGTGCGGGAGACCATCTTGACATGCCCTGTCCGTTGGGGCTGTAGGGCGCACCTCCCCTATGATGTCTATTTCCAAGCTCGAGCAACCTATATCCATTGCAAGTCGATATAATTCTTGTTGTCCTTTTCGGAAGTCAAGAAAAATGGCAAAGTACGGGCATGTGTAGATCAATGGGATTTGAACAAAGCTTACCCTACATATTGATTTTCCAATCTACATATTGATTCTTTTCCTTCTCTCCTTTTTTGTATTTTATTTTTCTCTTTTTTTTTCTTTGTTCTTTTTTCCTGGCTTTTTTTTGTTCTCTTTTTTTTTCAAGGATAAGCTTTGTTCAAATCCTAATAGTTTACACATACACGCACTCCTCCTCTTCCCAATTTGGGACAACATTGACCAACCAAGTCTAGCGTTGAACTTCGATTAGAAATTTTGGCTTCGCTTCTGCTTGTTAATTCCTCTTTTTGACCTTTTCTGTCCCTTCCAGCTTCAATCTTCTGAGCTTCTGCGTGGTCGATTCATGATTGTAGTGTGTTTGAATGATGTGCTTAGTGATTCCATGATCAACTCTTAGCGTGTCTTCATATGTCCAGGCAAAGACCTTTTTTATATTTTGTTTTAATTCTCTCAAATTTTGATCTCTCCTCAAGAGTTATAACAGATGCTATCAAGATTTTCTTTGGGTTCTCCTAAGTTTCTGAGATTAAATAGAGTAGCATCAATTGAATCAACGTCAAATATGAATGAGTTATGATCATGATTATGCATAGTGAAATCATAAGAGACATAACACAAGTAAGCAAAAACGTTCATCTTATTAATGAAACTAAAATGTCATTATTAAACAGTTCAAAAATAAAAAAGAACATTCTAAGCAGCTAATCAACTTCCATTCTTGCCAACACAGTTGTTGATGGTCTGTTATCCTCCCTAAGAACTGTCCTGCCTTTCCACTTAGGCACTTTGTAACACCCCCGTCGTCGCCCCCGTTGAAAGGGAGCCGGGGGGCGTGCTACCCGATGCTCACTCACATACTTGCTCACATACACTAAGCGGAAGCACACATTCATACAATGATGACATAAGGAAATACCGCGAAAATTAAAACTTTAAAGAAACAATAGCTGAACATACATTAACTCGAATACAAACATACAATCATTTAGCAAAAGCAGAAGGCGAAAGATAAAACAAAAAAAATAACTGAAAACTTAATTACAATAAGATCCTTATATAGCGAAATACATAAGGAAAAAGCTACAAAATTACAGAATCCGAATACAAGAGCTAAAGCCAAAAATAACAAAACACTTCTAACTCCTATGTGGTCGACCTTGCAGATGCTCGACTCGAACCGAACAAAAACCTGCCACCTACACGGGAAAAGAACTCGTGCTAAGCGATAACGCTTAGAGGGGAGGAACAAAGACAACTAACACTAAACAAATGAACATATATCATCATGCAAAAATACATATAAACTCATATGCAAACACTTATCGGTTCCACTGAAGTCTCAGATATCAGAAGGCGGATCAAACCAAGACACAAATAATATAAACACGCAGATGTCATACCAAAATACCCATATACCAACCAAAAGCTGATTCATACACAATACAACTATCATACAGAGATGCACAGACACATTAACTGATACCCGAATTACAAACTTGATGCACTATACTTGTCATGGCCAGAAATGTACCCTAATAGTATTGACCTAATTTTGGCATGTGAGTGAAATGGAATGCGTAACTTGAACTTAAATGGAAGGTTGGAAGGACTTGATTGAAAGCTGAGTGAAAAGTTTAGTGACCAATTAGTATATGTATATGAGATTAAGTTAGGAATGGATTATTGGCTGATTTGTTTATCTAATGATGGATTAATTAAGAATAAAGTAATGTAAGAAATCAGTTAGTGGGAGGCAGGTTTTGTGAGTTGAATCCGTGTGGCTCCTTGTGAGTATGCCACCTCCACCTTTGCATGCATGAGTTATCTAAGGAAAGGGAAAAGATTCATTTGTGTAATTCAGTCAATTTTCTGTGTTCTTTCTTTTCTTTCTTGCGTGAGAATAGTCCTTAGGTCTCTAAATCTATTTGCATAATTGTTAAGAAGGTCAAGTTGTTAAGTTGCTCAACAAGTTGTTGGACTTAAGAGGTAAGTGATTATGAATGCTTGTTCTCATCTTCCACTCTTTCTTTTTGGTTTGAGTTGGTTTGGAATGAGAATTGGTAGATCATGTTCAATTCTGGAATTGAATTGGTTTTGTTAGCTGAAGAAGTGAAGAAGGATAAAAGAAAAGCTGTAGTTGGAGAGCCGAGAGTCCGTCGTAATTAGGAACTAAGGTGACAAGGTTTGGGAACAAACCCTAAATGTGTAAATGTATGATTTGTAATGGTCAAATATATACTTTGATATGAGCTGTATGTGTATGTGCAATGATGGCATTGAGCATGAAATTGTGTTACCAGTTATTTGTTGGTTGTGGAGATGTGTTTAGTGAATGAGTTGCTTGAGAGCATGTATGCTATGTGTGAACTGGGATTGATTATAAATTGTGCTAAAGATAAATGCCAAAACAAGAAGGGAAATCAGGTATGTGCTAATTGAGTAAGTGGTTGATGTATTTGAGTTGATTGCCAAAAGTGAGAATGAGATTTGAAGTCTTAATGTGAAAGAAGAATTGGACTGGAAAGCACAGCTGTGCGAGTGACAAAACACAGCTGTGTTATAGTGTTTTTTCATGGGTCACGGTGACAATCAAATTGATTGTGACCGTGAGGTATGCTTGAGTTCAATTCTGCCTAATGGATTTTGTATGTCACGATGATAATCAGATTGATTATGACCATGAGGTACCCAAGAGAACATTCTGTTTTGCAAAGTGTGGATATATCACGGTGACAATGAAATTCATTGTGACCGTGACATACCCTCAAGTTGCATTCTGCCGAGAGTTGGGAACATGTCACGGTGACAATGAAATTGATCGTGACCGTGACCTGTCCCCAGTTTGCATTCTGTTTTGAACTTCAACATATCACGGTGACAATAAAATACATTGTGACCGTGACCTACCCTGTTTTGGCAATATAATCCTAATGTGTTTGGACTTCTAAATGGCAAGGCTTTAAGCTGTAATGAAGGACATTATGAGTAAGTATTATGTGTGTATAAAGTAATGTATATTTGCATAAACATGATGACTTTTGAATGCAATCAAATATGTGATTATTAACTATGAAAGAATGAGGTTGGAAATGCTATGAGTATGCAAGTGAAGTAAATAGCTGTGTGCTAACGTAAATGTATAAAGCGAATGTGATGTTGGGCAACAACATATGTGATGCAAAATGTGTTCAATATGAAATGAATAAAATGTTTAACAACTTAAGCCTGCGAATCAGGTAGTGGATAGTTAGGCATTCCTATAGGGTCAAGTGCTGCAGCCCCATGCGTTAAAAGTGTCTGATTCCATAGGAATCACAATGCATAAACAATGCGAATAATCCTTGCTGGATTTTATTATATGTGGATTAATAATGTGTACCTGAGGGTACCAATGCATAAATGAGATCTCAATGCGATTCTAGTACCTGAGTGGTACCAATGTGATACCCGTTATCCGCGTCATTGAATTGCAGGCTGACCAGTTAATTAATAAATGGAAATGATTGGGTTATAATATATCATGTAATGTGGATATGTGAATAAGTGATTGATGCCTTATGATTGAATATAGTAATGAACAATGCTATGCTTGAAACGGTACTTGCTATGATAATAATTGTTCTAGCATGTCTACTAGCATGTAATGTATGGTGTCTCTGCTGTGTGATAAATTATTTGTTATATATGAGTTCCCCACTAAGCGTTATCGCTTAGCATGGATTTACTCTAATCCGTGCAGGTACGGACGAGCGGTGACTGGAGGACGCCCCCGCATTTTGTACGGTCAACAATAGGAAGTGAATAGTGTAGGTTTGGGGTCGTTACTTGGGAATTTTGTATAAGCTTTTTGTATAGTTAATATGTGAATCGGGTTTGTAAAGGCATGTAATAATGTGATAACTATGAATATTACCCCCATATGTATGCATGTCTTATGAGTGGTTTTGGTGTATGAACTAAAGTAGTTGGCATGTGATGCGTGAGTTATGTTTATAGATGATGAGATTTTATTGTTCAGCTTAGGCTTGTGTTCTGTTTGTGTGTGTGCGGCCTTCTCTAACTAAGATTAGCTGAGCTAGTCTGTCATTAGGGAATGGGCGTCACAATACTACCATACAATGATGCACACAAATATCATGCAATGCCACTAGAGGTCCAAACATACAACTATCATGCCATAATACACGCACCCTAGCCGAGAACCGACTGACAAGGTCAAAGCACAACACTTCCGCTGCGCCACTCTGATATAAATAATATCATGCTAAAGACACTCCAAAAGCAGAGACCAAAATAATAACATAACATCACATCATCATGCAAAAATACGAATAAATCTTACATACACTTACTCAGATCCATTAAGTATCAAATCATAATCTCTAACTATCTAAACATGCATAAGACCGTCACCCAACAATGCTCATTCACTAACTGAAACCACTTACAAAGCTAATACACCATACCCTCACATTACTACATCAATACACGTAGCAGCGTACAGAGAAACATAGAAACCTAACAGATGTCAAGAATTAAAGGACACAAATACACATTCAATCCAAATGTGGACTAGGGCAAAATCCATCAATTAACAGGGTAGCCAAAATCATCTCCCAAACCTGGGATTTGCAGCTTTAATCTTTTCTTTCAAAGCCCCACTTTCTCTTTCCCTCTCTTTCTATGCTCTTCCGATTCTTGCACAAAAACCCAGCCAAAACAATACATAAGTCAACCATACAAACCCCTCAAAACCCAGAAAATGCAGAAGAGATGGTGAAGGAGAAAACCCACATAAAACCCATGAACTTACCTCTTGATTCCAGCCCAAAACTCAGAAATCTAACTTCAAATCTTAAAGATCCACGTTGAGCACACACACAAGAGAGTAGAGAGAGCAGAAAAGTAAAGAGAGGGAAGAAGGAGAAGAGGAAAACGTGAGGGAGAAGCCAAAGAAATCTGCTCCCCTTTCCTCTCTCTTCTTTAATGCTCTTCCATCTACCCAATCCTATGTGTCATGCCCCCATTGGACCCAAGAATCCACTACTTTTGTAGCACCCCAATACCCCTTGGGAGAATATCGGAGTCGCTACGCACTCATACACATACAAACAGTCATGCGGAAGCGAAGATAAGATCATACAATCATATGCAGCGGAATAATGGTCTTTAACATAACAAAAACATGCCAAAAAGCAAACTCATATATTCGTGTATATATTCAAAATGAAACTGTTCTTTTACATTATAACATTTACTTTACATTTATATACTGTAAACAAAATACACTTTCCTTTGCCATATACATGTCCTATACAAAAGTCGCTTTACATTTACATATGCCAAACTATTCCAAAAACTCTAGAACATGTATACAAAACTATGCCATATACAAAAAGACTTCAATATACACTCCTAGTGGCCATGACCTTGCAGATGTGCAACCCTCCGAACCTGTAAACCTACACGGGAAAACACCCGTGCTAAGCGAAATCGCTTAGTGGGGATATCACATATAAAAGACTTCTAACGAAGTCACAAGCATAATCATTAAGCATATCATTAGACGATATGCTAATCATCTATAAGCATATAAGGATATAAGTATTTATCATACTTGCAACATACCAAACATATAGTCATTCTGCTATATAGCATATCTACTAATCTCATGTAACCTATATCATGTTCATGTTCTTCTAACTCTAATTATCAGCTCATGTAACATATAATATCATGTTATTGCATATCATGTCCATTTATTTACATATAGGCATAAAAGCATACTTATAGCATATCTTGTACAAATAGTAACTTCTCATATACATGTAAGCTCATATAAGCGTTTCAGATATATAATAGCCTTATACTTCTCTAGCCATGTACTATAGCTTTTTAACATTTAAATATCTCTTGTACATATAGACATCATTTCTTATACATATAACAGTATCATCTCTTGTACATATAACATCAATTCATATACTTTTACATTTTACACTTAGCCCATTGTCATAACATAAGTGGATACGGGTACATATAGATACCAAGTAATGGTACCAAAACATCTAGAGACCATAGTCTCAAGCCATCTAGAGACCGTAGTCCCAAACATCTAGATACTTTAAGTATCAACATCTAGACATCCGTCGATGCAAAACATATAGACACCCGTCAGTGCCAACATCTAGCAACTGCAAATCATCTAACCCTTTATAGGCATGCCAATCTATCCACTTGTATGAGCATCTAAGGCTTATAACCATTATCCCATATCAAAACATGTATGGTCATTCATATACATTTACTTAAACCCATGCTAGTCATGTAATCTACTTTATATCTTACTATACATACATGCATGTCATTCTAAACTCATTCACATGCAACTCTATATGCATATCATTGCATACATGGTTCACCATGCTCAAGATATTTTAAATATATGCTTGTTAATACGCATCATCATTCGTGATTTATCATACTTAATTTACACATGGATATACTCATATATATGCATTAGCACGTTCATGATTATACACATTCACATTTACACTTAGTCACCTTCACATTCTTGTTGTACGCATCCATATTCAAGACTATACATATTCACATACAAAACTATAGCATTCGCATTCATGATTTATCATATTCGCATTCACATACTTAATTCATCACACTTAGAACACTTATAGCTCATATATATATTAGTATGCATAATTTATCATACTTAGGATACTCATTTTATAATGATAAATATGTATTGGACAAGTCATGGGAACTTGTGGTGAAGTTCGGATGTATTTCGGGAAGAAAAACACCCTAAAAAGACAAAACAGGAAGGGGTCACGGTGGTAATGACCTTGTTGTGACCGTGAGGTCCATAAATAGGCATTCTACTTGCTAAAACATATGTCACGGTGGCAATGAATTTCATTGTGACCGTGACATACCGAAATATTCATTTTAATCTATTTTCCTTAATTTGCCCCTAGTATTTATCCAGTAGAAATCTCTAACCCGGATAGACAGGACGTAAAGCAATAAGAGATAGTGACCACTAACTCTAGAGCCATAAGAGTAGGTAACCACTAGGGATTACTACTTTGGGAGCCATAAGAGTAAATGACCACTAGGGATCATTACTCTGGGTGCCATAAGAGTAAGTAACCACTAAGAGTCACTACTCTAAGTCATAAAATAATTCGTCAATTGCTTAAGCCATAATGGCATAGTGCCATACATAGTAGACCGCTATTGGCCTACATATACGAGTCATTATGACTCAAACCGCGATATAGATGTCCCTATGGCTAGCCAGCTATATCCCGAACTAGTGATTTTCTACCAGTATACTAAGGGCAACAATTGGCAGACTTTAATTCTTTAAATCTTTATATTCATATCCATAATCATTACATGTTGGCTATATTCATTATATATTATGCCTTAATATAACCTTACTTTTATTCTTAAATACATTTCTATTTCTTATGCTAATGAATAACCATACAGACATTACTTTTTATTTCTTTATTATATTTATATATCATAAGATTATTGCATAATAACCATTCCATAATCACAAACTACTTATTTATTACACTACCATTTATATACTTAATTTCTATTCCATTAAATTCAATTCCCATTTACTTATTATTTTATTCTAATCACATTTATGTCATTTCTTTGCTTAAACATAACTTATTCCCTAATATTCACTTAATACATAATATAATTTCAACATAAATTATATTCATTAATAAATTATATTCACTTATTATACACTCTACTTTAACTATACATTCATTTTATGGTCTATTATTCGTTAAATTAATAAAGTACACCCTAATATACCTTATACTTCCATTCGGCCATACCTTAAAATTTTTATACAACTTTAATTTCCTTCATTTTATTATTTGTTCAACTTAATTTCGTGTAAATTAACATAGATACATACTTAAATGTCATTAATCTTGCAAATAATCCATGTTAAACCTTAATATACCATTAGGCCATCATTAGGTTTCTTCTTCCTACAAATTTATTCTTTCAATGTTAATCACTCAAATCATCATTTCTAACCTCCCCTAACATGTCTATAACATTTATTTCAATTATACATGCATAGTTCACACAATTCCATCATATACATAATCTTAAACCTAAATAAAATATATGGAAAACAAAGGATATTGTATCCAGTAACCTTGTATTCTTGTTCTACACCTCTCAAGCTTCCTTGTCCTTATTCTTAGCTTTTGAGAACTTTTCTTTTCCTTTAGAGCCTATATAGGTCGAATATACAACAATATAAAATCATCATTTTTATGTATTCTTTCTTCAAAATAAAATCATATCCATACTCTACAACCCTTAATTTACCCATATGAATATTTAAATCTAATTATAGAACTCAATTTTACTTAAAGCAATTTGTGCCCTAACTTTCAATACTTAATTTTTCCCACCTCTACCACTTCAAATGAACTCTAAACACCACCACTAGATTGCAAAGGGGCTGAAATTTATTTAGGAGGCTTGGATTTAGGAAAAAATTTGAGAAAAATTGAAGAAAAATGGATGAAAATGCCAAAATGAACAATTCGGCCAAGATGGAGGAGGAGAGAGCTGCTGGATTTTTCAGGTCTTCTTTAGAGAATTTTGATCTTTAGGCTATTTATAGGTGGCTTAATGGTTGTGCTTGTCCAACCAAAGTGGTCCAACCTATTTAAGCCCATTTTTTATTTTTAAGCCCATTTTCCAACCTAAAATGATTTTTATCACTTCCCAAATTTATTTTGTAATGCCCATACTATCCCCATATAGTACACTCGTTAAGCATACGGTTACCATGGAAAGTTCGAGTAAATTTTTTTTACAAACAATTCCATCTACTTATTTTACTTATGTACATCTCATTACTTTCCACGGCTAATTTAAAAATATCTAAGGTTATTGTTTGTCTAAGTGTAATTCGGCAGCGTAACGTCTATAAAATTAACTATTCACCCTGCAAATTTCAAACAAAACTCAGCCCATCCTGGGCACAACAAAATTAACCCATCCACCAATCTAAAATCATCATAATATCCACTATAAATTTCTACTATTTATAGACAGTCATAAACATTTGTTCATAAACATACTAATACATAATCCAAAAGATTTCACTAATACATAGGTACATATTCCAACAATTTTATACAATATAATCTTTCCCTATTCTTTAAATCTTCAGCTCCCAAAAATTTGTGGTATGGTTGCTCCTCTCAACTTCAAGCTGTACCAACCCACAGTCAATAAAACTACGTGTTGAACACTAAGAATGCTCAGTAATGGTTACTAATTCAAAAATTTTCACTAACTACTCATTCACACACACATGCATAATTATTTATATTATAACAATCATTATTTTAATTTACCTTTATTAGTAATATCATTATCAATTTTACTACTTAGTTCTTACTCTTAACTTAACTTATAATTTCATCCTTCTCTTTTCAATATTAGCACTAGTTGATTTTATTTCTAGTTAAATTCCTACTAAAGCATCAATTTATTTTCGGATTCTTAACTTATTATTACCATTTCATATCACTTCCTATTAAATTAATTTTAATTTAATTTTTAGTATATTGCCCCTAGTATCAATCCGGTAGAAATCTGTGAACCGGATACATGGGATGTGGATCCCAAAAACCCATAACACTATAGAGTGACCCCAAAGAGCCACTCAAAACTATCAATGAACACTTTAGCACTTTATCACTTTATCACTATGGTAGGCCGTCATTGGCCTACCTAAAAGAGTTGTCAGGACTCTAACCGCAGTATAGGATCCCTATGGCTAGCCACTATATCCTGAACTAAATTAGCTACCAGCTACTACTTAGGCGAATTCATATTAAATTAATTCTTTCCATTAGCTCACTTGCATTCTACATATTGAGCCAATTAAATACTTAAAAATATATTGAATTTACTTTTAATCATAACATACTCATGGATTCATTTTTAATCATAATACAATTTCAAATAAAATCACTTTCATTTAATTCCAATATTTGCAATTTAACTATCATGCACTTAATATTCCTTCCATGATCATTTTATGACATTATCTTTCATAATTTAACAAACTATACTAAAACCCATAACAAACCCATTTTTCATGAACATTATTAATACTATAATTTTTATTTTCATTCATTTATCGTTCACCTCATTTATTTACACTCTAATTTACATGTAAATGTCACTATTTAGCATTAATTATCAAATATACTTAAGTATACTAAGTATATCCCATTCGGCCAACTAGGAGTCTACTCCTACAAATTTTTTTGTTCCAATTTAAGCTTCCTAAAATTCATTTTTAAGCTCCTAAAGCATAATTATGAAATTAATTTCAATTTAGCATACACAATTCACACACTTTACTCAAAAACCTAAAACCATGCAATTATCAAGGGAAAAAGTTGAATTTAGTAACCACAAACCTCATACACTTGCTTTAGGCCTCCAATACCTCCTTCTCCTTGCCTTTTCCTCTTGAACAACCTTCCCCTCCTTTTCCTTCTACATGAGGCTGAAATTCCCAAGAAAGAAATCCATCAAAATTTTGCTTCAATAATCAAATCTAATAACATAAATATACTATATAATCCTAGACAACTTAATTGAACCATTAAAATAATTTAATTCCATCAATTTCACTTACCTCAATTTATACCCCTCACTTGAAATCCTTAATTTCCTTCACCCTTTTTTCCCCAAATGAAGATTAGAACTCAACAACTACTAAAAAAAGGGGTTAAACTATGGTAGAGGAGCTTAGATTTGAGAAATCATTGGAGAAGATTGAATAAAAATTGAGAGGAAGACAAATAATAGCATTCGGCCTTGAAGAAGAACGAAGAAGGGAGGAGAAAACGGTGGAAACTTCTAGTGTATTCTACACTTTACAGCTATTTATAGGGGTAAGAGTGAGTTGGGCTTGCTTTCGTCACTTTGGCCCAACAATAGATAAGCCCAATTAAGTTATTAAACCATTTATGCAATCACAAATTAATTCTCTCACTTCCCAACCTCAATTTCAATCAATTTAAATTCTATAATTCATAAAATAATTTAAATAGCCTACGCATAAAATTTAAGCTCAATCAAAGACCATTTACCGGTCCGATAATTACTTACCCTATCCGCTAGCTGACTTTTCATTCTCATTAAAATATTAATTTATTTATACCAATAGATTTTATTCATTTTTACGAGCACGTCCATATTTTCAGAATATTTTTCTGAGGTCCATAGCTCAAGATATGGTCTGGTCAATATTAGGTTAAAATTGATCAAACCAGATTGGAAAAAGCCCTTAAACACCGTCTGAAGCTAGAGATGGCCTGGCTGTTCATCACCACTGACGACCTGGCCATCTGTAATGCACAGACACCCCCAAATTCCCTTTTTCACTATTGTGCATTTTCTAGACCAGTTTGACCTCAAATTTTCTCCATGGACTCGTCATAACCAATATTTTCTGATGATCAAATAAAATATCTTTCACCCTGTAGACACCGGGTCCTGAGACAGTCCAGGTCAGAGTTACCCGATGAAGAGATCAATATCAGTTTTCGGATAAATGGATGGAATTCGGAGGTTTTCGTCTTTCGGTTTCACAAGGATTAAAATCCTTTTCTCTATGGCATGAGGTTTTGAAAGAATTTGGGAAATTTAGCTTAAAATTGTGATTTTGCTGTTTAGACGGGATGACCATTGGAGTATGGGCGCCCGTCCCTCGTTGGTGTGCCCCGTCTCTGGTATATAAGGACGGGCCATCGTTTAGACAGATAGGCCATCTCTATACATTATAGGGACGGCCCCGTCTGTAGCGGCGGACACGTGTCGGCACAGAAACGTCCGTCCCTAGTCCCGCGCCTTGGCCCGTCTGTGTCTAGATTTCCACGCGTACCCTCATTAGGGGCGTAAAGCCCGTCGGTGTTTAAAGGGATGGCTGTCGGTAGTGGATCTGATCAGATAGCGCCGGATTTGTTAAAACTTGATTTGATAAGCTTTTATCTTGAAAATTGGATGAGATATTTGGTTAAAAAAAATTGAATTTTAAACTCCTTTTTAAAATTCAAACTTTAAACTGATGCTTATCTTATTTCTCTCCAAAAATTCTATAAATTGAGAAGTAAATTTCATTAAAGGGGGGTTGGAAAAATTAACAAATTTTTGGGAGGAAAATTAGCAAATTTTGAGAGTGGGAAATTTTTAAAGAAAAAATATTTTGTGAGCAATTTACAAAAATCTAAAAAATCTCATATTTTTCAGAATTTTATTCGATAAAAATTCTTTCAGTCAGTTGATTTTTGCTCAAATTCTTCTTGTGAATTAAGCCCAATTTGAGGCAACGAAATTCATTCATTTCCATCAATCCAGCTAATTCAGATACTTGATCGATGTCAAATTTTTAAAGAAAGAAAAACATAAATTTTCTTTCTTTGATCCACTTTTACTTGATCCTTGTGGAGCGTGTGGGGACCGAAATCATTCGACATTCACCCAAAAAGGTAAAATCTGAGGGTAAACATTCTGAATTGATATTTGTTTAATTTACTTGACTCATATTAATTGTTTTTTTTGAAATAATATTTTTTTACAAAGAATTGGAATTTTGAAAGGCTTTTTAATTTATTTTCTACCTCTCTTATCTTTTAACCCATTTCTTTTAAAGTTTCTTGTTATGTTATTTTTCTTTATTTTATTCACGATTTTGACACTAACATGTTTATTTATATGAGTTATTTTTTGACCATGTTGGAATTGGAGTGGTTAATGAGGGTGGTCGCGCTAACCTGAGGCTTCCTATCCGGGTTCTTTCTTTACCCTTGACCTTATTCATTTTATTATGAAGATTATTGTAATATCGCTAAAAAGGTCACAAAATCATTTTTATTAATTAATTTAAAATTTTTCCTAAATAAAAATGGGACCAATGTCTCAATCTTCTCAATCCAAAATAAAACCATCACATCAAAAATTGTTTTATAATAAATATGCATGGCAGGACCAATGTCCTCGTCATTAATGAATATCCCGATTTTTGTATGATTTATATATTATTTTTTTAATGGGGGTTGTATTTCGCCCCTAGTTTTATTGTAATTTATTTTGAGGATGTTTATTTCAATAACGCTTTATTTATTGCTTTTGACGTGAATGATTGTGCCTTAATTAAATGCATCGTGTGGAAAGTTGATGAAATAATAAATTCAAAACCTAATTATAATATTAATCAAGGTACAAATAAATGAGAAGTCCCGAACTCACTCTGGTCTCGGGCTCAATGAGGTTAGAGGTCTAGCACCTCCAAAATGTCTCTTGTTCCCCTTCAAAAGGCTTAATTTATATAATCCTAGGCTCCAGGGGGTAGAGGCTGAGACCTCCAAAATCTCTCTGGTTTGCCCAAGATGGATATGTATGCGCCATCTTAGGCTCGCTGAGGCTAGACGACCCTTCCCAATGTTCTATTGGGTGGCGACTCCAAGAAACCTCTTTGTTGCCCAAAATAGATGCACTTGTAAATACCTTACAAGTTTTAATGAATCCCATCCCAATCGCCCTAAAGCGGGCTTTCGGGAGGCCACGGGGTTCGGCGTGCGTCACACACCCACGGATGAATTTTTTACCCCAAGTCCACTAATTGACCTCAGAAAATACTGTTTATGACTAACCCGACTTTTGGTCCATTGCAATTCTCCCCTACTAAAAAGAAATTTCGTCTTCGAAATTTACCTACATTAAAAAATTATGGATACTGCTGTTGTATAGCAGCTTCAGGTTCCCATGTGGCTTCCTCAAAGCTGTGGTGATTCCAAAGCACTTTCACTAGTGGGATTTGTTTATTCCGAAGCTGCATAATCTCTCTAGCTAATATCTTCACTGGTTGTTCATCATAAGTTAGGTCAGCTAGAATCTGGATCTCTTGTAGCTTAATCACATGGCTGGGATATGAGCGGTATCTTCGCAACATCGATACATGGAAGACGTCATGGATCTTTTCTAATTAGTGTGGTAGCTTTAATCAATATGCTACGGGACCCACTCATTGTAAGATATCATATGGGCCTATGAATATGGGACTTAATTTCCCCTTTTTACCGAAATGTAAGCACCTTTTTCCATGTAGAAACCATGAGAAACACTTAATCCCCCACTTGAAACTCTATATCTTTCCTCTTTAGGTCCGCATATGACTTCTGTCTATCCATGGCTTCTTTCAATCTGTTATTCATCACCTGCACTTTCTCTTCAGTTTTCCGAACAAGGTTTGATCCCACTAATTTCTTCTCGCCCAACTCAGTCCAACACAAAAGCTATAATGGCCCAATTACCAGCCTAGCCGTGAATAGGATTTTCCATAGTTGGTTAGTTGACCCGGGGTGAAAAATATACCCGCGGGTGAAAAATATTTTATTCGATCATCGGAAAATATTAGTCACGGTGAGTCTGAGGGGTGAAATTTGAAGTAAAAATGAGGTTACATAGGTCTCCAAAAGTCAAAAATAAAAAAAAGTCCTGGCTCGGTTAAAAGAGTGACAGGGTTGACTTTAGGTTTGATCGGACTATTAAAAATAGTAAATGACCTCTAAAAATCACCAAAAATGCTAGATTGTCTCTAGATAATATTTAAAAAAATTTTATAGTAAAAAGGTAATTTTACGGTAACACAGAAAATTGGCTAATCGGACCGATTTAAGTAAACAGGACCAGCAATGGACTCTGATTGAGCTAAAATTTTTCATGGAGGCTAAATTATATATTTTAAGAATTATGGAATTGATTTTGAGTGAAATTGAGCTTGGGAAGAGGGAAAAATAATTTAAAGTGCATAAATGGGCCTAAAATCAAAATTGGGCTTGAAGTGGGTTGGACCAGCCCAGCCCATGTAAACAAACTATATAAAGCCTTAAGAAACCAGATTTCTCCAAAAAAATCTAGTCCTCCTTCTCCTTCAAGCTTGGTCGAATCTCCCTCTCTCTCTCCCTTATAATTTCATCAATTCTCAGCTCAAATTTCACCCAAAATCTAACTCTCCTAAGTAAATCCTAGCCTCTCTATCACATGGTGATAATATTCAAGCTCAATTTGGAGTGATTTTGGTGAAAAAAAAATCAAAGGATTCAAATTATGGTTCAATTTGGGGGTAAGTAAAATTGAGGTTTTAATTTAAATTGAAGGCATAAGTTGATAGATTTAAGCATGTAGAGTTCATTTATGGTGTTAGAATTGATTATTGAAGCATAATTTTGACAAAATCTCTATGTGTAATTTTGGCCACCATTACGTGAAGAGCAAGGTGAAGGGTGCTCTCAAGCTAAAGGCAAGGAAAAGGCCAATTAAGAAGTGTAAAGCAAGATTTTGAGGTTTGTGGATACTAAATCCTATTATTTTCATATGTTTTGTGTGAATATTAGGTTATATGACAAAGTGACTATGTGTTTTATGCATGAATAATTAAATATAATCACATAGCGGTGTTTAGGGATATTAAAAATGAAGCTTTGAATAGTTAAAAGTGGAATAAAATGAATTAGCAATGATGAACTTAGGGTGGCCGAATAGTATACCTAAGTTTTTCATAGTGAATTTGCATGCTTTATGTCAATTATGCGTGAAACAATGAAAATGGCCTTAAAATTTTATGATATGAGTGATTAATGGCATAAAACAAAATATGTAACACCCCAATACCCCCTAGAGGATATCAGAGTCGCTACGCACGCATAACAACACATACAATCAATCGCATAAACACTATCAAATTGCTTAGATGAAAATAACCATAATATTATTAACAAAACCAATTACACATGCATAAACAAACTTAAGTTACTTGTATTACATAATATCATTATCCATCTTTTACATGTGCATTCTTTATAACGTTTTCATTTAACATGCAAAATATTATTTACATCATTACTAAACTGTTCAATACAAAAAGAATCCTATTGTAATGGACCGAATAGTGGGTCAGTAGTAATTAGTGAAATTTGTAGAGTATGTAGTGTGAATTTTAGGTGAAAATATCAATATTTGAGTCCCAAAAGACAGAAGAGAAGAAAGGTAAAACGTGCTCGGGTCAGGGAAGCCCCTGATGGGTGACTTCTCAGGAACCCGGAAGTAAAAAATATTTTGAAGTGAAAATGAGGTCAAATAGGTCCCCGAAAGTTAAATTGAAGAAAATCCTCTAGTTTAATTCAAATAGTAACTAGGTTTGACCGAAATTTAACTGAGGATTTAAAATGACCTCTAAAAATTTATCTGAAGGTATAAATGGACTCAAAATAGTGTGTAAAACAGTTTGATAGTAAAAATGTAATTTCATGATGACACTGAAAAATGAGTGAATCGGACCCATTTAATTGAATCGGACCGGAGATGGACCTTTATTAAGGTGAAACAAAGGTCAAATGAGCTATTAAGAGTAAAATCAAAGTTAAGGATGAAAGATAGATGGTGAACCATACCAGACCGGTCGGACCAGTTGACTTTAGTTTGACAAGTTTGACCAAAGTTTGACCGGACTCTAAATGGAGTTATGGACCTCAGAAAAATTATTTGAAAGTATATATTTGCTTGAAATATTATGGAGAATTAAATGGTAATGAAAAATAAATTTTACGGTGAGACAAAAAATTGAGTTATTGGACTGGTAAGAAATTATTGGACCAAAAAACGGGCTTCGATTGAGCTGAAATTTTATGTGAAGAGTAAATTATATATTCTAAGAATTATGGAATTTATTTTGGGAATAATTGAGCTTGAAAAGTGAGAAATTATTTTAGGTTGGAAAATGGGCTTAAATTACCTAAATGGGCTTTTGGTTTGGCCCAATTGATTGGCCCATGATTTGGCCCATTAGGAGAGGCTATATAAAGGCTGAAATATCAGATTTCTCTAGAGAAATCCCTAGAATTGCAGCAGCTCTCCTCCTCCTCCATAAGGCATAATTATTCATCTTGATTTTTCTTCCATTTTCTTTAATTCTCTTCAATTCTCTCTTCATCTCTCCCCAAATCCAAGCCTCCTAAGCAAATTTTAGCCTCTCTAGAATCTAATGGTGGTGATTAAAGTTCATTTGAAGTGGAAGAAGTGGGAGAAATAAGTGGAAGAGTTTATGTATCAAATTGAGGTATGTAAAGTTGATATTTTTAAATTGGTTTAAAGGTTCCAATAGGTATTTTAGGATATGTAGATGATGTTTATGTAAATATATTGCATAAAGGAAGAAATTTTATAGTGATTTCTTTGGATTATATATTCGGCCACTTAAGGATTTCAAAGGAAATGGTGTTGTTTCTTAGAGTAAAGGCATGGAAAGCATGCTTATGATGTGGAGAACAAGAAAATAAGGTTAGTGGATACAGTATCCTTCTTTTTCTATGTTAAAAGTATGATTTTTAGTTATTTTTAAACATAAAGTATGTGAAAAAGGTATGTTTAATTGAATCAAACCATATAGACATGTTTAGGAAGGTTAAAAATGATGATATGAATGTTTAAAATGAGAAAACAAAGTTGGCACAATGAATCTCTACTTAGGCCGAATAGTATATCACATGATTTTGATGTGTTTTGATGATGTTTAGGGCATGTTTATGATGTATACATGATATTAGGCATGTGATCTATCTAATGGTATGTGTTAGAGCATGTGAAAATGTCATGATGTATGATGTATGTATGTGGCCGAATGGTTATCATGTGTAAAGGTATGATTTTGATGTGTTTTAATGAAAAATAATGGCATAGCTATGTTATTCAACATGGGTTATCATGTAGGCCGAATGGTATACATGGGTTTTTCATTATGTATGATGATGTTTATGGCATGTTCGTGGTGTATATATGGTATTCGGCATGTGAATTAACTAATGGCATGTGTTAGAACATCAAAAAGTTGCATGATGTACAATGTACATGTGAGGCCGAATGGGTTATATATGTAAAGGTATGATTTTAATGTGTTTTGATGTGAATTAATTGCATGGCTATGCTATTTAACATGTGAATAACCTAAATAAATGTTAAAGTTAATAAAAAGAATTAATGGTGGAAAGTTAGTATGTTGGCCGAATGTGTGCATGTATGTATACATGCGTACCATGATGGAATAATGAGATTTTATGACATATGATGGTATGATGATGATAGTCACATGAATAATGATTGAATTGTATGAAAAATAATGGAATAATATGGTGAAATTCCATGAAAAGTATGTTTGGTAACTTAAGAATGTGGAAAGTGGAATTTTGGTGCCCTTTGTAGTATTCTATTAGTCAAGTCTAGTTTAGGATATGTTGGTGCGACGCGCGCTAAACCGAGCAAAGGCTCTCTTTGAACTCGTTTTTACGGCTCGAGGGATTGGTTCGCGTTTTTTTGATCTTGGGCATCATGAGATATTTTGGATGCCTCCTTACCAGTAGAACATTGGAAAGGATCATCTAGGCTCATGACGCCTTTAGGCACCTTTGAGGTATTTGGGAGTCGCCACCCAATTTACAAGAAATTGGGAAAGGTCTCTAACCTCGGGAGTCTTAAACCAGAGAAAGTGTTCGGAACTTCACTCTTTTTAATGACTTAAGTCAAGTTTATAATTGAGTTTTTAAGAAATTAAAATTTCATCTCTCATCTCACACGATTATGCATTGAATTTAAAGCGCATTGCAAGCATATTGGAAAGCAATAAAATAAAGCTGTAAAAAATAAATAAACTAAAAATGAAAAGTTGGGACAGAACAATCCCCCAAAATAAGAAAGCATAAAAGAATAAAATTTGCCCCAAAATTAATTACAAGGGCCCGAATGAATAAATGAACACATAAAAAATAATTAGAATATATCATGCATAAATTGGGAGATTTATTGAATTTTAGGAACATTGGTTCCTTTTTATTAACTTAAAAAGATTGGAGAACTATTTTTGGGTATTGATTGAGAAAACCGAGATAAGTGATTCCATTTTATGAAAATTCAGTTCTCCATTTGGAAGTGTGATTTTATTGGTTAAAATAGGACATTAGTTCGCTTTTTACTGTAAAAAAACATGATTTTCTGTAATATGAACGAATATAAAATACATTCTTACATACAATATAAAAATAATATAATAAAAGAAAATACAATAAAAATGCAAACCCTAAATCAGAAGGTCTTTGATCTCCCGGTTCTCCGTCCCGTGCACAAATATAACTCGCATAAATAAACGAATTTTAAGGCAGCAAAACAAAAGAAAATAAAATGTTAGTAAAATAAATTAAATGAATAATATATGAACAAATAATTACATGAAAACCAATAAATAAACTAATTAAGTAAGCCAATAAAAAATAATTAAACCTTGACAAATAAAACCATAATACAACCATAGCATTAATAATTAATAATAGAGACAAATTGAGCACAGACTAAAAAAATTAACCAAGTGAAATAAGACAGAAATTGACAAGTTAAATGGAGCAAATTATATTACATTCATGCATTTTCGGACACTTAGATAAAACAGAAGAGAAAAGACGAACAAAAAGGGAGGAGGAAAGTGCATGACTCGTGCAGGGGTGCACGACTCGTGAACGGCCCTCATGACTCGTGCAAGAATGCACGAGCCGTGAAGGCTGCCAAGCGGGACTCGAATCGTGCAAAGATGCACGATCCGAATGGAGAAAAGGGGAGCACGACTCGATCAAAAAAGTCACGACACGGACAAAGGCTCATGACTCATGCAGAAAAGCAAAGACATGACTCACATGAAGAGCACAACCCTGAAAGAAAATCATGACTCGATTGGAAAACCAAAAGCACGACTCAGACTCAAAGCACAATCCGATTGGACAAACGCAAATCGAACAAAACAAAGGAAAAATCTGATTGGGCAATCATGACTCTGACCAAATAAAGGCACAATCCGACTGGGAAACACGATTCAGATAGAAGAAACACAGGCAAGACTCAAATGAATAAAAAATAGAGACGAACAGAGGAATATCAATAGGCTAACAAATAAGATAGTATGCCATCAAAACATGCATAATAGAATGACAAACATGCTGTAGACACCAGGTCCTGAGGCGGTCCAAGATCAGAATTACCCGATGATGAAAGTGATACTTGCCATAAGTAAAGGTGTCGAAAATGATGTTCTCCTTGTCGAAAAATCCATTTGCTCCTATAAAATTTGCAGTGCAAAAATTGGCACTTTTTGCTCTCATTTTTTTTATTATTCCTTTTTATTATTTTTATTTCTTTTCTTTTCTTTTTATTTTATTTTTTTCTTTTTTTTCCTTTCCCGTGCCACCCGTGCTGGCCGCTCCCGCACGCGGGGACAGTGCGTGCCTGCAAGTGCGCGCGCGAGAGACCGTGCGCCCCCTAGGGGCGCGTCTCACGTCTCGCGTGCGCACCCCCTTGGGGCACGTCTTGCGCGAGACCGCATGCCCCCTTGGGCCGCGTCTCGCACGAGACCGTGGGCCCCCTTGGGCTGCGTCTCGCGCGAGACCGCGTGCCTCCACATGCGGCCATCTTGGCCTTTTCTCTGCGTGGTCATTTTCTGCATTTTTTATGTCGATTTTGCAGTCTGATTTCTCTGTTATTTTCACGATTTGGTGCTATTTTGGGTTAACTAAAAGTGAAAGACCTTTTGTCTTCGGTCTTCATTTCTAGGGATCGACATTTTTCGTCCAAAAAAAAGGAGAACCTGCTTTTCTCTCAAAGAGAAGAGCAGCAAAGGGTTTTCAAAGGAAAAAAGTGGTTTTTAGATTTTGATTGCAAAAAGGTCCAATTTTTATCCCTTTTCTTGGTTTTTTTCTTCAAAGGATTTCCAGTCAGGGATTTATTTTACACAAAGGAAAATCAATTTCCTTGGTTGTTCATCAACCCCGCC
This sequence comes from Excoecaria cochinchinensis, assembly GCA_947683425.1. NCBI lineage: Eukaryota > Viridiplantae > Streptophyta > Magnoliopsida > Malpighiales > Euphorbiaceae > Excoecaria > Excoecaria cochinchinensis. The sequence goes on along the minus strand of CANTUQ010000002.1, from coordinate 5,652,522 downwards.
TATATTATCCCAAGTTTACCCTGTTAAACTTGCATTTTATTTTCAAATATTTTCTGCATTTTCTACCGAAACTCCGACGAGGGGAGCGGATCCAGACATCCTTTTCAATATACAATCTCTGAGGGTAAACACTTTGGACCCCCCTTAATGTCTTATTTATTTATCATTTATGGTTATTGATTTTGTAATTTTTGTTATTTTTGCCATGTTGATTTTCTAACATTCCTAGTATTTTGCTACTGTTGGCCTTTTAATTTTGGTATGTTGATTTAATCTCCTTGTGGTTGTTTTACATGACTTTTGTAGCTTCCTTTTTTCCTATTTTTTGTTTGTTTTTACTGTCCACCATACCATGGCTATTTGTGTTTATTATTGGCATCTGTTGGGTTGCTCACCCCTCTTTATTATTCTTATTATCCTTCCTATTATTATTATAGCTATTAGTCTTTACCTGTTTGCCTTTAGCCACCATCCTCATTTCTATTATTGTTATCTTTATTATTTGGCATTATCATATGTTGCAGTACCATCATTATCATTATTATTAATATTATTACCCCATTTTTATTTTCTATTGACACGTTTGTTGTTATTACCATTACTATTATTATTTATTCATTATTACGTTATATTTATTTGTTTTGTATCATTATTATTATTACCGTTTTATATTGTTATCACTATATTACATTATCATTGTTGTTGTTGTTATTATTATTATTATTATTATTATTATTATTATTATTATTATTATTATTATTATTATTATTATTATTATTATTATTATTATATGTGTGTTGTTGGCAACTTGGCATATTATTATTATTATTATTATTATTATTATTATTATTATTATTATTATTATTATTATTATTATTGTTTTATGTTAATATTATTGTTATTAGCTATTATTATTATTTTATTAATTGTTAATATTATTTGCACTATTATTGCTGATATCATCTATGTTATTGTTATTTTATTAATTGTTTATATTATTATCATTATCATTATAGTTTATTATTGTCATTATTATAATTATTATTGTCATTATTATAATTATTATTATTTGGTATATTAAATTGATATGTCATGTATTTATTTCGTCTCTAGTTGCTTAAACTTTAGAATGGTTGCTAATATGTTTTAATGTTATTTTTTCTGTCTGAGATTTCTTGTGACTTGCATTATGTGAGTGGTCTCGGGATCGCACAAAGGGGATGCACGTGTAGGGGACCGAGTCGGTTTGGTGAGACTTTTCTTGTTTCCCTCTTTTATGTTGTGCTTATTTGTAAATAATTATTTTATTTATACACGCGTGGGATAAAAAATCACAAAAATATTTCTACACTTAAATTGGGTTTTCACTAACAAAATTGGGACCGATGTCCCCTGTTTTAGCCAAGAATATAAATTATCACGATAAAATGAAGAGTTAATTTTCTCCAAAAATGGGATCACTCATCGCCATTTTTTGAAACCAACAATCAAAACAACTCTTCGAACCCTCTTTAAATAAATGCGAGGGAACCAATGTTCCTGAAACTTTAAACAAGTGCGAAGGAACCAATGTTCCTAAAACGAATATCCCGATTTATGTATGTTTATTTGATTTTGTTTGATTGTTTTAAAATTTATGTTCATTTCCTTTTGGGCCCTTATAATTAATTTTGGGGCAATATTATTTAATTAGGAATTGTATTCCGTCCCATCTTCCCTTTTTTATCTTCTTCTATTTGGGGGTTGTATTTCGCCCCTATCTTCCCTATAATTGTGTGCTTACGTGTTTATTTGCTTTCCTTTATCGCTTTATTTACCGCTTTCTTTATATCTTTTTATTTATCGCTTTTGAATGCTTGCGAGGCGCCTTTTAATTTAAATGCATAAATCGTGTGAGATAAGAGATAGAATTTTAAGAAGTTAAAAACTCATTTATAATTAACCGAAGCATAAATAAGAGTGAAGTTCCGAACACCAATCTCTGGTCTAGACCGATAAGAGGTTAGAGACCTTTCCCAATTTCTCGTAAATTGGGTGGCAACTCCAAAATACCTCAAAGGTGCCGTGAGGCTAGATGATCCTTTCCAATGTTCTATTGGGAAGGAGGCATCCAAGATGTCTCATGGAACCCAAGATCAAAAAGATGCGAACCAATCCCTCGAATCCTAAAAGCGGGTTCAACGAGAGCCTTTGCTAGGTTCGGCGCGCATCACAGTGGCGACTCCACTAGGGAGCTGTTTGAGACTTCGCTTTGAAAGTTCTTTGGCTAATATATAATTGGGCTTTTAAAACTTAAAATTCTATCTCTTTTCGAAAATTTGCAGCATTGCATTTTAGAGCCTTAGAGTTATGTGAGTTGGTCCCCTATCTACCTCGGTGCATTCCCAAAACACGACCCTACTTTCACTCATTGTAGGAAAGTGTTAGGGATAATCACCAGCCCAAGCCTAGTACCTCGTGGTATATCAAATGGAGACCCGATCGGTCGTCATGCTCATGATGAGCAAGATTCGTTAGCAGGAACCACGCTTGGGTAGACCTAAAGTATCACCGCCTAGCACCGTAATACCGTGCTTGCTATTTGGGCTGTCGTGTATTGAGCAAAATCAATCAAATTAAATGGTCTCCATCAAAGGCTTTCATGCCCCATTGGGTCCATCTCGGTTTGGTTGAATTATTTAAATACATAATGGCCAAACACCCATACATATGTACATTAGGCTAGAGGTGTTATGCTGCCGATTTTCTACCGTGCACCATACGTGTCCGATGGGTTCCCTGTTAACCCTCGGATGAAGTCCACCTAGGAAAGAGACCATATTGCCACGTGTGTGAGAGAAATAAGGTCGGCAGAATCTATCTGCTTGCTTATGGTTGTCTCTGATGCATCAACACGATCATGCATCTCTAATGTCATCCACGCATCATGCTAACCATTTCGAGCTTTTTAGCCATCATAGATCCATTCGAGTGGTCCAGAGATCCTAGTGGGAGGTTGATCAAAAATCAAGCAGTTGAGCTGTCAGGGTTGGCATCGGCATCGGGTTCGAATTGGGATAGAAGCTCAGACTCTTATTCAGAACGATCCCCTAGATCAGTGATGGCAGACTTACCGTAGGATTCGGGTGCTTTAACAACACAAGACTTAGATAGAAGGTTTGAGGACTTCGAGAGAAAGATACTTGCTATAATGGGAAACCTTATCGCCCAGATGGCACCGAATGCTGGACAAGCATCTGTGGCTCTAGCTGTTGAACCAATTGAAACACCTGCTGTGGGGGAAACTCCCATACCAACTATGAATGTGCAACAACCAGCTGTGGAGCCTAGAGCAATAGCTCCAGTTGAACAAAGAAGAGTGAGGATTTTAGATTTGAGGGATGATTTCTTAGAAGAGGAGGAAGATGAGCCAATAGTTCCTCAAGCTGCGAGGTGTAGGGTCCCAAGTTAGAGCATGATGTGGTAAGAAAGATGGAAGCTATCATATGCCTATTGTCGGCTGGAAAGGGGGTTATTCCCGAAGACATAGACTTGGGGGACGAAGAGCTGCTGCTCCAAAGGTTTAAAATGCCCGAGCTACCAAAGTTCGATGGTACTTCAAACACGTCGGCGCATATCAAATAGTATGCTTTGATCATGAAGGGCATAGGACTTACAAAGAAGCAATAGGTTGAGTACTTCTACCTCAGTTTGATGGGGTCGGCGATCGATTGGTACCACGGACTGGATAGAAGGTCAAAAGAGGATTGGGACCTGTTAACGGGAGAATTCATGAGACAGTACGATTGTAGTACGAGAATGGAGGTAACTCTGAAGGACCTGGAGTTATTACAACAAGAGGCCGGGGAATCCTTTCATGAATACCTCACGCGATGGAGGAACAGAGTTATGAAAATGAAGCGGAAGCCAGACACTCAAGACCAGATAAGATTGTTTATCAGAAATGCAAGCCCGTATTTGAGAGAAGGGCTTAAGATGAAGGGGTTAAAGGATTGGGAGTCCTTAAAGGACATAGCTATTGAAGCTGAATCGGAGTACCTGGCGAAGAAAGCCAGTAATGACAGTTTTGCTCGAAAGAACTATGGGACCCAAGGAGGGAATATGCCAAGTGGGGCCAGGAGTAGCAGCAATCGGGTAGGCAAAACGGCAAAAGTTTCAGCCACCGAGGCAGGCCAGAGATACTAGTCAAATCTGGTAAAGCCATTATCTTAGGTTCTAGAAAGATTTATGAAAGAGGGAAAACTCCAGCCATTACTAGCCAGGCAGGCTAAAACTCACGGCTAACCGGGTCACAGGGGAGATCAATATTATGCTTACCATCAGCACATCGGCCATCTCACTGATTATTGCAGAACTTTACGGGATCGGGTCCAAGATCTCATCAATAGTAAACAGATCTCTGATCCCGAGAAGAGGGAAAAGAAGAAGAAGGCTGGGTACAATGCTGTCCCTCCCCTTGTTTTCATGATAGGTTCAAGTCTGCCAGAATGGTATGTATTAAGGGACCTTTACAGAAATGATCATGTGGCTGTTGTACGCCTCGAGCAAGAGGTTAGTGGGGAGAAGCCCCAGGTTTGCATGATAGAATGTTGGGACTCAACCAGTGAAAGCGAGACTGAAGAAGCCAATGAGCCGGAGGATGTATGGAACTCTGGGAGTGAGGAGGAGGTACAAGAAGTGCAAGCTGTTACCCGCAGTGGAAGAGTGGTGCCGGAGATTGAGAGGCAACAGGACCTAGTGCCCCCGACTATGGAGTGACAAACAGAAGAGAGCTAGATCCTAAAGCAGCTAAAGAAGACGCCTGCTCAGATATCGGTGTGGGACCTGCTGAGATAATCCCTGAGCCATAGACAGAAGCTAGTTGAAGCCCTATGCGAATCGACAGTCACTACCACTATCTCACCTAACGAGTTGTTGGACGTGGTGAAAGGGAGATCTGGAGAGAATATAGTTTACACCGAGGCCGATCTACCAGTTGAGGGTCGCAATCACAACTGCCCTCTATACATCAGGGCCCAAATCAATGGTAAACACATGGCCTGCGTCATGGTGGATGATGGGTCCTCTATTAATGTGTGCCCGCTCGTAGCACTATCTGCATTTGGGATGAATGAGGGCATGTTGAGTGAGTCTGACCTAACCATCACTGCTTATGATAATTCAAGAAGGCAAGCTACTGGGACTTTTAAGGCACAGGTTAAAACTGGGCCAGTTGAGATTGAAGCTGAGTTCGTCGTCCTACCCATCCCGACTAACTTTGCAGTGCTTCTAGGAAGGCCATGGTTCCACAAATTGGGAGGGGTTCCGTCTACACTCCACCAGATGATTAAGATTCCCCATGAAGGCCAGATTGTGACCAATAAAGCGGCTAGCGACAATCAAGTATCAGTGCTCGGGATTTCCAATCAACCCCTTTAGTGGGTTCCATGTGGCTATGATGAATGAAAAAGATGGCTCGGAGGTAAGCCCCCAAGTTGTCAATATGATGAAGAAGATGAACTTCCTCCCCAAGGTTGGTTTGGGAAAGAGCTCACAAGGGATCCAGGTGCCCATCGGCACAAGGGGGCAAAAGGACAAGAGAGGTTTGGGCTACACTGCTAAGGCCAAGAAGGACGAGCCTGTGAAGAAGCTTGTGGAGGTCCTGCATAACTTAAAGAGTTTCACACCAGCTGCATCAGCGTGCGCCTACTGTGGAGAGGCCGAACCACAGTGGGTTGGTGGCAAGATCACTCCGGGCTTTGAAATCTTCAACGATGTGTTTGACTAGTCCGATGGAGTAGTTAGGGCAGTGGAAGATTTTTGGGATGAGGAGATCCTCAGTCAGAGTTTGGCCTGGGATTGAGAAGTCCCTAAGGAGGTCATCACCGAAAGTCTGCTGGCTACCCAGTTAAAGGGCAAAGAAAAGATAGAAGATGAGGCGGCGATGCTAGAATTGAAGAACCTGAAGATAGCCGACAATCAAGACGACGGGCCATCATCCTCAACATCGGCACTAGCGGAGGACATTAATGATAACTTTTTTGATGTACTTTTTATTCCCGAACTATTTGACAATTATGTCTATAATTATGAGTATTTTAATAAGATGAATGACTTTGCTTACTTGTATGATGTTTCTAATGATTTCATTACGCATGATCACGAACATGAATCATTCATATTTGACATTAACTCAGCCAATACTACCTCATTTAATCTCGGAACTTTGGAAAACCCAAAGGAAATCTTGATAGCATCCGATGTAACTCTTGAGGAGAGAATAAAATTTGAGAGAATTTTGAAAAAGTATGAAAAAGTCTTTGCTTGGACCTATGAAGACATGCCAGGCATCGATCAGGCAGTTGTTGAACACGCCATTCCAACCTATCAAGAGTGCAAACCAGTCAAGCAGAAACATAGAAGGCTAAGACCAAAATGGGCAAAAAAGGGGGTTAATTACGTCTGTGGTCATCGAATTTTGGTGCTTATAACCAAATGGTCATAATAAAATAATTTATAACATAAAAGTCATCAAACTTTTATTTTTTTTCAATTAAGGTAAAAATGAACGAAAAATTAATTTTTTGTTACCGGAGGACCATGCAAATATGTTACTTTATCAGTAATTTTCTAAAACGTATCCAGTCAGCATGCGATATAGCCCATTTACATTGAGAAATTGATACATCAGCAAGTACACGTGTTATGTCAACATGTACAAAAAGAAAAAAAAATTTTTACTGACGTGTACTTAGTAACGTATCAATTTTTCCATGTAGGCGGGTCATATTGGCATATTTGTGTAACCTTTCGGTGATGAAAAATTAATTTTTCGGTCATTTTTACCTTAATTGAAAAAACTAAAAGTTTGATGACTTTTATGATACAAATTATTTATTATGACAATTTGGTTATAAGTACCAAAATTCGATGACCACTGACGTAATTAACCCCAAAAAAGGTGAAGGAAGAGGTACACAAACAGATTGAAGCCAAGTTCCTAGTAGAGGTTCAGTACCCGACATGGTTAGCTAATGTTGTCCCCATGGCCAAGAAGGATGGGAAAGTCCGAGTGTGTGTCGACTACCGAGACCTGAATAAAGCCTGCCCAAAAGATGACTTCCCTTTACCCCATATTGATGTACTGGTGGATAGCATGGCCGCTTGTATGATGTACAGTTTTGTGGATGGGTATGCGGGGTACAACCAAATCCTTAACAAAATTGTAGATCGAATCAAAACAGCCTTCATTACAGAATGGGGTACATTTGCCTACCGGGTTATGCCTTTCGGATTGAAAAATGCTGGAGCAACATACCAAAGGATGGCTACTAAGATCCTGGGCGACTTGATCCACAAGGAGGTAGAAGTGTATGTCGATGATATGATGATCAAGTCGGCTACTCGAGAGGGGCATTTTGAGGCCTTGGAGAAGTTCTTTCAGAGGATTGACAAGTATAATCTTCGCCTCAACCCCAAGAAATGCATTTTTGGAGTTACCTCGGGTAAGCTACTAAGCCATGTGGTAAGCCAAAGGGGAATAGAAGTGGACCCTGATAAAGTCAAGGCAATCATAGAGATGCCGATGCCTCGAAAGGAAAAAGAAGGCAGGAGTTTTCTGGGTAAACTGCAATACATCAGTAGGTTCATTTCCAAGCTCGCTTTGGTGTACGAACCAATTTTTGAACTCCTGAGGAAGAATCAGCCAGTCAAGTGGAATGATGATTGTCAGAAAGCTTTTGATGTCATTAAGGATTACCTTCAGCACCTCCCAGTTCTGCGGCCGCCACGACCTGTTAAGCCATTGATCCTTTACCTAGCAATAGAGGAGAATTCTATAGGTGCCATGATGGCCCAAGAGGATGAATTCGGGGTTGAATTTGCGGTTTACGACCTCAGCAAGAAATTCCTTCCTTATGAAGCCAAGTATGTTGAAGTGGAAAAGATTTGTCTAGCAATAATCTGGGCTTCAAAGAAACTGAGGCATTATTTTCATTCCTACAAAGTGCAGGTGGTAGCCAAACAAAACCCCCCTCTGATATCTTCAAGAAGCACCCTCTTTGCTAGGAAAGATGGGAGATGGCTGATTTTGCTGCAAGAGTTTGATGTAGAATGCATTACTAGAAAGACCATTAAACGCCGGGCAGTTGCAGAGTTTCTTGCCGACTATCTGATTGAAGGAGACCAATTGGAATATAAGTTCCCCGACGAAGACGTGGTAGCCATCACAGTGCAGAAGTGGCAGATGTACTTTGATGGAGCAGTAAATAACAAGGGAGCTGGGATGGGAGTGATTCTAGTAACCCCAGACGGTGAGAAGCTCCCCTTAGCTAAGAAATTGAGGTACAGGGCCACCAATAATGAAGCTGAGTATGAAGCATGCATTTTTGGGTTGGAAGCACTCTCAGCAGTGGGGGCAAAGGTAGTAGAGGTCTTCGGGGACTCATTCTTAGTAATCCATCAGGTCAGGGGCGAATGGTCCATCAAAGAAGAGCGGCTATTACCATATGTAAGGTACTTGAAAGAACTAAGTGACCAGTTTGAAATCTTCACTTTTAACTACGTGCCCCGGGATGAGAACCAATTGGCAGATGCCCTAGCTACTTTGGTATCTATATGGGATAACCTAGAAGGAATAGCCATGAGGCCTGTGCTCATTTCTTGTTTAGACAAGCCATACTTCGAGACTGAACAAGTTGGGGATGTCGAGGCTACTGATGGAAAGCCATGGTACTACGATGTCCAGAATTATTTGGAAAAGTCAGTATTCCCCGAAGAGGCCACTGAGAAGGACCAAAGGATGATTCGCAAACTGTCCACTCAATTCATCAGTGTAGATGGTGTGCTATATAAAAGACAAGCCGATGGCATACAACTAAGGTGCTTAGATGAGAAAGAGGCCAAGAGGGTTATGGAGGAGACCCACGCGAGGGTTATGGAGGAGACCTACGCGGGGGTCTATGGGGCCCACATGAATGGTCTAGCTCTAGCAAAGAAAATCATGCGACAGGGGTTCTTCTGGATGACAATGGATACGGATTGCTCTAAGTATGTAAAGCAGTGCCAACTATGCCAACAGTATGCTAATCTGAGACACCTGCCAGTTTCGGAGCTGTGCAACCTTACGTCTCCATGGCCATTCGCAGCATGGGGGATTGACATTATAGGGAAAATACACCCGACAGCCTCCAACGGACACATATTTATTGTAGTTGCTATTGATTATTTCACTAAATGCATGGAGGCTGAATCTTTCAAGAAGTTGGATGCCCGGGAAATGGCCAGATTCATTGAACGACACCTGATCTGTAGGTACGGGCTCCCGCATCACATCGTGTCAGATAATGCGGTACAGTTCCAAGCTGAGACCAAACAAATGCTCAAAAAGTATGCCATTCAACACCATAAGTCTTTCCCTTATATACTGCAGGCTAACGGGGCAGTCGAGGAGGATAATAAGAACATTAAGAGGATACTGGCTAAGATGATGCAAACCTATAAGGACTGGGCCGAGAAATTGCCATTTGCACTATGGGGCTACAGGACCACTGCCAGAACTCCTACAAGGGCTACCCCTTTCTCCTTGGTTTACGGGACGGAAGCATTCCTACCGGTAAAAATAAAACTCTAGCCATTGAGGGTGGTAACGGAAGCTCAGCTACCAGAAGCCGAATGGGCCCAGCAGCAGCTGTTACAGTTGAACCTGTTGGATGAAGATAGGATGCGGGCATACTACCACAATTAGATCTACCAGAAGAGACTGGCTCGCTCATTCGGGAAGAAAGTAAGGAAGCACCCGCTGAAGGAAGGGGACTTAGTCATCAAGCAGATGAGGCCGGGGGGGTTCCGGATTTTCGAGGCAAGTTTAGGCCAACTTGGGAAGGACCCTTCATTCTGAAGAAGCATTTGTCTAAAGGGGCCGCAATTTTGACAGATAGCGATGGAAATGAATTCAGGGAGCCGGTCAACGTCGACAGGTTGAAAAGTTCCACAGCTAAAGGCAAAAAAAAAAAAATCTCAAGAGAAAATGTTCAATCAAGAAAACCCGAGAGGGCTGATTGATAACAGGAGTTGTGATGCTTTCAACATCCACCTCGAGATTAGATTTGGTCTCGTATTTCGAGCATAATGTTAGATAATGATCATGTGTAATTAAATCACACAAAAGCATGTACATGTATGCAGTTATGCACTCAGAGTAGTTCTTTTATCCAATAAATGTCCATAGTTCCTTTTGAATAAGTAATATGTCACTTCCCAATTGAATGTGCACAATTTATCCATTGTTGCCACAGCCAACAAGAAACTTTATCCCTAAAAAAAAAAGGCCATTAGAAATGAAAACCATAATTGGCGCTCTAAGCAAAAGTTAGGCCAAAGGGCAGGGTGAAAACCTGGGAACAGGCAGTCTGCCCTATAAAAATGATAAAATGAATAAAAGCCACTGGATTGGGTTGGATCCATTCCAGGCAAAAAATAAGGCACAGGGTTATGTGAAAATCTGAAAAGGACGCATTTCCTGTTAAGAAAAGCTAGTGTGAAAATCCACAAGGGACACACTACCTTTTAAAACAATGACGTTTGATGCTTGGAGCGATAAGGTGGCATTACCTTGAGCAACCCCTTTCAAGTAGAGACGCACATCGAGCAGCTCTCCCTTAAAAATTATGTGTCAGAGTCCCTAAGCCAGGATGACGCCTTCAAACCCGTGGGGGCATGATTAACCAAACGAAGCCATGAGTCACTTCAGCTGAAGTTATCGCACCTCCACCATTTGGCCACCTAGATGAATGGTGTCACTTGCATTTCGCATAGCATATGCACATGCACGGGCATAACTCACCCTTGCATACAAATTTCTTGTGATCCCGTAGGAAAGTTTGGCGTCTTCACACACCGACAAGCTGGTGTTTATCAGTCATTCAGCCGTGGTTTCAAATACCGACAAGCTAGTGTTTCATCAATCACGTCTTGCAAAGTCCGGCGTCTTCACACACCGACAAGCTGGTGTTTATCAGTCGTTCAGCCGTGATTTCACACACCGACATGCTGGTGTTTCATCAATCACTTCCTTCAAAGTTTGGTGCCTTCACACACTGACAAGTTGGTGTTTATTAGTCATTCAGCCGTAGTTTCACACATCGACAAGCTGGTATTTCATCAATCACGTCCTTCAAAGTCTAGTGTCTTCACACACCGATAAGCTGGTTTTTATCAGTCGTTCAGTCGTGGTTTCACACACCGACAAGATGGTGTTTCATCAATCACGTCCTTCAAAGTCTGGCATTTTCACACACCGACAAGCTGGTGTTTATCAATTGTTCAGCCATGGTTTCACACACTGACAAGCTGGTGTTTTATCAATCACGTCCTTCAAAGTCTGGCGCCTTCACACACCGACAAGTTGGTGTTTATTAGTCATTCAGCTGTGGTTTCACACACCGACAAGCTGGTGTTTCATCAATCACGTCCTCCAAAGTCTGGCGCCTTCACACTCGTTCAGCCGTAGTTTCACATACCGACAAGCTGGTGTTTCATCAATCACGTCCTTCAAAATCTGGCGCCTTCACACACCGACAAGCTAGTGTTTATCAGTCATTCAGCCGTAGTTTCACACACCGACAAGCTGGTGTTTCATCAATCACGTCCTTCAAAGTCTAGCACCTTCACACACCAACAAGCTGATGTTTATCAGTCGCTCGGCAGTGGTTTTACACACCGACAAGCTGGTATTTCATCAATCACGTTTTTCAAAGTCTGGCGCCTTCACACACCGACAAGCTGGTGTTTATGAGTCGTTCAACCGTGGTTTCACATACCGACAAGCTGGTGTTTCACCAATCACGTCCTTCAAAGTCTGGCGCCTTCACACACCGACAAGCTGGTGTTTATCAGTCGTTCAGCCGTGGTTTACATACCGATAAGCTGGTGTTTCATCAATCACGTCCTTCAAGGTTTGACGATTCCACACATCGACAAGCTGGCGTTCATCAATCACGTGACCAACAATAGTTCCATAACGCCGACAAGCTGGCAAGACTAAGTTCGGGAAAGCGATCGCCTCAAGTACGCGTCTTTCCCCTTCTTTTCTGAATTTTGGCTGACTTAGGCACCTAAGTTCTAAGTTCCCCAAAATTGGGGGCAACTGTAGGCACCGGGTCCTGAGGCTGTCCAAGATCAGAATTACCTGATGATGAAAGTGATACTTGCCATAAGTAAAGGTGTCGAAAATGGTGTTCTCCTTGTCAAAAAATCCATTTGTTCCTCCAAAATTTGCAGTGCGAAAATTGGCAGTTTTGCTCTCATTTTTTTATTATTCCTTTTTATTATTTTTTATTTCTTTTCTTTTCTTTTTATTTTTTTTTCTTTTTTTTTCCTTTAGCATGCCATGCGTGTGGGATGCGCCCGCAAGCTGGGGCAGCGCGCGACTGCGGGCGTGCGGGCAGCCACGCGCGTAGGAGGGTGCGTGCGACGCTGCGCGCCCCCCCTGGGGGCGCGTCTCGCGCGAGACAGCGCGCCCCCTTGGGACACATCTCGCGCGAGACTATGCGCCACCTAGGGCGCATCTCATGCCTCCACACGCGGCAATCTTTGTCTTTTCTCTGTGCGGTCATTTTTTTTCATTTTCTCTGTCGATTTTACAGTCTGATTTTTCTGTTATTTTCACGATTTGGTGCTGTTTTGGGTTAGCTAAAAATGAAAGCCCTTTTATCTCTTGCTATTTTTGGGCAAGACAGACAATCAAATAGAGTCTTCGGTCTTCATTTTTAGGCATCGACATTTTTCATCCAAAAAAAAGGAGAACCTGCTTTTCTCTCAAAGAGAAGAGTAACAAAGGGTTTTCAAAGGAAAAAACTGGTTTTTAGATTTTGATTGCAAAAAGGTCCGATTTTTATCCCTTTGGTTTTTTTCTTCAAAGGATTTCCAGTCGGGGATTCATTTTACACAAAGGAAAATCAATTTCCTTGGTTATTCATCAACCCCGCCTATATTATCCCAAGTTTACCCTGTTAAACTTGCATTTTATTTTCAAATATTTTCTGCATTTTCTACCGAAACTCTGACGAGGGGAGCGGATCTGGACATCCTTTTCAATATACAATCTCTGAGGGTAAACACTTTGCACCCGCCTTAATTTCTTATTTATTTATCATTTATGGTTATTGATTTTGTAATTTTTGTTATTTTTGCTATGTTGATTTTCTAACATTCCTAGTGTTTTGCTACTGTTGGCCTTTTAAGTTTGGTATGTTGGTTTAATCCCCTTGTGGTTGTTTTACATGACTTTTGTAGCTTCCTTTTTTCCTATTTTTTTTTTGTTTTTGCCGTCCACCATACCATGGCTATTTGTGTTTATTATTGGGATCTGTTGGTTTTTTCACCCCTCTTTATTATTATTATTATCCTTCCTATTGTTATTATAACTATTATTCTTTACCTGTTTGCCGTTAGCCACCATCCTCATTTTTATTATTGTTATCTTTATTATTTGGCATTATCATCATGTTACAGTACCATCATTATCATTATTATTAATATTATTACCCCATATTTATTTTCTGTTGACACGTTTGTTGTTATTACCATTACTATTATTATTCATTCATTATTACGTTATATTTATTTGTTTTGTATCATTATTATTATTACCGTTTTATATTGTTATACTATATTACATTATCATTGTTGTTGTTGTTATTGTTATTATTATTATTATTATTATTATTATTATTATTATTATTATTATTATTATTATTATCATTATTATTATTATTATTATTATTATTATTATAATTATTATTATTATTATTATTATTATTATTATTATTATTATTATTATTATTATTATTATTATTATTATTATTATTATTATTATTATTATTATTATTATATGTGTGTTGTTGGCAACTTGGCATATTATTATAAGTAATACCGTCATAGTTATTATTATTATTATTATTATTATTATTATTATTATTATTATTATTATTATTGTGTTATATTAATATTATTGTTATTAGCTATTATTGTTATTTTATTAATTGTTAATATTATTTGCACTATTATTGCTGATATCATCTATGTTATTGTTATTTTATTAATTGTTTATATTATTATCATTATTATTGCTATATTATCATTATAGCTTATTATTATTGTTATTATTATTATTATTATTATTTGGTATATTAAATTGATATGTCATGTATTTATTTCGTCTCTAGTTGCTTAAACTTTAGAATGGTTGCTAATATGTTTTAATATTATTTTTTCTGTCTGAGATTTCTTGTGACTTGCATTATGTGAGCGGTCTCGGAACCGCACAAAGGGGTCGCACGTGTAGGGGACCGAGTCGGTTTGGTGAGACTTTTCTTATTTCCCTCTCTTTATGTTGTGCTTATTTGTAAATAATTATTTTATTTATACACGCGTGGGATAAAAAATTACAAAAATATTTTTACACTTAAATTGGGTTTTCACTAACAAAATTGGGAGCAATGTCCCTCGGTTTAGCCAAGAATATAAAATATCACAATAAAACGAAGAGTTAATTTTCTCCAAAAATGGGATCACTCATCCCGATTTTTTCAAACCAACAATCAAAACAACTCTTCGAACCCTCTTTAAATAAACGCGAGGGAACCAATGTTTCTAAAACTTTAAACAAGTGCGAAGGAACCAATGTTCCTAAAACGAATATCCCGATTTATGTATGTTTATTTGAATTTGTTTGATTATTTTAAAATTTATGTTCATTTCCTTTTGGGCCCTTGTAATTAATTTTAGGGCAATAGTATTTAATTAGGGATTATATTCCGTCCCATCTTCCCTTTTTTATCTTCTTCTATTTGGGGGTTGTATTCCGCCCCTATCTTTCATGTAATTGTGTGCTTGCGTGTTTATTTGCTTTCCTTTATCGCTTTATTTACCGCTTTCTTTATAGCTTTTTATTTATTGCTTTTGAATGCTTGCGAGGCGCCTTTTAATTTAAATGCATAAATCGTGTGAGATAAGATATAGAATTTTAAGAAGTTAAAAACTCATTTATAATTAACCGAAGCATAAATAAGAGTGAAGTTCCGAACACCAATCTTTGGTCTAGACCGATAAGAGGTTAAAGACCTTTCTCAATTTCTCGTAAATTGGGTGGCAACTCCAAAATACCTCAAAGGTGTCGTGAGGCTAGATGATCCTTTCTAATGTTCTATTGGGAAGGAGGTATCCAAGATGTCTCATGGCACCCAAGATCAAAAAGAAGCGAACTAATCCCTCGAATCCTAAAAGCGGGTTCAACGAGGGCCTTTGCTAGGTTCGCCGCGCGTCACACATGCCGATCAACCATGACAAATATTTAAAGTTCATATCTAATAACAAATAACAACAAACATACAATATATATATTACTAAGATCGAACGAGAAAATAAACACGATATGTACAATGAAAATAACTGACTGATAATGTAAAACGAAGAAGAGAAAGGAAAAAGAAAGAAAAAAAAAGGAAAAAAGAGATAGTGATCCCAGTATTTACCCTTAGATATGATCTTTGATTTGCAGATGAAGAAGTTTTAGTTTTCCTCTTTACTTTTCTTAAAAAGGAGATTAAAACAGAGACTAAAAAAACTTTCAATGGAAGTTACTTTGAAGAAAAAAAACCAAAAACGATTGAATCTCAAACGTCAAGAATTAATTTCCTGTATTAAAGAAACAACCTCAGAATGCTTTGAGAACAAAAATCATTTTCTTCCTCTCAAAGCTTTTTTCTCTCTGTTTTCTTTGAGTTATTTTTGGCCTTCTCTAAAAATAATTCTTTTTTTTTCTTTTAGTTTTTTTAACTTTTTCTTTTATACTCCCTCTTAAGGATTAGGTTTTTTCCTCACCAAATTAGCCATAAACCTGTGTTTTTCAACCAAATCCCCCAAAGAAATGGTAGAGGACACTGGAGGCAGTGGGGCGCGTGAGGCAGGTGAGATGTGTCTCACGTTACCCCTCACTAAGGTGAGATGGGCCTCACACCACAGGCCCCCAGAAATAACCCCTTTTTTTTTTTAATTTAAAAATGAAAAACATATTTTTCGAGAAAATCATCACTTCTATCTATCTTTTGCCTGTGAATAAGTATCATTTTTATCATTAGGTAACTTCAATCTGGGCTATCTTAGGACCCGGTGTCTATAGTTGGCTAGCCATAGAGACATAAGACCGTGGATTTGAGCATGATGTCTCACTTTTCTGTAGGCCAATGATGGTCCTACCTCACTGTATTCAAAAGTTAAAATGTTTTGAAAAGTATTTAAAGGCAGAGGTGGTCGTTCGGGATTCCTCTGGTATGTATTAAAGACTGAAGTGATCTTTCGGGGTCCTTCAGGTTATTCGAGCCTTTAGGGGTTTACGTCTCGTTTATCCTGGTCATAGATGTCTGCCAGTATTGTACAGGGGGCAATTTGGTAAAATAAGCTTAAAATGTTTAAATTGTGATTAAAATGATAATTGTGTAAAAAAATGGACTTAATTAGAAGAAATGGAAAGTTTAGGGGGAAAATAGTAATTTTACACCTAATGGGTAAGAATTGAGTAAGTTAGGTAAAAAGTGTGACTTAAGGGTTATTTATGTAAATAAATGAAAATGTAGGGTTAAAATGGCAAATTGGCATGAAAATGGTTAAGTAGGGATTAAATTATAAATTGGTAAAATGTTAAAAGTTAGAGATGGAAAGTAAGTATATATAAAGGGTAAAAAGGTAATTAATAGTAATTAAAGGGTAATTTGGTAATTAAGTGAAATAAGAGACTTAGATGGAATTATGGTAAAAGTTAGGGACGTAATTAGAATTATTGGAAATGATGAAGACCTAAATGCAAATATGAAATTTTATGTGTACTATATGTTTATTCCCTAAAATGAGTGATTTAATTGATATTAAATGTATTATTTTATGTTTAAAGGACATAAGTGTAAAATAGTAGAAGAATAATTATAATTATAGTGTTAACTCTGACATTAAAGTTTATATCAATATTTAGATTAAGGTAAATGAATTATCAGAAATAAATAAAAGATAGTGTAAGATAATTAACAAGTAGCATAATTATGAACTAGTTATGTGGAATTAAAATAAATGGAATTTAAAGTCTTTAGTATATAGTACACATTAAAGTAAAAAAATGTTATTAGATAATCGAAAAGTTATTGGAAGGTTCGGGTATTAGTGAGTCATAAAACCTTAACTGAAGAAATTTAGGACTGTCAGTAAAATGCTAAAAGCTAATGAGAGAATAATAATGTTAAGTGCACAATTAAGTTAGTGGATTAAGTAATAGTTTTGACAATTCAAGTATATATAATATGAAATATAACTGAGTAAAAATTAAGTTGGAAAATAAAGTAAATACATGTTATGTTATAGTTTTTAAAAAAATGGTTCTGTAAAAGAAGTATCAAAGATATAAAAAACATGATAACGGTTAATCAGTACCGTAAATAATATCGATGATGACTGTTCAATGAATATGTTAGTAATGGATACTATGCCCAAGTGTAGGCTGTACGGTAACTGAAACTGATGTATAAGTTATAAACAAACAATGAAAAATAAATGAATAAGTTAATAAGATATTTACAAATGTTGTTAATATAACTGGTCATTGAATTAAAGGACAGAACATAATAGTATTAATGTGAAAGTTAACACACAGATAAAGATGATTCTAATAACAGTAATAGTAATGTTAAAAGATGGTTATTTAAATAATGAAAAGGGTATAAGATAATCGATTAAAGCAAAAGATTGGTTGGAATAGTAAAAGTAAAGCATAAATTACTTAAAAGTCTTAAGAATTAATGTTCATAAAATAGAAATAAAGATATATGCTTGTGTGTGCATGCATGTAGTAATAGTATGGGAAATTTAGGATATGTATCCACCACTGGGCATTTCAATGCTCAGCGCATAGTGTTGTTGCTGCGCTAGGTTACGAAGATACGAAGTTTTTAAGTGGCCGGATTTTGATAAAAGGCGTGAAGAGAAGTGAGTGCGGAACTAAAATGATAGGTATGGCATGTATATGACTTTGGTGGACTATATAGTTAATGATTTATAGCGAGGTTATGTATGAAATTTTAAACAGTTTTTATGGATATTTGAATGCGAAAATTTTTTGTACTGAACTGTGCATTATATCATGGTCTTGCATTGTTAGTATTGATGAGATTTCTATGGTATCTATTTACTGTACTTATAGTATAGAGTGTTAAGGGTGTTACAGTTTTATTATTATCAGAGCAAAGGTTTAGGCGGTCCTAAGATCGGAGATAGTGCAATGAGGACATGTGATATGTATACATGCCATGAATAGGAATTGATGACAAAAGTGAATAAAAGTATCCGAGGAGCCATAAGGATTGTATAGGTTCATGGGATTGTAAGAGAATGTAAAGTATGCTGACTGATGAAAAGTAAATGAATCTCTCGAACTGAATGTTTTCACAGCATAGTGGCTGTAATCTGTGATTGTGGTGCATAAGAAAATTTAGGACGAAATTTTTATAAAAGGGGGAGAATTATCATATACAAAAACTCCAAGCTTCCATCCTAGTGGCCTCTAGATGCACAACTCTCAATACCGAACCTGCATACCTACACGAGAAAACACTCGTGCTGAGCGAAGGCTCAGTGGGGATATACCAAAGCAAATAGACTTCTAATGAAGTCACAAACATCACACGATATGCATATTAATATCCAGTATACTAATCATACGATAACATTCACTCATGAATAATATCAATGAACATGATATCAAAATGCCTTTATCATTTACGTTCACTTTAACTTGCACATGATCTCTCTATTTAGCAAGCATCATATACAATAAGTGATAACATATAACTACATCTCACATATAATCATATACATGTACATTTAATATATCATTTCATCTCTTATATAATCACTAATATACAAAAACCTTTACTACATCCCTTATAAAATCAAAAGCATACAATAGAATAGCTTTAATTCA
Organism: Excoecaria cochinchinensis; assembly: GCA_947683425.1. Lineage (NCBI taxonomy): Eukaryota > Viridiplantae > Streptophyta > Magnoliopsida > Malpighiales > Euphorbiaceae > Excoecaria > Excoecaria cochinchinensis. Next base: position 5,633,519 of record CANTUQ010000002.1, on the reverse strand, counting down.
CATCTATAGTGGATACGGGTGCTCTGGATACTGACAAGCAGTATCAAACATCTGAAGACCGAAGTCTCAAACATCTGGAGACCAAAGTCTCAAATCTCTAAATACCCAAAGGTAACAAACTCTAGATCCCCTCTGGCAGCTGTAAACTCTAGCCCTTTATAGGCATGCCTATCTATCCACTAATATGACAATTTAGGCCTACATATAAACTTTATTCACTAAACCATATACTTTACATTTATTCAAGTATCTTATCAAACCACTGCACATCTACTCAAATCACATATTAACTATACAAACCAAGATCATACATACATGTTTACTTATCGGTCATGCAAAATAATATCTATTTATCATGCTCATATTCATTCTACTTGTTCATATAGTATACATGAATATGTCTTATTCTTATTGCACACTAAGCATACAAATCTCATCAAGCATCTCATATATTCTCTTATTTAACATATTCAACGCCCATATGCTTTATCTCTCATAATCAAATGCAAAATTACACACAAATAAAGACAAATAACTTGCATTCATGATTTCCAACTATGTCGCGCTCACGACAGACCACACATATACCTTCTGTCGTGTTCGCAGCAGAGCTTGCGCACACGACAAAATACCCAATTGACTTCTGTCGCGCTCGCGACAGAGCACGGTCTGGCAAACTCCCAACTTCACGTATCTCTAACACATACTATTCACATACTTTCTTATATTTGCATGCATGAATTCTATCATCAATCCACTACCAGTTCCAACCAGAAAGGCATTCAAAACAAGTAATAACATGCAAATAACTTTCATGCACACTTTGCAACTAACACAAAATCATCATGCAAAAATAGTCAAATCCCTATACAACTTCAAATTATCAATAAGCATCATGTAACTGATCAATATTAACATATACACAAATTTACAACTAAAAGAGCTATTGAACTCTTTCAAAGCCCAAAATTTCCCAACTTGATCAAACATGCATCTACTAGAAATTAAAATCCCAAACCTCAAAATGAAGGTTGATAACTTTCCTCTTCTAGCTCAAACCTTATCTTTGCCTTTGTCCCTTCTCTTATCCACAACTTCTTGCACAAATCCAGCAAAACATACACTTAATCCAATAATCGAAATAACTCAAAATCACAAGCAACACTAGGTAGAAGAAGAAGAAAATCCTTTAACTACCAAACCACACTTACCTTTTCAATTTATCACTTAACTCTTCAAACCAATCCAAGCTCAAATCTTCAGAACATTCAACGAAGAAGATGAAGAAATAAAAAATGAATTAGAAAGAAAGGAAAAAAGAAATGGGACATAGGGGAGTGGCCGACCAACACGTGCAAGAATGAGACAAATTTTTTCCTCTCTACTCTCTTTAATATGCATGTAGGATCCATGTGTCAGTTACTCAAGGCCACACTTGTCATGCCCATATCAAACTCCCACTTAGTCCTTGGCCAATACCCACTTAGTCCCTCACTTAAATTCTTTCTTTTTATAACTTTAATTTCTTTTCAATTACATCCTCATTAACCCATAAACCCATACTTATTCAATTACTCTTGTACCCTCACAATGCAATTATCACTTCAAATCCTTCTATGGTACACTTTGAATCATTACAATTCTCCCCTCCTTAAGAAATTACATCATTGAAATTTCCCATGCTACTAACATAAGACCATACTATATTTCTTTTTTTATTAATAACTCTATACAATGCAAACTCAAACAAATATAAAACTTACTAGATGGACCTGCTGGGTCATCCTTCTCTTCTTTGATCATGGAAAATACTCGAGCGGGACCACCAGAAGCAACTGGTTTCTCAACCATCTCTGATGGTGCTTGAGCAACTCTACCTCTTCCTCTTCCACTTCTAGCAGATCCTGACACATCCACATTTCCTCTACTCGCTTGCGATACCCGTAACACCTCGATCCCCACCCTAGTATTCTGAGCAATTTTGTGTGTAGTTTTGTGGTATGGTAATTTAGGAGTTAATTGCATAATTTTGTTAATTAAGTATTTTGGTAGGGTGGAGGAGAAAAGAAGAAGGATTGGAATGGAACTTTGCCAACACCAACCAAGCAAGTGACAAGTGTAGGAAAGAGAGTAAGGAAGAGTAGAGAAAGATGGAGAGAGAGAGAGAGTGAGGGACAGAAATTCACGTTTTTGCCTCTTCCTCACCGTCTCTTTTTTATTCTTCTTCTTCTTCTACTTCTTAGCCTTTATCCTTTGATTGTCTAAGCAAATTTATGGATTTTGAGTTGGTTTTGGCAAATTTCCAGGTTTATGGTTAGTGATTTTCTTCTCTTCTTTTCTCTTCTTCTCATTTTCTCTTAGTTTATGGGTTTTGAGTTTTGGTGTTTTGTGATTTGGTTGATTTGGTGTTCAGAATTTCCCGCTAAGGAAGCCAAAGGTAAAGAGAAGGTTGGAGGGAGTTCATCCAAGTGATTGTGGTGGAGCTTTATACATCAAGGTTTGGGAATTTTGTGTTTTGAACAATATTGATTTATGATATAAATTTCTAGTAATTGATGATTTTGAACATGATTATATGTATATTTGCATGAGTGTTGGTAGTTTTGTGTTGAAGTTAAAAGGGATGAAGATTTGTAGTGAAATTGTTAATGTGATAATATGATGAAAGGTGTGATTTTGGTATAATTTTGGGTTAATTAATGAATTAAGTTGCTGGAGATGCTAATTAGGAGTTTTAACTCGATAGAATTGAGTTTTGATGGCATAATTTGAGAGTGGTGTTGTAATTGGATTTTGGGTTTGAGGTTTGGAGAAGTGTATGGCATGAATTTTCTAGGTTTTTGATGAGTCACATAACGGTATGGAACACCTTACCACCGTGTGATCGAATTTCTGGGTTGAGCGTTTGTTGTCCGTAGGGTTACACATTGGTAAGAGTTTGTCGTACCGCCATGTAAATGCCTACTATTTTGATGAGTTGCTGTGGTTCTTGGTTTACATGGGGGTATGGGTTCGTCATACCGCCGTGTAAATACATTCTGTTTTGATGAATTGTTTTGGTGCATTTGTACTCGGCGTTAAAGTTTTGTCATACCGCCGTGTAAATGCATTCTATTTTCGAAGGAGTTTTGGCTCGACAGCCCTCACGGCGGTAAGGTTTTCTTTACCAACATTGGAATGTCTTACACGGCGGTAAGGTTTTGTCGTATTGCTGTGTAAAAGTGTCCTGATTTGAAAATTAAATTTTTTAGTTTTGTTTTATTTGTCTATTCTGAGTACGTTATTATTTTTAGTTTTTATCTATTGGATTATTGCCTAATAGATGATGTTGAATTGTAGAGTTTACCTTGAGATATGCTTAAATTATATGTGATGGGTATGGGATATTGTATTGATGCCTAACTTGCGAAAGTTAAATAAGTGGATAAATAGGCATGCCTATAGAGTTCAATTAACTGCAGCTATGTGTCCTGGACCCTGATCAGGTCCCCGTTTGGATCCTCGCGATCCCTTTTGAATTTGGATCTTGTTTAAGATCCCATGCAAAAATGTTTTGGAACAATAGAAAAGAATTCTTTTGATACCTTCGGGTATCCATGCATTTAGAAAAGAATTGTTGGTACCTACGGGTATATATGCGTTTACTCGTTATCTACTACTTTGAATGGGCAGGTTTACTGTATTGATGTGTAACTTTGATATGATGCGTATTATTGTGATTCACTTCAGAATATGTGGTTATGTGAGTAGTGTTGAGGAAGTATTGGATTGATGAAATTATGAGCATCTTATGAATTGTTTTATGAAGCTTTGTTATTAAGTATGTGACATGTGTATGCGAGTTGCTTTTGACGTCCACTGTGAGTGGTCATCCTCTATTTGTTCTCCCCACTAAGCGTTATCGCTTAGCACATGTGTTTCATCCGTGCAGGTGTGGATTCAGTTAGAGTTTTTGGGTAGATCAATTCGCTATCAGCTGGGCCAACACAATCGTGAGATTTTTGTAGTATAGGATTTTGTAGTTTGAAATTTTGTATTATGTAATCTAGTTCTATAATGTAAAGCTTTTTGTTTGGTATCTTTTAAGATACTATTTTCGTTGAATATTTTATGTTTTGTAATAGATGATTTTGTAATTCAGCTTTGTAATGAATATTGTTTATGATATTAATGAAAAGCTTCAGTATTTCACCCATCTACCGATGTGTTGTTTTAATTTCAAGAAGTTTTAATTTATTCTGTTCTGATATATGTTTAAGTTGATGCATGCATTATTTAGTGTTGTGCGTGACAACCCTTATCTAACGAGGCACTTCCTTCTCTTCGAGGGGTGAGGTTCCCTACGTATAGGCAAGGGGTGTTACAATTTTTGGTATCAGAGCATATGTTTAGGAGTTTCTGGGCTAGTGTAGAATAGAGTATGCGTTTAGAGTTATGTTGGCTTGATGTGGATTTTCGTGTATATTTTGTAGTTAGATGGAGTCAGCCCATGGATCCCTCGAGGGGTCATCCGAGAGTACGAATCCCCGAGAGCAAGATCCGTTAGTTTTTGGTCCTGCTTAGCCAACTAGGGTGCAGCCTGAGGCCCCACAATTCCCTTTGAGGCCATGCTTAAGATATCTCAGGATATAGCTAGAGTTCTGGAGAGGGTTACTGAGCCTAGAGCTCCGATTGAGAATATGAGGAAATTTGGAGTAGGGGACTTTTATAGAACAAGTTTAGACGAATCAGATAAGGCTGAGATGTGGATTAAAAAGGTGAGCAGAATTTTATGAGAGATTCATTGTCCTCGGGATAGAGAAGTAGAGTGTGTGGTGTCACTTTTGCAGGGTTCGACTTATGAGTTATGGAGATTGTGCTTAGGCATCCTCAGATTCCTGATCTAGTGACTTGGGAGTTTTTTGAGAGAGAATTCCACAGTATGTATGTGACCAAAGCATATAAAGAGGCTAGATGAACGCAGCTCTTAAGTCTTAGGCAGAGAACCCTGTCAGTGGCGGATTATGAAAAAGGAATTCAATAGACTCAGTAAGTATGCACCGCCAGGAGTTCTCACTGAGGAATTTAGATGTCAGCATTTTAAAGCGGGCCTAAACGAATCTCTCAAAGTTATGCTGATTTCTTTGATGTCCTCTCCGGATGTTAGTTATTATCAGATTATGCAGGAGGCTATGAGAGCAGAACGTTCTAAGAATATTATGAGGGAAAAAGCTCAAAGAAGAAATTCCTCTCGTGGAGGCTCATCCTCAGGGAAGAGATCACGGAATCCCCAAGTGAATTCTTCGAATAAGTCTGGCGCTAGTCCTACTACGAGAGGTAGAAGACAGGGACCTTCCCAAGGGATGGGTGATGCGTGCACAGGGGGGTCAACATTGCAAGATTTTAAACATTGCAAGTTCGGATTCATGGAGATCAAATTTGGGGAAGTTCAAGAAGGCTTGAAGGTGGTTTACTGTAGCTAAGAAGAAGCCGAATCAAAAAGAGACTTTGAAGAGAGGCATGTGCAAGTCATGTGACCTTGACATGTGCCATCCATGTGCTTTGACATGTGCTAGACATGTGCCATGTCATGTGCTATGCATGTGCACATCATGTGACACATTACATGTGCAATGCATGTGCCAATTAATGGACTTAATGGGCTGTTTTGTTTGGGCTTTTAGTTTAGGCTTTTATTTATTATTTTCATTTAATTATTTGTAATATGTTAGGCCTTAACTTATTCTTTTGGGCTTATTTAAGTGAGATGGGCTTTAATTAGCTTGGGCTCATTTAATTAGTTCTTTTTAGGCTTTTTGGGCTGAATTTTAAGTTAATTAGTGTGGGCTTTAGTTATCTTGATGTAAGGCCCATGTTTTAAGGCCTATTTGATTAATTAGGGTTTTTATTAGCTTAAGTGAGTATAAATACTCCTCAAAACGAATTTGTAATTCAGACTTGGAGATTATGATATTTTGAGACTTTTATTTGGCTTGGCCAAACTCTTCATTGGAGAGGATTGTTTGTCTTCTTCTTTTGCATCAAGAACTTTAATTCTTATCAAGGTATTTACTTTGTGGCGAATTCTGTTCTTGTGTTTTAAATCAATCTATTATAAGCGTTTCCATTCACATAGTTGTTTGGGGGTTTTTTAGATTGGGGGTTTATTCTTGTTCATGTCTATGCCATATTGTATGTTCAAGGGGTTTCGGGTTCTTTAGCCTTGGGGTTCCGCATCATTTGGTATCAGAGCTTGGATTTGGATTAAATTCTTATTTATCCATGTTTACTTGCTGTTTTTATTCATTAGTTTTCAATTTATTTGATTCCTAAAATTTAGGAACCCTTGTTCATCATAGTGGCCTAAATTATAGGGAGCTTTGTTTTAGGTGTTATTTCTTATTGTGTGATCTTGATTTCTAGGTTATTAGTTGTTCTAGTTGTTATCTAGCTAAAAATAAAAAAAAATAAAAAAAATTCCGTCGTACTGTTCCTGGTACTGTTCACACGTACTGTTCATCGCCCTGTTCATGGTACTGTTCATCCGAATTTACTGTTCATTCGAATTTAGAAAAAGTATTTTAATTTGGGTTAACTTTGGTTGGTGTGAACAATTAGGATTGTATTTCTTTAGGATAGAATTGTTATTATCTAATTAGTTAGAGATAATTCAAAAAAAAAAGAAAAGAAATTAGGATTGGGACATTATTTAAATTAGGACATTAAATTAGATAAGTTTCATTTTGTCTTAAGTCTAGACATTTGGGTTTCCATATCTTGAACTAATTAAGACATAGCGGATAAGTCATTTTGTCTTAGTTTTGACATTTGGGTTTCCTTATTTGATATATTGGATTAATCTTTGTCTTATTTTGGACAAACATTTGGGTTTCCTAATCTTGTTTTAGTTTGGACATCTTGTGTATCCTTTTCATTTTGTCTTAGTGTAATAACCCATATTGTATCAAATTGAATTTTCCATTAGGGAGATTTCAATTTCTGCATTATTGCATTAGTTTTGTCATTTCTTTCATTCTTAAGTTTCCATTTTTGGTGTCTTTGTGTTTTTGCTTCCGATTACACTATAATTAACAATTTGATTCTTGTTAGTTAAATTCACATAATTCGGACAGCATACATATCTTCACCTTGTATGCTCATTTCAACGTTCTTCACTTTGGTCTTTTGCTTCTAGTTTTGTGCCTATCTTCTTTGTTAAGTATTTTTATTGCATTCTTTACCATAATTTGTTGCTTGTGAACTATTTTGACTTGAGTTTGAGTTCTGAAGTGCAACTGAAGGTAACAAGCTTGAGTGGTAAAAGGCTTGAGAGTGTGAGCTTAAAGGAGGGTAAAAGCCAAATTGAGCGAAATACGAGTGGAGTGTCATATTTTGAGTGAAACACGTGAGGGAGTGATTGTGAGGATGTACTATTACAAGTCAAGATGACATTTAGATCAAGAAGAATTGAATGAGTTAAAGAAGGATGCTAAGTTGTTGGATAAAAATCTTAAAGATTTTGAGTTACAGTTTAAACAACTTTCTAGACTAGTAAGTACGTATATAAGACAGGAGAAAAGAAAGAAAGAAGAGGAAGTTATTGTCGACAAAATTGTTTATGAAGCTGAAAGAGATGGTATAGACTTATATGCTGATGAAGTTGTAAATGAGGAAGAAATAAGTGGATGTGATGAAGATGTTGTTTTGAGTGAAAAGGAAAACATAATTGAAAGAGAAGATGGTGCTTTGAGTGAACAGAAGGAAGAAGATAGTGTAATTGAGATTGGAGATCAATATGTTATGACTGATCCTGTAGTGCTTGAGGAGGCTGAATTAAACATGGAGGAAGAAAAGAACCATGATCAGAACGAAAAGTATGCATTGAATAACCATATTTTTCCTAATGTTTATGTTAACTTGCAGGAACATGATGAGTCCTTTACTGAAGAAGCATTCATTTTATTTCCACCTGTTCAGAAGATGTTATATGAAGATGAATTTATTCTAGAAGTGCCAATTCCCAACTTGAACAAGACGAAGATTCGAGGATGAATCTTTTCTAAAGAGGGAGGGAATGATGCGTGCACAGGGGGGTCAACATTGCAAGATTTTAAACATTGCAAGTTCGGATTCATGGAGATCAAATTTGGGGAAGTTCAAGAAGGCTTGAAGGTGGTTTACTGTAGCTAAGAAGAAGCCGAATCAAAAAGAGACTTTGAAGAGAGGCATGTGCAAGTCATGTGACCTTGACATGTGCCATCCATGTGCTTTGACATGTGCTAGACATATGCCATGTCATGTGCTATGCATGTGCACATCATGTGACACATTACATGTGCAATGCATGTGCCAATTAATGGACTTAATGGGTTGTTTTGTTTGGGCTTTTAGTTTAGGCTTTTATTTATTATTTTCATTTGATTATTTGTAATATGTTAGGCCTTAACTTATTCTTTTGGGCTTATTTAAGTGAGATGGGCTTTAATTAGCTTGGGCTCATTTAATTAGTTCTTTTTAGGCTTTTTGGGCTGAATTTTAAGTTAATTAGTGTGGGCTTTAGTTATCTTGATGTAAGGCCCATGTTTTAAGGCCTATTTGATTAATTAGGGTTTTTATTAGCTTAAGTGAGTATAAATACTCCTAAAAAACGAATTTGTAATTCAGACTTGGAGATTATGATATTTTGAGACTTTTATTTGGCTTGGCCAAACTCTTCATTGGAGAGGATTGTTTGTCTTCTTCTTTTGCATCAAGAACTTTAATTCTTATCAAGGTATTTACTTTGTGGTGAATTCTGTTCTTGTGTTTTAAATCAATCTATTATAAGCATTTCCATTCACATAGTTGTTTGGGGGTTCTTTAGATTGGGGGTTTATTCTTGTTCATGTCTATGCCATATTGTATGTTCAAGGGGTTTCGGGTTCTTTAGCCTTGGGGTTCCGCATCAATGGGTGCAGGTAGAGGAGCATTGAGTGGTAGAGGTGATGTAGCGCCACAGTGTTCTCATTGTAGCAAGCGTCATTGGGTGAGTGTTGTTGGTTGACCGGGGGATGCTTTAGATGTGGTAGTACATACCATTTTCTGACCAATTGCTCGAATTTATATGAGAATACCCAAGGACAGCAGGAGGCCAGTCGAGCGGGATCAAATGCTCCTCAGGGTAACCGTGGAAGAGGAAGAGGACGAGGTCATGGTGAACGGCCTAGGGAAGGAGTATCCTTTGAGACAGTGGATCATCCTATGGTAGCACCAGCGAGAGCTTATGCAATGAAAGCTCGGGATGAGCAGGATACACCTGAGGTAATTGCTGGTAAGTTCCTACTCCTTAACACTGAATTATATACTTTGATAGATCCTGGCTCCACACACTCTTATTTATGTTCTAATAAATTGTGTAATAAATTATTTAGTGAGGATCGATTGGATTATGAGATTTGTGTGACCAGTCCATTAGGGCATAGTGTTAATGTGAGTAGGGTGTTTAGAAACTTTCCTTTAATGGTGCAAGGTAAAGAATTTCCAGTGGATTTTATAAGTTTGCCTTTTTATGAGTTCGATTTGATCTTGGGCATAGATTGGTTGTGTAAGCATGGATTGGTTGTGTAGTTGATTGTCACAGGAAGACAGTTGTGCTCAAAGATGGTGATCAGTTATCAGTGGTAATTAAAGGTTTGGGTTAGGATCCTTTACATAATGTGATTTCGGCTATGAAGGCAAGGCGGCTTATGAGGAAATGATGTGAAGCATTTCTAGCTTTAATCTTGGATTCTAGGTGTAGTCAAGTAAGAATTCAAGATATTCCAATGGTTAAAGAGTTTGAAGATGTGTTTCCGGCAAAATTACTTGGTTTGCCTCCAGAGAGGGTGGTTGAGCTATCCATAGAGATTATATCGGGTACTACTCCTCTTTTAAAGCACCTTATCAAATAGCTCCTGTAGAATTCAGAGAGCTTATGACTCAATTACAGGAGCTATTGGATAAAGGCTTTATCAGACCCAGTGTATCTCCGTGGGGTGCTCTGGTTTTGTTTGTCAAGAAAAAGGATGGTACGTTAAGAATGTGTATTGATTATCACCAAATCAATAAGCTCAATATAAAGAACAAGTATCCATTGCCTAGGATTAAGGACCTTTTCGATCAGTTAAGAAGTGCAGGAGTGTTCTCCAAGATAGATTTGAGATCGGGTTACTATCAGCTAAGAGTTAAGGATGCGGATGTTGCTAAGATAGCTTTTCGGACGCAATATGGCCACTATGAGTTCTTAGTAATGCTATTTGGTTTTACTAATGCACCAGCGGCTTATGTGGATTTGATGAACAGGGTGTTCAGGTCATATCTCGACCGATTTGTTGTTGTGTTCATCGATGATATTTTGGTTTATTCAAAGAATGAAAGTGAGCAGAAGGAACATCTTCGGATTATGTTGCAAGTTTTGAAAGATCATCAGATTTTTGCTAAACTTAGCAAATGTGACTTTTGGCTGAAGGAGGTGTCTCGGGCATATTGTTTCTTTTGAGGGAATTCAGGTGGATCCATTAAAAGTGGAAGCAATTGTGAATTGGATGCCACCTAGGAATGTGCTGGAGGTGAGGAGTTTTCTTGGCTTAGCTGGTTATTATAGACGGTTTGTGAAAGGATTCTCAGTAATTGCTTCGCCTTTGATCAGGCTTCTTCAGAAGGAGGTTAAATTTGAGTGGTCTGCAAAGTGCCAATTGAGTTTTGACCAGTTGAAAAGTATGTTGATTAAGGCTCCTGTACTTACTCAACCCGTTTCGGGTAAAGAGTATACTATGTATAGAGTGATGCTTCGGGTATTGGACTCGGTTGTGTTTTGATGCAAGACGATAAGGTGATAGCTTATGCATCTAAACAATTGAAGCCTTATGAGCAGAACTACCCAACACATGATTTAGAGTTAACAGCAGTTGTGTTTGCTCTTAAGGTTTGGCGGCACTACTTGTATGGGGAAACCTGTAGAATCTTCACTGACCACAATAGTTTAAAGTACCCACTTTCTCAGAAGGAATTGAATTTGAGATAATGAAGATGGTTAGAATTGTTCAAAGACTATGATTGCATCATTGATTATCACTCCGGTAAAGCTAATGTAGTGGCAGATATTTTAAGTAGAAAGTCAATTTTGGCTCTATCTTTGCAGAGAGGTAGATGGAGATTGATTCGGAAGGAGCACTTATTGCCTAGCTTAAAGTTAGGCTGAGTCTGAAGTAGTGGATTATTGATGCTCAGACAAGCGATTCTATATTGCAGCGTGCTTTTCAATTAGCAAGAAGTGGTGGTCAGACTGAGTATTCTGTGGATGATGAAGGGGTGCTAAGGCAAGGGAATCGGTTCTGTGTGCCTAATGTTGGTGATTCAAAATGAAAGCTTTTGCAAAAGGCACACTCTACAGTCTTCACTATGCATCTGGGAGGAGATAAAATGTATAGAGACCTCAAGCAATTCTACTGGAGGCTGGGCATGAAAAAGGACATAGTGAATTTTGTTTCAAAGTGTCCAACATGTCAGCAAGTAAAAGCCGAGCATCAAGTTCCGTCGGATTTGCTTAATCCTTTACCCATCCCTCAATGGAAGTGGGATGATGTCACGATGGATTTTGTATCTGGTTTGCCATTAACTCAGCGAAAGGATGATTCGGTTTGGGTCATAATCGACCGACTTTCTAAGTCAGCAAATTTCTTACCTGTTTGATTAGACTATTCTATGGATAAACTGGCAGAAATTTCTGTGAATGAGATAGTTCGGGTTGACGGAGTTCCATTATCAATTGTGTCTGATCAGAATCTAAGATTTATATCAAAGTTTTGGAAAGAATTGCAGTCAGCTTTGGGTACTCGACTAAATTTTAGTACCGCATTCCATCCTCAGACCGATGGTCAGTCAGAGAGGGTTATTCAGATTCTTAAAGATATGCTTCGAGGGTGTGTACTGGAATTGTCAAGCAGTTGGGACAAGTATATATCTTTAATGGAATTCGCGTACAATAACAGTCATCAAGTGAGTATTGGAATGGCTCCTTATGAGGCTCTCTATTGATGAAAATGTATGACTCCAGTTTGTTGGACTGAGTTATCGGAATGTTCTATTGTAGGTCCAAAACTAGTTAGATACCGAAGAGAAAATCAGACTAGTACAATAGAATTTGAAGGCGGTAAAAGATAGATAGAGGTCCTATGCTAATTTGAAGCGGAACGAGATTCAGTATGAAGTTGGCGACAAGGAGTTTTTAAAAGTATCACCTTGGTGTAAGGTTCTCCATTTTGGTAAAAAAGGAAAGTTGAGTCCGCGATTTATTGGACCTTATGAGATTCTCGAAAGAATTGGTCCAGTTGCTTACCAAATAGCCTTACCGATGGAATTAGTCAAGCTACATGATGTATTCCATGTGCCAATGCTTTGTCGGTATAGATCAGACGCATCTCTGTGCTATCAGTTCAGGATGTGCGGGTTCAGCCTAATTATTCATTTGATGAGGAACCGAAGGAAATCTTGGCTTGGGAAGTAAGACAACTTCAGAACAAGCAAATTCCTTTGGTTAAGGTGTTATGGCAACATCACGGGGTTGAGGAAGTAACCTGGGAATCAGAAGAAATTATGAGATCTCAGCACCCTCAGTTGTTTAACTCAGGTGAGAATTTCGAGGAAGAAATTCTTTTAAGGAGGGGAGTATTGTAACACCCTGATCTCCACCCTAGTATTCTGAGCAATTTTGTATGTATTTTTGTGGTATGGTAATTTAGGAGTTAATTGCATAATTTTGTTAATTAAGTGTTTTCATAGGGTGGAGGAGAAAAGAAGAAGGATTGGAATGGACCTTTGCCAACACCAACCAAGAAAGTGGCATGTGTAGGAAAGAGAGTAAGGAAGAGTAGATAAAGATGGAGAGAGAGAGAGATTGAGGGACAGAAATTCACATTTCTGCCTTTGCCTCACCGTCTCTTTCTTCTTCTTCTTCTTCTTCTTCTTCTTAGCCTTGATCCTTTGATTGTCTATGCAAATTTGTGGATTTTGAGCTGGTTTTGGCAAATTTCCAAGTTTGTGGTTAGTGATTTTCTTCTCTTCTTTTCTTTTCTCTTCTTCCCATTTTCTTTTGGTGTATGGGTTTTGAGTTTTGGTGTTTTGTGATTTGGTTGATTTGGTGTTCAGAATTTCTTGCTAAGGAAGCCAAAGGTAAAGAGAAGGTTGGAGGGAGTTCATCCAAGTGATTGTGGTGGAGCTTTGTATATCAAGGTTTGGGAATTTTGTGTTTTGAACAATGTTGATTTATGATATAAATTTCTGGTAATTGATGATTTTGAACATGATTATATGTATATTTGCATGAGTGTTGGTAGTTTTGTGTTGAAGTTAAAAGGGATGATGATTTGTAGTGAAATTGTTAATGTGATAATATGATGAAAGGTGTGATTTTGGTATGATTTTGGGTTAATTAATGAATTAAGTTGCTGGAGATGCTAATTAGGAGTTTTAACTTGATAGAATTGAGTTTTGATGGCATAATTTGAGAGTGGTGTTGTAATTGGATTTTGGGTTTGAGGTTTGGGGAAGTGTATGGCATGAATTTTCTAGGTTTTTGATGAGTCACATAACGGTATGGAACACCTTACCACCGTGTGATCGAATTTCTGGGTTGAGCGTTTGTTGTCCGTAGGGTTACACGGTGATAAGGGTTTGCCATACCGCCGTGTAAAAGCCTACTGTTTTGATGAGTTGCTATGGTTCTTGGTTTACACGGGGGTATGGGTTCGTCATATCGCCATGTAAATACATTCTATTTTGATGAATTGTTTTGCTGCATTTGTACACGGCGGTAAATTTTTATCATACCGTCGTGTCAATGCATTATGTTTTCGGAGGAGTTTTAGCTTGATAGAATTGAGTTTTGATGGCATAATTTGAGAGTGGTGTTGTAATTGGATTTTGGGTTTGAGGTTTGGGGAAGTGTATGGCATGAATTTTCTAGGTTTTTGATGAGTCACATGACGGTATGGAATACCTTACCACCGTGTGATCGAATTTCTGGGTTGAGCGTTTGTTGTCCGTGGGGTTACACGGTGATAAGGGTTTGCCATACCGCCATGTAAATGCCTACTGTTTTGATGAGTTGCTATGGTTCTTGGTTTACACGGGGGTATGGGTTCGTCATATCGCCATGCAAATACATTCTATTTTGATGAATTGTTTTGCTGCATTTATACATGGCGGTAAATTTTTATCATACCGTCGTGTCAATGCATTATGTTTTCGGAGGAGTTTTAGCTCGACAGGCCACACGGCGGTAAGATTTTCTTTACCACCGTGTGGAATGTCTTACACGGTAGTAAGGTTTTGTCATACCGACGTGTAAAAGCTTCCTGATTTGAAAATTGAATTTTTGAGTTTTGTTTTATTTGTCTGTTCTGAGTACATTATTAGTTTTAGTTTTTATTTATTGGATTATTGCCTGCTAGATGATGTTGAATTGTATACCTTGAGATATGTTTAAATTATATGTGATGAGTATGGGATATTGTATTGATGCCTAACCGGCGAAAGTCAAATAAGTGGATAGATAGGCATGCCTATAGAGTTCAGTTAGCTGCAGCCATGCGTTCTAGACCCCGATTAGGTCCCTGTTTGGATCGTCGCGATCCCTTTTGAATTTGGATCTTGTTTAAGATCGCATGCGAAAATGTTTTGGAACAAAAGAAAAGAATTCTTTTGATACCTTCAGGTATCCGTGCGTTCAGAAAAGAATTGTTGGTACCTACGGGTATCTATGCATTTACTTGTTATCCACTACTTTGAATGGGCAGGTTTACTGTATTGATGTATAACTTTGATATGATGCGTATTATTGTGATTCACTTCAGAATATATGGTTATGTGAGTAGTGCTGAGGAAGTATTGGATTGATGAAATTATGAGCATCTTATGAATTGTTTTATGAAGCTTTGTTATTAAGTATGTGACATGTGTATGTGAATTGCTTTTGACGTCCATTGTGAGTGGTCGTCCTCTGTTTGTTCTCCTCACTAAGCGTTATCGCTTAGCATGGTGTTTCATCCATGCAAGTGTGGATGCAGTTAGAGTTTTTGGGCAGATCGATTCACTATCAACCGGGCCAACACAATCGTGAGAGTTTTGTAGTATAGGATTTTATAGTTTGAAATTTTGTATTATGTAATCTAGTTCTCTGATGGAAAGCTTTTTGCTTGGTATCTTTTAAGATATTATTTCCGTTGAATATTTTATGCTTTGTAATAGATGATTTGTAATGGCTCGAATACCGGATCAGCAATAATCAGTGAAATCTATAGAGCATGTAGTGTGAATTATAGGTAAAAATATCAGTAATTAGGTCCTAAAAGACAGAAGAGAACAAAGGTTAAACGTGCTCAAGTCAGGAAAACCCCTGATGGATGACTTCTCGAGAACACGGAAGTGAAAAATATTTTATTGGACTATTGGAAAAAAACAAGTTATAAGGAGTCTACTGGTATAATTTAGAGTGAAAATGAGGTCAAATAGGTTCTCGAAAGTTAAATTGAAGAAAAGCCTCTGGTTCGATTCAAATAGTAACTAGGTTTGATCGAGACTTTAAAGATAGTAAACGACCTCTGAAAAGTTATCTAAAGGTATAAATGGATTCAGAATAGTATGTAAAACAGTTTGGTAGTGAAAAAGTAATTTTATGATGACACTGAAAAATGAGTGAATCGGACCGATTTAATTGAACTGGACTGGAGATGGACCCTGATTAAGGTAGAACAAAGGTCAAATGAGCTATTAAGAGTAAAATGGAAGTTAAGGATGAAAAGTGAACCGGACCGGTCAGACCAATTGACTTTGGTTTGACTAGTTTGACCAAAGTTTGACCGAACTCTAAATGGAGTTATAGACCTCAGAAAAATTATTTGAAAGCATGAACTTTCTTGAAATATTATGGAGAATTAAATGGTAATGAAAAATATATTTTATGGTGAGACAGAAAATTGAGTTATCGGACTGGTAAGAAATTATCGGATCAGGAAACGGTCTCCGATTGAGCTAAAATTTTATGTTGAGGCTAAATTATATATTTTAAGAATTATGTAATTTATTTTGGGAAGAATTGAGCTTGTAAAGTGAGAGAAATTATTTTTGGTTGGAAAATGGGCTTAAATTACCTAAATGGGCTTTTGGTTTGGCCCAATTGATTGGCCCATGATTTGGCCCATTAGGAGAGGCTTTATAAAGGCTGGACTATCAGATTTCTCTAGAGAAATCCCTAGAGTTCCAGCAGCTCTCCTCCTCCGCCATAAAGCATAATTGTTCATCTTGATTTTTCCTCCATTTTCTTCAATTCTCTCTTCATCTCTCCCCAAATCCAAGCCTCCTAAGCAAATTTTAGCCTCTCTAGAATCTGATGTTGGTTATTAAAGTTCATTTGAAGTAGAAGAAGTGGGAGAAAATAAGTGGAAGAGTTTATGTATCAAATTGAGGTATGTAAAGTTGATATTTTTAAATTGGTTTAAAGGTTCCAATAGGTATTTTAGGATATGTAGATGATGTTTATGTAAATATATTGCATAAAGGAAGAAAATTTAGGGTGATTTCTTTGGATTGTATGTTCAGCCACTTGAGGAAATCTAAGGAGGTGATGGTGTTTCAAGAAGTAAAGGCATAGAAAATATGCTTATAATGTGGAGAACAAAAAAATAAGATTAGTGGATGCAATATCCTCCTTTTTCCATGTTAAAAATTATGTTTTTTAGTTATGTTTAAACATAAAGTATGTGAAATATGCATGTTTAATTGAATCAAACCATATAGACATGTTTAGGAAGGTTAAAAATGATGATATGAATGTTTAAAATGAGAAAAAAAAGTTGGCATGATGAATCTCTACTTAGGCTGAATGGTATATCACATGATTTTGATGTGTTTTGATGATATTTAGGGCATGTTTATGATGTATACATGGTATTTGGCATCTGATCTATCTAATGGTATGTGTTAGAGCATGTGAAAATGTCACGATGTATGATGTATGTGTGTGGCCGAATGGTTATCATGTGTAAAGGTATGATTTTGATGAGTTTTAATGAAAAATAATGGCATAACTATGTTATTCAACATGTAAATGGCATAAATAAATGTTAAAGTTGATGAAAAGAATTGAGCGTGAAAGATTAGTATGTAGGTCGAATGTGTTTTTCATGATGTATGATGATGTTTATGGCATGTTTATGTTGTATACATGGTATTTAGCATGTGAACTAATTAATGGGATGTGTTAGAAAATGAAAAGTTGCATGATGTATGATGTATACGGGAGGTCGAATGGGTTAAGTCTGTAAAGGTATGATTTTGATGTGTTTTAATGTGAAGTAATGGCATGTCTATGTTATTCAACATGTGAATAGCTTAAATAAATGTTAAAGTTGATAAAAAGAATTAATGGTGAAAAGTTATCATGTTGGCCGAATGTGTGCATGTATGTATACATGTGTACTGTGATGGAATAATAAGCTTTTATGGCATGTGATGGTATGATGATGATAATCACATGAATAATGATTGAATTGTATGAAAAAAGAATGGAATAATATGATGAAATTCCATAAAATGTATGAATGGTAACTTAAAGATGTGAGAAATGGATTATTGGTGCCCTTTGTAGTATTCTGGTAGTCAAGTCTAGATCAGGATATATTGCCTAGCCATAGAGACATAAGACTGCGGGTGTGAGCATGACTCCTCACTTTTTTGTAGGCCAATGACGGTCCTACCTCACTGTATTTAAAAGTTAAAATGTTTTGAAAAGTATTTAAAGAAATGCATGGTCCCTCGGGATTTCCTCTGGTATATATTAAAAACTGAAGTGATCTTTCAGGGTCCTACAGGTTATTCGAGCCTTTAGGGGTTTGTGTCTCGTTTATCCTGATCATAGATGTCTGCCAGTATTGTACAGGGGGCAATTTGGTAAAAATGAGTTTAAAATGTTTAAATTGTGATTTAAGTGATATTTGGATGAAAAATGGACATAATTGGAATTATGTAAAAAGTTTGAGGACATAATGGTAATTTTGTCCACATGTATGTTATTAAAGGTTAATAAGGGTAAAATTGTCATTAATTGGTTAAATGTGAAAATTGGTAACTATTTAAGGACTAAAATATAATTTGGTATGAAATTGATAATTGGAGGGCAAAAACGTAATTTGCATGTTTAGTAATGTAAAATGGTAAAAGAAAACGAATTAATGGCATTATGGTAATTTTGGTAAAGTTTAATGACCTAATTGTAATTTTGCCATAATTAGGGATAAAATAGAGAATATGGACTTTTATGTGTGTTAAATGTGTAAATGCCCTTAATTAAGTGATTTAATGGTAAATTTACACTTAATTGGTAAAAAGTGTAATCATAAGGGTAATTTTGTAATTTAGACAAAATATAGGGATAAAATGATAAATTGGTGTAAAAGTGGTAAAGTAGGGACTAAAAAATAATTTGGTAAATCATAAAAGGGTAAAGATGGAAATTAGGTAAAAAGAAGGGTAAATTGGTAATTAAGAGTAAATAAAAGGCTAATTTGGTAATTAGGTGAAAAGAAGGGACGTATATGGAATTATTGAAAAAGTAGGGACATATACGAAATTATTGGAAAAGTTGAGGACTTGAGTGTAAAATAGTAAAAGAGTAATAATTTTATAAGGATTAAATGGCAGTTGCATGATAGATAATAGAATAAAGGCAATAATAAGTAAATTAATGCCATTATTGTAATTAAGTAGGAACGATAGGTAACACTGTAAATTAGTGAAAAGTTTAGGGATTAAATTGCAAACTGACGATAGTAATGTAAATTTAAGGATTTAAATGTAATTGATAAGTATTATGAATGATAACTGCATTATTGAATATAACTGAAGAATTCATAAGAAGAATAATTATAATGATAGTATAAATACTGAAATTAAAGTTTATGTCAATATTTAGATTAAGGTAAAGACACAAGTATGTAACTGTTAATGTTAATAATAATAGTGGCAATAGTCAAAATAATATTAATTGTAATAATGAGTAATAGCAATACTAGTAAAAATGTGAAACAGGTATATATATATATATATATATATATAAGGTAAATCAATTATCAGGAATAAATAAAAGATAGTGTAAGATAATTAACAAGTAGTATGACTATGAGCTAGTTATCTGGAAATAAAATAAGTGGAATTTAAAGTCCTTAGTATATAGTGCCCGTGAAAGTAAAAATGTTAATAGATAATCGAAAAGTTATTGAAAGGTTAGGGTAATAATGAGTCATAAAACCTTATAACTGAAGGAAGTTAGGATTGTCAGTAAAATGTCCAAAGCTAAATAGGAAACAATTTAAATGTGTTCTAATTACATCTGTAACACCCCTTATTCATACGTAGGAGAGCTCATCCGAGAAGGATATGAGAACCCGTATGGACAAGGGTGTCACCAAACAAAACAAAACACTATACATAAAAAAATATCTAAATAACAGATGAAAACAGGAACTTTAAAACTTAAAAACCATTCATTGATATAAAAAGAGTCATTACAAAATATTTTGTACATAAACTGATATTACAAAATTCATTATTCCAAGAGTACATAGCGGAAGCATTACAAAGAATTAATACAATAAGAGAGCCCAAAAGATTACAAAAAGAACCTAAAATACAAAATTAAGCTATAGCACTTCGATCCCTCTGTGTTGGCTGGACCTGCGGAAACTCTCCCAAAAGCTGAAAACCTTCCGCACCTGCACGGATGAAACACCCATGCTAAGCGATAACGCTTAGTGGGGAAACACACAGAAATATGAACGGCCATTCACAATGGTCGTTGAAGCAGATCACATACAAAAATAGCACATGCTTCTAATTACACACACACACATATATATATATATATATATATATATATATATAAATCATAGCTTAAGCATCATCAATTTCATTCAATAGACTTGTAATCAAATCCACGTATCATACCGATTTCATAAACACATATTCACGACAAGATGCCTGCTGACTCATAATAGCGGATAACGAGTGAACACATTGGGGTACACGAGGGTACAATCGAAAAGCAACATCTTTAATTTCTCATTCGAAAATATTTTCACAATGAGGGATCTTAAACAAGATTCGAATACATTGAGGATGGCGAGAATCCAAATGGGGACCTGATCAGGGTCCGGAACACATTGGGGCTGCAGCTATTGAACTCTATTAGGCATGCCTAACTATCTACTAATTTGACTCTTGCAGGCCATGCATAATTCATCCAATCATATTTATATTGTTCATAAAATCATTCATGCAATAGTCTAAAAGCGTCACAAGTTCGAAAAATAGATATCGAAAGCACAAAAGAAATCCAGTTTTGAAAATAGGAGGTGTCGCGCTCGTGACAGGGGCAAGGCTCCCTGAGCGCCGTGCTCGCTACCGGCCTTGCGCTCTCACGCAAAGAAGCAGATCGACATTTCGCACTCTGTCGTGCTTGCGACAGTATGCGTGATGCTGCAGCTCGGCAGAATTGAGCTCGATTGCCTACGAGATGCTGGAATCACCGAGCTCTATCGCGCTCGCGACAGAGTCGCGTTTTCCAGATCTCTAGCAATTCTGCAGAAATCTCAACTCCTCTAAAAATCATACCCAGCCACCATTCAACTCAAAGCTTCAACATGACTCAAGTCAAGCATTCAAATTATCATAAACAACACAAAACAAAACTTTTGTATCAAAAATCAAAATTAAATCATGCAATTAGCACAATCAAAATCTTTAATTAAACAAACCAGAAATCCTACTTCAAAACTTCAATCAGATCATATTTTGGTTCAATACTCCACATCCAATGCATTTCAACTCAAATTATTTAGAACCCATAACATTAAAACCAACATAAACATTATTAACCACATAATTTTCCAGAAAATTAAACCAAATGCAAATAATCAAATTATACACCAAACTCATAAATTTCCCTAAACCTTGGTATCCTTAGCTCCTAATCAAGGGCTCCATTTCCACAAGCCTTCTCCTTACCCTAAGGTTCTCTAGGAGGCACTTCTGATCAAAAACACCCACAATCACTCAAAAATCAAAACCCTAACTCATAACTTCACTAACAAAAATCAAAGAGAAAAAGAGGAAGAACAAGAAACAAAACTAACTAAAAGTTACCAATTAAACTCTTGAGTTGATCAATTTCCACCAACACCCACTTGAACCAATTCTAGGGCACAAAAGAGGAATAAGGAAGAGAGGAGATAGGGCAGGGAGGGGAAAAATGAGAGAGGGCTGTAACTTGGCTCTCTCTCATTTTCTCTCACCTAACTATATATACCCCTCTTTCTCTTTCCATGCCACATATCAAATAGGGGTTGGTGGGATTTGATCACTCACACCCTACTCACCACACACAATCACACTCTAACAAAGCCCAAAAACATGCATGTAATTCAAATAAAAGAATTAACATATGCCAAAATACACATACACATTCACATACAACATGGCTCAAACTACTAGGGTGGGAAACGGGGTGTTACAACATCTTTAATTATGATACTATAAAAGAAACGATTAAATGAAAAATAGTAACATAAATGTAAAGCATAAAAAGATTAATGCTAATAGAATAGAGCAAGGGGCATAATAAAGGAGCGATAACTGTTCTAGCAAATAATTTAGTAATTTATGCTGTACTTAAATATGACTGAATAATAAATAGTGGACTGAATATAAAAGTATTAATGTTAAAGATAACAATGCAGTCAAAAGTAATGCTAAGAACTGAAATGGAAATGTGAAGGTATAATTATAGAATTATACAAAAGATACAACAATAATCAATTGAAATAAAGGTCTGATTAAGACATTATTGTAAGACATAAATTAAGTAAATTTAAAGATTGCAATGTTCATATAGTTTAAATAAATAGAAAGGTTTGTGTGCTCATGCATAATATTTTAGTCATGGAAAATTTAGGATATGTATCCACCACTGGGCATTTTAAATGCTCAACGCGTAGTGTTGTTGCTGTGCATAGGTTATGAAGATAGGGAGCTTTTAAGTGGCCGGAATATCAATAGCAGTCAAGTTGTGGATCAAATACAGATGTGTAAGCATAGGTATGGCATGTCTATCATTTTTAGTGGACTACGTTATTATTGTTATTATTTTTCTTATGAGTATAATTGATGTTGGAATGCGAAAATTTTTTACTGAACTGTCTCTTGTAGCATCCAATTATCCGGTTGTTGTACCGGTATTAGTATCAGTATACGTGAGGTATAAGAGTGTTATAAGATTTTGTAATTTAGCTTTGTAATGAATATTGTTTATGATATTAATGAAAAGCTTCAGTATTTCTGGGTTCACCCATCTACCGATGTGTTGTTTTAATTTTAAGAAGTTTTAATTTATTCTGTTCTGATGTATGTTTAAGTTGATGCATGCATTGTTTAGTGTTGTGCATGACAACCCTTATCTATCGGGGCACTTCCTTCTCTTCAAGGGGTGAGCTTCCCTACATATAGGTAAGGGTGTTACAATACCAAACTCTCCTTTAACTTAGGACAATTGGCAAGCATGTGTTCCATACTGCCACACTTGAAACAAGCTCCCGTGAGCTTTCTGCATTTACCCCAATGATGCCTCAGATAATGCTCGCATTTCAGTATAGTACCACCTCTACTGGAAGGTGGCACAATACTTCCTATCGATGTAGGCGCTTAAACCAACCCTCGAGTAATTTGTCCACTTGCAGCTTCCCGAGCTTTCTTGCCAGTAACCACACCATTATTTGATGCTTTCCTTTTATATTCTTTCCTCTGTTTCACTAATTCGAATTCTTCTAACTTCATGGCTACCAAAACCAACTGATAATAGCTCATTGTCTACATAGAAGCCATTACCGATAAAGGCCCTCTTATACTCTCTTTCAGCCTATCCTCAAATTGTCGACATTTAAAGTCTTCCGTTAATAATGCATCTAGCACATACTTGCTCAGTCGACTTAATTCCTTCTTATACTCTCCCACTATCATGTTCCTCTACTTTAAACTCACAAACTCTTTCCACTTAGCTTCTCTATAAGCTTTGGTAATATACTTCTCCTTAAATTCTTAGACAAAGAAGTCTCGTGTTAACTCAACTGGTCGCTAGGGATTTCTAAGCACCAACTTCCACCAGTCATAAGCTGATCCTTGCAACAATGATACTGCATAACTCACTCTCTGATTCTGAGGACAATTAATCTCTTGCACTATCCTTCCTGTCCTTTCCAACCAGAACTCAGCCACATCCGACTGATCCATAGAGGTCCCACTAATGTAACATCCCAAATTAGGGCCTAGTAGGATTTTGCATGTTTATTGGATAATAAGGGTATTTTAGTAGTTGTGCAAGAGAAATTGATTTTAATTAAGGACTTAATTGAAAGAGATTTTAAGTTTTTAGTGAAAGAATTGTTTTAGTGAGCATTTGGTATTTGAGCAAGGACCAAAGAGAATTAAGCCAAGGATTAGAAATGTTGATCCAATCAGATTTTGCCACCTAGGATTGGGTTATTGGGGAGCATTTAATGAGATTTGAGAGAAGGAGAGAGGGAAAAAGCAAGGGAAGCAGATTTTCTGCCTTCTTGCTCATGCCTCCCGCTCTCCCTCTTCTTCCTCTCCTTTTCTTTTTCTGCTCTCTAGTTTTGCTCTTGTGTGATTCTTCAAGCTTTGAGCTGGGTTTTTAGAGGTCAAGAACTGGTTTCAAGAGGTAAGTGGCTGGTGTATACTGTGGATTTATTTCTTCTTCTTCTCCTCCATTTCGTTTTGCTTTGGTTTGGATTGTGGGATTGATTTAGTGTTGGTTTGGCTAGGTTTTTATGTAAGAATCTGAAGAGAGAAGGAAGAGCAAAGGAAAAGAGAAAGTTGGGTCTTTATTAAGAGTGATTTAGAGCTGCATTTTTGAAGGTTTGGGAGTTTATTAATTTTGTTGATTTTATCAAATACTGAATGCTGGAACTTGAGATGCTAAATAAGTTTTAATACATGGTTGAATTGAGTTTTGAGTATATGTTTATATGTTAGAAGTAATTGTTGGTATATGATCATTGATAATGGATTTAAGTGGACATTAGAGCTAAAGCTGGGTTTGATTATTTGGATGAGCTTTGCTTGTCCAATTAATTGTTTTAATTAGTGTTCATATTGTTAATATGCTTTTGAACATGTTTTTGAGGCATTTGATTCATGGATTGAACTTATATGTATGATTATAGATGGTTATTTTAAGATAGAAGTGGAGATTGGTATGTTAACAAGTTAGTTTTCTGCGAAATCTGGGTTTGGGGATGATTTACATGGCGGTAAGGGATCCCCATACCGCCGTGTAAACACATTCTGGATTGGTGATTTTGTTGGTCTGTCGAGCCACGCGGCGGTAAGTATAGTCCATACCGCCGTGCAACTACTCTCTAGACATGTTCATTTCCTGGCTCGGCATGTTACATGGCGGTCAGGATTCGCTTAACCCCCGTGTAAGATGTCTTACACAGGAGTAAGGATCTGCCATACCGCCGTGTAAGCCCTGTTTTTCCAAAATGTTATTTTGAGACCCCCCTTTAAATGGTTTTTCATCCACGAATTATGTTTAAGCATGAATTGTTAAATCATTTCATGATAATTTACAAGAACACTTGAACTATATGCTTGGTTAATTGAGTGGTTTATAAGAATTGGATTTTGATATCTTCATTCATATATGTATATATAAGTATTTGTGTAATATTTATACGTTAAGCACAGAGTTGTTTTAAGCCTGAGTAGTTATTGTAGTTGATAGATGAGCATGCTTACTAAGGGTTAGAGTGTAAGTGCAGCTGCTATATGTCGACCCCATTTGGGTCTTATAAGTCGACCCCATTTGGGTCCATATGATTTGAGACTTCGGTCTTCCCTTACCTTCAGGTATACTTGATTCGAGACTCATATCTCTATATGCTTCTGATACTATGTCCTATCAGTATTAATAGTACCCGTATCCACTAGTTTAGTGAGTAATCAGGCTATTATATGTTCTAGTGATATGAAAATGGGTATATGCTACATGTTTAAGTTCTTGAGATATGGCAAATATGATGGGATAATCCAAGTTGGATATTGATGGTTATTTACTTTTTTTTTCTCGTGAGTATGTTATATGTTTATGTATATGATGTACGACTAGATGTAAAGTAAATTGATGTTTGGTTACTTATTGCCTCAGTGTATGTACTATGAACACGTAAAGTTAATGATTATGCATTTGATTATTATTATTGTGGTATATATGTTTCTTTTGTTTTTGTTCCTCCCCACTAAGCATTATCGCTTAGCACAGGTGTTTTCCCGTGTAGGTGGCAGGTTCTTTCGGAGTGGGCATCTGTTGGTCGGCCACTAGGAGTTTATAGATGAAGTCCTTTTTATCTTTTGTTGTTACACTTGCCCGTGTGTATGCATATGTTTTGTAAAGAGATATTGATTTAATCAGTGTAACTTTTTATAAAGAATATTTCAGTATATGTAAATGAAAAGGTTTACAAATCCTCAATTGTAATATTTATATGTTAATTATGATCTCCTTTCAGTTTAAAAGTTTCCGCTTTTGTGATGCATGAGTGTATGTATATGATTGTGCGTGGCACTCCGGTATCCTTTCTAATGGGGGTATCGGGGTGTCACAACTAAACTCTTCTGCTCCTCTCTTTCTAATAAGATCTGTAGGGGCCTTAGGAGGAGTCAATCTATCTATCAATTGCATGAACCTTTTCACTAACACTGGGTTATCCCGAGAAGGACCTAGACCTTCCGCTGGAGGTCGCTCAGGTATAGGTGGATTAACACGCATCGGATTTTCACTTCCTGTCGTCTCTCCTACATCCTCACTCGGATCAGATTCCATCTATACTCTACACAAGACAACATCTGCATTAGGCCACAACACTAGACAAACTCATATACATATAATCTATACTCTAACATCCTATAGTCTTGAACCGCCTAAAACAATGCTCAGATACCACATACCTGTAATGCCCCAATAACCCCTAGAGGATATCAGAGTCGCTACACATGCATAACAACACATATAATCAATCGCATAAACACTATCAAATTGCTTAGATGAAAATAACCATAATATTATTAATAAAACCAATTAGACATGCATAAACAAACTTAAGTTACTTGTATTACATAGTATCATTATCCATCACAAACATCACATGATATGCATATTAATATCCAATATACTTATTACACGATAACATTCACTTATGAATACTATCAATGAACATGATATCAAAATGCCTTCATCCACTACAAAAAAAATCCATATTAGCGACGAAAATTAGCGACGGAAACTTTTCTGTCGCTAATTAGCGACTGATTTGCGACGAAATATGAAATTAGTCGTGAAAGACTATTTTTTTCAATTTTAGCGACTAAATAGCGACGGAAAAAAAAACCGTCGCTAATTTTTGGCGGCAATTTTTGGCGCTTTTTTTGCGACTAATTTAGCGACTAATAGCGTCATCGCTAAATTTTGCGACTAATTTAGCGACTAAAAAATAGTCGCTAAAATAGCGACGGCAATATCAGTCGCTAAATTTGGAGAGATTTTTAGCGATTTTTTTTGCGACGGTTTAGCGACGAAAATTTTGTCGCTAAAATTAGCGACGAAATAGCGAGGGAAAATTCTGTCGCTAAAAAGTTTTCATATTTAAAATAAATTTTCGAAATAATTTAGCGACGGAATGATTTGTCGCAATTTCGTCGGTAAAATTAATTATAATATTAATAAAAATATGCATATATACTTATGGTTATGAATTTTTTTTAATATTTTTCTTTACACATAAATTTTAATTTATCTAAAATAAATTTTATTTTTATTTTTAATTTGTCTAAAATATTTTTTTATTATTCAATTATTTAAAAATTTAATGAAAATATTGGATGGATGAAATAAAATTAATATTAATAAAGAAATTTATTAAAAAATATGTATTGATAATTTTTTTGGGTTTTAAATTAATAATTTTGACTAAATAATTAAATTAAAATACACAAATTAATATTTAAAATCGAAATTACATAAGTAAAAAAATTCAAATCAAAATTTAATAATTGTAACATCCAAAATTAAATGATTTAATATATATATATATATATATATATATATATATATATATAAAACCACAAAACCCTAAATCACTCATCCATGCCCCTCTTCTTTTTCTGTCGAAGTTCGCCTTCCCTCATCAGCCGCCACACCTCATCTGGATCCCCTTCTTTCTTTCGAAATCCACCGATCTGACTCTCCCTTTTTCTTTCGAAACTTGTCTTCGCTGATTAACAGCCGCGCGTCACCCCTTATCTGCCTCTCCCTATTTCTTTCAAATTAGTCTTCGCTCTGCTTCTCCCTCTTTCTTTTGAAATCTGTCTCCCCAATCAGCATCTCTCCTGTCATCAGCAGCCGCCTAATTTCTGTGTTCCTTTTCCTCTTCACCGCTCGTCAGCAGCCACCACCCCCAATCGGAGCTCAAGGTACCGATTTTGAGTAAGTTTCCTTTGTTTTTTAAGTGTTTGCATTTTCTATTCTGTGCTGTTTATTGAGTTTTATGGCTTTTAGATTTTAGTTCTTTAACTCAAGGAAATGTACATTGTTGAGTGTGGACCGAAGGCAACAAACTGATGAACAAAAATAATCAGCTAATTTCTGTTTTTGGAATTCTGTTATGATGTAATTTTTGTTTTAGAAATATGTTATTAGATAATTTTTGTTCTGAAAATCTATTATTAGATAATTTTTGTTCTGAAAATCTATAATTTTTGTTCTGCACTCTTCATGATAGCAGAATTAGTCCCTTTTAATTTATTTGGAATTTATAGAAGTGATTTGAATTTTTTTAAAGTGTAATATTGAATTATGTTGTATTGAAAATGGTAGAATGTTATATTTTAATGAATTTATGGCATAATTGATAATAGAATTGTAAAATAACTGGATTCACAATTCTATCAGTGTATTATAAATTATTTTACGCTTATACATTGTTTTTCACCAAATAGTTTTCCATCTAGGCTTACCTTCTGATGCAAAGACAGGAGACAAAAGCTGTTGGTGACGCCCTTGGCATTGGATCAGCCTTCCTCTTCTCTTGTGTATTTGGTATGTCGTTATTATGTATGTATTCAAGTATGAGCAATATGTATAGATGGGATTAGATTGTTTTAACATAAACCTTGAGCTTCAGTGCATTCAGTGCTTTGTTTTCATTTGCATTTTTTAAAAATAACCTTATTAAACTATCTGGTTATCTATGTTTGTCAAGATTGAAGCAAGCTAAAATTGCACAAAGTCTTACTTTATAATAAAATTGCTGTTTAAAGGTACAAATTCTATCCAAATCCGAAGATGAATAGGTGTATGTAGAACCAATGAAATAGAAATGGGCTTTCAAATCTCCGTTGAGTTTTGTAGAATGCAAGTTCACTCTGATGCTCAAAAGCATATAAAATCAGCATATTACAAATTTATCCTCATTTTTTTTATCCTCTTTGGGCTAGCTCTTAGGTGAAAAAAAAAAAAAGAAAAAGCTAGACATCATTAAAGAAGAATCTGAACATTTGTATTTTTGTATGCACAGAACTAAATGGTAGATAGATGGAGCCGACACTTAGGAATCTATTTTTCCCTTTATTCTTTATTTAGCCAACTATGAACACTACACACACCCTCTCTCTACAATATTTTATAGTTAATTAATTAATTAATTAATTGTAGCATCTATATGTATGGTCCATTACATTGATTTCTTCTTTGCTTTTATATTTCCCTTAGATCGTGTGGAAGGTTGCATGGCTTTAGAACTACAAATACACATTACCATAACTCTTTCTCTTTCTTTGCTGTAGAGTGATGCAAAGAAATGGGTAAATGAATACAGAATGGACCAAACCCATGTGGGAGAAATGAAAGAATATTAATATGAATAATCATATTTATGATTTAGAACTTAGATCAAGTCATGATCCAGTTTACTTTTCTTCTTTTAATATAATTGGAGAGAGATTTTCTGAAAAAAAGTAAGGGAGCTCGAAATTCTTTTGTTGTTTTAGTTTTAATTTTGTGTGGATCTTAGGAAAGTTGAAAAGGACAGCAATTTCCACTCTGCAATGAGTGACCATTTTCTGGATTAACTTGATTTCATTTATTCTCAGGCGTTAGCAGGAAGCAGAACTAAAACTTATAGAAGAAGAGACAGCAAAGCGGGTAGCGAAAGTTTAGCAATGCGTAACTCTGGCATATTAAATTCTAAATCCAACTTAGCAAGTCATAGTCATTAAATTCTGGCATATTAAGCAGCTAGAGCTCCTCTGCCATGTTCCATTCATTTTTGTCGAGGGAGACAGCCACATCTACATTGTATATGTGTGTATAATTACTCAATTAGTTAATTGTAATTACTTGATTTGTTATCATAATTATATGATTATCGTAAATAACTTTTGAACCAAACCAAAATATGAAATGGTTCATTTTAGCTCCTTTTTTTTAAGAAGTTTGGCATGTTCATTATTGAGTAATTGAGAACCAAGTTTTTTCTCATTAGAAATTGTTTCTGTGCTTTATCCTATATATTGTGAACTTCTATATATTGTTAGTTTGAATTAGTATTTTTTATAGTGCTTTTTAAGTATTATATGGTTTAATTTACTTTTTTGATATTATATTTTTTAAATTAATAGTAATATTGAAAATATTGTATAATTATTATTTACATAAATTAAATTAAATTTTGGATGTAATAATAATAATAAAAAATTAAATCGAAAATTGTAATATAAAATAAAAAATTATATTAAAATATAATAGTTTTAGCGACGGAATAGCGACAAATTTTCCGTCGCTAATAAATATTTATGCGACTAATATTATAGCTATTTAGCGACCAAAATTTTATTTTTAGCGACTGAATTTTTCGTCGCTATTTTTAGCGACTGTTTTTCAGATTAGTCGCAAATTTTTTGCGACAGAGCCAATAGCGACTGTTAGTCGTCGAGTCGCTAAAAGCTAATAGCGACGAAAAATGTCCAATTAGCGACGGAAATTTCCGTCGCTAATTGACCTTTTTTTTGTAGTGATCATTTATGTTCACTTTAACTTGCACATAATCTCTTTATTTAGCAAGCATCATATACGATAAGTGATAACATATCACTACATCTCACATATAATCATGTACATGTACATTTAATATATCATTGCATCTCTTATATAATCATTAATATATAAAAACCATTACTACATCTCTTATACAATCAAAAGCATACAATAGAATAACTTGAATTCACATCTATAGTAGATACGGGTGCTCTAGATACTGACAAGCAGTATCAAATATTTGGAGACCGAAGTCTCAAACATATTGAGACTGAAGTCTCAAATCTCTAGATACTTGAAGGTAACAAACTCTAGACCCAATCGGGGCCACTCTGGTAGCTGTAAACTCTAGCCCTTTATAGGCATGCTGATCTATCCACTACTATGACAATTCAGGCCTACATATAAACTTTATTCACTAAACCACATACTTTATATTTATTGATTATCTTATCAAACCATTTCACATATACTCAAATCACATATTAACTATACAAACAAAGATCATACATACATGTTTACTTATCGATCATGCAAAATAATATCTATTTATCATGCTCATATTCATTCTACTTGTTCATATAGTATACATGAATATCTCTTATTCTTATTGCACACTAAGCATACAAATCTCATCAAGCATCTCATATTTTCTCTTATTTAACATATTCAATGTCTATATGCTTAATCACTCATAATCCAATACAAAATTACACACAAATAAAGACAAATAACTTGCATTCATGATTTCCAGCTTTGTTGCACTCACGATAGACCCAACCTAGGTAATGCTGTGCAATGATTCATGCTAGCCATGAGGTCCCAAATAAGAAAAAAACTCTCACTTAGCATGTTCTTTTGTGCTCATAACCAAGGTCACTCTCCCGTCCAAGGTCGCGCTCGCGATAGAGGCCCCATCAGGTGCCTCACGAAAAACAGAGTAACAGGACAGCTTTTTACCTCAAACTTACACTGCCTAAACCAAAATCTAAACCTCATTTTTAGGCAAAACATCCTCTTAAAAAATGATCTCTAGGATGTTATATTTCATATGGCACAACGTTCATATCATTTGGACATCTAAATCATCAGATATGATCAAAACAACCTGAACTGCTCCAATGAACCGGCCAAAGCAGAGACACCTCAGTTTTGGCCAATTTTGGATCAAATAGAGCTATAATTAGCTCATGGCTATTTCTAAGACATTTGTAGGTCTATGTCTTAACTTTCCAACGACACTAGTTTCATAAAATATGGAGTTTTAAGACTCTAGTTACAGCCTAATAACCGAAGAGGGGTCAAGTATGTCCCAACACAGTCTTTCACCAATCCTATTCACATGCATATTTTTAACAATTTAAAGCCAACACTCACTACCATCACATCATTCATCATCTATACTTATAAACTAAACATAGTTTCCAAACCTCTTAAAGATACCCAATCACTTCCTTTGCTTCACTTCCAATTTCTTTCTCCTCTTTCTTAGGCTAGATGGTCCTCAACCAAAACACCACAAAGTTACATGTTACCATCCCTTTTAAACCATAATTTCCATATAAATCTTAAATCTCACCAATAGAAAACAGAAGAGATGTAACTACACAAACTTACCCTTTTTAACTTGACTCGTGCACTTGAATTCCAAGACAGCCATTTGGGAAGTATAAGCAAGAGAGGGACAGTAGAATTTTGAGGTAATTAAAGAGGAAAGTGGCTGCTGCCTTATGGCCAGCTATAGACATCGGGTTTTGAGTCAGATTTTGATGGCAATTTTGGGTCCTTGATAAATTCCTCCAAACAAAAAAAAATATATAAAAAAATGATGAAATGAGATTAGGTAAACTTAGATAAATTAAAAATTAGGTTAATTTAATTAGTTAGTATTGCAATTAGTCAGTAAATATTATTGGATAATTAAAACGTATTTGAGTTTTAAAGATAAGATTAGTTAATTAGTTAATATTTTAGGTTAATTAAAGTTGAAAAAAGAAAATAAATATAGGGTTTAATTAGATAAAATAGATGTCGTAATTTAAGTAGATTAATTAAATTAAGAAGGTAGAAAAATATGGAGTATTTAATTAGTAGTGTTTAATTAATTAATATATGTGTTTAGTTTAAGTAAATTAAAGTGTGTAAATTAATTAAAAAAAAAGAAGAAAAACTAAAAAACGGAGGAAATTATCTAAACCCTAATTTAGGGATATAAATAGAAAATGATAAGCAAAAAGGAAGGGGGGCTCTCGGCTGAAATGAAAAAAAAAAAGAATTAAACACAGGGGGCTCTCTTGGCAACTAAGCAAAAACAAGCAATAGAAAAAAGAAAAGAGAGAACGGAGAGGGAGGAGCTCGACAACTGAAGGAAAAGAGAAAGAAAGATACAGTGAGAGCAAAAGAAAAAATAGAAAGAAAATAAAAGAGAGAGCAGTGGAAACACAAGAGAAAACTGAGGAGCAAAATAGGAAGAGAAGAAAAATAATAGGAAGAGAGACGGAGCACAGATCAAGGGAAGCGAAAAGAAAAACCAAAGATCAAAAGGGACAAATCCAAAAAGCCAAAGAAAAACCAAAATCAAAGAATAAATACAGAGAAAGAAAGAAGAAACAAACAGAGGGGATCAACGGGAAGCGAAAGACGCCGGACCGGGAAAAAAGGAAGAAAAAAGGGGAGGAAACGGTGGCCTCTGTCGGCCACCCACAGCGCCGGAGCGGTACACGAGAGCCACCGCAGGGACGGCGACGCTCGGACGCACCGACAGGTGGCCACCGGGGTCCCCCACTCGCCGGCAGCAGCGAGATCGGATGGGACCTCTGTGACGCTTCAAGGCTTTTTCTGGCGAACGAAAAACGTCATTCGATGCGTGACCCACAGAAGCAAGTTGCCGGCGACCAGACGCAGCTGATGGAGGCGGCTGTGACGTAAACGGCGGCTCCGTCGATGCTCCGGCGAGGCTCCGACCGGTAAGTCCTTTTTTCTTTTTTTTATATTTATTTTATTATTATTATTATTATTTATTAATATTCTGTTTTATATTATTATTATTATTATTATTATTATTATTATTATTATCATTATTATTCTTATACATTTATTTATTTTCTGTTTATTAGTATTATATTATTATTATTTATTTTCTGTTTATTAGCATTATATTGTTATTATTATTATTATTATTACTAGTATTATTATTATTTTTAGTATTTATTATTATGGTTATATTATTATTGTTATTATTATTTTTATTTATTTATCTACTATTACTATTATTGAGTTATATTAATTTTATTGTTATTAGTAATATTTATCTATTATTATATTCATTATTGTATTTATTTATTATTCGTCGTTGCATTTTGTGATTATTGATTATTATTATTGTTGAAGTTATTATTATTATTATTATTATTTGTTATTATCACTTTAATTGCTTATTATTATAATTGTTATTATTGTGTTTAGTTATTATGCATCATTATTATTATTTTCATTATATTGCATTATCACTATTATTGCTATTATTGTTATATATATTTTTGTTTTACTATTATTATTATTACTATTGTTTTACGATATTATTATTAGTATTTTTATTTTCATTGTTTTTGTTTATCATAATTATTATTGTGTTTTTATATTCATTAATTCTCGATTTATTCATTCAATTATTTATTTAATTATTTATCTATTTATTCATTTATTTATCACCCAATTTAATTTAATTCGTTATTAATTTTAATTATTTCTCTCAATTTACTTTATTCAATTATTTGTTTATTTGTTTATTTAATTATTTATTTATTCATTATTAATAAATGTCATTTTCTGTCTTGACCGCAATGCGGGAGGCATGTGACTCGTCTGGGAAGCATGGTCGGAACAGGTAGATTAAGATTTATTTATTAGTTATTATTTGGAAATATGTAATTATTATTTTATTCTTTTTATTCGCTTGTGGTCTGTAATAATAAAGGATTTTTGATCGCGCTTAAAAAACCACCACAAAATGTTTTCTACTAAAATGAAGATTTATTAATAAAACTGGACCAATGTTCTCGTTTTCATCACGAGCCAAAAGGTTTAACTTGATTTGAGAATTCTATACTTTTTTGTAAAATGAGTATTTGGGAACCAATGTTCCCGTCTAAATGAATATCCCGATTTATGCTTGTTTTGTACCTTATTTATAATGGGGGTTGTATTCCGCCCCTAATTTTATTGTAATTTACTTTTGAATGCTTTATTTTAATTTTGCTTTTATTTTTCGCTTTTACGTGAATGATTGCGCCTTTTAATTAATTACATTGTATGGAAAGATGGTGAAATAATAAATTCAAAACTTAATTGTAAAATTAATCAAAGTACGAATAAATGAGAAGTCCCGAACCTATCTCTGGTCTTTGGGCTCAACGAGGCGAGAGACCCGTCAATGGGATCTCCAAAATACGTCTTGTGTCCCATCAAAAGACTCAAATTACAATCCTAGGCTCCATAGGATTAGAGGGTCATTCCAATATTCTATTGGGGTGAATGCCTCCAAGACCCCTTTGGTTTGCCCAAAATGGATAATATGCACCGTCTTAGGCTCACTGAGGCGAGATGAACTTTTCCAATGTTTTATTGGGTGGCGACTCCATGAAACCTCCTTGTTGCCTAAAACAGACGCACTTGTAAATACCTTACAAGTTTCCAATGAACCTCTCCTGGAAGCCCTAAAGCGGGCCTTCGGGAAGTCCACGAGGTTCGGCGCGCGTTACAGTTGCAACTCTGCTGGGGACATATTAGAGACTTTGATTCGAAAGTACCTTGATTAAAATTTATAATTAAGTTTTAGTTTAAAAATTTCAACTTCTTTCAAAAACTGCATTGCATCGCATTAGAGCCTTAGATTTATGCTAGTTTGGTCCCCTATCAGCCCCGGTGCATTCCCGAAGCACGACCCTATGTTCACTCAATGTAGGGAAGTGTTAAGGATAATCACCAGCTCAAGCCTCGTACCATCATGGTATATTAAATGGTGACCCAATCGGTCGTTACGCTCATGATGAGCTAGACCCATTGGCAGGCACCATGCTTGGGTAGACCTAAAACGTCACCTTTGACCAAAGCCCATGTAATGGCAATAGACACTTCCCCTAGGTAGTATGAACCATAATACCATTTCTTGCTATGTGGATCATCATGTATTGGACAACCCAAATAATTTGATTGGTCAAATAATCAAAGGCTTTTATGCCCCGATAGCCCTATGTCAATTTATTCGGACTGCCTAAATACATAATGATCATAATCCATGCGCCTGTGCATTAGTTAGGAGAGGTTATGCTGTCGGATTTCTGCCGCATGCCACACGCATCCATCGGGTTCCCGGTTGACCCATGGGCTAAGCCCACCTAGGACAGAGACTGCACGACCTCGTGTGTGGGGGCAATAAGGTTGGAAGGATCTACCTGCTTGCATGTGGTTGTTAACGATGCATTGCATATTCATGTCATTCATGCACAAATAAATTTTTATCTCCTCCCTATGTATACATCATCTTCTGTGCATAAAATTATTACATGTACCTATTACCCTGTGTATAGTTTTTCACATGTCTCAATGTATCATTGTAATCTCTTTTAGACGTTGTATATTATTTGTTGCACAACATGACCATGCATTGCGCATTATTCATGCATCATTCTAACCCTTTGCTTTTCAGCCACTGTAGACCATGTGCTTGGGTGGTTTAGGGATTTCGATAGTCGTTCGAAGAGCGGTCAGAGTTCACATTGATTGACAAAGAGTTAACATCCTCACTAGAGTTCACAACAGAATGAAGAGGCTCATGCCCTGATTGCCCAAGAGATGGATAGAAGGTTTGAAGAGCTGGAAGAAAGGTTATTCGTTGTCATTAAAGAAAGAATGGATGCCATGGCATTGGTTCTCCAATCTCAGCTTATGGCAGCGTCTTTTAACCAAGTAAAGTCGGCCACTACCGAGGAGGCTCATACAGCAACTGCTACAGTATCTCTCTTTCCTTCTGAGACCAAAGGTGAGAGGTCACTGGATTCACCAGTTGAGCAAGGATGAAATAGAAGGCCTACTTTAGAACATGGCATTATGCTCGAAGAGGATGAGGACCCTGCAGTCACTTATATTCTAAAAGGTGAAACCTCAAGAAGCCTCGATAACAGTAAGGTAAATGTCAAGGCTACAGAAGTTTCAGCCACTCGAGTAGCTCGATCCCACCTCACTGTCTTGGGTAAGCCATTGTCTTGGCGCTTCACCCGTCTTTTTAAGAAAGGGAAGTTGCAACCCTTGCCAGCTGGGCCTGCCCCAAGTCAGGGAAAGACTACGCACAGAACAGACTGGTATTGTGCTTATCACCAGTACACTGGGCATAAAACAGACTACTGTCGTCACCTGAAAGATCACATCCAAGAATTGGTGTCAGACCTAGAAAAAGGAAAGACGGTAGGAACACCAACGACAAAAGTGAGGCAAAGGCATTTTTCTAATTTGGGCACATCATTGTTTTGGGTCCTTAAGAGGCTGATAAAGGAGGGGGTATTGCAGCCATTGCCAGCTAGGCCTGCTAGATTCCAAGGACAGCTTGGTCATAAGGAAGATGAGTATTGTGCCTACCACCAGCACACCGGGCATACTACAAATTATTGTAAAGCCTTAAGACACGTTATCCAAGATCTGATTGATTCAAACAAGATCTCTGACCCAGAGAAGCGGGAGGGAAGGAATAAGATGGACTAAGCGCCTAGGTGGAAAGGCAAAATGGTTTTCAAGGATGATGATAGACCATCGGCCGCGGTAGCCGTGTTGGCAGGAGCGGTAGTTGATTAGCTATTTAGAATGTTCTTTTCATTTTTGAACTATTTAGTAATGACATTTTGATTTCACTAATAAGATGAATGCTTTTGCTTACTTGTGTTACATCTCTTATGATTTCATTATGCATGATTATGGCTCATTCATATTTAATATTGACTTAATTGATGCCACTCAGTTTAATCTTAGAACTTTGGGGAATCTGAAGAAAATCTTGATAGCATCTATTATAACTCCTGAAGTGAGATTAAAATTTGAGAGAATGAAAACAAAATATGAAAAAGTCTTTGCCTGGACATATGAAGACATGCTAAGAGTCATCAACGGAATCTCCAAGCACATCATTCCAGATATCCCGATCATGGACCAGTTACACAGAAACTCAAAAGATTAAAGCCAAAAGAGGCAAAACAGGTTAAAGAAAGGAATCCACAAGCAGGAATGAGGCAAAAATCCCTAGTTGAAGTTCCATGCCCGACTGGATTAACCAATGATGGTTCCAATGGTTAAGAAGAGATGCACGTATGTGTGAACTCCAGGATTTGAGCGAAGCTTGTTAAAAGGGAATGTTGTTTGAAAAAAAAAAAGCAAAAAAAAAAAAAAAGAAGGAAAAAAAAAAGAAGAAAGAAAAATAAAAGAAAAAATTAAATCAACGTGTACATTGAAAATTCATTATAGGGGGCAAGCTTTGTTCAAATCCCGTTGATCTACACATGCCCGTACTTTGCCATTTTTCTTGACTTCTAAAAAGGAACACAATGATTATTTCAACTTGTAATGGATATAGGTTGCTCAAACTTGGGAATAAACAACATATGGTATGCCCTACAGCCCCAACGGGCAGGATCATGGTCTCCCACACCACACAACATTCAAGAACAGAAGGATGAGCTATGACTTGGGCCATGGAGTTGCTCTAGTAGCACGCAAGTCCTCTCTGTATTGCCCTCAAACCAATGGGGCAGGAGTGGCTGCTAACAAGGAGATCTTAGTCAAGATGGCTCGAAACTACAAGATGTAGCTGAAAAATTTCCTTTTGCACTTCAAATGCTGAAGAACCACCATCAGAACCCCCACAAGAGTCACGGGGGCAGAAGTCGTATGGTTAATCGACGTAAAGTTCAAATCTTTAAGGACAGTCATGAGAGCCCAGATTCCAAAAGCCAGCTGGGCATGGCAACAGCAGCAGTAATCAAACATGTTGGATAGAGACAAGTCGTGAAATTAT
This sequence comes from Excoecaria cochinchinensis, assembly GCA_947683425.1. NCBI lineage: Eukaryota > Viridiplantae > Streptophyta > Magnoliopsida > Malpighiales > Euphorbiaceae > Excoecaria > Excoecaria cochinchinensis. The sequence continues at coordinate 5,595,249 of CANTUQ010000002.1, read as the reverse complement.
TACCACAGTTTGATCCATGAGAAAATACTCTACTCGATCATCTGGGGAGGAATTCAAAAAACAACCACAAAAAGAGAGAAATTCAATGAGACCAGATGTTCACATGAATGAGATAAATTTAGGACAATGCAAGAGGATTCCATCTATTCTTCAGAAGTTGTTATCCGAGACAGCAGCAATGGACAACAATGAAGAATCGGCCAACGTTAATAAACCCATGAGGGTCCATGGCAAAAGACTTAAAAATTAAAAGAAGAGAATAAAAGGCCCGCAGGTCAAAAACCAAAAAAAGGCGGCTTTGCTAAAATTGGGCGCCTCGTCAGGGTGAAAACCGAAAAAAAGGCATCCTGGGCAAAAATTAGAGGCTTGAGAGAAAATGTCCAATCACGAAAACCCGAGAGGCCTGATTGGAGACAGGAGTTTAATGCTTACAAGATGTACTCTGAGATTAGATGTAGTACGCATTTTGAATCAATGTTAGATAATGATCATGTGTAAAGAAATCATACTGAAATGTACACAATCTTTGCATATACTTGTGCTCATTATTTTTTATTTCGATTATAAAAAGAGAAACATCGTTCGTTGCCGAATGCATGAAATCTAAACGGTCACACTCAGCTATTGCTCGCACCATCCAGATGCCTAGGTCGTTAAGTTCTGTTGTCAACCGCAAGGCTAGTTACTTACCTTATCAATTCATGAAAGCAAGGAATAATCCCCGATGGATGACATAATAGTCTTCACCTGTAGCTAGCCTAGAGGCCATGATGTATGGAGGTAGAAGCCGAAGCTGATGATCCACATTGGAAAGATAGGGATGCCTCACTTCATCATTAATCCCTTTGAACTATCAAGCATAATGGGTAGTAATGAAAAAGGCAGCCTCATGAAGCCTTTAAAAAAAAAAAAGAAAAAAGAGAAAAAAAAAGGGAAATGCCGTTAGAGATGAAAACCGTGATTGGCTCTCTAAGCAAAATTTAGGCCAAAGGGCAGGGCGAAAACCTGGGAACAGGTGGTTTGACCTTCAAAAAATAAAAATGAAAAAAAAAGCCACTTGAGTTGGTTGGGTCCATTCTAGGAAAAAAGTTAGGCACGGGATTATGTGAAAATCCCAAAAAGGGCCGCATTTTCCGCCAAGAAAAGCTAGTGTGAAAATCCACAAGGGACACACTACCTTTAAAATAATGACTTTTGGAGCCTGGAGCGATAAGGCGGCATTACATCAGATAACTTTCCTTTGGGCAGGTAGTACATGAAGCAGAACTTAATTCAGGGTCCTAGGGGCAATATGCTCATTGACTGGGGGCAAAGATGCGCACGGGTCAGTTCTATTCAAAAGGTTGGGTCAAAATTCCTAAAACCAAGACGACGCCTTTCTAGGTCCTTCAGGGGCCATCAAAGCAGCCGAGCAAATACCCTCAAGGAATCCTTTAACCGCCTAGGATGTGGTCTATCCATTTTTGCATCTCATATGCATCTCACATGCATAGATCTTTTGCATGTCTCCCTGCATATCTTGTGTGTTTAATCCTTTACACTTATAGTTCTGCACACACAATTCTTGTACATTAATCCTTTGCTCGTGTTTTGTGTATATAGCTTTATGTATGTACATTTCACACACATGAGTCCATAAGCACACACAATCTGTTGTAAATGTTGTTATGCACATGACTTAGAAGGAAAGGTCCGAATAGACCTCATGAGCAAGGATGATCCAAGAAATGGGTTTAGCTCGACATTATTGGCCACTGCATCCAGCATGAAGTCAAGTGCATTTGTACAAAGGTGGAATGCCCGGAAGAACAAGTCTATCCGGACACACCGTGCTCAGGACAATCCGGAATCACATAAATATGCAGAAAAGAAGGTCCATTGAGAAGCCAGACTATCCATGCATACTTTATTCAGAGGCAATTAGACGCAAAAGCGGGTCGACGTACAGGTTCGGCTCTACATCGGCCACGCCAAACAAGCAGATCAAGATGAAGTCCTCACGAGAACGGAATCTAGCGGACCCGCTCCCAAAAACACTCAAAAGAGCAAGTCTACTCATACACATCATACCAGGGGCAAGCAGGTAAGTTTTTCTATCATAAGATGTACACTCACACACATCACACAAAGTGTATAAAATTCGGATTCAAATGTATGCATACATTTCACACACGTAATCCCATACACACACACAATATTTTGTATATATTGTCATGTACGTGACTCAGGGGAAAGGTCCGAATAGATCCCATGCTTAAAGGTGATCCAGATGATGGGTTCAGCTCAACGTTGTCAGACACTACCCAGAAAAGCAAACCTATCCACGCTGTGCCAGGGGGCAATCAGGTGAGTTTCTCTATCATAAGAGGCACGCTCACCCACATCGCACAATAAATGTACAAAATCCAAATGCAAATGTACAAACAATACAACTTCTCAAACAAAAACAACATAAACAAAACACAAAGAAAAGACATTTTCAAGGCCTTGAAAATCCAACATACTGTGAAAATTCAAATATATCCAGAATGTAAAAATCACAAAAAAAAATATTTCCAAGAAAGGAAGAATCAAAAACAAAAGGAAAAACAGAAAAATCACTAAAGACATTGAAATCTACACGCCTGTAGGCAAGCAACAAAACTTTCAATCTAACTTCTCTCTAAATAAGCTTAAATCTTTTTTCCTCTCTTGAGGATAAAAAATCAAAGCCTCCCAGTGAGCATTAAAGTCTCCCAGTGAGCATTAAAGCCTCCCAGTGAGCATTAAAGCCTCCCAGTGAGCATCAAAGTCTCCCAGTGAGCATCAAAGTCTCTCAGTGAGCATTAAAGCCTCCCAGTGAGCATCAAAGTCTCCCAGTGAGCATCAAAGTCTCTCAGTGAGCATTAAAGCCTCCCAGTGAGCATCAAAGTCTCCCAGTGAGCATCAAAGTCTCTCAGTGAGCATTAAAGCCTCCCAGTGAGCATCAAAGTCTCCCAGTAAGCATCAAAGTCTCTCAGTGAGCATTAAAGCCTCAGTGAGCATCAAAGTCTCCCAGTGAGCATCAAAGTCTCTCAATGAGCATTAAAGCCTCCCAGTGAGCATTAAAGTCTCTCAGTGAGCATCAAAGTCTCCCAGTGAGCATCAAAGTCTCTCAGTGAGCATTAAAGCCTCTCAGTGAGCATTAAAGTCTCCCAGTGAGCATTAAAGTCTCTCAGTGAGCATTAAAGCCTCCCAGTGAGTACCAAAGCCTCCCAGTGAGCATCAAAGTCTCTTACTGAGCATCAAAGTCTCCCAGTGAGCATCAAAGTCTCTCAGTGAGCATCAAAGCCTCTCAGTGAGCATCAAAGCCTTTCGGTGAGCATCCAAGTCTCCCAGTGAGCGTCAACTGACAACGACCCCAACAGGCAGGTGCTGCCACAGGTACGTATCTCTTTTATAATTTACCCTACAAATTTGCGTTTTGTTTTTTTTTTGCAGAAAAAAAGAAAGTTCAAGATAAACATGAGCGATAGAGCAGATCGCAACCGGGACTGCAGTTAGAGAACACTGCATCTCACAATCGAGGTTGTAGTCAGAGAGCACTACACCTCACAAGGCGAGACTGCAGTTAGAGAACACTGCATCTCACAATCGAAGTTGTAGTCAGAGAGTGCTACATCTCACAGTTCACGCGGTAGTCAGAGAGTGCTATGCACCTTGCAAATCGGATAGGAGGGGAACTTCACAAATCGAAGTTGCAGTTAGAGAACACTGCTCTTCACACTGAGATTGTAGTCAGAGAGTGCTATATCTCACAGTTCACGTGGTAGTCAAAGAGTACTATGCACCTTGCAGATCAGATGGGGGTTAGCAGGGAACTTCACAAATCGAAGTTGCAGTTAGAGAACACTACTCTTCACACCGAGATTATAGTCAGAGAGTGCTGCATCTCACAGTTCACGCGGTAGTCAGAGGATACTACACACCTTGCAGATCGGATGGGGGTTAGCAGGGGAACTTTATAAATCGAAGTTGCAGTTAGAGAACACTACTCTTCACACCGAAATTGTAGGCAGAGAGTGCTACATCTCACAGTTCACGCGATAGTCAGAAGGTGCTACGCACCTTGCAAATAGATGGGGGTTAGCAGGGGAACTTCACAAATCAAAGTTGCAGTTAGAGAACACTGCTCTTCACACCGAGATTGTTATCAGAGAGTGTTACATCTCACAGTTCACGCGGTAGTCAGAGAGTGCTATGCACCTTGCAGATCGAATGGGGGTTAGCAGGGGAACTTCACAATCGGAGTTGCAGTTAGAGAACACTACTCTTCACATCGAGGTTGTAGTCAGAGAAATTACACCTCACACCGTGCAGGCCGAGATGAGGCAGCGGTACAGACCAGCCACTGTGCAGACCGAGACGAGGTTAGCGGGGTGCCAGCGATAGAACAGATCGCAAACAGAGGTTAGAGTTAGAGAAACTACACCTCACACCGTGCAGGTCGAGACGAGGCTAGCGGTACAGACCAGCCACCGTGCAGACCGAGACGAGGTTAGCAGGGCGCCAGATAGAACAGATCGCAAACAGAGGTTGGAGTTAGAAAAACTACACCTCACATCGTGCAGGCCGAGATGAGGCGAGCGGTACAGACCAGCCACCGTGCAGACCGAGACGAGGTTAGCGGGGTGCCAGCGATAGAACAGATCGCAAACAGAGGTTGGAGTTAGAGAAACTACACCTCACACCGTGCAGGCCGAGATGAGGTTAGCAGTACAGACCAACCACCTTGCAGACCGAGACGAGGTTAGCGGGGCACCAGCGATAGAACAGATCGCAAATAAAGGTTAGAGTTAGAGAAACTACACCTCACACCGTGCAGGCTGAGACAAGGCTAGTGGTACAGACCAGCCACTGTGCAGACTGAGATGAGGTTAGCGGGGCGCCAGCGATAGAACAGATCGCAAATAGAGGCTGTAGTCAGAGAGTACTACATCTCACAAACTCCGTGCAGGCCGAGATGAGGCTAGCGGAACACTCGTGGTAGAACAGACCATAGATCGAGGTTGTAGTCAGAAAGTACTGCACTTCATAGCCACCATGCAGATCGAGATGAGGTTAGCAGGGGGATTAGTGATAGAACACATCGCGACGAGACTGCAGTTAGAGAATATCGCATCGCGCAATGGAGATTTGTAGTCAGAGAGTACTACATCTCACCAAAGCTGCGCGAGTCGAGACGGGGCCAGCAGAAACAAGTGAGGTTGCAGTGAGAGAACACTGCACTTCGCAATAGGATCGTAGCTAGAGAACGTTACATCTCACAAACACCTTACAGTTCGAGACGAGACCAGTAGGGGCACATGTACCAATGCATTCACCGCCAAGCAGGACAAGGCCTGCCAGATGAAGATAGACAACCGTTTGCTCCTATGCAACATCAACAAGGTAAGGTCCGGCATCCTCAGGTATGTAGTTCTCTCTCTTCCTTCTTTGAATTTTGGCTCACCTAGTTGTCTAGGCACTAGTTTCACCAAAATTGGGGGCAACTGTAGACATCGGGTTTTGAGTCAGATTTTGATGGCAATTTTGGGTCCTTGATAAATTCCTCCAAACAAAAAAAAATATATATAAAAAAAATGATGAAATGAGATTAGGTAAACTTAGATAAATTAAAAATTAGGTTAATTTAATTAGTTAGTATTGCAATTAGTCAGTAAATATTATTGGATAATTAAAACGTATTTAAGTTTTAAAGATAAGATTAGTTAATTAGTTAATATTTTAGGTTAATTAAAGTTGAAAAAAGAAAATAAATATAGGGTTTAATTAGATAAAATAGATGTTGTAATTTAAGTAGATTAATTAAATTAAGAAGGTAGAAAAATATGGAGTATTTAATTAGTAGTGTTTAATTAATTAATATATGTGTTTAGTTTAAGTAAATTAAAGTGTGTAAATTAATTAAAGTAAAAAATTAAAAAAAAAAGAAGAAAAATTAAAAAACGGAGGAAATTATCTAAACCCTAATTTAGGGATATAAATAGAAAATGATAAGCAAAAAGGAAGGGGGGCTCTCGGCTGAAATGAAAAAAAAAAGAAAGAATTAAACACAGGGGGCTCTCTCGGCAACTAAGTAAAAACAAGCAAAAAAATAGAAAAAAGAAAAGAGAGAATGGAGAGGGAGGAGCTCGACAACTGAAGGAAAAGAGAAAGAAAGACACAGTGAGAGCAAAAGAAAAAATAAAAAGAAAATAAAAGAGAGAGCAATGGAAACACAAGAGAAAACTGAGGAGCAAAATAGGAAGAGAAGAAAAATAATAAAAAGAGAGAGGGAGCACAGATCAAGGGAAGTGAAAAGAAAAACCAAAGATCAAAAGGGACAAATCCAAAAAGCCAAAGAAAAACCAAAATCAAATAATAAATACAGAGAAAGAAAGAAGAAACAAACAAAGGGGATCAATGGGAAGCGAAAGACGCCGAACCGGGAAAAAGGAAGAAAAGAAGGGGAGGAAATGGTGGCCGGTGTGTCGGAGCGGCACACGCGCACCACCGCAGGGACGGCGACGCTCGGACACACCGGCAGGTGGCCACCGGGGTCCCCCACTCGACGGCAGCAGCGAGATCGGATGGAACCCCCGTGATGCTTCAAGGCTTTTTTCGGCAAACGGAAAACGTCATTCGGCGCGTGACCCACGGAAGCAAGTTGCCGGCGACCAGACGCAGCTGATGGAGGCGGCGGTGACGTCAACGGCGGCTCCGTCGACGCTCCGGCTGGTAAGTCCTTTTTTCTTTTTTTATATATTTATTTTATTATTATTATTATTTTTATTATTATTATTATTATTTATTAATATTCTGTTTTATATTATTATTATTATTATTATTATTATCATTATTATTATTATACATTTATTTATTTTCTTTTTATTAGTATTATATTATTATTATTATTTTTTTTTTTGAAACAAAGTTGCATATATTAAACTGAATCAATATTAATAACATCAACCAACCAATCTGGTGGAAAATCTAACTAGATGTAAAGACCAGGTAAGGAAACCGAGCCTCTAGCTAACATATGAGCTACGGTATTCACTGATCTTTTAGCAAAACCAAACACAACATTTGAAAGACATTGATTAAGTGAAAGACAATCATCAATAATTAAACCTAATTCAGAACCAATGCGGGTCTTGGCGTTTAACATCCTGATAACCATGTCATGGCCGGACTTGTACCCTAAAAGAACTAACTTAAATTGGCATGTGTGTGTGAATTGAATGTGAGTTTTGGACTAGATTGAAATGAAGGCAGGACTTAATTGAAAGAAAGAATAATAGTTAAGGGATTAAATGGTAATTATATATGATTGTAATAAGCATGAGTTAAAGGCTGATTAACTAGTTTAATGGAGGGTTAATTAAGAATAAAATAAAGTAAGAAATAGTTGGTGGATGCAGGTTTTCTGAAGTGGGTTCCGTGTGGCTCATTGTGAGGATGCCACCTCCACTTATGCATGCAAATGTTTAGGGAGTTGAGAGGTGAGTGTGGTTCAGTTCCTCTCTCTCTTTTCTGTACTTTGATTATGTTCTTCTTCTTCTTTCCGTGAGTGAAGAGGAGAGTTGGTGAGTGAGTGTGTGTGCTTGTAGAATTGAAGTAAGAATTAAGGGCAAACTCAAAGGTAAGTGGTTATGCATGCATATTCTCATCTTCTACTCTTTCTTCTTGGTTGAGTTGGTTTGGATGGGATATTATTGGATTGAATTTGAGCTTGAGCATTTGTGTTGTATTGATAGCCGAAGAAGTGAAGAGAGATAAGGGAAAAGCTGTAATTGGCGAGCCGAGCGTCCGTCGAGATTAGGAGCTAAGGCGATAAGGTTTGGGAACAAACCCTAATTGCATAATTGTATGATTTGTGTTGGTTGGATAGAGATTTGGAATGAACTATATGTGTATGTGCAATTGAGGTTTAAGCATGAATTATGTGATGCTAGGTTATATGATTGTTGTAGTAACATGCTTTATGATAAAGTTGATTGAAAATAATTATGATTTGTGCTATTATTGAATGCCAAAACAAGAAGGGAAAATCAGGTATGTGCTAAATGAGTAAGTGGTTGATGTTTTTGGGTTGATTGCCAAACGTGAGAATGAGTTATGAAGTCTTAATGAGAAGGAAGAATTGGACTGGAAAGCACAGCTGTGCTAGTGACAAAACACAACTGTGTTATGGTGTTTTTGCATAGGTCACGGTGACAATCAAATTGATTGTGTCCGTGAGGTGTGTATGAGTTAAATTCTGCCTAATGAATTTTGGTATGTCAGGGTGACAATGAAATTCATTGTGACCGTGAGGTACCCAGGAGAGCATTCTGTTTTGCAAAGTGTGGATATGTCACGGTGACAATGAAATTCATTGTGACCGTGACATACCCTCAAGTTGCATTCTGCCGAGAGTTGGGAACATGTCACGGTGACAATGAAATTGATTGTGACCGTGACCTATCCCCAGTTTGCATACTGTTTTGAACTTCAATATGTCACGGTGACAATGAAATTCATTGTGACCATGACCTACCCTGTTTTGGCAATATAATCCTAATGTGTTTGGACTTCTAAATGGCAAGGCTTTAAGCTGTAATGAAGGACATTATGAGTAAGTGTTATGTGAGTATAAAGTAATGTATATTTGCATAAACGTGATGACTTTTGAATGCAATCATATATGTGATTATTAACTATGAAAGAAAGGGATTGGAAATACTATGAGTATATAAGTGAAGTAAATGGTTGTGTGCTATTGCAAATGTATGAAGCGAATGTGATGTTGGACAACAACATATGTGATGCTGGACAACAACATATGTGATGCGAAATGTGTTTAATGTGAAATGAATAAATGTTAACAATTTAAGCCTGTGAGTCAAGTAGTGGATAGTTAGGCATGCCTATAGGGTCAAGTGCTGCAGCCCCATGCGTTAAATGTGTTTGATTCCAAGGGAATCATAATGCGAAAATAATGCGAATAATCCTTGCTGGATTTTATTATATGTGGAATGATTTTAAGTACCTGAGGGTACCAATGCGTAAAAGTAATCTCGATGAGATTCTAGTACCTGAATGGTACCAATGCGACACCCGTTATCCGCGTCATTGAATTGCAGGCTATTCAACTAATTAATAAGTGGAAATGATTGTGAAATAATATGGTAAGCAATGTGAATATGTGAACTCGCGATTGATGCTTTATGATTGAATATAGTGTTGAACCACGATATGTATGGAGTGGTATTTGATGAGATGATTTTTAACTGAGCTTGATTGTTAGCATGCAATGTATGATAACCCTAATTGTGTGATAATTATTTGTTATGTGTTCCCCACTAAGTGTTATCGCTTAGCATGGATTTACTCTAATCCGTGCAGGTACGGACGAGAGGTGACTGGAGGACGTCCCCGCATTTTGTACGGTCAACAGTAGGAAGTAGAAAGTGTAGGTTTTGGGTTGATATTTTCGGATCCTTTTTGTATAAGCTTTTTGAATAATTGAAATGTGTATCAGGTATATGAAGGCATGTAATAATTTGATAATCATGAATGTGTGGCTATGGAATATGCACTATAAGTAGTTAGCATGTGATGCATGAGTTATGCTTGTAGATGATGAAATTTTATTGTTCTGAATTTATCGTGTGTTCTGTTGTGTGCGTGCGGCCTTCTCTAACTAAGATTAGCTTAGCTAGTCTGACGTTAGGGATTGGGCGTCACAAACCATCTGAGCATCAGACTCTATAACAACCCTCTACAAATTTTGAGCCTTAACCCAACTCAAAACTTCCCTGATAGCCATGCATTCGGCTACACAAGGAGAGTTCGTGAATTGAAGTGGACCAAACGCTGCTGCTAAAAACTTACCTTCGGAATCCCTTAAGATAAAACCAAACCCCATTTTCTTCTCTTCCTAAAAAATGGCTGCATCAACATTAATTTTAATCCAGTTAGGGGAAGGTTTCTGCCAATATTCAGGAGCAGCATATATCGACCTACCCACCTGAGCACCCACCATAATAGTAGAATGACGAGCTAGACTAAAGTCTGTAAGAAGATCGCCAGCTCCTTGCACTATGCCTTTCGCATGCAGCCGGACTCCCTTCCAGACTACGTTATTTCTATTCTTCCACAAGCTCCAACACAGAGTTACCGCCTCAGCACATTTATCAGCAGATAGATAGAATAAAATAAAAGCTAACCAATCTATGAACCGAACAAAGGGGCCTCTAATGATTCCACAAGAAGAACGAGACCAACAATCTCTAGCTAAAGGACAGTCGATCAAAATATGCAAAACTGATTCAGGTTCTAGCCCACAAACCCCACAAATAGGCCCAACATCAACATGCCTTAGCTGTAAAAGAGTATTAACAGGAAGACAGTTTACACCTGCACGCCATACCATGTTCAACACTTTAGGTGGGACCTCAAGCTTCCAGAACTTCCTCCATAAAGAGACATTCATAGTGGTAACAGGGACCTCTTCATGTAAAAATTGATATGCACTTTTAACAGTATAAACTCCTTTACTATCCATAGTCCAACTCCAAGAGTCCTGGGGCCTGCGACTGCTAAGAACAAATTGCTGAATTAACAAACAATCCCTTGCATTAAATAAGCGCTGGAGAATATCTCTATCCCACGCATTACCAGTAGTAGACAAGAGGCTAGAGACACGGAGAGTATTAAGATCAACCTCAGCAGCTGGAGTAGATGTAATAAATGGATAAGCTCTTGAGAAGCAATGATACTACGCCAAACATAACTGGGATTATTACCCAGTTTGGCATCAAGAAAAGAGTGAGAGGGGTAATACTTGGCTCTGAAGACCCTAGCAACAAGGGAGAGCAGATTGGTAAGAAGTCTCCAGCCTTGCTTCCCAATCATCGCAAGGTTAAAGTCATGTAAATTTCTAAACCCCATCCCTCCAAGAGACTTGTGAGCACACAACTGATCCCAACAAATCCAATGGATACCCTTATTCACAGCATTCTTTGACCCCCACCAAAAAGAATTAAACAAAAATCTCCAGCTCCCGGTAGAGACCTAAAGGTAAAAGGAATAGGCTCATGATATAGTTCGGGAGAGATTGGATCACCGTTTTAATAAGAATCTCTTTCCCTGCCCGAGAGAGCAAAGTTCTGTTCCAACCTTGCAGCTTCTTCCTAACTTTATCCTTAATAAAACCAAAGACCCTGTTTCTATTACTACACACACACAGAGGCATGCCCAAATAAAACTCACGATCATTCCCTTCTTTCACTTGGAGAATACTTGCCACCTGTTGCCTAATTGACTACCCAACACACGTGCTAAAGACCATGAAAGACTTGTTATAATTAATCTGCTGACCCAAAGCTTTTTCTTATTTATTGAAAACTTGTTGCATACAATGAGCTTCAGCAATACTAGCCCTGAAGAAGAAGTAACTATCATCCGCAAATAACAGATGAGAAACAGGAGGGGCACCTCTAGCTACCTTAGTTCCATGGATCAGCCCTTGCCCTTCTCTGCAGTTTAGGGGTGCTGTCAGACCTTGAGAACATTGTAACACCCCTTACCCATACGTAGGCGATCCCATCCGATATGGAGTAAGACGCCGTAGGAGTAAAGGTGTCACCACATAGATACAGAATATACATACATTCATACATAAACATACATACCAAAATACAGGGTAATTTAAAACTTTACAAAATCATTCATGGAAGCTGATCATGCATTAATATAATGAAAGCATTACATTACTGTTCTGATCAACTGAGAGAAACAACAGATAATTACATATCCCAAAATTACAATTACAAAAGCGGAAGCTATTACAGAATCTTAAGAGAGTTCTTATACAAAAGAATCATAACGCTACAAAAATAAGCCCTATTCTAAGACCCCGCTGTGTTGGCTTTGATGGCGACGACTCTCCCAAAAGCAACTCCTTCCTCACCTGCACGGGTAAACACACCGTGCTAAGCGATAAACGCTTAGTGGGGAAAACACACATAATATAAAGACAACCATTCACAACGGTCGTCAAGGCGATTTACATGCGTACATACATATAGCCATTCATCAGAAGGTTCATATTAATAATCATATTCTCATAACAGATTGTACTTTTCATCATTGAATCCAGAAAGACAACACATGCGTTTGCTCATATAACAAGTCATACAAGTACTTTAAACAATGAAAACCCTGCTGACTCAAGGTAGTGGATAACGAGTGAACAGAAAGTACTTTACGAGTACCAATCGAATACGAAAAACCATTTTAACTTTTCATTCACAAACATTTCCAGAAGGACCTTAAACAAGATCCAAACACATTACAGAAGTTCGCGAAGAACGAACGGGGACCTGATCGGGGTCCAAACAGAAATAACAGAAGCTGCAGCAAAGACTCTATTAGGCATGCCTAACTATCCACTGACTAGACTCTAGCAGGTCATACATAAACCGTTCAATCCATTTCGTGATTCCAAATTAATCATCATCAAATAAGTATAGTCATATCATAATTACACTTGCATATCATTTATAGGATATCATGCATAAATCTCATAACTGCTAAAGTAAACTGAAGTTCAAGGAACAGGCGAAGAGAGAAAATTCATTCAGCATACAAGGGACTGTCGCGCTCGCGACGTCTGTCGCGCTCGCGACAGAGACCAGAATCTCTTCGCTGCGCGCGCGCGACAGATCTCGCGACCGCGGGGAGGACGGAAGAGCCAGGCTCTGTCGCGCTCGCGACGGATATCGCGATCGCGACAGAAGGCAAAGGGTGTTGTCGCGATCTCGCGACGGATCGCGTGGTCGCGATAACACCAGGCAATAATACTCTCTGTCGCGATCGCGACTGTTGTCGCGCTCGCGACAGAAGGTATACAACACTTCGGCTGTCGCGGGCTCGCGGCGGATGTCGCGTGCACGCGACAACGAAGCTCCCACTACCGTTCTCTGTCGCGACCTCGCGACATTAGTCGCGATCGCGACAGAGTCGGGATTTTGAAAATCTGCAGAAATTCTGCAGATTTTCCTCTTCCAATTCTTCCTCCAACCACACAAATCTCAATCAAAGGTTACTTACCTCAAATCCAGCCATCCAAAGCATAAACAACCATGTCATAACATTTATTCACAATAAACTTCATCCAATCCATCAATTTGAACATTTAATTTCAATAATCATTCACAAACTCCATTTATGCATCAAATTACTTCAAATCCGAATTCATCATGATTAATTCATAATCTTGCAAGTTCCACATTATAAAACAAAGACCCATAGCATAAATATCAAAATAAAGGACATCTAACAACCTAATTCCAAGAAAACATCAAGAACACACTCATGAACACTTTCACATAAAAAGGAAGAAATTCCCAAACCTCAAAATCCTTAGCTCCTAGTGTTTAGTTCCACTTGATCCAGCAACTTCCTTGCCTTTAGGATCCCGGGGAGGCTCAACTAGGAACCCAACCAAAAACAAGCAAACAAAACAAGAATCCAAACTTCAAACCCATTTCGAAAATAAGAAAAATAGAAGAAGATGGAGAACTTAAACAAAGGCAAAATGGATGCATAATACTTACCAAAGACTACTAAGAGATGATCAAATCCCCACTAGAACTCTTGAATCTCAACCAATGTCCAAGAGAAGAAGACAAGAAGAAGGAAAGAAGAGGGGCGGCGTGAGGAAACGGGAAGCACAAATGAAAAATCTGATCTTTTCCCCTTTCCTTTCTTTTCCTTTTCTCTTCTTAACCTAGACACATGTCAAGATCCTAGTGGAGGGATTTGGTCACTCACACCCTAGCTAAGTGCATCACACACACACACAAAACTCTCCCAACTAACACATACTCTACAATTGTATGCACAACACACACAACCATAACCCACTAGTGCATATCCTACTATGGTGCACTCATGCACACACACAACTCTAACCCAATTAATTCACACCATGGCACCATGCATGCACCCACATGCAAGAAAAACTCTTATAACATGCAAAATTACCAAAATGCCCTTATAAACCAAAACTCATGCAATTGCATACACATACAAATATGGCTCATTCAACTAGGGGGCAAACGGGGTGTGACAAACATATGATGAACAAGTAGGGAGACAAAGGGCACCCTTATCTCAACCCTCTACCTAGAATAATTGTCTCAGACAAGAAATTCCCACTAGAAATAAAGAACCTCACCGAAGAATAACACATTCTCATTAGAGCAATCCATTTATTATCAAAGCCCAGTCTAGCCATAATATTATCAAGATACTTCCACTCTACTCGGTCGTATGCTTTGCCATATCAATCTTCAGCGCTACATGGCCTTTGCTTCCCCGCGTCATTCGTTTCAGCGAATGCAAAATCTCAAACGCTACTAAAACATTATCCGTGATGAGCCTACCCCCCACAAATGCACTCTGGTTTTCTGAGATCACCAACGGAAGAACAGTCTTCAGCCTATTTGCAAGCATCTTAAACACTATCTTATATAAAACATTGCAAAGAGAAATAGGACGTAGATCAGTTATAGTTTTAGGTCTATCCTTTTTCAGAATGAGCACAACAGCTGTGTCATTCAACCCTTCAGGTAACACCATACACTCAATAATTTGAAGGCAAAAAGCAGATACCTCCGTCCCTACTATGTCCCAACAGTGTTGGTAGAAAGCTGGATTAAATCCATCCGTGCCTGGTGACTTGTCTGGGTGCATTCCAAACAGATTATTATTTATTTTCTGTTTATTAGCATTATATTGTTATTATTATTATTATTATTAATAGTATTATTATTATTTTTAGTATTTATTGTTATGGTTATATTATTATTGTTATTATTATGGTTATATTATTATTGTTATTATTATTTTTATTTATTTATCTACTATTACTATTATTGAGTTATATTAATTTTATTGTTATTAGTATTATTTATCTATTATTATATTCATTATTGTATTTATTTATTATTCATCATTGCATTTTGTGATTATTGATTATTATTATTGTTGAGGTTATTATTATTATTATTATTATTATTTGTTATTATCACTTTAATTGCTTATTATTATAATTGTTATTATTGTGTTTAGTTATTATGCATCATTATTATTATTTTCATTATATTGCATTATCACTATTATTGATGTTATTGTTATATATATTTTTATTTTACTATTATTATTATTACTATTGTTTACGATATTATTATTAGTATTTTTATTTTCATCGTATTTGGTTATCATAATTGTTATTGTGTTTTTATATTCATTAATTCTCGATTTATTCATTCAATTATTTATTGAATTATTTATCTATTTATTCATTCAATTATTTATTGAATTATTTATCTATTTATTCATTTATTTATCACCCAATTTAATTTAATTC
This sequence comes from Excoecaria cochinchinensis, assembly GCA_947683425.1. Classification (NCBI taxonomy): domain Eukaryota; kingdom Viridiplantae; phylum Streptophyta; class Magnoliopsida; order Malpighiales; family Euphorbiaceae; genus Excoecaria; species Excoecaria cochinchinensis. Next base: position 5,579,825 of record CANTUQ010000002.1, on the reverse strand, counting down.
GTTATTAATTTTAATTATTTCTCTCAATTTACTTTATTCAATTATTTGTTTATTTGTTTGTTTATTTATTTATTTAATTATTTATTTATTCATTATTAATCAATGTCATTTTCTGTCTTGACCGCAATGCGGGAGGCATGTGACTCGTCTGGGAAGCATGGTCGGAACAGGTAGATTAAGATTTATTTATTAGTTATTATTTGGAAATATGTAATTATTATTTTATTCTTTTTATTCGCTTGTGTAATAATAAAGGATTTTTGATCGCGCTTAAAAAACCACCACAAAATGTTTTCTACTAAAATGAAGATTTGTTAATAAAATTGGACCAATGTCCTCGTTTTCATCACGAGTCAAAAGGTTTAACTTGATTTGAGAATTCTATACTTTTTTGTAAAATGAGTATTTGGGAACCAATGTTCCCGTCTAAATGAATATCCCGATTTATGCTTGTTTTGTACCTTATTTATAATGGGGGTTGTATTTCGCCCTTAATTTTATTGTAATTTACTTTTGAATGCTTTATTTTAATTTTGCTTTTATTTTTCGCTTTTACGTGAATGATTGCGCCTTTTAATTAATTGCATTGTATGGAAAGATGGTGAAATAATAAATTCAAAACTTAATTGTAAAATTAATCAAAGTACGAATAAATGAGAAGTCCTTAACCTATCTTTGGTCTTTGGGCTCAACGAGGCAAGAGACCCGTTTCGATGGGATCTCCAAGACACCTCTTGTGTCCCATCAAAAGACTCAAATTACAATCCTAGGCTCCATAGGGTTAGAGGGTCATTTTAATGTTCTATTGGGGTGAATGCCTCCACGACCCCTTTGGTTTGCCCAAAATGGATAATATGCGCCGTCTTAGGCTCACTGAGGCGAGACGAACTTTCCCAATGTTTTATTGGGTGGCGACTCCATGAAACCTTCTTATTGCCCAAAATAGACGCACTTGTAAATACCTTACAAGTTTCCAATGAACCTCTCCTGGAAGCCCTAAAGCGGGCCTTCGGGAAGCCCACGAGGTTCGGCGCGCGTCACACCAGCCAACAATGGCTTAAAGGCAGCCAAAATGGCTTAAATACGGCTAATAATTCAATCTTATTCCCAATGCCAAGTGCCTCCCTCTTATTGGTCCCAATTAGATTTTTAAGTCAAACTTCCTTTTTAATCCTTCAACTCTTATTTCTTCTTACATTTGACATATAATTTTATTATTATCAACATTGGCCCACATAATTAATTAATTCCTTCAATTTAGTCCATAAATATAAAATACCCAAATTACCCTCAATCTTTTTAATTAATACTAAACACGTCCTCAACTACATTTAACCATTTCAATCATTCAATTACACATTTTTGATCACCAAAATAATTCTTTTAATGCCGTTTAAGGCATAATGACATAATTGTCCAATTTGTCGAAACTTTTGAATTAATGATGGTTGTATCCTTTTTGACACTTATATCACTAAATCAAGCACATTCGGTGTTTGCTTCACCCTAAACATGCCTTAATACGGTTAGGGTGTAGTTTGGTTCCTTACATTATAGGAGGGCTTTTGGAGCAAGCAATATTGCTTTAGCCATAACTCCTAAATTTAAGGTCTAATGATGATGAGAATTGTATCATTATACTCTTAACTTGTAGATAAGTAATTGGTTAGAAGACCCTGAGGGCAAAAAATGACATTAGGATAGGTTTTGGAAGTCAATTGTATGAGCATTGTAAAGTGCATGAAAAAAGAGGTTGAGGAGTAGAGGTTTGAACATGAAGTTCAGGCTCTGTCATGAGCGCGATAGAGTGTGCTCCGACGGGCAGTATTACTAACTTTTGTTCTGTCGCGGGCGCGGGCTTTGCCATGAACGCGACAGAGGCCAGAGTTTGGTTCTGTCGCGAGCTTGACTTGGGCCGCAAGTGCGTCAGAGACACAAGTTTGAAATGCTTGATAAATGTTCTCCTTTGTGTGTATTATATTATTTATTTATGAATAAAGATGCATATGAGATTATAAATATATTGATTCATGTAATTAAATACAATGAAGTAGGAATGTATTTGATGAGCTATGTTCATGTATGAAATTTAATGAATGCTAAAATATTGCCTAGTGTGCATACATGGTGTTATGAATTGCAATTAAATGAATAAAAAATGGATTAATAATTTAGCCTGCAAGTTGAGTAGTGGATAGATAGGCATGCCTATAGGGTCTAAGTGCTGCAGCCAAAGCGTCCAATTCCTTTCGGAATCTTTAATGTGTATCGAATCCTTCATGGATTCCCTTATATATATTATATCTTTTTGACTCTTTTTATACCTATGGGTATTGATGCGGACGTACATATCTTCAAATATAAAGTGATTGTTGTACTCTTGAGTACTGATACAATACGCGTTATCCGCGTCTATGAGTTGCAGGCAAGGTTTAAAGTTAATCATTGAAATGTTAATTTGAGCAATGTGAACTTAAAGTGGTATGGGAATGAGAATGTGATGTGTATAAGATTGTTATGCGATTACTGTGTTAATGAAAAAAATTGATTAATGTTGCCATGTAAATGAGGCACGTTTGTATGAAGCATGAACTTATTATGTGACGCCCAATCCCTAACGTCAGACTAGCTCAGCTAATCTTAGTTAGAGAAGGCCGCACGCACACAACAGAACACACGATAAATTTAGAACAATAAAATTTCATCATCTACAAGCATAACTCATGCATCACATGCTAACTACTTATAGTGCATATTCCATAGCCACACATTCATGATTATCGGATTATTACATGCCTTCATATACCTGATACACATTTCGATTATTCAAAAAGCTTATACAAAAAGGATCCCAAAATATCAACCCAAAACCTACACTTTCTACTTCCTACTGTTGACCATACAAAATGCGGGGACGTCCTCCAGTCACCTCTCGTTCGTACCTGCACGGATTAGAGTAAATCCATGCTAAGCGATAACGCTTAGTGGGGAACACATAACAAATAATTATCACACAACTAGGGTTATCATACATTGCATGCCAACAATCAAGCTCAGTTAAAAATCATCTCATCAAATACCACTCCATACATATCGTGGTTCAACACTATATTCAATCATAAAGCATCAATCGCGAGTTCACATATTCACATTGCTTACCATATTATTTCACAATCATTTCCACTTATTAATTAGTTGAATAGCCTGCAATTCAATGATGCGGATAACGGGTATCGCATTGGTACCATTCAGGTACTAGAATCTCATCGAGATTACTTTTACGCATTGGTACCCTCAGGTACTTAAAATCATTCCACATATAATAAAATCCAGCAAGGATTATTCGCATTATTTTCGCATTATGATTCCCTTGGAATCAGACACATTTAACGCATGGGGCTACAGCACTTGACCCTATAGGCATGCCTAACTATCCACTACTTGACTCGCAGGCTTAAATTATTAACATTTATTCATTTCACATTAAACACATTTCGCATCACATATGTTGTTGTCCAACATCACATTTGCTTCATACATTTGCAATAGCACACAGCCATTTACTTCACTTATATACTCATAGTATTTCCAATCCCTTTCTTTCATAGTTAATAATCACATATATGATTGGATTCAAAAGTCATCACGTTTATGCAAATATACATTACTTTATACTCACATAACACTTACTCATAATGTCCTCCATTACAGCTTAAAGCCTTGCCATTTAGAAGTCTAAACACATTAGGATTATATTGCCAAAACAGGGTAGGTCACGGTCACAATGAATTTCATTGTCACCGTGACATATTGAAGTTCAAAATAGAATGCAAACTGGGGACAGGTCACGGTCACAATCAATTTCATTGTCACCGTGACATGTTCCCAACTCTCGGCAGAATGCAACTTGAGGGTATGTCACGGTCACAATGAATTTCATTGTCACCGTGACATATCCACACTTTGCAAAACAGAATGCTCTCCTGGGTACCTCACGGTCACAATGAATTTCATTGTCACCGTGACATACCAAAATTCATTAGGCAAAATTTAACTCATACACACCTCATGGACACAATCAATTTGATTGTCACCGTGACCTATGCAAAAACACCATAACACAGCTGTGTTTTGTCACTAGCACAGCTGTGCTTTCCAGTCCAATTCTTCCTTCTCATTAAGACTTCAGAACTCATTCTCACGTTTGGTAATCAACCCAAAAACATCAACCACTTACTCATTTAGCACATACCTGATTTTCCCTTCTTGTTTTGGCATTCAATAATAGCACAAATCATAATTATTTTCAATCAACTTTATCATAAAGCATGTTACTACAACAATCATATAACCTAGCATCACATAATTCATGCTTAAACCTCAATTGCACATACACATATAGTTCATTCCAAATCTCTATCCAACCAACACAAATCATACAATTATGCAATTAGGGTTTGTTCCCAAACCTTATCGCCTTAGCTCCTAATCTCGACGGACGCTCGGCTCGCCGATTACAGCTTTTCCCTTATCTCTCTTCACTTCTTCGGCTATCAATACAACACAAATGCTCAAGCTCAAACTCAATCCAATAATATCCCATCCAAACCAACTCAACCAAGAAGAAAGAGTAGAAGATGAGAATATGCATGCATAACCACTTACCTTTGAGTTTGCCCTTAATTCTTACTTCAATTCTACAAGCACACACACTCACTCACCAACTCTCCTCTTCACTCACGGAAAGAAGAAGAAGAACATAATCAAAGTACAGAAAAGAGAGAGAGGAACTGAACCACACTCACCTCTCACCTCCCTAAACATTTGCATGCATAAGTGGAGGTGGCATCCTCACAATAAGCCACACAGAACCCACTTCAGAAAACCTGCCTCCACCAACTATTTCTTACTTTATTTTATTCTTAATTAACCCTCCATTAAACTAGTTAATCAGCCTTTAACTCATGCTTATTACAATCATATATAATTACCATTTAATCCCTTAACTATTCTTCTTTCTTTCAATTAAGTCCTGCCTTCATTTCAATCTAGTCCAAAACTCACATTCAATTCACACACACATGCCAATTTAAGTTAGTTCTTTTAGGGTACAAGTCCGGCCATGACATATTATATGTATCTTTTATTGCTCAATGCATGCTATACATATGTGTATATTGTATGTTGTGTTTTGTTTCCCCACTAAGCGTTATCGCTTAGCACGGGTTCTTAATCCGTGTAGGTTCCGAGGTAAAGCGTGCTTGAAGGACGCTCCCGTAACTTCTTGGTCAACACACTAGGATCCATTTCTGAGTGTAGGTTTTGGTATTTTGTACTATGTATGTAACACCCCAAAATACACCCTAACCATATTAAGGCATATTTAGGGTGAAGTGGAAACTGAATGTATTTGATTTAGCGACGGAAGTGTCAGAAAGGACACAACCGTCATTAATTCGAAAGTTTCGATAAGTTTCGGTAAATTGGACAATTATGTCGTTATGCCTTAAATGGCATCAAAATAATTATTTTGGTGACTAAAAATGTGTAATTGATGGATTAAAATGGTTTAATGTAGTTGAGGACGTATTTGGTATTAATTAAAAAGACTGAGGGTAATTTGGATATTTCATAAGTGTGGACTAGATTGAAGGAATAAAATTAAATATGTGGCCTAAGGTTTGAAATAGATTAGTTATATGCCAATTGAGGGAAAGGAAAAAGCATAGAGGATTAAAAGGGAAGTTTAAAATAAAATTCTAGAATGGACCAATTGAAAGGTAACACTCGGCATTTGGGGGATAAGATTGGTTTGAAGGGGTATAAAAGAAGAGAGAGAACATGAAAGAGGAAAAATCTACTCTCCTCTCTCCCATTTCTCATGATCTTCTTCCTCCTTGTCCCAAATCCATCCCCTAGCTGCTGTAATTTTGGTGGGTTTTGACAAATTCAAGAGTTGTTAAGGTAAGTGATGGGTTTTCTTCTTCTTCTTCTTCTACTTCTTCTTTTCTCCTTCATGTGAGTGGAGGTTATGTATGTTTTTGGTTTGAACTCTGAATTTTGGGTTTTTTTTTTTTGTGTGGAGAATCAAGGGAAATTAAGGAAAGGTGAGAAAAGCAAAGGGGTTATGTAGCCATTTGAGCAATTAGGGAGCAAAGGAAAAGAGGTTTGGAAACTCTTTTATTTATGTATGAGTATTGAGTGTATTGATGTGTTGTATAAGTTTACTTGAATGTGTTTATGTTGATATATGATGATGGTAGTGAGTGTTGGCTTTAAATTGTTAAAAATGTGCATGTGAATAGGATTTGGTGAAAAAAAAAACTATGTTGAGACACTTGACCCCTATTTGGTTATTAGGCTTTATCTTGAGTTTTAGAACTCTAAATTTTATGAAACTAGCGCCCTTGAAAATATAAGTCCCACACCTACAACTGTCTTAGAGCTAATTCTAGCTCTAAGTACCCCAAAACTGGACAAAACCGAGGTGTCTCTACTTTGACTGGTTCATAGGAACAGTTTAGGATGTTTTGATCAAATTTAATGATTTAGTTGTCGACATGATCTGAAAATTGTGCCATATGAAATATAACATCCTAGGGAACAATTATTAAGCAGGAAGTTTTGTCTAAAAATGAGGTTTAGATGTTGGTTTAAGCAGTTCAAGTTTGAAGTGGAAAGCTGTCTTGTTATCCTGTTTTCATAGGGCACCTGATGGATGCTTCTATCGCGAGCGTGACCATGGTCATGAGCACGAAAGAACATGATAAATGAAGGATTTTCTTCTTATTTGGAACCCCATGGTTGGCATGAATCATTACCCACCTTTACCTTCCTCTAGTTTGTGTATTTTGGTATGTTTTTCCTTCTGAAATACACCCGAACTTTACTGAAACTTTCTAAGACTTATCCATCACATGATTAGAGTTTATAAAAGAGTAAATAAATGGCTATCACTTATAAATACAAGTGACTAAGGTTATAAATAAGAATAATGGCTAAGATACTTAAAAGCTTAATGAGTCAGACACCTCCGAATACATCTAGAAGTGGCATGACATGATATGTTAATGGATTATGAGTGAAAATACTACAATTTTGTATATTGAACCTTTAGAACTACGGGGTTCTAATTCCCAATCCCTTGGGATACGTAGGAAGCTTGGAATATCATTCCAAGTCCGAACCAAATCATAGAAACTTATTTGTACATAAAACATAATGTATTAATTGAAACTCTGATAATGCCTTGGTGCTTGTTAAAAATAAATGTGGCCTGTATGTGCAGATGTATACAAAGTTTAGTGGGCCATTAATGATTCAAGCCTCGAGTAGGCTTATTTATGGTTTGAAATTGATATATGATGTTAAGATGGATTAAATGATTTTGTTAAGTGTGTCATAAACTGAAAATGAAATGAATCTTTCGTATCTCAAATGGTTTTTAAATAACTGTATAAATAATGAATAATTCTTGATAAATTAGATATTTGAGATGTTTGTGTTGAAGTTCTTAGTTTAAATGCATGAATTTGAGGAAGTTTTGTTTATGAGTGCTGTATGGAAAGTGGCGGAGCGTGATGCTCGGCTCTGTTGTGAGCACGATAGAGAGTTTTGTAATATGGATTTTACCGAGAAGTTCTCTGACGCGAGTGTAATAGAGATCGTTTAGTTCATGGTCGCGAGCACGACTGGTAGTCATAGGCGCAACATATAGTGTATCTTTGCCTCTGTCGCGGGTGCGACTATGGTCGTGAGTGCGACCCTTCTTTACGCTATGAATGTTCATTTGTTTGATATACTTTGCATAGTTTCCTACTTACAAATTATATATGAATCAATATATGAACTATAATATGTGATACCATGTAAGCCATATATGTAAGTAAATTACTAAGTGATATGATATTGGCTATTTAGATTAAATGATGTTATACTATGCGATTAACTGACCAATAAGTTGATAAATAATTTAGCCTGCAAGTCGAGTCGTGGATAGATAGGCATGCCTATAGAGTTATGTTAGCTACAGCCCAATACGTTTTGGACCCTAATCAGGTCCCCGTTTGGGTACTCGCGATCTGTATGAGTTGGATCTTGTTTAAAATCCCCAATATGAAAATGATTTTGCATGAAAAGGAAAAAAATTGCTTTTGTTGTACCTACGGGTACCAATGTGTTCACTCGTTATCCACTTCATTGAGTTTGCAGGTATAACAATGTGTATGAATATGACATGAAGTAATGCAATTTATGAAAATGATACTACATGAAATGTATAAGATGTATTTTGTTATGGTGAACTAAATACTTCTTTGATTAGAAAAAGTAATGTGATAAGGCATCTGTAAGTAAGATGTGTAAAGTGAATGTTGGGAACCAAAATGAATGTAAACAAGTGAACAAAGTGATATGTATCAGATGCGGAATAACATGTAAGTAATTTGTTAACATCGATATGCGAATAAAAGCATGTATTAATTGAATAAATGTGTATGCAAAGTATGCGTTTATGTTCTTGAAAAGTACCTAAATTGTTATAATTGGCATGTATGTATTTTCTATATTGCTCTTTCCTTTAAACCCCTTTTGATAGCCATTCTTAGTGGCCGTCCATATTTATGTTGTGATGCGCGCCAAACCTCGTGGCCTCCCGAAAGCCCGCTTTAGGGCCATCAGGAGAGGTTCATAAAACTTGTAATGTATTTACAAGTGCGTCTATTTTGGGCAACAATGAGGTTTCTTGGAGTCGCCACCCCATAGAACATTGGGAAGGGTCGTCTAGCCTCAGCAAGCCTAAGATGGCACATACATATCCATCTTGGGCTAGCCAGAGCGATCTTGGAGGCCTCTGCCTCTACCCCCTGGAGCCTAGGATTGTATGTTTCAGTCTTTTGGTGAGACTCAAGAGGTGTCTTGGAAGTCCTAGACCTCTCGCCCCATTGAGCCCCAAAGACCAGAGTGAGTTCAGGACTTCTCATTTATTTGTACCTTGATCAATATTATGATTAAGTTTTGAATTTATTGTTTTACCAACTTTCCAGACAATGCATTTAATTAAGGCGCAATCATTCACGTAAAAAGCGATAAATTAAGCACTATTAATATGAACTTCCACAAATCAAATTACAATAAAACTAGGGGCGGAATACAACCCCCATTATAAAAATAATATATAAATCATACAAAAAATGGGATATTCATTGGAGTGAGGACATTGGTCCTGCCATGCATATTTGTTACAAACTGATTTTTAAGAAGTGTCAATTTTGTTAGTTAAAAACAGGACATTGGTCCACAGCTTTCGAGAAAACCCCAAATTAATTACTATAAAATATTTGGCCCTTTTCACTTTAACGACATTGAAATAATCTTAATAATAACATGAATAAAAAGCAAGGGTGAAGAAAGAACCCGTATGGAAATCCTCAGATTGGCTCGACCATCATCATTTACAACTCCAATTCCAAATGGTCAGAAAATAACTCATAGGAATAAACATGTCAGTGTCAAAATTGGTGAATAAAGTAAAGAAAGGAAAATAATAGGAAACTTTAAAAGAAATGAGTTAAAAGATAAAAAAAGGTAAAAAATGAAAACAATTAATATAAGTTAATTAAATTACACAAGTATTAATCCAGAATGTTTACCCTCGGATTTTACCTTTTTAGGTGAATATCGAATGGTTTCGGTCCCTGCACGCTCCACAAGGATCAAATAAAAATAGATCAAAGTAAGAAAATTTGTATTTTCTCTTCTTGAAAATTTGATAGGGATCGAATGTTTGAATTAGCTGTATTGATCGAAACGAATGAATTTCGTTACCTCAAATTGGCTTAATTCGCAAGAAAGATTTAAATAAATCAATTAATTGGAAGAATTTTTATCAAATAGAATTCTAAAAAATAGAGATTTCATAGATCTTTTGTAAATTGCTCACAAAAAATCCTTTTCTACAAAATCCAATCTCTCAATAAAAATGTTAATTTTCTCACCAAAATTTGTCAAATTTTCTAACCCCCAATAATGAATTTTACTTCTCATTTTATAGAATTTTTGGAGATAAAATCAGATAAGCATCAATTTAAAGTTTGAATGTTAAAAGGAGTTTTAAAATTCAATTTTTTACCCAAACTTATCCCTATTTGAAAGATTTTAGATTAAATTTTATCAAAACCGGCGTTATCTGATCAGATCCACTACCGATGGGCATCCTTGCAACTACCGACGAGTGTCCCTACTAAGGGCACGCGTGGAAATTTGGATACAGACGGGCCGAAACGTGGGACTAGGGACGGGCATCCCTACTCAGACACGTGTCCGTCCCTAGCTACAGACGGGCCGTAACGCTGGACTAGGGACGGGCGTCCCTACTCAGACACGTGTCCGTCCCTAGCTACAGACGGGCCGTCCCTACTATGCATAGAGACGGGGATCACCCCAAGTAGAGACTGGCGTCCCTACTTCAGACGGTCATCCCGTCTGTGGAGAAAAACTTCCAATTTCAAGCAAAATTTCCCAAACTCTTTCAAAACCTCACAATATAGAGAAAAAAATTTTAATCCTTATGAAACCGAAAGACGAAAACCTCCGAATTCCATCCATTTATCCGGAAACCAACGTGGATCTCTTCATCGGGTAACTCTGACCTGGACTATCTCAAGACCCGGTGTCTACAGTTGCCCCCAATTTTGGGGAAACTAGTGCACTAGTGTCTAGATGAGCCAAAATTCAGAGGAGAAAGGAAAGAGACGCATACCTGAGGCAGTCTTTACCTTTTTGCCGGGGAAGTGGCGACGCATCGAGTTTTTTTCCATCTTTACCACCACGTTAAAACCTTTATTATTTAAATTTTTTTTTTACAAAAACCTTTTAAATCTTTTTTTTCCATCTTTTATATTTTTATTTTTCCTAATTAGACTAATTAACTAACTCAATAAAATTAATTAAATAATTTAATTCAATCCAATTAATTATCCAACTTAATTTTCTTCTTTTTTTTTCAATTAAATCGATTAATTAATTCAATTTAACTCAATTAAATTAATTAGTTAATTCAATTTCTCTTTTTTCAAATTAAATCAATTAATTTAATTTAATTCAATGAAATTAATTAATAATTTAATTTCCTTTTTTTTTCAAATATAAAAAATAACACCTTCTAATAATATTATTTTTAAAATAAATTAAAATTTTTTTTATGATAAAAAAAAAAGATTTCGACAAGGGAAACATCATTTTTGACACCTCTGCCGGTAAATCGGTATCATTCTCATCATCGGGTAATTCTGATCTTGGACCGCCTCAGGACCCGGTGTCTACAGCAACAAAGATCCTAAGCGACTTGATCCACAAGGAAGTGGAGGTGTTCGTAGACTACATGATGGTCAAGTCAGCCACCAGGGAGAGCCATTTTGAAGCTTTAGAGAAGTTCTTCATTAGGATTGATAAGTACAACCTGCGACTTAATCCCAAGAAGTGTATCTTCGGAGTAACTTTAGGAAAATTACTGGGGCATGTCGTCAGCCAGAGGAGAATTGAAATTGACCCGGACAAGGTGAAGGCCATCAGAGAGATGCCCATGCCACAAAAAGAGAAGGAGGTGAGAAGCTTCCTAGGCAAGCTACAATATGTCAGTCGATTCATTGCGAAGCTCACTTCGATATGGGAACCAATCTTTAAGTTACTCAGAAAGGATCAGCCTGTGGTTTGGAATGAAGACTGCCAGAGAACTTTTGATAGCATCAGGGGATATCTACTGAATCCGCCAGTGCTGAGGCCATCGCAACCGATCAAGCCACTTATCTTGTATCTGGCAGTAGAGGATGGTTCCGTGGGGGCCATGATGGCCCAGGAGGATGAGTTCGGGGTGAAATTCGCGATTTACTGTCTCAAAAAGAAATTCCTGGCCTATGAGATAAAATATGCTGAAGTAGAGAAGATCTGCTTGGCAGTGATTTGGGCATCGAAGAAGCTTAGGCACTACTTCCATTCGTATAGAGTTCAGGCAGTGGCAAAGCAGAATCCTTTGAGGTATTTGCAAGAAGCGTCGTCTTTGCTCGGTAAGATGGGAAGGTGGTTGCTATTGCTACAAGAGTTTGATGTCAAATACATCACTCGCAAAACTATCAAGGGGCGAGCAGTAGCGGAGTTTCTTGCTGACCATCCCATCTAGGGCGATGCACCTAAATTCAATTTTCCTGATGAGAGCATAGCCACAATTTCGATCCAAGGATGGCAGTTATATTTTGATGGGGCTGTAAATAACAAGGGGGCAGGAGTCGGAATCATTTTGACGACCCCTGATGATGAAAAGCTCCCGTTGGCCAAGAAGTTGAGGTATAGGGTCACCAACAATGAAGCTGAATATGAAGCATGCACCTTCGGGTTAGAAGCCTTAGTTGCCTTGGGGGCAAAGAACGTAGAGGTTTTTGGTGACTCGTCCTTGGTAATCAGCCAAATCCGGGGTGAGTGGGCTGTAAAGGAAGAACGGCTGGTACCTTATGTTGAATATCTGAAGGAGCTATGTGGGCAGTTCGAGATTTGTACGTTCCGTTTTGTGCCAAGAGAGGAGAATCGTCTGGCTGATGCACTGGCAACTCTGGTGTCGATATGGGATAATCCTAAAGGGATAGCTATGAAGCCTATCCTGATTTCGAGTTCTGAGAGGCCCAGCTTCGAGATCAAACCGATAATGGAAGTAGAAGTAGCAGATGGAAAACCATGGTACTTTGACATCATGAATTATTTGGAAAATGCGAGATTTCCAGAGGAAGCCACCGAGAAAGATCAGAGAATGATCTGAAGGTTATCCACTCAATTCATATCCTTAGACGGGGTGTTATACAAAAGGCAGGCAGATGGTATCCAGCTCAGGTGCTTAGACGAAAGAAAAGCCCGGAGGGTGATGGAAGAAACCCATGCAGGCGTCTGTGGGGCTCATATGAATGGGTTAACCCTGGCAAGAAGATCATAAGGCAAGGCTTCTATTGGCTTACGATGGACAACGATTGCTCAAAATATGTCAAGCAGTGCCAACTATGCCAGCAGTACGCAGATTTAAGGCACTTGCCAGTGTCAGAGCTACACAGCCTAACGTCGCCTTGGCCATTCGCTACTTGGGGAATAGACATTATTGGAGAGATCTGCCCTACGGCATCCAATGGGCACAGATACATAATAGTTGCAATCGACTATTTTATGAAATGGGTAGAGGCAGAATCCTTCAAAAAGATCGACGCAAGAGACATGGCCAAGTTCATTAAAAGAAATATGATCTGCAGATACGGCCTCCCACATAACATAGTGTCTGATAATGGGGTGCAGTTCATGGGGGAAACCAGGAAGCTTCTTGAGAAGTACGGAATCGAGCACCATAAATCCTCTCCCTATCGACCACAAGCAAATGGGGCAGTAGAGGCCGCCAATAAGAATGTGAAGAAGATCCTAGCCAAGATGGTCCAAACCTACAAAGACTGGGCAGAGAAGTTACCCTTTGCACTGTGGGGTTACAGAACGACGGTGAGGAAATCTACTGGCGCTACGCCGTATTCTCTAGTTTATGGGACAGAGGTAGTGTTGCCAGTGGAGGTAGAGCTCAAATCGCTGAGAGTAGTCATGGAAGCTCAGATTTCGGAGGTCGAATGGGCGCAACAGAGGTTACAACATTTGAACTTATTGGATGAGAGTAGGCTGAAAGCTTACTATCATAATCAGATCTATCAGAAGAGGTTGGCCAGGTCATTTAGGAAGAAGGTGAAAAAGCATCCGCTGAAGGAGGGGGACTTGGTGTTCAAACAAATGAGGCCAGGGGTACCAGATATCAGAGGAAAATTTAGACCAACCTAGGAAGGGCCGTTTATCCTCAAGAAGCTGTTGTCTAAAGGAGCTGCAATTCTATCGGATAGCGATGGCAATGAGTTCAAGGAACCGATCAATGTCGACAGACTCAAAAGATTCCATGGCTAAAGACTAAAAATTAAAAAGAAGAGAATAAAATGCCCCGCGGGTCAAAAATCGAAAAAAGGCGGCTTTGCTAAAATTGGGCACCTCGACAGGGTGAAAAACGAAAAAAGGCATCCTGTGCAAAAATTAGAGGCATGAGAGAAAATGTCCAATCGAGAAAACCCGAGAGGGCCGATTGGTAACAGGAGTCGATGCTTAAGGTTTGGTTTCATGTATTAATGGGGCATGCACAGTAGAGTTAATGTCAAAACTGATCATGTAGGCTGAAATTCTGTGGAAATGTACATAATTTCGTGAAATAAAATAAGAATTATTCTTCTCATTTCCGTCATTTTCTAGTTCTGCATTAAAAATAAATGTAATACGCAAAAAGTGTACATATGTAAGCTAAGCTAGATCCTTCTGCTGCTCTCGCCAGTCTGATGCTTGAGCCCTCGCGTCCTATTGTCAGATGCTGGGCTAAGGACCCATCTCTTGTACTCACTAGTGGAAGCTACAGAATGAGCTCCGAACCGAGGAATGACAGTCTTCACTGGTAGGCGGCTCCACAATTCATGATACCGGAAGCAAAAGCAGCAGAAAGTGTTCCTCCCCAAAAAGATAGTGGGACCCTCACCACATCCTGGATCATCCCAAGCTGGCGAGCACACCGAGCTGTGATATGGAAAGTAGCCTGATGGAGCCCACAGAGGGGAACACACCCCGATGGTCCATCAATGATCGTATGGGACAGGGGGAGCCAGGCAGACATGAAACTGGTATCGTCGTCTGACAGCTCGCTAAATCTGGCAATGCCTTCATCGACAGTGGCGCATGTATACAGCTGTCGGTGCGGGAGGAAGTGTCTCGAGGAGTACTGCGCAATGACTCGGGGAGGTGGTTCTGACAACATTCTCAGCTTCTCTTGCAGCCAGACCTGAAAAAAAGCCGCTAGAGTAAGTAGGATTTACTTCAGGCAAAAATAACGTATAGGGTTGTGTGAAAATCCGAAAGGACGCGCTTCCCGCCAAGAAAAGCTAGTGTGAAAATCCATAAGGGATGCACTACCTTCAAAATAATGACGTACCTGGAGCAATAAGGGCTTCCCGTGAACGTGGGGGTGGATCCGGAGCATACAACATCTAAGCCCAGAATGGTCTCAACCAAAATAAGTGGAAAGGGAGATAGCCCACGGTGGAAATCATACAAAGCCCCAAACAGGCGAAGATCGCTGATCAAACCCCCTGAAGCCACAGTCAAGAAGCTCACCATGCAAAATAAGAATACGATGCTTACCTGGTAGGTGGGGACGTCAGAGAATCTGTCTAGAGCCTCGACCAGCGGCTCCAAGGAGAAGACAGAACCCGGGGGAACCAACTGCGCAGCCTCAGAAGGGGCTATGCCTAAAGACAGAGCGATATCTCGAGTCTAGAGTAAACCAAAACGTGGGATACAAGGCAGAGCAATGGGGGGGTACCAGGCACCGACAATGGCAGCTAACTCCTCAGGCAAGGGCATAACTCCTGGTACGTGAACTTGAAGACGTGAAATCGGGGATTCCAGAAATGGGTTGCAGCCAGAAGAAGATTGTGGTCTACCTTAGCCCTGCGAAGGTGTTTCAGGCCGGAAAGAGGAGAGAGAGTGTCGTTTTCCCAAGTCCGGTTGTCGTCTAAGATACGGTACATCTTCTAGAGGAGAGGAGATGACATCTTGTAATAATCAGAGGATGAAAGCTAGAGAAATGTTGAGAAAATAAGAAGACACAATAAATCAAAAAAATTGACGAAATATATAGGGAAGCACACAGACGGCCTGCCCGTGCCTTAAGAGAGACGGCCTGCCCGTCGGTAGTCGTCCACCTGGCAGTTTGCATGCGTCAGCATTGCATCACGTGCATTAATTTCGCATTTAATGGGGGATAGTGAACGACAGACACCCAGCCTGTCGGTCGCTCCTAGCGGCGCCCAGTCCGTCGGTCATGAAATCTATATAAGGGCCTTGTGACCGACGGACAAACAATTTTTCCATTTTCTCTTTTCCTCTCCCTCTCGATTTTTTGTCGTTTCTGCATTATTTTTCTTCCTTTTTCTTCATTTTTCTTGCGTTTGTGGCCCCTTTTCGCTCGACCGGTCATCCAAGGAAGTACTTTTTGTCACACCCCAAATCGGGCCTAGTCGGACTTGGCAAGTTAAGTAGGATAAGTGAAGGGTAATTCGGTAATTTGTGCATGAGGAATTTGGATAATAAGGACTTAATGGCAAGTAATTAATTAAGTATGTTAAGAAGAGAAATGTTAGAGTGTGCTTGTAGTGTATGGTTGTAGGGTGTTTGTTGGGGGTTTTTATCTAGTGTGTGTTGTTTGGTAACATGGACTAAAGGCAATAATATAGTGGATTGTGTGTTTGGTACCTAAGATGGAAAATATCTACTCAAGTATTATATGGTGTATGTGAGAGTATGGTGCCAAGTTTGAAAGTCAAAAGTGGGATTATTGGTCCTATAGGAAGTTGCCAAGTGGAATGAGTAGGTGGAGCAATTAATGAAAAGGGAAAATAAAGAGAAAAGAGGGAAAGGAAATCTGCCTCACGTCCCTCTCTCCTCTCTTTCTCGAATTTCTTCTCTCTTTTCCTTGTTCATCCTCTACTTCATCTCCTTTCTTAGTGGCTGGTTTCTTGCATGATCCTTGGTTGCTTTGTTTGAGTTTAGAGCAAGATTAAAGAGGTGAGTGTGGCATTTAGGGTTCCCTGCATTTTGAGTTCATCTCCTTCCTTCTCTTCTTTTGATTTTGTTTAAGTAAAGGTTTTTGGATGAGTAATTTGTGGGTTTTGGTTTTGTGCAAGCTTTGGGTATCAAAAGAAGCTCAAGGGTAAAGAGAAGGTGAAGATGGGGTTTTAAAGCTTCAAAGAAATCAGGTTTGGGAGCTTTGATTTATGAAATTGCACTTGTGAGTTGTTGTGCCTAATTCTCACTTAGGATGTAAATGAGTTTGTATTGTTTAAATCTCTGGAATTTTGAGTGTTTTGGCATGTGTATAGGTATGATTGATGTGGGTAGATGAGTTAGTAATGCATGATTAGGATTGAATTGAAGGTATGTGAGTTTGGGAATTTATGTGCCATTTATCATTTTCATAATATTTGGTATCTTTGATGGAATTTCTGAGAAATCGATGTTTAAAGAGGTTCATGTTAGTATAAATGTTATGGGTTTTGGTTGATTTAAGTTGTGATGATTGATTGTTGAATTTTGGAAGTAAAAATTGAAGTTGTTGAGTTTAGGACTTACTTTGTGAGTTTAAGATTGTGATTTTGTGAGTTATGCATATATGAGTTTTGCTAATTTGTGGTTTCTATTTAGTTGGATTAATTGAATGATTAAGTATGTTATTGCATGTGGTGATTGAAGTTATTGAGTTTTTGCCTGGAAATTTCGTGGCCCTGTCACTAGTAGTGACGACTGTCACGAGTCGTGACAGTAAGCCCCTGTCACTAGTAGTGACGATTGTCACGAGTCGTGACAGTAAGCCAAGCCCCTATCACTAGTAGTGACGACTGTCACGAGTCGTGACAGTAAGCCCCTGTCATGAGTAGTGAGATCTGTCATGAGTAGTGACCGCCTCCTCTCCCACAACATGTTTCTAAATGTCTTCTGTCTTGAATTTTGATGTTTTAATTCTTGTCCTTTGTTCATTTTAACTTATGTTCTGGTTTTTAATAGTTATTTAACGTCACCTCAGTTTTTAAGTTATATTTAACTGTAATTATCTTTGTTGCATCGTATTATATTGAATATTATGTTTCGATTATGGGATATTTTTGCATGGCCTGCAAGAGTCAGTCTAGTGGATAATTAGGCATGCCTAATAGAGTTTCGTTAGCTACAGCCCCTTTGAATGTTTGGACCCTGATCAGGTCCCCCGTTTGGTTCCTCGCGAACCCTTTATGTGCTCGGATCCTCGCGATCCTTTTTAATGTGTTTGGATCTTGTTTAAGATCCCCTTCAGAAAAATGCTTTGAATAAAATTATATGATAGTATTCGATTCGCACCCGTAAGGTGGTGATAGTATTCGATTCGCACCCGTAAGGTGGTGATAGTATACTCGTTATCCACTATTTTGAGTCAGCAGGTATTCTGTTTATTTTTCCTTATATGAACAAGAGAATGTGATATTCGAATGAGCATGATTCTGGACATGTGAATCGGTTATGTATCCGAATGTGATTATGAACCTCTGAATGGGTTGAGTATGACCTAAACATGTGAATTGGACATATTTATCTGCATATATATGTATATGTATATCATATTGTGAATGTATTGCATGCTGTCGATTGTGGAATATAAGTACTGGAACTAAGACGTGCATGGCTGTGACCATGATCTTTCGAATGCCATGAATATACTTTATCATGTCATGCTTATAAGAATATGAATTAATAGGTTTTGAATGCTATGATTAGTAAACACGTGCACAACCATGATTTTATACTATTGACTGTTATGGTGATGTATGTGAATCAAAATACGTATGAATGTGTTCTTGACCTTGGAATGTTATATATATGGTGTTATGTTGCATGCGCTCTCTCTCTCTAGTTTATCCTATTGTAGTGATTTCGGCGTGTGTTCATGTGTTTACATTTCAAGGCATGATATTATATGGATTAGAGTCGAGCAGTGGAAGTGTGGTGATTTGATGTTATACCTTGGGTTCCGTTTAGTGTATGCGTCTTGTGACATGATTAAAGTATATGTTGATACCTGGTAATTATGCATGGTAGTTGAGTGTATTATTGCTTGGTAACTGTGTTGCATGAGAATTTATATGTAGTTTTACATGAATATTTGTATCTACTGTGATCCTTTGTCTGCTTGGGGCTTTGCTTAATATGATATAAGAGTGTAGTATTCGGACGAATATGATATTGAGATGAGCACTCAGGTAATTTGTATAAGTATGTGTGTATGATCTTCCGAATGCATGGCTTTCCTATGCAGGCTTGTATATCCATCTGTTATGGTTATTTGCATGTGCCATTTGCGTATGTGACTTGCTTTGGTGACCATTGTGAATGGTCGTCCATATTAATTGTATGTTCTCCTCACTAAGCGTTTATCGCTTAGCACGGGCTCTTTTCCCGTGCTGGTTGCAGGTTTGGTTCGGTTCGAGTCGTGCATCTGCAGGGTCGGCCACATAGGAGTTTAGAAGTTCTGTATTTTGTTATCAGCTTATGTAATTTTGGATTTGTAATTCAGTAATGTCTTGTATATGTATAGATTTAAAGATCTTGATATAATTTTGGGCTATGTAAGTGTTTTTGAATATTAACGTCTTGAATTAATTTTTATATCTGTTCTGCCTATTGAATGCTTCCTCTGAATGAATGCTTGTGTGAATGATAGTATGCTTTCGCTTAGTACTCGTGTGTGTGTGTGCGATGGAATGCATGATCACCTTGTGCCCTCAAAAGTTTTTAATTTCCCCATGTTTTTGCATGATTGTATGCCTTCGCTTAGCGTAAGTTGCATGTATGTGAGTGAGCGTCGGTAGCGCACTCGCGTCCTTCTAACGGGGACGTAGGGGGTGTTACACTTTTCTTCATTTTCTACTATTTTCTGCAAATTACAGGCAAGTAACCAATCACTTCCTCTTTTAAATTTAATTTATTTCCTTTTCTTCTTCTTTTTTGCTTTTTGAATGAGTAGATTGCTTTAGTTTGCCTTAAAAATTAAGGGTAGATGCTGCTAGTTTTTGTATGCTAATTAGTCGAACCTTTGCTTGATTTTGCTTATAAAACATGTTCCCTTAGAAATAGGAATTCCTAATGCATGCTAGCAAATGTATATAAGTATGGTATATATGTGCTGTTTGTTGGGGCCTGAGACCTGTCCCTTTTGTGCAGGAAGTGGGGCACACCCTTGCCGGGGTGCTGCCCAAATTTTTTATGAATGTATATATACAATTGTTTTATTGGGGCCTGAGGCCTGTCCCTTTTGTGCAGGAGGTAGGGCACACCCTTGCCGGGGTGCTGCCCAAATTTTTAATGAATATATGCATGCGATGGTTTTATTGGGGCCTGAGGCCCGTTTTGTGTTTTTTCCATACAGGAGGTTGGGCACATCCCTGCCGGGGTGCTGCCCGATTATTTTTTTCATTTTCATTTTCAATTATGTATCTTTCTCTCCTCATACCTGGGCCATTATCGCCCGGACGAGGTCCAATGTGCTTTTTGTTTCGGAAATTGGGCCTATTAATGCCCGCTCCATTAAATTAATTTAATTTTATATAATCTTTTCTTTTGCAGGATGCCTCCCAGATGACGAGTTCCCCGGCCCGCCGAGGTAGAGGTCCCGGGCTGGATGGATGAGGAGTCCGCCCAGAGATACAGGGCGTTGGCCCAGGTCGAGTTCTGGGCAAGCCGTTTTATATCTAGGCCATTCCTAGAGGCCCTAGGGATGACCGCTGAGGTAGACACGCTGATAGAGGGTGCTGGGTGGATGGAATTTCTGACTCCCACATTTCAGACGTTCCCTGAGGCTACACGGCAGGTATTGGCCACTCTACACTATGGAGGATATCAGAGATCGGACACTGAGCCAGGCGTAGTGCAGTTCTGGTTTGACGGCCAGCATTTTAGTATCACGAGGCATCGGTTTACAGAGGCGATGGGATTCCCAACGGGTGATGGAGTTATAGTCCCGCAGAGAGCGGTGAGGCGCGCCCATTGGGCGGCTATTGCTTTGCCAGGAGTGCTATATGATCAGGATATAGCGAAGAGTACCGTACTGGTCTCTCGGGCACTCCGGTACCTGCGCAGTGCTTTCCAGCTCGTACCTCGGTCGGGCTGGTAATCCAGGGTCGCTTAATGCGGCCGAGATCTGGAGCCTCTAGGCTATGGTGGCAGGCTAGCGCCTCAATGTTAGCCATGAGATCCTGGCTAACATGGTTAGAGTCGGCAGGGGGTCAGCCCCAGTGGTGATAGTTGGAGGAGTTGTCACCAGGTTGCTTTTGGGCTTAGGAGTCGCCCTAGATAGGCTCAGAGGACCCTTAGACTAGGGGGTCTATGTTGAAGTGACAGCTGCAGTTCAGATGGGCATGATCTTGCTACTGCCAGGGCAGCCTGAGGCCTTCAGACTGCTCACCATCCACGAGACTAGGCGGGCTTTTGCTCTTTCGCCTTTAGGACCGGAGCCAAAGCAGGAGCAGCAGTCACCACCTCAGCCTCCACAGTCCCCGCAGCACCAGCCACCACCTCAGCCTCCACAGTCCCCGCAGCACCAGCCACCACCTCAGCCTCAGACCGTGCCACTGCCACCACAGCAGGAGCAGCCCAGGACTCCATCGGATTTTGACATGGAGTTCACCATGGACAAGCTTTTCGGCACCCCACCGTCATCCAGGGCACCGACTCCTTTTCCCTCACCGAGCACCAGAGTACAGCAGACCACCCTCAGGCCCTCCGAAAGGTTTTATCCTTACTTTGGGAGCTACCCGGGGGCATCCACTTTTGCAGCTCAGCCATCAAGGCCGATTCAGGAGCCATCTTAGCCGCAGCCAGACATATCACAGCTCCTGACCTCCATGTTCACAGTGTTTAAGCGTCGATTAGAAGAGAGGGATAGGGCTACCCATGAGAGACTAGACAGACAGCAGGCTGCTTTCCAGGAGCAGTCCAGAGTCGTTGAGCATCTGACTCAGGAGCAGGTCGAGCTCATTGACCACATGGTGCAGGAGCAGGCCCGGCTTATGGAGAGCATTAGGGACGAGCAGGCTAGGCTTGTGGAGCAGGTTGTGCAGGGACAGAGAGAGCTCAGGGAGCAGCTTGGTCAGGATCTGAGGACGTCCCAGGACCAGGCATCTCCGAGGATGGATGTGACTTTGCAGATGATTGATGAGTCACTTGATTCTCTTAGGTCTCGGGTCCAGGCGCTAGAGGGGATCGTTCCTCCCCTATCCTAGTCCATGAGAGAGTTCAAGGAGCACACTGAGCAGAGACTAGAGCAGATGAGGAAGGCCACCAGTGGGCAGACTAGCTGGATGAGCCAGGCCTTCAAGCAGTTAGGGGGGACAGTTTTTGATACCTTGAGCTTCATGAGGACGTGTACCCAGCCCTTCCTGGACGGCTATGATCAGGTTAGGTTCAGACAGGCTTACGCTTCTGGGGCCGGACCATCTGCGCCTCAACATCAGCCTCTGACTTAGCCCCCTCCACCTCAGCCTGAGCCGATTCACCTCTCGGATGATGAGGACCCGAATGAGGAGATCACGGACTACCCGCCATCATAGTCATTCAGGGAGTTTGGATGACATTCTTTTTTTGTATTTTTGTTCATTATTGTCGCGATTGTATATACATTTTACAAAAGTTGATGTTAGTGGAAAACTTTTATTTTCAGCTTTGTATATATATTTATTTATTTCTATCTTTATTTACGCTTTATTCACATTAAAGATGATTTCATGCTCTTATACCCATTCATATCAAAAGCCAAAATGATCATAAGGCGAGAAAAATGATAAGAAGCAATGCAATGATGCAAAACATGATGAAAATAATGATAATGATATGACAAAAAGGATGATAAATAATAAAACCAAATCATTCATGAGCGTATTGAAAGGGAATAAATCATACATGAATTAATAAAATCCTTTGCCATACAGGGACGTTGCTTAACACCGGTCCAAATATGAACATCAATCACAATTTGAGGACAGGCAGATCAAACTTCATATTTTCACAGTTCATGCGGCAGCCAGAGAGTGCTACGCACCTTGCAGATCGGATGGGGGTTAGCAAGGGAACTTCATCAACCGAAGTTGCAGTTAGAGAACACTGCTCTTCGCCTCGAGACTGTAGCCAGAGAGTGCTGCATCTCACAGTTCACGCGGCAGCCAGAGAGTGCTACGCACCTTGCAGATCGGATGGGGGTTAGGAAGGGAACTTCATCAACTGAAGTTGCAGTTAGAGAACACTGCTCTTTGCCTTGAGACTGTAGCCAGAGAGTGTTGCATTTCACAGTTCACGTGGCAGCCAGAGAGTGCTACGCACCTTGCAGATCGGATGGGGGTTAGCAAGGGAACTTCATCAACCGAAGTTGCAGTTAGAGAACACTGCTCTTCTCCTTGAGACTGTAGCCAGAGAGTGTTGCATCTCACAGTTCACGCGGCAGCCAGAGAGTGCTACGCACCTTGCAGATCGGATGGGGGTTAGCAAGGGAACTTTACCTTGAGATTGTGGTCAGAGAGTACTGTATCTCACCAATCGAAGCTGCAGTTATAGAACACTGCTCTTCCCACCGAGGTCGTAGCTAGAGAACGCTGCATCTCACCGATGCCTTATAGGTCGAGACGAGACCAGTAAGGACGTTTCCATCCATTGAACAGACTGAGATGAAGTCTACCTGATGAGGGACACGAAAGGTAAGAATCGCTACAGGTACGCTTTTCTTCCTTATTGTTCCTTTCTCTGAATTTTGGATCATCTAGGCACTCGTGCGCTAGTTTTCCCCAAAATTGGGGGCAACTATAAGCACTGTGTCCCGAGGCAGTCTGGATCGGAGATTACTCGATGAGGAATCAACGTCCGAGTTCGTACAAACGATTGAGATTCGGAGGTTTTGGTCCCCTGCTTCACGAGAAATGTGTTCTTTCAGTCTTCGTAGGAAAGAGGGAGGAAACGGGGAAATTTTGAGTCAAAAAGATGTATTTTCTCCACCGGCGGTGTGACGCCCATTCCCTAATGACAGACTAGCTCAGCTAATCTTAGTTAGAGAAGACCGCACACACACAACAGAACACATGCTTAGCCTGTATAATAAAATTTCATCACATACAATCTTAACTCACACATCACATGCCAACTACTTATAGTGCATTTCCATAGCCACACGCATTACACATACATATTTAGGTTATCATTCATAGTTATCAAATTATTACATGCCTTTACATACCCGCTATACATACGATGGTACAAAAGCTTATACAGAAATCCCAAAATATTAAACCCAGAACCTACACTTCTTATTTCCTACTGTTGACCGTACAAAATGCGGGGACGTCCTTCGATCACCTCTGGTCCATACCTGCACGGATTAGAGTAAATCCATGCTAAACGACAACGCTTAGTGGGGAACTCATATATAGCAAATAATTTATCACACCTCAGAAACACCATACATTACATGCTAGAAGTCATGCCAGAGCAATTATTATCAAGTAAATATCATTTTAAGCATAGTACTGTCCATTACTACATTCAATCATGGAGCATCAATCACTTATTCACATATCCACATTACATGCTTTATTATATTACAGTCACTTCCCTGTATTATTTGATTAATCAGTTAGCCTACAATTCAATGACGCAGATAACGGGTATCGCATTGGTACCACTCAGGTACAAGAATCTCATTGAGATTACACTTACGCATGGGTACCCTCAGGTACCAAAATATCATTTCACTTATAATATAATCCAGCAAGGATTATTCACATTATTTTCGCATTGTGATTCCCATGGAATCAGACACATTATACGCATGGGGCTGCAGCACTTGACCCTATAGGCATGCCTAACTATCCACTACTTGACTCGCAGGCTTAAATCGTTAAACAAATTATTCAGTTCACACTGATCGCTTTTCTCATCACATACAAAGATAGCTCATATCACATTCCCTGGCATATTCAATATGCTTCAAAATTCATTCTTCATAGTTCATAACTACATATTTGATTGCATTCAAGATTTATCACATAGTATGCAAGTGTACCCGCTTAACACTTACTCATAATGTCCTTCATTTCACTTGAAGACTTACCATTAGAAAGTCTGAAAACATTAGGGTTATATTGCCAAAATAGGGTAGGTCACGGTCACAATGAATTTCATTGTCACCGTGACATGTTGAAGTTCAAAACAGAATGCAAACTGGGGACAGGTCACGGTCACAATCAATTTCATTGTCACCGTGACATGTTCCCAAGTCTCGGCAGAATGCATCTTGAGGGTATGTCAAGGTCACAATGAACTCCATTGTCACCGTGACATATTCTCACTTTGCAAAACAGAATGCTCTCTTAAGTACCTCACGGTCACAATGAATTCCATTGTCACCGTGACATACAAAAATCAAGTAGGCAGAATTGAACTCAAGCATATCTCACAGTCACAATCAATTTGATTGTCACCGTGACCTATGCAAAAACACCATGACATAGTTATGTTTTTCAGTCCATTTCTTCCTTCTCATTTAAGCTTCAAATCTCACTCTCACTTTTGGCAATCAACCCATAACATCAACCACATAATCAATTAGCACATACCTGTATCCCATTTTGTTTTGATATTCAATAATAGCACAAATCATAATCATTCTCAAGCATTATATCACCAAGCATATTACTATTACAATCACATAATCTAGCATCACATAATTCATGCTCAACTTCAATTTCACATACACATACAATTCAATTCAAATCTCTGTTCAACCAACACAAATCATACAACCACACAATTAAGGTTTGTTCCCAAACCTCGTCGCCTTAACTCCTAATCTCGACGGACGCTCGGCTCTCCGATTACAGCTTTTCCCTTATCTCTCTTCACTTCTTCAGCTAGCAAAACCAATTCAAATTCCAGGATTGAACACAACCCATCAATTCTCATACCAATACCAAATCAAAACCAAGAAGAAGAGTAGAAGATGAGAATAAGCACACATAATCACTTACCCTTAGGTCTTAACACTTAATTCTTGCTCCAATTAGCTATATGCATACATCCACTTAAACCACTCTCATCCTCACTCACGGAAGCAAGAAGAAAGATAAAGTCAAATGCAGAAAAATGAAGAATAAGGCCAACACATACTCACCTCTCACTTCTCTAGGCAAATGCATGCAAAGAAGGAGGTGGCTAACTCTCATGATGCCACACGGAGTCCACTCTCAATTCTGCCTCCACTATCCATTTAATCAAGTTATTTTATTCTCTAATCCACACTTACTTAACTTAGTTAATCCACTTCTTACTAATCATGCACAATTCCCTTTTTAACCTCTTAAATTCCCTTAGCCTATCAATTAAGTCCAATCCTACACACTTAATTACAATTAAACCCCAAATTAAACTAATTACAACTAGGGTACAAGTCCGGCCATGACAGGCGGTCTACCCGTCTGTCAATGGCAAGACCGTCGCTTCGGGTCACAGAAGGCTTATAGGATTTTTCGACGCCCGTCGGAGAGATTGATCTTCCGGGGCACGCAACCTGATTTCCCGGAGCACGCAATCTCTCCGACGCCCGTCGGTAAGAATTGCAGGCCCGTCGGTTGAATCCTTGTGTCAGTAGGATTGAACCAATGCCCGTCTGTGGAACTGACGCCCGTCGGTCACCCCTGGCCTATAAAAGCTTTCATTTCCCACCTAGAAACGGGTTGGAAAAATTTCTAAAGGGGAAAACTCTGTCAAAATTTACACTTGTTTTCTCTCTCTTCCAGTAAACACATATATCAAGAAATTTCTTTTAGTTTATGAATCAAACCATTAAAAAGGAGCTAATTCTAATTAGTTTTCCTAAAGTTTTTGATTCCAAAACTCAGTTTTTTGAATGATCAAGAAGGAAACAATCTATTTTCCTCATTCTTGACCCTTCATTTTATTTCTCGTGGAGCGTGCAGGACTCTGATCGACACTAAAAATCCAACCAAGATATTATCTGAGGGTAAATATTTCGGACTTCTTCTCCTTATTATTTCATCTTTATTTTTATTCTTGTTGTTCTTCGACTTTTTGCTTTTATCTTTCTTTATTTTGAACCTTTTCATCTCGTTTTGTGGTAAAAATTGGTTTTGGCTTTGAAAAATAGTTTTGCCATCTTTTTTTCGGAGACAGTGGTGACCGACGGGTCACCTGTCTCACCGACGCCCGTCGGTCACCCTACCCACAGACGCCCTCTCTCAAGTGAGCGACGGGTCATGTCCAACGCCCGTCGATCACTCGGCAGTGGACGTCCCTGGGTTCTATCTCCATATTTTCAAAACCCCTTTCTTTTTCTTTTTATCTCCCTCAAGTTTTAGAGTTTTGTTTATATTGCATGTTTTGTACATTAACACCCATTATCCTTTTGTGAGCATATATGATTTTCTTGGACTGTCCTGAGCTCGAGGGGAAACCTACCATGCTCGGAGGATTCCGACCGGTTTAGTTTTCTACCCCTTTTAATTATTTCATTCATTTGTTTATTTATTGATTATTTTATGTACAGGAATATACCCTTTTTTATCTCACTAAATATAAAAATTGATGAATGCTTTATATTTAATAAAGAGAGATTTTCTTAAAATTAAGGACCCAATGTCTATTTTTCATCCAATAAATCTCTACAATAAAAATCATTTTTTATAATAAATGCATGCAAGGACCAAAGTCCTCGAAATAAATAATCTCCCGTCTTATGTATGTATTGCACATTTATAAATGGGAGTTGTATTCCGCTCCTAGTGTTATTGTAATTCTTTGGTTTAATATTCTTTTACTTATCTATCGCTTTAACACGTGAATAAAGTATACTTTTAATTTAATTGCATCATGTGGAAGGAGAGCGAATTAATAAGATTAAAATTTAATCATAAAGTGATCAAGGTAGAAATAGATGAGAAGTCCCGAACCCAGCTTTGGTCTTTGGGCTCAAAGAGGCGAGAGGTCTATCCGATCACTCATTGGAACCTCCAAGACACCTCTTGTGTCACGAGACTTGGACGTTAATCCTAGGCTCCTTTGGGAGAGAGGTTTACCCTCCAAGACCCCTTTGGTTGGCCCAAAATGGATAATAAGCGCAGTCTTAGGCTCTCCAAGGTGAGAGAAACTTTCCCAATGTTCTATTGGGTGGTGACTCCATGAAACCTCCTTGTTGCCCAAAATGGACGCACTTCGCAATTCACTGCAAGTTGCCAACGGACCCACAAATGCCCCGATCGCCCTCGAGCGGGCAGTCGCACGAGCGGCACGCGGGGCCCGGTGCATATCACACATACGCTCCTCATATTCTTCATCTTCCCAATCATCATCTAGCCTTGGGACTGGTCTTCCCCTTTGTGCCCCTAAAGTAGTAGCTCTTAGGTTTACAGGTGGCACTCGAATTTCCTCTTGGGGGTCTTCTCTGACCTCCCCCCTTTCATTATTTCTCATAGGAGGAGGTGGTGGGTTCTACGGGGCCGCTTGCTAACCCAATGTGGCCATCATCGCCATCATACGGTTCTCAAACTCTTTAAGCCTTTGGCCCACTTCCTCTACTATCATTGCCCTGGTGGCATCTGCCCCTCTTGGTGAGTTTGCCATTTCTTCGGGTAAAGAAAACTGAGCTGAAGTAGCGTAGCTGGTTTTAAAAGAAGTGTCTGGATACTCCACCCTTTTTGGTAACTCGAAGAATGGATTTCTGCGTAGTTACCCCCGAGACCCTCTTGTCCACCTAGGCAAATCTATGATGGCTGAAAAACACAAAGGGTCAGGATGATGCATGAATGTGCTAAGATGCATGATCGTGCTATGCAACATTTACAAGCCACATGCAAGCACGTAGGTCCTTCCAACCTTGTTACTCCCGCACATGAGGTCATAGTCTCTTTCCTAGGTGGGATTGATCCATGGGTTAACAGGGAACCCGATGGACGCACACGGTGCACGGTGGAAAGCCGGCAGTATAACCTCTCCTAACTAATGCACAAGCGCATGGGTTTTGATCATCATATATTTAGGCAGCCCGAATAAGTTGACATGTGCCTATCGGGGCATAAAAGCCTTTGATTAGGTGACCAATCAAATTATCTGGCCTTGTCCAATACATAATGATTCACATAGCAAGCATAGTATTAAGGTTCATACCACCTAGGAGAAGTATCTATTGCCATTACATGAGCTTTGGTCAAAGGCGGTGTTGCTTTAGGGCTACCCAAGCATGGTCCCTGCCAACGGGTCTAGCTCATCACGAGCGTAACGACCGATTGGCTCACCATTTAATATACCGTGATGGTACGAGGCTTGGGCTGGTGATTATCCTTAACACTTCCCTACATTGAGTGAACGTAGGGTCGCGCTTCGGGAATGCACCGGGGCTAAAAGAGGGACCAAACTAGCGTAGATCTAAGGCTCTAATGAGATACAATGCAGTTTTGAAAGAAGGTGAAATTTTTAAATTAAAACTCAATTATAATTTTTAATCAAAGTACTTTCGAATCGAAGTCTTAAGTATGTCCCCAGTGGAGTCGCCACTGTGACACGCGCCGAACCTCGTGGCCTCCCGAAAGCCCGCTTTAGGGCGATCAGGAGAGGTTCATAAAACTTGTAACGTATTTACAAGTGCGTCTATTTTGGGCAACAATGAGGTTTCTTGGAGTCGCCACCCAATAGAACATTGGGAAGGGTCGTCTAGCCTCAGCAAGCCTAAGATAACGCATACATATCAATCTTGGGCTAGCCAAAGAGATCTTGGAGGCCTCTGCCTCTACCCCCTAGAGCCTAGGATTGTAAGTTTCAGTCTTTTGGTGAGACTCAAGAGGTGTCTTGGAAGTCCTAGACCTCTCGCCTCATTGAGCCCCAAAGACCAGAGTGAGTTCGGGACTTCTCATTTATTTGTACCTTGATCAATATTATGATTAAGTTTTGAATTTATTGTTTCACCAACTTTCCACACGATGCATTTAATTAAGGCGCAATCATTCATGTTAAAAGTGATAAATTAAGCACTATTAATATGAACTTCCACAAATCAAATTACAATAAACCTAGGGGCGGAATACAACCCCCATTATAAAAACAATATACAAATCATACAGAAAATGGGATATTCATTGGAGTGAGGACATTGGTCCTGCCATGCATATTTGTTACAAACTGATTTTTAAGAATTGTCAATTTTATTGGTTAAAAATAGGACATTGGTCCACAGCTTTCGAGAAAACCCCAAATTAATTACTATAAAATATTTGGCCCTTTTCACTTTAACGATATTGAAATAATCTTAATAATAACATGAATAAAAAGTAAGGGTGAAGAAAGAACCCGTAAGGAAATCCTCAGATTGGCTCGACCATCATCATTTATAACTCCAATTCCAAATGGTCAGAAAATAACTAATAGGAATAAACATGTCAGTGTCAAAATTGGTGAATAAAATAAAGAAAGGAAAATAATAGGAAACTTTAAAAGAAATGAGTTAAAAGATAAAAAAAGGTAAAAAATGAAAACAATTAATATAAGTTAATTAAATCACACAAGTATTAATCCAGAATGTTTACCCTCGGATTTTACCTTTTTAGGTGAATATCGAATGGTTTTGGTCCCTGCACGCTCCACAAGGATCAAATAAAAATAGATCAAAGTAAGAAAATTTGTATTTTCTCTTCTTGAAAATTTAATAGCGATCAAATGTTTGAATTAGCTGTATTGATGGAAATGAATGAATTTCGTTACCTCAAATTGGCTTAATTTGCAAGAAAGATTTAAATAAATCAATTAATTGGAAGAATTTTTATCAAATAGAATTCTAAAAAATAGAGATTTCATAGATCTTTTGTAAATTGCTCACAAAAAATCCTTTTCTACAAAATCCAATCTCTCAAAAAAAATGTTAATTTTCTCACCAAAATTTGACAAATTTTCTAACCCCCAATAATGAATTTTACTTCTCATTTTATAGAATTTTTGGAGATAAAATCAGATAAGCATCAATTTAAAGTTTGAATGTTAAAAGGAGTTTTAAAATTCAATTTTTTACCCAAACTCAACCCTATTTGAAAGATTTTAGATTAAATTTTATCAAAACCAGTGTTATCTGATCAGATCCACTACCGACGGGCATCCCTGCAACTATCGACGGGCATCCCTACTAAGGGCACGTGTGGAAATTTGGATACGGACGGGCCAAAACGTGGGACTAGGGACGGGCGTCCCTACTCAGACACGTGTCCGTCCCTAGCTACAGACGAGCCGTAACGCGGGACTAGGGACGGGCGTCCCTACTCAGACACGTGTTCGTCCCTAGCTACAGATGGGTCGTCCCTACTATGCATAGAGATGGGGATCACCCCAAGTAGAGACGGGCGTCCCTACTTCAGACGGTCATCCCGTCTATGGAGCAAAACTTTCAATTTCAAGCAAAATTTCCCAAACTCTTTCAAAACCTCACGCTATAGAGAAAAAAATTTTAATCCTTGTGAAACCGAAAGACAAAAACCTCCGAATTCCATCCATTCATTCGGAAACCAACGTGGATCTCTTCATCGGATAACTTTGATCTGGACTGCCTCAAGACCCGGTGTCTACATATGTGTTTCCCACTAAGCTTAATGCTTAGCACGGATTTTGTTTTAATCTGTGTAGGTGCATGTGACTGGGTCTTTCGAAGGTCATCCGCAGCAGTCCAGGCCAATGCAAGTTTATGAAGAGATCTTAGGATAGGAATTGTATAGTCTTAAGGGTGTTTGTAAGATTTATAATTTTGAAATATAAGTTTGTAAAAGCAATTGAACTATCAGTAATAATTTCTGAAAATATATTTTATATTGTGTGTGCATAATAAATTTATTGTTAACTATGTATGTGTTTTTGAAAATGAAAGAAATTTTTATAACTCAGATTTTGGCTTAAAGCTTTATAAGTTTTGCAAGGTTGTATCGGTAACGCCCTTGACCGTCATTATGAACCCACCGAATCACGGTATAGTTTACTACGTATGGGTAAGGGATGTTACAATGTATATGTAACTACTAGCTTTTGGCATGTAAAGAATTATAATGTAACTATGGAGCTTGGGATGTAAAATAATATGTAAGTATATGTATAAGTATGCATAGTGAAATGTCTTTCGCTGCATGTGACTAAAATTTATTAGTTCAGGATTTTGTATATTTAGGAATTGTATGTGATATGCATGTGATGTGAGTCATGACGACTGTTCTCGACTGCCACAGTGAAGCTGTGCGAGTAGGCGGGAATGGGCATTATAGGTTGTGGTATCAGAGCATAGGTTTAGTCATTTCTGGACATAGTGTAGACTAGGATATGTATAGTTGTGTTGACCTAATGCAAATGTCCTTGTGTATGTATTAGATCGATGGATCCTTCTCAAGATGCTAGAGAAGAGACCGCTAAAAGCATGAATCCTCGGGAACTTGAAGTGTCTGAGTCTGGTCAGTTTGTGCCAGCAGGTGTGGGAAGAGATGTCCCTATGGTTCCTATAGAAGCTTTGCTTAAGATTTTTCAAGACATTGTGAGGGTGCTTGATCGTATGACAACACCAAAAGTTCCGTTAAAATCATTGAGCAAGCATGGTGCGAAGGAATTTAATAGCACTAGTATGGATGAGTCCTATAAGGCAGATTATTGGATTGAGAAGGTTCAAAGGGTACAGGATGAGATTAGATGCCCTCTTGAACAGAAGGTTGAATGTGTTGTATCTTTGCTTCAAGGACCTGCCTACGACTGGTGGAAATTGATCTTAAGACATCCGATGCTTTTGAACCCGATTAGTTGGGAATTCTTTGTACAGGAGTTTCGGAATAAGTACATCACTAAGGTGTATCGGAAAGCTAATTGGAAGCAGTTTCTGAATCTGAGGCAGAGAGCTATATCTATAGCTGAGTATGAGAAGGAGTTCTATAGGCTCAGCAAGTATGCACCTACAGGTGTGCTTATAGGAGAGTTCAGATGCGAGCAGTTTGAGGAAGGGTTGAATGAGCCGATCAAGGCATTGCTAATCTCTATGACCACTTCATAGACTATGAGCTATTATCAGATAGTTCAGGCAGCCATGAGAGTGGAAAGATCACATGAGATTTAGAGAGAAAGGATATAGAGGAGAATCCTAACAGAGGTGGGGCACATTTAGGGAAGAGATCGAGAGAATCACAAGTACCACCTCAAGCAGAGTCAGCCAGTAATCCAGCTACCAGAGGCAAGAAGCAAGGGTCCTCTTATGCATCTAGTACTAGAAGGGGTGTATCGGGTAATAGAGACGATATGCCTGAATGTCCTCATTGCTGTAAGCGACATAGAGGTGACTGTTGGAAGTTAATTGGTGCATGCTTCAGATGTGGAAGTACTGACCATTATCTAGATAACTGTCCTAAGGCCTATAAGGTGACAAGGAATCAGCAAGAGGCTAGTAGAGGTGGATCTAACTTGCCTCCAGTTAACCGAGGAAGAAGTAGAGGACATGGTACAGGAAACTCGCCAAGAGGTGGTGCAGTGCCAGAATCTGTTGATCGATCAACTACAGCACCAGCACGGGCATATGCAATGAAGGCTTGTGAGGAGTAGGATACGCCAGAGATCATAGCGGGTAAATTTCTACTCTTTGATGTAGAAATGTTTGCATTGATAAACCCTAGATCTACGCATTCATATGTGTGTTCTAAGAAATTATGTGATAAGATGTCTACTGTTGATTATTGAGACTATGATATATGTGTGACCAGTCCATTAGGGAATAGCATAACTGTGAATAAAGTGTATAGGAATTGCCCTTTAGTAGTACAAGGTCAAGTATTTCTAGTAGATTTGATTGAGTTGCCTTTTAATGAGTTTGACTTGATATTGAGTATGGATTGGTTGAGTAAGCACCAAGCTGTAGTTAACTGAAGAAGGAAAACAGTTGTGCTTAGAAGTGTAGAACGGTTTAAGGTGACTGTAAAGGGTATGAATTCTAATTAGTGGATGTGATCTCTGCTATGCAAGCGTATAGGTGTTTCATAAAAGGATGTGAGGCTTGTTTAGCCCTTGTGTTAGATTCGAAAAGGGAACAAGTTAGAATTCAGGACATACCAGTAGTGAGAGAATTTCCTGATGTGTTTCCAAAAGAGTTTGCTAGTATACCACCTGCAAGGGAAGTAGAACTGCCAATTGAGATTGTGCCGAGTACAGCACATGTCTCTAAGACACCTTATCGAATGGCTCCTACTAAGTTGAAAGAATTGAAGACTCAATTGCAAGAGTTATTAGATAGGGGTTTTATCAGACCAAATGTATCCCCTTGGGGAGCACCAGTGTTGTTTATTAAGAAGAAAGATGGGACTATGAGAATGTGTATTGATTACAGACAGCTTAATAAGGTGACAGTGAAGAATATATATCCTTTGCCGAGGATAGAAGACTTGTTTGATCAGTTGAAGGGAGCCGGTGTGTTTTCTAAGATTGATTTATGATCGGGGTACTATTAGTTACAAGTGAAGAAGGAAGATATACCTAAGACTGCATTTAGGACTCGTTATGGACATTATGAATTTCTTATAATGCCATTCGGGTGGACAAATGCACCTGTAGCATTTATGGATCTAATGAATAGAGTGTTTAAGCCATATTTTGATCAGTTTATCATAGTGTTTGTTAATGATATTCTGGTATATTTGAAGAATGAGAAAGAGAATGCGTAACATCTGAGAATGGTACTTCAGACTCTGAGGGAGTATCAGTTATATGCAAAACTCAGTGAGCGTGAATTATGGCTTAAGGAAGTGCCTTTTCTGGGTCATGTTGTCTCTTTTGAAGGTATAAAGGTTGATCTAGCTAAGATAGAAGCGATTGTGAACTGGAAACTGCCTAGAAATGTGCCTAAGATTCGAAGTTTCTTGGGATTAGCTGGGTACTAACGACGCTTTGTGAAAGGATTTTTAGTGATTGCTTCTCCGCTTACTAAGTTGCTTCATAAGGGAGTTAAGATTATGTGGTCCGATAAGTGTCAAGTGAGCTTTGAATGGTTGAAGAAGATGCTGGTTGAGGCACCAATTCTAACTTAACCTATTTCTGGTAAGGAGTATGCTATGTATAGCGATGCTTCTGGAATTGGGTTAGGATGTGTACTGATGCAAGAGAGCAAAGTGATAGCTTATGCTTCAAGGTAGTTGAAACCTCGTGAGCAGAATTACCCGACTCACAATTTAGAATTGGCTGCAGTAGTGTTTGCCTTAAAGATTTGGTGACATTACTTATATGGTGAGAAGTATAAGATTTTCACTGACCTTAAGAGTCTTAAGTATCTATTGAATCTGAGACAGAGAAGGTGGCTCGAGTTGTTTAAGGATTATGACTGCATTGTGGACTACCATCTGGGTAAAGCCAATGTAGTGACTGATGCATTGAGTAGGAAGTTAGTTTTGGCTTTGACGTTATAGCGAGTCCAGTAGAGGTTTGCTTCAGATGGAGCTTTAGTGCCTTTGTTGAAAGCATGACCTAATTTGAGGAGTGAGATAGTAGATGCACTACAAAGTGAGCCTAAGTTGCAATAGAGTTTGCAGTTAGTTCGGAATGGAGACAAGACTGACTATTCAGTGGATAAAGAGGGTGTTATGTACTATCGGGATCGATTATGTGTGGCATGTGATAAAGAGTTGAGAAAGAAGCTTTTACATGAAGCGCATAATACAGTCTTTACCATGCATCCAGGTGGCAATAAGATGTATTAGGATTTGAGACAATTTTACTGGTGGCCTGGTATGAAGAGAGATGTTATGGACTATGTTTCTAAGTGTTTGACTTGTCAGCAGGTGAAAGCAGAACATTAGGTTCCATCAGGACTGTTGAATCCTATTCCGATTCCGCAGTGGAAGTGGGATAATATCACTATAGACTTTATCACTGGTCTTTCGATGATAGCAAAACATCACGACTCCGTATGGGTAATAGTTGATCGGTTTTCTAAGTCAAGTCATTTTATACCGATTTGACTTGATTATTCTATGGATCGGTTGGCTGAAATGTATGTGAATAAAATTGTGAGATTGCATGGTACTCCACTGCCTATATGTCAGATAGAGATCTGAGGTTCACTTCCAAGTTCTGGAAGGGTTTACAAGATGCGATGGGTACCAGATTGAATTTCAGCACAGCATTTCATCCACAGACTGAAGGGCAGTCAGAAAGGGTAATTCTGGTGTTCAAGGATTTGCTTCAGGCATGTGTTTTAGATTTCTTTAAGAGTTGGGATAAGTACATTCTATTGATGGAATTTGCTTGTAACAATGGTTATCTGGTGAGTATCGGTATGGCACCATATGAAGTTCTATATAGTAGAAAGTGTTGAACTTCGGTATATTGGACATAATTTAATGAGCATAAGCTCATTGGTTTTAAATTGGTAAGAGATATAGAAGAGAAAGCGAAGATTATTCAACAGAGGTTAAAAGTTGCAAGTGATAGGTAGAAGTCTTATGCGGATTTGAAGAGGAAGGATATTGAGTATGAAGTGGGTGAAAAAGTATTTCTGAAAGTATCTCCGTGGAGGAAAGTGCTCCGGTTTGGGAAAAAAGGAAAATTGAGTCCGAGGTTTATTGGACCTTATGAAGTGTTATAAAGAGTGGGAACAGTGGCTTATCGGTTAGCTTTGCCTCCGGCCTTGGCTAAGCTTCACGACGTTTTCCATGTGTCAATGCTTAGGAGATATCATTCAAATGAGTCGCATGTGCTGTCGGTCCAGGATGTGCAAGTGCAATCAGACTTTTGTTATGATGAGAAGCCTAAAGCAATATTAGCTAGAGAAGTGAAGCAGCTTTGAAGTAAGCAAGTTCAAGTAGTGAAAGTGCTTTGGCAACATCATGGGATTGAAGAAGCAACATGGTAACCTGAAGCAGCAATGCGAGAACAATATCCTCAACTGTTTAATTAAGGTATGAATTTCGCGGCCGAAATTCTTTTTAGGAAGGGAGAGTAGTAATGGCCTGAATTATACCCCAGTAGCATAATTAGGGTAATTGGGTGAATTTAATTTTGAGTTTGCTAATTTTGGACCTAAGTGAAGCTAAAATTGAGGACTCAATTGCATAAATAAAATAAGTTTAAGTGACCATTATGTATATGTGCACGATTAAGTTTAAGTTGGATTAATTAATTGATGAGGGTATTTAATTAAGTGAAAATCAGATTTGTGAGTGGGAGTTAGTGGCTGGCTGGGTAACACGAGGAGATACTGCCACCTGATCAATTGCATGCATTTGTTGTGAATGAAATCCAAGTGTCCACTTCTACCCTTTCCACCTTAGAATGTTACATGCAATTTAAGGATTGGGGAGAGAGAAAAACCTTTATTCTTGCATGTGATTTTTGGTTGGTCTGTCTCAAAGTTTCTATTCTTCTTCTTCCTTCCATGTAGTATTTCTTCAATCCTTGATTCCATAATTCTATTGAATGGTTAATTGATGCGTTAGTTGTGTTGAGTTTCTAAATTAGCAAGGTAAGTGGTTTAGTAATTGTTCTTCTTCTTCTACTCCTTTTCTTTTGATTGAGATGGAAACGATCTTTGATCCAATTCTGGAAATTGGATGGTGATGTAGTGGCTGAACCAAGAAAGGATAAAGGAAAGGAGAAAGTAAGAGAAACAAGTGCTAAGTGATCGCAATAGGAGCAAAGGATAGTGAGGTTTGGGAAACTCTATTTTGAGTGTTAAATTTATGGTATATGAACTCTGAATTTCATGTTGGTAGTGTGTGTATGTTGATATGTGATGTGATGGGCATGATGAGCTAATTGTTTGACATGAGATAATTCATTAAGTTTATAACCCTGTTTCGATGAGTTGAGAAACTAATTGTAATTTGTGAATGAACAGATGCTTAATATGGTATTTAACATATCGAAGGGCTTGTGTGTATGTCAAGGTAGTTTTCCATGAATTTGGAGTATGGGGATATTCCAAATTAGTGAGTTAAAGCTTGATTAGTTGGGAATGGTAAAGCTAGTCTTGTAGGGTAAATTGACCTACTGAAATTGTATGTACTATAACTTAAATTGTATAACCCTAAAATGAATGAGACTAATTGGATTAGGTTCCTAAAAGATGTGCCTATAAATGTGTTAGAAATGGTCTTGTGGAATTGAGGACCTTAAAGTCTTCAAAATGCTTATTAAGTGTAGTTTGTATCCTATAGGAGGGCTTTTGGAGCAAGCAATATTCCTTTAGCCATAACTCATAAATTTTAGGTTTAATGATGATGAGAATTATACCATTGTACTCTTAACTTGTAGATAAGTAATTGGTTAGAAGACCATGAGGACAGAAAATGAAATTAAATGGGTTTTGGAAGTCAATTGTATGAGCATTGTAAAGTGCATGAAAAAGGAGGTTGAGGAGTGGAGATTTGAACATGAAGTTCAGGCTCTGTTATGAGCACGACAGAGATTGCTCCAGCAGGCAGTATTGCTAACTTGTGTTCTGTCACAGGCAGAGGATTTGCTGTGAGTGCGATAGAGGCAAGAGTTTGGTTCTGTCACAAGCGTGACTGAAGGTTAAGTTTGGTTTTGTCACGAGCGCGACAGAAGGTTGAGTTGAGGTCTGTCGTGGGCGCGACAGAACCACAAGTTTGAAATGCTTGTTAAATGTTATGCTTTGTGTGTATTATATTATTTGTTTATGAATAAAGATGCATATGAGATTATAAATATATTGATTCATGTAATTTAATACAATGAAGTAGGAATGTATTTGATGAGCTATGTTCATGTATGCAATTTAATGAATGCTAAGATGTTGCCTACTGTGCATACATGGTGTTATAAATTGCAATTAAATGAATAATAAATGGATAAATAATTTAGCATGCAAGTTGAGTAGTGGATAGATAGGCATGCCTATAGGGCCTAAGTGCTGCTGCCGAAGCGTCCGATTCCTTTCGGAATCTTTAATGTGTATCGAATCCTTCATGGATTCCCTTATATATATTATATCTTATTGACTATTTTTGTACCTACAGGTACTGATGAGAAAGTGCGTATTTTCGGATAAAAAGTGATTTTTGTACTCTCGAGTACTGATGCGATACCTGTTATCCGCGTCTATGAATTGCAGGCAAGGCTTAAAGTTAATTATTGAAATGTTAATATTGAGCAATGTGAACTTAAAAGTGGTATGGGAATGAGAATGTAATGTGTATAAGATTGTTATGTGATTGTTGTGTTAATGAAAATAATTGATTAATGTTGCCATGTAAATAAGGCACGTTTGTGTGAAGCATGAACTTATTATATGTATCTTTTATTGCTCAATGCATGTTATATATATGTGTATATTGTATGTTGTGTTTTGTTTTCCCTCTAAGCGTTATCGCTTAGTACAGGTTCTTAATCCGTGTAGGTTCTGAGGCGAAGCGTGCTTGAAGGACGGTCCCACAACTTCTTGGTCAACACACTAGGATCCGTTTTTTAGTGTAGGTTTTGTTATTTTGTACTATGTATATGTAACTAATAGCTTTTTGCAGATAAATAATTATAACGTAACTTTGGAGCTTGGGATGTAAAATAATATGTAAGTATGTGTATAAGTATGCGCAGTGAAATGTCTTTTGCTGCATGTGAATGAAATTTATTAGTTCTAGATTTTGTATATTGAGAAATTGTATGTTATATGCATGTGATTTGAGTTGTGATGACCGTTCTCAACTGCCACAACGAAGCTGTGCGAGCAGGTGGGAATGGGCGTTACAATATCGGTGATGAAAAAAGTGGACCGTCAATTTACACCAGGCAAGCAAGTGCCCTACAGCCACAAGTTTCTACACAAGTTACTCTAACACCTCCTACACCTCCACAGCCTGATTTTCTGAGAATAATGGCTGATTATATGCTACATTGATTGCGAACTGAACAGGGACAACCAGCTAAGCCTCAGGCACCTGTGCAGCAGCCAGCTCCACTAAAAAGGAAGTCGATATTAGAGTAGATGAAAAGGACAGGTGTAGACACCGGGTCCTGAGGCAGCTTAGACCGAAGTTACCCAATGATGAAAACGATGCCCAGATTGAAGTGATGGTTTCCTCGCGAAATGTGTTTTCCGTTTTTATTTTAAAAAAAAATATTTACGGAATCATGGGTTCTTAGGAGGCCTGGATAGTCAGGCCCATCTCACTTAGTGAGACGGCAGCCTCACTAATGTGAGATGAGGCCTCACGTTAGTGAGGCCCCTCTCACTAACGTGAGGTGCAACTCTCATGTTAGTGAGGGGTGGTATGAGGCAGGTCTCACCTGCCTCACGAACCTCACTGTCCCAGCACCCCTCTTCCCTATTTTCGGGAGATTTGGTTTGAAAAACTGGGGATTATGGTTGGTTTTGAAAAAAGGCAATCTAATCTTTTCTCAGGGGATAAATAGAAAAAGTGAAGAACTGATGAAGGGGGATGATTTAGAGAGAGAGGAACGAAGAGGAAAAACACAAAAAAATTGGGAGAGCTAGAAAATAATTTTGGTTTTCTCAAATAGCTTCTGAGATTGTATCTTAAATCCAGGAAATCCATTCCTGGAGTTTAAGATTCAACCACGCTTTATTTTTATTATCTTATCACCATAAATTTTCATAAAAGAGTTTTTGGGGTCTCTGTTTTAACTTCATTTTCAAGAAGAGCCAAGAAACTAGAACCTTTCATTTGCATATCAACGATCAATATCTGAGGGTAAATACTTACTAGCCACCTCTTTTCCTTTATTTTCTTTCCCTCTTCTTCTTCTTTCCTTCTTTCTATTTACTTCTTTTCTTCGTTTTATTGAACCAGTAAGTTCTGTTCTTTGTATATATTGTATATATCTCTTGTTTGATCTTATTAACTTGTTGATCGTATGTTTGTTGCTGTTATGAATATATAAGCATGCTAGTTGTGTCATTATACATGTTTTGATGGCATGATGTTGTTTTTGTTCGTCTGTTGTTCATACTCTGTTCACCTCTATTTTTTTCTGTCTGTTTGAGTCGTGATTTGCTTTTGATTGCTAATTGGATTTTGTCTTTGTTTTCTTGCTTGAACCGTGTTTTTTCAGTCGGATTTTGTGTTTCCCGATCGGATTCGGCCGCTGAAACCTTTCTCCCGATCGGACGCGTCAGAAAACCTCCACTTCCCATTCGGATTGCACGAGTCGAGAGTGCATTTCACGACTCGTGAAATGCATTCACGAGTCGTGAATGCCTTTCACGACTCATGAATGGCATTCATGAGTCGTGAATGCCCCATCCCCACTTGTTTATTTCTTTTGTTTTTTCACTGTGCGTTTTCCTTTCCTCTCACTTTGGCCATCTTTTGTTTTTTTTTTTATCTTTTCACTTCACTTTTCTTTTCTTTATTACAAATCCTATTCTATTATTTTACGTTTATTATTTTATATTATTATTATTATTATTTTTATTTGATTATTCATATTTAATTAATGGATCAATTTCTTTAATTTCTTTAATGGAATGTTTAATTGATTGTTTGGTTTGTTTAATTTATTTATTGGTTGTTTATATTATTTTTTTAATTAATTGCTTAATTAATTTTTATTATTATTGTTTGTATTTAATCAATTTAATAGATTATTTATATCTAATTGATTTAATCGACTATTTACATTTAATTAATTTAATTAATCATTTGCATTTAATTGATTGTTTATATTTAATTAGCTTGATTGATTGCCATATTTTCTGGTTGATTGTGTATTTGATTATTTAAATGACTTAATTTATTTAATTAATTGTTTGTTTATATTACTTGATTGACTAACAATTTTATTTCATTATTCTTTTTATGGACCCCAATTTTTTTTACCTTGAGTGATATTCCCGAGCGGGCCGGAGGAGCAGGAATTAAAGGCTCTTGTAACGTGGTTTGCATTTCTTAATTACTGTACTTTATTTAGTGTATTATTTTTATGTTGTATGTAAAATGTAAAAATGTATTTCTAATTATCCGCGCTATAGAAAATCGCGCCTTTATACATAATAATTTGGGACTTTTCCTAATAAATTGGACCAATATCTTATTTTAACCAATAAAATCTCACCTTCAAAATGGAGAATTAATTTCTTAAAATGGGATCACTCATCCCGGTTTTCTCAATCAAAATCCTAAAAATAGTTCTCCAATTTTTCTAATAAATAAAAAAGGAACCAATGTTCCTAAAATTTAATGAATAACCCGATTTATGTATGTTGCATTTTAATTCCCTTTATGTGTTTATTTATTTATTTATTTTATTTACTTATTTATTTGGGGGATTGTTCTGTCCCATTTTTATTTTGTAATTTATTTATTTACCGCTTTATTTATTGCTTTCCTATGTGAATGAATGCACTTTAATTTATTGCATTACCGCGTGAGATGAGAGATGGAATTTTGATTTCTTAAAAACTCATATATTAACTTAAGTCATTAATAAGAGTGAAGTTTCGGACGCCATATCTAGTTTAGACCAATAGAGGTTAGAGATCTTTCCCAGTTTCTTGTAAACTGGGTGGCGACTCCAAAATACCTCAAAAGGTGCCCAAAGGCATTATGAGTTTAGATGATCCTTTCCAATGTTCTATTGGGAAGGAGGCATCCAAGATGACTCGTGATGCTCAAGATCAAAAAGACGCAAACCAATCTCTCGAGCCCTAAAAGGAGGGCTCAATGAGGGCCTTTCTGGTTCCGGCGCCCGTCACAACGGGAGCAAAAGATTTCTTTGAGCGTGATCCTTTGACGCCTGTGCAGGCTAAGGAGTGGCTATTCCAGACAAAGAGGCTATTTGCCATCACACATAGTCCTCCTAAAGAGATGCTTGAATGCACAGTATCATTACTTCAAGGTAGGAGTTCTTTCTGAAGCAATTAAAGAAGAAATATATCGGCTCTGAGTATAAAGCTGCGATGCAAGATGCATTCTAGAGATGTAGGCAGGGAATTAAATTTGTAGTTGAAAATGAGCATGAGTTTGAACACTTAAGTTCTTACTTAGAAGATGGCCAGATGACAGAAGAAAAGCTCTGTGTGAGGTTTGAACGGGGTTTGCATAATAATATCAGACAAACTGTTGGGGCTTAGAGGCAACTAAATATGAGAACTTTAATTGAAGCTACTATAAAGGTGGAAGCTATCTAGGCAGATGAGGCTGAAAAGCAGACATGATTTTAGCAAAAAAGGAAGCCAGGTTAGACTAGTGGTTCAAGTGGTCAGAATAAGAAGTCTAGAAGGCTGCCTACTACACAAAGTCGACCATCAGTTGCACTAGGTCATGGATAGAAAAATCTAGGCTGTGGTTGTTCTTCAGCTACTTCAGTGGGCAGTAGACCTAAGGGTAAATGAGGCACTACAGCTTAGAATTTTAATCATTGTGGCAGAAATCATCCAGGAGAGTGCAAGTTTCTATCTGGGGCTTGTTTTAGGTGCGGATCCATGAAGCATCGAGCAAAGGATTACCCAGAGACTCAGACTATTACAGTTTCATCTCCTGCACCAGATGCTAGACCCACTACATCCAGAGGTAGAGGCAGGGGAGTAGGCCACCAGATAGCACCATCTAGGCCACCTGCTCTAGCCCCATAGGGTAAAGCTACAGGGCGTACATATGCAGTTAGAGCTAGAGAATAAAAGGATGCACCCGATGTAATAGTAGGTAAATTTACATTTTTGTCTAATTCTGTTTATGCACTGGTTGATCTTGGCTCCACATATTTATACATAAATACTTATGTTACTCGGGAGAAAGGGTTGAGTGATGCATTGTTAGATCATGATATCCTAGGGAGTAATCCTTTGGAGCATAGTGTAATTGTGAACAGAGTTTATAGAGACTGTCCAATCAGTAGATCGGGTTATGTTTTTCTTGGTAATTTAATTAAGCTCCCTTTTTCATGAGTTTGACATCATTCTGGGGATGGATTGGTTATTCGCCCACCAAGCAACTGTCGGCTGTAGATAAAAGAGACTGACCCTTAAAACTTTAGATGATAAGGAGATTACAGTTATAGGTGAAAGAATGGATTTTCTCTCTGATGTGATATCTGCTATAGCTGCAAAAAGGCTTTTAAGAAAAGAATGTGTTGCTTATTTGTGTTATGTAATGGAAGCAAAAAGGGAAGGTCCTCAAGTGACATATGTGCCTATAGTGTGTCGATTTGCCGATAACTTCCCTGAAGAATTATCGGGGTTGCCACCTGACAGGGAGATTGAATTTACCATTGATATTGCACCAGGCACAATGCCAATTTCCATTGCACCTTACAGGATGGCCCCAACAGAGTTTAAAGAATTGAAGATTTAGCTTCAGGAATTTATTGAAAAGGGCTTTATCAGACCGAGCATGTCACTATAGGGAGCACCCTTTCTGTTTGTAAAAAATAAAGATGGGTCACTTCGGTTGTGCATTGATTACAGACAGCTGAATAAAATGACGACCAAAAATAAGTATCCGCTACCACGGATTGCAGATTTGCTTAATCAATTGAAAGGCACTGGTGTGTTTTCAAAAATTAATTTGAGGTCTGGTTATCATCAACTGAAGGTAAAAGAAGAAAATATGCCCAAGACTGCTTTTCATACCAGACATGTCCATTATGAGTTCCTAGTTATGCCTTT
This sequence comes from Excoecaria cochinchinensis, assembly GCA_947683425.1. Classification (NCBI taxonomy): domain Eukaryota; kingdom Viridiplantae; phylum Streptophyta; class Magnoliopsida; order Malpighiales; family Euphorbiaceae; genus Excoecaria; species Excoecaria cochinchinensis. The sequence goes on along the minus strand of CANTUQ010000002.1, from coordinate 5,535,523 downwards.
TGGGCTCACTAATGTGCCGCGAATCTAATGAACAAGATCTTGCACCGTTATTTGGACCTGTTTGTTGTGGTATTCATTGATGATATTTTGGTGTATTCAAAGACACCAGAAGAACATGACAAACATCTCCAGATAGTTCTTCAGACACTAAGAGAAAAGCAGTTATATGCTAAATTTAGTTAATGTGATTTCTGGATGAATGAAGTATCTTTCTTGGGTCATGTAGTATCAACAGAAGGTATCAAGGTTGATCCAAAGAAGATTGAGATGATTCTGCAGTGGAGGACACCTAAGAATGTCACTGAAGTTAGAAGCTTCCTGGTTTGGCAGGGTATTATAGAAGGTTCATAAAAGGTTTTTCCACCATCGCAATGCCATTAACTCAATTGTTACAGAAGTAAGTTAAGTTCGAGTGGACAAAAAAGTTTCGAGAAGCTTAAAACTATGTTGACTGAAGCTCCTGTATTAACACAACCTGAGCTTGATAAAGATTTTGTGATCTATAGTGATGCATACAGGAATGGTCTAGGCTGTGTACTGATGCACGAAGGCAAGGTCATTGCTTATGCCTCCCGGCAACTCAAGAATCATGAAAAGAATTATCCTACACATGATCTTGAGTTGGCCGCCATCATATTTGCACTTAAGATCTGGAGATATTATCTGTATGGTGAAAAGTGTTATATATATATTGATCATAAAAGTCTAAAGTACTTGTTCACTCAAAAGGAGAAAGATTATGATTGTTTCATTGAATACCACCCAGGAAAGGCGAATGTAGTTGCTGATGCACTGAGTAGAAAATTTATGGCAGGTAATTTTTTTTTTGCTATAAAAAAAATATTCTTTACTATGTATTATAAATATAGGGACTAATGCTACTGTATGCAGCCCTTCGGGCTATGAATGTTAAATTGGTTATGGCACAAGATGGGGCAAATATAGGAGAAATGCAAGTGAAAGCAGATTTTCTGCAACAGGTTGAAGCAGCATAAAAGCTAGATGATCATCTAACTGCTATAGTGAACTGTGTGAAGGATAGTAATATTGATGATTATTCTTTAGGCATTGATGGTAGCCTTTATTACAAGCAGAGATTGTGTGTACCCGATCAACCTGAATTAAAAAAGAACGTCTTTATAGAAGCTCATCATAGCAGTTATGCCATGCACCCGGGCTGTAATAAAATGTACAGAATCTGAAAGTATTATCCTATTGGCTTGGTATGAAGCGTGATGTTACTGAGTTTGTGGGTAGATGTCTGATTTGTCAGCAAGTAAAGGCAGAACATCAAGTTCCCTTGGTTTTACTTCAACATATTTCAATACTAGAATGGAAGTGGGATCGAATAACTATGGACTTTGTGATAGGGTTGCCAGTTACCAGAAGGAAGCATGATCCTATCTGGGTGATTGTTGACAGACTCACTAAATTAGCTCACTTCTTGCATATGAGGATGGATTATCCTTTGGCTAAAGTAGCAGAAATCTATATAAATTAGATAGTGAGACTCTATAAAGTGCCTTCCTCCATTATTTCTGACAGAGACCCTCGATTTACTTCACAGTTCTAGAAGAAATTACAGGAAGCCTTAGGATTGAAGCTTCACTTTACCATAGCATTTTATACACAGAGGGATGGACAATGAGAATGTGTGATATAGATTCTAGAGGACATGTTAAGATGTTGTGTCCTCGAATTTAAAAGCAGTTGGGAGAAGTATTTACCATTAGCAAAATTTGCATACAATAATAGTTACCAGTCCAGTATTAAAATGGCACCTTGTGAAGCTTTATATGGGAGAAAATGCAGAACACCCCTATGCTGGATAGAGTTAAGTGAGAAAAAGTTGGTGGGATCAGATTTAATCCGTGAAACTGAAGATAAAGTACAGGTGATTAAGAACCGATTGAAGGAAGCCATAAACCGTCAGAAATCGTATGTGGATCTAAAAAGAGGAGACATAGAATTTCAGATTGGTGATCAAGTGTTTCTCAAAGTATCACAATGGAAGAAAGTTCTGAGATTTGGAAAAAAAGGTAAATTGTGCCCAAGATTTATAGGCTCGTATGAGATTTTGCAATGGATTGGACCTATAGCCTATTGACTAAAGTTACCTCTAGAGTTACAGAAGATTCATGACGTGTTTCATGTGTCCATACTGAGAAGGTACCGATCTGACCTAAGTCATGTGGTCAAGCCTGAAGAGATTCAGATCCAGTCAAACTAAACTTATGAGGAGATCCCTGTGAAGATATTAGCTAGAGAAATTAGATAGCTAAAACACAAGCAAATTCCACTGGTGAAAGTACTCTGGAATCATCACAATGTGGAAGAAGCCACGTGGGAGGCTGAAATAACAATGAGACAGCAATATCCATAGTTTTTTGAATCAGGTAAAATTTCGAGTACGAAATTTTTTTATTAGTAGGGGAGAATTGTAATGGCCCAATTACCGGCTCAAATTTCACCCAAAATCTAACTCTCCTAAGTAAATCCTAGTCTCTCTATCATATGGTGATAATATTCAAGCTCAATTTGGACTGATTTTTGTGGAAAAATCAAAGGATTCAAATTAGGGTTCAATTTGGGGGTAAGCAAAATTGAGGTTTTTAATTTAAATTAAAGGCATAGGTTGATAGATTTAAGCGTGTGGAGTCCATTTATCATGTTATAATTGATTACTGAAGCATGATTTTGACAAAATCTCTATGTGTAATTTCAGCCCCCATTAGGTGAAGAGCAAGGTGAAGGGTGCTCTCAAGCTAAAGGCAAGGAAAAGGTTAATTAAGAAGTGTAAAGCAAGATTTTGAGGTTTGTGGATACTAAATCGCATTATTTCCATATGTTTTGTGTGAATATTTGGTTATGTAGCAAAGTGACTATGTGTTTTATGCATGAATAATTGAATATAATCACATAGTGGTGTTTAGGGATGTTAAAAATGAAGTTTTGAATTGTTAAAAGTGGAAGAAAATGAATCAGTAATGATGAACTTAGGGTGGCTGAATAGTATACCTAAGTTTCTCTTAGTGAATTTGCATGCTTTATGTCAATATGCATGGAACAATGAAAATGGCCTTAAAATTTTATGATATGAGTGATTAAAGGCATAAAACAAATTATGAATGAAAATTTAGTGTGGTGGCCGAATGTATACTTAAGTATACTTAAGGTATATTTGGAGTAAAAATGCAATTAAGTGCATATTATTGATTATTATCATGATATGAAGTTAAATTTGATGAAATATAGAAATTTAATAATTTAAGATGAAATGCTGTTACCTTGGCCGAATCGTAATGAAAAAAATAATAATAATGACGGAATGTTGTAATAATGATGAATTGACAAATTATTAAGGTATAAATGGTAGAATGGGAATGCATAATTTAAGTTAAAGTATGCATCTGTGTTACTAATATTAATACTGATATTGTGGAATAAAATGTATGTTAGCATTACATTATTTAAAGCATGAGAATTATGAATCTTTTAAAAAATATATATTATATATTATTATTGCCCTTAGTTAATTTGGTATAAAAATCTATCTCAAGATATAGTTGGCTAGCCATAAGGACTTTATATTACGGTTTGAGTCATGACGACTCTCCTTTAGGTAGTGCTAATGACGACCTACCCTTACTGAGTACTGATTACTGTCTGTTACTAATTACTAAGCTGGACTGTATTTACTATTTACTGTAGTGGACCCGTGGGGTCCACATCCCATATATCCGATCCATAGATTTCTACTGGATCATACTAGGGGCATATTGATGAAAAAAAAAGAAATAAATATAGTAAAAATGAATTGAAATGGAAGAATTTTAAAGTTATAGTGGGGTAAAACACTAATTTTGCAAAATATTGAGAAAAGTGAGTGAAAATGGTAAATTAAGGAAAAATAAAGGTTAATCAAGTAAATTGGAAAATTAATTAAGGATTAAATGTGAAATTTTGCATATAAGGAATTATAGGGACTAAACAGTAATTTTATAATTAAATATCAAGATAATAATGAAAATATGCAACTACATGGCATTTTCGTAAATAAAATGAATGTTAAGGGCAAACTAGTAATTTATTGAAATAAAAAGGACTAAACTGAAATTAAGTCATTTTATGGACTAAAAATGAAATTTGCTCTTCATTAAGGATGTATAGTGTGAATGTATGAAGAATAAGGAACTGAAAGGAAAATAAAAGAGAATTGATAAATAAATGATATAAAGAGTTAATATTAAGTAAATTATGGATTAAAAAGAGTGTTTAGATAATTTATTATTGTGTTTTATATAAAAGGGTATCATACGCATGTGTGTGTGCATCATAAATGGATGGAAATTTTAGGATTGGTATCCACCACTGAGCACATTAATGCTCAGCACGTAGTTTGTTCGATTGCGTGTAGGTACAAAGAGTTAGTGCAGGAGCAGCATACTCAGGAGACCTTTTTGGGAAGCAAATTGAAGATAGTTTATATTTTGTTTTTGTTAATGGCATTTATATGCATAAAGACTTATGCTTTCAAAATGTCGTAGTTATATTATAATGACTATAAATTTAACCATTTGGTAATTATAATTACGTCTTCATGGATGGTATGGAATTGTGTTGATGATATGTTGAAATTGTGAATGTTGTGCTCGTGATTGGGTTGTGGAAATTGGTTGCATTGTAGGTTAGGGTAGCTAGAATTATAAGCCGTTATACTACCGAACTTTTGATTAAATGAATAGTAACCTTCAACAGTTATAGGTTAATTGGCGAATGGGAAGTTAAAGTGAAATGTTGTATGGTTGTTAGGAAGAAATGTTATATCAAAATAAAAAAAATAATTGGCCGTAATGTCATTGAAAGGATAGAAGTTAGTATTCTACAGCCATGGTAATCGCACAGTATCTAGACAAATCACAGTGTACGTATGGCATAAGAGTGTTACAAAGGCGTTCGACATTTTCTTCCATATAGAGCTTCATACGGAGGCATTTTAATACTGGACTGATAACTATTGTTGTACGTGAATTCCACCAATGGCAAATACCTTTCCCAGTTACCCTCCAACTCAAGGATGCAGCATCTCAACATGTCCTCAAGTATCTAAATTACCCGCTCCGATTGTCCATCCGTATGGGGGTGAAAAGCTGTGCTGAAATGAAGTTTTGTCTCCAATACTTATTGTAATTTCTTCTAAAATTTAGAGGTGAATCTCGGATCCCTGTCTGAGATAATAGAAGAAGGCACACCATGAAGTCTTACAATCTCACCAATATAAATTTTTGCCAATCTACTCAATGGATAATCCATCCGAACTAGTAAGAAGTGAGTAGACTTGGTGAGCTTATCAATGATTACCCAGATAGAATCTTGCTTCTTTCTTGTAAGTGGAAGTCCTGTCACACAATCGATGGTCACCCTATCCCAATTCCATTTTGCAATAGAAATAGGCTGATGTAGACCTGAAGGAACCTGATGCTCAGATTTCACTTGTTGGCAGATCAAACACTTGCTCATGAATTCTGACACATCACATTTCATTCCAGGCTACCAATAAGAAACCTTCAAATCTTGATACATCTTAGTACTGCCTGGATGCATTGCATAACTACTATGGTGAACTTCTGTTAATATATCTTTCTTCAATTCAGCTTGATTCGGGGACACACAATCTCTGCTTATAATAGAGACTGCCATCTGTACCCAAAGAGTACCCATCATCATTCCCGTCTTTCATCCGATTGATCATGGAAGATAAATGATCATCAAGCTTCTGGGCCTCCTTTACTTGCTGAAGGAAATCAGGTTTCACTTGCATTTTAGTTAAAATTGCTCCATCAGGTGCCATGCTTAACTTGACATTCAATGCTCTTAAAAGTTGTGCACACTAACATTAGTTACTTACACACATATTATACATTTAAGGAAATTTATAGTCGAGGTAATTTGATTACCTATCATAAACTTCTTGCTTAAAGCATCAGCCACTACATTTGCCTTCCCTGGGTGGTAGTCAATGAAGCAGTCATAATCCTTTATAAGTTCTAACCAACGTCTTTGTCTTAAATTGAGCTCCTTCTGAGTCAGCAAGTACTTCAGACTTTTATGATCTGCGTAGATGTAACATCTTTCTCTATATAAGTAATGTCTCCAAATCTTTAAAGCAAATACAATGGCTGTGAGCTCAAGATTGTGCGTGGGATAATTCTTCTTATGAGTCTTGAGCTGTCGGGAGGCATATGCAATCACCTTGCCTTCCTTCATTAATACACAACCCAAACCAATCCTGGAGGCATCACTATAGATCATAAAATCTTTACCAGACTCTGGCTGAGTCAACACTGGTGTTCTGTTAACATACTTTTCAGTCTCTCAAAGCTCTCTTGGCATTTATCATTCTAGTCAAACTTCACATGTTTTTGCAATAATCGAGTTAATGGTGTTACGATAGTAGAGAATCCTTTCACAAATCTCCTATAGTATACTGCCAAACCCAGAAAAATTCTGACTTCTATGATATTCTTGGGCATTCTCCAATGCAAAATTGCTTCAGTCTTGGTAGGGTCCACTTTGATACCTTCTGTTGATATTACATGACCCAGAAAAGATACTTCATTCAGCCAAAAGTCACATTTACTAAATCTGGCATACAGTTGCTTCTCTCTCAAAGTCTGTAAGACAATCCTCAAGTGCCTGTCATGTTCCTCCGGAGTCTTTGAATACACTAGAATATCATCTATAAATACCACTAAAACTGGTCCAAGAAAGGATGGAAGATCCGATTCATTAAGTCCATGAAAGCTATAATTGCATTAGTAAGTCCAAAAGGCATGACCAGCAATTCATAATGGTCGTACCTAGTGCAAAACGCGGTCTTAGGCACATCTACTTCTCTAACTCTCAACTGATGGTAGCTCGATCTCAAATAAATTTTTGAAAACACACTTGCTCCTTTATGCTAATCAAACAAATCTTCGATCTGTGGCTAGGGGTATTTGTTCTTAATCGTCACTTTATTCAATTGTTTATAGTCAATGCACAATCTAAGTGACCCATCCTTCTTCTTCACAAATAGAACAGGTGCTCCCCACGGTGATATGCTCGGCCCAATAAAACCCTTATTAAGCAACTCTTGCAACTGAATCTTCAATTCTTTTAATTCTGTGGGTGCTACTCAGTACGGAGCAATAGAAATGGGTGCAGTGCCTAGAGCCACATCAATAGTGAACTCGACTTCCCTACCAAGGGGCAAACCTGGAAATTTTTTTAGAAAGACACCAGAGAATTCACATGCCATAGGTATATACTCCAATCTAGAACCCGCCTTTTTAGCCTCCATAGCATAATGCAAATAAGCAATGCATCCCTTTCTTATAAGCCTTTTTGCAGCCGTTATTGATATAACATTAGAAAGGAAATTTGTTCTTTAACCCACAACTGTGATCTCCTAACCATCTAACACTTTAAGAGTCACTCTTTTCTATTTACAATCAATGGTCACTTGATGGGCGGATAACAAGTCCATCCCCAGAATAACGTTAAATTCTCGAAAAGGGGGTTTAATAAGATTAGAAAGAAAGGCATGATTATGAGCATTAATGGGGCAATTCCTATACACTTTATTTACTACCACACTATGGCCCAAAGGATTACTCACTATAATATCTTGGTCTAAACATGAATTTATCAACCCTTTCCTATGTGCAATATTAGAATTAATGTAAAAATGCATAGAGCCTAGATCAATAAGTGCATAAACTGAAGCAGTTAACAATGTAAATTTACCTACGATCACATTTGGTGCATCCTCATCTTCTCTGGCTCTAACTGCATAGGTGTGGCCTATAGCTCATCCCTGGCCCTGAGCTAACTGAGCTGAAGGTCTGGATGTAGCTGGATTAGGGGCCGTTCCCCTATCTCTGCCTCTACCAGCTGCTGGTCTTGGCCTCTGTGCTGGTGATGTAGCCATAGAACCCTGAGCTTTAGGACAATCCTTGACCTGGTGTTTGATAAATTCAAATCTATGCTTTGTTTATGTCAATTTTTAGGTTAATTTTGAGTTTTGTAGTTGTTATTTTGGGTTGTTTTTGTTCAAAATAATCTTAGATCTTTAAATGGACTAAATAGGGCTTTTATTATATTTTTGGCAGATTTTAGGTAATTTACACGGCGGTAAGGAATTTCATACCGCCGTGTAGCCACAGAAAGCCAGGAAGCACATGCATGGAATGTTAAAGGGCGATAAGGATTTTTATACTGCCGTGTAATCGGGAATTTCATAAATTTGAAGGAGTTTTACATGGTGGACAAAACTCACCTTACCACCGTGCAAATCAAGAGGAAATCAAGTTGAAGTCCAGAAGCAGTTTACATGGTGGGCAGGAAATGCCTTACCGCCGTGTACACTGAGAATGCTTTTAAAGTTTTCATCCAGTAGCTATCTACATGGCGGTAAGGATTTTTATACCGCTGTGTAATGTTCCACTCTCAGTTGTATACCGGCTTTACACGGCGATAAGGAATTTCATACCGCCATATAACGTGAACTACTATATATAGGGGGAGGTCTGAAAATTAAGGATATGGATTCTTTTTCAAAATAACATTTGTTTGTATTTCATTTTTCTCTGTAATCTAGATTTAGGGTTTCATTCTTAGCATTTAAATACTTAGTTTTTATTGATTTCAATACACTTTCAGCTTTAGATCCTATAGTTACCTTTATATTCAAAATTGTAATAGCTGATTTAGATTGAAGAACATCCATATACTTTTGTAAGAACATCATTTTCGGATCTTAAATGGGTAATATCAATTTCTCTTTATCTATTTCAGTTTTTATTTCAATAATGAGTGAGTAGTCTTTTTCTTGTTGAGGAAGGCCTTAAATCCCCAATAACCATGTAAATGCTCTATTTAGATTAATTTCTGCTTATGCTTCAGTTTGGGTCAATTTCACACATGGTCACTCAACTTATCACTTATCGCACAAAAGTAACCAACTTTTTTTTTCTAACTTAAATGTCACTGAACTTCTAACATTTTTTGCAAAAAAGTCATGTTGACCGGAATTCGGCAAGAACTCTTGCCGGATTGATGACATGGCATATGACACGTGGCAACGAATAGTAAATATATGACTTTTTTGCAAAAATGTTGAAAATTCAGTAGCATTTAAGTTAGAAAAAAAGAAAATTAGTTACTTTTGCTCGATAAATGATAAGTTTAGTGACCGTGAGTGAAATTGATTTAGATGTAGTATTTGTTGGAGATATTGTTAAACGACATATAGTTTCTGACATGGCATGCCATGTCATCAATCCGGCGAGGGTCCTCGCCGGAGTCAACATGACTTTTTTGCAAAAATATTAAAAGTTCAGTGACATTTAAGTAAGAAAAAAAAAGTCGGTTACTTTTGCGCGATAAGTATAAGTTGAGTGACCGTGAGTGAAATCAACCCCTTCAGTTTTATCTTCTCTAAGTTTATCTGTATGTGATTGATTCTAATGCAAGTTTGAGGTTGATTCAGTATGATGATCTTTTGATTGTATTTGATTCATTCAACTTACACATGCTTTGTTCTATTTTTGTTAGTTTTCTGCTGGTTTAATGAATCTAGAATGGCAGTTAAACCTATGGATATTTATTTTAATAGGTTTAGAATGGAAGGGGATAAATGGGTTTAGATGTCTGAATCCGAAATGGTAGGATTATCTAAGCTCAGGACTTAAAACCTATTTGAAGCTAATTTATATGCTGAATCCGGAATGGTAGATGCATATTTTAGAAAAGCTGAATCTGGAATGGTAGGCTAGGGTGGAGGCTAGGTTGTTCACTGAATTTGCATATGTGATTGTTTAGTTAGAGTCATTACATGGTAATATTAGGGAGAATAGGTATTCCTTGGCAAGGCTTTAATTAATTTGATCACAGTATTATTAGTTTGAGTCTGATTTTTACTTCTACAATTTATTTTTCTTTAGTTATTTGCTTTATTTGTCGTTGCTTGATCGAGTAATTTCATAGTTTAATTTCTTTAAGCCAAAAATTCATACAAAAATATGGGATATTCTTTAGCATAATTTTAACAAATTAATTCTTAAATTCCTTTCCTTTAGGTACAATATTCGTGGGTCAAAATTTTACTCGCTTTACTACTTGCTGAACACCGGTCAAGTTTTTGGCATCGTTGCCGGGGATCAGCGTTTTATTATTTTGATTATTAGATTTATGTGTTTATATTTTGTTAATTTTCTATTTTTCTATTCTTTTCAGGTGTTGACAGTGCATAGCACCATACGACCCTGAGATTGAAAGGACACTTCACCAAAGGAGAAGACAATTGGAAGTAAATATGGATTCGGAAGTTGAAGTGCCTGCTAATAATGAGAGACAACAAGAACATGCTGGTGGGGGAGTGAATATGACACGAAATGATGCTTTCCGACCAGGAACCATTAGAGAATATGCTACCCCACGGTGGAATGAGGATCAAAGGACTATCCTACTACCTCAAGCCAACTATTTTGAGCCTAAACCAGCGACAATCACTATGGTACAAAGGAATCAGTTCTCGAGGTTAGATAATGAAGATCCAACTCAACATTTGGACATTTTCTTGGAGATTAGTGACACAATTCAAATTCCTAATGTCTCAATGGATGCTATTTGACTTAAGTTATTTCCATTCACACTTTTGGGAAAGGCACGGGAATGGCTGCAAATGTTGCCAAACCAGTCACAATTTTATTCGCGGGTCACAAGCTCTTGTCAGATACCTACATTCACCTGGATGATTTCTACCACAATGACCACATGCCTGAATAGTGCTTCTTCCCTTGCCTCTAGGTGCACTACCAACTGGAGCATTACTACCAACTGGATTCCTCTGGGTACGATCTAGTGCTGAAAAAGCATGACTCTGCGATGAAGGGGCTCCTTTTGGCTTCTTACTCTATCCTCCTATACTACTAGCCTGACCTGGTCTCCTTTTTTATTAAAATCGGGTTTGTCTTTCCACTTTATTAGCCTGAACCAATTCTACTTTTGTAGCTGCTTTAATCAAGGAACGTATATCTGGATGCTTCTGAGCACCCACAATCTATCTGATCCTGTTATGCAAGCCTCTCTCGAATATCTGACATAATCTTTCTTCTGTCATCTATCCTCATCCAAGTAAGCGCTCAAACGCGCTCATACTCTGCCACTGTCTTATTACCCTGCCCGAGTCTCCAGAATGCATCCTACATAAAAGCTCGACATTCAGACCCAATGTATTTCTTTTCAAATTGTACTAAAAACAATCCCTAAGTCAACTGGTCGGCGGTAGTATGCTTCCTACCCTCGTCCCACCACAAAAAGGCTGGACCTTGCAATAAAGCCACTATCCCTAGCAACATCTCTTCTGGAGGACTCTAGGTAACTTCAAATGCTCTCTTGACCTTAAAAAGCCACTCCTCAGCCTGGAATGGCATCAAAGGGTCACGCCTATAGAAATCTTCAATCCCAAGTCTTTTAAGTTGCTTTAATGTCGACTTCCTATTTGGTGGAGCTGGAGGCTGCCTTAGAGCTGGAGGCTGTGGCGGCTGACCCTACTGTGTCTGTAGTTGATGCTGTATATAATTCTCCATCAAATTAAGGAAGTTCGGCTGAGGTGGAGGAGGTGGTGCAACTGGCGGAGTAGCTTACAGCAGTGGCAACTCAGTTCGCCCAATATTAACGTAAGCTGCACTTTCAGCTTCACCATCTCGACGCCCTTCTTCAGAGGCCATCACTCACTATAAAACAAAAAGGAGCAAGCATACATTAATGTCATAACACATTTCATTCACTGATTGGCATGTATATGAATTTAAATCAACTTTCTTTAACCTCACTTAAATTCTCAGAATTGCCTAAACCTTGCTCTGATACCAATAAAATGTAACACCCATACTATCCCCATACATTACACCCGTTAAGCGCATGGTTACCATGGAAAGTTCAGGTAATTTTTTTTTCACAAAGAATTCCATCTACTTATTTTACTTATGTACATCTTATTACTTTCCACGGCTAATTTAAAAATGTCTAAGGTTACTATTTGTCTAAGTGTAATTCGGCAGTGTAATGGCTATAAAATTAACTATCCACCTTGCAGATTTCAAACAAAACTCAACCCATCATGGGCACAACAATATCTACCTATCCACCAATCCAAAATCATCATAATATCCACTATAAATTTCTACTATTTATGGATAGTCATAAACATTTGTTCTTAAACATACTAATACATAATGGAAAAGATTTCACTAATACATAGGTACATATTCTGACAATTTCATACAATATAATCTTTCCCTATTCTTTAAACTTCAGCTCCCAAAAATTTGTGGTATGCTTGATCCTCTTAACTCTAAGCTGTACCTACCCGCAGTCAATAAAACTACGTGCTGAGCACTGAGAATGCTCAGTGGTGGTTACTAATTCAAAAATTTCCACTAATTACTCATTCACACACACATGCATAATTATTTATATTATAACAATCATTATTTTAATTTACCTTTATTAGTAATATCATTATCAATTTTACTACTTAGTTCTTACTCTTGACTTAACTTACAATTTCATTCTTTTCTTTTCAATATTACCACTAGTTGATTTTATTTCTTGTTGAATTCCTACTAAAGCCTCAATTTATTTTTGGATTCTTAACTTATTATTACGATTTCATATCACTTCCCATTTAATCAATTTTAATATAATTTTTATTATATTGCCCCTACTATCAATCCGATAGAAATCTGTGAACTGAATACACGGGATGTGGATCCCAAAGACTCACAACACTATAGAGTGACCCCAAAGGACCACTCAACACTATCAATGAACACTTGAGCACTTTATCATTATGGCAGACCATCATTGGCCTACCTAAAAGAGTCGTTATGACCTAACCGCGGTATAGGATCCCTATGGCTAGCCACTATATCCTGAACTAGATTAGCTACCAGTTACTACTAAGGGAAAGTTCATATTAAATTAACTATTTCCATTAGTTCACATTGCATTCCACTTATTGAGCCAATTAAATACTTAAAATATATATTGAATTCACTTTTAATCATAACATACTCATGGATTCATTTTTAATCATAATACAATTTCAAATAAAATCACTTTCATTTAAATCCAATATTTACAATTTAACTATCATACACTTAATATTCCATCCACGATCATTTTATGACATTATCTTTCATAATTTAACAAACCATACCAAAACCCATAACAAACCCATTCGGCTATGAACATTATTAATACTACAATTTTTATTTTCATTCATTTATCATTCACCTCATTTATTTACACTCTAATTTACATGTAAATGTCCACTACAAGAAAATGCGGATTTTGCGACCAAATTTTAGTGACATAATTATTTCTGTTGCTATTTAGAGACAAAAATTAATTTTTGTCTCTAAATAGCGACGAAAATTAATTTTTGTCTCAATTTAGAGATGGAAATTAATTTCTGTGTCTAAATATTCATCGCTATTTAGCGATGAAAATAAAATCCGTCTCTAATGTGGTAGCAAATAATTTGACTTAGCAATGGAATAAAAAAACCATCGCTAAAAATGGCGGGAATGGTTTCCCTCCCTTTTTAGAGACGGCATTTAGCGACGGTATTATTTTACCGTCTCTATTTAGCGACGAAACTCAATTCTGTCACTAAATTTATCGACGAAAATAATTATCTGTCGCTAAATAGAGACTGTAAATCATTACTATCTGTGGACACCAGGTCCCGAGGCAGCGTAGATCAGGATTACCCAATGATGAAATTAAGTGTGCCTGTTTATAGGCAAAAATTAAAGTTGGAAGTGATGATTTTCTTTTCAAATTGATTTATTAAAAATAAATAGAAATGTGTTTTAAAAATATTTTAAAAATTATTTTAAGATAAAAAAAGTGAGTTTTGAAATTATAGTGTTTTAAAAAAAATTAAAAAAAAAATCGCGAGCGTCGGCGTGCAGCAGCGCTCCCTCACCCGCTATCCTCGCGCGCGCTGGGTGATGCTCGCGGCGCGCGAGAACAGCGTCGCCCGAAACGCTAGCAATGTGCTGGGCCTCGCTCGCGCGCGCTACTGTGAAGCTCGTCGAGTGCGCCGATGGGTATCGCTCGCCCCTGCGAGCCCGATAGCCCCCAGTCCATTTGTTTGGCCCAATTTTGTGTTTTTCTTTGATTTTTTTTGTAGAATTTATTTTTTTAAACCTTTTATTTTTCAACCCATCAAATTCTTTATTTTTTTTTGTTGTTATGGGAATAAAATTGATCTAATTTAATTCATTAAAAATCTGATTTTTTGGGTTTTATTTGGAGGTATAAAATGGTTTTTTTGGGTAGAATTTGGGAGGGGAGATTTTTCATAAGAAAAATTGGTTTTCTCTCTTCTTCTTCTTCTTCTTCTGCTTCTTTTCTTCTTCTTCAAGAACAAGTTCTCCAAATATTTTTAATTTTTTAAGATTAATTCTTGAGACAAATAAATTAATTATTTGTTCTTGTGAATTTTCTTACTTCTTTTTTTACAATTCTTCCTTAAGACAAATAAATTTATTATTTATTCTTGGGATAAAATTTTGTTATATATTTTATTTTTATAAATCAAGATAAGGCAATTAATCACCTATCTTCATTCATCACATCAAAATTTGAGGGTAAATATTGCAGGCTCATTTTTTAATTTAATTTTTGTTATAATTTTTTATTTACAATTAATTAGCAACCATATAGATTTTTGATCTATTATTTTATTTTGTTTATGTTCATTTGATTTAACCATAGATTTAATATTTTTAGCATATGTTATTTTATTCTTGTATATTTATTTGATTGTTCATCTTTTGTTATTATTTTTATTTTTATTATTATTATTATTATTATTATCATTACCTTTGTTCACATGTTATTATTATTATTAGTATTAGTATTTAACATGCTTTAACATGTTTTATTTTTATTATTTCTTTTAATTTTTGCTTACTTGATTATTCATTTTCGTTATTGTTGATTGTTCATCTTTTTTATTGTTATTGTTTATTATTATTATTGTTATTGTTAATGTCATTATTACTTTTGTTTTATTATTATCATTATTATATTATTACTACTACTACTATTATTATTATTATTATTATTTTGTTAATATTATTTGTTATTATCATTATTATTATTGTCATTGTTTGCTATTATTATTATTATTATTATTATTATTATTATTATTATTATTATTATTATTATTATTATTATTATTATTATTATTATTATTATTACTTTTATTGTTCTTGTTTATTGTTATAATTTGATATTATTTTTATCACTTTTGTTTTTTATGCATGTTGAATTGTTAATATGTTAAGTTACATATTTTTTTTATGTCATTTAATTGATTTGTCATACATGATGCATTGTATTTTATTTATCTTGTTTATTTTCATATGTTATATATTTAAATTCATTTTTTTATCACTAACATCATTTTATTTGTGTTTTTATTTCAATACTTATTTTTCGTGTGTGAGTTTTTTCCAATGACAAGTGGGAGCCCATGGAGATTTGAAGACACCCTCATGATTTAATTTGTCATTTTTAGTTTGTTTATTATTCTTCATTATTTTGCTTTTATTTGATTTTATTATGTAATATGTAATAAATTTATTTATTTTTATGCACATTAATTAAAAAATCACAAAAGTTTTATATTAATAAATTGGGGTTTTCTAATAAAATGGGACAAATGTCCTAATTTCAATCAATAAAAATTTTCTTTAAAAAGAATAGTTAATTCTCTTAAAATGGAATCACTCATCCCGATTTTTTCCAAGCATACCAAAAATAACTCTTCGATTTTCTAAAGTGAACATGAAGGAACCAATGTTCCTATTTTAAATAATATCCCGATTTATGAATGGTTATTTTATTCAATTGGTTTATTTATTTATTTATGTTTTGCTTGATTTTATTTTGGGGGATTGTATTTTTTGTCCCAAAATTTTAATACCTTTTTTTATTTTGGGGGATTGTATTTTGTCCCAATTTTTTTATCTTTCTTTAGTTTGCTTTATTATTTTATTGCTTTCTTTATTGATTGATTTGCGCTTTATTTTTTAATGATCGTATGAGAAAAGAGATGGAAATTTAGAATTAAAATCCCATTTATAATTAACCAAGGCATTAATAAGAGTAAAGTTCCGAATCTTCCTCTGGTTTAGACCTCCGAGATTAGACGAATTTTCCCAATTTCTTGTAAATTGGGTGGCGACTCCAAAATACCTCAAAGGTGGCTAAAGGTTTCATGGAATTAGATGATCTTTCCAGTGTTATACTGGAAAGAGGTGTCCAAAATATCTCATGATTGCCCAAGATCAAAAGACGCGGACCCTCTTGGGCTCTAAAAGCGGGTACCCGGGAACCGATCGGGTCCGGCGTGCATCACACTATCGCTATTTAGCAAAGGAATTGAGTTTTCATCGCTAAATAGAGATGGTAAATCATTACCGTCTCTATTTAGCAACGGAAACTCAATTCCGTTGCTACATTAAGGGGTATAAATACCCCCTTTTCTTCTCTCTCCTTCTCCCTCCCTCTTCTTTTCCCACCCCTCTCCTCCCAATCGGCGTTCTCTCCCTCTCCCCCCCGTCCCCCCACCCCCGTGTCCTCCACCGTTGTTAAGATCCCGGCCATCCACGACTTCATCGGCATTCTCCTCTGCTCCGGCACTTCCTCTGCCATTCGGCTCCCACACCGGCGCGAGTTTTCCCCATCTTTTTGCCTCGCGCCTCTGCTGGTTCTGCTCCCCTGCTCCGGCCGATCTACTGTCGCTCGCCGCCGACACATCTCTTCTTCTGGCGGGATCTTCACCCACGGTTAGTTTCCTTTTTTTTTATTTTTTTTATTTATTTTTTGTATTTTGTGTATTAAAATATTTTTTTATTGTTTTAATTTAGTATTATATTTGTGTGTATATTTATTGTTTTTGTTTCATTTATGTTGTATTATAATAATTATTATATTTATAATTATTTTAAATTTGTGGTATATTATGTGTATTATTGTTTTAATGTGGTATTTTATTTATGTATGTAGTTATTTTTTGTGTATATATATTGAATTATAATTGTTATTATGTTTATATTTTTAAATAATTTTGTGACATATTATATGTATATCTGTTTTAATTTGGTATGTTATTTGTGTATGTATTTATTGTTTTGTTTATATATATTGTATTAAAATTTTTAATATATTTATATTTTTTTTTTAAATTTGTGGCATATTGTTAATATTTTATTTTGGTATTAAATTTGTGTATATATTTATTTTTTGTGTATATATCTTATAATCTAATTGTTATTATATTTTTATATATATATTTTTTATTTTGTGGCATGTTTGTTAAAATTATATGTATTATTATTTTAATTTTGTGTTATATATGTGTATGTATTTTTTTTGTGTATATATTTTGTATTGTATATATTGTTATTATAGTTAAAATATTATTAAATTTTTGGTATATTTATTATTATATGTAGTATTGTTTAATTTTGTATTATGTTTAATTTTTTTTGTAAGTGTGTATTATATATGTAATTATATTTGTTATTGTATGTATCCGCCACCACCGGAATGGTTCTGCGTTTAGCTCCCCTATGCGTTGGCTTCTTTTATCCATTTGTCTTGGGCTGCGTTTCTGCCGCCTCCGCCGACCCTCCCTCTCCTAGCGATTGCTTCACCAGAGGTCAGTTTTTCTGTATTAAATTTAGTTTGTTAATAATAAGTATATATTTGTATTATTTTTTAATTAGATTTTTATTTGTGTAAATATTTATTGTTTTATGTATATATATTTTATTAAAATTTTTATTATAATTATATTTTTTTTGGGAAATTGTGGCGTATTGTTAGTGTTTTAATTTGATAATATATTTGTGTATATTTTTTTATGTGTATATAATTTTGTAAGTGGGTATTAAGTTTGAGTATATATTATACAACTAATTAAAAATTTGAATAAATGGAATATAGAATTGACTTGAAATTAAATATGATATTTGAATTACATTGACATATTAGTGTATTACAGCATACTTGTGCATTAAAAATTTCTAAAATGTGATGGTACCAACTAAGTTATTATGATTTTTGTACAACAGTTTATTAATAATTAGTAATTTAGATAGAAGTTGGATGTATAGAAGAATAACTCCTAATGGTTACATTAACCTTGAGTTTCCTGAAAGAGTTCAATCTTTTATTGAGTATGCAAGCTCTCAACCTGCATACACGGACTGTTAAAAAATTAGATGTCCATGCAAAAAGTGCAAACGCAGGTGTTATCTTTTATAGAGGATGTGCATCTCCATTTGCTAAAAAAGGGATCTTTACCCAATTATTTTGAATCGACAAGGCATGGAGAGCCAATAATTTATAGCACTTCTAGAAGTAATGAATTTAGACCGATGATAGTTGAAGCTGAATTTCAAGGGGGCACGAATTTATGACAAGCAATGTTTGTGTAACAGAAAATCCCTATGCCCAAATGCTTTTTGATGCAGCGGGAGATTCATTTCAGTCAAATTTAGGCAATGTCGAAGAGGAACCCAACCCAACTGCCAAAAAATTTTTCGACTTACTTAAAGCAGCTGACTAGGAATTATGGCTAGGCTGTGATAATATGACCCAGTTAGGTTCTGTTGCTTGAATATTGAATATCAAATCTGAAGGTCATATTTCTGATCGCGGTTTAAATGAAATCCTGGCTTGGTACAATGAATCATTGCCTCCGGATAATAAAATGGTTGACAGTTTTTACGATATGAAGAAGCTGCTTCGGGGTCTTGGTTTGCTAGTAGAAAAAAATGATTGCTGTCGGCTAGGATGTATGCTTTTCTAGGGAGTTGATGAGGAATTATTGGATTGCAAATTTTGTAATCAATCAAGGTTCAAGCCAATAAATGCTAATAGGAAGCATAAATTAGTACCATGGAAGCGAATTGATTATTTTCCTATAACTCTAAGACTTCAGAGACTATATTCATCCGATGTTACTACATCTCACATGAGATGTCATAATGAACATGAAAAGACGGATGGACTAATGAGCCATCCATCGGATGCAGTTGCATGGAAACATTTTAATAACATTCACCCTGACTTCGCTGCTGAAAGTAGAAATGTGAAGCTGGGTTTAAGCACTGATGGTTTTTAGCCTTTTGGGCAATCAGGCAAACAATATTCATCATAGCCAATCATAATAATTCCTTATAATTTGCCTCCATGGATGTGTATAAATGAGGCTTACATGTTTTTAATAGCGATTGTTTTGGGGCTGAAAAATCCAAAGCAGAGGATTGATGTATTCCTACAACCATTGATTTCTGAATTGCAACAACTGTAGGAATTCAGTGTGCTAACATATAATGTGCCCCTTAAACAGAATTTTATGATGAGAGCAGCTTTAATGTGGATAGTTAGCGATTTCCCTGCATATGCTAGCTGTTTGGATGGAGCACGACTGGGAAATTAGCTTGCCCTTACTATTGCAATGATTCAGATGCTTTTTATCTTATTAATGGGTGTAAAATATCTTGGTTTAATAATCACAGAAAATTCCTTCCTCTAGATCACCCTTTAGACGAAATAAATAAAGGTTCATTAAGACCAAAGTTATCCACGCCCCTCCTCCACCTAATAGATCTGGTGAGGAAATCTTACAAGAGATTGATAAATTAGGGTTGTTGAAAGTCACATGAGAGGAAGCTGGCGATAGGGACCGTCGTGGACAGGTTTTCGATTTGTGTTCTTATGTAAATACTTGCTATTTGAAGTCTACCTCATCCTCGATGGTTACGGCCAGTAGGCGTGCGACAACTAGTATTGAAGTCGTTGAGCTTCGCAGCACATCGATATGTTGATGAGCCGTATTAATAGGTTGGAGGATTTCATTAGCCAAAAATTACCTGATGATGCGCTACCACCGTCGACTGATCGTCCACATTCACCCCCTGCTTAGTGTTTTAATTTGTTCTACTAGGTATGTTTAGTTGTAGTATTACTAATTATATATATACTAATACATTATTAATTACATTTTTATCAAATTTACTTATTTTAATTAATAGTTTTTTTATTATAGTAATTTTGCCAATTATAATTTTAATATTATTTAATATTATATATATTGAAAAAAAATTCCCATTAAAACTAGCAACGAAAGTTAATTTTCGTCGCTGACATTTTCGATCGCTAAAATTAGGAACGGCTGAAAGAGCGACGGTTTGTGTCCGCTGCAAAGTTCAGTTGCTATTTCTGAATAAAGACGAAATTCTGTCGCTACGTGCCGTCGCTAATTTCTGATTTTCTTGTAGTGGTCACTATTTAGCATTAATTATCAAATATACTTAAGTATACTAAGTATATCCCATTCGGCCAACTAGGAGTCTAGTCCTACAAATATTTTTGTTCCAATTTAAGCTTCCTAAAATTCATTTTTAACCTCTTAAAGCATAATTATCAAGTTAATTTCAATTTAGCATACACAATTCACACACTTTACTCAAAACATAACCTAAAACCATGCAATTTTCAAAGGAAAAAGTTAAATTTAGTAACCACAAACCTCATACATTTGTTTTAGGCCTCCAATACCTCTTTCTCCTCAACCTTCCCCTCCTTTTTCTTCTACATGAGGCCGAAATTCCCAAGAAAGAAATCCATTAAAATTTTGCTTCAATAATCAAATCTAACATCATAAAAATAATATATGCATCCTAGACAACTTAATTGAACCATTAAAATAATTTAATTGCATCAATTTCACTTACCTCAATTTATACCCCTCACTTGAAATCCTTAATTTCCTTCACCCTTTCTTCCCAAATGAAGGTTAGAACTCACTAATTGCTAAAAAAGGGGTTAAACTATGGTAGAGGAGCTTAGATTTCAGAAATCATTAGAGAAGATTGAAGAAAAATTGAGAGGAAGACAAAGAATAGTATTCGGCGTTGAAGAAGAACGAAGAAGGGAGGAGAAAATGGTGGAAACTTCTAGTGTACTCTCCACTTTACAGCTATTTATAGGGGCAAGTGTAACACCCCCGACCCATACGTAGGCGAACCCATCCGAATAGGAGTGAGATGCCGTAGGAGCAGGGGTGTCACACCAGACAGATCGATACAAAGCAAACATTCAATCATTGTAAACATATAGAAACACAGCGAAAATTAAAACTTTAGAGAAGCAACAACTGATCATACATTAATATAACAAAATCATTACAATAATATTCTGATCAATTGCCCAAGCAAAAGAATTACATATCCAAAATAAACAAGAGCGGAAGCTTACAAAATTACTGATACAAAGAGAGTTCTGTTATAAAAAGAATCATCACAACTATTACAAAAATAGCCCTAACACTAATCTCTTCTATGTTGGCTTGACTAGCGGTGACTCTCCCAAAGCAAAACGCCTTCCGCACCTGTACGGATAAAAACCATGCTAAGCGATAACGCTTAGTGGGGAAACACACAACAAAAGGGTGGACGGCCATTCACAATGGTCGTCAAAGCAAATCACATACGATATGACATATGCGGATAATCACGTCAGATATATAATCATGCTTGCAGAATTAAGACATACATTCAGAAGCTCATATCCACATTCATATACATATAAACTGATTCCTCATACTTATCATGTTCATTCGGATATCACATTCTGATAATCATATCGAATAGAACAAAGCAAACAGTACACCTGCTGATTCACAATAGTGGATAACGAGTAAACAGACAGTACCTTACTGGTACGAATCAAATACAGACAGTACCTTACCGGTACGAATTGAAAAACCATTTATTTTATCTTATTCAAAACAAGTTTTTGGAGGGACCTTAAACAAGATCCAAAATTCATAAGGGTTCATGAGGAACCAGATGGGGACCTGATCGGGGTCTAAACGGAACTGAGACTGCAGCTAAAAGACTCTATTAGGCATGCCTAACTATCCACTAGACTGACCCTTGTAGGCTATGCGTAAAGAAATTCACATATTGAGTTCATCACTTAAGGTAATAAATAACCCATTCCAGAATCAACTAACATACAATAATTTGATACAGCAAAATAGCGATTAATGATATAAGACAAATAAAATAACACTAAATAATATTTAAAACCAATCATAAGTGAAAAAGGAGTGAAAACAAAGAGAATAAAAAATCATCAAAAATTGGGGACAGAAGCATTTTACACGGCAGTATGGCCAATCCATACCGCCGTGTAAGACACCTTACACGGGGGTATGGTATAGCCCATACCGCCGTGTAACATGGCCAACACGGAAATGGAGCTGGGAGAAGCATTTTACACGGGGGTATGGGTAATCCCATACCGCCATGTAAAATATCCAGTTCAGCCCAGATGAAGTCTCACAATTCACACGGTGGTAAGGCCCTCCATACCGCCGTGTGAATCACTGAAAACCCAGATTTTCGCAGAAAAATAACCCAATTTCTAACCAAAACAACACATTCTCAAAACCCACACATTCAAACCATAAAATCAACCCATAAAACTCACCTTTCAGCTTAACATTCAAATACCACATGCAATGAACATACTAATTCATTCAATCCACAATCTAACAATTTCACATATGCATCAACTATCAAAATCACCATCTCAAAATCATAAACTAAAATCTTAACTCATCATACTCAAACCTCAAAGTATTAAACCATCATACAACTCATTATCACTTTATAAACCAAATAATTTCCAGAAATTCATGTCAAATTCAAAAATCGTCAAATTCAAGGAAATTTCCCAAACCTTTTCTCCTATGCTCCAAATCACTTGGTGCCACTAATACTCGCCTTCTCCTTGCCTTTAGGGTCGCGAGGAGGCTCCACTAACACCCAAAACACACAACCCAAACAAAGACAAACAAAACATCAAACCCTAGACCACAAATATAGAAGAAAATGAAGATGAAATACAACAAACTTACACAAATGAGTTGAGAAATGATCAATCCCCACCAAGAACACTTGAATCCAAGCTTAGGGCACTCTAATGGAAAGCAAAGGAAAAGAAAGACAAAGAGAAGAGGGAAGAATGGGAATGGAGATTAAAATTTCTGATCTCCCAATTCTCTCTCTTCTTCCACCTTTCTTTTCCTAACCTAGCCATGTGTCCACTCCCTAGTGGTGGAGATCAACCACTCACACCCAACAACAATGCACTACACACACACAAAGTCACCCCAACTAATATCACCCTACAAATATGTGAGCACCACACACAAACATAACTCACTCACTCACATCCTACAAACATGTGAGCAACACACCCAAATGCAACCTAACCAATTCACACCCTACTAAGATATATGCAACCACACACTAGCAAAACCCCAAAGCATGCCATTTACCCAAAATACCCTTATCACATGCCAAGCACACACAATGAATGCACACACACAAATGGCTCATACTAGTAGGGGGCAAATGGGGTGTGACAACTCTCCCCTACTAATAAGAATTTCGTCCTCGAAATTCTCACCTGAACTTAATAAATGGGGATACTGAGCCCTCATGGTCGCCTCTGGCTCCCAAGTCGCTTTTTCGACTCCATGATGATTCCATAACACTTTGACCAATGGGATTTGCTTACTCCTCAATTGTCTCACTTTTTGGGCTAGAATAGCTTTCGGTTCCTCATCATAAGAAAAGTCTGGCTGCACTTGAATATCTTGAACTGACAGAACATGTGAAGTATCTGATCTGTATCGACAAAGCATCGAAACATGGAAAATGTTGTACAACTTCGCCAACTCCATCGGTAAAGCCAACCTATAGGCTATCGGACCAACCTTGGCTAACACTTCATACGGCCCAATAAATCGAGGACTAAGCTTACCTTTCTTACCAAACCGTAGTACTTTTCTCCAAGGAGAAACCTTAAGAAAAATTTTATCCCCGACCTCAAAGTGAACATCCTTTCTCTTTAGGTTAGCATAAGACTTTTGCCGATCCTTAGGCGCCTTCAAATTCTGCTGCACAACTCTGATCTTTTCCTCGGTATCCCTAACCAACTCTGGCCCAATAACTGAATGCTCGGATAACTCGGTCCAACAAACTGGAGTCCTACACTGACGACCATACAAAGCTTTGTACGGTGACATACTGATGCTTGACTGATAGCTATTATTGTAGGCAAACTCCATCAACTGCACATATCTATCCCAACTACCCTAAAAATCCAATGCACAAGCCCGCAACATATCCTCTAAGATCTGAATGACCATCTTTGACTGACCATCTATCTGAGGATGGAATGCCGTACTGAAGTTCAACTTGGTACCCAAAGCCCTTTGTAATTCTTTCGAAAACTTTGAAGTGAACCTTGGGTCTCGATCTGACACTATAGATAATGGCACTCTATGCAATCTGACCACCTCATCTACATAGATACTGGCTAACTTATCCGTCGGATAATCCACTCTAACTGGCAGAAAATGAGCTGACTTTGTAAGCCGATCCACTATCACCCAAACTGAGTTGTGTTTCTTCTGAGTCAAAGGCAAACCAGATACAAAGTCCATGGCGATATCATCCCACTTCCACTTAGGAACGGATAAAGGTGTGAGCAATCCCGAAGGAACTTGATGCTCAGCCTTTACCTGCTGACATGTCAAGCACTTAGACACAAAATCCACAATGTCTCCCTTCATACCGGACCACCAATAAAACTGCATCATATCCCGATACATCTTGTCACCACCAAGATGTATAGTGAAAACCGTAGTGTGTGCCTCACTCAAAAGCTGTTTCCTTAACTCCTCAATCTCAGGTACACACAAATGATTTCTATACATCAGCACACCATCCACAACTGAGAACTCTGACTGCTTACCAGAACTAACCTCTTGCAAAACTCGCTGCAGCCTCTCATCATCCTTCTGAGCATCCACAATCTTCTGTCTCAAGGTAGGCTTCACTCTCAATTGAGCAACCAAAGCCCCATTTGAATCAAACCTCCACTTAAACTGCCTCAAGAACAAAGTAGAAACTGACTTTCGACTCAAAGCATCCGCGACTACATTGGCCTTACCCGGGTGGTAATCCAATATGCAGTCGTAGTCCTTAAATAACTCTGGCCATCGGCGCTGCCTCATGTTCAACTTCTTCTGCGTGAGGAGATACTTCAAGCTCTTATGGTCCGTAAAGATCCTACACTTCTCCCCATACAGATAATACCGCCAAATCTTCAACTCTAAATTATGCGTCGGATAATTCCTCTCATGTGGCTTCAACTGATGGGAAGCATAAGCCACAACCTTTCCCTCTTACATCAATACACAACCAAGGCCGACACCCGAAGCGTCACTATACATTACAAACTCCTTACCCGAGATGGGTTGAGTAAGTATAGGAGCTTCCACTAACAAACTCTTCAACTGCTCAAAACAGGCCTGACACTTATCCGACCACTCAAATTTGACTCATTTCCTCAACAACCTCATCATCGGAGCAGCTATCACTGAGAAACCCTTCACAAACCGACGATAGTAACCCGCCAAACCAAGAAAACTCCTCACTTCTGGAACATTCCTAGGTGCTTTCCAATCAATAATCGCCTCAATCTTAGACGGATCCACTTGAATACCCTTAGCCGAAACAATATGACCCAAGAATGACACTTCCTGAAGCTAAAAATCACACTTACTAAGCTTGGCAAACAACCGATGATCTCTCAGAACTTGCAAAACCAACCGGAGATGCTCCTTATGCTCACTCTCATCCTTGGAATAAGCCAAGATGTCATCTATGAACACTTCCACAAATCGATCAAGATATGTCCTGAACACTTGGTTCATCAAATCCATGAATGCCGCAGGTGCATTGATCAAACCAAACGGCATCACTAAAAACTCATAGTGGCCATACTTAGTCCGAAATGCAGTCTTAACCACATCCGCATCCTGAACTCACAACTGATAATATCCCGACCGAAGATCAATCTTCGAAAAGACACCTGCACCTTAGAGCTGATCAAACAAATCCTTGACTCTAGGCAATGGATACTTGTTCTTTACTGTGACCTTATTGATTTGCCTATAGTCGATACACATCCTCATAGAACCATCCTTCTTCTTAACAAACAAAACCGGAGCTCCCCATGGAGATATGCTGGGTCTGATAAACCCCTTATCCAATAGCTCTTGTAGCTGAGTTTTGAGCTCTCTCAACTCTACAGGAGCCATCCGATAAGGTGCTTTCGAAATAGGCAAAGTACCCGGCACTATCTCTATGGGTAACTCCACCTCTCTCTCAAGAGGCAAACCAGGCAACTCGCTCGGAAACACATCACTAAACTCTCGGACAACCGGGATATCCTCAATCCTAACTTGATCCCGCTTGGAATCCAACACTACTGCCAGAAAAGCCTCACAACCCTTCCTAATGAATCTCTTAGCTTGCATTGCGGAAATCACATTGCTCAAAGAGCTAGCACCCAAACCTTTAACCATAATAGAAGACCGATCGCCATCCCGAAGCACAACTGTCTTCCTATGACAGTCAACCACAGCCCGATGCTTACCCAACCAGTCCATACCCAGAATCAAATCAAATTCACTGAACGGCAACTCAATCAAATCCACTAAAAACATAACTCCCTCAACCAACAGGGGACAATTCCTACACATTCTACTCACATTGACACTATGCCCTAAAGGACTGGTCACACATATCTCATAGTCTAACTGATCTGCCTCATGCAACTTATCAATTAACTTATATGTGCACAAATATGAGTGTGTGGAACCAGGGTCAATTAGAGCATATAATTCAATGTCATGGAGTAGGAACTTATCGGCTATCACATTTGGCGCATCCTGCTCCTCTTGAGCTCTCATAGTATATGCTCTAGCTGGCACTGCCAAAGAATGCTCAACTGACTCAGATGCAGCTCCCTCTCTAGGTCGACCGCCTCAACCTCTTCCACGGCCTCTACCTCGACTAGCTTGCTTGGCATTCGAACCAACTCTGCTGGTCTCTCTCTGAGCACCCGAATCCTCATTTAACCTCAGACCGTTGGCTAAAAAGTGTTCAGTGCTCCCACATCTGAAACACCCACCTGTGAGCCACCTACACTCACCTCGATGAGGCTTATTGCAATGAGAGCACACAGGCATCGACTAGGTCCTACCACCAGCACTGCCTCTACTAGAACCAGACACTGCTGTTGTGTCTTCTACCTCTAGTAGCTGGGCCTACGGATGATTCATCCTGTGGGTTCCTTGATCTCTTACCCAGGCATGAAGAAGATGAACCTCCACGAGAAGGATTCCTCCTCTGAGTCCTCTCTCTCGAAATAGATTCTGACCTCTCAGCCCTAACCGCAGCTTGCATAATCTGATACTACCCCACTCCTGGAGTACCCATCAAAGAAATCAACATCTCCCGCAGCGACTCATTCAAACCGGCCTCAAAATGCCTACATCTGAACTCCTCTGTCAAGATACCTTCTGGTACATACTTCACCAAACGGTTAAATTCCTTCTCAAAATCAGATACAGACATTGCTCTCTGCTTTAAACTCAAAAACTGTGCCTGTAATATCCCGAAGGTTGCCTTAGTAGAAATGAGTGTCATTAGTGAAATTATATGCATAATAATTTGGGTTTACAGATTCGAACTTAATTGAAGAAAAATAAAGTATTATAGTGGTTGAATTGTAACTTGCATGATTAACTGGAAAATGAAGATTAATTAGAGTAATGGTTATTAACTAAGTTAATTAAAGGTTAGTGGGATTCAGATGAGTGTTAGTGGGAACCATGTGGCTTTGTTTTGGTCGGCCACCTTGCATAAGGAAGTGAGGAGTTGACACCTCAATTGAGCCATGCAAATATCTTGAGTGAGGATTAGCAAAATCTGTCATTTATTTACCTTGAGCCGGCCACTCTCTTTCTCTCTCTCTCTCTCTCAAAGTTTTCTCTCCTTTTTATTCCTCTTGCAATTGCATGTTGAGTTTGGGAGTCATTTTGGTTAGTGAAGGGAAGTAGCTAGCGAGGTAGAGTTTACTTACTTGACTATCCCTCTTCTACTCGTTCTTGATTTTCGTTGAGATATTAATTGTATTTTGAATGTAAATTTGTGCATGTGAGTTGAAGAAGGGAGTAGAGCTGCCAAGGGCAAAGAGAAAGTGGTATAGAAGAGTAAAGGAAGTAGTGCTCCAAGAGGTTTGTGATATATATGTGTTATATGTTGACTTTGCTTGAATATGTATGCAGATTAGTTTGCCTTTGATGTGTAAATGATGCATGAATTGCTATAAATTCTTTGTGGTGAGAATGAAGAACTAGCATGTGCAAAACAAAGACCAAGCATGAACCTTAGCTTAGGGAAAATCCTGTTTATGTCCTACCAGACCTCTGTGTATTATTTTGATCATAACTGGAGTTTGACAACTCCAATTTCAGTGTTTGTTGATCCATTTGAACCATAACCTCCGCATCTTTAAAAGTCAAAAAGAGACCACAAATTAATTCTATCTCTAAGAGGCCTAGAAATAGCAATAAACTGATGTGTTTCTGTCTAGCTGGGTTAATTTGAATAGTCTGTAGTGTTTAATGTATATCTCCTAATTCAAGAGTCTAAATGACCTGACACTTGTTCCATTAGAAACCAGACATCCTAGGGAACAATTGTTAAGAAGGACATTGTGTCTAAAAATGAGGTCTAAAGGGTCGTTTAGGCGATATAACTTTGGAGTGAAAACCAGTCTCGTAAGTGACCTGAGGGGAGCTACCGTCGCGAGCAAGATAGAGGTCGCGACCTCACGACAAAACAACTCATATGAAGCCTTTTCTTCTTAATTTTGAGCCCATGATTAGCATGGATCAATCCCCTATCTTTCCCCTCAACTTAGAAATGAATGATAGCCTAATTAAGCTTGATTGCATCATTATGCGAGTTTATCTAAATGTGAATTAGAAATGCATGATAGCCTAACTAAGCTTGATTGCAGCATCATGCAAATTATTAACATGTGAGGAGAATCAAATCATGCGAATGAATTTTAATATGCTATTGAGTTATATGCAAATGAATGATGCCATGAGAATGAATGTGTAGTGAATGGATAATCTAATAAGCCTGAAGTCGAGTCGTGGATAAATAAGCATGCTTATGAAGGGCTAGTAATTTGCGACTGCTAGTGTGACACCGACGGGTGTCTAGTGATTGATATCAATGGGTATCCAGTGATATAGTGTTCGAGACCTCGGTCTCTAGTGTTTATTAAATAATGTACCCGTATCCACCTCTAAGACATTGCAGGCTATTAACATTTAAAAGTTTAAAGATATTAACATGATATCCATAATTGTGTTCCATTTATGTAATGTTAGTATTGTTTTCTCAATTGTGAATTATTGATACCATGCTAGCGATACCATGTTAGTGAAATCAGTGTATTGTTAGTGTAGCTTTTATAGGCATAGGGAAGTGATTATTGATCCTGGCAAGTGATTAATGCTTATACCATTTTATAGATATCACATGAGCTTTTGTATATTGGCATGCTAGTGTAATATTGATCTAATGATTTTATATGATATGCCATAAGTGTTAGGCATATTCTTTATTGTATAGTGCTTTGTGAATGTTATGTTAGTGCTCGTTTCTACATCCCTACTAAGCGTTATCGCTTAGCACGGGTGCTTGTCTCCCGTGTAGGTCGTAGTTGGAGTCGTATTTTGGAAGGTTTCTGCAGGCCACCATAGGAGCGCGAAGGGTCACTTTTGAGTGTAAAGATTTTGGATTATAAAGCTCCATTTTTGTAATAGTTATTCTTTTTGTACACGTATAGTGTTATAAGTAGCATATTGTAGTGAAACTTGTAATCTGTAATAGTGAACAGTGAATAATTAGTGATGGTGTATAAACTAGTGGAATGCATGACCCGTAGTCATTAGTGCATGTTAATATGAATAGTGGTGATAATAGGGATTAAATAATGTTAGCTATATGATAATTGCATGCTTAGTGTCGTGTAGCACTCCCTTATCCTTCCAAGGGGAATTGGGGCGCTACAAGTTGTGGTATCAGAGCATAGGTTTAGACGTTTCTGGACCATAGAGTATATGATAGATAGAATTGTCATGAGTCCGTCTAGAGTGTTGCCATAATGCAGATA
The DNA here is from genome assembly GCA_947683425.1 of Excoecaria cochinchinensis. Lineage (NCBI taxonomy): Eukaryota > Viridiplantae > Streptophyta > Magnoliopsida > Malpighiales > Euphorbiaceae > Excoecaria > Excoecaria cochinchinensis. The sequence goes on along the minus strand of CANTUQ010000002.1, from coordinate 5,505,256 downwards.
TTGTATGTTTGTTTTGTAGAGAAATATGGAAATAGACCCTAGTGAAGAGATAGGAGAGACAACTGGAAGTGTTAACCCAGGTAAGGCAAACCGTAATCCTTTTGTATGATACGGATCAGCCAAATACTCAGGATTCTTTGAAGATTCCAAGTGGACCAATTACAAGGGGGCGAGCTAAGAAGCTGAAAATGGCTATGACAACTTATGTACAAGGCTTTGTTACTCAAGAGCTGAATGAAGATGTCTTTGAGAAGTGTCAAAAAGAGCTTGAAGGAGGTTTTCACAAAGTACTTAGCCTTTTGGAAGCTTCTAGTGAAATTGGGCCAACTTAAGCCATTTTTGGGCCAATTTAAGTCATTTTTGGGTTTATACTACTTTGGGCTTTATTTGTACAAGTCATGTGCTTCATTTAAAAGTCACATGACTCATTTATTTAATGACTTAATGGGCTAAACGAATTGGGCTTTTAGTTTGGGTTTAATTTAGTTATTTTGGGTTTTTAATTAGTCTTTCTTTTGGGCTTATTTTAAGTGTGTTTAATTCTTTAGTTTGGGCTTAATTTATCTTGTAAAGCCCATGGACAATTCGGCCTAGCTTAGTTTAAGGCCTCATTAGGGTTTTCTTTATGTTATTTTGCTAGCTAGGGTTAGCCACCATATAAATAGGCTATTATAGATTGTAAACGGCAGATTTTGGAATGATATTCTTGGCATAGCCGAATTTATTTGCTTAGATTAAGAGAGTGAATTGCTTTCTTTTCTATTGCATGAAGAATTTGATTAACTTATCAATCGTTTGATTGTGGCGTTTTTCAGTTCTTTGTTTCCCGATTATTTGCGTTTTCAGTCACAGGTTGATTGGGGGTTCAATAGGGAGGGTGTTTGTCTGATTTTGGTTTGCTATTCAAATCGTATGTGTGGGTTTGTAGCTCGTTAGCTATTGGGTTCCGCATCATTTGGTATCAGAGCCAAAATTAAGGTAAATTCCTATTTATCTTAGTGTTAGGTTTGCGTTTTCTTTTCCTTGAATTCTTTTTGTTTATGCCGAATTAGGTTGCATTAAGTTTCTTAGTTAATTGTGATTCTTTGTGTGTTTAAATTAGCCTTTTTCTTTTCTTACCTTTACCTTGAATTCGTGAAATAGCCTTGAACCGAAAACTTGAACATCCTTAGCTTGAATCCGAATCCTTGTAGGAGGAGATTAGAGATTAGTTTACTGTTTTGGAAAAAAAAAATCAGAAAACTTCGAAAGGCCATAACTTTTGATATAGGAGTCCGATTTGTTATTATAATATCATTCTGGAAAGGGAATTTGGAGCTCTACAATCGTTACTTGGGCTATGCCCTACGTAACTGCAATTTTCGGTCCTTAAAAACGACGTTTAAGCCTCCGTTCTTCACTTTGAAGTTTCTGTGTTTTGAAAAAAAAAAAGAAAAACAAAGGGGTAGAAAAACCGAAATTGAGTTCTGATCACTTTGGGCTAGTGAAGTTTGGTAGTTGTAGTCTGTTGTTATTTATTTCATTAAAAAAAAAAAGAAAAAAAAAAGAAAACGTGAAAGAAAAAAAAAAAGTGAAAGAAAAGAAATAGAGGAGGAAGAAAAGGGTAGGAAACAATTCGGCCAAGGGGTATTTATATAGCAATAAAGGAAAATCCAAATCCTTTAATAGGTGGGAAAACTTAATCCTAAGTGCTTGAGGATTAGGAGCAGCAATTAATCCTTTTCTAAATAGAGGTGGAAAATCCTTTAAGTAATAGGAAAAACTAATCCTATCTGTTTTGGAAATAGGAAAATTAATCCTATCTGTTTTGGGAATAGGAAAACTTAATCCTAAACCACCTTTGATTATTATTATCCACTTCGGATAAGGATTCATTTGTGCTACCATTTGCTTATCATTTTGGTAACATTTTCCTATCATTTGCTATCCATTTTTTTGGTAACATTTTGGTACCATTTTTGCTGTCATTTTTGCACCATTTTGGTATCATTTTTGCCATCATTTGCCTATCATTTTTGCACCATTTTACCATCATTTGTCTACCATTTTGCACCATTTTGCCATCATTTTTACACCATTTTGCCATCATTTTGCACACAACTTGACACATTAATTAGAGCTTAATACACTATTCGGCCTAATCATCATTTTAGCTTTAAATTGAATTGTCTTGAGTGCATTCTATCTTAATTAGTATAATTAGGATTTTTTTTTGTTATTTTCTTGCTTTGTTGGGTAGAATAACTAGGATCTATATTTGATTTACTTTGTAGTGAGTCAGATTCATACATTTTGTCCAGAATTGTCATTTTTTTTTTATATTCTTGTTGCGTAGTTCTTTGTTTGAGCTTGCTTTTATTCCATTACACTGTTAGAGTATCTTTGCTTGTTCTAATACTCTAATTTTGATATAATCAAGTGGTATACCAGTCTTGTCCGTGTACCACCTCCATTTTGTTTAGTGTCTTCTTTTCTAGCATTGAGCCTTCTGTTATTGTTAGTCGCTTATTTCCTTGCTTTCTAAAACGTACTCAAATTCTTGGTTTGTGTATTGACTTCTGAAGTGCAATTTAAGAGTTGCAATTAGAGTGGTAAAAGGCAAGAGCGTGTGAGTACATTAAGAGGGTAAAAGCCTTGTTTGAGTGAAACACGAGAGGAGTGACATCCTTTGAGTGCAAACACGTGAGGGAGTGTGTGAGGTTATTTTCTAACATCTGTTTTGCAGAATTCAAATCATGTCAAGAAGAGAAGAAAAGGAAACAATGTATGAGGAGGAGGAAGCCATGCCCGATATGAAAGTGATGTACAAGGCCTTCATTAATGAGTTCAAGAAGCTAAACGCTAGAATGGACGGGATGGAGGAGAAATTTGAAGTGAGTGCATCTAATAATTCTAGGAGAACAGCGAGGAGAGGAAGATGGACTGATGAGAATGTAAGGGCTGACTTAGAAGATTTAGATGAAGAAGAGACTAGTGGTAGATTGGATGGGAATTTAGGTAACATTAAGCTTAAGATTCCTCCATTTAAGGGTAGAAATAGTGCTGAAGAGTACCTAGAATGGGAAAGGAAGGTTGAAATGATCTTTGATTGTAATAGGTATTCTGAGGAGAAGAAAGTGAAGATAGCAGCTGTGGAGTTCACAGATTATGCATTATTTTGGTGGGATCAATTGAACTTGAGCAGAAGGAAAGTGGGTAGACGTCCTATTGGTAATTGGGAGGATATGAAGGAGGCCATGAGGAAAAGATTTGTGCCTTCACACTACTTTAGGGAGCTACATCAGAGGTTGCATAGGCTAGTGCAAGGGGGTAGATCAGTAGAGGACTACCATAAAGAAATGGAAATGTGCATGGTTAGAGCTAACATTGAGGAAGATGAAGAAGTAACCATGGCTCGGTTTTTAGGTGGATTGAATAAGGAGATTGCTGATGTCATTGAGCTTCATAGATATGACTCCATGGAGGAAATGTTGAATATGGCAATGAAGATTGAAAAACAGAAGAAGAGTAGGAGCTTCAACCGAACCAGCAACAACTCAAGGGATAGTTTGGGATCCAGATGGACCAAAGGGGAGGATAGAAGAGACTTTAGGGGATCCAAACCTTATGGGGCAGATTCGGGTTCCAAAGATGCAAGGGCTGTCCAATCACCATCTAAGGTTGTAAAAGGTAACCCTAATACTCCAACTCCTAGTAGAGAGATTAAATGCTTTAAATGCTTGGGGAAGGGGCATATGGCACGTGATTGTCCTAATAAAAGGGTCATAATAGCTAGGGATGATGGGGAAATCGTTTCTGAATCAGACCATAGTGAAGATGAGATGCCACCTTTGGAAGATTGTAGTGATTGTGATAGTGATGGAGAGTTATTGGTTGCTGAAAGTGGAAAATCTTTAGTGGCTAGGCGAGCTTTGAATTTGAATGTTAAGGAAGAGAGCCTAGAACAAAGAGAAAACATATTTCACACTAAGTGTTTAATTAGTGGAAGGGTGTGCACACTTATTGTTGATGGAGGTAGTTGCACCAATGTAGCTAGTGTGAGTATGGTTGATAAGCTGAATTTGGTATGTGAAAAGCATCCTAGACCTTATAAATTACAATGGCTGAATGACAGTGGAGAGGTCAAGGTAACAAGGCGAGTAAGAGTGCCATTTTCTATCGGGAGGTATAAGGATGAGGTGGTTTGTGATGTGGTACCTATGCAGGCAGGCCATTTACTTTTGGGAAGGCCTTGGCAATTTGATAGACATGTTTTGCATAATGGGTACACTAACCGTTATTCTTTTTCTTATGAAGGTACAAAGGTTACATTAGCTCCATTATCACCTCAAGAAGTGTTTGAAGATCAAAAGAAATTAGTTGAGAGGGAGAGAGAGGCTTTGGCCAAGAGAGAAGAGGGGAGTGAAATTAAGAGAGAAAAAGAAAGAAAAGGGGAAAAAGAGGCCAGAAAAGAAATAAAACAAATAAATGGCCCATTGGTGAGTGAAAACAAGAAAGGTGGGAGGCAAAAGCAGAATTTTTATGTAAGGGCAAGAGAGGTTAAGAGTGCTTTAGCAATAGGGCAGCCATTGATCCTTGTAACCTACAAAGAGATTTTGTTTTCTGACACTGACATTGACCATGAATCTTTGCCTTCTAGTTTTGTGTCTTTGTTGCAGGAATATTCAGATGTCTTTCCTGATGAACTACCAGATGGATTACCACCTTTGAGAGGGATAGAACATCAGATTGATTTCATACCTGGATCAACCATTCCTAACCGACCAGCCTATAGAAGCAATCCTAAGGAAACTAAGGAAATGCAAAGGCAAGTGGAAGAACTCATGGAGAAGGGTTTGGTTAGGGAGAGTATGAGTCCTTGTGCAGTACCCGTTTTATTGGTGCCTAAGAAGGATGGAACTTGGAGGATGTGTGTTGACTGTCGTGCAGTCAACAAAATCACTGTAAAGTATAGACATCCTATCCCTAGGCTTGATGATATGTTAGATGAATTGTGTGGTGCTGTGTATTTTACTAAGATTGATTTAATGAGTGGATATCATCAAATAAGAATGAAACCTGGTGATGAATGGAAAACAGCTTTCAAAACTAAATATGGTTTGTATGAGTGGTTAGTCATGCCTTTTGGGCTATCTAACGCCCCTAGCACATTTATGAGACTTATGAACCATGTACTGCGTGCATATTTAGGAAAGTTTGTTGTTGTTTATTTTGATGATATACTCATTTACAGCAAGTCTTTTGAGGAACATATTGAGCATGTTAAGTTAGTTTTGCAAACTTTGAGGTATGAAAAGTTGTATGCTAAACTTAAGAAGTGCACATTTTGTATAGATAGACTTGTTTTTCTTGGTTTTGTGGTGAGTGCACAGGGTATTGAAGTAGATGAAGAGAAAGTTCAGGCAATTAGAGATTGGCCCACGCCTAAGTCCATTTCGGATGTGAGGAGCTTTCACGGCTTAGCAAGTTTTTATAGGCGTTTTGTGCAGGATTTCTCTTCTGTTGCTGCACCACTTACAGAAATCATAAAGAAGGACGTTGGGTTTAAGTGGGGAGAAGCACAGCAAAAAGCTTTCGAAAAATTGAAAGGGAAGTTGTGTTCTGCTCCTATTTTATCTTTGCCTAATTTCGATAAGACTTTTGAAATTGAGTGTGATGCTTCTGGTGTAGGTATTGGGGCGGTTCTAATGCAAGAGAAGAAACCAGTAGCATACTTTAGTGAGAAGCTTCATGGAGCCCAGCTCAATTATTCAACCTATGACAAGGAGCTTTATGCCTTGGTGAGAGCCTTGGATGTGTGGCAACATTACCTCCTACCCAAGGAGTTTGTTATTCACACGGATCACGAGTCCCTCAAACACTTGAAGGGACAAGGTAAGCTGAATAAAAGGCATGCTAAATGGGTTGAATTTATTGAAACATTTCCCTATGTTATTCAATACAAGCATGGAAAGGACAATATTGTTGCTGATGCATTATCCAGAAGATATGCCTTGATTTCTACACTTAGTTCTAAGTTGTTAGGATTTGAGCATGTTAAGGAATTGTATGTTGATGATTCTGATTTTGGTAATGTGTATCATGCATGTGAACATAAAGCCTTTGATAAATTCTATAGACATGATGGATTTTTATTTAAGGGCAGCAAGCTTTGTTTACCTAAGTGTTCTATGCGTGACTTGCTTGTATTAGAGTCTCATTGTGGGGGATTGATGGGACATTTTGGGGTACATAAGACCTATGACATGTTGAATGAGCATTTCTTTTGGCCACGCATGCGAAAAGATGTGGAAAAGGTGTGTAATGCATGTGTTGCATGTAAACAAGCTAAGTCTAAATCTATGCCTCATGGATTGTATATGCCTTTACCCGTACCTAGTTCTCCTTGGACTGACATTTCCATGGATTTTGTGCTTGGTTTGCCCAGGACAAAACGTGGTAGGGATAGTATCTTTGTTGTGGTAGATAGGTTTAGTAAAATGGCTCATTTTATTGCATGTCATAAATGTGATGATGCTGTGCATGTTGCTGATCTATTCTTTAAGGAAGTTGTCCGTTTGCATGGTATTCCACACACCATAGTTTCAGATAGGGATACAAAGTTCCTTTCACATTTTTGGCGTGTTTTATGGGGTAAGTTAGGAACAAAGTTATTGTTTTCTACTACTTGTCATCCTCAAACTGATGGACAAACAGAGGTTGTGAATAGGACTTTAGGGACTTTATTACGTGCTATTGTGGGTAAGAATCTTAAAACTTGGGAAGATTGTTTGCCTTTTATTGAATTTGCTTATAATCGAAGTATTCATTCTTCCACTGGTTTTTCACCATTTGAGCTTGTTTATGGTTTTAACCCACTAACTGTGCTTGATCTTTGTCCTTTACCTTTACATGAGCTTTCGAGTTTGGATGGTAATAGGAAGGCAGAATTGGTCAAATCCTTACATGAGAAAGCACGGGCAAACATTGAAAAGAAAAACAGGCAATATGCTGATAAGGCGAATAAGGGAAGGAAACACGTGGTGTTCACCCCTGGAGATTGGGTTTGGGTGCATTTTCGGAAGGAAAGATTTCCAAACCAAAGGAAAGGAAAGCTGGATGCACGCGGTGATGGTCCTTTTCAAGTTTTGGAGCGCATCAACGATAATGCCTATAAAATAGAATTGCCAGGTGAGTATGGTGTTTCTGCTACATTTAATGTTTCTGACCTTTCTCCTTTTGATGTGGATGCAGATTTGAGGACAAATCTTTTTGAGGAGGGAGGGAATGATACGGATCAGCCAAATACTCAGGATTCTTTGAAGATTCCAAGTGGACCAATTACAAGGGGGCGAGCTAAGAAGCTGAAAATGGCTATGACAACTTATGTACAAGGCTTTGTTACTCAAGAGCTGAATGAAGATGTCTTTGAGAAGTGTCAAAAAGAGCTTGAAGGAGGTTTTCACAAAGTACTTAGCCTTTTGGAAGCTTCTAGTGAAATTGGGCCAACTTAAGCCATTTTTGGGCCAATTTAAGTCATTTTTGGGTTTATACTACTTTGGGCTTTATTTGTACAAGTCATGTGCTTCATTTAAAAGTCACATGACTCATTTATTTAATGACTTAATGGGCTAAACGAATTGGGCTTTTAGTTTGGGTTTAATTTAGTTATTTTGGGTTTTTAATTAGTCTTTCTTTTGGGCTTATTTTAAGTGTGTTTAATTCTTTAGTTTGGGCTTAATTTATCTTGTAAAGCCCATGGACAATTCGGCCTAGCTTAGTTTAAGGCCTCATTAGGGTTTTCTTTATGTTATTTTGCTAGCTAGGGTTAGCCACCATATAAATAGGCTATTATAGATTGTAAACGGCAGATTTTGGAATGATATTCTTGGCATAGCCGAATTTATTTGCTTAGATTAAGAGAGTGAATTGCTTTCTTTTCTATTGCATGAAGAATTTGATTAACTTATCAATCGTTTGATTGTGGCGTTTTTCAGTTCTTTGTTTCCCGATTATTTGCGTTTTCAGTCACAGGTTGATTGGGGGTTCAATAGGGAGGGTGTTTGTCTGATTTTGGTTTGCTATTCAAATCGTATGTGTGGGTTTGTAGCTCGTTAGCTATTGGGTTCCGCATCATTGTACCTGAGCCTCCACCAGATAAGAATACGAATCCACCTTTAGTGCAAGAGAACGTAATGTTAGTGCAAGGGTTGATGTAAATGATTGATTGATTAACGGCCCCTAAAGCTCCATCGGACCTGATTAGGAAAAGAGGGGCAGAAGACTTTAAGGGAACATCAATGGATGAGTCGGATATAGCAGAGTATTGGTTAGAGAAAATAGATCGAATATTGCAAGAAGTGAATTGCCCGCAAGAGCAGCGAGTGGAGTGTGCTGTGTCTTTATTCCAAGGGCCAGCATACGATTTGTAGAAATTGGTATTGAGGAATCCGCAGCAGCCTATAAATCTAACTTGGGAATTCTTTGTACAAGAATTCGAGAAGAAGTATATTACTAAAGCTTATCGAGAGGCTAAGTGGAGGAAATTTGTGAGTCTCAAGCAAGGAAACATGAGTGTAGCAAAATATGACGGAATGAGTTTAAATGTCGCCAATATGAAGAGGGATTGGATGAGATGATTAAAGGGTTATTAGCAACAGTGACGTCGATGCAAACGGTCAATTATTATCAGTTGGTACAAGCTGCATTGAAGGTAGAGAAATCTGAGATAGTCCAAAGAAAGAATCAAAAGAGAAAGACACAAGACAGTTGACATGGGTATAGTTTGGCAAAAGACAATCAAGGTTTATATAGTGCAATTCCAAAAGCAGCGACCCGAGACAAGCCGAGTAAGCAAACCCTAGTTTCTAAAGTTGGATTTACAGCTCCATCTAGTAAGGGAAGTGTCCCAGAGCCATGTGAACATTGTGGACGATCTCATTGGGGTATATGTTGGAAGCTTACCAGTGCTTGCTTCAAATGAAGAAGTTTTGAACATATGGTAGCAAGGTGTCCTCAAGCGCAAGAGAATTTGAGCATGCAGTCGAGAAGAGATAGTGTCTCAAACCCTACGGGTGAAAGAAGAGGTAGAACCAGGAATAGAACTGATCAAGCCGGACAGCGATCGGGCATAGCTTCAGAAATAGTGGAAGGACCTAATGTACTGAAGGGAAAAGTATATGCCATGACTTTGGAAGAAGACAAGAGAGATCAAGATGAGATACCTGGTATGGGTTAAGTTATAGTTGTGACTATTAAAGTTAGTGTCTTGCGTAATGCTGTATAGCATATGGGGTAGAGTCATAACATGTATAGGTAAGGAGAATTTCGCGGATGAAATTCCTTAAGTGGGGGAGAGTTATAACATCCCGAAAGTTGCCCTAGTAGAAATGAGTGTCATTAGTGAAATTGTATGCATAATAATTAGGGTTTACAGATTCGGACTTAATTGAAGAAAAATAAAGTATTGTAGTAGTTGAATTGTAACTTGCATGATTAACTGGCAAATGAAGATTAATTAGAGTAATGGTTATTAACTAAGTTAATTAAAGGTTAGTGGGATTCAGATGAGTGTTAGTGGGAACCATGTGGCTTTGTTTTGGCCGGCCACCTTGCATGAGGAAGTGAGGAGTTAACACCTCAATTGAGCCATGCAGATATCTTGAGTGAGGATTAGCAAAATTTGTCATTTGTTTACCTTGAGCCGGCCACTCTCTTTCTCTCTCTCTCTCTCTCTCTCTCTCAAAGTTTACTCTCCTTTTTGTACCTCTTACAATTGCATGCTGAGTTTGGGAGTCATTTTGGTTAATGAAGGGAAGTAGCTAGCGAGGTAGAGTTTACTTACTTGACTATCCCTCTTCTACTCCTTCTTGATTTTCATTGAGATGTTAATTGTATTTTGAATGTAAATTTGTGCATGTGAGTTGAAGAAGGGAGTAGAGCTGCCAAGGGCAAAGAGAAAGTGGTATAGAAGAGTAAAGGAAGCAGTGCTCCAAAAGGTTTGGGATATATATGTGTTAAATGTTGACTTTACTTGAATATGTATGCTAATTAGTTTTCCTTTGATGTGTAAATGATGCATGAATTGCTATAAATGCTTTGTGGTGAGAATGAAGAACTAGCATGTGCAAAACAAAGACCAAGCATGAACCTTAGTTCAGGGAAAATCCCGTTTATGTCCTACCAGACCTCTATGTATTTTTTTGATCATAACTGGAGTTTGACAACTCTAATGTGAGTGTTTGTTGCTCCATTTTAACCACAACCTCCGTATCTTTAAAAGTCTAAGAGAGACCATAAATTAATTCTGTCTCTAAGAGGCCTAGAAATGGCAATAAACGGACGTGTTTCTATCTAGCTGGGTTGATTTCAACAGTCTGTAGTTTTTAATGCATATCTCTTAATTCAGGAGTCTAAATGACCTGACACTTATTCCATTGGAAACAAGACATCCTAGGGAAAAATTATTAAGAACACTATGTTTAAAAATGAGGTCTAGAGGGTCATTTAGGCGATATAACTTTAGAGTGAAAACCAGTCTCGTAAGTCACCTGAGGGGTCCTACTGTCGCGAGCGCGACAGAGGTCGCGACCTCGCGATAGAACAACTCATATGAAGCCTTTTCTTCTTAATTTTGAGCCCATGGTAGGCATGGATCAATCCCCTATCTTTCCCCTCAACATAGAAATGCATGATAGCCTAATTAAGATTGATTGCATCATTATGCGAGTTTATCTAAATGTGAATTAGAAATGCATGATAGCCTAACTATGCTTGATTGCACCATCATGCGAATTATTAACATGTGAGGAGAATCAAATCATGCTAATGAATTTTAATATGCAATTGAGTTATATGCAAATGAATGATGCCATGAGAATGACTGTGTAGTGCATGGATAATCTAATAAGCCTGAAGTCGAGTCGTGGGTAAATAAGCATGCTTATGAAGGGCTAGTGATTTGCGGCTGCTAGTGTGACACCGACGGGTGTCTAGTGATTGATACCAATGGGTATCCAGTGATATAGTGTTCGAGACCTCGGTCTCTAGTGTTTATTAAATAGTGTACCCGTATCCACCTCTAAGACATTACAGGCTATTAACATTTAAAAGTTTAAAGATATTAACATGATATCCATAATTGTGTTCCATTTATGTAATGTTAGTATTGTTTTCTCAATTGTGAATTATTGATACCATGCTAGTGATACCATGTTAGTGAAATCAATGTATTGTTAGTGTAGCTTTTATTGGCATAGTGAAGTGATTATTGATCCTGGCAAGTGATTAATGCTTATACCATTTTATAGATATCACATGAGCTTTTGTATATTGGCATGCTAGTGTAATATTGATCTAATGATTTTATATGATATGCCATAAGTGTTAGGTATGTTCTTTATTGTATTGTGCTTTGTGAATGTTGTGTTAGTGCTTGTTTCTACATCACTACTAAGCGTTATCGCTTAGCACGGGTGCTTGTCTCCCGTGTAGGTCGTAGTTGGAGTCGCATTTTGGAAGGTTTCTGCAGGCCACCATAGGAGCGCGAAGGGTCACTTTTGAGTGTAAAGATTTTGGATTATAAAGCTCCATTTTTGTAATAGTTATTCTTTTTGTACACGTATAGTGTTATAAGTAGCATATTGTAGTGAAACTTGTAATCTGTAATAGTGAATAATTAGTGATGGTGTATAACCTAGTGGAATGCATGACCCGTAGTTATTAGTGCATGTTAATATGAATAGTGGTGATAACAGGGATTAAATAATGTTAGCTATATGATAATTGCATGCTTAGTGTCGTGTAGCACTCCCTTGTCCTTCCAAAAGGCATTGGGGCGTTACAATGCCCACTTAGCATCCTTGTATGTCTGAGTCACATACTTACTGGTGAACTCTCTTTCAAAGAAATCCCATGTAACCGGATCAAGCAATTGAGGATGCCTACAAACCAACTCCCACCATTCATATGCAGACCCTTGCAGCAAAGCCACTGCACACTCCACTCGCTGATCAGGAGGACACAGAACCTCCCTCAAAGCACGCTTGACCCTATCAATCCATTTCTCAACCAAATCTGACTCATCCAAACCCGTTCCATAGAAGTCTTATGCACCCGCTCTCTCATACTCTCAGTAGGGGCACTAAGGGCAGTCACTCTCTCCAAGACTCGAGTCATGTCCTGAGATAGCTTAAGCATAGCTTCAAAGGGCATGGCTGCGGCCTCGGGCTGGACCCTAGCAGGTTGAGCCAACACAGAAATCAAAGGATCAACAGCTTGAGGATTCACGCTTTCAGCTGATCCCTCAAGAGACCCATGCACAGAATCAGAAGCCATCTAAACAAACAAAGGCAACCGCATCAGCCAACACAGTCCTAGACATATACACATCTATACACGACAACGACAACAAAACACCCAGAAATGCCTAAACCAGGCTCTGATACAAAAAACTGTAACACCCCATACCCATACGTAGGCGAACCCATCCGGATAGGAGTGAGATGCCGTAGGAGCAGGGGTGTCACACCAGACAAATCGATACAAAGCAAACATCAATCATTGTAAACATACGAAAACATAGCAAAAATTAAAACTTTAGAGAAGCAACAACAGATCATACATTAATATAACAAAATCATTACAATAATATTCTGATCAATTGCCCAAGCAAAAGAATTACATATCCAAAATAAACAAGAGCGGAAGCTTACAAAATTACTGATACAAAGAGAGTTCTGCTACAAAAAGAATCTTCATAACTATTACAAAAATAGCCCTAACACTAATCCCTTCTGTGTTGGCTTGACTGGCGGTGACTCTCCCAAAGCAAAACGCCTTTCACACCTGCACGAATAAAAATCGTGCTAAGCGATAATGCTTAGTGGGAAAACACACAACAAAAGAGTAGACGGCCATTCACAATGGTCGTCAAAGCAAATCACATACGAAATGACATATACGGATAATCAGGTCAGATATATAATCATGCTTGCAGAATTAAGACATACATTCAGAAGCTCATATCCACATTCATATACATATAAACTGATTCCTCATACTTATCATGTTCATTCAGATATCACATTCTGATAATCATATCAAACAGAACAAAGCAAACAATACACCTGCTGACTCACAATAGTGGATAATGAGTAAACAGACAGTACCTTATGGGTACGAATCGAATACAGACAGTACCTTACGGGTATGAATCGAAAACACATTTATTTTATCACATTCAAAACAAGTTTTCGGAGGGACCTTAAACAAGATCCAAAATTTATAACGGTTCGCGAGGAACCAGATGGGGACCTGATCGGGGTCTAAACGGAACTGAGGCTGCTGCTAAAAGACTCTATTAGGCATGCCTAACTATCCACTAGACTGACTCTTGCAGGCTATGCTTAAAGAAATTCACATATTGAGTTCATCACTTAAGGTAATAAATAACCCATTCCACAATCAACTAACATACAATAATTTGATAGAGCAAAATACCAATTAATGATATAAGACAAAAAAAAATAACACTAAATAATATTTAAAACCAATCATAAGTGAAAAAGGAGTGAAAACAAAGAAAATCAAAAATCATCAAAAATTGGGGACAGAAGCATTTTACACGGCGGTATCCATACCACCGTGTAAGACACCTTACACGGGGGTATGGTATAGCCCATACCGCCGTGTAACATGCCCAACACGGAAATGGAGCTGGGCAGAAGCATTTTACACGGGGGTATGGGTAATCCCATACCGCCATGTAAAATGTCCAGTTCAGCCTCCTAGATGAAGCTCACGATTCACACGATGGTAAGGCCCTTCATAGCGCCATGTGAATTACCCAAAACCCAGATTTTTGCATAAAAACAACCCAATTTCTAACCAAAACAACACATTCTCAAAACTCACACATTCAAACCATAAAATCAACCCATAAAACTCACCTTTCAACTCAAAATTCAAATACCACATGCAATGAACATACTAATTCATTCAATCCACAATCTAACAAATTCACATATACATCAACTATCAAAATCACCATCTCAAAATCATAAACTAAAATCTTAACTCATCATACTCAAACCTCAAAGTATTAAACCATCATACAACTCATTATCACTCTATAAACCAAATAATTTTCAGAAATTCAAGTCAAATTCAAAAATCATCAAATTCAAGGAAATTTCCCAAACCTTTGCTCCTATGCTCCAAATCACTTGGTGCCACTAATACCAGTCTTCTCCTTGCCTTTAGGGTCACGAGGAGGCTCCACTAACACCTAAAACACACAACCCAAACAAAGACAAACCAAACATCAAACCCTAGACCACAAATATAGAAGAAGATGAAGGAGATGAAGATGAAATACAACAAACTTACACAAATGAGTTGAGAAATGATCAATCCCCACCAAGAACACTTGAATCCAAGCTTAGGGCACTCTAATGGAAAGCAAAGGAAAAGAAAGACAAAGAGAAGAGGGAAGAACGGGAAAGGAGATGAAGAATTCTGATCTCCTAATTCTCTCTCTTCTTCTACCTTTCTTTTCGTAACCTAGCCATGTGTCCACTCCCTAGTGGTGGAGGTCAACCATTCACACCCAACAACAATGCACTACACACACACAAAGTCACCCCAACTAATAACACCCTACAAATGTGTGAGCACCACAGACAAACACAACTCACTCACTCACATCCTACAAACATGTGAGCAACACACCCAAATGCAACCTAACCAATTCGCACCCTACTAAGATATATGCAACCACACACTAAAAAAACCCCAAAGCATGCCATTTACCCAAAATACCCTTATCACATGCCAAGCACACACAATGAATGCACACACACAAATGGCTCATACTACTAGGGGGCAAATGGGGTGTGATAGCAAGAGTGAGTTGGGCCTGGTTCCCTCACTTTGGCCTAACAATAGATAAGCCCAATTAAGTTATTAAACCATTTATGCAATCACAAATTAATTCTCTCACTTCCCAACCTCAATTTCACTCAATTCAAATTCTATAATTCATAAAATATTTTAAATAGCCTACACGTAAAATTTCAGCTCAATCGGAGACCGTTTCACGGTCTGGTAATTAATTACCCTATCCGATAGCTGACTTTTCATTATCATTAAAATATTATTTTATTTATACCAATAGATTCTACTCATTTTTACGAGCGCTTCCATATTTTCAAAATATCTTTCTGAGGTCTGTAGCTCAAGATATGGTCAAGTCAATATCAGGTCAAAATTGGTCAAACCGGACTGGAAAAAGCCCTCAGACGCCCGTCTGAAGGCACAGACGGCCTGGCTGTCCCTCACCACCGATGGCCTGGTCATCTATCACCCACAGACGCCCTGTAACAACCCGATTTGGCCCTAGTAGAATTTCAGAATCTTTGTTCGTGAATTCAAGAGTTTGTGTGTATAAGAGAATGTATTTGAGTAAGTGCCTTGTGTGTGGGTTCTATCGCGAGCGTGAAGTGTCGCGGGCGTGACAGAATGCTTCACATGAAGCCTATTTGAGTTGGATTATTTGATGTGTATCGGACACGTGGCAGCGTAGGTGGTTGACACGTGGCAGCGTAGGAGTGTGACATGTGGCTAAAGGGATATACATGTATTTATAAAGAGATGTACATGTATTTATGAGGTAAGTGGAATTTATGAGTATAGTTAATGGTTTGGATGAGGATTGACTATTTGTTCACTTTCTTCCTTTTCTTTTCCCACGTTGATCTTACCTTTGGCTCTTTGTTCTTCTTTTCTTTCTTTGCTCTTGGTATTTTACTGTGCTCTCTCCCTTTCCATTTCTTTTGCTCTTTGAGTGAGCCTTTTTGGGTTAGTTCAAGAGAGAGCTGTGAAGGGTAGAGCTGGTCCTTGACAAGGTTAGTTTAATTAGTCTTCGATCTGACCTCCTTTTTCTTTCTGTTTCTGATTTAAAGTAAAGAGAAGAGTAACCCTAGTGTTTTGAATGGTTTGTGCATGGAAGCTGTGAACAAGAAGTTGGATAAAGGCAAAGAGAAGGTTGGAATTGAGTAAAGAATAGAGATTGAGCTTCCTAAAGGTAGGGATCAAGTGCGATCTTATTGTTTTTGCATGTGTTTACATGAAATATGTTTGAATAGAGACATGTTTGAATAGAGAGATGCTTGATGAGCTTTAATTAGCTCAACTGCTCTTTTAGAGTATATTTGTTAGATGTTCAATTTGATTGCTTGTAGTGCTTATGATATGCATATATATGTTTATAAGTATGTAACTTGATCATTTGAGTGTGTGTTGATGTTGTTAGACGGGTTAGCATATAGTTGTGATGATAAAGTTTGGTTTTGGCAAATTCTGCTCATTTTTCATCTGACCTTTGTGTAATGTTTTTGCCATAAGTAGAGTTTTTGATGTCTAAATGGAGTGATTCTTGATCCATTAGAACCATGACTTCTATGCCTACAAAATTCCTAGAAATGACCTTGAAAATTCTTTCTCTAAGACCCTGTAAATTGGAAAAAATAGAGGTGTCTCTACTTTGGCCAGTTCATTTGAGCAGTTCATCTTGTTTAGGTCATATCTTAAGTTATAGATGTCCATTTGACCTAAAACTTGTCCCATTTGAAATTTAACTTCCTAGGGAACAATTGTTAAGTGTATTTTTTGCCTAAAAATGATGTTTAGAGGTCTGTTTAGACGATACAAGTTTGAGGTGAGAAGTAGTCTCGTGAGGGTTCCTGACAGAGCCTTCTGTCGCGAGCACGATAGAGAAGGTCATAAGAGTGATTTTCCTCTTGATTTAGAGCCCATGTTTGACATGAATCAATTCCCAACCTTTCCCCTCAACTAATTTGTATATTTTTATGTGTTTATCTCCCCGTATTGAACCCGTATTACCCCGGAATGTTTCTGTGGTTTATATCATGCATGTTTAAGTTTATCAAATGATTATAAGATTAGTTATCTGAGTAAATAATGCTATGGCATAAGAATTTAATAATGAAATTAAATGTATATATGCTTTTAAATTATTGAACATGATATGCATGTGATATTGATCATGTATGATTGAATCATAATGTGTGAAGTCTATGAACATGTAAAACGAATTGTGTATTTGATTAATTAGTAATGTGTAGTGCAAAGATTCGTTGATATGGTATTGCTACATGTGAGTATGTGCATGGTTTGCTCAGTTAGTATGTAAATAGTGCATAGTGTTCTTGAATGAATGGTAGAGTACATGCAATGTACATGATTTAGTTGTAGAGTTCTTATTCGAGCCTGAATGGTCATAGTAGTGGATAGATAAGCATGCTTATAAAGGGTTAGAGTGCGGCTGCTATAGTGACCTTAGTTGGTTTAAAGACGAATACCCAGAGTATTCATTTTGAGTTAGGTCTCTAGAGTTTGATACTATTTATCAGTATTTAAAGTAAAGTACCCATATCCACAATTATTGAAAGTTCGGGCTATTGTATATTTTGTAGTGTACAAGAGGTATAATGGAGATATGTATATGTATATGAATATTGTGTGACATGCTATTAGTATTGTTTACCTTATTTGGATATTTGCACATGGAACTAATTAGAGTGAATGTTATTTGTTACAAGGTTGTGTATATGTATATGAGCACAGTGAGATTGTATCGATTCTTGTATATGTATTTGAGGTGTTACCGATACCGTTTGCCATGTGTGGATTTCTGTACAAGAATGGATTAAAGCATAATAATATTTACTTAGAAGATACGGAATATGATTATGTGTATATGACATGACTATTGATACGCATGTGATATATCTGTGACTTCATTCGAAGTCTATTATGTCTGGTTATCCCCACTAAGCGTGATCGCTTAGCACGGGTGTTTTTCCCATGTAGGTTTTTAGGATTGGATCAGAGGGTGCACATCTGCAGGTCAAGGCCACTAGGAGTTTTGTTTGATCTCTTTTTGTATAATATAGAAATAGAGTTTGTGATGTTTTGAGTAACATCATTATGTGATAAAAGAGTATAGTTGTTACATGTAAAGTTTATTGTAATATATGTATTGAACGTATTGGATCAGAGGGTGCACATCTGCAGGTTAAGGCCACTAGGAGCTTTTGTAAAAAAATCTTTTTGTACTAGATAGAGTGTCTTACATTTTGAGTAACATCATTATGTATATGGAGAAGTATAGAATCGACATGTAATTGGTAACTATTTTGTACATGTACAGAAAAGGATAGTGTATTAAGTATAAAGTTTTTGTAATATGTATAGTTTGTGAGTACGATATAAGAGTATTTTGTTTGGGCCCAAGTCATTTCTATTTATTTATTTTATCGCTTCTGCTATTGTGTATGCATGTGTACGAGTATTTGTGTGTGTGTTTGGCTGGTGGCGCCCCGATATTCCTTACTGGGGTTATGGGGGTGTTACATGCCCGTCTATCACCACAGACAGCCATCTGTCATGGATAGAAGCCCCAAATGCCCTTTTTTTCACTATTTTGCACTTTGACCTCAAATTTTCTCCTACGAACTCGTCATAACCAATTTTTTTTCTGATCAAACAAAATATTTTTCTCCTACGGATGAATTTTTCACCCCTGGTCCACTAATTGATCTCAGAAAATGCTATTTATGACTAACCCGACTTTCAGGTCATTACATATTTTCTCCCAAAATTAATTCCACCATTCCTAAAATATGTAATTTAGCCTCCACATAAAATTTCAGCTCAATCGGAGTCAATTTCAAGTCCGGTTCACTTAAACCGTTCCGATTAGACACTTTTGCAGTACCATCATAAAAATTATTTTTTCACTATCGAAAATTCCTAAATATTATTTAGAGTTATTATATACCTTCAAAATAGCTTTTGGAGTTCATTTACAATATTTAAAAATTAGGTCAAAACTTACTCAAACCCTGGTTACTCTTTGAACCGAAATAGAGGTTTCCTTCTCTTTGACTTCATTTTCACTCCAAATTACATCACTAGACTCCTAGTAACTCATATTTTCCAATGGCCCAATAAAATATTTTTAACTAACTGCTGTAGTTTTTCCCTATAAAACTTCTTGGGGGGTCACCCATCCTAGAATTTCTATACCCTCACACGTTTAACCTTTTTACTCCTCTGTAATTTAGGGTACTAATACTATTATTTTACTCCTGACCTCTTCTAGACATTTGGAGGTATAAGTCGTAAGTTTTATTTTCAAATAGAATCATCCAATTTGAAGTTCTATAACTCAATTTATAAACCAAAAACCAACTCGGGGTCAAGTGACACTTTGGACAGAATTCCCCTATAAACTCTACATACCATAAATCATCTTTTCAATCAATTCAACAACCTCAAACACATTCAAATCAATATTTATCATCAATAAATACTTGTAAACCAATACAATTCAATATCAAGAGATGCACACAAAGGTTGAGTTCCCAAACCAGATTTTTGAGATATTTCTCATTTTTCTTACTTCAAGTTAATTCCCTTATCTTTTCCTTTTTCTTTTGGTTGGTTTTATCAACTAGATAACACCATAAATTTAGATTAATAATAATCCACAACCATTAGATTCCAGCAACTCCACATATACAAAGAAAGCGGTAGATGAGAAAAAGATGAATTTTACCTTTTTATGCTTAAACTACATCAATTGTCCGCTCAACCCATTAAAATCCCATTTCCCCTTGTGAGTTGTGTATCTTTGTAGAGAGAAATTAGAGTGGATTTTTCTTGTGTTCTTATGCTAATTCATTGGCCACTCTCGTATTTTATATGGGCAAAATTTTCATGAGTTATCTAGAATTATAAGTTGTCAAATTCCTATTAGTTCACCATTTTGAATTTCAATTTAATCCTCATACTTTCCCCTAATTAGCCAATTGCTTGTAATTAAATCTCTTACCTACTTTAACCCACCAAAGAATTCCATTAATACACATTTACTATAATTTAACAATTTATCAAGTGGCCGCATTTGCCGAATCTTTTCAAATAATGCCGATTATGTTTTTTAAGACACTTTAACTACTTAATCATCCATATCCGATTTTTATTTCACCCTGAACATGCCTTATTATTGTCAGGGTGAAATTTGGGTCCTTAAATATATAATTTCAATCACATAGAATAAAACTGCACGTACTAGTTCACAATATAATCCCATGTATATAATGTCCATGCAAAAGAAGTCCACATTCAATTTTATACAAATTCTATATAAACTTGCTATTTATGTTCCATTTTTTAAGTATTTGACATATTTTAAGTATCCATAACATTATTCAATTAAAATTGTAGAGAAAATAAACTTAATAAAATAATGGTTAAATAGGGGGTCATGGTGGTCAGTGTTCTATGCCCATCGTGAGTCTTAGAAATACAAGGGAGTCACGGTGGTTAGTGTACTGTTCCTACTGTGATACTTAAGAATCTTGAAAGATTCTAAAAAGATGCTTTTCAGAGGTTTATCTCATAGTGGTCACGGTTTTGTGCCCACCGTGATCTAAGAAATTCAGGCCATTTCCTGTAATCCAATGCATACCTGATGGTGGGAAAAGAAACATGACCACCATAAGGCCCTGTTGTTTTGGCTTCGAAAACATGCTTATAGGAAATAGATTTCAACCTTTAACTTGAATAGCCAAAACCATCATCTAAATAACATTTTTCAGCAACGTTATCTCTTAATAAATGTTCCCCAAGATGTTATCTTTCTAATGGCACAAATTTTACGTCATTTGGATTACTAGAACTCCGGATATGATTTAGACAACCTAAACTGCTCCCATGACCCAGCCTATTTTGGCAAATTTTAAGTCATTTAGAGCTAAAATTAGCTCTAAGTTTCTTCTAGACATATTTAGATATGTGAGTTAACTTTCTAACTCAACTAGAATCATAATATTTTGAGCTCTACAACTCCACTTATCACCAAAACAACCACATAGGGTCAGACAAAATTTAGGCAGAGTTTCTCCTCAAAACTCAACACCCAAATTAACCAATTCCACACAACCAACCATAACAACTCAACTCAAATCAACATATAAAATTCATACATGCATAAAAAACAAGTAATTTCTATTATAAACATATAATGGGACATAAATTCCCAAATCATTCTCCTTGCTCTTCTCTTGCTCCAATTGGCTGCTGCTTCAGCTGCTTTGTCTTTTCCTTTTGGTCCAACAACTTTGTCTATTCCTTTTGCTTCAACAACCTTTGTAACACCCCGATTCACAACCTAGTAGTTTTGGGTCTGTGTTTGTGAGTTATTTTATGTGTTAGACTTTAATGATAGTTTGTGTGGAGTCAATTGCATATTTATGTTAATTGTGTGGCTGCATTTTTATGGTTGAGGAATTAAAAGAATTAGAAGAGTGTGTTTATCAAAGCCACCAGTGGCTAAGTGTAACAACTCGAAAAGTACCCTAGAAGGATTCATGCATATTGAGGATGAGTAGTGATCGAAGTTATGCAAGTTGAAGTGTTTGGTATGCCATTTGGACAATTTAAGAATTTATGCAAAAGTTTCGACAAGAGTGGCAAATGGTAAATCATAAAATATGGAATTAGGACTTGATTGAAAGAATAAGATTAATTAAGTGGGCCAATGTGAAGGATTATTAAGTTATGAATATCAATGTATCGGGTTATGAAAGTTGATGGACTAAATAGGAGAATTGACATAAATATATACACATTTACTATAATTTAACAATTTATCAAGTGGCCACATCTGCCGAATCTTTTTAAATAAAGCCGATTATGTTTTTTAAGACACTTTAACTACTTAATCATCCATATCCGATTTTTATTTCACCCTGAACATGCCTTATTATTGTCAGGGTGAAATTTGGGTCCTTAAATATATAATTTCAATCACATAGAATAAAACTGCACGTACTAGTTCACAATATAATCCCATGTATATAATGTCCATCCAAAAGAATTCCACATTCAATTTTATACAAATTCTATATAAACTTGCTATTTATGTTCCATTTTTTAAGTATTTGACATATTTTAAGTATCCATAACATTATTCAATTAAAATTGTAGAGAAAATAAACTTAATAAAATAATGGTTAAATAGGGGTCATGGTGGTCAGTGTTCTATGCCCATCGTGAGTCTTAGAAATACAAGGGAGTCACGGTGGTTAGTGTACTGTTCCTACTGTGATACTTAAGAATCTTGAAAGATTCTAAAAAGATGCTTTTCAGAGGTTTATCTCATAGTGGTCACGGTTTTGTGCCCACCGTGATCTAAGAAATTCAGGCCATTTCCTGTAATCCAATGCATACCTGATGGTGGGCAAAGAAACATGACCACCATAAGGCCCTGTTGTTTTGGCTTCGAAAACATGCTTATAGGAAATAGATTTCAACCTTTAACTTGAATAGCCAAAACCATCATCTAAATAACATTTTTCAGCAACGTTATCTCTTAATAAATGTTCCCCAAGATGTTATCTTTCTAATGGCACAAATTTTACGTCATTTGGATTACTAGAACTCCGGATATGATTTAGACAACCTAAACTGCTCCCATGACCCAGCCTATTTTGGCAAATTTTAAGTCATTTAGAGCTAAAATTAGCTCTAAGTTTCTTCTAGACATATTTAGATATGTGAGTTAACTTTCTAACTCAACTAGAATCATAATATTTTGAGCTCTACAACTCCACTTATCACCAAAACAACCACATAGGGTCAGACAAAATTTAGGCAGAGTTTCTCCTCAAAACTCAACACCCAAATTAACCAATTCCACACAACCAACCATAACAACTCAACTCAAATCAACATATAAAATTCATACATGCATAAAAAACAAGTAATTTCTATTATAAACATATAATGGGACATAAATTCCCAAATCATTCTCCTTGCTCTTCTCTTGCTCCAATTGGCTGCTGCTTCAGCTGCTTTGTCTTTTCCTTTTGGTCCAACAACTTTGTCTATTCCTTTTGCTTCAACAACCTTTGTAACACCCCGATTCACAACCTAGTAGTTTTGGGTCTGTGTTTGTGAGTTATTTTATGTGTTAGACTTTAATGATAGTTTGTGTGGAGTCAATTGCATATTTATGTTAATTGTGTGGCTGCATTTTTATGGTTGAGGAATTAAAAGAATTAGAAGAGTGTGTTTATCAAAGCCACCAGTGGCTAAGTGTAACAACTCGAAAAGTACCCTAGAAGGATTCATGCATATTGAGGATGAGTAGTGATCGAAGTTATGCAAGTTGAAGTGTTTGGTATGCCATTTGGACAATTTAAGAATTTATGCAAAAGTTTCGACAAGAGTGGCAAATGGTAAATCATAAAATATGGAATTAGGACTTGATTGAAAGAATAAGATTAATTAAGTGGGCCAATGTGAAGGATTATTAAGTTATGAATATCAATGTATCGGGTTATGAAAGTTGATGGACTAAATAGGAGAATTGACATAAATATATACACATTTACTATAATTTAACAATTTATCAAGTGGCCACATCTGCCGAATCTTTTTAAATAAAGCCGATTATGTTTTTTAAGACACTTTAACTACTTAATCATCCATATCCGATTTTTATTTCACCCTGAACATGCCTTATTATTGTCAGGGTGAAATTTGGGTCCTTAAATATATAATTTCAATCACATAGAATAAAACTGCACGTACTAGTTCACAATATAATCCCATGTATATAATGTCCATCCAAAAGAATTCCACATTCAATTTTATACAAATTCTATATAAACTTGCTATTTATGTTCCATTTTTTAAGTATTTGACATATTTTAAGTATCCATAACATTATTCAATTAAAATTGTAGAGAAAATAAACTTAATAAAATAATGGTTAAATAGGGGTCATGGTGGTCAGTGTTCTATGCCCATCGTGAGTCTTAGAAATACAAGGGAGTCACGGTGGTTAGTGTACTGTTCCTACTGTGATACTTAAGAATCTTGAAAGATTCTAAAAAGATGCTTTTCAGAGGTTTATCTCATAGTGGTCACGGTTTTGTGCCCACCGTGATCTAAGAAATTCAGGCCATTTCCTGTAATCCAATGCATACCTGATGGTGGGCAAAGAAACATGACCACCATAAGGCCCTGTTGTTTTGGCTTCGAAAACATGCTTATAGGAAATAGATTTCAACCTTTAACTTGAATAGCCAAAACCATCATCTAAATAACATTTTTCAGCAACGTTATCTCTTAATAAATGTTCCCCAAGATGTTATCTTTCTAATGGCACAAATTTTACGTCATTTGGATTACTAGAACTCCGGATATGATTTAGACAACCTAAACTGCTCCCATGACCCAGCCTATTTTGGCAAATTTTAAGTCATTTAGAGCTAAAATTAGCTCTAAGTTTCTTCTAGACATATTTAGATATGTGAGTTAACTTTCTAACTCAACTAGAATCATAATATTTTGAGCTCTACAACTCCACTTATCACCAAAACAACCACATAGGGTCAGACAAAATTTAGGCAGAGTTTCTCCTCAAAACTCAACACCCAAATTAACCAATTCCACACAACCAACCATAACAACTCAACTCAAATCAACATATAAAATTCATACATGCATAAAAAACAAGTAATTTCTATTATAAACATATAATGGGACATAAATTCCCAAATCATTCTCCTTGCTCTTCTCTTGCTCCAATTGGCTGCTGCTTCAGCTGCTTTGTCTTTTCCTTTTGGTCCAACAACTTTGTCTATTCCTTTTGCTTCAACAACCTTTGTAACACCCCGATTCACAACCTAGTAGTTTTGGGTCTGTGTTTGTGAGTTATTTTATGTGTTAGACTTTAATGATAGTTTGTGTGGAGTCAATTGCATATTTATGTTAATTGTGTGGCTGCATTTTTATGGTTGAGGAATTAAAAGAATTAGAAGAGTGTGTTTATCAAAGCCACCAGTGGCTAAGTGTAACAACTCGAAAAGTACCCTAGAAGGATTCATGCATATTGAGGATGAGTAGTGATCGAAGTTATGCAAGTTGAAGTGTTTGGTATGCCATTTGGACAATTTAAGAATTTATGCAAAAGTTTCGACAAGAGTGGCAAATGGTAAATCATAAAATATGGAATTAGGACTTGATTGAAAGAATAAGATTAATTAAGTGGGCCAATGTGAAGGATTATTAAGTTATGAATATCAATGTATCGGGTTATGAAAGTTGATGGACTAAATAGGAGAATTGACATAAATATATACACATTTACTATAATTTAACAATTTATCAAGTGGCCACATCTGCCGAATCTTTTTAAATAAAGCCGATTATGTTTTTTAAGACACTTTAACTACTTAATCATCCATATCCGATTTTTATTTCACCCTGAACATGCCTTATTATTGTCAGGGTGAAATTTGGGTCCTTAAATATATAATTTCAATCACATAGAATAAAACTGCACGTACTAGTTCACAATATAATCCCATGTATATAATGTCCATCCAAAAGAATTCCACATTCAATTTTATACAAATTCTATATAAACTTGCTATTTATGTTCCATTTTTTAAGTATTTGACATATTTTAAGTATCCATAACATTATTCAATTAAAATTGTAGAGAAAATAAACTTAATAAAATAATGGTTAAATAGGGGTCATGGTGGTCAGTGTTCTATGCCCATCGTGAGTCTTAGAAATACAAGGGAGTCACGGTGGTTAGTGTACTGTTCCTACTGTGATACTTAAGAATCTTGAAAGATTCTAAAAAGATGCTTTTCAGAGGTTTATCTCATAGTGGTCACGGTTTTGTGCCCACCGTGATCTAAGAAATTCAGGCCATTTCCTGTAATCCAATGCATACCTGATGGTGGGCAAAGAAACATGACCACCATAAGGCCCTGTTGTTTTGGCTTCGAAAACATGCTTATAGGAAATAGATTTCAACCTTTAACTTGAATAGCCAAAACCATCATCTAAATAACATTTTTCAGCAACGTTATCTCTTAATAAATGTTCCCCAAGATGTTATCTTTCTAATGGCACAAATTTTACGTCATTTGGATTACTAGAACTCCGGATATGATTTAGACAACCTAAACTGCTCCCATGACCCAGCCTATTTTGGCAAATTTTAAGTCATTTAGAGCTAAAATTAGCTCTAAGTTTCTTCTAGACATATTTAGATATGTGAGTTAACTTTCTAACTCAACTAGAATCATAATATTTTGAGCTCTACAACTCCACTTATCACCAAAACAACCACATAGGGTCAGACAAAATTTAGGCAGAGTTTCTCCTCAAAACTCAACACCCAAATTAACCAATTCCACACAACCAACCATAACAACTCAACTCAAATCAACATATAAAATTCATACATGCATAAAAAACAAGTAATTTCTATTATACACATATAATGGGACATAAATTCCCAAATCATTCTCCTTGCTCTTCTCTTGCTCCAATTGGCTGCTGCTTCAGCTGCTTTGTCTTTTCCTTTTGGTCCAACAACTTTGTCTATTCCTTTTGCTTCAACAACCTTTGTAACACCCCGATTCACAACCTAGTAGTTTTGGGTCTGTGTTTGTGAGTTATTTTATGTGTTAGACTTTAATGATAGTTTGTGTGGAGTCAATTGCATGTTTATGTTAATTGTGTGGCTGCATTTTTATGGTTGAGGAATTAAAAGAATTAGAAGAGTGTGTTTATCAAAGCCACCAGTGGCTAAGTGTAACAACTCGAAAAGTACCCTAGAAGGATTCATGCATATTGAGGATGAGTAGTGATCGAAGTTATGCAAGTTGAAGTGTTTGGTATGCCATTTGGACAATTTAAGAATTTATGTAAAAGTTTCGACAAGAGTGGCAAATGGTAAATCGTAAAATATGGAATTAGGACTTGATTGAAAGAATAAGATTAATTAAGTGGGCCAATGTGAAGGATTATTAAGTTATGAATATCAATGTATCGGGTTATGAAAGTTGATGGACTAAATAGGAGAATTGACATAAATATATACACATTTACTATAATTTAACAATTTATCAAGTGGCCACATCTGCCGAATCTTTTTAAATAAAGCCGATTATGTTTTTTAAGACACTTTAACTACTTAATCATCCATATCCGATTTTTATTTCACCCTGAACATGCCTTATTATTGTCAGGGTGAAATTTGGGTCCTTAAATATATAATTTCAATAGAATAAAATTGCACGTAGTAGTTCATAATATAATCCCATGTATATAATGTTCATGCAAAAGAATTCCACATTCAATTTTATAAAAATTCTATATAAAGTTGCTATTTATGTTCCATTCTTTAAGTATTTGACATATTTTAAGTATCCATAACATTATTCAATTAAAACTGTAGAGAAAATAAACTTAATAAAATAATGGTTAAATAGGGGGGTCATGGTGGTCAGTGTTCTATGCCCATCGTGAGTCCTAGAAATACAAGGGGGTCACGGTGGTTAGTGTACTGTTCCTGCTGTGAAGCCTAAGAATCTTGAAAGATTCTAAAAAGATGCTTTTCAGAGGTTATCTCATAGTGGTCACGGTTTTGTGGCCACCGTGAGCTAAGAAATTCAGGCCATTTCCTGTAATCCGATGCATACCTGATGGTGGGCAGAGAAACATGACCACCATAATGCCCTGTTGTTTTGGCTTCGAAAACATGCTTATAGGAAATAGATTTCAACCTTTAACTTGAATAGCCAAAACCATCATCTAAACAACATTTTTCAGCAACGTTATCTCTTAATAAATGTTCCCCAAGATGTTATCTTTCTAATGGCACAAATTTTACGTCATTTGGATTACTAGAACTCCGGATATGATTTAGACAACCTAAACTGCTCCCATGACCTGGCCCATTTTGGCAAATTTTAAGTCATTTAGAGCCAAAATTAACTCTAAGTTTCTTCTAGAAATATTTAGATATGTGAGTTAACTTTCTAACTCAACTAGAATCATAATATTTTGAGCTCTACAACTCCACTTATCACCAAAACAACCACTTAGGGTCAGAAAAAATTTGGGCAGAGTTTCTCCTCAAAACTCAACACCCAAATTAACCAATTCCACACAACCAACCATAACAACTCAACTTAAATCAACATATAAAATTCATACATGCATAAAAAACAAGTAATTTCTATTATACACATATAATGGCACATAAATTCCCAAATCATTCACCTTGCTCTTCTCTTGCTCCAATTGGCTGCTGCTTCAGCTGCTTTGTCTTTTCCTTTTGGTCCAACAACTTTGTCTATTCCTTTTGCTTCAACAACCTTTGTAACACCCTGATTCACAACCTAGTAGTTTTGGGTCTGTGTTTGTGAGTTATTTTATGTGTTAGACATTAATAATAGTTTGTGTGGAGTTAATTGCACGTTTATGTTAATTGTGTGGCTGCATTTTTGTGGTTGAGGAATTAAAAGAATTAGAAGAGTGTGTTTATCAAAGCCACCAATGGCTAAGTGTAACAACTCGAAAAGTACCCTAGAAGGATTCATGCATATTGAGGATGAGTAGTGATCGAAGTTATGCAAGTTGAAGTGTTTGGTATGCCATTTGGACAATTTAAGAATTTATGTAAAAGTTTCGGCAAGAGTGGCAAATGGTAAATCGTAAAATATGGAATTAGGACTTGATTGAAAGAATAAGATTAATTAAGTGGGCCAATGTGAAGTTTTATTAAGTTATGAATACCAATGTATGAGGTTATGAAAGTTGATGGACTAAATAGGAGAATTGACATAAATATCTATTTTGGGCCAATAGGATGGTGACAAGTGTCAAGAAGTGGAAAAGGGTATAAAAGAAGAGAGAAGAGGAGAGAGAGGGCAAAAAAATCTGCTCTCCCCTCTCTTGTTCCCGTTCCTTTCTCACATTTCCCTTATTCTTATTCGTTTCTTTTGTGCTCCAATGCCATCTGCATCCCTTTAAATCTAAGCCCAAGATTTGAATGTTAGAGTTTGTTGGATCAAGTGAATCAAGTGAAGGTCTTGCTAGAATGGTGAGTTAAGCTTTGATTTCTTTGATTTCTTTTGAGTGGTTTTTGAAACCCTAGATTTATGTTTTGTATTTATGTGTGTATTGATGAGGATTTTGGATGAGAAAGATCTTGGATGGGTTTTTGGAACAAGAAAGATCATCTAAGGGAGCTATTAGGAGCAAAGGAGTTAAGGTTAGGGATTTTGTTATTTTAATGTATATTTTAATTTGCGGTTTTGATTTGATTTTTTGGAAATTTATGGATTTAAATTTGTTTAGATATGTTCAAATGTTATGGGTCTTGAGTAATTTGAGTTAAGATGCTTTGAATGTGAATTATTGGACCAAAGTATGTTTTGATTGAGATTTTGAAGTTATTTTTGCTGATTGTAAATTTATAGATTTTGCTTATGTTAATTGCATGATTTAATTGTATTAATTGGTGTGAAGGTTGGTTTTTATGTTGTTTATGATGAATTGGATGTCTAATATGAGTTGTGTTGAGTTTTTGTTTGATCGGAAGGTTTGGGTAAGTTTTTTGAAGGAATAATTTTTACAGTTCGCTGGAGATCTGGAAACGCGTCTTTGTCACAAGTGTGATAGAGCTGAGTGATTTCAGCACCTCCTGAGCAACCGAGCTATCAGCGGAGGAATGCACGAGTCGTGTCAAGCTTCACGACTCCACATGAGGATCCCGTTCGGCATGAGATCCCGCTCGGTATGAGAATCTATTAGGCA
Source organism: Excoecaria cochinchinensis (assembly GCA_947683425.1). Lineage (NCBI taxonomy): Eukaryota > Viridiplantae > Streptophyta > Magnoliopsida > Malpighiales > Euphorbiaceae > Excoecaria > Excoecaria cochinchinensis. Next base: position 5,475,550 of record CANTUQ010000002.1, on the reverse strand, counting down.
TGGGGAGCACGACTCATGCTGGGAAGCACGACTCATGCTGGGAAGCCCGTTAAGTGTGGGGAGCACGACTCATGTTGGGAAGCATGACTTGTGCTGAGAGCCCGTTTGGCGTGGGGAGCATGACCCGTGCTCGGGAGCACGACTCGTGCTGGCTAGCACAAGTTATGGCAACTCCCGCCCCTATTCCTGCCTTCCTCTGTTCCTTTGTTATGCTTTAATGGGTTTGCCTTTCTGAGTCGTGATAGTGAGCAAGACTCGTGATCGCCTCCTGGGCCTCATCTGTTCTGAGAGCGACACACGTCGCTAGTGCGACAGACCTCTTTGCCTAAAAATGTTTTGAAATGTCTCTTCTTTACATGGTTGGGTTTATCACTTATATTATGCATCGATGACTTCAAATGTAAATTACTCAAATGTCTTTATACATGATAATAATTGAATTATGGGATTTTGCCTAATTCTATTATTTAGTGATTGTATGCGTGTAAGTTAATGCAAATTATTTGTTAATACTAGACGAGTGCATGATGCCCAATAATATGGTTATGTACAGTATGTTCATATGAATATTTTATCCATGAAATAATACATGATTAGTTTTGAATATGATTAATGAAATGTGTATATGTATATGAGAACGTGATGAATTCAATAATGCTTTGGGAAAATTTAGCCTGTGTTAATCGAGTTATGGATAGATAGGCATGCCTATAGAGTTCTGATGCTGCAGCCCTTTGTTCTGTTCTAGACCCTGATCAGGTCCCCGTTTGGATCCTCGCGATCCCCAATGTTTGCGAATCTTGTTTAAGATCCCCAATATGAAATTGTTTTGAATGAGAAAAATATGATGTTGCTTTTTGATTGTACCCACGGGCACCCCCAATGTGTTCTGTTACTCGTTTATCTATCCCTTTGACTTAGCAGGCAATTAAAAGAATAACAGAATGTGAACGAATTGATAAGTTTTGTAATGATGTGCAAAGAGATTATGTGAATCAGTATCTGATGCATTTGTGATAAATGCCATTTGACTTGTGCTCTACGCACTCCTCTGTTCTGGATTCTTTATGGACATTTGTGTGGAAAGGTATGGTATCTTCGGGTATCCATGTGTTTTATATAATAATGCGATATCTGTTTAATGAAAAGAGATGTAACCAATAATGTTTGCTCTAATAGGCATGTATGCATAGATCGTGATTACATAAGAGTTAGTATGTGGATAATGCATGTTATTAATCTATTCAAAAGCTATGAGAATGATTGTCTATATGAAGTCTTTGTAAAGAATTATTGAAAGATTTGATATGCATATTTGTTATGGTTGAATAATTAGTGAATGAATTCTATAAATATATTCGTTTACATGTTGAATTGAGAATACAGGGACGTTATATTATTACCTACTGGACTGTAGACTGGATTACTACTGTAAGTATATTGGTAAGGAATTGATGTGCATTATTGTTAGTTTGACGAATACGGTAATTATGTATCAATTGGTAAGTATGGGATAATAAAGTGTTAAGCATGATATAGATAACTGAATGTAGGAAATAAGTTAGGAGTAATTCTGGAACTTATGTGTGTGTAAAGGTTTTCTGTAGAACTACGTGGTTCTGATTCCACAACCATAGGGATATGTAGAAAGCTTGGAATATTTATTTCAAGCCTGAACCAAATCTGAATATTGAAATGTTTTAACTTAAGTATTGATACTGTAACCTGTATGATTTTGGAAATCTTAGTAATAATGAGAATGGGTAAGGCTTAATATGTTCTGACTAGCAAAAGTTTTTTGGTAACCTATGAGGTATAACTATTAATATGGGCAATGCGGAGATTTAGACAAACAACGAGTATGTATAATTTTTTTTGTAGGTAAATAGGTAACAAAGTGTTTTCTATCTGTGGTGAACGAGATGGATATGCTATGAAATTGCCCAAGTTATCGTATGAGAATAAAGTTATGAATTGGTAATAATTTTAACGGGTATTCCTTTATGCTTTTGTAGGTGTGTATATATATATATATATATATATACCTATAAAAGCATATATATATATACACTGCTTATACATGTGCTTGTGTTAACAACCACTGCGAGTGGTTGGTTATTATTTATTTTGCCCCACTAAGCATTATCACTTAGCATGGGTGTTTCTCCGTGCAGGTTAAGAGATCAGAGTAGCACAGCGGTTCTCTGTGACTTTGGCTAACGAGTCGGTAGAAGTTATAGAAAGTTTTTATTGATTGTCGGTTTGTAATTAAGTTTATTTATTTAACATTTGTAATAAGTTGTAATATTCTATAGTACAAATAATGTTGTGGTGATGATATAGGTTTAGGATGTGCATGTATTGAGGTTCTATTTAGAGAAATTTTATTGTTCTGCTTTTTTGTTACTGCTAAGAGCATTTGTCTAGTAGCACCCTCCGCTCACCATAGCTCTTTGTCCTTCGTTGTGCTATGTGTGAGAGTTGGGGGTGTTACAATTAGTGGTATCAGAGCTCTAGTTTAGTCGGTTCTGGTTAACTAGGTGTTTCGAAGTGTGTCTGTATAGTTTAGCGTTGGCCAAAGTGGATGATTTGGTTTTTCAGGTATGTGTCGGGTAGGGCAACCTCCCGATTAGTTAAATTGTTTAGTTAAGTGTTGGCTTGATAGATCACGATCTACCTATCCTGTATTATAATGGGTGTATGTGTGTATTTGGGATGTGTTTGTTAGATGAGTTATCAGAGATTCTGTTAGGAATTTTTTTTTGATTCTAGGTGTTTAAAGAGAAGGTTTTGCAAAAGTTTTGAAGTGTATTGATATGTGGTTGCCTGGGTAGAATATCTAAATTTTTGTAAGGATATGGTAATGCTCTGTATGCCTGTCAGCTATCTCCAGAAATGTGTTTGAATAATAGCATATTGAACCATGAGGATGGGAAAAGTGTATTATTATAGCACCAATGGCATTTTTGCATTATCTTGCATACATGAACCATCGCATCCTTATTGCATCATTATCCCTTTGATTACACATGAGAAACATTTGCATATGCATTGTGACAGAGAAAAAGCTGACAAGGTGTACATTGAGTGTTGATATTAAGATAAGGTGTATAATTTAAGAGCATAGCAATTGTTAAGGAAAGTGTAACGTGTATATATAATCAGAAGTGAGTAGAAAGAGTATTTTGGAATCTTGCACTGATGAATGTGAAAGGATTTTTGGAGTAAGATACGAGTATCGTTAGTAAGGAAAGTAGTACGTACGATGGATGTTTTTGAAGTATTAAGGAATTGTGTAGCAAATGTTGTAAATTAAATGGTTTATGCGTGAAGTATATGTGCTTTGGTTTCTAATAGGTGGTTAAGAAATGATTGTTTTGATTAATGTGATTGGTTTGAACATAAGATCATGAAAGGAGAATCATAAGGGTTCATTAAGTCGATTTTATGAGTTTGGGTTTAGATATGTACAAGAGAAAGTTATGATTTGTGTAGTCTTTTCGATTTTAAAGAAGTGATTTGAGAATATAGTGACGAGAATAAGTTATAGCAAGTAAGTATATTAAAAGTAAAGGTGTATTAGAATAAGTTAAATATATGTATTATAAGTGTAGAACCTAAGTGTTATATGATGATATGGAAATGATCAGTGTAAATGATAGTGAATTGGAGTATAGTTCTGAATTTTTCTGATGTAAGTGAATTTCGAGGATAAAATTCTTTTAGGAGGGAAGAATTGTAACAACCAGAAAAGTACCCTAGAAGGATTCGTCCATATTGAGGATGAGTTGTGATCGAAGTTGTACAAGTTGAATTGTTTGGTATGCCAATTGGACAATTTAAGAATTTATGTAAAAGTTTCGGCAAGAGTGGCAAATGGTAAATTGTGAAATATGGAATTAGGACTTGATTGAAAGAATAAGATTAATTAAGTGGGCCAATGTGAACGATTATTAAGTTATGAATACCAATGTATGAGGTTATGAAAGTTGATGGACTAAATAGGAGAATTGACATAAATATCTATTTTGGGCCAATAGGATGGTGACAAGTGGCAAGAAGTGGAAAAGGGTATAAAAGAAGACAAAAGAGGAGAGAGAGGGTAGAAAAATCTGCTCTCCCCTCTCTTGTTCCCATTCCTTTTTCCCGTTTCCCTTCTTCTTCTTCATTTCTTTTGTGCTTCAATGCCATCTACTTCCCTTTAAATCTAAGCCCAAGATTTCAATGTTGGAGTTTATTGGATTAAGTGAATCAAGTGAAGGTCTTGCTAGAAAGGTGAGTTAAGCTTTGATTTCTTTGATTTCTTTTGAGTGGTTTTTGAAACCCTAAATTTATGTTTTTTATTTGTGTGTGTATTGATGAGCATTTTGGATGAGAAAGATCTTGGATGGGTTTTTGGAACAAGAAAGATCATCTAAGGAAGCTATTAGGAGCAAAGGAGTTAAGGCTAGGGATTTTGCTATTTTGATGTATATTTTGATTTGGGGTTTTGATTTGATTTTCTGGAAATTTATGGAGTTAAAGTTGTTTAGATATGTTCAAATGTTATGCGTCTTGAGCAATTTGAGTTAAGATGCTTTGAATGTGAATTATTGAACCAAAGTATGTTTTGATTGAGAATTTGAAGTTGTTTTTGCTGATTGTAAATTTAGAGATTTTGATTATGTTAATTGCATGATTCAATTGTATTAATTGGTGTGAAGGTTGGTTTTTATGTTGTTTATGATGAATTGGATGTTTAATATGAGTTGTGATGAGTTTTGGTTTGATCGGAAGGTTTGGGTAAGTTTTTAGAAGGAAGAATTTATGCAGTTTGCAGGAGATCTGAAAATGCATCTCTGTCGCGAGTGCGATCTTATCGTGAGCGCAACAGAGCCGGGTAATTCCAACACCTCTCGAGCAGTCGAGCTATCAATGGAGGAATGCATGAGTCATGTCAAGCTTCACGACTCAGCATGAGGATCCCGCTCGGCATCAGATTCAGTTCGGCGTGGGGATTATGACTCGTGCTAGGAAGCATGACTCATGCTGAGAGCCCATTCGGCATGAGAGCCCATTCGACGTGGGGAGCATGACTCATACTGAGAGCCCGTTCGGCATGGAGAGCACGACCCGTGCTCGGGAGCACGACTCGTGCTGGGAAGCATGGCTCGTGCTAGCTAGCATAAGTTATGATAACTCCGGCCCCTATTCCTGCCTTCCTCTGTTCTTTTATTATGCTTTGATGGGTTTGCCTTCATGAGTCGTGACAGTGAGCATGACTCGTGATCGCCTCCTGGGACTCGTCTATCGCTAGCACAACAGTCATCGCGAGCGCGACAGACCTCTTTGCCTAAAAATGTTTTGAAATGTCTCTTCTTTACATGGTTGGGTTTATCACTTGTATTATGCATCGATGACTTCAAATGTAAATTATTCAAATGTCTTTATACATGAAAATAATTGAATTATGGGATTTTGCCTAATTCTATTATTTAGTGATTGTATGCGTGTAAGGTAATGCAAATTACTTGTTAATACTAGACGAGTGCATTATGCACAATAATATGGTTATGTACAGTATGTTCATATGAATATTTTATCCATGAAATAATATATGATTAGTTTTGAATATGATTAATGAAATGTGTATATGTATATGAGAACGTGATAAATTCAATAATGCTTTGGGAAAATTTAGCCTGCGTTAGTCGAGTCATGGATAAATAGGCTTACCTATAGAGTTCTGATGCTGCAGCCCTTTGTTCTGTTTTGGACCCTGATCAGGTCCCCGTTTGGATCCTCGCGGTCACCAATGTTTACGGATGTTGTTTAAGATTCCCAATGTGAAAATGTTTTGAATGAGAAAAATATTATGTTGCTTTTCGATTGTACCCACGGGTACCCCCCAATGTGTTCTGTTACTCGTTTATCCACCCCTTTGACTTAGCAGGCAATTAAAAGAATAACAGAATATGAACGAATTGTTAAGTTTTGTAATGATGTGCAAAGAATTATGTGAATAAGTATCTGATGCATTTGTGATAAATGCCATTTGACTTGTGCTCTACACACTCCTATGTTCTGGATCCTTTATGGATATTTATGTGTAAAGGTATGGTATCTTCGGGTACCCATGTGTTTTATATAATAATGCGATATTTATTCAATGAAAAGAGATGTAACCAGTAATGTTTGCTCTAATAGGCATGTATGCATAGATCCTGATTGCATAAGCATTAGTATGTGGATAATGCATGTTTTTAATTTGTTCAAAAGCTATGAGGATGATTGTTTGTATGAAGTCTTTGTAAAGAATTATTGAAAGATTTGATATGCATATTTGTTATGGTTGAATAATTAGTGAATGAATTATATAAATATATTCATTTACATGTTGAATTGAGAATACAGGGATGTTATATTATTGCCTACTGGACCATAGACTAGATTACTACTATAAGTATATTGGTAAGGAATTGATGTGCATTATTGTTAGTTTGACGAATACGGTAATTATGTATCAATTGGTAAGTATGGGATAATAAAGTGTTAAGTATGATATAGATAACTGAATGTAGGAAATAAGTTAGGAGTAATTCTGGAACTTGTGTGTGTATAAAGGTTTTCTGTAAAACTACGTGGTTCTGATTCCCCAACCATAGGGATACGTAGGAAGCTTGGAATATTTATTTCAAGCCAGAACCAAATCTGAATATTGAAATGTTTTAACTTAAGTATTGATATTGCAACCTGTATGATTTTGGAAATCTTAGTAATAATGAGAATGGGTAAGGCTTAATACGTTCTGACTAGCAAAAGTATTTTGGTAACCTGTGAGGTATAACTATTAATATGGGTAATACGGAGATTTAGACAAACAACGAGTATGTATAATGTTTTTGTAGGTAAATAGGTAATAAAGTATTTTCTGTCTATGGTGAACGAGATGGATATGCGTATGAAATTGCCCAAGTTTTTGTATGAGAATAAAGTTATGAATTGCTAATAATTTTAACAGGTATTCCTTTATGCTTTTGTAGGTATATATATATATACTGCTTATGCATGTGCTTGTGTTAACAACCACTGTGAGTGTTGGTTATTATTTATTTTGCCCCACTAAGCGTTATCGCTTAGCACGAGTGTTTCTCTGTGCAGGTTAAGTGATCAGAGTAGTGCAGCGGTTCTCTGTGACTTTGGCCAACGAGTCGGTAGAAGTTATAGAAAGTTTTTATTGATTGTCGATTTGTAATTAAGTTTATTTATTTAGCATTTGTAATAAGTTTTAATATTCTATAGTGCGAATAATGGTGTGGTGATGATATAGGTTTAGGATGTGCATGTCTTGAGGTTCTGTTTAGAGAAATTTTATTGTTCTGCTTTTTTGTTACTGCTAAGAGTGTTTGTTTGGTAGCACCCTCCGCTCACCATAGCTCTTTGTCCTTCATTATGCTATGTGTGGGAGTTGGGGCCGCTACACTAAGTGACATGTGGCAAGGAAGAGAAAAAGGAGGGGTATATAACTAGGAGAGAGAAAATGAGAGAGAGCCACTCATCTGCCCTCTCCCATTTCCCTCTCCTAATCCCCATTGCTTCTTCTTCTTCCCTCTTCTTGCCCTAGTTTTCTTCAATTGCTTGTTGGTGGAATTTGACAACACAAGAGGTTAATTGTTAAGTTTTGTTGTTGTTGTTCTTCTTCTCCTTCTTCTACTTCCTCTTCTCTTTTTGGTGTTCCCATTCGTTTGTGTGTTGGTGGTGCTTTTGTTGAACTTTTGTGTGTTTTGGGTTTAATGGTTCAGAGATACCTGCTAGAGAGCCCAAGGGGAAAGAAGTAGCAACTGGTAGTGCAGCCCCTTGATTTATGGAGCTAAGGAGTCTAAGGTTTGGGAATGTTTTCATTTGTGCATTTTCTTTAATTTGTGAGATTATGCTTATTTGTCAGAAATTGAGTGTATAAATCTAATTGTGTATGTACTTAAGGGTATTATGAGTTGAGTTGTTGAAGTGTTTTGTTGATTGGTAGTAAGATGAGGTTTGGATGTGATTTTGGGTATGTTCTCGACTGATTTTTTGGGTTTCGTATGATCTACACGGCGGTATGGAGAGGCATACCACCATGTGATCGTATTCCGTGTTTGTGATTTTGCTTGTCCTTGATTTTACACGGCGGTAAGAGATCAGCATACCACCGTGTAAAGTCATTCTATTTTGTAGAAGTTCTATTGTGCATTTTACATAGTGGTAAGGCTTGGTCATACCGCCGTGTAAATGCATTCTGTTTTCTATGGAACTTTGGTTTGTTAAGCCACATGGCGGTAAGGTTTTTCCTTACCACCGTGTGGAATGTCTTACACGGCAGTAAGGTTTTGTCATACCGCTGTGTAAATGCTCCCTATTTTGATATGTTGAGCTTTTGATTTCTATCTTTTTTTTTGGCCCTTTTGAACTTGTTTTTGTTTACAATCTTTACTTAGTTGTGTCTTACTTAGCATATGATATTGAATTGTAATTTGCTTTATCAAAATAAGTTGAGTTTATGATTTAACTATGAAATGTGTTTGCATAGCCTGCAAGTGTCAAATTAGTGGACTTAGAGATGATAGCCGGTCTGGCTACAATTTGCGATAGGATCGATGCCTTTTGAAGCTACTTTTGAATTTCATCCCTTTGGGATTGTGAGGTTCTCATCTGATACCTATAGTCATTTTTTGAAGGTAGTGCGTCCTTTGTAGATTTTCACACTAGCTTTTCTTAGCGATAAATGCGTCCTCTTGGAGTCGCCACCCAATAAAATATTGAAAAAAGTCGTCTAGCCTCAATGAGCCTAAGACAATGCATATGCATCCATTTTGGGCAAGCCAGAGATATTTTGGAGACCCCACCCTAATAGAAAATTGGGATGGTCCTCTAACCTCGTGGAGCCTAAGACTATGCAAATTAGGCCTATTTTGGCAATAAGAGATATTTTGGAGACCACACCCCAATGAGACATTGAGATGGTCCTCTAACCTCGTTGAGTCTAAGACCAGAGATAGTTCGGGACTTCCCATTTATTCATACCTTGATTAAATTACAATCGAGTTTTGAATTTAAGATTTTATCCCTATTCTCATTCATTTTTAATGCAATAATTAGAGTGCATATCAATCACATAATAAAACGGTAAATAAAAGTAAGATTAAAATAAGGTAAATAGAAATACAATAAATTACAATAAAACTAGGGGCGAAATACAACCCCCAATATAAATAAAATGTAAATCGTACATAAAAGGAGGTATTTATTAAGGTTGAGGACATTGGTCCTCGCATGCATAGTTAAAGAAAATAATTTTAATGTGACAATCTATTTTGGATAGAAAAACTAGGACATTGGTCCCATTTTATTAGAAAAAAAAATCCAACTTATTTATAAAAATATTTTTGTGATTTTTAATTAAACGTGCATAAAATAAATAATTTTATTAGTGATTACATGACAAATAAATTAAAAATACAAATAAAGGAAAAATAATAAATACAATAAAAAGATAAGTCCCCGAATCTCCTCCTTCGTTTGCATGGATGTTCAAACATAACAAAAATAAGTATTAAAGCAAAAAGACACATATAAATTGATGTTAGTAATTAAATCAAAAAAATTAATTAATTATATAAAATGATAAATAACAAATTAAAATAGATAAATATGCATTATGGATGACAAATAAATTAACTAACATAATAAATCCAATAAATTAGCATATTAACAAATAAAAACACAAATTATGATGATGATGATGATGATAATAATAATAATAATAATAATAATAATAATAATAATAATAATAATAATAATAACAATAATAACAATAATAATAATAATAATAACAACAACAACAACAACAACAACAACAACAACAACAACAACAATAATGATAATAGGAATAACAAAACAATAATAATAATGATAATGAAAAATAATGATAAAATAATAATAATAAAAAGGAAGAATAAACATATAAATAAGATAAAGTAAAAAAGAATATTAAAAATGTTAAATCTTTATCTAAAATCACATAAAATAAATAAATAAACGATAAATTAAAAGATCTACATGATTACTAATTAAATATGAACAAAAATAAATAGAAGAAAAATAAAATTAAGAGATCAAGTCTAGAATGTTTACCCTCAGATTTCGGATTCGATGGAGGAAAAAATATGATTGATCTTCCTTGTTTTGATTCACAAAGTAGAAATAAAAAAAAAAAATTTAAATTTTATTCCAAAAGAAAATTGCTTAAAAATAGTAGAAGAAAAGAAATTAATTTTCAAGAACAAAGAATTGATTTCTTTGTCTCAAGTATGGTTATTGACTAAAATTAAAAAAATGGAAGAAAAGAAATTTAATTCCCAAGAATAAAGAATTATTTTTTTTTATTTCAAGAAATTATAATTGATAAAAAAAACAAATCTCAAGAACAGAGAATAATTTTCTTTGTCTCAAGAAAAATTCTTGATTAGAAATTGAATTTTTAACCTTAAAATTTTTTATTTGGAGAAGAAAAATAAAAGAAATGTAGAGAGAATTCTTGGAAAAGAAGAAGAAAAGAAAAATGAAGATTTTTTATCAAAAGAGAATTCCTCCTTTATTCTTTCTAAATTTTTCTATTTAAATGAGTAAAAATGGAAAAAAAATCATTAATTAAGGAAGAAAATAGGATTTTTATCAAATTCCCCTTAATTTGGATGCAAAAACAGAAAATTATCATTAAAAATCCCGAAAAAAGGTGAAAAAGTCAAAGAAAATCAAGAAAAACGGAAAAAATGGGCGAAAAACGAGTTTGCTGCAGACCAGGGGTGACCGACACCCGTTGGTGCACGCGTGCTCGCCCAGCGCGGAGCGATGCCCCGCGCGTCGCTCATGCTGGATGACGCGCGCTGGCGCTCCGCGCGCCTGCGGGCTGCCGCAGCTGAAAAAATATACATATATATTTTTTTTAAATCTAACTAAAAACACAATAATTTTCAAACTCCATTTTTCAAATTTAATTTTTAATACATTTTTTATTTTTTTTTATTCTAAAAAGCAAATTTAACAAGAAAATCATCACTTTTAACCTTTTTGCCTGTGAACAGGCATCTAATAATCATTGGGTAACTCTAATTTAGGCTAACTCAGGACCCAGTGTCTACACTGGTGTTTAAGAGAATGAGATGGAGGGTGGGTTTTTTCGAGAGACATAAAGATCGGCGATTTGAGAGAGACAGAAATTGATTTTATTAATTAGGGTTGTTTTCGTGATATATTTGTTTATCATAAATTTAATTATTTTTTTATAATACAATTTATTTTTCTTATATTAACATAATAATTAATTGTGATATAATATTATTATAATTATCATAAATTAATTTTATTGGTTACAAATTGTATTATTTTTTGTCATTAAAAAAATTTATTAAAGGTATTTTTATTAAAATATAATTTAGTTGTAGTATATTTTTATTACAATGGATTGTGACAATTTAGTTGTAGGGGGATGGAGGCGCAAGCACTCGCCAGCGGCGAGGCAATGGCTACAGCAGTAGACTGAGGCAAATAGATCACAGATCATGAATCAAACAGAGAAAAAAAATTGGGTTTTAATAAGAACCACATCCACCTGATGAGGCCAATGATGGAGGAGAGGATGCGGCGAAAACGGTGGACGAATACTCGACGGAGGCAAGGGAGATATCGGAGATCGACAACGATAAATGTAAAGAGAAAAAAAATTAAGATAAGAGGAGATACAGATAGCGAGGGTTTCGTACATCATTTAGCGATTTAACTGAAGTGACCACCATGTGATTAAATACTGTGTACGTTGTCGTTTCTAACATCGGTTACGAATAGATAATTGGCAAGTGAAATATAATTTTTATAATTTTTTATTTATATTAAACAATTTTTTTAATAAATAATTTATTTTATTTTAAATTATTATTATATTATTAATTAATTAATTTTCATATATAATTTAGTTATTTTTATTTAAAAAAAAGTAGATGATGAATTATTTTTAGTCATTAAAAAATTTATCATGGACATTTTTATTTATAACATAAAATATATTATTTATAATATGATTTAGCTGTAACACATTTTTATTATAGTCGATTGCGATAAAATATTATAGTAGCACAAACTGGTTGTATTATAAAAATGAACTTATATTTGGTCACAATATATTCATTTTTATTAACATATTTGTTTGTCATAAATTCAATTATTTTTTATGACATAATTTATTTGTCATATATTAGCATTACAACCAATTGTTACAAAAAATTATTATTGTCATAAATTGATTGTATTGGTGACAAAATTGTATTTCGTCATAATATATTTCTTTTTATGGCATATCTATTTGTCATAAAAAAATTATTGTGACGAAATAATTTTATCGTCACTAATTCATTAAATTGTGACAAATATAATTCATATTACAAAAAAATAAGTATTTTACGATGAATTTATGTGTCGTAAATAATTATTCTTTTCGTTATATTTTTTTCTATCAAAAGAAAAAGGTTGAAAATTTTTCCTCTATATCAAAAGTGACGAAATTGTATCTCGTCAGAGTATATTTATTTTTTGTGACACATTTATTTGTCATAAATAAAATTATTTTTAAACTAAAATTTTTTAGAAAAAATAATTAGGAATATTTTTTTATATCGATATCTTATTTGTAACGAAATGATTTTATTGTCACTATTTTATTTAATTATGACAAAAATAATTCATCACAAAAAATAAATATTTTGTGATGATTTTATATATTGCAATAAGTTATTACTTTATCATTAAATTTTTTCCCTAAAAAAATGTGGAAAATTTTTCCTCCTAAAGAAACCATAACGAAATATATTTTTCGTCACAAAATTAATCTATTAGTGATGAAAATTAAAGCATAAAATGACACAAGATAATTTTGTCATAGTAATAAATAGTATGGTGACATTTTAAAAAATTTGTCATTGTAAGTTATAGTTAGTGATGAAATTTTATGCGTTATTAAAAAATTTATCATAAAAAGTAAAATTTCTTATAGTGCTGGTTTAAAAATTGCTCCATCAGAATTTCAAAATATAATGAATGATGCGGAACCCAAGATTTAACAAGAAACCCGAACCCTAAAATCAATTTGAATATTCATAAATCTTAGCATGCAATCTAATTTGATAAACTCCAAACCTTAATATCAAAGATAATCAAGACCTAAAGCTTAAAAATAGAAGAATAGAACTACACAAGTAAAACATGAATAACCCAATTCTTGAAACAATTAAAAGTAAAGAACTCTTACTTTGAAATAAAAATCACATATAAAAGTATGTTAAAATTATGTAATGTCATGTATCTCTCATAAAGCATAAATTAAGCCTGTATATAGGCATTACATAAATCCTAAATAGGCATAAAGTAAATCCTAAGGTTGCTAGGATAGTTGGCCTAATTTCATGTTAGTCTTGGAAATGAAAATTAGTCATTTCCGTCTTGGAAAAGGAGTGGCCAATTTCCTTTTTAAACTAGGAAAGGGAGACTGCTATTTTTGCTGATACTCATCTTAAGGAATGGGTAGCGGCGCAGTCGAGGCCTATTAATGCTTGTATTGCAGGGGGTAACTCACAGCAAGGAGGTGATAGGTTGATTTGGTCTAAACCACCAATAGGATGGCTGAAGGTAAACGTGGATGCTTCTATTAGTGTGAAGGACGGGTGTATGGGTATTGGTTGGATATCTAGGGACGATACAGGTTCTTTTGTTTGGGCGAAGAGCATGCGAGTGAAAGGAGTGTTCCAGCCTAGGGAAGCTGAGGCGGTGGGACTTAGGGAGGTTCTGAGCTGGTTTATAGCAGAAAGGCGAGACCGAGCAATTATTGAATCTGATGCTGCTATGGTTGTTTCGAGTTTAAAACAGACTTCCTTTAATTCTGCTTTTGGTTTACTTATTGATGATTGCAAAGAACTAGTCAGTAATTTCTTAAATATAGAGATTCATTTTGTTAGACGGTCAGTGAATGAAGTAGCTCATCGATTGGCTAGAGCTGCTCTTTCTATACCAAACAGTATGGAGTGGGTTAGCTCCCCTCCAAATTTCATTGTCGATTGTATTTCTGGTTGTTCTCTTTGAATGAAAGGTGTTTTATTTTTCAAAAAAAAAAGACTATCAGTAAAATTTTGAAAGCTAATGAGGAAACAATGTTAACTGTTACGATGATAATATTAATAAAATAGGTAATTCAGATGTTGCTGTTAATAACGGTATCATTGATCATAGTAATACTGATATGAATTATGAAATAGTTATTAATAGGAATATTAATTATATAGATAAGTAAGTGTATTGAGAGATGGTATTGGTAATTTAAAAGTATTATAAATATAGCTGATTGAAATGAAATAGGAATTAATGTAAATGTATTTTGATTACAATTTTAATCATGGTGCTGTAAAAGAAACGATTAAATGAAAAATAGTAACGTAAACATAAAGCGTAAAAAGATTAGTATTAATAGAATAGAGTAAGGGGCATAATAAAGGAAAGATAACTGTTCTAGCAAATAATTCAGTAACTGATGTTGTACCTAAATATGACTAAATACTGAATAGTGGACTGAATGTAAAAGTATTAATGTTAAGGATAACAGTACAGTCAAAGTAATGCTAATAATTGAAATGAAAATGTTAAGGTATAATTACTGAATGATAGAAATTATACAACGATAAGCAACTGAAATAATGGATTGAATAAGACATTATTGTATGACATAAATTAAGTAAATTTAAAGATTTCAATATTCATATAGTCTAAATAAATCGAAAGGTTTGTGTGCTCATGCATATTTTTTTAGTCATGGAAAATTTAGGATATGTATCCACCACTGGGCATTTCAATGCTCAGCGCGTAGTGTTGTTGCTGCGTGCAGGTTGTGAAGATAGGAAGTTTTTTAAATGGCCGGAATATCAATGGCAGTCGAGTTGTGGATCAAATGCAGATATGTAAGTATAGGTATGGCATGTATACGATTTTCAGTGGACTACTTTATTATTGTTATTATTTTGCTTATGAGTATAATTGATATTTGTATGCGAAAAATTTTTATAGAACTGTCTCTTGTAGCATCTGACTATCCGGTTGCTGTACCGGTATTCGTATAAGTATACGTAAGGTATAAGAGTGTTACAGTAGATCTTGGGATTCACTGGTTATTTATTTGTTTTAGGTGAGTTTAGTCAGAGATTTAACATTATGTAGCATTTTTTTTTCTTATTCTTTTTTATTTACTTGATTGTTCATCCTTTATTTGTTATTTAGCATTATCTTTATCATTATCATTATCATTATCATAATCATCATCATTATTATTATTATTATTATTATTATTATTATTATTATTATTATTATTATTATTATTATTTTGATCATCATCATTATTTATGTTTTTATTTATATTAATTTGTTAATATGTTAATTTATTTGTTTCGTTATATCATTTAATTTATTTGTCATTCATAATATATTTATTTTATTTTATTTATTTTAATTCATTTTTATTATTTTAGATGTTTAATTGATTTTTTTATTATGTTATTATTAACATTAATTTTATTTGTATTTGTTTTTTGCTTCAATACTTTTTTTTATGCTTGGGCACTCTTGCGAGCAAATGAGGGGATCTAGAAGATTTATTTTGGTTGATTTATTATTTTCGTTGCTTTTTATCATTTTTCTTTATTTTGCCTTTTATTTTATTTGTCATGTAATTGATAATAAAATTGTTTATTTTATGCACTATAAAAAATCACAAAAATATTTATATTAATGAATTTGAATTTTTCTAATAAAATGGGACCAATGTCCCAATTTTAATCAATAAAATGTTACTTTCAAAAGAAGAATTAATTTTCTCAAAATGGGTTCACTCATTCAGATTTTTTCAATAATACCAAAAATAACTCTTCGATTTTTGTAAGTGTGAATGAAAGAACCAATGTTCCTATTCCAAATAATGCCCCGTTTTCTGTATGTTATTTATTTATTTTATTTTAGGGGATTGTATTTTTGTCCCAATTTTCATCTTCAATTTATTTTTGTAGTTTATTTTATTTTATTTATTTATCACTTTTTATTGCTTTCTTCGATACTTGATTGCACCGTAATTAAATTGATGCCGTGTAAGAAAAGGGATGGAAAATTACTAATGACAAGCTCACTTATAACTTTGACCAAGGTGTGAATAAAAGTAACGTCCCTAACTCTCTCTCGTCCCTAAAAGCAGGTTTTTGAGGTCCACCGGGGTTCGGCATGAATCACAGTGGTGACTCCGCTGGGGACTTTGAGACTTTTCTACGAAAGTGTCTTGGTTAATAAATATAATTAAGTTTTTAAAATTAAAATTCTATCTCTTTTCTAAAATTACATTGCATCCATGCTAGAGCCTTAGATCTAAGCTAGATGGTCCCTATTCTTGCCCCGATACATTCTCGGAGCACGACCCTACATTCGCTCAATGTAGGGAAGTGTTAAGGATAATTACCAGCCCAAGTCTCGTACCATTATGGTATATTAAATGGAGACCCAATTGATCATTATGCTCGTGATGAGCTAGAGCCGTTGGCAGGGACCATACTTGGGTAGACCTAAAGTATCATCATATTTGACTAAAACTCATGTAATGGCAATAGAAACTTTTATTAGGTGACATGTACTATAACAATGTGCTTGCTATGTGGGCCACTATATATTGAGTAAAGTTAACTAAATTAAATAGACATTCATCAAAGGCTTTAATTTCTTGCTCAGGTGAGCCTATCTTAATTTGATTGAAGTGCTCAAATATATAATGGCCAAACCTCATACGTATGCGCTTTAAATTAAAAGATGTTATGCTGCCGATTTTTCACCGTGCACTATACGCGTCCATTAGGTTCTCCATTAACCCATAGATCAAGCCCTCTTAGAAAAGAGACCGGACAACCTCCTATGTGAGAGTGATAAGGTTGGAAGGATATACTTATTTGCATGTGGTTGTGAATGTTGCACAGCATACTCATGCATTACGTGTCATTTATGCACATAAAAAAAAACATATACATTCATTTTGTGTGTGTACATTCTATTATGTGCATATAATTTTCACATGTATATGTTGTCTTGTGCATAAGTTTATTCCATGCATCCCATACATCATTCTAACCCCTCGACTTTTTAGCCATAGTAAACCAATTGCCTGGGTGGTTTAGGGATCCCGATAGTTGTCTAAAGAGCAATCAGAGTCCGAGTTGGTTGAAAGAGATTTGGTGTCCTTACTAGAACATTTGCAGGCATTAGAAATGGCCAATACTTCGCAACAGACTGATGACACTCGTGCCCTAATTGCCCAAGAGATGGATAGAAGGTTCAAAGAGCTTGAAAAAAGGTTGTTGGCCATAATTAAGGAAAAAATGGATGCCATGGTGCTTGTTCTTCAAGCTCAGCTTATGGCAATTGCTCTTAACCAAGTTGAACTGGCCACGGTCAGGAAGGCTCATACAGCGACGGCTGCAGTGCTTCCATTTACTTTCAAGCCTAGAGGAAAGGTGCTACTTGATTCACCCGTCAAGCAAAGAGGAAATAGGAGGCCTACTCTAGAATATAACATTGTCCTTGAAGAGGGTGGAGACCCAGCGATGATGCATACTCTGAAAAAATGGAAGCGCAGGTAGCCACAACAATAGTAAGGGCAATGTTAGGGCTACAAAAGTCCCAGCCATAAGAACAACTCAGCGTCATTATACCATCTTAGGTAAATCGCTGTCTTGGCACCTCACACATCTCGTCAAGGAATGGAAGTTACAACCATTGTTAGGAGGGCCTATCCCAAGCCAAGGGTAGCCTAGACATAGAATAGATTAGAATTGTGCATATCACCAGCATACAGGGCATAAAACATACTACTATAGTCCCCTAAGAGATCGTATTTCAGAATTGATGCCGGACCTAGATAAAGAAACGGTAGTACAAGTGCTAACCACGAAAGTGAATCAAAGGCACTATTCTAATTTGGGCAGATTCTTGTCTTGGGTCCTTAAGAGACTGATGAAGGAGGGGGTATTACAGCCATTGCTGGCTAGGCCCACCAGAAACCAAGGTTAGCCCAATCACAAGACAGATCAGTATTGTGCCTTCCACAAGCACACCGGTATTGACATATCAATGTTGGACTTTGAGGGATTGGGTTCAAGACCTTATTGACGGTAAGTAGATCTCTGACCCAGAAAAATAAAAGCGAAAGAGTAAGACAGATTAAGTTCCTAAGTGTGAAAGGAAGTTTTTGAAGCCATGCACACAGAGTGGAGAAGTATCGGCTGCAACACCTCCACTGCTAGGAATAAAAGAGGTGGCCTTTGTAAATGGGCTTAGAGATTTCTTTTTATGTGTTTTTTCGAACTATGTTATGACTTTGTTTCTCTCACTATATTAATAGTATGGGCTTTTCTTATGTAGGCATTGTCATACTTATCGCATTATGCATAGTAATAATCATGATCAAGGCATTGGTTCAATAAACACTGTTTCATTCAGTTTCACAAAAAAAAATCTTGGTTGCATCCAACCTAACTCCTGAATCGAGATAAAATTTGAGAGATAAAAATGATTAAAAAAAGATAAAAAAAAAAGAGAAAAGGCATTTGCCTGAACTTGGAATGACATACTAGGCTAACCTCCTTCAATTTGTCAACCTAATAGCAGTCGAAAATTCCAAAAGGCATTCCTTTGCTTCTTCAGCATCTAGGATGCATACAATACAGCCAAGCGAAAACCAACCTCCAATCATTAAGGTGCTGTCTCAGAAGCTGGACAATCGAATCCATGACGAATGAAAATTTGAGCCTTCACAAAAAAAAAACAAAAAAACAAAAGAGAAGAAAAGAAAAAGAAAAAGAAAGAATAAAAAAAGAAAAAGAAAAAAAAAAGAAAAAGAAAAGAAAAGAAAACCCACAATTTTGGTCTAAACCATCTGAGGTCAACCTGCAACCCAATCTCAACTATTGAGAGCTATCTCAGAAATTGAGTAGCCAAAATAAAAAAAAAAAACAAAATGCGAGCTTTCACAATCAAGTTCTAAAAGGAGAGCTCATTGAATTAGCTAGTTTGCACAAAAGTCAAGATTAAGCCTTTTGTGCTGAAAAGTTACTGTCGAAAGAGGCAACTGCCTTAGCTACAATAATGATGAAGGATTCAAGAAGTCAAGCAATGTTGATAGAATGATGAAGGTCTCATGGCAAAGGCATAAAAAAAAAAGAAGAGAGTAAAAGTCTTGCAAGTCGAAAATCAAAAATAGGCAACCTATCCAAAATTGGGCACCCCGCTAGGGTTAAAATCGAAAAGATGCCCTATGTAATGGCCGCAATACCGGGTTAGTTGTGAATAGTATTTTTCGATGGTGAATAGTACACTCAGAGCAGAAATTGCTCCCCGGAGGCGAAAAATATTTTATTTGACCACCGGAAAATACTAGTTATGGTGAGTCCAATAGTAAAATTTGGAGTGAAAATAAATTTAAATAGGTCACCAAAAGTCAAAAATAAAAAAAGTCATGCACTGTATTTAGAGACTCAGGTTTGACAAAAATTTGGCTAGGCCTATAAAAAATAGTAAATGACCTCCAAAAATTATTTTAAGAGTATATACAAGATTAGAATAATATTTAAAAATTTTTGGGACAAAAAAATTAATTTTGCGGTAACACTGGAAATTGCGGAAACAGACCGGTTAAAGTGAACCAGTCTCGAAAATGGATTTCGATTGGGTTGAAAATTTTTGTGCAGAATTAATTTTTTATTTGGGGAATTTTAAAACTTATTTTGAGTGAATTGGAGGTCAGGAAGGTGGAGAAATAAATTGGGTTTGGTTAATGCGCTATAAATTGAAAATGGGCTTAAATTTGGGTCCAACCACCTTGGTTGGACCGGTCCAGCCCAAAAATAAGGATATTTATGGGCTAGAAAATCAGAATTTGAGAGATAATTCTAGAAAATTTCAGCCCTCTCTAGTCCCTCTCTTGGCCGAATCCTTTCTTTCCATTTTCTCTCCACCATTCTTCATTTCTCCTTCAATTTCTCTCAAAATTCAAGTCTCTATAATATAATTCAGCCCCTATAAAACATTATTGCAGTCTTTAATCTCCAAATTGAGTGGAAGAATTGGGAAATTTCAAGGGTACAAAGTTTAGGGTTCAAATTGAGGTAAAAGGAATTGAAGGTTTTAAATTTATTTAATGGTTCTAATAGGTTAATTAGAGTGTGTAGAGTGTAATTATATAGTTATATTGTGGTTAGAAGGCATGGTTTTAATGGAAATTTAATGTTAAATTTCTATCATCAATAGGTAATAAGGAAGGTGAAGGCAGTTCAAGAGCTAAAAGTAAAGGGAAGGAAGCTTTAGAGGAGTAGAACAAGATATCAAGGCGAGTGGCTACAAATTCTAACCATTTCCACTGTTTTAGGGTGAATTTAGGTTATGTTTAAATGGTAACTATGTAAAATATGTGTGTATAATTGAAATAAATGTTATAATTATGACTTAGGATGTTAAAAATGATAAATTGAATGGTTAAATGAGGGAAAAAAATTATACTGTAGTAAACTTTCGGTAGCCGAATGGTACATCAAAGGGAATAAGGGTATACTTTAGGTATATTTGTGAAATAAAGGTGTATACATGTGATTTAATGAATAAAATAATGTAATGAATAATAAAGGAATAAAAATATAATATAGAGAATGGACTTGTAAGGTTGGCCGAATGGTAAAGGTAGGAGGTTTAAGGTATAATCTTGCTAATTGTTAAAAATAAGTGCATAATATGAAAATACAATAAAAATTGAGTGTATGAGAATTTATTTAGAATTTATTGAACACAAATGAATATTTTAGAATAAATTAGTATAATATGTTTATATTAAAAATCAAGTTAAATGTGTATTTAGTTGAAAGTATGGCATGAAATGAATATAGAATAAAAATTGAGGGTATGGTAATTTATTTAGAATTTATTGAGTAAAAATTAATATTTTAGAATATATTAGTATATTATGTTTATAATGGAGATGAAGTTAAATGTATAGTTTTAATGAAATTTTGATATGGATGATTATGTTATTAAATAAGTAGTGGAATAAAGATGATTTAGTAAGAAAACAATGAATATTATAAAGGTGGTTTTGTTGGCATAATTGTATATTATAATGAAGTAATGTGAGTATTTATTTATTCTTGCCCTTAGTAATAGTCTAGTAGTTAAATCTAGTTCAGGATATAATTGGCTAGCCATAGGGACTGTAACCGTGGTGTGAGTCATGGCGACTCACTATTAGTAGGCTAATAGCGGTCTATAAATGAATGAATGTTTAAAATGTCAAATGAAATGGAATGCAAATGTATTAGTGGTCCTACGGGGTCACTTTGGAATGATGTGGATCTATGGGGTCCACGTCTCGCATATCCGGTTTGGAGATTTCTACTGGACCGATACTAGGGGCAAAATAGTATAAATGAATAAAATTTACTGAACCTGGACTAATGTGTGAAATAGGACTAAAATGAAATAAATTATATAGTTTTAGGGGCTAATTGGTAAAAATAATGTTAACATGGTAAATATATAGCTAAAGTAAAGGAAAAAGCAATTTAATTGGTAAGAATATTAAATTAAATACTTAATTGAGGATTAAAATTTAATTAGCCATGAAAATAGAAAAAAAATGAAGAATAAATAATAAATTATAGGTTAAATAATGATTTAAAGTAATAAATTAGAATAATTAATACCAATTTGATATAATTTAATGAAATAGATTAAACTACAAGGAAAAAAGGATTTCCCGACGAAAAATAAGGAATTTTCGTTAGGAAACAAAATTGCCGACGAAAAGTTATTCCGTCGGCATATTAGTTGTAGGCAAAATTAATTTCCGTCGGGAAAATTTTCGACGGAAATTAAAATTTCGTCGAAAAATTTACCGACGGAAATTCTGTAAAATTCTCGACGAAAATTCAATTTTCGTCAGTATTATAGGAAAAATTTTAAATTAATTTTTTAATTATTTATTACATCCTATAAATTTAACCTGTAATATAAAATAATGAAAAAATGAAAATAATATCTAAATTTTAATATCCAAAAATAATTTAATATAATAATTGTACTAATCATGAAGTTAATAATTATTTGACAAGGTCATAATAGTTATATATGTCTGTTACAAAATCCTAACTAAGCTGATGGTGGCGGCGGCGGTGGCAGCTGACGAGAACGATCAGACTGCTGCGATGATGAGGCAACCATACCCTTCAAATTAGCCATCTCATTGATATGAAGTCGAGAGATTGTTGCCACCGAGCTTCTTAGTCTTGCCACTGAGCTTGTGATTGTTGCAATTCAGATCTCAGCTCACATACAGTATTCCGAAGTTCAAGTACTTCCCTGGAGGCAGACCGTCTATTAGATGCAGCTGTACTTGAGCTTGAGGAATGCGAGTAACAGGATTTGGCCAAAGAACCTAAGCCAAAGACTCGTCCTCGCTAGTCTCTACCACCAGCCACTTCATAATAAATCTGATTCGCATCAACATTATCGAAATTCTGTGAACATTGCTGAATTGTCTCTTGCACTTGTTCCTATCGTTAAACAAATGTTTTATATTAATTAACGATTAATAATAACTAATATTAAATATTTGTAAATTTTAATACTTTTGACATACGTGTAAATGCCTTGATCGAGAATTGATGAATGTTTGACCATCATGATTTTTGGTGTGGGTGTGTAAAAAGACCTCACCATGGGCAGGCGGTCTACCCATCAAGGCTTCCTGCAATCAAATAAAGAATTTATAGTTGAACTATAATTTATTGAGTATTCGTACAAGTTTTTACTAAAATTTCGGAGTTTTTCCTAAATTTTAACCATACCTCCTGTACACAAAGACAAAAAAGCATTTCAAATTTATTGTTATACTTGCATCCAACATCCAACAACAATGCAAACTCCTCACACAATTAAAATTCCCATCCTCCTCTATGGTAACGAGATAAATCTTAAACAGTAATAACATTAATTACAGTAATATTTTGTAATACTTACAAGTCTAGCTGCATGTTCCCCATGGGACATTGATCCTCTAGTATGCAAGCATGAACTAACTCCCTTAGGTTCTCCCCGTCTATTATTAGAATTTCGCTCTGAAATGGAAAGGGCCTCGGGCGTCATCCAATATTGTTCCCATTGTGCCCATATATCTTCGGTTATGTAACGAGGTCGTACATCATCAGTGTGTAACCCGCACACTAAGTCTCTATAACGTGCTCGAGCACGACTCTCCCATGCAGAATACATGATGTCGTCAAACTTCGAGTCCCAGTAAAATTGTTTTTTATGAGAATGAACAAAAAATAAAATGTAAGTAAGTGTAAACTATAATTTGTTATATAATAAATGTTATCATAATTTATTACCTTGAATTCTTCAAAATAATTTTTTTTTGCTTCTTGTGACACCTTCTTCTAGACATAGCCATCGTAATCTATTCTGTTCTTCAACGTGGTTGTCATTGTGCATGAGCAATTTCCTGAAGGATTCAAACTAATATACAACAATCTTAATAAAGTTATTAAAAGTAACAACTATCATTAAAATCAATACAAAGTGAAATATTAATCACTTACTCCCCAGCTATAATGGTGATATAGATTCTTCCATCAACTCCAACTGAGGCAGGCATAGGCTGTTCCGCTGCATCTATTCCTGATACCTGAGATGGCATAGCTTCAGTGTGGGCCATAGGAGTCGATTCAGCAGAAGGAGTGGTAGATGGTGCAGCAGTAGGGATGGTCGGTGATGTGTCAGCCTGAGTGCTAGCATTCAACCCAGGCGATGGGGATGATCCATCACCAATACTGTCACCTCCATCATGCACCCTGAGCCGTGGAGGAATCATATTACTCTTCTTTCACTTAAATATTTTTTGAACCTGACATTATGAAAAAATTGCACATTGTCAGATAATAGAAAATTATCACAGTATAATAAACATATCAAATAAAAAAATAAGTTAGTGCAATATTAATTGTTCTCACATGGACATCTTATTTTTGCCCCGTCCATATATGGAGGTTGAAAACTTGCATATTCAATAAACGACTGAACCCCTTCCACAAATTCAGGATTAATATAACAATCGTTTGTTTTTCTTCTATACATCCAAGATCTATCTACATTACTCGTAATTACTTCCAAAACTATTACATGAACAGAGTGACATCTTAGTTAGAATTATATATATCTAGTTCCCAAAAAAAAAGTAAATATAATAGTTAATAAAACTAGAAATTCAAAATACAACTATTATTACAAAATTATTTAAGACATTTGCTAGTCATTTTAACATTAATTATACTAATTAATATTCTAAATCAAAAGAAAAATGCAAATTGTCATATTATCAGATTATTATTTAATAATAATCTAAATAATAATAATAATAATATTAATCATATTATATACATAAATTATTCATATTATTATTTAACAAAAAAATAATAATAACAATACAAATTAACATAAATAATAATAATAATAATAATAATAATAATAATAATAATAATAATAATAATAATAATAATAATTAAGGTACAAATTTTACTAATTTTAATTTAATAATAATAACATGTTGAATAATAATAATATGAAAAATACTAATAATAAAATTAATAATAACATTTAAATTAATAAACTCATAAATAAAGAAATAAATATATAAAATAAAATAAAATAAAAAAACAAACTTGGGTTACCTTAAGCCGGCAAAGGGGAAGAAATGGCAAATCGAGGCTGCAATAAGAAGACGCTACACCACGCCGATGGACAAACGCCGCCCAATAAACAAATGTTGCCTGAGCAGAGACAACAACTGAAATTTTATGATTCTATTTATTATGCTAAATAAAAACAACTTAATTGCCCAAATATTCATATTTTGTTATTCATTAACAATATTAATACTATAAATATTCTTAAATAGATTATTAAGTTTATTATTTTCTAATAATACTAACAATAATAAATTTGTCATTTCATTATTCAACAATAATCTAACTAATACTAATAACACTGATAATAATATATTTTACAAAATGTTTAATTAATATAAATAAATAATAACAATTCTAACAATAATAACAATCCACATTGACAACAATAATATTAATAAACAACTTAATTTCCCAAATATTCATATTTTATTATTCATTAACAATATTAATAATACTAATATCCTCAAATAGATTATTAAGTTTATTAGTTTCTAAAAATACGAACAATAATAAATTTTTCATTTCATTATTTAACAATAATCTAACTAATACTAATAACACTAATAATAATATATTTTACAAAAATTATTCATAGTATTATTTAACAATAATAAAATGTTTAATTAACATAAATAAATATAATAATTCTAACAACAATAACAATTAACACTAATAAGTAATTCAAATTTTTATTTAACAATATTAATATTTTAAATAATAAAAAAATAATAATAAATAATAATATTTATTAATTAATAAATAAATAAATAAAAAACAACACTGGCTGCTTACCTGACGCCGGCGGAGGAGGGAAGGAAGGAGGAGGAGGGGACCATGCCGGAGCTGTCCACCACGCCGGAAGAAAGGAGGCCACGCGCGAAGGAGGACAAGAGAAGCGGGAAAGGGAGGGGAGGGAGGAGGAGGCCGGCCGAGGGTGAGGGGGGCTGGAATGGCGCCGGAGGGAAGGGGGCGGGCCGAATCTGCGCTGGTGGAGGCACGCAGGACATGCGGCGGCGGTGGGTAGCGCTGCAGAGAAGGGGGAAACGGGAGGGAGGGGAGAGGGAGGAAAGAGAAAAGTTAGATTTTATAGGAAAATTTTAGCGACGGATTTTCAACTTTCATCTCTAAAAATGGCGACGAAATTTCAGATTCCATCACTAATTAGCGACGGAAGTTGTTACTGTCGCTAAATATAGCGGCGAAAAATGTTTTCGTCGCTAATTAGCAACGAAAATTGAAATTTCGTCGCTAATTTTAGCGACGGATTTTAATTTACATCGCTAATAATATAAATTATTATTTTTTAATAATTTTAGCGACGAAAATTGAAATTTCGTCGCTAATTTTAGTTACGAATTTTTATTTCCGTCGCTAATAATATAAATTATTAATTTTATATAATTTTAGGGACGGAAACAAAATTCCATCGCTAATTTTAGCGACAGGTTTTAATTTTCGTCGTAATTTCGGTCGTTAAAATTGGAGGAAAATTACTCCCGCCATTTTTAGTGACGAAATTTTTTTACCGTCACTAATTAGCGACGGAATTCTTTTTTCGTCGCAAATTAGAGACGAAAATTGTTCCGTCGCTAAATTTCCATCGCGAAAACTTCAATTTCTTGTAGTGTTAGTAAAGTAGGAAGAAATTGAAAGTTAAATAGATAATTAAGTAAGTTATTATATAAATAATGATTTAGTATTAATAAGATAAAATATTAATATGAGAAATTGTAATTGATGAAGCAAATAAATTGGTTTATTAATAAATGGGAGTAATAAAATTAAATGATCATAATAATAATAGTAGTAGTAGTACAATAACACTTATGAAGAGTATCTAGTGAGAATATTGGACAGGGAAATCAGACAGTTTCGGAATAAGCAAATCCCATTGGTCAAAGTCTTATGAAATCACCACAATGTAGAAGAAGTCACGTGGGAACCAGAAGCTGCAATGAAGCAACAGTATCCGCAACTCTTCAATACAGGTAAAATTTTGAGGACGAAATTTTTATATGTAGGGGAGAATTGTAATGGCTACAATACCGGGGTTGGTCGTGAATAGTATTTTCCGGTGGTGAATACTGCACCCGGGGCAGAAATTGCTCCTGGATGCGAAAAATATTTTATTTGACCATTAAAAAATACTAGTTATTGTGAGTCTAGTGGTAAATTTTAGAGTGAAAATGAGTTTAAATAGGTCACCAAAAATCAAAAATAAGAAAAGGCCTGGACTTTATTTAGAGACTCCGGTTTGACAAAAATTTGACTGAGCCTATTAAAAATAGTAAATGACCTCCAAAAAATATTTTAAGGGTATATACAATCTTAGAATAATATTTAAAAATTTTTGTGAAAGAAAAATTAATTTTATGGTAACACTGGAAATTGTCGAATTGGATCGGTTAGAGTAAACCAGTCCCAGAAACGGGTTCCGATTGGGTTGAAATTTTTTGTAGAGGCTTAATTTATTATTTGGGGAATTTTGAAACTGATTTGGAGTGAATTGGAGGTCGGGAAGGTGGATAAATAAATTGAGTTTGGTTAATGGGCTATAAATTGAAAATGGGCTTAAATTTGGGTCCAACCGCCTTGGTTGGACAGGCCCAGCCCAAAAATCAGGCTATTTAAGGGCTAGAAAATCAGAATTTGAGAGAGAATTCCAGAAAATTTCAGCCCTCTTTAGTCCCTCTCTTGGCCGAATCCTTTCTTTCCATTTTCTCTCCACCATTCTTCATTTCTCCTTCAATTTCTCTCCAAATTTAAGTCTCCATAATATAATTCAGCCCCTCTAAAACATTATTCCAGTCTTTAATCTCCAAATTGAGTGGAATAATTGGAAAATTTCATGGGTACAAAGGTTAGGGTTCAAATTGAGGTAAAAGGAATTGAAGGTTTTAAATTCATTTAATGGTTCTAATAGGTTAATTAGAGTGTGTAGAGTGTAATTACGTAGTTATATTGTGGTTAGAAGGCATGGTTTTAATGGAAATTTAATGTTAAATTTCGGCCACCGATAGGTAATAAGGAAGGTGAAGGCACTTCAAGAGCTAAAAGCAAAGGGAAGGAAGCTTTAGAGGAGTAGAACAAGAAATCAAGGGGAGTGGTTACAAATTATAACCATTTCCACTGTTTTAGGGTGAATTTAGGTTATGTTTAAATAGTATCTATGTAAAATATGTGTGCATAATTGAAATAAATGTTATAATTATGACTTAGGATGTTAGAAATGATAAATTGAATGGTTAAATGAGGAAGAAAAAAATTATAGCATTGTAAACTTTGGGTAGCCGAATGGTATATCAAAGGGAATAAGGGTATACTTTAGGTATATTTCTGAAATAAAGGTGTATACATATTATTTAATGTATAAAATAATGTAATGAATAATAAAGGAATAAAAATATAATATAGAGAATGGACTTGTAAGGTTGGCCGAATGGTAAAGGTAGGAGGTTTAGGGTATAATCTTGCTAATTGTTAAAAATAAGTGAATAATATGAAAATAGGATAAAAATTGAGAGTATGAGAATTTATTTAGAATTTATTGCACATAAATGAATATTTTAGAATAAATTACTATAATATGTTTATATTAAAAATCAAGTTAAATGTGTATTTAGTTGAAAGTATGGCATGAAATGAATATAGAATAAAAATTGAGGGTATGGTAAGTTATTTAGAATTTATTGAGTAAAAATGAATATTTTAGAATAAATTAGGATATTATGTTTATAAAGGAGATGAAGTTAAATGTATAGTTTTAATGAAATTTTGATATGGATGATTATGTTATTAAATAAGTAGTGGAATAAAGATGATTTAGTAAGAAAATAATGAATATTATTAAGGTGGTTTTGTTGGCATAATGGTATATTATAATGAATTAATGTGATAATTTATTTATTCTTGCCCTTAGTAATAGTCTAGTAGTTAAATCTAGTTTAGGATATAATTGGCTAGCTATAGAGATAGTAAAACCGCGTGTGAGTCATGGCGACTCACTATTAGTAGGCCAATGACGGTCTACAAATGAATGAATGTTTAAAATGTTAAATGAAATGGAATGCAAATGTATTAGTGGTCCTACGGGATCACTTTGGAATGATGTTGTTCTGTGGGGTCCACATCCCGCATATCTGGTTCGCAGATTTCTACTGGACCGATACTAGGGGCAAAATAGTATAAATGAATAAAATTAACTGAACCCGGACTAATGTGTGAATTAGGAATAAAATGAAATAAATTATATAGTTTTAGGGGCTAATTGGTAAAAATAATGTTAACATGGTAAATATATTGCTAAAGTAAAGGAAAAACAGTTTAATTGGTAAGAATATTAAATTAAATACTTAATTGAGAATTAAAATGTAATTAGCTATGAAAATAGAAAAAAATGAAGAATAAATAATAAATTATAGGTTAAATAATGATTTAAATTAATAAATTAGAATAATTAATATCAATTTGATATAATTTAATGAAATAGATTAGTAAAGTAGGAAGAAATTGAAAGTTAAATAGATAATTAAGTAAGTTATTAAATAAATAATGATTTAGTATTAATAAGATAAAATATTAATATGAGAAATTGTAATTGATTAAGCAAATAAATTGGTTTATTAATAAATGGGAGTAATAAAATTAAATGATCATAATAATAATAGTAGTAGTAGTACAAATAATAATAATACTAATAATAATATAATTATGTATTGAATAAAATTAACTAATGAGTTTATAAGTAAATTAAATGATAAATACTATTGGGAGTTAATTGGATAATATTTAAGTTTACATTGGTTAGAAATTGGAATTTAAATATTTTAGCATTAACTAAATACTAAATAGATAGATGGAAATTTTTAGAATTTTAACCACCACTGAGCATATTTAATGCTCATCATGTAGTTTTTATTGACTGCGTGTAAGTACAAGCTAGGCGTGGGACCAAGCATACGACTTTTTAGAAGCTGTCAGGACTAAGCTTGTATGGGATATTTTCAGTAGATTTTTGGTATATGGCATGTATATACTTATAAACAAATATTGTAAATTATGGATATGTATTTATGGTGTGTAATGGACTTTACTACTTAGTGAATATTATGAGATTGTTTGTGGTTGATGGATGATGAGAATTATTGTATTCTGTTGTTGTGCCCGTGTGGGCTATGGTTTGTTGATTATGCAGGTTTGGGTAGGTTAATATTATAGTCGTCATACTGCCGAAATTTTTATGGACTAGAATAATAAACTAGACAATTATAGGTCAGCGGCTAAACATAATAAGTTACAATTACAATGGTTAAGTATAAGGTTTAATAAGAAATTAATTGTTCTACAAGTTGCATATTGATTTTGTGAAAACAATTCACACGCTTACCTGCATTGATAGCATTTTTGGTAACTATTATAATCACTATACATACATTAGGGAAGTTATAAGGGTGTTACACGCTAGCCAAAAATTAGGAGCTGAGAAAAAATATTCAATCAAGAAAATCTGGGATGGCTGATTGATAATAGGAGTCGAATAAGCCTAAGGTGTTATTCCCTGAGATTGAATAAAACATGTATTTTTGCATCATATGTCTAGTCATGATTATTGTTGTTGCTATATGGTGCATATAGATAGGAACGCATGCATAAAGTTAGGCATAAACATGCGATTAAATGGTCAAAAGAAGCCTGTGGCATGTATAGGGACATATGCTGGAGCAAGTCTCAAGGCAGTAATAACAACACTTCATGTGACAAATCCTACGCTTAAAAAAAAAAGGACTATTAGAGATGAAAATAGCAATTGGCTCTCTAAGCAAAAGTTAGGCCAAAGGGCAGGGTGAAAACTTGAAAACAGGTAGTCTGTCCTGCAAGAAAAAAATGAAATGAATAAAAACTGCTGGAGTGGGTTAGGTCCATTCCATGCAAAAATTAGGCATAGGGTTATGTGAAAATCCCCAAAGGGATTGAAAACAGATAGTCTGTCCTGCAAGAAAAAAATGAAATGAATAAAAACCGCTAGAGTAGGTTGGGTCCATTCCATGCAAAAATTAGGCACAGGGTTATGTGAAAATCCCCAAAGGGACGCGTTTCCTGCAAAGAAAAGCTAGTGTGAAAATCCACAAGGGACGCACTACCATCAATAAATGACTTCTAATACTCAAAGCAATAAGGCAGTCCAAATAACCTCCCTTCAGGCAAATAGTGCATGATGTGAGACACGAGTTAGAGTCCTGGGGGCAAAACACTATACAGCTCATAGAAAATGGCGCATGCTCGTTGACCAGGGGGCAAAGATGCACACTAGACGGTTCTTTCTGGAAAAATTATGGGTCAGAGTTCCTAAGCCAAGATGATACTATGCTAGATCCTTGGAGGCATTAGACAGTATGAGCAGTACCCTCAATGAATCCCTTAAACACCTAGGATGTGGTATATCCATTTTTGCATCTCACGTGCATCCCGTACATACAATCTTTTGCATATCTCTTTGCACAACTTTACATGTGCATAGCCTTTCATGATGCCCAACATGCATGAACTTTGTATATATCTCGCATATGCAATTCTTTGCGCACATCCCGTTTACATAATTTTTGCGTACATGTAACACAAAATTCTTTGCACATGTTTAGCATGCATATCATAAGCACATATCACATGCATTTAATCCTTTACACATACAGTTGTGTATACATAATTTTTGTATATAATTCTTTGCATGTGTTTCGTGTATATAGCTTTATGTATATATTTCACACATATAATTCCATATGCACACACAATCTTTTGTATACATTGTTGTGTATATAACTCTGAGGCAAATGTCCAAATAGACCTCAGGCACAAAGATAATCCAAGAGATGGATTCGGCTCAACATTTTCGGCCACTTTAGTCGGCATAAAATCATATGGGTCTGTAGAGAGAGGGAATGCCTAGAAGAACAAACCTATTCGGGCACACCATGCTGAGGGCAATCAAGAATCACACAAATCTATAGAAAAGAAGACCCTTCGAGAAGCTGGACTGCCCACACATACCTTAATTGGCAGCAATCAGGTAAGTCTCTCTATCATAAGACGTATGCTCACACACACCACACAATAAGCGTACAAAAATCCAAATTCAAATGTACGAAGAATACAAATTCTTAAAAAAAAAAGAGACGCACGTCCAGTGGCCAGGGGACATAGTCGGTGGAAATATTATGGGTTAGAGCTCTTGAACTAGAAACAACACCCTTCTAGATCTTTGAGGGCATCAGATAGGATGAGCAGCCAAGTCTCACCTTCGATGAACCTCTTAACCACCTGGGACATGGCCTATCTATTGTTGTATGCATTTATGCTAATACAGTTCTTTTGCAAACATTTGCATATAAATCTTCAAGTGCAAGTACAATCTTTTGCATATTTCTTTGCATACATCATTCCATGCATACATGGTGCCCCAAATGCATTCACACGCATGATCTCTTGCACGTATCTCGCATATGCAATTTTTGCACTCATCCTGTGTTCATTTTCCATGCATACATGTCGTGCATATAAGGCACACATTCTTTGTACATAGTTTCTGCATACATGTAATGCATACAGGTCTTTACACATGTTTTGCATGCATACATCACATGCATTTAATTTGCACAAACAATTGTTGGCACATGATTCTTTGTGCATGTTTCTTGTATACAGCCCTGCGCATATATTTCACACATGGACACACAATCTCTTGTATATGCTCTTGTGCATATAACTTTACAGGAAATGTCTGAATAAACCTCACATACAAAAGTGGGCAAAGGTACAACTTCAACTCAACATCGGCGCTCATCCATGCTGGACAATCAGATCGAGATAAAGTTCTCACGGAAAAGGAATCCCGTGAACCCGCGCCAAAGAGGACATTTAAAAGAGCAAGCCTATTCATGTAAACCATACCAGGGGAAATCAGGTAAGTTTCTTTGTAATAAAATGTAAGGGTTGGAAAAAAAACACTTAAAATGTAAGATTCACCCAAGTGCAAATTCAAGATCCATCCAAAAATTGCAAAGATGTAGAATTCACCCCAGGTGTAAATTCACATAAAACAATTAGTTGTAAAGATTCAAAACAATCCAAGACCTTTTTTTAAAAGAAAAATCCAAAAAAAAAAAATTCAAAACCTCTTAAGAGGCATAAAAAATCAGGACTAAAATCCTCTTAAGAGACACTGAAAATTCTAAAATCTATCCATCTACACGCAAGCATCGAAACACCAAATGTAATTTTCCTCTAAGGAGGCTCAAAATCTAAGCCTCTCAACAAGAATCTAAGTCTCTCAATAAGCATTTAAGTTTCTCAGTGAGCATCAAAGCCTCTTAGTGAGCATAAATTTTCAAAGTCTCCCTGCGAGCACAAAGCCCTCTTAAGAGGAACACAGGCCTTTTCAACAAGAAGGCAGTGTTGGATGGCTCTTTATCAACTCAATCAATGTAAGTTCATAGAATAACTCAATGGCGTTAATGATAAGCCACATCAATGGCAGGATGCAAAATAATTCGGTGCAATCCAAGAGGATGATATCTACACTTTGGAAGTCTAAAAAATGACTCGGTGTAATCCAGAGGATGATATCCGAACTTTGAAAGTCTAGAAAATGACTCGGTGAAATCCAAGAGGATGATATCCGCACATTGGAAGTCAAGAAAATGACTCGGTGCAATCCAAGAGGATGATATTCATACTACGCAAACCATTCTCCAGGGAACAATCAACTGTCCTTCAAGGGACACCCATCTAACATCAACCCAAATTGTACATGCTGCCACAGGTACACGTCTCTTTCCTCTACCCTGCACATTTGTTTTGCCCATTCTTATAAGAAAAGAGATTCAGGATCAACACCAGCAAAGATGACTTCAGTCTTCAGAGTGACTCAGTGGTGTTAATGATAAGCCACATCGACGACAATCTTCAAAAGGACTCAGTGGCATTAATGATAAGTCACACCGATGGCAGTCTCTAGAAGGACTCAGTGACATTAATGATAAGCCACACTAACGGTACTCTTCAAAAGGACTCAATGGCATTAATGATAAGCCACACCGACGGTAGTCTTCAAAACGACTCAGCAGCATTAATTATAAGCCACACCGACTCCTCTAGTCCGAAAAAATAGCTGCCTCAGGAATTACACCTCAACAATCTACATCTTGACTCAAGGGTAAAACTTATTATAACAACTCAGTGGCATTAATGATAAGTCACATAGAAGAAAGGTTTCAAACGAGACGTGGCGACAATTATATGCCTATAGCTCAATGGTGATAATCATATGCTGATGTTTTGAAGGCGACAATCATATGTCGGATAGACCAACTACAGTATATCAAATAAGATGTGTTGACAATCATATGCTTACGGCTCAACAACGACAAACATATGCCAATGTCTCGAAGGCGACAATCATATGCTGGATAGACCAACTATAGTATATCAAATGAGACGTGGCAACAATCATATGCCTACGGCTCAGTGGCGACAATCATATACCAAGGTCTCGAAGGCGAGAATCATATGCCGGATAGACCAACTGTAGTATATCAAATGAGACATGGCAACAATCATATGCCTACAGCTCAATGGCAAGAATCATATACTGATGTCTCAAAGGCAATAATCATATGCCGGACATACCAACTCCTGTATATCAAACGAGACGTGGCGAAAATCACATGCCGATGTCTTGAAGGCAACAATCATATGCCGAACAAACCAACTGCAGTATATCAAATGAGATGTGGTGACAATCATATGCCTACAGCTCAACGGTGACAATCATATGCTAAAATTTGGATGGCTACAATCGTAAGCCAGACAGATCAATTGCAGTTTTCAAGAGCGTCATTGGCGACAATCATATGCTAGTGATTCACTGGCGACAATCATATACCGACATTTAGATGGCAACAATCATATGCCAGACAGATCAACTGCAGTTACAAAAAGGGTCATTGGCGACAATCATATACCAGTGACTCGATGGCGACAATCATATGCCAGATAGACCAATTATAGTCTAGAGAAGGATACAATGGTGACAATCATATGCCAATGTTTTGACGGCGATAATCATATGCCGATATGTTGATGGTGACAATCATATGCCGGATAAATTAGCTATAGTCTTCAGGATATCCTGACGATGACAATCATATACCAGATGAATCAAACACAGTCTTCAAAATAACTCAGTGGCGACAATTATATGCCAATGTCTTGATGGTGCCAATCATATGCCGAAAAGATTTAATCGAAGTCTTCGAACTGACTCGGTGGCGACAATCATAAGCCACAGCCTTCAATCTCCAATCATTACAGCAAAAAGGTAAGGACTACCTCAGGTATGCACTTTTTCTCTTTTCTCTGAATTTTGGCTCACTTAGGCACCCATGCACTAGTTTCCGCAAAATTGGGGGCAACTATAAATACCGTGTCCCGAGGCAGCCCAGATTAGGGTTACCTAGTGTTGTAATTAATGCCTATTCACAAGCCAAAAGGTTGAAAGTGATGATTTTCTTGTCAAATTTGCTTTTTAAAAAATAAAATAAAACAAAAAAAATATAAAAGGGTGGAAGTTATGGTATTATTGTAAAAATTGTTTTTTAAAAAAAAAATTGACATTTGCGGCCGCCAGAGCGCAAGGGCAGGCCTCCCTCACGCGTCAGGTGAGCGCCAGCGCACAGCATGTGCATGCTAGTGCTGGGGTGAGTGCCCTCGCTTGTGCTACATGAAGAGCGCGCAGGCATTGCTTGACTACACATGCGGGGCTTCAATAGGCAGCGCGCGCCCGTCGCCTAAGCGCAGCCCGTCCCTCACCAGGGGCGGCCATCCCTCGCCTTCAGGCAGCCAAAAACGTGTATTTTCATCCAAAAACGGATTTTTTGGATAAAATTTGATCTTTAATCATTTTTCTGGGATTTTTAAGGATTTTACTATTTTTTACATCTAAATAAGGTAGAATTTGATTTAAATAATAATTATTTTCCTATATTAACTTTTTTTTTTTGGTCTAAAGTCATATAAATAGAAAGCAAAGAAATAGGAAAAGGGGGAGACATTTTTTTGGTTAAAGATTTTCTTATCTTTTCTTTTCTTCTTAAAGAGAGATTTTTGGTGGCAACTTTTTTCTTCTCTTCTTTAAGAAAAATTCTGATTTTTATTTTTTCTTCTTCTTCTTCTTCTTTAATAAAATTTTTTCTAAAAATTTGAGATTGAATTTTCTAAATGAAAAATTGATTTTGAGAAAAAGAAAATATTTCTTTGCTCTTAAAATCCAATTTTTTCAGTTTGTTATTTTTTTCTTTTAACAAGTTTTTTTGCAATTATTTCTCTAGAAAGAAAATTTAAATTTTTTATATTTTTAATTTAATTCTTGAGGATCTAGATAAGGAAATCTACAATCTTTTTTCCTCCACCGAATCTGAATTCTGAGAGTAAATATTCTAGGGTCGACCCCATATTTTTATTTTTTTTATTATTTTTTTATTTAGTCAATTAGTGGCCATTTAGATCTTGGGATTCATTGGTTATTTATTTGTTTTATGTGATTTTAGTCATAGATTTAACATTATATAGCATTTTTTACTTGTTTTTCTTATTATTTTTTATTTATTTGATTGTTCATCCTTTATTTATTTATTATTATTATTATTATTTTCATTGTCATTATCATTGTCATTGTCATTGTCATTGTCATTGTCATTATTATTATTATTATTATTATTATTATTATTATTATTATTATTATTATTATTATTATTATTATTATTATTATTATTATTATTATTATTATTATTATTATTATTGATGTTTTTATGTATGTTAATATGTTAATTTATTTGATTCAATATGTTATTTAATTTATTTGTCATTCATAATACATTTATTTCATCTTAATTAATTTTTATTATTTTATGTGTTTAATTAATTTTTTTATTATGTTATTTCTAACATTAATTTTATTTGTATTTGTTTTTGGTTTCAACATTTGTTTGTGTGACGCGTGCCGAACCCAGCAAGGGCCCTCGCGGTGAATCCGCTTTAGGATTCGAGTGACTGGTTCGCGTCTTTTAATCATGGGCACTATAAGACATCATAGATGTATCCCTCCCAATAGAACATTGGGAAGCACCACCTAGCCAAATGGCACGTATAAGCACCTTTGAGGTGTTTTGGAGTCGCCACCCAACTTACAAGAAATTGGGAAAGGTCTCTCACCTCTATCGGTCAAGATCAGAGATATGGTGTTCGGAACTTCACTTTTATTTATGCTTTGGTTAATTATAAGTGAGCTTTTAACTTCTTAAAATTGTATCTCTCACCTCACGCGATCAATGCATTAAAAATAAAAGCGCATCTCAAGCATCCAAAGGCGGTAAAAGGAAAGCAATAAATAAAGCGATAAAAGAAAGCGATAAACACGCAAGCACACAATTACAAGAGAAATGGGGGCGGAATACAATCCCAATAAAAGGAGATTGAAGATGTGAATGGGGACAGAATACAATCCCCCAAAAATAAATACAGTTGCCCCAAAATTAATTACAAGGGCCCAAAAGGAAATGAACATAAATTTAAAATACTCACACAAGATCAGAATAAAAGGACATACATAAATCGGGGCATTATTTTAGGAACATTGGTTCCTTCGTGCCTATTTGAAGGTTTGGGAACATTGGTTCCTTCGCATTTATTTAAAGATGGTTCGAAGAGTCACTTTGGTTGTTTGATGAAAACAGGGATGAGTGATCCCATTTTTGGAGAAAATTGACTCTTCGTTTTAATTGTGATATTTTTATTCTTGGGCTAAAACAAGGGACATTGGTCCCAATTTTATTAGTAAAAATTCCAATTAAATTATAGAAATATTTTTGTGATTTTTTATCCCACACGTGCATGAGTAAAACAATTATTTACAGATAACACAACATAAAGAGAGAGAATTAAGAAAGATCTCATCAAAATCGGTGTGATCCTCCACACGTCGCGACCCATCCGGGGAGTCACGGGAATGCTCAAATAACTCGACTCAAGTTAAATCTCAGACAAAACTTAACATCAAAAATATTAGTAATGGATCTAAAAATTAATCAAGTAAAAAAACGAAATAAATATTAGGCAAGTCAATTTATAATGATAATAATGATAATGATAAGACAAACGCAACAAACTAATGGTAACAATAACAATAATGATGATAAGTGCAATAATAATAATAATAATAATAATAATAATAATAATAATAATAATAATAATAATAATAATAATAATAATAATAATGATGATGATGATGATGATGATGATGATGATGATGATGATGATGATATAGACAAAATCCCCATGGCAAATAATGATAATGCAAAATATTCATGGAAACATAATACTAGTGAAGATATGAACACCAGATAATAATAATAATAATAATAATAATAATAATAATAATAATAATAATAATAATAATAATAATAATAAAAGAAGAGAAGCACTAGCGGCAGACAAATGAATATTAAAACTGTAAAATCAATCTAAAGCAAAACATCAGGAGACTAAAATCAACATATAAAGAGCAAAAACCAAAAGGCTAGACAATAAACATGCTATCAATAGAAAAAAAATGAAAATATTAAAAGCAGTGAAATAATAAAAATGTAAATGGAGACGGTCCCAAGTGTTTACCCTCATAATTTTATAGATCGGAAAAACGGTGTCTCGGTTTGTTTTCCTTGTCGAATTTGTGGTGATGAATATATGAAAAAAATATAAAAATTGATATTTTAAAATAAATTAACTCAAGATAATATTTTGGTAAAAAATATTCTTGGTGAATGATTGAGCAGAGGAACTTAATTTTCCAAGCTCAAGATCAATCCAAGGATGAAATATATTTTTTGAAGAAAAATTAAAGCTTGAGAAAAAGAAAAAGAACTTAAGAATGTTTTTGAATAGTTTTTTTGCTTGAGAGAAGAAGAAAAAACTTAAGAGGAAAAATAAAAGTCTTTTTTGAATACTTCTGCCGTCCCCCCAAAATGAAGAACAAAAGCTCCCTTTAATTTTTGCCTTGGACAAAAATAGGAATAGAACAAAAGGGCTTTCATTTTTTGTTAACCCAAAATTGCATAAAAATGTGAAAAACTTAAAAAAATCAGACTAGAAAAGAAGGAAAGAAGAAACAGAAAAGGCAGCGGAGACCGTGGCCAAAAGTGGCCGCGTGAAGGGGGAACACTTGGGCGCGCGCCTGCTGCCGAAACGCGCGCGTCGCCCCCAGCTGCGCGTGCGCAAAGGGACGCGCTGTGCCCCTGCTGCTCGCGCGCAAGGGGGCGCGCTGCCCTCGCTTCACGCGCGCGGGGCGGCGCACGGTGCCCCTGCTGCGTGTGTGCAAGGGGCGCGCGGCCCCTCCTGCGCGCGCAGGGGCGGCCTACCGCGCGGGCGCCCTTGCGCGCTACCGCAGGTGGCACTCGCGATTTTTTTTTTTTTATAAAAGCCTTAAGGACACAAAATTAATATTTTCTACCCTATTTTAATTTTTAATTCTAAAATATATATATTTTAATTATTTTTCTAAAAAACACAATTTTGACAAGGAAACAATTGATTCTCACTTTCTCGCCGAAAATCGGTCTTTTCTTTTCATCATCGGGTAATCCTGATCTTGGACTGCCTCGGGACCCGGTGTCTATATTTGCCCCCAATTTTGGGGAATTCTAGAACTTAGGTGCCTAAGTGAGCATAAATTCAGAAAAGAAAGGAAGAGACACGTACCTGAGGCGGTCGCTTTCCCAGACTTGATGGAGTCGTTGGTGTGGTTATGCTTTCTGAGGTGATGCCCCTTGGGAGGTCTTTGGCTAATCGGTGCCACCTGAGAGGTCTTCAGTTTGGTGGCTGGTGCCCCATGAGAGGTCTTTGACTGGCTGGTGCCCCCTGAGAAGTCTTCGGTTTGCTGCTCCCTGAGAAGTCTTTGGTTTGTCGCTCCCTGAGAAGTCTTCGGTTTGCTGCTCCCTGAGAAGTTTTCGATTTGTCACTCCCTGAGAAGTTTTTAGTTTGCTGCTCCCTAAGAAGTCTTCGGTTTGTCGATCCTTGAAAAGTCTTCGGTTTGCTGCTCCTTGAGAAGTCTTCGGTTGATCGCCCCCTGAGAGGTCTTCGGATAGCTGCTCCCTTAGAAGTCTTCGGTTTGTCGCTCCCTGAGAGGTCTTCGGTTGATCGCCCCCTGAGAGGTCTTCGGATAGCTACTCCCTGAGAAGTCTTTGGCTTGTCACTCCCTGAGAAGTCTTCGGTTGATCGCCCCGTGAGAGGTCTTCGGATAGCTGCTCCCTGAGAAGTCTTTGGTTTGTCGCTCCCTGAGAAGTCTTCGGTTTGCTGCTCCCTGAGAAGTCTTCGGTTGATCGCCCCCCTGAGAGGTCTTCGATTAGTCGCTCCCTGAGAAGTCTTCGGTTGATCGCCCCCTGAGAGGTCCTCGGTTGATTGCCCCCTGAGAGGTCTTCGGTTGATTGACTTGGATTGAATTGATGTTTTGATCGATATTGTTGCTTGCCCTTTCATTGGTGTTGGCATTGATTCTTTCTTTCTGCAAGACTTAGAAAGCAAAATATGCAGGAAAAGTGGTGAGCATGCATGTGAGATGCATATGCATGCAGGAATGCAGGACAAGAATTCGTCTAAGTGGATTTTGGAGGTGATAGCTGGTTTGGTCGTAATTTGCAATAGGATCGGTGCCCTCTGGAATTGCTTTTGAGTTTCATGCCTCTGGGGGATTATGAGGTTCTCCTTCGATAACTGTAGTCATTTTTTAAAGGTAGTGCATCCCTCGTGGATTTTCATACTAGCTTTTCTTAGCGGGAGACGCGTCCTTGTCGGATTTTCACATAACCCCGTGCCTTATTTTTTGCCTGGAATGGACCCAACCCAATCCAATCCAGCGGCTTTTATTTATTTCATTTTTCATAGGGCAGACTGCCTGTCGCGAGGTTTTCACCCTGCCTTTTGGCCTAACTTTTGCTCAGAGCGCCAATCACGGTTTTCATCTCTAACGGCCTTTTTTTTTGCGAGAGAAGTTGGAGTTGTTGCAAAAGGTCTCTCGGGTATGATTGGCATGTGCTTATGTCTCAGATTATGGTTGTATGAGCTTGGGTCTTTATTGGGAAGGTGTTGTAGGGTTGGCTTCACAGTGGGTAGCAAGATGAGTTGACTGAAGTGCCTGAGTGGCGAGAGCGTCGGGGGGGTAGACAGTAACAATGTGCTGGTTTTATATCGGACCCAGACGACTTTGAGTGTTTAAGATGAACTGCTTTGGTTACATCAATACATCTTTGCGTAAATGCATATATTTCAATCTGATTTCATAACACATGATCACTATTTGGCATTAACTCAAAAAATATGAGACCTCATCTAATCTCGGGATAGATCTTGAGAGCATCAAACTCCTGTTATCAATCAGCCCTCATGGGTTTTCTTAATTGAATATTTTCTCTCTTTTTTTTTTCATTCTTTATTTAGCCTCTACCATGGACCTTCCTTCAGTTCGTCAGTGTTGGTTGAATTCGCTTTCATCTTCGTTAGCCGGGGAGGCTGCTTCTTTTGACGGTATTCCTTCTTTGGCCTCAAAGCTCTTTCCTTGGTCCTTGTGCAAACTGGTTGTGACAATGGGTTCTTCATTTGGGGCTTGAATGTGAAGTTTCATGCTTGGCTTTTGTCGGTTTTGGTGGTGCGGTTTCTAAAGTGGTTTTCAATGGTTAGGATTGGCTAAAGGTCACAAGTTAGGCCTTAGTGGTTTGGATTGGGCTACAGGTTAGGCTCAGGTGGTTCAAGGCAAAGATTGTGTTTTTTTTTTTTTGGCTTTTCAACGGTTGAGATAGGGTGACAGGTTGGGCTAGGATGATCTGAGGTACTTTTATCGATTTTGGTAGTTTAAGCTCCGAAATGGCTTTCAACGGCCGGGATTGGATGGATGGTTTGTGAATTAATCTTTTAGGTCCTTTTCAGTGGCAGAAGAAGAGCGGCAAAATACGGGTGAGTGTAGATCAGCGGGATTTGAACAAAACTTGCCCCCAAATAGCATTCCCTTGCCCCCTGATTAATTCTCTCTTTTCTTATTCTTCTTTTTTTTTTTTTGATTTTTTTTATTTTTTATTTTTTATTTTTTATTTTTTATTTTTTATTTTTTATTTTTTATTTTTTATTTTTTATTTTTTTTTGGTCCCCAATTTTCTTGCTCTTAACAAGTTTTGCTCAAATCCTGAAGTTTACATATATGCACACTTTTCTTCTTAACCATTGGGACCA
Source organism: Excoecaria cochinchinensis (assembly GCA_947683425.1). Taxonomy (NCBI): domain Eukaryota; kingdom Viridiplantae; phylum Streptophyta; class Magnoliopsida; order Malpighiales; family Euphorbiaceae; genus Excoecaria; species Excoecaria cochinchinensis. The sequence goes on along the minus strand of CANTUQ010000002.1, from coordinate 5,433,356 downwards.
TCGTTGCTCAATCTAGTCGGGCATTGAGCTTTAGCAAATAATTGGTTTTGGGGTGCACATTTCAAGTGGTCGTGAAGAAAGGGGTCATACGGTTTGGTTCCAATGAGCTATATTTTCCTCGTGAAGGTCTTGAGCTTTATTCGTCTAACTCCTGATGTAGCTCTTGAAGTTTGATTTTATTTGGTAGCCTTATAAGCATCCTAGATGTTGGGGATGCAAAGGAATGGCTTTCAAAATTCGGTTCGTCATCATGTTGACACGTGGAAGTAGCATTGGTCTCAAGAATGTCCTTGTCAATTTTCAGCATGTCATACCAGGTCCAGGCAAAGGCTTTTTTTTTCTATTATCTCTCAAAATCATCATCTCTTCAAGAGTTATATCAGATGCTATCAAGATTTTGTTTGGATTCCCCAAAGTTCCGAGACTTGTCAAAATAAATGGATGCATCGTGATCATAAGGAATGAAATTATTAGAAACATCATACAAATAAGCAAAAAGCATTCATTTCATTTAACAAAAACCAGAATTAAAAATGTCATCATCTAATAGTTCTGGGACATGAAGAACATCTGAATAGCTATCTTCTTCCGGTTTCCATCGGCAGAGCTGTTTCGGCTAACTGTTCATCACCATCCGCGGGAACCACATTCATCCTCCACTTAAGTACTTAATTTGCCTTCCTCACCTTCTTTCGTTCTTCTGGGTCAGAGATCTACTTGCTATCAATGAGGTCTTGGATCTTGCCCCTCAAGATTCGGAAACGATCTGTTAGATGCCTGGTATGTTGATTGTAGGCGCAATATTGATCACTTTTATGCCCCGACTGTCCTTGACTTAAAGATGGTCTAGGTGGCAATAGCTGCAACTTAGTTAAGAGCAGTCGCCATAAACGGAGCTTGAAGAACGAGCGCCATGGCATCCATCCTTTCCTTGATTGTGGCCAACAACCTCTTTTCAAGCTCCTCAAACCTTCTATCCATTATGAAATCCTCATCAGGGTTTGGGATCCTTGCTCTTCTTGGCTCAACTGGTACATCATCAGCTTTAGGCTCATTTATAGGTTGATGGGCAGCGACTCTAGCGAGTGGAGCCTCCCCACCAGTAGGCGATTCGGCTTGCCCCCGAGGAGGGACTGTCTGTGGTTGTGGAGCGACAGGTGCTTGTAGAGCAAGGGGTGAGCAATCCTTTCGGTCATGGCGCCCATCATGTCCAGGATCCTTCGTTCAAATTCCTCTAGACTCCTAGCGAGGTCTAGAGTAGTCAAAGCTCCGATTTCTTCTGCCATGGAAGAGGATTCACTAGCTATAGAGAGTGACTCAGAATCCCAAACAGGCACTAGTTCTAGCAATCCAAAGGGCGAGTCTTGTCCTCACTAGCTGATCGTCAGAATCCCTAGTCTACTTGGATGAATCTATGGTGGCTGAAAGATTAAGATTGTTAGAATGATGCATGGATGACATATACAATGCATGATCGTGCTATACAAATGGTCCTTGATGAGTGCGAGATCCATGGATTATCACAATACGGTGGGATGCATGGAAGAAACCACACGCGGGATGATATGTACACGCGGAAAGAATAATATGCAGATGAAAAGATATATACACACACAGCATGAGATTATACACAGGATGATGTATACACGTGAAAAAAAAATAGCATGCAAACATAAAGATACATACACACATAGCATGAAATAAAACATATTATTATTTATATACACATGTATTTATTTTATTGACATGCATGAATGACATGCGACACACGAGCATGCTGTGCAGTATCCATAACCACATGCAAGCAGATAGATCCTTTCAACCTTATCACTTCCACACATGAGGTCATGCGGTCTCTTTCCTAGGTAGGCTTCATCCGAGGGTTAACAGGGAACCCATCGGACACGTGTGGTGCACGGTGAAAAACCGGCAGCATAATAGTCTTATCTAATGTACATGCGTATGAGTTTTGGCCATTACGTATTTAGACAATTCAATCAAGTTAAGGTGGGCTTACCGGGGCATGAAAGCCTTTGATAAAGGACCACTTAATTTGCTTGATTTTGTTTAATACGCGATGGCCCACATCACAAGCATCATATTAAGGAGCATACCACCTAGTGGAAGTTTCTATTTGTCATTACATGGGCTTTAGTCAAGGTGATGATACTTTAGGACTACCCAATGGGTCTAGTCACACCCCAACCTATACCATGGAGACTTCTCCTTGGATTAGAGGGAGAAGGGTCCAGATAGGTAGGAGTGTCACATCCCACTAGTACAAATAGGAAAACATCGCATACAAAGTGACATATCAGAGTTAAAGTAAAACTTTGAAAGAAAGAAGAGTGATACTGAACAAAATGAATACTTTTATTAATATACATAAAAGAGGTCTTTACATCTTACAGCAGATATCAACAAAACAAATATACAAAAGCCCAAGGTACACTGTTCCAAAGGGCCAACAAAACATTAAAACTGTTACAAAAGGAAGGAAAGCCTATTCTATAAAACCCCGAACTCTGGTTGTGTTGGCCTTCCCGATGCGACACGCCCAGACTACGCGTACCGAAACCTTCCACACCTGCACGGTTAAACACCCGTGCTAAGCGAAATCGCTTAGTGGGGAACACAAAATGCATAACCGCCACTCACAGTGACGATAACAGAAAACACATGATGATGGTATAATGATAGATATAACATCGTATATAGTTAATCTAACTATTCCTCATTAGTTAAGAGTTCACAGCACATATATATATGATCCAGAATTCATGCACAACAGCATATTAACACCTTAGCACCTGTTTAATCAAAAATTAGTGGATAACAAGTACACATAGATACCCGAGGGTACCGATATCGTATCATGAACAGTTAGATATCCGAAGGTATCAAAACGTTCTTTTGATTTTTGTTCCGTTCGTTTTCACATAGAATCTTAAGAAAGATTAGAGCAGAAGGATCGTGAAGATCCGATTGGGGGACCTGATCAGGGTCCAAAAGCGTACACATAGCTGCAGCAACACATAACTCTATTAGGCATGCCTAACTATCCACTTATTCGACAATAACAGGTTACACGGAAGTTCATTAAGTTAACATACATGTTATTCCTTTAAATGAGTGGTCAAGGCTTTAATGAAAGAGTGCATGCAAAGAAATCAACTCATCAAGCAAAAAGGAGAGGAAACCAAATTTGGAAGTTACGTCTGTCGCGCTCGCGACAGAAGCCAAAATACACCTCCCCGCCTGACCTCGCGGTCGCGAGTAACCTTATGCTCGCGAGAGGGCGTGGGTGCTGCTTTCTGTCGCGCTCGTGAGGGTTGTCGCGCTCGCGACAGAAGAGAGCCCTGCACATGCTCGTAGATCAAGCACTCTGTCGCGCTCGCGACAGAGAGCTCCCTGTCGAGCTCCTCGGCGCGACACCTCTCGCGCCGGCGCGAGGGCTGAAACCTCCGCGCTCTGTCGCGCTCGCGACAATGTCGCGATCGCGACAGATACGGGTTTTTCCGCTCTTACGCCCAAATTCTGCAGAAATCTCACTCTAAACACATCCAAACTTCCAAAATTGATTCTAAACCTCAAAATTAAGCAACACAAGCATCAACAATTCATAATATAACTAAAAACCCATCTTTATTACCATGTATCTCAATTAAATCAAGCCAAATACATGCTCAATTCCAAGAAATCCCAAAACAGCAACTTTAACAACAATTGCAACTATCCACATGATTTCTTGTAAATTATTCAAACAATACACACCCTCTAGCATCACATATCACGCTTAACTCAATTTAAGTCGTGCTTACACAACTCATAATTCCAATCAAAGCAAAAGTGCAAATATCTAACTCAAATCACAAATATATACAAAAAAGACAATTATTCCCAAACCTGGTCTCCTTTGCTCCTACTCGTGAACTCTGCTCCCGCTAGCTATTTCTTTCCCTTTCGCCGGTCTAGGAGACTCCTCTGAACCACAAACCCACAATAACCAAGATCAATTCTATAACAACCCACATATACATGTATAATTATTTAAAACCTAGAGAAGAGGAAGAAGAGGGATCTAAGGCATCACTAACCCATACTCACCTTTGAGCTTTAAAATCACCAACCAAACAACTCAAACTACTCAAGGAAAGGAGAGGAAATAAGATTGTGCAAAGAAGAAGGAAGAACAAAGAAGAAGAAAAAGGAAAAGAAGAGAATGGCGTGAGAGAGGGAAGAGGAACGGGAATCAAAGGGAATGGTTGTCCTCTCTCTTTCTCTCTCTCTCTCTTCATTAAAGTCATTCTTATCTCTAAGCCACATGTCACTATCCCCATAGGACAAATACCCCATAGCACACCCTACTCCCATACACTAATACACACACAAAGCTATCCCTTACTCATATTTTACTTCCATACACCAACTCATACACTAGCCTATCTCCTCTTCTCATACTAATACACATACAAACACATATTTAAAATAAATAATTAAAATTAACACACACACATGCAACACCTAAAACACACACATACAGACACGGACAGGCTCAAACTACTGGGGCGGTTTTGGGGTGTTACAGGTCTAGCTCATCACGAGTGTAGCGACTGATTGGGTCTCCATTTGATATGCCAAAAGGCACTAGGTTTGGGCTGGTGATTATCCCGAGCACTTCCCTACAATGAGTGAAAGTAGGGTTGTGTTTTGGGAATGCACTGAGGTAGGAAGGGACCAACTAGCGTAATTCTAAGGCTCTAAAATGCAATGCAATTTTTAAGAGATAGAATTTTAAGCTTTAAAAACTTAATTATACATTTTAACCAAAGCACTTTCGAAGCGAAGTCTCAAACACAAAGTTGCCCAGTGGAGTCGTTACTGTGACGTGCGCCGAAACCCAGCAAGGGCCCTCGCGGTGAATCCGCTTTAGGATTCGAGGGACTGGTTCGTGTCTTTTGATCATGGGTGCCATAAGACATCATAGATGTATCCCTCCCAATAGAACATTGGGAAGCACCACCTAGCTTAATGGCACCTATAGGCACCTTTGAGGTGTTTTAGAGTCGCCACCCAATTTACAAGAAATTGGGAAAGGTCTCTCACCTCTATCGGTCAAGACCAGAGATATGGTGTTCGAAACTTCACTTTTATTTATACTTTGGTTAATTATAAGTGAGCTTTTAATTTCTTAAAATTTTATCTCTCACCTCACGCGATCAATGCATTAAAAATAAAAGCGCATCTCAAGCATCCAAAGGCGGTAAAAGGAAAGCAATAAATAAAGTGATAAATAAAGCGATAAAAGAAAGCGATAAACACGCAAACACACAATTACAAGAGAAATGGCGGCGGAATACAATCCCAATAAAAGGAGATTGAAGATGTGAATGGGGACGGAATATAATCCCCCATAAATAAATACAGTTACCCTAAAATTAATTACAAGGGCCCAAAAGGAAATGAACATAAATTTAAAACACTTACACAATATCAGAATAAAAGGACATACATAAATCGGGGCATTATTTTAGGAACATTGGTTCCTTCGCGCCTATTTGAAGGTTTGGGAACATTGATTCCTTTACATTTATTTAAAGAGGGTTCGAAGAGTCACTTTGATTGTTTGCTGAAAACGGGGATGAGTGATTCCCTTTTTGGAGAAAATTGACTCTTCGTTTTAATTGTGATATTTTTATTCTTGGTCTAGAACAAGGGACATTGGTCCCAATTTTATTAGTAAAAATTCTAATTTAATTATAGAAATATTTTTGTGATTTTTTATCCCACGCATGCATGAGTAAAACAATTATTTACAGATAACACAATATAAAGAGAGAGAATTAAGAAAGATCTCACCAAAACTGGTGTGATCCTCCACGCGTCGCGACCCATCCGGGGAGTCGCTGGGATGCTCAAATAACCCGACTCAAGTTAAATCTCAGACAAAAATTAACATAAAAAATATTAGTAATGGTTCTAAAAATTAATCAAGTAAAAAAACGAAATAAATATTAGGCAAGTCAATTTATAATGATAATAATAATAATGATAAGACAAACGCAACAAAATAATGGTAGCAATAACAATAATGATGATAAGTGCAATAATAATAATAATAATAATAATAATAATAATAATAATAATAATAATAATATAGATAAAATCCCCATGGCAAATAATGATAATGCAAAATATTCATGGAAACATAATACTAGTGAAGATATGAACACCAGAAAATAATAATAATAATAATAATAATAATAATAATAATAATAATAATAATAATAATAATAATAATAATAATAATAATAATAATAATAATAATAATAATAATAATAATAATAATAATAAAAGAAGAGAAGCACTGGCGGCAGACAAATGAATATTAAAACTATAAAATCAATCTAAAGCAAAACACCAGGAGACTAAAATCAACATATAAAGAGCAAAAACCAAAAGGCTAGACAATAAACATGCTATCAACAGAAAAAAAAAATGAAAATATTAATAGCAGTGAAATAATAAAAATGTAAATGGAGACTGTTCCAAGTGTTTACCCTCAGAATTTTATAGATCGGAGACAAGTGTCTCGATTTGTTTTCCTTGTCGAATTTGTGGTGATGAATATTTGAAAAAAATGTAAAAATTGATATTTTAAAATAAATTAACTCAAGAGAATATTTTGGTAAAAATATTCTTGGTGAATGATTGAGCAAAGGAAATTAATTTTCCAAGCTCAAGATCAATCCAAGGATGAAATATATTTTTTGAAGAAAAATTAAAGCTTGAGAAAAAGAAAAAGAACTTAAGAATGTTTTTGAATAGTTTTTTTGCTTGAGAGAAGAAGAAAAAACTTGAGAGGAAAAATAAAAGTCTTTTTTGAATACTTCTGCCGTCCCCCCAAAATGAAGAACAAAAGCTCCCTTTAAATTTTGCCTTGGACAAAAATAGGAATAGAACAAAAGGGTTTTCATTTTTGGCTAACCCAAAATTGCATAAAAATGTGAAAAACTGAAAAAAATCAGACTGGAAAAGAAGGAAAGAAGAAACAGAAAAGGCAGCGGAGATTGCGGCCAAAAGTGGCCACGTGAAGGGGGAACACTTGGGCGCGCGCGTAGCCCCTGCTGCGAGTGCGTCGCCCCCCTGCTGCGGGCGCAGGGGGGTGGCGGTGGCCCTGTTGCTCGCGTGCAAGGGGGCGCGCGGCGCCCCCGCTGCACGCGCTCGGAGGGGGGCGCTGTGCCCCTGCTGCGTGCTTGCAAGGGGCACGCGGCCTCGTGGGCGCCCCTGCGGTTGCAGGGGCGGCCTGCCGTGCCGGCGCCCCCGCGCGCTACCGTAGGTGGCACTCGCGATTTTTTTTTTTTTTATAAAAGCCTCAAGGACACAAAATTAATATTTTCTACCCTATTTTAATTTTTAATTTCTAAAATATATATTTTTAATTATTTTTCTAAAAAACACAATTTTGACAAGGAAACAATCGATTCTCACTTTCTCGCCGAAAATCGGTCTTTTGTTTTCATCATCAGGTAATCCTAATCTTGGACAGCCTCGGGACCTGGTGTCTACAGTTTGATTTTTTTTTTTTTTTATCTTTGAGCACTCTTGAAAGCGAAAGAGGGCATACATGAGATTTATTTTGGTTAATTTATTATTTTCGTTGCCTTTTATCATTTTTCTTTATTTTGCCTTTTATTTTTTTGTCATGTAATTGATAATAAAATTATTTATTTTATGCAATTTTAATCAAAAATTTCAAAAAATTTTATATTAATAAATTTAGATTTTTCTAATAAAATGGGACTAATGTCCCAATTTTAACCAATAAAATGTCACTTTCAAAAGAAGAGTTAATTTTCTCAAAATGATATCACTTATCCCGATTTTCTCAATAATACCAAAAATACTCTTTGATTTTTCTAAGTGTGCATGAAGGAACCAATATTCCTATTTCAAATAATGCCCCATTTTCTGTATGTCATTTATTTATTTATTTTACTTTGGGGGATTGTATTTTTGTCCCAATTTTCATCTTGTAATTTATTTTTGTTGTTTATTTTATTTTATTTATCACTTTTTACGGCTTTTCTTTGATGCTTGATGTGCGCCTTAATTAAATTCCATGCCTTGTGACAAAAGGGGTGGAAAATTAATAATTAAAAGTTCACTTATAACTTTGACCAAGGTGTGAATAAAAGTAACATCCCGAACTCTCTCTGGTTTTAGACTTCATGAGGTTATATGAACCTTCCTAATATTTTATTGGGATGTAAATTCCAAAATATCTCCTGTTACCCAAAATAGATTTATATGCATCGTCTTAGGCTCAATAAGACTAGATGAACTTTTCCAACGTTCTATTGGGTGACGACTCCAAAACACCTCTTGTTGGCCAAAATAGATGCCCCATAATCTTTTACGGGTCTTATGAACCTCTCTCGATCCCTAAAAGCGGGTTTTCGAGGTCTACAGTGGTTTAACGAGCGTCACAGTGCCCTGGAGATAAGAGCTGTCCCAGGTAAGATCTCAATTGACAAATCCACTTCTCTTTCTGGAGAAAATCTGGGTAACTCTTCAGAAAACACATATTCACACCCCAAATCGGGCCTAGTCGGAATTGACAGGCTAAGTCGGATAAGTAAAGGGTATTTCGGTAATTTGTGCATGAGTGAATTTGATGATAAGGACTTAATTGCAAAGTAATTAATTAAATAAGTTAAGTGAGGGAAATTATTTGGTGTGCATGTGGTGTATAGATGTAGGGTATTTGTTGTGGTTTGATCCAGAGGATTCAATACGCATTTAGATTCCAAAGGAATCGAACACTTTGGCTGCAGCACTTAGACCTTATAGGCTTACTTATCTATCCACTACTTGACTCGTAGGCTAATTTATTAATCCCGTTTATTCACATTGTCATAGCATTCAATAAGCATCGCCTCATTACTTATTTGCATTATGTCTTACTACACAATTCATTCATCATGGCATATATATATATATATATATATAATTATATTCACCTGTACATCATAAGAATAGCTCTCATATACATGTTCATTCATCAATCAAACATATTGATTTAAAAAATTAAGTCAATTAAGAAGTCATTTCAAACATTCAGAAGTGTGCGCTTGCGATAGACTTGGCAATTTGCTTCTATCGCGATCGCGATCCGAGTTGTACCTAAGACAGAACACAACCCTCACCTCTGTCGCACTCACGCACTTGCGCAAGTCAGCAACAGAAGCCAACATCTTCCTAAATGAGCATTATGTCATGCTCTCAACCGAACTGGGTTTTCCATCCAAAGCTCCCTTACACCAACCTCTTGCTTCCACACCTTGACACCCTCACACATAGAACTCTCATAACCCATCATAACCTTATTACTTGCTAACATGGTCTTCTAAACACTTACTTATATACATATTAACAGTACAATGGCACAATTCACATTAGGCTTAGTCTTATATTTGAGGAGTTGTGGCTAATGGAACCTTACAAGCTCCAAAAGCCCTCCTACCAAAATAACGAATTTATGTACACGTATTTGAAGACCATACAGTCCCCAAATTGATATAGCTTCCTCTGCACTTTTATAGGTACATCCCTTAAGAACTAAACACTTTACATCTCATTCCAAACAGAGCTAAACTACACAAGTTACAGTTCATACGAACTCATAGGTCAATTAACCTACCAAATTCAGTTTTATTAGCACAACTAATCAAGAGATTTTGGGTTTCTAACTAATAAAGAAGAAGAAAACAAGGAGAATTAAAGGAACCCAGCCGAAGAAAGAAAGAACAGAGCCAACTGAATTTTCTCTCTGTTCAAACCTATATATTGCATGGATTAAAAGAGGTGGCATCACCACACCATGACACACGAATTCCACTCAACATTCCCTTAATCTCCATTAGTGAAATCTGTCTCCATTAACACTAATTAACCTCAATTAACTCTAATCATACACAATTACCGCTTGGCCACTTAAAGTTATTTTATTAATGCAATCAAATCCACATTTTATCACCTTTAAGTCCTTAATTAAGCAAACTTCAAACAAACTTTACCATTACTAGAGTATAAATCGGCCTGTTACAACTCTCCCCTCCTAATAAGAATTTCGTCTGCGAAATTCATACCTAAATTAAATAGCCGAGGATACTATTCCTGCATAGCTGCTTTCGGTTCCCATGTAGCCTCTTTAATCCCATGATGCTGCCAAAGCACTTTAACTAATGGAACTTGCTTGATTCGAAGCTGCTTTACTTATCTTTCCAGAATTACTTTGCGCTTTTCATCATAGGAAAAATTTGGCTGCACTTGCACATCTTGCACTGGAATAATGTGGGATTCATTCGAACGATATCTTTGTAGCATTGATACATGGAAGACATCGTGAAGCTTAGATAAGGCTAGAGGCAAAGCCAATAATAAGCCATAGATCCCACTCTTTCCAACACCTCATATGGCCCAATGAACCTCTGACTTAACTTTTCTTTCTTACCAAATCATAGTACTTTCCACCAATGGGACACTTTCAGAAATACTTTATCACCCACTACAAATTCAATATCTTTCCTTTTTAAATCTGCATACGATATCTATCTATCACTCGCAACCTTAAGTCGCTGCTAAACTATCTTCACTTTCTCTTCAGTATCCCGCACAAAATCATGAGCAATAACCTTATGCTCAGTCAACTCTGTCCAACATACCAGAGTTCTGCATTTCCTACCATACAAGACTTCATATGGTGCCATACCAATACTCGACTGATATCCATTATTGTAAGCAAACTCCATCAATGGAATATACTGATCCCAGCTCTTTGAGAAATCCAATACACATGCCCGGAGCAAATCTTCCAACACATAAATTACCCTTTCAGACTGTCCATCAGTCTATAGATGGAAAGCTGTACTGAAATTCAATCTAGTACCCAAAGCAGCATGCAAATCCTTCCAGAACTTAGAAGTGAATCTTGGAACTCTATCCGGTCAACATGACTTTTTTGCAAAAATATTAAAAGTTCAGTGACATTTAAGTAAGAAAAAAAAAGTCGGTTACTTTTGCGCGATAAGTGATAAGTTGAGTGACCATGAGTGAAATCAACCCCTTCAGTTTTATCTTCTCTAAGTTTATCTGTATGTGATTGATTCTAATGCAAGTTTGAGGTTGATTCAGTATGATGATCTTTTGATTGTATTTGATTAATTCAACTTACACATGCTCTGTTCTATTTTTGTTAGTTTTCTGCTGGTTTAATGAATCTAGAATGGCAGTTAAACCTGTGGATATTTATTTTAATAGGTTTAGAATGGAAGGGGATAAATGGGTTTAGATGTCTGAATCTGAAATGGTAGGATTATCTAAGCTCAAGACTTAAAATCTATTTGAAGCTAATTTATATGCTGAATCCGGAATGGTAGATGCATATTTTAGAAAAGCTGAATCTGGAATGGTAGGCTAGGGTGGAGGCTAGGTTGTTCACTGAATTTGCATATGTGATTGTTTAGTTAGAGTCATTACATGGTAATATTAGGGAGAATAGGTATTCCTTGGCAAGGCTTTAATTAATTTGATCACAGTATTATTAGTTTGAGTCTGATTTTTACTTCTACAATTTATTTTTCTTTAGTTATTTGCTTTATTTGTCGTTGCTTGATCGAGTAATTTCATAGTTTAATTTCTTTAAGCCAAAAATTCATACAAAAATATGGGATATTCTTTAGCATAATTTTAACAAATTAATTCTTAAATTCCTTTCCTTTAGGTACAATATTCGTGGGTCAAAATTTTACTCGCTTTACTACTTGCTGAACACCGGTCAAGTTTTTGGCGTCGTTGCCGGGGATCAGCGTTTTATTATTTTGATTGTTAGATTTATGTGTTTATATTTTGTTAATTTTCTATTTTTCTATTCTTTTCAGGTGTTGACAGTGCATAAGAAGATTGAGAATTGATCAATTAGCACCATACGACCCTGAGATTGAAAGGACACTTCACCAAAGGAGAAGACAATTGGAAGTAAATATGGATTCAGAAGTTGAAGTGCCTGCTAATAATTAGAGACAACAAGAACATGCTGGTGGGGGAGTGAATATGACACGAAATGATGCTTTCCGACCAGGAACCATTAGAGAATATGCTACCCCAAGGTGGAATGAGGATCAAAGGACTATCCTACTACCTCAAGCCAACTATTTTGAGCCTAAACCAGCGATAATCACTATGGTACAAAGGAATCAGTTCTCGGGGTTAGATAATGAAGATCCAACTCAACATTTGGACATTTTCTTGGAGATTAGTGACACAGTTCAAATTCCAAATGTCTCAATGGATGCTATTTGACTTAAGTTATTTCCATTCACACTTTTGGGAAAGGCACGGGATGGCTGCAAATGTTGCCAAACCAGTCACAATTTTATTCGCGGGTCACAAGCTCTTGTCAGATACCTACATTCACCTGGATGATTTCTACCACAATGACCACATGCCTGAATAGTGCTTCTTCCCTTGCCTCTAGGTGCACTACCAACTAGAGCATTACTACCAACTGGATTCCTTTGGGTACGATCTAGTGCTGAAAAAGCATGACTCTGCGATGAAGGGGCTCCTTTTGGCTTCTTACTCTGTCCTCCTATACTACTAGCCTGACCCGGTCTCCTTTTTTGTTGAAATCGGGTTTGTCTTTCCACTTTATTAGCCTGAACCAATTCTACTTTTGTAGCTGCTTTAATTAAGGAACGTATATCTGGATGCTTCTGAGCACCCACAATCTATCTGATCCTGTTATGCAAGCCTCTCTCGAATATCTGACATAATCTTTCTTCTGTCATCTATCCTCATCCAAGTGCTCAAACTCGCGCTCATACTTTGCCACTGTCTTATTACCCTGCCCGAGTCTCCAGAATGCATCCTACATAAAAGCTCGACATTCAGACCCAATGTATTTCTTTTCAAATTGAACTAAAAACAATCCCTAAGTCAACTAGTCGGTGGGAGTATGCTTCCTACCCGCGTCCCACCACAAAAAGGCTGGACCTTGCAACAAAGCCACTATCCCTAGCAACATCTCTTCTGGAGGACTCTAGGTAACTTCAAAGGCTCTCTTGACCTTAAAAAGCCACTCCTCAGCCTGGAATGGCATCAAAGGGTCACGCCTATAGAAATCTTCAATCCCAAGTCTTTTAAGTTGCTTTAATATCGACTTCCTATTTAGTGGAGCTGGAGGCTACCTTAGAGCTGGAGGCTATGGCGGCTGACCCTACTGTGTCTATAATCGATGCTATATATAATTCTCCATCAAATTAAGGAAGTTCGGCTGAGGTGGAGGAGGTGGTGCAACTGGCGGAGTAGCTTGCAGCGGTGGCAACTCAGTTCGCCCAAGATTAACGTAAGCTGCACTTTCAGCTTCACCATCTTGACGCCCTTCTTCAGAGGCCATCACTCACTATAAAACAAAAAGGAGCAAGTATACATTAATGTCATAACACATTTCATTCACTAATTGGCATGTATATGAATTTAAATCAACTTTCTTTAACCTCACTTAAATTCTCAGAATTGCCTAAACCTTGCTCTGATACCAATAAAATGTAACACCCATACTAGCCCCATACAGTACACCCGTTAAGCGCACGGTTACCATCGAAAGTTCAAGTAATTTTTTTTTCACAAAGAATTCCATCTACTTATTTTACTTATGTACATCTTATTACTTTCCACGGCTAATTTAAAAATGTCTAAGGTTACTATTTGTCTAAGTGTAATTCGGCAGTGTAACGGCTATAAAATTAACTATCCACCTTGCAGATTTCAAACAAAACTCAACCCATCATGGGCACAACAATATCTACCTATCCACCAATCAAAAATCATCATAATATCCACTATAAATTTCTACTATTTATGGATAGTCATAAACATTTGTTCATAAACATACTAATACATAATGGAAAAGATTTCACTAATACATAGGTACATATTCTGACAATTTCATACAATATAATCTTTCCCTATTCTTTAAATCTTTAGCTCCCAAAAATTTGTGGTATGCTTGATCCTCTCAACTCTAAGCTGTACCTACCCGCAGTCAATAAAACTACGTGCTGAGCACTAAGAATGCTCAGTGGTGGTTACTAATTCAAAAATTTCCACTAATTACTCATTCACACACACATGCATACTTATTTATATTATAACAATCATTATTTTAATTTACCTTTATTAGTAATATCATTATCAATTTTACTTATTAGTTCTTACTCTTGACTTAACTTACAATTTTATTCTTTTCTTTTCAATATTACCACGAGTTGATTTTATTTCTTATTAAATTCCTACTAAAGCCTCAATTTATTTTCGGATTCTTAACTTATTATTACGATTTCATATCACTTCCCATTTAATCAATTTTAATCTAATTTTTATTATATTGCCCCTACTATCAATCCGATAGAAATCTGTGAACTGAATACACGGGATGTGGATCCCAAAGACTCACAACACTATAGAGTGACCCCAAAGGACCACTCAACACTATCAATGAACACTTGAGCACTTTATCATTATGGCAGACCATCATTGGCCTACCTAAAAGAGTCATTATGACCTAACCGCGGTATAGGATCCCTATGGCTAGCCACTATATCCTGAACTAGATTAGCTACCAGCTACTACTAAGGGAAAGTTCATATTAAATTAACTATTTCCATTAGTTCACATTGCATTCCACTTATTGAGCCAATTAAATACTTAAAATCTATATTGAATTCACTTTTAATCATAACATACTCATGGATTCATTTTTAATCATAATACAATTTCAAATAAAATCACTTTCATTTAAATCCAATATTTACAATTTAACTATCATACACTTAATATTCCATCCATGATCATTTTATGACATTATCTTTCATAATTTAACAAACTATACCAAAACCCATAACAAACCCATTCGGCTATGAACATTATTAATACTACAATTTTTATTTTCATTCGTTTATCATTCACCTCATTTATTTACACTCTAATTTACATGTAAATGTCCACTACAAGAAAATGCGGATTTTGCGACCAAATTTTAGTGACATAATTATTTCTATTGCTATTTAGAGATAAAAATTAATTTTTGTCTCTAAATAACGACAAAAATTAATTTTCGTCTCAATTTAGAGATGGAAATTAATTTCTGTGTCTAAATATTCATCGCTATTTAGCGATGAAAATAAAATCCGTCTCTAATGTGGTAGCAAATAATTTGACTTAGCAATGGAATAAAAAAACCATTGCTAAAAATGGCGGGAATGGTTTCCCTCTCTTTTTAGAGACGGCATTTAGCGACGGTATTATTTTACTGTCTCTATTTAGCGACGAAACTCAATTCTGTCGCTAAATTTATCGACGAAAATAATTATCTGTCGCTAAATAGAGACTGTAAATCATTACTATTTGTGGACACCAGGTCCCGAGGCAGCGTAGATCAGGATTACCCAATGATGAAATTAAGTGTGCCTGTTTATAGGCAAAAATTAAAGTTGGAAGTGATGATTTTCTTGTCAAATTGATTTATTAAAAATAAATAAAAATGTGTTTTAAAAATATTTTAAAAATTATTTTAAGATAAAAAAAAGTGAGTTTTGAAATTATAGTGTTTTAAACAAAATTATAAAAAAAAATCGCGAGCGTCGGCGTGCAGCAGCGCTCCCTCACCCGCTCGCCTCTCGCGCGCTGGGTGATGCTCGAGGCGCCAGAGAGCGGCGTCGCCCGAAGCGCTAGCAACGCGCTGGGCCTCGCTCGCGCGCGCTGCTGTGACGCTCGTCGAGCGCGCCAACGGGCATCGCTCGCCCCTGCGCACCCGATAGCCCCCAGTCCATTTTTTTGGCCCAATTTTGTGTTTTTCTTTGATTTTTTTTGTAGAATTTATTTTTTTAAACCTTTTATTTTTCAACCCATCAAATTCTTTAGTTTTTTTGTTGTTATGGGAATAAAATTGATCTAATTTAATTCATTAAAAATCTGATTTATTGGGTTTTATTTGGAGGTATAAAATGGTTTTTTTGGGTAGAATTTGGGAGGGGAGATTTTTCATAAGAAAAATTGGTTTTCTCTCTTCTTCTTCTTCTTCTTCTTTTCTTCTTCTCCAGGAACAAGTTCTCCCAATATTTTTAATTTTTTAAGATTAATTCTTGAGACAAATAAATTAATTATTTGTTCATGTGAATTTTCTTACTTCTTTTTTTACAATTCTTCCTTAAGACAAATAAATTTATTATTTATTCTTGGGATAAGATTTTGTTATATATTTTATTTTTATAAATCAAGATAAGGCAATTAATCACCTATCTTCATTCATCACATCAAAATTTGAGGATAAATATTATAGGCTCATTTTTTAATTTAATTTTTGTTATAATTTTTTTATTTACAATTAATTAGCAACCATATAGATTTTTGATCTATTATTTTATTTTGTTTGTGTTCATTTGATTTAACCATAGATTTAATATTTTTAGCATATGTTATTTTATTCTTGTATATTTATTTGATTGTTCATCTTTTGTTATTATTTTTATTTTTATTATTATTATTATTATCATTACTTTTGTTCACATGTTATTATTATTATTATTAGTATTATTATTTAACATGCTTTAACATGTTTTGTTTTTATTATTTCTTTTAATTTTTGCTTACTTGATTGTTCATTTTCGTTATTGTTGATTGTTCATCTTTTTTATTGTTATTGTTTATTATTATTATTGTTATTGTTAATATCATTATTACTTTTGTTTTATTATTATCATTATTATATTATTACTACTACTACTATTATTATTATTATTATTATTATTATTATTATTATTATTATTATTATTATTTTATTTTGTTAATATTATTTGTTATTATCATTATTATTATTGTCATTATTTGCTATCATCATCATTATTATTATTATTATTATTATTATTATTATTATTATTATTATTATTATTATTATTATTATTATTATTATTATTCTTGTTTATTGTTATAATTTGATATTATTTTTATCACTTTTGTTTTTTATGCATGTTGAATTGTTAATATGTTAAGTTACATATTTTTTTTATGTCATTTAATTGATTTGTCATACATGATGCATTGTATTTTATTTATCTTGTTTATTTTCATATGTTATATATTTAAATTCATTTTTTTTATCACTAACATCATTTTATTTGTGTTTTTATTTCAATACTTTATTTTTCATGTGTGAGTTTTTTCCAATGACAAGTGGAAGCCCATGGAGATTTGAAGACACCCTCATGATTTAATTTGTCATTTTTAGTTTGTTTATTATTCTTCATTATTTTTCTTTTATTTGGTTTTATTATGTAATATGTAATAAATTTATTTATTTTTATGCACGCTAATTAAAAAATCACAAAAGTTTTATATTAATAAATTGGGATTTTCTAATAAAATGGGACCAATGTCCTAATTTCAATCAATAAAAATTTACTTTAAAAAGAAGAGTTAATTCTCTTAAAATAGAATCACTCATCCCGATTTTTTCCAAGCATACCAAAAATAACTCTTCGATTTTCTAAAGTGAACATGAAGGAACCAATGTTCCTATTTTAAATAATATCCCGATTTATGAATGTTTATTTTATTCAATTGATTTATTTATTTATTTATGTTTTGCTTGATTTTATTTTGGGGGATTCTATTTTTTGTCCCAAAATTTTAATACCTTGTTTATTTTGGGGGATTGTATTTTGTCCCAATTTTTTTTATCTTTCTTTAGTTTGCTTTATTATTTTATTGCTTTCTTTAATGATTGATTTGCGCTTTATTTTTTAATGATCGTATGAGAAAAGAGATGGAAATTTAGAATTAAAAACCCATTTATAATTAACCAAGGCATTAATAAGAGTAAAGTTCCGAATCTTCCTCTGGTTTAGACCTCCGAGATTAGACGAATTTTCCTAATTTCTTGTAAATTGGGTGGCGACTCCAAAATACCTCAAAGGTGGCTAAAGGCTTCATGGAATTAGATGATCTTTCCAGTGTTATACTAGAAAGAGGTGTCCAAAATATCTCATGATTGCCCAAGATCAAAAGACGCGGACCCTCTCGGGTTCTAAAAGCAGGTACCCAAGAACCGATCGGGTCCGGCGTGCATCACACCATCGCTATTTAGCAAAGGAATTGAGTTTTCGTCGCTAAATAGAGATGGTAAATCATTACCGTCTCTATTTAGCAACGAAAACTCAATTCCGTTGCTACATTAAGGGGTATAAATACCCCCTTTTCTTTTCTCTCCTTCTCCCTCCCTCTTCTTTTCCCACCCCTCTCCTCCCAATCGGCGTTCTCTCCCTCTCCCCCCCGTCCCCCCACCCCGTGTCCTCCACCGTTGTTAAGATCCCGGCCATCCACGACTTCACCGGCGTTCTCCTCTGCTCCGGCACTTCCTCTGCCATTCGGCTCCCACACCGGCACGAGTTTTCCCCATCTTTTTGCCTCGCGCCGCTGTTGGTTCTGCTCCCCTGCTCCAGCCGATCTACTGTCACCCGCCGCCAGCACTTCTCTTCTTCTGGCGGGATCTTCACCCACTGTCAGTTTCCTTTTTTTTTTATTTTTTTCATTTATTTTCTATATTTTGTGTATTAAAATATTTTTTTATTGTTTTAATTTAGTATTATATTTGTGTGTATATTTATTGTTTTTGTTTCATTTATGTTGTATTATAATATTATTATATTTATAATTATTTTAAATTTGTGGTATATTATGTGTATTATTGTTTTAATGTTGTATTTTATTTGTGTATGTAGTTATTTTTTGTGTATATATATTGAATTATAATTGTTATTATGTTTATATTTTTAAATAATTTTATGACATATTATATGTATATCTATTTTAATTTGGTATGTTATTTGTGTATGTATTTATTGTTTTGTTTATATATATTGTATTAAAATTTTTATTATATTTATATATTTTTTTTAAATTTGTGGCATATTGTTAATATTTTATTTTGGTATTAAATTTGTGTATATATTTATTTTTTGTGTATATATCTTGTAATCTAATTGTTATTATATTTGTATATATATATTTTTTATTTTGTGGCATGTTTGTTAAAATTATATGTATTATTATTTTAATTTTGTGTTATATATGTGTATGTATTTTTTTTGTGTATATATTTTGTATTGTATATATTGTTATTATAGTTAAAATATTATTAAATTTTTGGTATATTTGTTATTATATGTAGTATTGTTTAATTTTGTATTATGTTTAATTTTCTTTGTAAGTGTGTATTATATATGTAATTATATTTGTTATTGTATGTATCCGCCACCACCGGAATGGTTTTGCGTTTAGCTCCCCTGTGCGTTGGCTTCTTTTATCCATTTGTCTTGGGCTACGTTTCTGTCGCCTCCGCCGACCCTCTCTCTCCTAGCGATTGCTTCACCAGAGGTCAGTTTTTCTGTATTAAATTTAGTTTGTTAATAATAAGTATATATTTGTATTATTTTTTTAATTAGATGTTTTATTTGTGTAAATATTTATTGTTTTATGTATATATATTTTATTAAAATTTTTATTATATTTATATTTTTTTTGGGAAATTGTGGCATATTGTTAGTGTTTTAATTTGATATTATATTTGTGTATATTTTTTTTATGTGTATATAATTTTGTAAGTAGGTATTAAGTTTGAGTATATATTATACAACTAATTAAAAATTTGAATAAATGGAATATAGAATTGACTTGAAATTAAATATGATATTTGAATTACATTGACATATTAGTGTATTACAGCATACTTGTGCATTAAAAAATTCTAAAATGTGATGGTACCAACTAAGTTATTATGATTTTTGTACAACAGTTTATTAATAATTAGTAATTTAGATAGAAGTTGGATGTATAGAAGAATAACTCCTAATGGTTACATTAACCTTGAGTTTCCTGAAAGAGTTCAATCTTTTATTGAGTATGCAAGCTCTCAACCTGCATACACGGACTGTTAGAAAATTAGATGTCCATGCAAAAAGTGCAAACGCATGTGTTATCTTTTATAGAGGATGTGCATCTCCATTTGCTAAAAAAGGGATCTGTACCCAATTATTTTGAATCGACAAGGCATGGAGAGCCAATAATTTGTAGCACTTCTAGAAGTAATGAATTTAGACCGATGATAGTTGAAGCTGAATTTCAAGGGGGCACGAATTTATGACAAGCAATGTTTGTGCAACAGAAAATCCTTATGCCCAAATGCTTTTTGATGCAGCGAGAAATTCATTTCAGTCAAATTTAGGCAATGTCGAAGAGGAACCCAACCCAGCTGCCAAAAAATTTTTCGACTTACTTAAAGCAGCTGACTAGGAATTATGGCCAGGCTGTGATAATATGACCCAGTTAGGTTCTGTTGCTTGAATATTGAATACCAAATCTTAAGGTCATATTTCTGATCGCGGTTTAAATGAAATCCTGGCTTCGTACAATGAATCATTGCCTCCGGATAATAAAATGGTTGACAGTTTTTACGATATGAAGAAGCTACTTCGGGGTCTTGGTTTGCTAGTAGAAAAAAATGATTGCTGTCGGCTAGGATGTATGCTTTTCTAGGGAGTTGATGAGGAATTATTGGATTGTAAATTTTGTAATCAATCAAGGTTCAAGCCAATAAATACTAATAGGAAGCATAAATTAGTACCATGGAAGCGAATGTATTATTTTCCTATAACTCTAAGACTTCAGAGACTATATTCATCCGATGTTACTACATCTCACATGAGATGGCATAATGAACATGAAAAGACGGATGGACTAATGAGCCATCCATCAGATGCAGTTGCATGGAAACATTTTAAAAACATTCACCTTGACTTCGCTGCTGAAAGTAGAAATGTGAAGCTGGGTTTAAGCACTGATGGTTTTTAGCCTTTTGGGTAATCAGGCCAACAATATTCATCATAGCCAATCATAATAATTCCTTATAATTTGCCTCCATGGATGTGTATAAATGAGGCTTACATGTTTTTAATAGCGATTGTTTTGGGGCCGAAAAATCCAAAGCAGAGGATTGATGTATTCCTACAACCATTGATTTCTGAATTGCAACAACTATAGGAATTCAGTGTGCTAACATATAATGTGCCCCTTAAACAGAATTTTATGATGAGAGCAGCTTTAATGAGGACAGTTAGCGATTTCCCTGCATATGCTAGCTGTTTGGATGGAGTACGGCTGGGAAATTAGCTTGCCCTTACTATTGCAATGATTCAGATGCTTTTTATCTTATTAATGGGTGTAAAACATCTTGGTTTGATAATCACAGAAAATTCCTTCCTCTAGATCACCCTTTAGACGAAATAAATAAAGGTTCATTAAGAACAAAGTTATCCACGCCCCTCCTCCACCTAATAGATCTGGTGAGGAAATCTTACAAGAGATTAATGAATTAGGGTTGCTGAAAGTCACATGAGAGGAAGCTGGCAATAGGGACCGCCGTGGACAGGTTTTCGATTTGTGTTCTTATGCAAATACTTGCTATTTGAATTCCACCTCATCCTCGATGGTTACGGTCAGTAGGCGTGCGGCAACTAGTATTGAAGTCGTTGAGCTTCACAGCACATCGATATGTTGATGAGCCGTATTAATAGGTTGGAGGATTTCATTAGCCAAAAATTACCTGATGATGCGCTACCACCGTCGACTGATCGTCCACATTCACCCCCTGCTTAGTGTTTTAATTTGTTCTACTAGGTATGTTTAGTTGCAGTATTACTAATTATATATATACTAATACATTATTAATTACATTTTTATCAAATTTACTTATTTTAATTAAAATTTTTTTGATTATAGTAATTTTGCAAATTATAATTTTAATATTATTTAATATTATATATATTGAAAAAAATTTCCCATTAAAAATAGCAACAAAAGTTAATTTTCGTCGCTGACATTTTCAATCGCTAAAATTAGGAACGGCCGAAAGAGCGACGGTTTGTGTCCGCCGTAAAGTTCAGTCGCTATTTCTGAATAAAGACGAAATTCCGTCGCTACGTGCCATCGCTAATTTCTGATTTTCTTGTAGTGGTCACTATTGAGCATTAATTATCAAATATACTTAAGTATACTAAGTATATCCCATTCGGCCAACTAGGAGTCTACTCCTACAAATATTTTTGTTCCAATTTAAGCTTCCTAAAATTCATTTTTAACCTCTTAAAGCATAATTATCAAGTTAATTTCAATTTAGCATACACAATTCACACACTTTACTCAAAACATAACCTAAAACCATGCAATTTTCAAAGGAAAAAGTTAAATTTAGTAACCACAAACCTCATACATTTGCTTTAGGCCTCCAATACCTCTTTCTCCTCAACCTTCCCCTCCTTTTTCTTCTACATGAGGCCGAAATTCCCAAGAAAGAAATCCATTAAAATTTTGCTTCAATAATCAAATCTAACAACATAAATATAATATATGCATCCTAGATAACTTAATTGAACCATTAAAATAATTTAATTACATCAATTTCACTTACCTCAATTTATACCCCTCACTTGAAATCCTTAATTTCCTTCACCCTTGCTTCCCCAAATGAAGGTTAGAACTCACTAATTACTAAAAAAGGGGTTAAACTATGGTAGAGGAGCTTAGATTTCAGAAATCATTAGAGAAGATTGAAGAAAAATTGAGAGGAAGACAAAGAATAGTATTCGGCATTGAAGAAGAACGAAGAAGGGAGGAGAAAATGGTGGAAACTTCTAGTGTACTCTGCACTTTACAGCTATTTATAAGGGCAAGTGTAACACCCCCTACCCATACTTAGGCGAACCCATCCGAATAGGAGTGAGATGCAGTAGGAGCAGGGGTGTCACACCAGACAGATCGATACAAAGCAAACATTTAAACATTGTAAACATACAGAAACACAGCGAAAATTAAAACTTTAGAGAAGCAACAACTAATCATACATTAATATAACAAAATCATTACAATAATATTCTGATCAATTGCCCAAGCAAAAGAATTACATATCCAAAATAAACAAGAGCGGAAGCTTACAAAATTACTGATACAAAGAGAGTTCTGTTATAAAAAGAATCATCATAACTATTACAAAAATAGCCCTAACACTAATCCCTTCTGTGTTGGCTTGACTGGCGGTGACTCTCCCAAAGCAAAACGCCTTCCGCACCTGCACGGATAAAAACCATGCTAAGCGATGACGCTTAGTGGGGAAACACACAACAAAAGAGTGGACGGCCATTCACAATGGTCGTCAAAGCAAATCACATACGATATGACATATGCGGATAATCAGGTCAGATATATAATCATGCTTGCAAAATTAAGACATACATTCAGAAGCTCATATCCACATTCATATACATATAAACTGATTCCTCATACTTATCATGTTCATTCGGATATCACATTTTGATAATCATATCGAATATAACAAAGCAAACAGTACACCTGCTGACTCACAATAGTGGATAATGAGTAAACAGACAGTACCTTACTCGTACGAATCAAATACAGACAGTACCTTATGGGTACGAATCGAAAAACCATTTATTTTATCTTATTCAAAACAAGTTTTTGGAGGGACCTTAAACAAGATCCAAAATTCATAAGGGTTCGTGAGGAACCAGATGGGGACCTGATCGGGGTCTAAACGGAATTGAGGCTGCAGCTAAAAGACTCTATTAGGCATGCCTAACTAT
This sequence comes from Excoecaria cochinchinensis, assembly GCA_947683425.1. Classification (NCBI taxonomy): domain Eukaryota; kingdom Viridiplantae; phylum Streptophyta; class Magnoliopsida; order Malpighiales; family Euphorbiaceae; genus Excoecaria; species Excoecaria cochinchinensis. The sequence continues at coordinate 5,409,585 of CANTUQ010000002.1, read as the reverse complement.
CCACTAGACTGACTCTTGTAGGTTATGCGTAAAGAAATTCACATATTGAGTTCATCACTTAAGGTAATAAATAACCCATTCCAGAATCAACTAACATACAATAATTTGATACAGCAATATACCGATTAATGATATAAGACAAATAAAATAACACTAAATAATATTTAAAACCAATCATAAGTGAAAAAGGAGTGAAAACGAAGAGAATAAAAAATCATTAAAAATTGGGGACAGAAGCATTTTACACGGCAGTATGGCCAATCCATACCGCCGTGTAAGACACCTTACATGGGGGTATGGTATAGCCCATACTGCCGTGTAACATGGCCAACACGAAAATGGAGCTGGGCAGAAGCATTTTACACGGGGGTATGGGTAATCCCATACCGCCATGTAAAATATCCAGTTCAGCCTCCCAGATGAAGTCTCACAATTCACACGGTGGTAAGGCCCTCCATACCGCCATGTGAATCACCGAAAACCCAGATTTTCGCAGAAAAATAACCCAATTTCTAACCAAAACAACACATTCTCAAAACTCACACATTCAAACCATAAAATCAACCCATAAAACTCACCTTTCAGCTCAACATTCAAATACCACATGCAATGAACATACTAATTCATTCAATCCACAATATAACAAATTCATATATGCATCAACTATCAAAATCACCATCTCAAAATCATAAACTAAAATCTTAACTCATCATACTCAAACCTCAAAGTATTAAACCATCATACAACTCATTATCACTTTATAAACCAAATAATTTCCAGAAATTCATGTCAAATTCAAAAATTGTCAAATTCAAGGAAATTTCCCAAACCTTTTCTCCTATGCTCCAAATCACTTGGTGCCACTAATACTCGCCTTCTCCTTGCCTTTAGGGTCGCGAGGAGGCTCCACTAACACCCAAAACACACAACCCAAACAAAGACAAACCAAACATCAAACCCTAGACCACAAATATAAAAGAAAATGAAGATGAAATACAACAAACTTACACAAATGAGTTGAGAAATGATCAATCCCCACCAAGAACACTTGAATCCAAGCTTAGGGCACTCTAATGGAAAGCAAAGGAAAAGAAAGACAAAGAGAAGAGGGAAGAACGGGAATGGAGATGAAGATTTCTGATCTCCCAATTCTCTCTCTTTTTCTACCTTTCTTTTCCTAACCTAGTCATGTGTCCACTCCCTAGTGGTGGAGATCAACCACTCACACCCAACAACAATACACTACACACACACAAAGTCACCCCAACTAATAACACCCTACAAATATGTGAGCACCACACACAAACACAACTCACTCACTCACATCCTACAAACATGTGAGCAACACACCCAAATACAACCTAACCAATTCACACCCTACTAAGATATATGCAATCACACACTAGCAAAACCCCAAAGCATGCCATTTACCCAAAATACCCTTATCACATGCCAAGCACATACAATGAATGCACACACACAAATGGCTCATACTAGTAGGGGGCAAATGGGGTGTGACAACTCTCCCCTACTAATAAGAATTTCATCCTCGAAATTCTCACCTAAACTTAATAAACGGGGATACTGAGCCCTCATGGTCGCCTCTGGCTCCCAAGTCACTTCTTCGACTCCATGATAATTCCATAACACTTTGACCAACAGGATTTGCTTACTCCTCAATTGTCTCACTTTTTGGGCTAGAATAGCTTTCAGTTCCTCATCATAAGAAAAGTCTGGCTGCACTTGAACATCTTGAACTGACAGAACATGTGAAGGATCTGATCTGTATCGACAAAGCATCGAAACATGGAAAATGTCGTGCAACTTCGCCAACTCCATCGGTAAAGCCAACCTATAGGCTATCGGACCAACCTTGGCTAACACTTCATACGGCCCAATAAATCGAGGACTAAGCTTACCTTTCTTACCAAACCGTAGTACTTTTCTCCAAGGAGAAACCTTAAGAAAAACTTTATCCCCGACCTCAAAGTGAACATCCTTTCTCTTTAGGTTAGCATAAGACTTCTGCCGATCCTTAGCCGCATTCAAATTCTGCTGCACAACTCTGATCTTTTCCTCGGTATCCCTAACCAACTCTGGCCCAATAACTGAACGCTCGGATAACTCGGTCCAACAAACTGGAGTCCTACACTGACGACCATACAAAGCTTTATACGGTGACATACTAATGCTTGACTGATAGTTATTATTGTAGGCAAACTCCATCAACTGCACATATCTATCCCAACTACCCTAAAAATCCAATGCACAAGCCCGCAACATATCCTCTAAGATCTGAATGACCCGCTTTGACTGACCATCTATTTGAGGATGGAACGCCGTACTGAAGTTCAACTTGGTACCCAAATCCCTTTGTAATTCTTTCCAACACTTTGAAGTGAACCTTGGGTCTCGATCTGACACTATAGATAACGGCACTCTATGCAATCTGACCACCTCATCTACATAGATACTGGCTAACTTATCCGTTGGATAATCCACTCTAACTGGCAGAAAATGAGCTGACTTTGTAAGCCGATCCACTATCACCCAAACTGAGTCATGTTTCTTCTGAGTCAAAGGCAAACCAGATACAAAGTCCATGGCGATATCATCCCACTTCCACTCAGGAACGGATAAAGGTGTGAGCAATCCCGAAGGAACTTGATGCTCAGCCTTTACCTGCTAACATGTCAAGCACTTAGACACAAAATCCACAATGTCCCACTTCATACCGGACCACCAATAGAACTGCTTCATATCCCGATACATCTTGTCACCACCGAGATGCATAGTGAAAACCGTAGTGTGTGCCTCACTCAAAAGCTGTTTCCTTAACTCCTCAATCTCAGGTACACACAAATGATTTCTATACATCAGCACACCATTCAAAACTGAGAACTCTGACTGCTTACCAGAACTAACCTCTCGCAAAACCCGCTGCAGCCTCTCATCATCCTTCTGAGCATCCACAATCTTCTGTCTCAAGGTAGGCTTCACTCTCAATTGAGCAACCAAAGCCCCATCTGAATCAAACCTCCACTTAAACTGCCTCAAGAATAAAGTAGAAACTGACTTTCGACTCAAAGCATCCGCGACTACATTGGCCTTACCCGGGTGGTAATCCAATATGCAGTCGTAGTCCTTGAACAACTCTGGCCATCGGCGCTGCCTCATGTTCAACTTCTTCTGCGTGAGGAGATACTTCAAGCTCTTATGGTCCGTAAAGATCCTACACTTCTCCCCATACAGATAATGCTGCCAAATCTTCAATGCAAAGATCACAGTCACCAACTCTAAATCATGCGTCGGATAATTCCTCTCATGTGGCTTCAACTGACGGGAAGCATAAGCCACAACCTTTCCCTCTTGCATCAATACACAACCAAGGCCGACACCCGAAGCGTCACTATACATTACAAACTCCTTACCCGAGATGGGTTGAGTAAGTATAGGAGATTCTACTAATAAACTCTTCAACTGCTCAAAACAGGCTTGACACTTATCCGACCACTCAAATTTGACTCATTTCCTCAATAACCTCATCATCGGAGCAGCTATCACTGAGAAACCCTTCACAAACCGACGATAGTAACCCGCCAAACCAAGAAAACTCCTCACTTCTGGAACATTCCTAGGTGCTTTCCAATCAATAATCGCCTCAATCTTAGACGGATCCACTTGAATACCCTTAGCCAAAACAATATGACCCAAGAATGACACTTCCCGAAGCCAAAAATCACACTTACTAAGCTTGGCAAACAACCGATGCTCTCTTAGAACTTGCAAAACCAACCGGAGATGCTCCTTATGCTCACTCTCATCCTTGGAATAAACCAAGATGTCATCTATGAACACTACCACAAATCGATCAAGATATGGCCTGAACACTCGGTTTATCAAATCCATGAATGCCGCAGGTCATTGATCAAAGCAAACGGCATCACTAAAAACTCATAGTGGCCATACCTAGTCCGAAGTGCAGTCTTAACCACATCCGCATCCTGAACTCGCAACTGATAATATCCCGACCGAAGATCAATCTTCGAAAAGACACCCGCACCTTGGAGCTGATCAAACAAATCCTTGACTCTAGGCAATGGATACTTGTTCTTTACTGTGACCTTATTGATTTGCCTATAGTCGATACACATCCTCATAGAACCATCCTTCTTCTTAACAAACAAAATCGGAGCTCTCCATGGAGATATACTGGATCTGATATCCAATAGCTCTTGTAGTTGAGTTTTGAGCTCTCTCAACTCTACAGGAGCCATCCGATAAGGTGCTTTCGAAATAGGCAAAGTACTCGGCACTATCTCTATGGATAACTCCACCTCTCTCTCAAGAGGCAAACCAGGTAACTCGCTCAGAAACACATCACCAAACTCTCGGACAACCGGGATATCTTCAATCCTAACTTGATCCCGCTTGGAATCCAACACTACTGCCAGAAAAGCCTCACAACCCTTCCTAATGAATCTCTTAGCTTGCATTGTGGAAATCACATTGCTCAAAGAGCTAGCACCCAAACCTTTAACCATAATAGAAAACCGATTGCCATCCCGAAGCACAACTGTCTTCCTATGACAGTCAACCACAGCCCGATGCTTACCCAACCAGTCCATACCCAGAATCAAATCAAATTCACTGAATGGCAACTCAATCAAATCCGCTAGAAACATAACTCCCTTAACCAACAGGGGACAATTCCTACACATTCTACTCACATTGACACTATGCCCTAAAGGACTGGTCACACATATCTCATAGTCTAACTGATCTACCTCATGCAACTTATCAATTAACTTATATGTGCACAAATATGAGTGTGTGGAACCAGGGTCAATTAGAGCATATAATTCAATGTCATGGAGTAGGAACTTATCGGCTATCACATCTGGCACATCTTGCTCCTCTTGAGCTCTCACAGTATATGCTCTAGCTGGCACTGCCAAAGAACGCTCAACTGACTCAGATGCAGCTCCCTCTCTAGGTCGACCGCCTCGACCTCTTCCATGGCCTCTACCACGACTAGCTTGCATGGCATTCGAACCAACTCTGCTGGTCTCTCTCTGAGTACCCGCTCATTTAACCTCGGACAGTTGGCCAAAAAGTGTTCAGTGCTCCCACATCTGAAACACCCACCTGTGAGCCACCTACACTCACCTCGATGAGGCTTACTGCAATGAGAGCACACAGGCATCGACTAGGTCCTACCACCAGCACCGCCTCTACTAGAACCAGTCATTGCTGCTGTGTCTTCTACCTCTAGTAGCTGGGCCTGCGGATGATTCATCTTGTGGGTTCCTTAATCTCTTACTCCAGCATGAAGAAGATGAACCTCCACGAGATGGATTCCTCCTCTGAGCCCTCTCTCTCAAAATAGATTCTGACCTCTCAGCCCTAACCGCAGCTTGCACAATCTGATACTACCCCACTCCCGGAGTACCCATCAAAGAAATCAATATCTCCCGCAGCGACTCATTCAAACCGGCCTCAAAATGCCTACATCTGAACTCCTCTGTCAAGATACCTTCTGGTGCATACTTCTCCAAACGGTTAAATTCCTTCTCAAAATTAGATACAGACATTGCTCTCTGCTTTAAACTCAGAAACTGTCCCTGTAATATCCCGAAGGTTGCCTTAGTAGAAATGAGTGTCATTAGTGAAATTATATGCATAATAATTAGGGTTTACAGATTCGGACTTAATTGAAGAAAAATAAAGTATTATAGTGGTTGAATTGTAACTTACATGATTAACTGGCAAATGAAGATTAATTAGAGTAATGGTTATTAACTAAGTTAATTAAAGGTTAGTGGGATTCAGATGAGTGTTAGTGGGAACCATGTGGCTTTGTTTTGGTCGGCCACCTTGCATAAGGAAGTGAGGAGTTGACACCTCAATTGAGCCATGCAGATATCTTGAGTGAGGATTAGCAAAATCTGTCATTTATTTACCTTGAGCTGGCCACTAGCTTTTTCTCTCTCTCTCTCTCTCAAAGTTTACTCTCCTTTTTGTTCCTCTTGCAATTGCATATTGAGTTTGGGAGTCATTTTGGTTAGTGAAGCGAAGTAGCTAGCGAGGTAGAGTTTACTTACTTGACTATCCCTCTTCTACTCCTTCTTGATTTTCGTTGAGATTTTAATTGTATTTTGAATGTAAATTTGTTCATGTGAGTTGAAAAAGGGAGTAGAGCTGCCAAGGGCAAAGAGAAAGTGGTATAGAAGAGTAAAGGAAGTAGTGCTCCAAGAGGTTTGGGATATATACGTGTTATATGTTGACTTTACTTGAATATGTATGCTGATTAGTTTGCCTTTGATGTGTAAATGATGCATGAATTGTTATAAATTCTTTGTGGTGAGAATGAAGAACTAGCATGTGCAAAACAAAGACCAAGCATGAACCTTAGTTCAGGGAAAATCCTGTTTATATCCTACCAGACCTCTGTGTATTGTTTTGATCATAACTGGAGTTTAACAACTCCACTTTGAGTATTTATTGATCCATTTGAACCATAACCTCCGTATCTTTAAAAATCTAAAAGAGACCATAAATTAAGTCTGTCTCTAAGAGGCCTAGAAATGGCAATAAACTGATGTGTTTCTGTCTAGCTGGGTTGATTTGAATAGTTTATAGTGTTTAATGTATATCTCCTAATTCAGGAGTCTAAATGACCTGGCACTTGTTCCATTAGAAACTAGACATCATAGGGAACAATTGTTAAGAAGGACATTGTGTCTAAAAATGAGGTCTAAAGGGTCGTTTAGGCGATACAACTTTGCAGTGAAAACCAGCCTCGTAAGTCACCTGAGGGGAGCTACTGTCGCGAGCACGACAGAGGTCGCGACCTCACAACAAAACAACTCATATGAAGCCTTTTCTTCTTAATTTTGAGCCCATGGTGAGCATGGATCAATCCCCTATCTTTCCCCTCAACTTAGAAATGAATGATAGCCTAATTAAGCTTGATTGCATCATTATGCGAGTTTATCTAAATGTGAATTAGAAATGCATGATAGCCTAACTAAGCTTGATTGCAGCATCATGCAAATTATTAACATGTGAGGAGAATTAAATCATGCGAATGAATTTTAATATGCGATTGAGTTATATGCAAATAAATGATGCCATGAGAATGAATGTGTAGTGAATGGATAATCTAATAAGCCTGAAGTCGAGTCGTGGATAAATAAGCATGCTTATGAAGGGCTAGTAATTTGCGGTTGATAGTGTGACACCGATGGGTGTCTAGTGATTGATATCAATGGGTATCCAGTGATATAGTGTTCGAGACCTCGGTCTCTAGTGTTTATTAAATAATGTACCCGTATCCACCTCTAAGACATTGCAGGCTATTAACATTTAAAAGTTTAAAGATATTAACATGATATCCATAATTGTGTTCCATTTATGTAATGTTAGTATTGTTTTCTCAATTGTGAATTATTGATACCTTGCTAGTGATACCATGTTAGTGAAATCAGTGTATTGTTAGTGTAGCTTTTATTGGCATAGTGAAGTGATTATTGATCCTGGCAAGTGATTAATGCTTATAGCATTTTATAGATATCACATGAGCTTTTGTATATTGGCATGCTAGTGTAATATTGATCTAATGATTTTATATGATATGCCATAAGTGTTAGGCATGTTTTTTATTGTATAGTGCTTTGTGAATGTTATGTTAGTGCTCATTTCTACATCCCTACTAAGCGTTATCGCTTAGCACGGGTGCTTGTCTCCCGTGTAGGTCGTAGTTGGAGTCGCATTTTGGAAGGTTTCTGTAGGCCACCATAGGAGCGTGAAGGGTCACTTTTGAGTGTAAAGATTTTGGATTATAAAGCTCCATTTTTGTAATAGTTATTCTTTTTGTACACGTATAGTGTTATAAGTAGCATATTGTAGTGAAACTTGTAATCTGTAATAGTGAACAGTGAATAATTAGTGATGGTGTATAACCTAGTGGAATGCATGACCCGTAGTCATTAGTGCATGTTATATGAATAGTGGTGATAATAGGGATTAAATAATGTTAGCTATATGATAATTGCATGCTTAGTGTCGTGTAGCACTCCCTTGTCCTTCCAAGGGGCATTGGGGCGCTACAAGTTGTGGTATCAGAGCATAGGTTTAGGCGTTTCTGGACCATAGAGTATATGATAGATAGAATTGTCATGAGTCCATCTAGAGTGTGGCTATAATGCAGATATTGTATGTTTGTTTTGTAGAGAAATATGGAAATAGACCCTAGTGAAGAGATAGGAGAGACAACTGGAAGTGTTAACCCAGGTAAGGCAAACCGTAATCCTTTTGTACCTGAGCCTCCACCAGATATGAATACGAATCCACTTTTAGTGCAAGAGAAAGTAATGTTAGTGCAAGGGTTGATGTAAATGATTGATTGATTGACGGCCCCTAAAGCTCCATCGGACCTGATTAGGAAAAGAGGGGCAGAAGACTTTAAGGGAACATCAATGGATGAGTCGAATATAGCAGAGTATTGGTTAGAGAAAATAGATCGAATATTGCAAGAAGTGAATTGCCCGCAAGAGCAGCGAGTGGAGTGTGCTGTGTCTTTATTGCAAGGGCCAGCATACGATTTGTGGAAATTGGTATTGAGGAATCCGCAGCAGCCTATAAATCTAACTTGGGAATTCTTTGTACAAGAATTGGAGAAGAAGTATATTACTAAAGCTTATCGAGAGGCTAAGTGGAGGAAATTTGTGAGTCTCAAGCAAGGAAACATGAGTGTAGCAGAATATGACAAAGAATTTAGCCATCTCATTAAATATGTGCCAAATGACCTAATGACGAAAGAGTTTAAATGTCGCTAATTTGAAGAGGGATTGGATGAGATGATTAAAGGGTTATTAGCAACAGTGACGTCGATGCAAACGGTCAATTATTATCAGTTGGTACAAGCTGCATTGAAGGTAGAGAAATCTGAGATAGTCCAAAGAAAGAATCAAAAGAGAAAGACACAAGACAGTGGACATGGGTATAGTTTGGCAAAAGATAATCAAGGTTTATATACTGCAATTCCAAAAGCAGCGACCCGAGACAAGCCGAGTAAGCAAACCCTAGTTTCTGAAGTTGGATTTACAGCTCCATCTAGTAAGGGAAGTGTCCCGGAGCCATGTGAACATTGTGGACGATCTCATTGGGGTATATGTCGGAAGCTTACCGGTGCTTGCTTCAAATGAAGAAGTTTTGAACATATGGTAGCAAGGTGTCCTCAAGCGCAAGAGAATCTGAGCATGCAGTCGAGAAGAGATAGTGTCTCAAACCCTACGGGTGAAAGAACAGGTAGACCAGGAATAGAACTGATCAAGCCGGACAGCGATCGGGCATAGCTTCAGAAACAGTGGAAGGACCTAATGTACTGAAGGGAAAAGTATATGCCATGACTTTGGAAGAAGACAAGAGAGATCAAGATGAGATACCCGGTATGGGTTAAGTTATAGTTGTGACTGTTAAAGTTAGTGTCTTGCGTAATGCTGTATAGCATATGGGGTAGAGTCATAACATGTATAGGTAAGGAGAATTTCGCGGATGAAATTCCTTAAGTGGGGGAGAGTTATAACATCCCGAAAGTTGCCCTAGTAGAAATGAGTGTCATTAGTGAAATTGTATGCATAATAATTAGGGTTTACAGATTCGGACTTAATTGAAGAAAAATAAAGTATTGTAGTGGTTGAATTGTAACTTGCATGATTAACTGGAAAATGAAGATTAATTAGAGTAATGGTTATTAACTAAGTTAATTAAAGGTTAGTGGGATTTAGATGAGTGTTAGTGGGAACCATGTGGCTTTGTTTTGGCCGGCCACCTTGCGTGAGGAAGTGAGGAGTTAACACCTCAATTGAGCCATGCAGATATCTTGAGTGAGGAATAGCAAAATCTGTCATTTGTTTACCTTGAGCCGGCCACTCTCTTTCTCTCTCTCTCTCTCAAAGTTTACTCTCCTTTTTATTCCTCTTGCAATTGCATGCTGAGTTTGGGAGTCATTTTGGTTAGTGAGGGGAAGTAGCTAGCGATGTAAAGTTTACTTACTTGACTATCCCTCTTCTACTCCTTCTTGATTTTCGTTGAGATGTTAATTGTATTTTGAATGTAAATTTGTACATGTGAGTTGAAGAAGGGAGTAGAGCTGCCAAGGGCAAAGAGAAAGTGGTATAGAAGAGTAAAGGAAGCAGTGCTCCAAGAGGTTTGGGATATATATGTGTTATATGTTGACTTTACTTGAATATGTATGCTGATTAGTTTTCCTTTGATGTGTAAATGATGCATGAATTGCTATAAATGCTTTGTGGTGAGAATGAAGAACTAGCATGTGCAAAACAAAGACCAAGCATGAACCTTAGTTCAGGGAAAATCCTGTTTATGTCCTACCAGACCTCTATGTATTGTTTTGATCATAACTGGAGTTTGACAACTCTAATTTGAGTGTTGTTTGCTCCATTTTAACCACAACCTCCGTATCTTTAAAAGTCTAAGAGAGACCATAAATTAATTCTGTCTCTAAGAGTCCTAGAAATGGCAATAAATGGACGTGTTTTTATCTAGCTGGGTTGATTTGAACAGTCTGTAGTTTTTAATACATATCTCTTAATTTACGAGTCTAAATGACCTGAAACTTATTCCATTGGAAACTAGACATCCTAGGGAACAATTATTAAGAGGACACTATGTTTAAAAATGAGGTCTAGAGGGTCATTTAGGCGATATAACTTTGGAGTGAAAACCAGTCTCGTAAGTCACCTGAGGGGACCTACTGTCGCAAGCGCGACAGAGGTCGTGACCTCGCGATAGAACAACTCATATGAAGCCTTTTCTTCTTAATTTTGAGCCCATGGTAGGCATGGATCAATCCCCTATCTTTCCCCTCAACTTAGAAATGCATGATAGCCTAATTAAGCTTGATTGCATCATTATGCGAGTTTATCTAAATGTGAATTAGAAATGCATGATAGCCTAACTATGCTTGATTGCACCATCATGCGAATTATTAACATGTGAGGAGAATCAAATCATGCGAATGAATTTTAATATGCGATTGAGTTATATGCAAATGAATGATGCCATGAGAATGACTATGTAGTGCATGGATAATCTAATAAGCCTGAAGTCGAGTCATGGGTAAATAAGCATGCTTATGAAGGGCTAGTGATTTGCGGCTGCTAGTGTCACACCGACGGGTGTCTAGTGATTAATACCAACGAGTATCCAGTGATATAGTGTTCGAGACCTCGGTCTCTAGTGTTTAGTAAATAGTGTACCCGTATCCACCTCTAAGACATTGCAGGCTATTAACATTTAAAAGTTTAAAGATATTAACATGGTATCCATAATTGTGTTCTATTTATGTAATGTTGGTATTGTTTTCTCAATTGTGAATTATTGATACCATGCTAGTGATACCATGTTAGTGAAATCAGTGTATTGTTAGTGTAGCTTTTATTGGCATAGTGAAGTGATTATTGATCCTGGCAAGTGATTAATGCTTATAGCATTTTATAGATATCACATGAGCTTTTGTATATTGGCATGCTAGTGTAATATTGATCTAATGATTTTATATGATATGCCATAAGTGTTAGGTATGTTCTTTATTGTATAATGCTTTGTGAATGTTGTGTTAGTGCTTGTTTCTACATCCCTACTAAGCGTTATCGCTTAGCACGGGTGCTTGTCTCCCGTGTAGGTCGTAGTTGGAGTGGCATTTTGGAAGGTTTCTGCAGGCCACCATAGGAGCGCGAAGGGTCACTTTTGAGTGTAAAGATTTTGGATTATAAAGCTCCATTTTTGTAATAGTTATTCTTTTTGTACACGTGTAGTGTTATAAGTAGCACATTGTAGTGAAACTTGTAATCTGTAATAGTGAACAGTGAATAATTAGTGATGGTGTATAACCTAGTGGAATGCATGACCCGTAGTTATTAGTGCATGTTAATATGAATAGTGGTGATAACAGGGATTAAATAATGTTAGCTATATGATAATTGCATGCTTAGTGTCGTGTAGCACTCCCTTGTCCTTCCAAGGGGCATTGGGGCGCTACAGTGCCCACTTAGCATCCTTGTATGTCTGAGTCACATACTTACTGGTGAACTCTCTTTCAAAGAAATCCCATGTAACTGGATCAAGCAATTGAGGATGCCTACAAACCAACTCCGGCAAAGCCACTGCACACTCCACTCACTGATCAGGAGGACGCAGAACCTCCCTCAAAACACGCTTGACCCTATCAATCCATTTCTCAGCCAAATCTGACTCATCCAAACCCGTTCCATAGAAGTCTTATGCACCCGCTCTCTCATACTCTCAGTAGGGGCACTAGGGGCAGTCACTCTCTCCAAGACTCGAGTCATGTCCTGAGATAGCTTAAGCATAGCTTCAAAGGGCATGGCTGCGGCCTCGGGCTGGACCCTAGCAGGTTGAGCCGACACAGAAATTGAAGGATCAACAGCTTGAGGATTCACGCTTTCAGCTGATCCCTCAAGAGAACAATGCACAGAATCAGAAGCCATCTAAACAAACAAAGACAACCGCATCAGCCAACACAGTCCTAGACATATACACATCTATACACGACAACGACAATAAAACACCCAGAAATGCCTAAACCAGGCTCTGATACCAAAAACTGTAACACCCCATACCCATACATAGGCGAACCCATCCGGATAGGAGTGAGATGCCGTAGGAGCAGGGGTGTCACACCAGACAGATCGATACAAAGCAAACATTCAATCATTGTAAACATATGGAAACACAGCGAAAATTAAAACTTTAGAGAAGCAACAACTGATCATACATTAATATAACAAAATCATTACAATAATATTCTGATCAATTGCCCAAGCAAAAGAATTACATATCCAAAATAAACAAGAGCGGAAGCTTACAAAATTACTGATACAAAGAGAGTTCTGCTACAAAAAGAATCTTCGTAACTATTACAAAAATAGCCCTAACACTAATCCCTTCTGTGTTGGCTTGACTGGCGATGACTCTCCCAAAGCAAAATGCCTTTTGTACATGCACGGATAAAAACCGTGCTAAGCGATAATGCTTAGTAGGGAAACACACAACAAAAGAGTAGACGGCCATTCACAATGGTTGTCAAAGCAAATCACATATGAAATGACATATACGGATAATCAGGTCAGATATATAATCATGCTTGCAGAATTAAGACATACATTCAGAAGCTCATATCCACATTCATATACATATAAACTGATTCCTCATACTTATCATGTTCATTCGGATATCACATTCTGATAATCATATCGAACAGAACAAAGCAAATAGTACACCTGTTGACTCACAATAGTGGATAACGAGTAAACAGACAATACCTTATAGGTACAAATCGAATACAGACAGTACCTTACGGGTACGAATCAAAAAACCATTTATTTTATCACATTCAAAACAAGTTTTCAGAGGGACCTTAAACAAGATCCAAAATTCATAAGGGTTCGCGAGGAACCAGATGGGGACCTAATCGGGGTCTAAACGGAACTGAGGCTGCAGCTAAAAGACTCTATTAGGCATGCCTAACTATCCACTAGACTGACTCTTGCAGGCTATTTGTAAAGAAATTCACATATTGAGTTCATCACTTAAGGTAATAAATAACCCATTCCAGAATCAACTAACATACAATAATTTGATAGAGCAAAATACCAATTAATGATATAAGACAAATAAAATAACACTAAATAATATTTAAAACCAATCATATGTGAAAAAGGAGTGAAAACAAAGAGAATCAAAAATCATCAAAAATTGGGGACAGAAGCATTTTATTCAGCGGTATGGCCAATCCATACCGCCGTGTAAGACACCTTACACGGGGGTATGGTATAGCCCATACCGCCGTGTAACATGCCCAACACGGAAATGGAGCTGGGCAGAAGCATTTTACACGGGGTTAATCCCATACCGCCGTGTAAAATGTCCAGTTCAGCCTCCCAAATGAAGCTCACGATTCACACGGTGGTAAGGCCCTTCATAGCGCCGTGTGAATCACCCAAAACCCATATTTTTGCATAAAAACAACCCAATTTCTAACCAAAACAACACATTCTCAAAACTCACACATTCAAACCATAAAATCAACCCATAAAACTCACCTTTCAGCTCAAAATTCAAATACCACATGCAATGAACATACTAATTCATTCAATCCACAATCTAACAAATTCACATATACATCAACTATCAAAATCACCATCTCAAAATCATAAACTAAAATCTTAACTCATCATACTCAAACCTCAAATTATTAAACCATCATACAACTCATTATCACTCTATAAACCAAATAATTTTCAGAAATTCAAGTCAAATTAAAAAATCATCAAATTCAAGGAAATTTCCCAAACCTTTGCTCCTATGCTCCAAATCATTTGGTGCCACTAATACCAGTCTTCTCCTTGCCTTTAGGGTAACGAGGAGGCTCCACTAATACCCAAAACACACAACCCAAACAAAGACAAACCAAACATCAAACCCTAGACCACAAATATAGAAGAAGATGAAGATGAAATACAACAAACTTACACAAATGAGTTGAGAAATGATCAATCCCCACCAAGAACACTTGAATCCAAGCTTAGGGCACTCTAATGGAAAGCAAAGGAAAAGAAAGACAAAGAGAAGAGGGAAGAACGGGAAAGGAGATGAAGAATTCTGATCTCCCAATTCTCTCTCTTCTTCTACCTTTCTTTTCGTAACCTAGCCATGTGTCCACTCCCTAGTGGTGGAGGTCAACCATTCACACCCAACAACAATGCACTACACACACACAAAGTCACCCCAACTAATAACACCCTACAAATGTGTGACCACCACAGACAAACACAACTCACTCACTCACATCCTACAAACATGTGAGCAATACACCCAAATGCAACCTAACCAATTCACACCCTACTAAGATATATGTAACCACGCACTAACAAAACCCCAAAGCATGCCATTTACCCAAAATACCCTTATCACATGCCAAGCACACACAATGAATGCACACACACAAATGGCTCATACTACTGGGGGGCAAATGGGGTGTGATAGCAAGAGTGAGTTAGGCCTGGTTCCCTCACTTTGGCCCAACAATAGATAAGCCCAATTAAGTTATTAAACCATTTATGCAATCACAAATTAATTCTCTCACTTCCCAACCTCAATTTCACTCAATTCAAATTCTATAATTCATAAAATATTTTAAATAGCCTACACATAAAATTTTTGCTCAATCGGAGACCGTTTTACGGTCTGGTAATTAATTACCCTATCCGATAGCTGACTTTTCATTATCATTAAAATATTAATTTATTTATACCAATAGATTCTACTCATTTTTACGAGCGCTTCCATATTTTTAAAATATCTTTCTGAGGTCTGTAGCTCAAGATATGGTCAGGTCAATATCAGGTCAAAATTGGTCAAACCGGACTGGAAAAAGCCCTCAGACGCCCGTCTAAAGGCACAGACGGCCTGGCTATCCCTCACCACCGATGGCCTGGTCATCTATCACCCACAGATGCCCTGTAACAACCCGATTTGGCCCTAGTAGAATTTTAGAATCTTTGTTCGGGAATTCAAGAGTTTGTGTGTATAAGAGAATGTATTTGAGTAAGTGCCTTGTGTGTGGGTTCTGTTGCGAGCGTGACAGTGTCGCGGGCGCGAAAGAATGCTTCACATGAAGCCTATTTGAGTTGGATTATTTGATGTGTATCGGACACGTGGCAGCATAGGTGGTTGACACGTGGCATCGTAGGAGTGTGACATGTGGCTAAAGGGATATACATGTATTTATAAAGAGATGTATCATGTATTTATGAGGTAAGTGGCATTTATGAGTATAGTTAATGGTTTGGATGAGGATTGACCATTTGCTCACTTTCTTCCTTTTCTTTTCGCACGTTGATCTTACCTTTGGCTCTTTGTTCTTCTTTTCTTTCTTTGCTCTTCGTATTTTACTGTGCTCTTTCCCTTTCCATTTCTTTTGCTCTTTGAGTGAGCCTTTTTGGGTTAGTTCAAGAGAGAGCTGTGAAGGGTAGAGCTGGTCCTTGACAAGGTTAGTTTAATTAGTCTTCGATCTGACCTCCTTTTTCTTTCTGTTTTCGATTTAAAGTAAAGAGAAGAGTAACCCTAGTGTTTTGAATGGTTTGTGCATGGAAGCTGTGAACAAGAAGTTGGATAAAGGCAAAGAGAAGGTTGGAATTGAGTAAAGAATAGAGATTGAGCTTCCTAAAGGTAGGGATCGAGTGCGATCTTATTATTTTTGCATGTGCTTACATGAAATATGTTTGAATAGAGACATGTTTGAATAGAGAGATGCTTGATGAGCTTTAATTAGCTCAACTGCTCTTTTAGAGTATATTTATTAGATGTTCAATTTGATTGCTAATAGTGCTTATGATATGCATATATATGTTTATAAGTATGTAACTTGATCATTTGAGTGTGTGTTGATGTTGTTAGACGGGTTACCTTATAGTTGTGATGATAAAGTTTGGTTTTGGCAAATTCTGCTCATTTTTCATCTGACCTTTGTGTAATGTTTTTGCCATAAGTAGAGTTTTAGATGTCTAAATGGAGTGATTCTTGATCAATTAGAACCATGACTTCTATGCCTACAAAATTCCCAGAAATGACCTTGAGAAAATTCTTTCTCTAAGACCCTGTAAATTGGAAAAAATAGAGGTGTCTTTACTTTGGCCGGTTCATTTGAGCAGTTCATCTTGTTTAGGTCATATCTTAAGTTATAGATGTCCATTTGACCTAAAACTTGTCCCATTTGAAATTTAACTTCCTAGGGAACAATTGTTAAGTGTATTTTTTGCCTAAAAATGACGTTTAGAGGTCTGTTTAGATGATACAAGTTTGAGGTGAGAAGCAGTCTCATGAGGGTTCCTGATGGAGCCTTCTGTCGCGAGCACGATAGAGAAGGTCATAAGAGTGATTTTCCTCTTGATATAGAGCCCATGTTTGACATGAATCAATTCCCCACCTTTCCCCTCTACTAATTTGTATATTTTTATGTGTTTATCTCCCCGTATTGAACCCGTATTACCCCGGAATGTTTCCGTGGTTTATACCATGCATGTTTAAGTTTATCAAATGATTATAAGATTAGTTATCTGAGTAAATAATGCTATGGCATAAGAATTTAATAATGAAATTAAATGTATATATGCTTTTAAATTATTGAACATGATATGCATGTGATATTGATCATGTATGATTGAATCATAATGTGTGAAGTCTATGAACATGTAAAACGAATTGTGTATTTCATTAATTAGTAATGTGTAGTGCAAAGATTCGTTGATATGGTATTGCTACATGTGAGTATTTGCATGGTTTGCTCAGTTAGTATGTAAATAGTGCATAGTGTTCTTGAATGAATGGTAGAGTACATGCAATGTATATGATTTAGTTGTAGAGTGATAAGTTGCAATTATACTAATATTTTAGATTAATTCTTGGCATAATTTGTGTTTTATTTATTAGTTTTTATTCTTAATTAATTAGTTTTTGTCATTGAATTAATTTATAGTGTTTTTATTATTTTTAATAAGTTTTGGGATGTTTTCAGGTGTTTTATTTTAATCCGGAGCTAAAATGGAGGTTGGGGTTTGATTTTAGAAGAAATTATGGAAAGAAGGCAGATTTTGCCTAAAGCACAGCCATGCTTTTCAAAAGCACAGCTGTGCTTTCGAGGGGAGTACGCACGCCAGCGAGATCACCGACGACACAGCTGTGCTATTGCACAAAGCACAGCTGTGTCACGCAGGAGAGGCGCGCGCGGACGAGGACAGCGACGCATGCATTTCTCGCCCAAAAGCACAGCTGTGCTTCAGCGAGAAACACAGCTGTGCTTCTCCTTTTTTTTCCACCACGACGCAAGGAAACCCTACGAGCGCCTCTTACTCAAGAACACAGCTGTGCTTCTCAAAGCACAGCTGTGCTTCTCAAAGCACAGCTGTGCTTTTTGTCCAGGAATTAAAACAAGGCGCCACTGCATCTGTCGAGGAGAGTAGTTTTTAGTTTTTAATTTTTTCTCTTTTCTTGAGGTTAGGCGTAGGTTTATTTTACCTTAGTTTCCAGCAACCATTTATTTTTATTTTTTTCATGTTTTAATTCTTCTTTTAAAATTCTGTCTTAGATAGATTAAATTTTAAATTGCAATTTGTTCTTAATTAATTTAGATTATTTTTAGTTTAAATTTATATTTTGGGGATTCAAGTTGATTCGAAGGTTGATGAACAAGAGCTTCAAGATCTATTTTCTCTTTCTTCAAGGGTGTATTCTAAACTTTAATTTTTCATATTTTATGTTTATATTCTTGATGTTGGAGTAGTTATTCATGCTTAGGAGTTCTTGAATCATATTTTGTATTTGGATATTTGGATTTACTAATTATTTTCATGGTTTCTTTTATTTCTCTTGTTATATTTTTCTGCAATTATAATGATTATTAGGTTTGATCATGATTTAATCCGGAATGATGATTGATTTCAAATCTGATTTTTGTTATAATTTATTTATACTCAGTTTTTATCATTCTTGCTGTGTCTTTTGGACTTCTCCGGAATGGGAATCTAAAAGTGCAGGATTTTATGATTTAAGACTAGAGTGGGATGTGAGGAATAGATGGGTTTTGGGTTGTTTGGCTCCGGAATGGTAAAGCAAACCGAATCTAGGATTTTAGACCCGTGCATAGGCTGATTATGTGGCTGACTCCGGTTTGGGATGTCATATAATTAGAGTAGCTTGCTCCGGAATGGGACGCTTGGGTTTAGTTGGGTTGTCCAGAATTTCTTGTTTATATTATTTTACCAATTTCCAATTACATTTATGAGGATAGAATTTCCTAAGCATTTAATTTCATCCTTGAATAATTTCTTGATGAACAATTTTATATTTAATTGTTAAATTATTTTCTTGCTTAACTTAGTTTTCTCCACCAAATAAACCGGGGACATCTCAATTTCACTCATCTATAGATATTTAACTTGACAATCATTTTTCCCTTGGGTACGATAACTCGGGGTCCTAACTATACCCCACTTTATTACTTGTCGATTCAGTACACTTGCTGAACTTCGATCAAGTTTTTGGCGCCGTTGCGGGGGAAAACGGTGTTGTTTGTTTTAATATCTTTAGTTGAGTTAGTTTGAGGTTTTTATTTTTCTCATTGTTTTAATTTGGTGTTTATCTTTGCAGGAAAATTTTGAGGTATTTTCAAAATGATGCAAGATAGTGTTCAAGATTATGAGTTGGTCCTTTTACGAGATCAAGTGAATGATATGATGAGGGAGATGCAAGAGTTACGACAATTGTATTCAATTTCACCAGTCACCTATTCACCGTTTTTTGAAGATCCTCACTCTTCATGTGTATCACAAGAGTCTCACTTTGCCCCTATCGAACGTCTTTCAAACTACATTTATTGTAGAGAGAAGGAATACCAAGCAGAAAGGGGGGAGTTGCAGGCTGCAATCAACTTTCAAGAGGAAAAGATCAAGACTCAAGGGAATCTATTAAGAAGTCAAGAATTGGAGATCCAAAATTTGGAATCCAAGTTGGAGCTTTTAATTGTCTCTTCGGGTGATCAAAGAGATGGTGGTGAATTGAGTCATGCACCTATAGAGCTTATCGAGAATTTTGAAATTTTTGAGGATGGGTTGCATGAAGAAGAAAAGGAACCAATTATTGTTGAAAACAAATCTTGTGTTTATTTGGAAACTAATTTCAATTTTTCTATGCAGGATAGTGCACCAAAGGAGCAAGAGTTGTGCAATTCTCAAATGGAAGCACTGGATTCAGTCCATTTGAAGAATTTATTTAGGCTGGAAGAGCCGGTGGAGTTCGTTTATAGTGAACCCAAGGTGGAGTCATACTTCATCGAAGACTTGGAATTTCTCACCTTGGTGGCTTTCGATAATTTTCTCTTACTGATGGGGGAAAATGAGGAGCAAAAACCGGAAAGACCATTATTTGGTTCACAAGCTCGTCCACCCGAGAGTAACATGAGTCGAGCTGGGACTCATTAAACCAGAACTTTTCGTCTTAACCCTTTCTATTTAATTATATGTCATTTATATGTGTTTTTGTGTTTTATGTTTTTAATTTTTAATTGTTTATTTTTGAGTCTTTATAATTTTCCTTAAATTTTTAATGTGTTAGAAAGTTAATTTGTTGTTTTTAATATTTAATTTGTTGGTTTTTAATTGTTGGTTTTAATTAATTTTGGTTTGTTTTATTGTTTTGGAATTTAACAGGGAGAATAACAAGAGAAGTTCAAAAATTATTTGCAGCCAAAATTGTGCATTGGAACATTGGGGCAGTAGCAAATCACCTGCTATCTCACGGTGACAATTAAAATTAATTGTCACCGTGAGATAGATCTCACCAGGGCAGTGCATCAGGTATAGCGCAAAAGACACAGCTGTGCTTTCATTAAAGAGGGCCGAAACATCGCGCCGTGGAAAAAACACAGCTGTGCTTCTTTCAAAAGCACAGCTGTGCGTTTTTACACAGCTCTTTAACGCACGCTGTTTCCTTTTCTTTCGCTGCTCCTCTCTTTTCTTTTCTCCCCTGTTCCCCCCTGTTCTTCAATTTAAAATTTTCTCTCAATTTCTCTTCGATCTTCATTTGCAATCCAAGTTTTTAGCAGGTAATTTAAATTTAATTGTTAATTCCGAGCTGTAAGTAGTAATACATTCTCATTTTCTGTTTAATTTTCGCTTTTTCCCCGAATTCTTGCCCGATATTGATTTTTCCCCATTTTTGCACAAGTTCTAGATTGCTGCTTGAGTTTGAGTTAGATTGAACTGAGCCCTTCCTTCAATTCGCGGTTTTCAAATTTTTAACTTTAGCATTACAGTAATTTTTGCAAGCTACAGGTATGTATATTTCCCCCATCTCTGTTCTAAACGTTACTGTGTAAATGTACATTTGCTTTCACTCAATTTCTCCGGGATTTCGATATTTATTTGTGATTATGTGAATTGTGCTGCTTGTCTTGTGCGTTTGTACAGATTTTTGGGTGTTGGGGTTATTAAATTTGCACACAAATCCAGTTTATACTCATGCACACCAGCTGTTTGCTTAAATGCCTCAATGGATGTTCAAAGAAAAATTTTGTGCTTTTATTTGATCTGTACAACGATTTTTGTGCATGAATTCTTGTAGAAATTGTCAATGTGAACTATGAGGTTTATGTTAGAGCTGGATGGCATGAACTATGTGCTTATATGTCATGAACATATGTTCCTTGTAGCACTGGTGGAGCTGATTTAAACGGTTGCTGTGATGAGAGTCTGGCCAAATTTTAATGGAGCATTTTGTTTAGGAATTATCGATTGTTAGAGCTTAAATTTTATGTCATTCTTTTTTGGGTATTGAGGCTGCCATGTTAACTGGATTTCGGGCTTACTTTTCAATTATCTAGCTTGCATTTGTTCTTTAATTGGTCAATTGAAAGGGAGAATAAGGGGCAATGGAAGTTTGAACTTCAATTGGGGAAATTAAATGTTTTCATTGTATTGATTTATTTGGGAATAGCATGGATAGGGGGAAATGTTGCAAGATTAATTTTGAGTTATTTGAGATTGTGCTTAGCATTATTTTGTTTTAGAAGTATTTGCTGCTGATTTAGTTTTTAATTTAGATGCAATTGATTATTGTACTTGATTGAATTGAGACAAATGCATGTTTGCTAGCACCCGAATTGATGGGATTAGGATGAGTTGTATTGGATGCCAATTTTTCAAATTCTTATTTACATGCAACTTTGATTTTATCCTACATATTTTTGCTATGAATAAGGCATTGATGTAGCAAACTTTTCATTTCTCTCTCTTATTCTCCATTAAATTGCATTTATTTTATTCTTGGCAATTGCATTTCAATGATGAATTACTTGTGCGTATTTTATTCTCCACCTTGTGCTTTTCATTTTTAATTTCTTTAAATTCTAATTTGTGCAATTTTCCAATTTTTTTTATTTTGTGCATAGACTTTGTACTTCAATATGTTTATACATTTGCCTTATGCTTCATGTTTCTATTTTTGCATCATCATTAGCTAGAAAGTATATTTATTTTGCAAATTTCTGTTGTGAAGTTCTGGTGAGTTTAGCTATTATTCTTTCAATCTAGCCATATATGTGGTTTGCACTTAATGAAACCAAGAATGTTTTGAACAGAGTTTATACTTTCTTTTTCAGGAACCATGGTTCGCAATAGAGAGGAGCAACCATCAGCGCTCATTCAGCCTCCTGATTGGTTGACTCCAGAGCAGCGCACCCTGTTCAATAAGCTGGCTGCTAAGATTATTATTTCTAGTAGGTTTATGACTATGAAGACACTCATTGACCTGGGCATTCAAGAGAGGGTATTATCTTTGCTGAGGAACATCGGATGGGAGGAGTTCTTTTCTCTGAATGGTCCGACTTATCCTGAGATAACATTGGAGTTCCTTAGTACGTTTCAGTACTCTCCTAGGTTATCTCATGATGATCGAAATACCATTCAGTTTAGAGTACACAATATCCCTTACTTTCTATCGATTTCTGACCTGGCTAGATACTTGAGGTTGCTAGTGGATGGAGAGGTGCATATTGTGGGTGACTCAGCTGTGCATTGGGCTATTATTGGGAAGCCCAATATGGACTTTCATGCGAGAAACACCAAGTCAACAAAGCTCCGCTCTCCAGTCTATCAGTACTTACACAGAGTGATGACATCCTCAGTGTTTATGCGACCAGGGTGTCCTAGCAATGTGAGCACACCAGACTTATTTTTTCTTTATGCTATGGAGACCGGCACTAGAGTTAATGTTGTACCTTGGTTGTGTAAGCAACTGAAGAGAGCCACCGCTACTTCAGGGAAGAGGATCGGGATTAGTGGATTGATCACCTTGATCATGAGAGCCCTACATCTGCCCACTCCTGACATGGGACCAGCTTTGAGGTCATCGTACTTGATTGATGAGGAGGTAGTGCTCAGATGTAGGATTGCTATAGAGGATCCTTCTTCCGAGAGTGGATATAGACTGCGGAGAGCGGAGGAGTTGGAGGCCCATGACTTGGGTGATGATGGAGAGGGCGATTCTGATGATGCCCACCCACCAGTTGATCATGATGTTGATGCTCCACCACCACCTCTGCCACAGAGAGCGACAACTAGTACGTCCAGTAGGAGGGTGCGGCCGCGGATTGACATACCATTCTCCCCTCCAGATATGAGTCGCTATGCTCAGGGGCATAATGAGCCATCTTCTTCCACAGCCCCTCCACCCTCAGCTCCACATTTAGATGCTTCTTTGATCTAGACTTTGATATCTGAGATTAAGTCTATGACAGCATCGATGACGCAGTTTGGGACTTCTATCAGCATGATTCAGACTTCTTTTAGTGAGTTGAGGAGGGAGCAGACAGTTTTCCAGGAGAGGGTTTGGGAGAGATTGGATGAGCTGAGCAGAGGATTGGCGGAGGTCAAGGCAGCTACCTCTCAGAGTGACCAGATGATCTCTGGCATGGACTTATCGGTACAGCGAGCTTGGGAGCGACTGGCTTCTATTGAGACTCAGATGGAGCAGGTGCGCCGAGATATGGTCCTAGGAGCTGAGCAGAGAGACACATTTTTGGGATCCTTTTAGCACCAGATTATGACACAGTTGGACAGGTTGAGCAGTGAGATTCGCGGATTTTTACACCTGTTTCCACTGTATTTCCTCCACATTTGAGACGACCACCACTATGATATATTGTATATCTTTCAGGAAGTGATTCTTTCATATCAGATTTTGTAATCTATTTATTTTGTAGTTAATAAAATTGATGTAGTAAGGCATAATGTTATTTTTATTTACTTTGTTATATTTTGAAATTGTGTGGCTGAGCCAATGCCGTGTGATAGGATAGATATTTTATTTGTGTTGGCTGTGAATATCACATAATTCAGAATATTTCATTTTGCACAGAGATTATTGGATTTCTGCACAGGTTTTGAGTTTCTTTGTTTTTTCACAGGTGGCATGTAGGAATTTTGTATGGTTTTTAGTTTTGCACAGTAATTGTTTTATGTTTGCCATTTTGAGATGATTGCAACAATTTTCATACTGCA
The DNA here is from genome assembly GCA_947683425.1 of Excoecaria cochinchinensis. Lineage (NCBI taxonomy): Eukaryota > Viridiplantae > Streptophyta > Magnoliopsida > Malpighiales > Euphorbiaceae > Excoecaria > Excoecaria cochinchinensis. Next base: position 5,385,424 of record CANTUQ010000002.1, on the reverse strand, counting down.
ATGAACTTTTTGCACAGCAAGGGAAAATTTTTGAGAAATTTATTTGTGTACTTCATTTCTTTGCACTGAGGACAGTGCAATATTTTGAGTTTGGGGTGGAGTACCAGTTCATAATTGTCAAGCCAAAACCAGTTTTGTTTTGTATGTGTCTTTTTAGTTTGTTGTGTTTGATTGGTTTTTAGTTAGTTTTGTTTTGTTTGTGGCGTGTTTGTGCCAAGTTTGTATCTGAATATTTTTATGGTTGTTTCTTTTTTATTTTCCTTCGATTTAAATTTTTATTTCGTCCTAGTGGTTCTCAATTGTGAATAATTTTGATCTCAGTTTTAGAAATTCGTGTTTCATTCAATTTTAAGTTGAGTGAGAAATAGTCTTGTTTGTATCTTTGTTTGCTAGACTACATGTAAACCTTAATTATAGTTTGCAATTTCTAAATTTTGAGCACTTTGAGCCTGTTTTTAAAATATGAGAAAAATCTAGATGCAATTAGGGAATTAGATGAAAACTCACTAAGAGCACTAGAACCTTTCTGATTACCCATCGAAGCGACCCTCGGATGAAACATAACTTAGAAAATGATTTAGGCGACCCTTCTTTGTATAGCTCTTTTAAATGACTTTTCCTACCTTGATTTCATTGTCTCTTGTTAGCCCGTTGAGCCTATTATTTAGTATGCTAAATGCATGCTTGTTTTATTGTTACACATATTAAAACTACCTTTAGCCTTAAATGATTTTTGCCTCCCCTTAGAAGAGTGGCCACTCTAGTAAGGTTGGGTTTATATTTTTGGTAAAAGGGAGTTTAATTTTTGTCAATTCTTGGTGTAAGTTTTTGTTTGAGGATTGATTGGTATGTGTAATGGAGAGTTGAGCCCATTTAAAGAAAGGAGTTTGGGGTTGACAAAGGGAATTGTGATTTAAGTTGTTTATTGGTCTTTTGAAATTTAGAGCTCAATTTTAGTTCTTGTTGAGAATTTTGGATTTATTAAGTGCTTCATTATTTTTGGTGGCTAGTTGGTTTTTGTGCTTCTACAAAAAAAATAAAATAAAATAAAATAAAATAAAATAAAAAAGAGAGAAGAAGCATTATAAGTTTTTCTTAGCTAACTGAGCAAAATGTAAGTTTGGAGTACAAAAATTGAGTAAAACTTGAACTAGTGCCTTTTGATGATCATTGTTGAATATTATGTGGCATTTATTATTTTGAGCTGAGTTTGATGAGTTAAGGCATCTTTAAGACCAAATTGTATTTGGATGGTATGTAATTGAGTTGGGAATATTTATTAATACAGTTGGGTGATTGTGGTTTTGTTTAGGTAGTGGCCATTTTTCTCTTGTGACTTGATCTTTCTTTGTTAGCAAATTTACCTAAGCCTAACATTACAACCGAAATGTAAGACCTTTTGATTCTTTGTTTTGTCTTATCCAATTTAGTGGAGATGACCTTCTAGTAAGGTATGGTACGTAAGAAGAGGCGTATGGTGTTTCTTGAGCTTTCAGTGGAAAGCCATGAATGCATTTATACATTCGAGTTGATTCTTTTTCCCAATATTGTTTCTAGAAGTTTTGTTTTTAAATGAAAAAATTTCTGTTTTGGCCTTTTGCACACATACACAGAAATTGTTCAGTATGTTCTTGTGTTTATTTGTTATTTAGTGAGCATTGGTATTTACTAGCCTATTTTCTTATTCCTTAATTGAGAATGACTCCTTATTTTCTATTTGTTGAGATTGAAATAATTGAGAATGTGGTTCATTCAGTTTACTCGAGGACGAGTAAAGGTTTGAGTTTGGGGTAGTTGATAAGTTGCAATTATACTAATATTTTAGATTAATTCTTGGCATAATTTGTGTTTTATTTATTAGTTTTTATTCTTAATTAATTAGTTTTTGTCATTGAATTAATTTATAGTGTTTTTATTATTTTTAATAAGTTTTGAGATGTTTTGAGATGTTTTATTTTAATCCGGAGCTAAAATGGAGGTTGGGGTTTGATTTTAGAAGAAATTATGGAAAGAAGGCAGATTTTGCCTAAAGCACAATCGTGCTTTTCAAAAGCACAGCTGTAATTTCGAGGGGAGTACGCATGCCAGCGAGATCACCGACGACACAGCTATGCTGTTGCACAAAGCACAGCTGTGTCACGCAGGAGAGGCGCACGCGGACGAGGACAGCGACGCATGAATTTCTCGCCCAGAAGCACAGCTGTGCTTCAGCGAGAAACACAGCTGTGCTTCTCCTTTTTTTTTTCCACCACGACGCAAGGAAACCCTACGAGCGCCTCTTACTCAAGAACACAGCTGTGCTTCTCAAAGCACAGCTGTGCTTTTCGTCCAGGAATTAAAATAAGGCGCCGCTGCATCTGTAGAGGAGAGTAGTTTTTAGTTTTTAATTTTTTCTCTTTTCTTGAGGTTAGGCGTAGGTTTATTTTCCCTTAGTTTCCAGCAACCATTTATTTTTATTTTTTCATGTTTTAATTCTTCTTTTAAAATTCTGTTTTAGATAGATTAAATTTTAAATTGCAATTTGTTCTTAATTAATTTAGATTATTTTTAGTTTAAATTTATATTTTGGGGATTCAAGTTGATTCGAAGGTTGATGAACAAGAGCTTCAAGATCTATTTTCTCTTTCTTCAATGGTGTATTCTAAACTTTAATTTTTCATATTTTATGTTTATATTCTTGATGTTAGAGTAGTTATTCATGCTTAGGAGTTCTTGAATCATATTTTGTATTTGGATATTTGGATTTACTAATTATTTTCATGGTTTCTTTTATTTCTCTTGTTATATTTTTCTGCAATTATAATGATTATTAGGTTTGATCATGATTTAATCCGGAATGATGATTGATTTCAAATCTGATTTTTGTTATAATTTATTTATACTCAGTTTTTATCATTCTTGCTGTGTCTTTTGGACTTCTCCGGAATGGGAATCTAAAAGTGCAGGATTTTATGATTTAAGACTAGAGTGGGATGTGAGGAATAGATGGGTTTTGGGTTGTTTGGCTCCGGAATGGTAAAGCAAACCGAATCTAGGATTTTAGACCCGTGCATAGGCTGATTATGTGGCTGACTCCGGTTTGGGATGTCATATAATTAGAGTAGCTTGCTCCGGAATGGGACGCTTGGGTTTAGTTGGGTTGTCCAGAATTTCATGTTTATATTATTTTACCAATTTCCAATTACATTTATGAGGATAGAATTTCCTAAGCATTTAATTTCATCCTTGAATAATTTCTTGATGAACAATTTTATATTTAATTGTTAAATTATTTTCTTGCTTAACTTAGTTTTCTCCACCAAATAAACCGGGGACATCTCAATTTCACTCATCTATAGATATTTAACTTGACAATCCTTTTTCCCTTGGGTACGATAACTCGGGGTCCTAACTATACCCCACTTTATTACTTGTCGATTCAGTACACTTGCTGAACTCCGATCAAGTTTTTGAAAAGCACGGCTGTGCTTTCGGCAAAATCTGCCTTCTTTCCATAATTTCTTCTAAAATCAAACCCCAACCTCCATTTTAGCTCCGGATTAAAATAAAACACCTGAAAACATCCCAAAACTTATTAAAAATAATAAAAACACTATAAATTAATTCAATGACAAAAACTAATTAATTAAGAATAAAAACTAATAAATAAAACACAAATTATGCCAAGAATTAATCTAAAATATTAGTATAATTGCAACTTATCATAGAGTTCTTGTTCTAGCCTGAATGGTCATAGTAGTGGATAGATAAGGATGCTTATAAAGGGTTAGAGTGCGACTGCTATAATGACCTTAGTTGGTTTAAAGACGAATACCCAGAGTATTCATTTTGAGTTAGGTCTCTAGAGTTTGATACTATTTATCAGTATTTAAAGTAAAGTACCCGTATCCATAATTATTGAAAGTTCGGGCTATTGTATATTTTGTAGTGTACAAGAGGTATAATGGAGATATGTATATGTATATGAATATTGTGTGACATGCTATTGGTATTGTTTACCTTATTTGGATATTTGCACATGGAACTAATCACAGTGAATGTTATCTGTTATAAGGTTGTGTATATGTATATGAGCACAGTGAGATTGTATCGATTCTTGTATATGTATTTGAGGTATTACCGATACCGTTTGCCATGTGTGGATTTCTATACAAGAATGGATTAAAGCATGATAATATTTGCTTAGAAGATACGGAATATGATTATGTGTATATGACATGACTATTGATACGCATGTGATATATCTGTGACTTCATTCGAAGTCTATTATGTCTGGTTATCCCCACTAAGCGTGATCGCTTAGCACGGGTGTTTTTCCCGTGTAGGTTTTTAGGATTGGATCAGAGGGTGCACATCTGCAGGTCAAGGCCACTAGGAGTTTTGTTTGATCTCTTTTTGTATAAGATAGAAATAGAGTTTGTGATGTTTTGAGTAACATCATTATGTGATAAAAGAGTATAGTTGTTACATGTAAAGTTTATTGTAATATATGTACTGAACGTATTGGATCAGAGGGTGCACATCTGCAGGTTAGGGCCACTAGGAGCTTTTGTAAAAAAATCTTTTTGTACTAGATAGAGTGTCTTACATTTTGAGTGACATCATTATGTACATGGAGAAGTATAGAATTGACATGTAATTGGTAACTATTTTGTACATGTACAGAAAATGATAGTGTATTAAGTATAAAGTTTTTGTAATATGTATAGTTTGTGTGTACGATATAAGAGTATTTTGTTTGGGCCCAAGTCATTTCTATTTATTTATTTTATCGCTTCCGCTATTGTGTATGCATGTGTACGAGTATTTGTGTGTGTGTTTGGCTGGTGGCGCCTCGATATTCCTTACCGGGGTTATGGGGGTGTTACACGCCCGTCTATCACCACAGACGGCCATTTGTTATGGACAGAAGCCCCAAATGCCTTTTTTTTCACTATTTTGCACTTTTTGGACTTTGACCTCAAATTTTCTCCTACGAACTCGTCATAACCAATTTTTTTTCTAATCAAACAAAATATTTTTCTCCTACGGATGAATTTTTCACCCCTGGTCCACTAATTGATCTCAGAAAATGCTATTTATGACTAACCCGACTTTCGGGTCATTACATATTTTCTCCCAAAATTAATTCCACCATTCTTAAAATATGTAATTTATCCACATAAAATTTCAGCTCAATCGGAGTCGATTTCAAGTCCGGTTCACTTAAATCGTTCCGATTAGACACTTTTGCAGTACCATCGTAAAAATTATTTTTTCACTATCGAAAATTCCTAAATATTATTTAGAGTTATTATATACCTTCAAAACAGCTTTTGGAGTTCATTTACAATATTTAAAAATTAGGTCAAAACTTACTCAAACCCTTTACTATTTGAACCGAAATAGAGGTTTCCTTCTGTTTGACTTCATTTTCACTCCAAATTACATCACTAGACTCCTGGTAACTTATATTTTCCAATGGCCCAATAAAATATTTTTAACTAACTGCTGTAGTTTTTCCCTATAAAACTTCTCGGGGGGTCACCCATCCTAGAATTTCTATACCCTCACACGTTTAACCTTTTTACTCCTCTGTCATTTAGGGTACTAATACTATTATTTTTACACCTAAACCACATTATAAACTCTACAGAATTACCTAGTATTCAGGCCATTACAATTCAACTCCTGACCTCTTCTAGACATTTGGAGGTATAGGTCGTAAATTTTATTTTCAAATAGAATCATCCAATTTGAAGTTCTATAACTCAATTTATAAACCAAAAACCAACTTGGGGTCAAGTGACACTTTGGACAGAATTCCCCTATAAACTCTACATACCATAAATCATCTTTTCAATCAATTCAACAACCTCAAACACATTCAAATCAATATTTATCATCAATAAATACTTATAAATCAATACAATTCAATATCAAGAGATGCACACAAAGGTTGAGTTCCCAAACCAGATTTTTGAGATATTTCTCATTTTTCTTACTTCAAGTTAATTCCCTTATCTTTTCCTTTTTCTTTTGGTTGGTTTTATCAACTAGATAACACCATAAATTTAGATTAATAATAATCCACAACCATTAGATTCCAGCAACTCCACATATACAAAGAAAGAGGTAGATGAGAAAAAGATGAATTTTACCTTTTTATGCTTAAACTACATCAATTGTCTGCTCAACCCATTAAAATCCCATTTCCCCTTGTGAGTTGTGTATTTTTGTAGAGAGAAATTAGAGTGGATTTTTCTTGTGTTCTTATGCTCATTCACTGGCCACTCTCGTATTTTAAATGGGCAAAATTTTCATGAGTTATCTAGAATTATAAGTTGTCAAATTCCTATTAGTTCACCATTTTGAATTTCAATTTAATCCTCATACTTTCCCCTAATTAGCCAATTGCTTGTAATTAAATCTCTTACCTACTTTAGCCCACAAAAGAATTCCATTTATACACATTTACTATAATTTAACTATTTATGAAGTGGCCGCATTTGCCGAATCTTTTCAAATAATGCCGATTATGTTTTTTAAGACACTTTAACTACTTAATCATCCATATCCGATTTTTATTTCACCCTGAACATGCCTTATTATTGTCAGAGTGAAATTTGGGTCCTTAAATATATAATTTCAATCACATAGATTAAAATTGCACGTACTAGTTCACAATATAATCCCATGTATATAATGTTCATGCAAAAGAATTCCACATTCAATTTTATACAAATTCTATATAAACTTGCTATTTATGTTCCATTTTTTAAGTATTTGACATATTTTAAGTATCCATAACATTATTCAATTAAAATTGTAGAGAAAATAAACTTAATAAAATAATGGTTAAATAGGGGGGTCATGGTGGTCAGTGTTCTATGCCAGTCGTGAGTCTTAGAAATACAAGGGGGTCACGGTGGTTAGTGTACTGTTCCTGCTGTGATACCTAATAATCTTGAAAGATTCTAAAAAGATGCTTTTCAGAGGTTTATCTCATAGTGGTCACGGTTTTGTGCCCACCGTGAGCTAAGAAATTCAGGCCATTTCCTGTAATCCGATGCATACCTGATGGTGGGCAGAGAAACGTGACCACCATAAGGCCCTATTGTTTTGGCTTCGAAAATATGCTTATAGGGAATAGATTTCAACCTTTAACTTGAATAGCCAAAACCATCATCTAAACAACATTTTTCAGCAATGTTATCTCTTAATAAATGTTCACCAAGATGTTATCTTTCTAGTGGCACAAATTTTACGTCATTTGGATTACTAGAACTCCGGATATGATTTAGACAACCTAAACTGCTCCCATGATCCGGCCTATTTTTGCATATTTTAAGTCATTTAGAGCCAAAATTAGCTCTAAGTTTCTTCTAGACATATTTAGATATGTGAGTTAACTTTCTAACTCAACTAGAATCATAATATTTTGAGCTCTACAACTCCACTTATCACCAAAACAACCACTTAGGGTCAGAAAAAATTTGGGCAGAGTTTCTCCTCAAAACTCAACACCCAAATTAACCAATTCCACACAACCAACCATAACAACTCAACTCAAATCAACATATAAAATTCATACATGCATAAAAAACAAGTAATTTCTCATTATATACATATAATGGGACATAAATCCCCAAATCATTCTCCTTGCTCTTCTCTTGCTTCAATTGGCTGCTGTTTCAGCTGCTTTGTCTTTTCCTTTTGGTCCAACAACTTTGTCTATTCCTTTTGCTTCAACAACATTTGTAACACCTCGATTCACAACCTAGTAGTTTTGGGTCTGTGTTTGTGAGTTATTTTATGTGTTAGACTTTAATGATAGTTTGTGTGGAGTCAATTGCATGTTTATGTTAATTGTGTGGCTGCATTTTTGTGGTTGAGGAATTAAAAGAATTAGAAGAGTGTGTTTATCAAAGCCACCAATGGCTAAGTGTAACAACTCGAAAAGTACCCTAGAAGGATTCATGCATATTGAGGATGAGTAGTGATCGAAGTTATGCAAGTTGAAGTGTTTGATATGCCATTTGGACAATTTAAGAATTTATGTAAAAGTTTCGGCAAGAGTGGCAAATGGTAAATCGTAAAATATGGAATTAGGACTTGATTGAAAGAATAAGATTAATTAAGTGGGCCAATGTGAAGGATTATTAAGTTATGAATATCAAAGTATCGGGTTATGAAAGTTGATGGATTAAATAGGAGAATTGACATAAATATATACACATTTACTATAATTTAACAATTTATCAAGTGGCCGCATTTGCCGAATCTTTTTAAATAAAGCCGATTATGTTTTTTAAGACACTTTAACAACTTAATCATCCATATCCGATTTTTATTTCACCCTGAACATGCCTTATTATTGTCAGGGTGAAATTTAGGTCCTTAAATATATAATTTCTATCACATAGAATAAAATTGCACGTACTGGTTCACAATATAATCCCATGTATATAATGTTCATGCAAAAGAATTCCACATTCAATTTTATACAAATTCTATATAAACTTGCTATTTATGTTCCATTCTTTAAGTATTTGACATATTTTAAGTATCCATAACATTATTCAATTAAAATTGTAGAGAAAATAAACTTAATAAAATAATGGTTAAATAGGGGGGTCATGGTGGTCAGTGTTCTATGCCCTTCGTGAGTCTTAGAAATACAAGGGGGCCACGGTGGTTAGTGTACTGTTCCTGCTGTGATACCTAAGAATCTTGAAAGATTCTAAAAAGATGCTTTTCAGAGGTTTATCTCATAGTGGTCACGGTTTTGTGCCCACCGTGAGCTAAGAAATTCAGGCCATTTCCTGTAATCCGATGCATACCTAATGGTGGGCAGAGAAACGTGACCACCATAAGGCCCTATTGTTTTGGCTTCGAAAATATGCTTATAGGGAATAGATTTCAACCTTTAACTTGAATAGCCAAAACCATCATCTAAACAACATTTTTCAGCAACGTTATCTCTTAATAAATGTTCACCAAGATGTTATCTTTCTAGTGGCACAAATTTTACGTCATTTGGATTACTAGAACTCCGGATATGATTTAGACAACCTAAACTGCTCCCATGACCCGACCTATTTTGGCAAATTTTAAGTCATTTGGAGCCAAAATTAGCTCTAAGTTTCTTCTAGACATATTTAGATATGTGAGTTAACTTTCTAACTCAACTAGAATCATAATATTTTGAGCTCTACAACTCCACTTATCACCAAAACAACCACTAAGGTCAGACAAAATTTGGGCAGAGTTTCTCCTCAAAACTCAACACCCAAATTAACCAATTCCACAAAACCAACCATAACAACTCAACTCAAATCAACATATAAAATTCATACATGCATAAAAAACAAATAATTTCTCATTATACACATATAATGGGACATAAATTCCCAAATCATTCTCCTTGCTCTTCTCTTGCTTCAATTGGTTGTTGCTTCAGCTGCTTTGTCTTTTCCTTTTGGTCCACCAACTTTGTCTATTCCTTTTACTTCAACAACCTTTGTAACACCCCGATTCACAACCTAGTAGTTTTGGGTCTGTGTTTGTGAGTTATTTTAAGTGTTAGACTTTAATGATAGTTTGTGTGGAGTCAATTGCATGTTTATATTAATTGTGTGGCTGCATTTTTGTGGTTAAGGATTTAAAAGAATTAGAAGAGTGTGTTTATCAAAGCCACCAATGGCTAAGTGTAACAACCCGAAAAGTACCCTAGAAGGATTCATGCATATTGAGGATGAGTAGTGATCGAAGTTGTGCAAGTTGAAGTGTTTGGTATGCCATTTGGACAATTTAAGAATTTATGTAAAAGTTTCGACAAGAGTGGCAAATGGTAAATCGTAAAATATGGAATTAGTACTTGATTGAAAGAATAAGATTAATTAAGTGGGCCAATGTGAATGATTTTTAAGTTATGAATACCAATGTATGGGATTATGAAAGTTGATGGACTAAATAGGAGAATTGACATAAATATATACATATTTACTGTAATTTAACAATTTATCAAGTGGCCGTATTTGCTGAATCTTTTTAAATAATGCCGATTATGTTTTTTAAGACACTTTAACTACTTAATCATCCATATCCGATTTTTATTTCACCCTGAACATGCCTTATTATTGTCAGGGTGAAATTTGGGTCCTTAAATATATAATTTCAATCACATAGAATAAAATTGCACGTACTAGTTCATAATATAATCCCATATATATAATGTTCATGCAAAAGAATTCCACATTCAATTTTATAAAAATTCCATATAAACTTGCTATTTATGTTCCATTCTTTAAGTATTTGACATATTTTAAGTATCCATAACATTATTCAATTAAAACTGTAGAGAAAATAAACTTAATAAAATAATGGTTAAATAGGGGGGTCATGGTGGTCAGTGTTCTATGCCCATCGTGAGTCCTAGAAATACAAGGGGGTCACGGTGGTTAGTGTACTGTTCCTGCTGTGATGCCTAAGTATCTTGAAAGATTCTAAAAAGATGCTTTTCAGAGGTTATCTCATAGTGGTCACGGTTTTGTGCCCACCGTGAGCTAAGAAATTCAGGCCATTTCCTGTAATCCGATGCATACCTGACGGTGGGCAGAAAAACATGACCACCATAAGGCCCTGTTGTTTTGGCTTCGAAAACATGCTTATAGGAAATAGATTTCAACCTTTAACTTGAACAGCCAAAACCATCATCTAAACAAAATTTTTCAACAATGTTATCTCTTAATAAATGTTCCCCAAGATGTTATCTTTCTAATGGCACAAATTTTACGTCATTTGGATTACTAGAACTCCGGATATGATTTAGATAACCTAAACTGCTCCCATAACCTGGCCTATTTTGGCAAATTTTAAGTCATTTAGAGCCAAAATTAGCTCTAAGTTTCTTCTAGACATATTTAGATATGTGAGTTAACTTTCTAACTCAACTAGAATCATAATATTTTGAGCTCTACAACTCCACTTATCACCAAAACAACCACTTAGGTTCAGACAAAATTTGGGCAGAGTTTCTCCTCAAAACTCAACACCCAAATTAACCAATTCCACACAACCAACCATAACAACTCAACTCAAATCAACATATAAAATTCATACATGCATAAAAAACAAGTAATTTCTATTATACACATATAATGGGACATAAATTCCCAAATCGTTCTCCTTGCCCTTCTCTTACTCCAATTGGCAGCTGCTTCAGCTGCTTTGTCTTTTCCTTTTGGTCCAACAACTTTGTCTATTCCTTTTGCTTCAACAACCTTTGTAACACCCCGATTCACAACCTAGTAGATTTGGGTCTGTGTTTGTGAGTTATTTTATGTGTTAGACTTTAATGATAGTTTGTGTGGAGTCAATTGCATGTTTATGTTAATTGTGTGGCTGCATTTTTGTGGTTGAGGAATTAAAAGAATTAGAAGAGTGTGTTTATCAAAGCCACCAATGGCTAAGTGTAACAACCGGAAAAGTACCCTAGAAGGATTCATGCATATTGAGGATGAGTAGTAATCGAAGTTATGCAAGTTGAAGTGTTTGGTATGCCATTTGGACAATTTAAGAATTTATGTAAAAGTTTCGTCAAGAGTGGCAAATGGTAAATCGTAAAATATGGAATTAGGACTTGATTGAAAGAATAAGATTAATTAAGTGGGCCAATGTGAAGGATTATTAAGTTATGAATACCAATGTATGAGGTTATGAAAGTTGATGGACTAAATAGGAGAATTGACATAAATATCTATTTTGGGCCAATAGGATGGTGACAAGTGTCAAGAAGTGGAAAAGGGTATAAAAGAAGAGAGAAGAGGAGAGAGAGGGCAGAAAAATCTGCTCTCCCCTCTCTTGTTCCCGTTCCTTTTTCACGTTTCCCTTATTCTTATTCGTTTCTTTTGTGCTCCAATGCCATCTGCATCCCTTTAAATCTAAGCCCAAGATTTGAATGTTAGAGTTTGTTGGATCAAGTGAATCAAGTGAAGTTCTTGCTAGAAAGGTGAGTTAAGCTTTGATTTCTTTGATTTCTTTTGAGTGGTTTTTGAAACCCTATATTTATGTTTTGTATTTGTGTGTGTATTGATGTGGATTTTGGATGAGAAAGATCTTGGATAGGTTTTTGGAACAAGAAAGATCATCTAAGGGAGCTATTAGGAGCAAATGAGTTAAGGTTAGGGATTTTGTTATTTTGATGTATATTTTAATTTGGGGTTTTGATTTTATGTTTTGGAAATTTATGGATTTAAAGTTGTTTAGATATGTTCAAATGTTATGGGTCTTGAGTAATTTGAGTTAAGATGCTTTGAATGTGAATTATTGGACCAAAGTATGTTTTGATTGAGAATTTGAAGTTATTTTTGCTGATTGTAAATTTATAGATTTTGCTTATGTTAATTGCATGATTTAATTGTATTAATTGGTGTGAAGGTTGGTTTTTATGTTGTTTATGACGAATTGGATGTTTAATATGAGTTGTGATGAGTTTTTGTTTGATCGGAAGGTTTGGGTAAGTTTTTGGAAGGAATAATTTCTGCAGTTCGCTGGAGATCTAGAAACGCATCTCTGTCACAAGTGCGATAGAGCCGAGTGATTTCATCACCTCCTGAGCAACCGAGCTATCAGCGGAGGAATGCACGAGTCGTGTCAAGCTTCACGACTCCACATGAGGATCCCGTTCGGCATGAGATCCCGCTCGGTATGAGAATCTATTAAGCGTGGGGAGCACGACTCATGCTGGGAAGCACGACTCGTGCTGAGAGCCCGTTCGGCGTGGGGAGCACGACTCGTGTTGGGAAGCATGACTCGTGCTGAGAGCCCATTCGGCGTGGGGAGCATGACCCGTGCTCGGGAGCACGACTCGTGCTGGCTAGCACAAGTCGTGGCAACTCCCGCCCCTATTCCTGCCTTCCTCTGTTCCTTTGTTATGCTTTAATGGGTTTGCCTTTCCGAGTCATGATACTGAGCAAGACTCGTGATCGCCTCCTGGGCCTCATCTATTGAGAGAGCGACACACGTCGCTAGCGTGACAGACCTCTTTGCCTAAAAATGTTTTAAAATGTCTCTTCTTTACATGGTTGGGTTTATCACTTGTATTATGCATCGATGACTTCAAATGTAAATTACTCAAATGTCTTTATACATGATAATAATTGAATTATGGGATTTTGCCTAATTCTATTATTTAGTGATTGTATGCGTGTAAGTTAATGCAAATTATTTGTTAATACTAGACGAGTGCATGATGCCCAATAATATGGTTATGTACAGTATGTTCATATGAATATTTTATCCATGAAATAATACATGATTAGTTTTGAATATGATTAATGAAATGTGTATATGTATATGAGAACGTGATGAATTCAATAATGCTTTGGGAAAATTTAGCCTGTGTTAATCGAGTTGTGGATAGATAGGCATGTGTGACGCGCGCCGAACCTGAAAACCCAGCAAGGGCCCTCGCTTTGAATCCGCTTTGGGATTCGAGGAGGTTCGCGTCTTTTGGATCATGGGCGCCATGAGACATCATCGGTTTGTTCCTCCCAATAGAACATTGGGGAGAATAACCTAGCCTATTGACGCCTAAAGGCACCTTTGAGGTATCCGGAGTCGCCACCCAATTTGCGTGAAATTGGGCAAAAGGTTTCTCACCTCTATCGGTCTAAACCAGAGATATGGTGTCCGGGACTTCCCTCTTATTCGTACTTTGGTTAACTATAAATGGGTTCTTAACTCCTTAAAATTATATCTCTCATCTCACACGATCGATGCATTTAAATTAAAGAGCGAATTTCAAGCATTTAAAGAAAATAAATGAAAGCAGTAAAGAAAATAAATAAAGCGGTAAATGAAAGCGATAAACATGCAAGTACACAATTACAAGAGAAATCGAGGCGGAATACAACCCCAATAAAAGGAAATTAAGGACACAAATGGGACGGAATACAATCCCCAAAATAAATAAAGTTGCCCTAAAATTAATTACAAGGGCCCAAAAATAAATAAACTTTAATTTAAGACACTCACACAAGGTTAAAATAAAAATACATACATAAATCGGGGCATTATTTTGGGAACATTGGTTCCTTCGCACTTGTTCGAAATTTAGGAACATTGGTTCCTTCGTATTAATTTGAAGAGGGTTCGAAGAGTCATTTTTTATTGTTTGAATTGAAAAACCGAGATGAGTGATCCCATTTTTGTAGAAAAGTTGACTCCTCGTTTTAATTGTGACATTTTTATCGTCGGGCTAAAATAAAGGACATTGGTCCCGATTTATTAGTGAAAATTCCAATTTAATTATAGAAATATTTTTGTGATTTTTTATCGCATGCGTACACGAATAAAATATACATTTACAAATAACACGACATAAAGAAAGGATTGAGAAAGATCTCACCGAACTGGAGTGTCCGCCTACGCGTCACGACCCATCCGGGGAGCCGCGGGGATACTCACATAACCCGACTCAAGTTAAATCTCAGACAGAAAATAATATCAAAAATATTAGTAAGTATTCAAAATAAATTAATCAAACAAATGCGAAATATAATAATAATAACAATAATAGCAATGCAACAAAATAAATCAAATTATCAACAGTAAATAACAATGCAACAATAAATAAGATGAATAATAGACATAATAATCATAATAAAACCATATATTAATAATAATAATAATAATGATAATAGGATGGTAATAATGCAAATAATAATAATAATGAATGATAAATAATATAATAATAATAATAATAATAATAATAATAATAATAATAATAATAATAATAATAATAATAATAATAATAATAATAATGATGATGATGACAATAACTAATTAATGCAATAACTATGAAATGCATAAATGATAGTAATAACAGTAAATACAAAAAAGAGACAGCAAATAAATAAGTATATAATGAACACTAATAATAATGATAATATTAATAATAATGATAATAATAATAAAAACAAACATATAGAGGCATGTTAATAATGATGGTAAAGACAGAATTACAAAACTAAGAAAAATAATAATAATAAAAACAATACTAACCTAATACGCTAAACGAAACCAGCAATCACAAAAATAAACATAAAGAAAAAAGAATGGCATGCCCACAGTGACTAAATCAAAGAGAATATTAGGCAAATGACATAGTATTTAATCGCAAAAAATGAGGAAGTATTTTACAATAATAAATAATATACAAACGAATAAATGAAATTGGCCCAAGAATGTTTACCCTCAGAATTTTTAGATTGGGGAAACGGTGTCCCGATCGATCTTCCTTGTCGGATTTGTGGTGATAAATATTTGAAGAAAATGTAGAAATTAATATTTTGAAATAAAACCAAGAAAATACTTTGATGAAGATATTTTTGGTGGATGATTTGAGCAAAAGGAAATTAATTTTCCAAGCCCAAATCACTCAAGAAAATGGATTATGTATTTTTGAAGAGCAATTCAAGATTAAAACTTGAGAAAGAAGAAAAAAAGAAGCTAAAGAACTCGTTGCTGCAGAGGAAAAAAGTTGAAAGAAAAAGCCCTTGAAAAACAATTGCCCCCCTTTCAAAATGAGGGCAAAATCCTCATTTAAACTTGCCTTGGCCAAAAATGGCAAGGGACAAAAAAGCCTTTATTTTTAGTTAATCCAAAATAGCATAAAATGGTGAAATAACGAAAATGTCAGACTGAAAAAAAGTCAGACTGAAAACAGCGAAAAAAATGGACAGGCGAAGACCAGCAGGTCGCGCGGAGAGGGCAAGGGCGCGCGCGGCAGCCTGCTGCGCGCGTGGTGCCCCCGCACCGCGCCTCGCACGCAGGGGCGTCGCGCGAGGCGCCCGCCTCACGCGAGGTGCCTGCCTCGCGTGCAGGCACCCCTGTGCGCTGGGGCGGCCTGCCGCGCAGGCAGCCTTCGCGACCTTTTTTTTTTTTAAAAAAAAAATTTTGACACAAAATTAATATTTTTCATTTTATTTTTTACTCCATTTTAATTTTGATTTCCAAAAAATATTTTAATCATTTTCCGAAAAACACACTTTTGACAAGGGAACGATCGATTCTCACCTTTCTTGCCGAAAATTGGTCTTCTATTTCATCATCGGGTAATTCTGATCTTGGACCGTCTCGGGACCCGGTGTCTACAGCATGCCTATAGAGTTCTGATGCTGCAGCCCTTTGTTCTGTTCTAGATCCTGATCAGGTCCCCGTTTGGATCCTCGCGATCCCCAATGTTTGCGAATCTTGTTTAAGATCCCCAATGTGAAATTGTTTTGAATGAGAAAAATATGATGTTACTTTTCGATTGTACCCACGGGCACCCCCAATGTGTTCTGTTGCTCGTTTATCCACCCCTTTGACTTAG
Source organism: Excoecaria cochinchinensis (assembly GCA_947683425.1). Classification (NCBI taxonomy): domain Eukaryota; kingdom Viridiplantae; phylum Streptophyta; class Magnoliopsida; order Malpighiales; family Euphorbiaceae; genus Excoecaria; species Excoecaria cochinchinensis. Next base: position 5,369,064 of record CANTUQ010000002.1, on the reverse strand, counting down.
CAAGCAATTAAAAGAATAACAGAATGTGAATGAATTGATAAGTTTTGTAATGATGTGCAAAGAGATTATGTGAATAAGTATCTGATGCATTTATGATAAATGCCATTTGACTTGTGCTCTACGCACTCCTCTGTTCTGGATCCTTTATGGACATTTGTGTGGAAAGGTATGGTATCTTCGGGTACCCATGTGTTTTATATAATAATGCGATATCTGTTTGATGAAAAGAGATGTAACCAATAATGTTTGCTCTAATAGGCATGTATGCATAGATCCTGATTGCATAAGAGTTAGTATGTGGATAATGCATGTTATTAATCTATTCAAAAGCTATGAGAATGATTGTCTATATGAAGTCTTTGTAAAGAATTATTGAAAGATTTGATATGCATATTTGTTATGGTTGAATAATTAGTGAATGAATTCTATAAATATATTCGTTTACATGTTGAATTGAGAATACAGGGATGTTATATTATTGCCTACTGGACCGTAGACTGGATTACTACTGTAAGTATATTGGTAAGGAATTGATGTGCATTATTGTTAGTTTGACGAATACGGTAATTATGTATCAATTGGAAAGTACGGGATAATAAAGTGTTAAGCATGATATAGATAACTGAATGTAGGAAATAAGTTAGGAGTAATTCTGGAACTTATGTGTGTGTAAAGGTTTTCTGTAGAACTACGTGGTTCTGATTCCCCAACCATAGGGATATGTAGAAAGCTTGGAATATTTATTTCAAGCCTGAACCAAATCTGAATATTGAAATATTTTAACTTAAGTATTGATATTGTAACCTGTATGATTTTGGAAATCTTAGTAATAATGAGAATGGGTAAGGCTTAATATGTTCTGACTAGCAAAAGTTTTTTGGTAACCGATGAGGTATAACTATTAATATGGGCAATGCGGAGATTTAGACAAACAACGAGTATGTATAATTTTTTTTGTAGGTAAATAGGTAACAAAGTATTTTCTGTCTGTGGTGAACGAGATGGATATGCTATGAAATTGCCCAAGTTTTCGTATGAGAATAAAGTGATGAATTGGTAATAATTTTAACGGGTATTCCTTTATGCTTTTGTAGGTGTATATATATATATATATATATATATATATATATGCTTATGCATGTGCTTGTGTTAACAACCACTGCGAGTGGTTGGTTATTATTTATTTTGCCCCACTAAGCATTATCGTTTAGCATGGGTGTTTCTCCGTGCAGGTTAAGAGATCAGAGTATCACAGCGGTTCTCTGTGACTTTGGCCAACGAGTCGGTAGAAGTTATAGAAAGTTTTTATTGATTGTCGGTTTGTAATTAAGTTTATTTATTTAACATTTGTAATAAGTTGTAATATTCTATAGTACAAATAATGGTGTGGTGATGATATAGGTTTAGGATGTGCATGTATTGAGGTTCTATTTAGAGAAATTTTATTGTTCTGCTTTTTTGTTATTGCTAAGAGCATTTGTCTGGTAGCACCCTCCGCTCACTATAGCTCTTTGTCCTTCGTTGTGCTATGTGTGAGAGTTGGGGGTGTTACAGTTAGTGGTATTAGAGCTCTAGTTTAGTCGGTTCTGGTTAACTAGGTGTTTCGAAGTGTGTCTGTATAGTTTAGCGTTGGCCATAGTGGATAATTTAGTTTTTCAGGTATGTGTCGGGTAGGGCAACCTCCCGATTAGTTAAAGTGTTTAGTTAAGTGTTGGCTCGATAGATCACGATCTACCTGTCCTGTATTATAATGGGTGTATGTGTGTATTTGGGATGTGTTTGTTAGATGAGTTATCAGAGATTCTGTTAGGAATTTTGTTTCGATTCTAGGTGTTTAAAGAGAAGGTTTTGCAAAAGTTTTGAAGTGTATTGATATGTGGTTGCCTGGGTAGAATATCTGAATTTTTGTAAGGATATGGTAATGCTCTGTATGCCTGTCAGCTATCTCCAGAAAAGTGTTTGAATAATAGCATATTGAACCATGGGGATGGGAAAAGTGCATTATTATAGCATCAATGGCATTTTTGCATTATCTTGCATACATGAACCATCGCATTCTTATTGCATCATTATCCCTTTGATTACACATGAGAAACATTTGCATATGCATTGTGACAGAGAAAAAGCTGACAAGGTGTACATTGAGTGTTGATATTAAGATAAGGTGTATAATTTAAGAGCATAGCAATTGTTAAGGAAAGTGTAACGTGTATATATAATCAGAAGTGAGTAGAAAGAGTATTTTGGAATCTTGCACTGATGAATGTGAAAGGATTTTTGGAGTAAGATACGAGTATCGTTAGTAAGGAAAGTAGTACGTACGATGGATGTTTTTGAAGTATTAAGGAATTGTGTAGCAAATGTTGTAAATTAAATGGTTTATGCGTGAAGTGTATGTGCTTTGGTTTCTGATGGGCGGTTAAGAAATGATTGTTTTGATTAATGTGATTGGTTTGAACATAAGATCATGAAAGGAGAATCATAAGGGTTCATTAAGTTAATTTTATGAGTTTGGGTTTAGATATGTACAAGAGAAAGTTATGATTTGTGTAGTCTTTTCGATTTTAAAGAAGTGATTTGAGAATATAGTGATGACAATAAGTTATAGCAAGTAAGTATATTAAAAGTAAAGTTGTATTAGAATAAGTTAAATATATGTATTATAAGTGTAGAACCTAAGTGTTATATGATGATATGGAAATGATCAGTGTAAATGATAGTGAATTGGAGTATAGTTCTGAATTTTTCTGATGTAAGTGAATTTCGAGGACAAAATTCTTTTAGGAGGGAAGAATTGTAACAACCAGAAAAGTACCCTAGAAGGATTCGTCCATATTGAGGATGAGTAGTGATCGAAGTTGTACAAGTTGAATTGTTTGGTATGCCATTTGGACAATTTAAGAATTTATGTAAAAGTTTATGCAAGAGTGGCAAATGGTAAATTGTGAAATATGGAATTAGGACTTGATTGAAAGAATAAGATTAATTACGTGGGCCAATGTGAACGATTATTAAGTTATGAATACCAATGTATAAGGTTATGAAAGTTGATGGACTAAATAGGAGAATTGACATAAATATCTATTTTGGGCCAATAGGATGGTGACAAGTGGCAAGAAGTGGAAAAGGGTATAAAAGAAGACAGAAGAGGAGAGAGAGGGCAGAAAAATATGCTCTCCCCTCTCTTGTTCCCGTTCCTTTTTCCCGTTTCCCTTCTTCTCCGTTTCTTTTATGCTTCAATGCCATCTACTTCCCTTTAAATCTAAGCCCAAGATTTCAATGTTGGAGTTTGTTGGATCAAGTGAATCAAGTAAAGGTCTTGCTAGAAAGGTGAGTTAAGCTTTGATTTCTTTGATTTCTTTTGAGTTGTTTTTGAAACCTTAAATTTATGTTTTGTATTTGTGTGTGTATTGATGAGCATTTTGGATGAGAAAGATCTTGGATGGGTTTTTGGAACAAGAAAGATCATCTAAGGAAGCTATTAAGAGCAAAGGAGTTAAGGCTAGCGATTTTGCTATTTTGATGTATATTTTGATTTGGGGTTTTGATTTGATTTTCTGGAAATTTATGGAGTTAAAGTTGTTTAGATATGTTCAAATGTTATGAGTCTTGAGCAATTTGAGTTAAGATGCTTTGAATGTGAATTATTGAACCAAAGTATGTTTTGATTGAGAATTTGAAGTTGTTTTTGCTGATTGTAAATTTAGAGATTTTGATTATGTTAATTGCACGATTCAATTGTATTAATTGGTGTGAAGGTTGGTTTTTATGTTGTTTATGATGAATTGGATGTTTAATATGAGTTGTGATGAGTGCGATCTTATCGCGAGCGCAACAGAGCCGGGTAATTCCAGCACCTCCCGAGCAGTCGAGCTATCAATGGAGGAATGCATGAGTCATGTCAAGCTTCGCGACTCAGCATGAGGATCCCGCTCGGCATTAGATTCAGTTCGGCATGGGGATTATGACTCGTGCTAGGAAGCATGACTCATACTGAGAGCCCATTCGGCATGAGAGCCCATTCGGCATGAGAGCCCATTCGACATGGGGAGCACGACTCGTGCTGGGAAGCACGACTCGTACTGAGAGCCCGTTCGGCATGGGGAGCACGACCCGTGCTCGGGAGCACGACTCGTGCTAGGAAGCATGACTCGTGCTAGCTAGGATAAGTTGTGATAACTCCCGCCCCTATTCCTGCCTTCCTCTGTTCTTTTATTATGCTTTGATGGGTTTGCCTTCACGAGTCATGACAGTGAGCATGACTCGTGATCGCCTCCTGGGACTCGTCTGTCGCTAGCACGACAGTCATCGCGAGCGCGACAGACCTCTTTGCCTAAAAATGTTTTGAAATGTCTCTTCTTTACATGGTTGGGTTTATCACTTGTATTATGCATCGATGACTTCAAATGTAAATTATTCAAATGTCTTTATACATGAAAATAATTGAATTATGGGATTTTGCCTAATTCTATTATTTAGTGATTGTATGCGTGTAAGGTAATGCAAATTACTTGTTAATACTAGACGAGTGCATTATGCACAATAATATGGTTATGTACAGTATGTTCATATGAATATTTTATCCATGAAATAATATATGATTAGTTTTGAATATGATTAATGAAATGTGTATATGTACATGAGAACGTGATAAATTCAATAATGCTTTGGGAAAATTTAGCCTGCGTTAGTCGAGTCATGGATAAATAGGCTTACCTATAGAGTTCTGATGCTGCAGCCCTTTGTTCTGTTTTGGACCTTGATCAGGTCCCCGTTTGGATCCTCGCGATCACCAATGTTTACGGATCTTGTTTAAGATCCCCAATGTGAAAATGTTTTGAATGAGAAAAATATGATGTTGCTTTTCGATTGTACCCATGGGTACCTCCCAATGTGTTCTGTTACTCGTTTATCCACCCCTTTGACTTAGCAGGTAATTAAAAGAATAACAGAATGTGAATGAATTGATAAGTTTTGTAATGATGTGCAAAGAATTATGTGAATAAGTATCTGATGCATTTGTGATAAATGCCATTTGACTTGTGCTCTACGCACTCCTCTGTTCTGGATCCTTTATGGATATTTGTGTGGAAAGGTATGGTATCTTTGGGTACCCATGTGTTTTATATAATAATGCGATATTTGTTTAATGAAAAGAGATGTAACCAGTAATGTTTGCTCTAATAGGCATGTATGCATAGACCCTGATTGCATAAGCATTAGTATGTGGATAATGTATGTTTTTAATTTGTTCAAAAGCTATGAGGATGATTGTCTGTATGAAGTCTTTGTAAAGAATTATTGAAAGATTTGGTATGGATATTTATTATGGTTGAATAATTAGTGAATGAATTCTATAAATATATTCGTTTACATGTTGAATTGAGAATACAGGGATGTTATATTATTGCCTACTGGACCATAGACTAGATTACTACTATAAGTATATTGGTAAGGAATTGATGTGCATTATTGTTAGTTTGACGAATACAGTAATTATGTATCAATTGGTAAGTATGGGATAATAAAGTGTTAAGCATGATATAGATAACTAAATGTAGGAAATAAGTTAGGAGTAATTCTGGAACTTGTGTGTGTATAAAGGTTTTCTGTAGAACTACGTGATTCTGATTCCCCAACCATAGGGATATGTAGGAAGCTTGGAATATTTATTTCAAGCCCGAACCAAATCTAAATATTGAAATGTTTTAACTTAAGTATTGATACTGCAACCTGTATGATTTTGGAAATCTTAGTAATAATGAGAATGGGTAAGGCTTAATACGTTCTGACTAGCAAAAGTATTTTGGTAACCTGTGAGGTATAACTATTAATATGGGTAATACGGAGATTTAGACAAACAACGAGTATGTATAATGTTTTTGTAGGTAAATAGGTAATAAAGTATTTTCTGTCTATGGTGAACGAGATGGATGTGCGTATGAAATTGCCCAAGTTTTTGTATGAGAATAAAGTTATGAATTGCTAATAATTTTAACGGGTATTCCTTTATGCTTTTGTAGGTATATATATATATGCTGCTTATGCATGTGCTTGTGTTAACAACCACTGTGAGTGTTGGTTATTATTTATTTTACCCCACTAAGCGTTATCGCTTAGCATGGGTGTTTCTCCGTGCAGGTTAAGTGATCAGAGTAGTGCAGCGGTTCTCTATGACTTTGGCCAACGAGTCGGTAGAAGTTATAGAAAGTTTTTATTGATTGTCGATTTGTAATTAAGTTTATTTATTTAGCATTTGTAATAAGTTGTAATATTCTATAGTGCGAATAATGGTGTGGTGATGATATAGGTTTAGGATGTGCATGTCTTGAGGTTCTGTTTAGAGAAATTTTATTGTTCTGCTTTTTTGTTACTGCTAAGAGTGTTTGTTTGGTAGAACCCTCCGCTCACCATAGCTCTTTGTCCTTCGTTATGCTATGTGTGGGAGTTGGGGCTGCTACACTAAGTGACATGTGGCAAGGAAGAGAAAAAGGAGGGGTATATAACTAGGAGAGAGAAAATGAGAGAGAGCTACTCATCTGCCCTCTCCCATTTCCCTCTCCCAATCCCCATAGCTTCTTCTTCTTCCCTCTTCTTGCCCTAGTTTTCTTCAGTTGCTTGTTGGTGGAATTTGACAACACAAGAGGTTAATTGTTAAGTTTTGTTGTTGTTGTTCTTCTTCTCCTTCTTCTACTTCCTCTTCTCTTTTTGGTGTTCCCATTGGTTTGTGTGTTGGTGGTGCTTTTGTTGAACTTTTGTGTGTTTTGGGTTTAATGGTTTAGAGATACCTGCTAGAGAGCCCAAGGGGAAAGAAGTAGCAACTGGTAGTGCAGCCCCTTGATTTGTGGAGCTAAGGAGTCTAAGGTTTGGGAATGTTTTCATTTGTGCATTTTCTTTGATTTGTGAGATTATGCTTATTTGTCAGAAATTGAGTGTATAAATGTAATTGTGTATGTACTTAAGGGTATTATGAGTTGAGTTGTTGAAGTGTTTTGTTGATTGGTAGTAAGATGAGGTTTGGATGTGATTTTGGGTATGTTCTCGACTGATTTTCTGGGTTTCGTATGATCTACACGGCGGTATGGAGAGGTATACCACCATGTGATCGTATTCTGTGTTTTTGATTTTGCTTGTCCGTGATTTTACACGGCGGTAAGAGATCAGCATACCACCGTGTAAAGTCATTCTATTTTGTAGAAGTTCTATTGTGCATTTTACACAGTGGTAAGGCTTGGTCATACCGCCGTGTAAATACATTCTGTTTTCTATGGAACTTTGGTTTGTTAGGCCACATGGCGGTAAGGTTTTTCCTTACCACCGTGTGGAATGTCTTACACGGCAGTAAGGTTTTGTCATACTGCTGTGTAAATGCTCCTTATTTTGATATGTTGAGCTTTTGATTTCTATCTTTTTTTTTGTCCCTTTTGAACTTGTTTTTGTTTACAATCTTTACTTAGTGGTGTCTTACTTAGCATATGATATTGAATTGTAATTTTCTTTATCAAAATAAGTTGATTTTATGATTCAACTATGAAATGTGTTTGCATAGCCTGCAAGTGTCAAATTAGTGGACTTAGAGATGATAGCCGGTTTGGCTACAATTTGCGATAGGATCGATGCCTTTTGAAGCTACTTTTGAATTTCATCCCTTTGGGATTGTGAGGTTCTCATCTGATACCTATAGTCATTTTTTGAAGGTAATGCGTCCCTTGTAGATTTTCACACTAGCTTTTCTTAGCGGGAAATGCGTCCTTTTCAGATTTTCACATAACCCTATGCTTTATTTTTGCCCGAAATGGACACAACCTAATCCAGGGGATTTTTTTTTAAAGGACAGACTGCCTGTTTTCAGCTTTTCACCCTATCATTTTGCCTAACTTTTGCTTAGAGAGCCAATTACGGTTTTCATCTCTAATGGCCATTTTTTTTTTTTTTTGCAAAGAGGTTGAAGCTGTTGCCAAAGAGCCTTCTAGTGTGATCAGCATGCACTTATACCCATGTCATAGCTGCATGAGCTTGATTCTTCTCATGATGGTATTGTAGAATTGCCTTTGCAGTTGATAGTAAAATGAGTCGGCTAAAGGACCCGAGTGGTGAGAGTAGCAGAGGGTAGACTGTAACAATGTGCTAGACAATTTTGAGTATGCAAAATGAACTGTTCTGATCATATCAACATACTATGGCGTAAATGCATATGTTTCAATTTGATTTCATTACACATGATCATTATTTGGCATTAATCTCAAAAATACAAAACCTCATCTAATCTCGGGATGGATCTTGAAAGCATCAAACTCCTATTATCAATCAGCTCTCTCGGGTTTTCATGATTGAAGATTTTCTCTCAGCCCTTAATTTTTGCCCAGAATGCTTTTTTTTCTGGCAGGGCGCCCAATTTTAGCAAGATCGCCTTTTTTCGATTTTCAACCCGCGAGGCATTTATTATTTATTTTTATCTTTTTTTTAGCCTTTGCCATGGAACCTCCTTCAGTCTGTCGGTGTCGATTGGCATCTTTGAATTCTCTTTCATCATTACCAGCCGGGACAGTTGCTCCTTTTGACAGTGTTCTTTCTCTCTTTTTTTTTCCTCTTTTTTTATTTTTCACCAAAGGCTTCATCTTGACTCTTGTGTAAACTAGTTGAAGTAGTGAGTTCTCTATTTGAATCTTAACTGTGAAAGCCCGTACTTTCCTTTTGTTGGCTTTAATAGCTCGATTTCTGAAGTATCCTCTAATGGTTGAGATGGAGTTGTACTTTCATTTTAGATGGTTTAGGACATAACTATGGTGTAGGAAAGGACTTTGGGTTTTTTTTCTTTGCTTCTTTTTTGCTTTTTTTTTTTTGCTTTTTTTCTATTTTTTTTGAAAGGTAATGAGCTATCCTCCTAAGTTTTGTTATAAGGGTCCCTGCTTTACTCATGTTGGTGTCATATGATTAAAGGTCGGTCTTGATTGGTTTTGGGGCAAACATCTCAAATGATTGGGAGGAAGGAGTTATAAGAGCTTGGTTCTAATGAGCTATATGTTTCTTTTGAAGGCCCAAAGTTTCATCTATTTGGCTTCTAATATAGCCCTTTAATTATCGGAGTTTTATTTTACTTGGCTGCACTGTATGCATCTTGGATGTTGAGGAGGCAAAGGAACGGCTTTTGAAACTTCGTTTATTGTCATGTTGGCGTATTGAAGTAGCGATGTCCCAATAATTCCCTTATCATTCTAGGTCCAGGCAAAGGCTTTTTCATTTTCTTTTTTTTTGACATTATCTCTCAAAATTTTCCTCTCTTCAGGAGTTATATCAGATGCTATCAAGATTTTCTTTGGATTTTCCAAAGTTCCGAGATTAAATACAGCTATATTAGTTGAATTAATGTCAAAAATGAATGTATCATGATCATGGGAAAGGAAATCATTAGAAACATCATACAAATAAGCAAAATTGTTCATCTTATTGAAATAGCCAGCCATTGCAAATATTTTCATAAAAAAGATGATTCTTGGAATAATAAAAAAAACTGAAAAAAAGAACATAATCTTCATTACTTTCATCTCCACCCTCACTAGTGGATTAATCTACCGCCGCACGGGAATCCCTTCTTCACTCGTCTTTCTACTGGTGATAGCGATGTACTTAGCTCCATATAGCTCTTGCAAAACATGCCACTCAAGTGGACCAAACCCAATCATATTGATGGTGGGGGGGACTGCATCATAGCCTGCCTTCTTCTTCTTCTCTCTCTTTTCACTATCTATGATCTATTTGGTGTCAATAAGATCTTGGATCTTGTTCCTCAAAGTCCGGTAGTAATCTGTCAGGTGCCCAATGTACTGATGGTAGGTGCAGTACTGGTCATCTCTGTGCCCTGGCTGTCCCTGATTCATAGCTGGCCTAGGCGTTAAAGGTCGCAGCTTGCCCTCCTTCATCAATCTCTCCAATACCCAGGATAGAGAGCGGCCTAAGTTAGAGTAGTACCTCTAACCCTGTCTAACCTCAGTAGCTACAATCTCGACTGTCTTACCATTTCTGTTATTACTGCTTCTGACACCACCTGATTTATATCCTGACCGGTTCCCGAAACCTTTCCCAGCAAAGTTATTTTGGCTTGCTTTCTTTGCTAGGTAAGCCCCTTCAGCCTCTACAGCAATGTCTTTAAGTGACTCCGAATCTCTGAGCCCCTTAAAGCTAAGAAGGTCCCTCAAGTAAGGGCAGGAGTTCTTGATAAATAACTTGATCTGGTCAGCAGTGTCAGGCTTCCGCTTCATCTCCATAACCCTATTCCTTCATCTAGTGAGGTATTCGTGGAATGATTCGTCACTCCTTTGTTGTAAGAGCTCAAGGTCCTTCAAGGTGACCTCCATTCTGGTGCTGCAGTCACACTACTTCATGAACTCTTCGGTCAAAAGGTCCCAGTCCTCCTTGGTTCTCTTGTCCAACTCATAGTACCAGTCTATTGCCGGACCCACCAAACTAAGGCAAGAATATTCCACCTTCTATTTTTTGCTCAACCCTGTGCCTTTCATTACCAGGGTATACTGCTTGATATGTGCAGATGGTCCGAAGTACCATCGAACTTCGGCAGCTCAGGCATCTTGAACCTTTGGGGCAGCAACTCTTTATCCCCTATATCTCTATCTTCAGGGTTGATCCCTTTTCCAGCTGACAATATACGGGTGATCGCCTTAATCTGTTGTCTCATCCCTCTCATAGCCTCATCCTCCACCCTAGGTGCTCTACCCCTTATAGCTTGATAGGCTATTGGCTCCTTGTCTTGCTCCTCTGTCATGGAATCCTCATTGGGATTAAGGATCCTTTCCCTTCTTGGCTCAATAGGCACAGCAGCTCTATGCTTATTGATAGGTTGACGGGTAGCAACTCCAACGAAGGGGAGCCTCCCCGCCAGCAGGCGGTTTGACTTGCCCCCGAGGAGGGACTGTCGGAGGTTGCGGAGCCATGGGTGGCTGTGGAGCAACAGGTGCTTGTGGAACAGGAGGATGAGCAATCCTTTCAGCCATGGCACCCATCATATTTAACATCCTCCTTTCAAAGTCCTCTAGGCTCCTAGCAAGATCTTGAGTGGTCAAAGCTCCAATTTCTTTTACCATTGATGATTCTATGGATGATTCACCGATCGATGAGAGTGACTCAAAATCCCAGTCAGACACTAATTTCGGATTTCGGCAACTCAAAAAGCAGATTTGTCCTTACTAGCCAACCGTCAGAACCTCTAGTCCACTTAGATGAATCTATGATGGCTAAAAAATTTAAATTGTTAGAATGATACATGAATGACATATACAATGCATGATCGTGTGTTATGCAACATTTACAACCACATACAAGCAAGTAGATCCTTCCAACCTTATTACTCCCACACATGAGGTAATGCGGTCTCTTTCCTAGGTGGGCTTGATCCATGGGTTAACAAGGAACCCAATGGATGCGTATGGTGCACGGTGGGAAACCGGCACAATAACATCTCTTATCTAATATGCATACATATGAATTTTTGCCTTTACGTATTTAAACATTTCAACTAAATTAAGATGGGCTCACCGTGGCATAAAAGCCTTTGATAAAAGACCATTTATTTTGGTTGATTTTGTTCAATATATAATGGCCCACATAGCAAGCATCGTATTAAGGTCCATGTCACCTAAGGGAAGTATCTATTGCCATTACATGAGCTTTGGTCAAAAGTGATGATACTTTAGGGCTACCCAAGCATGGTCCCTACCAACGGGTCTAGTTCATCACGAGCATAACGACCGATCGGGTCTCCATTTAATATACCATGATGGTACGGGGCTTGGGCTGGTGATTATCCTTAACACTTCCCTATATTGAGTGAACGTAGGGTTTTGCTTTGAGAATGCACCGGGGTAAGAATAGGGACCAAACTAGCGTAGTTCTAAGGCTCTAATGAAATGCAATGCAATTTCAAAAAGGGATAAAATTTTTAAATTAAAACTCAATTATATGTTTTAGCCAAGGTATTTTCGAATCGAAGTCTCTTATGTCCCCAGCGGAGTAGGCACTGTGACGCACGCCGAATCCCGGGAGGCCCCGAAGACTCGCTTTTAGGGCATTCGGCAGAGGTTCATGAAAACTTTCAAGAGATTGCAAAGGCATCTATTTTGGGCAACAAGGAGGTTTCTTGGAGTCGCCACCCAATAAAACATTTGAAAAGGTCGTCTAGCCTCAATGAGCCTAAGACAATGCATATGCATCCATTTTGGGCAAGCCAGAGATATTTTGGAAACCCCACCCTAATAGAAAATTGGGATGGTCCTCTAACCTCGTGGAGCCTAAGACTATGCAAATTAGGCCTATTTTGGCAACAAGAGATATTTTGGAGACCACACCCCAATGAGACATTGAGATGGTCCTCTAACCTCGTTGAATCTAAGACCAGAGATAGTTCGGGACTTCCCATTTATTCATGCCTTGATTAAATTACAATCGAGTTTTGAATTTAAGATTTTATCCCTTTTCTCATTCATTTTTAATGCAATAATTAGAGTGCATATCAATCACATAATAAAACGGTAAATAAAAGTAAGATTAAAATAAGGTAAATAGAAATACAATAAATTACAATAAAACTAGGGGCGAAATACAACCCCCAATGTAAATAAAATGTAAATCGTACATAAAACGAGGTATTTATTAAGGTTGAGGACATTGGTCCTCGCATGCATAGTTAAAGAAAATAATTTTAATGCGACAATTTATTTTGGATAGAAAAACTAGGACATTGGTCCCATTTTATTAGAAAAAAAACCCAACTTATTTATAAAAATATTTTTGTGATTTTTAATTAAACGTACATAAAATAAATAATTTTATTAGTGATTACATGATAAATAAATTAAAAATACAAATAAAGGAAAAATAATAAATAGAATAAAAAGATAAGTCCCCGAATCTCCTCCTTCGTTTGCATGGATGTTCAAACATGATAAAAATAAGTATTAAAGAAAAAAGACACAAATAAATTGATGTTAGTAATTAAATAAAAAAAAATTAATTAATTATATAAAATGATAAATAACAAATTAAAATAGATAAATATGCATTATGGATGACAAATAAATTAACTAACATAATAAATCCAATAAATTAGCATATTAACAAATAAAAACAAATAAAAACACAAATTATGATGATGATAATAATAATAATAATAACAATAATAATAATAATAATAATAACAACAACAACAACAACAATAATGATAATAGGAATAACAAAACAATAATAATAATGATAATGAAAAATAATGATAAAATAATAATAATAAAAAGGAAGAATAAACATATAAATAAGATAAAGTAAAAAAGAATATTAAAAATGTTAAATCTTTATCTAAAATCACATAAAATAAATAAATAAACGATAAATTAAAAGATCTACATGATTACTAATTAAATATGAACAAAAATAAATAGAAGAAAAATAAAATTAAGAGATCAAGTCTAGAATGTTTACCCTCAGATTTCGAATTCGATGGAGGAAAAAATATGATTGATCTTCCTTGTTTTGATTCACAAAGTAGAAATAAAAAAAAATAATAAAAATTTAAATTTTATTCCAAAAGAAAATTGCTTAAAAATAGTAGAAGAAAAGAAATTAATTTTCAAGAATAAAGAATAGATTTCTTTGTCACAATTATGGTTATTGACTAAAATTAAAAAAATGGAAGAAAAGAAATTTAATTCCCAAGAATAAAGAGTTATTTTTTTTTTCAAGAAATTATAACTGATAAAAAAAATAAATCTCAAGAACAAAGAATAATTTTCTTTGTCTCAAGAAAAATTCTTGATTAAAAATTGAATTTTTAACCTTAAAATTTTTTATTTGGAGAAGAAAAATAAAAGAAATGTAGAGAGAATTCTTGGAGAAGAAGAAGAAAAGAAAAATGAAGATTTTTTATCAAAAGAGAATTCCTCCTTTATTCTTTCTAAATTTTTCTATTTAAATGAGTAAAAATGGAAAAAAAAATCATTAATTAAGGAAGAAAATAGGATTTTTATCAAATTCCCCTTAATTTGGATGCAAAAAAAGGAAATTATCATTAAAAATCCCGAAAAAAGGTGAAAAAGTCAAAGAAAATCAAGAAAAACGGAAAAAAATGGGCGAAAAACGCGTTTGCGGCAGACCAGGGGTGACCGACGCCAGTCGGTGCGCGCTCGCTCGCCCAGCGCGGAGCGATGCCCCGCGCGTCACTCAAGCCGGATGACGCACGCTGGCGCTCCGCGCGCTTGCGGGCTGCCGCAGCTGAAAAATTATACATATATATTTTTTTTAAATCTAACTAAAAACACAATAATTTTCAAACTCCATTTTTCAAATTTAATTTTTAATACATTTTTTATTATTTTTTTATTCTAAAAAGCAAATTTAACAAGAAAATCATTACTTTTAACCTTTTTGCCTATGAACAGGCATCTAATAATCATTGGGTAAGTCTAATTTAGGCTAACTCTGTCACACCCCATTTGCCCCCTAGTTGAATGAGCCATATATGTATGTGTGTGCGTTTGCATGAGTCTAGTATAATAAGGGCATTTAGGTAATATTGCATGATTTGGGGTTTTCCTAGTGCTTGTGTGTGCATGTGTTGCACCATGGTGTGAATTAATTAGGACAGATTTGTATGTGCATGAGTGCACCATAGTAGGATATGCACTAGTGGGTTATTGTGGTGTGTGGGCATGCATACATTTGTAGGTTGTGTCCGTGAGGGAGCATTGTGTGTGTTGCTCATACATGTGCAGGGTGCATTATTAGGGCGTTTCATTGTGTGTATGTGATACATTTAGTTAGGGTGTGAGTAAGTAATCTCCTCCACTAGATGGTTGATATGTGTAAAGGGGAAAGAAAGATGGGAACGAGAAAATGAAAAAGGGAAAAATCAAATTTTTGAAACCCATTTCCCGTTTTCCTCTCCTCCTCCTTCTTTCTTCCTCCTTTGCACTCTCCTAGGTGTTTTACTTAGATTCAAGCTCAAGTGGTGGAATTAATTACTCCCATACATCTTCCTTGGTAAGTTCTTGCTTTTTCCTTGTGTTATTCATGCATTTTCTTCTTCTTCTTATTGGGTTGGATCTAAGTTAGGGTTGTGTTTTTTGGTGTTTGGGTGCTTGTTTGTGCTTAGTTGAGCCTTCTCGCGAGCCAAAGGGCAAAGAGAAGGCTGGAACTAGTGGATCTAAGCAATAGGAGCTAAGGATTTTAAGGTTTGGGAATTTCTTGGTTTTCATGTATATATGTTTATGTATGAGATTTGATGGTTTCTTAGAATTAGGTTGTTATATGTTCCTTATTTTGATGTATATTCTATGGGTTTTTATTTTGGAATGTGGATCTTGCAAGAGCATGAGTTAATTGTGATAATGTTGGAGTTGATGTGGTTTTGTGCATAAATTGGGGTTTTGGATGATTCTTGGAATTGGAGGTTTAAATTAATGAATTGTGTGAAATTTCTTGTTGATTAATGTTATATTATGGTTGTTGATGCTAACGGATGGCTGGGTTTGAGGTAAGAGGTTCTTGGATGAGTTTTGTGTGTGTTTGTGGTTGATTGTGGGAGGAAGAAAATCTGCAGAATTCTGCAGATTTTGGAAAACCCGATGCTGTCGCGAGCGCGACAGAGATCGGCATTTTGGAGCTTCATTGTCGCGAGCACGCGACATCCATCGCGGGCCCGCGATAGCCGAAGCGTTGAGCACCCTCTGTCGCGAGCGCGACATCCGTCGCGATCGCGACAGAGCGCGATGCTGGCTAAGTGCTATCACGAGCACGCTATTCGTCGTGAGCCCGCAACAGCAATATTTGTTCTCTGTCGCGACCGCGATATTTGTCGCGAGCGCGACAGAGCCTGGCTCCTCCGTCCTCCTCGCGGTCGCGAAATCCGTTGCGCACGCGCAGCGAAGAGACTTCGGTCTCTGTCACGAGCGTGACAGACATCGCAAGCGCAACAGCTCCCTGCATGCTGAGTGAGTTTTCTTTTGTTGTGTGCGGTTTATGAACTCCTGTTTCCTTTAATGTCTATGAGATTTATACTTGATGTCTTATGAATTATATGAATGCGGATCCATGATTTGATTATGTACATGTATGATTACGATTTTGGAATGTTATAAATGGATTGAATGGTTTATGCATGACCTACTAGAGTCTAGAAAGTGGATAGTTAGGCATGCCTAATAGAGTCTTATAGCTGCAGCCCTCAGTTTCGTTTAGACCCCGATCAGGTCCCCGCTTAGTTTCTCGCGAACCCCTATGTGCTCGGATCTTGTTTAAGATCCCTTTTGAAAATATTTTGTAAAAGTTAAAAGTATCTTGATTTATCGATTCGTACCCGTAAGGTACTGTCCATATCGGCTCGTACCCGTAAAGTACTGTCCGTATACTCGTTATCCACTCCCTCGAGTCAGCAGGTGCCTGGTATGAATTGTGTTATGAGGAAATGTATGTGATACATGTGTGAACTCATAAATGAAAAGTATAATCTGTTATGGGAATATGAATACTGTTATGAGCTTCTGAATGTATGGCTTTAGTATATATGCATGCTTATGCAATTGATATGCTATGAGTATGGTATTTATGATGAACGCTTGTGTTTTGCCTTGACGATCGTTGTGAATGGTTGTCCTTTAATATATGTGTGTTCCCCACTAAGCCTTTATCGCTTAGCACGGTGTGTTTAGCCGTGCAGGTGCAGAAGGAGTTGCTTTGGGAGAGTCGCCGCAGTCTAAGCCAACGCAGCAGGGTTTAGAATAGGACTGAGTTTTGTATTTTGAGATTCTTTTTGTATAGAACTCTCTTATATTGGTTTTGTAATAGCTTCCGTTTTTGTTTATGTAATTTGGGATTTGTAATTAACTGTTGTATCTCTTAGTTGATCAGAATAGTAATGTAATGCCTCCGTTATATTAATGCATGATCAGCTTTCGCTTCTTTTACTTCGTAAAAGTTTTTAATTACCTCGCTTTTGTGTATGTTTATCTACGCTTTGTTCTCTGCTTTGTTTGGTTGCACCCTGACTCGTACGGTATCTTACTCCTCATGGGATAGGATCTCCTAAGTACGGGTAAGGGGTGTCACAAACTTAGGACCCAGTGTCTACACTGGTGTTTAAGAGAATGAGATGGAGGGTGGGTTTTTTCGAGAGACATAAAGATCGGTGATTTGAGAGAGACAGAAATTGATTTTATTAATTAGGGTTGTTTTCGTGATATATTTGTTTATCATAAATTTAATTATTTTTTTATAATATAATTTATTTTTCTTATATTAACATAATAATTAATTGTGATATAATATTATTATTATTATCATAAATTAATTTTATTGGTTACAAATTGTATTATTTTTTGTCATTAAAAAATTTATTAAAGGTTTTTTTATTAAAATATAATTTAGTTGTAGTATATTTTTATTACAGTGGATTGTGACAATTTAGTTGTAGGGGGATGGAGGCGCAAGCACTCGCCGGCGGCGAGGTAATGGCTACAGCAGTAGACTGAGGCAAATAGATCACAGATCATGAATCAAACAGAGAAAAAAAATTGGGTTTCAATAAGAACCACATCCACCTAATGAGGCCAATGATGGAGGAGAGGATGCGGCGAAAACGGTGGACGAATACTCGATGGAGGCAAGGGAGATATCGAAGATCGACAACGATAAATGTAAAGAGAAAAAAAATTAAGATAAGAGGAGATACAGATAGCGAGGGTTCCGTACATCATTTAGCTATTTAACTGAAGTGACCACCATGTGATTAAATACTGTGTACGTTGTCATTTCTAACATCGGTTATGAATAGATAATTGGCAAGTGAAATATAATTTTTATAATTTTTTATTTATATTAAACAATTTTTTTAATAAATAATTTATTTTATTTTAAATTATTATTATATTATTAATTAATTAATTTTCATATATAATTTAGTTATTTTTATTTAAAAAAAAGTAGATGATGAATTATTTTTAGTCATTAAAATATTTATCATGGACATTTTTATTTATAACATAAAATATATTATTTATAATATGATTTAGCTGTAACACATTTTTATTATAGTCGATTGCAATAAAATATTATAGTAGCACAAACTGGTTGTATTATAAAAATGAACTTATATTTGGTCACAACATATTCATTTTTATTGACATATTTGTTTGTCATAAATTCAATTATTTTTTATGACATAATTTATTTGTCATATATTAGCATTACAACCAATTGTTACGAAAAATTATTATTGTCATAAATTGATTGTATTGGTGACAAAATTGTATTTCGTCATAACATATTTCTTTTTGTGGCATATCTATTTGTCATTAAAAAATTATTGTGACGAAATAATTTTATCGTCACTAATTCATTAAATTGTGACAAATATAATTCATATTACAAAAAAATAAGTATTTTACGACGAATTTATGTGTCGTAAATAGTTATTCTTTTCGTTATATTTTCTTCTATCAAAAGAAAAAAGTTGAAAATTTTCCCTCTATATCAAAAGTGACGAAATTGTACCTCATCAGAGTATATTTATTTTTTGTGACACATTTATTTGTCATAAATAAAATTATTTTTAAACTAAAATTTTTTGAAAAAAATAATTAGGAATATTTTTTTATATCGATATCTTATTTGTGACGAAATGATTTTATTGTCACTATTTTATTTAATTATGACAAAAATAATTCGTCACAAAAAATAAATATTTTGTGATGATTTTATATATTGCAATAAGTTATTATTTTGTCATTAAATTTTTTCCCTAAAAAAAGTGGAAAATTTTCCCTCCTAAGGAAACCATAACGAAATATATTTTTCATCACAAAATTAATCTATTAGTGACGAAAATTAAAACATAAAATGACGCAAGATAATTTTGTCATAGTAATAAATAGTATGGTGACATTTTAAAAAATTTGTCATTGTAAGTTATAATTAGTGATGAAATTTTATGCGTTATTAAAAAATTTATCACAAAAAGTAAAATTTCTTATAGTGCTGGTTTAAAAATTGCTCCATCAGAATTTCAAAATATAATGAATGATGCGGAACCCAAGATTTAACAAGAAACCCGAACCCTAAAATCAATTTGAATATTCATAAATCTTAGCATGCAATCTAATTTGATAAACTCCAAACCTTAATATCAAAGATAATCAAGACCTAAAGCTTAAAAATAGAAGAATAGAACTACACAAGTAAAACATGAATAACCCAATTCTTGAAACAATTAAAAGTAAAGAACTCTTACTTTGAAATAAAAATCACATATAAAAGTATGTTAAAATTATGTAATGTCATGTATCTCTCATAAAGCATAAATTAAGCCTGTATATAGGCATTACATAAATCCTAAATAGGCATAAAGTAAATCCTAAGGTTGCTAGGATAGTTGGCCTAATTTCATGTTAGTCTTGGAAATGAAAATTAGTCATTTCCGTCTTGGAAAAGGAGTGGCCAATTTCCTTTTTAAACTAGGAAAGGGAGATTGCTGTTTTTGCTGATACTCATCTTAAGGAATGGGTAGCGGCGCAGTCGAGGCCTATTAATGCTTGTATTGCAGGGGGTAACTCACAGCAAGGAGGTGATAGGTTGATTTGGTCTAAACCACCAATAGGGTGGCTGAAGGTAAACGTGGATGCTTCTATTAGTGTGAAGGACGGGTGTATGGGTATTGGTTGGATATCTAGGGACGATACAGGTTCTTTTGTTTGGGCGAAGAGCATGCGAGTGAAAGGAGTGTTCCAGCCTAGGGAAGCTGAGGCGGTGGGACTTAGGGAGGTTCTGAGCTGGTTTAAAGCAGAAAGGCGAGACCGGGCAATTGTTGAATCTGATGCTGCTATGGTTGTTTCGGGTTTAAAACAGACTTCCTTTAATTCTGCTTTTGGTTTACTTATTGATGATTGCAACGAACTAGTCAGTAATTTCTTAAATATAGAGATTCATTTTGTTAGACGGTCAGTGAATGAAGCAGCTCATCGATTGGCTAGAGCTGCTCTTTCTATACCTGACAGTATGGAGTGGGTTAGCTCCCCTCCAAATTTCATTGTCGATTGTATTTCTGGTTGTTCTCTTTGAATGAAAGGTGTTTTATTTTTCAAAAAAAAAAAGACTGTCAGTAAAATGTTAAAAGCTAATGAGGAAACAATGTTAACTGTTACGATGATAATATTAATAAAATAGATAATTCAGATGTTGCTGTTAATAACGGTATCATTGATCATAGTAATACTGATATGAATTATGAAATAGTTATTAATAGGAATATTAAGTATATAGATAAGTAAGTGTATTGAGAGATGGTATTGGCAATTTAAAAGTATTATAAATATAGCTGATTGAAATGAAATAGGAATTAATGTAAATGTATTTTGATTACAATTTTAATCATGGTGCTGTAAAAGAAACGATTAAATGAAAAATAGTAACGTAAACATAAAGCGTAAAAAGATTAGTATTAATAGAATAGAGTAAAGGGCATAATAAAGGAAAGATAACTGTTCTAGCAAATAATTCAGTAACTGATGTTGTACCTAAATATGACTAAATATTGAATAGTGGACTGAATGTAAAAGTATTAATGTTAAGGATAACAGTGCAGTCAAAGTAATGCTAATAATTGAAATGAAAATGTTAAGGTATAATTACTGAATGATAGAAATTATACAACGATAAGCAACTGAAATAAAGGATTGAACAAGACATTATTGTATGACATAAATTAAGTAAATTTAAAGATTTCAATATTCATATAGTCTAAACAAATCGAACGGTTTGTGTGCTCATGCATATTTTTTTAGTCATGGAAAATTTAGGATATGTATCCACCACTGGGCATTTCAATGCTCAGCGCGTAGTGTTGTTGCCGCGTACAGGTTGTGAAGATAGGAAGTTTTTTAAGTGGCCGGAATATTAATGGCAGTCGAGTTGTGGATCAAATGCAGATATGTAAGTATAAGTATGGCATGTATACGATTTTCAGTGGACTACTTTATTATTGTTATTATTTTGCTTATGAGTATAATTGATATTTGTATGCAAAAAATTTTTATAGAACTGTCTCTTGTAGCATCTGACTATTCGGTTGCTGTACCGGTATTCGTATCAGTATACGTAAGGTATAAGAGTGTTACAGTAGATCTTGGGATTCACTGGTTATTTATTTGTTTTAGGTGAGTTTAGTCAGAGATTTAACATTATGCAGCATTTTTTTTTCTT
Organism: Excoecaria cochinchinensis; assembly: GCA_947683425.1. Classification (NCBI taxonomy): domain Eukaryota; kingdom Viridiplantae; phylum Streptophyta; class Magnoliopsida; order Malpighiales; family Euphorbiaceae; genus Excoecaria; species Excoecaria cochinchinensis. The sequence continues at coordinate 5,347,812 of CANTUQ010000002.1, read as the reverse complement.
ATTCTTTTTTATTTACTTGATTGTTCATCCTTTATTTGTTATTTAGCATTATCTTTATCATTATCATTATTATTATCATAATCATCATCATCATCATCATTATTATTATTATTATTTTGATCATCATCATTATTTATGTTTTTATTTATATTAATTTGTTAATATGTTAATTTATTTATTTTGTTATATCATTTAATTTATTTGTCATTCATAATGTATTTATTTCATTTTATTTATTTTAATTCATTTTTATTATTTTAGATGTTTAATTGATTTTTTTATTATGTTATTATTAACATTAATTTTATTTGTATTTGTTTTTGGTTTCAATACTTTTTTTTAATGCTTGGGCACTCTTGCGAGCAAAGGAGGGGATCTAGAAGATTTATTTTGGTTGATTTATTATTTTCGTTGCTTTTTATCATTTTTCTTTATTTTGCCTTTTATTTTATTTGTCATGTAATTGACAATAAAATCGTTTATTTTATGCACGTTCAATAAAAAATCACAAAAATATTTATATTAGTGAATTTGAATTTTTCTAATAAAATGGGACCAATGTCCCAATTTTAATCAATAAAATGTTACTTTCAAAAGAAGAATTAATTTTCTCAAAATGGGTTCACTCATTCAGATTTTTACAATAATACCAAAAATAACTCTTCGATTTTTCTAAGTGTGAATGAAAGAACCAATGTTCCTATTCCAAATAATGCCCCGTTTTCTGTATGTCATTTATTTATTTTATTTTAGGGGATTGTATTTTTGTCCCAATTTTCATCTTGCAATTTATTTTTGTAGTTTATTTTATTTTATTTATTTATCACTTTTTATCGCTTTCTTCGATACTTGATGTGCACCGTAATTAAATTGATGCCGTGTAAGAAAAGGGATGGAAAATTACTAATGAAAAGCTCACTTATAACTTTGACCAAGGTGTGAATAAAAGTAACGTCCCTAACTCTCTCTCGTCCCTAAAAGCAGGTTTTTGAGGTCCACCGGGGTTCGACATGCATCACAGTGGTGACTCCGCTGGGGACTTTGAGACTTTGCTACGAAAGTGTCCTTGTAATAAATATAATTGAGTTTTTAAAATTAAAATTCTATCTCTTTTCTAAAATTACATTGCATCCATGCTAAAGCCTTAGATCTAAGCTAGATGGTCCCTATTCTTGCCCCGATACATTCTCGGAGCACGACCCTACATTCACTCAATGTAGGGAAGTGTTAAGGATAATTACCAGCCCAAGTCTCGTACCATTATGGTATATTAAATGGAGACCCAATTGATCATTATGCTCGTGATGAGCTAGAGCCGTTGGCAGGGACCATGCTTGGGTAGACCTAAAGTATCATCATATTTGACTAAAACTCATGTAATGGCAATAGAAACTTTCATTAGGTGACATGTACTACAACAATGTGCTTGCTATGTAGGCCACTATATATTGAGTAAAGTTAACTAAATTAAATAGACATTCATCAAAGGCTTTAATTTCTTGCTCAGGTGAGCCTATCTTAATTTGATTAAAGTGCTCAAATATATAATGGCCAAACCTCATACATATGCGCTTTAAATTAAAAGATGTTATGCTGCCGATTTTTCACCGTGCACTATATGCGTCCATTAGGTTCTCCATTAACCCATGGATCAAGCCCTCCTAGAAAAGAGACCGGACAACCTCCTGTGTGAGAGTGATAAGGTTGGAAGGATATACTTATTTGCATGTGGTTGTGAATGTTGCACAGCATACTCATGCATTACATGTCATTCATGCACATAAAAAAAACATATACATTTCATTTTGTGTGTGTACATTCTATTATGTGCATATAATTTTCACATGTATATGTTGTCTTGTGCATAAGTTTATTCCACGCATCCCATACATCATTCTAACCCCTCGACTTTTTAGCCATAGTAAACCAATTGCCTGGGTGGTTTAGGGATCCCGATAGTTGTCTAAAGAGCAATCATAGTCCGAGTTGGTTGAAAGAGATTTGGTGTCCTTACCAGAACATTTGCAGGCATTAGAAATGGCCAATACTTCGCAACAGACTAATGACACTCGTGCCCTAATTGCCCAAGAGATGGATAGAAGGTTCGAAGAGCTTGAAAAAAGGTTGTTGGCCATAATTAAGGAAACAATGGATGCCATGGTGCTTGTTCTTCAAGCTCAACTTATGGCAATTGCTCTTAACCAAGTTGAACTGGCCACGGTCAGGAAGGCTCATACAGCGACGGCTGCAGTGCTTCCATTTACTTTCAAGCCTAGAGGAAAGGTTCCACTTGATTCACCCGTCAAGCAAAGAGGAAATAGGAGGCCTACTATAGAATATAACATTGTCCTTGAAGAGGGTGGAGACCCCGCGATGATGCATACTCTGAAAAATGGAAGCGCAGGTAGCCACAATAATAGTAAGGGCAATGTTAGGGCTACAAAAGTCCCAGCCATAAGAACAACTCAGCGTCATTATACCATCTTAGGTAAATCGCTGTCTTGGCACCCACACATCTCATCAAGGAATGGAAGTTACAACCATTGTTAGGAGGGCCTATCCCAAGCCAAGGGCAGCCTAGACATAGAATAGATTGGAATTGAGCATATCACCAGCATACAGGGCATAAAATATACTACTATAGTCCCCTAAGAGATCGTATTTAAGAATTGATGTCGGACCTAGATAAAGAAAAGGTAGTACAAGTGCCAACCACGAAAGTGAATCAAAGGCACTATTCTAATTTGGGCAGATTCTTGTCTTGGGTCCTTAAGAGGCTGATGAAGGAGGGGGTGTTACAGCCATTGTTGGCTAGGCCCACCAGAAACCAAGTTTAGCCCAATCACAAGACAGATCAATATTGTGCCTTCCACCAGCACACCGGGTATTGACATATCAATGTTGGACTTTGAGGGATTGGGTTCAAGACCTTATTAACGGTAAGTAGATCTTTGACCCGAAAAAATAAAGCGAAAGAGTAAGACAGATTAAGTTCCTAAGTGTGAAAGGAAGTTTTTGAAGCTATGCACACAGAGTGGAGAAGTATCGGCTGCAACACCTCCACTGCTAGGAATAAAAGAGGTGGCCTTAGCAAATGGGCTTAGAGATTTCTTTTTATGTGTTTTTTTGAACTATGTTATGCCTTTGTTTCTCTCACTATATTAATAGTATGGGCTTTTCTTATATAGGCATTGTCATACTTATCGCATTATGCATAGTAATAATCATGATCAAGGCATTGGTTCAATAAATACTATTTCATTCAATTTCACAAAAAAATAAAAAAAAAATAATTTTGGTTGCATCCAACCTAACTCCTGAATCGAGATAAAATTTGAGAGATAAAAATGATTAAAAAAAGATAAAAAAAAAAGAGAAAAGGCATTTGCCTGAACTTGGAATGACATACTAGGCTAACCTCCTTCAATTTGTCAGCCTAATAGCAGTCAAAAATTCCAAAAGCCATTCCTTTGCTTCTTCAGCATCTAGGATGCATACAATGCAGCCAAGCGAAAACCAACCTCCAATCATTAAGGTGCTATCTCAGAAGCTGGACAATCAAATCCATGACGAATGAAACTTTGAGCCTTCACAAAAAAAAAACAAAAAAAAAACAAAAGAGAAGAAAAGAAAAAGAAAGAATAAAAAAAGAAAAAGAAAAAAAAAAGAAAAAGAAAAGAAAAGAAAACCCACAATTTTGGTCTAAACCATCTGAGGTCAACCTGCAACCCAATCTCAACTATTGAGAGCTACCTCAGAAATTGAGTAGCCAAAATAAAAAAAAAAACAAAATGCGAGCTTTCACAATCAAGTTCTAAAAGGAGAGCTCATTGACTTAGCTAGTTTGCACAAAAGTCAAGATTAAGCCTTTTGTGCTGAAAAGTTACTGTCGGAAGAGGCAACTGCCTCAGCTACAACAATGATGAAGGATTCAAGAAGTCAAGCAATGTTGATAGAATGATGAAGGTCTCATGGCAAAGGCATAAAAAAAAAGAAGAGAGTAAAAGCCTTGCAAGTCGAAAATCGAAAATAGGCAACCTATCCAAAATTGGGCACCCCGCTAGGGTTAAAATCGAAAAGATGCCCTATGCAATGGCCGCAATACCGGGTTAGTTGTGAATAGTATTTTTCGATAGTGAATAGTACACTCGGAGCAGAAATTGCTCCCCGAAGCCGAAAAATATTTTATTTGACCACCGGAAAATACTAGTTATGGTGAGTCCAGTAGTAAAATTTGGAGTGAAAATAAATTTAAATAGGTCACCAAAAGTCAAAAATAAAAAAAGTCATGCACTGTATTTAGAGACTCAGGTTTGACAAAAATTTGACTGGGCCTATAAAAAATAGTAAATGACCTCCAAAAATTATTTTAAGAGTATATACAAGATTAGAATAATATTTAAAAAAAATTTGGGACAAAAAAATTAATTTTGCGGTAACACTGGAAATTGCTGAAACAGACCGGTTAGAGTGAACCAGTCTCGAAAATGGATTCCGATTGGGTTGAAAATTTTTGTGCAGAATTAATTTTTTATTTGGGGAATTTTAAAACTTATTTTGAGTGAATTGGAGGTTAGGAAGGTGGAGAAATAAATTGGGTTTTGTTAATGCGCTATAAATTGAAAATGGACTTAAATTTGGGTCCAACCACCTTGGTTGGACCGGTCCAGCCCAAAAATAAGGATATTTAAGGGCTAGAAAATTAGAATTTGAGAGATAATTCTAGAAAATTTCAGCCCTCTCTAGTCCCTCTCTTGGCCGAATCCTTTTTTTCCATTTTCTCTCCACCATTCTTCATTTCTCCTTCAATTTCTCTCAAAATTTAAGTCTCTATAATATAATTCAGCCCCTATAAAACATTATTGCCTTCTTTAATCTCCAAATTGAGTGGAAGAATTGGGAAATTTCAAGGGTACAAAGTTTAGGGTTCAAATTGAGGTAAAAGGAATTGAAGGTTTTAAATTTATTTAATGGTTCTAATAGGTTAATTAGAGTGTGTAGAGTGTAATTATATAGTTATATTGTGGTTAGAAGGCATGGTTTTAATGGAAATTTAATGTTAAATTTCTATCACCAATAGGTAATAAGGAAGGTGAAGGCACTTCAAGAGCTAAAAGTAAAGGGAAGGAAGCTTTAGAGGAGTAGAACAAGATATCAAGGTGAGTGGCTACAAATTCTAACCATTTCCATTGTTTTAGGGTGAATTTAGGTTATGTTTAAATGGTAACTATGTAAAATATGTGTGTATAATTGAAATAAATGTTATAATTATGACTTAGGATGTTAAAAATGATAAATTGAATGGTTAAATGAGGGAAAAAAAATTATAGTGTAGTAAACTTTCGGTAGCCGAATGGTACATCAAAGGGAATAAGGGTATACTTTAGGTATATTTGTGAAATAAAGGTGTATACATGTGATTTAATGAATAAAATAATGTAATGAATAATAAAGGAATAAAAATATAATATAAAGAATGGACTTGTAAGGTTGACCGAATGGCAAAGGTAGGAGGTTTAAGGTATAATCTTGCTAATTGTTAAAAATAAGTGCATAATATGAAAATACAATAAAAATTGAGTGTATGAGAATTTATTGAACACAAATGAATATTTTAGAATAAATTAGTATAATATGTTTATATTAAAAATCAAGTTAAATGTGTATTTAGTTGAAAGTATGGCATGAAATGAATATAGAATAAAAATTGAGGGTATGGTAATTTATTTAGAATTTATTGAGCAAAAATGAATATTTTAGAATATATTAGTATATTATGTTTATAATGGAGATGAAGTTAAATGTATAGTTTTAATGAAATTTTGATATGGATGATTATGTTATTAAATAAGTAGTGGAATAAAGATGATTTAGTAAGAAAATAATGAATATTATAAAGGTGGTTTTGTTGGCATAATTGTATATTATAATGAAGTAATGTGATAATTTATTTATTCTTGCCCTTAGTAATAGTCTAGTAGTTAAATCTAGTTCAGGATATAATTGGCTAGCCATAGGGACTGTAACCGTGGTGTGAGTCATGGTGACTCACTATTAGTAGCCTAATAGCGGTCTATAAATGAATGAATGTTTAAAATGTCAAATGAAATGGAAAGCAAATGTATTAGTGGTCCTACGGGGTCACTTTGGAATGATGTGGATCTATGGGGTCCACGTCTCGCATATCCGGTTTGGAGATTTCTACTGGACCGATACTAGGGGCAAAATAGTATAAATGAATAAAATTTACTGAACCTGGACTAATGTGTGAAATAGGACTAAAATGAAAGAAATTATATAGTTTTAGGGGCTAATTGGTAAAAATAATGTTAACATGGTAAATATATAGCTAAAGTAAAGGAAAAAGCAGTTTAATTGGTAAGAATATTAAATTAAATACTTAATTGAGGATTAAAATTTAATTAGCCATGAAAATAGAAAAAAAATGAAGAATAAATAATAAATTATAGGTTAAATAATGATTTAAAGTAATAAATTAGAATAATTAATATCAATTTGATATAATTTAATGAAATAGATTAAACTACAAGGAAAAAAGGATTTCCTGAAGAAAAATAAGGAATTTCCGTTAGGAAACAAAATTGCCGACGAAAAGTTATTCCGTCGGCATATTAGTTGTAGGCAAAATTAATTTTCGTCGGGAAAATTTTCGAAGGAAATTAAAATTTCGTCGGAAAAATTATCGACGGAAATTCGGTAAAATTCTCGACGAAAATTCAATTTTCGTCGGTATTTATACGAAAAATTTTAAATTAATTTTTTAATTATTTATTACATTCTATAAATTTAACCTGTAATATAGAATAATGAAAAAATGAAAATAATATCTAAATTTTAATATCCAAAAATAATTTAATATAATAATTGTACTAATCATGAAGTTAATAATTATTTGACAAGGTCATAATAGTTATCTATGTCTGTTACAAAATCCTAACTAAGCTGATGGTGGCGGCGGCGGTGGCAGCTGACGAGAACGATCAGACTGCTGCGATGATGAGGCAACCATACCCTTCAAATTAGCCATCTCATTGATATGAAGTCGAGAGATTGTTGCCACCGAGCTTCTTAGTCTTGCCACTGAGCTTGTGATTGTTGCAATTCAGATCTCAGCTCACATACAGTATTCCGAAGTTCAAGTACTTCCCTGGAGGCAGACTGTCTATTAGATGCGGCTGTACTTGAGCTTGAGGAATGCGAGTAACAGGATTTGGCCAAAGAACCTAAGCCAAAGACTCGTCCTCACTGGTCTCTACCACCAGCCACTTCATAATAAATCTGATTCGCATCAACATTATCGAAATTCTGTGAACATTGCTGAATTGTATCTTGCACTTGTTCCTATCGTTAAACAAATGTTTTATATTAATTAACGATTAATAATAACTAATATTAAATATTTGTAAATTTTAATACTTTTGACATACGTGTAAATGCCTTGATCGAGAATTGATGAATGTTTGACCATCATGATTTTTGGTGTGGGTGTGTAAAAAGACCTCACTGTGGGCAGGCGGTCTACCCATCGAGGCTTCCTGCAGTCAAATAAAGAATTATAGTTGAACTATAATTTATTGAGTATTCGTACAAGTTTTTACTAAAATTTCGGAGTTTTTCCTAAATTTTAACCATACCTCCTGTACACAAAGACAAAAAAGCATTTCAAATTTATTGTTATACTTGCATCCAACATCCAACAACAATGCAAACTCCTCACACAATTAAAATTCCCATCCTCCTCTATGGTAACGAGATAAATCTTAAACAGTAATAACATTAATTACAGTAATAACAGTAATATTTTGTAATACTTACAAGTCTAGCTGCATGTTCCCGATGGGACATTGATCATCTGGTATGCAAGCATGAACTGACTCCCTCAGGTCCTCCCCGTCTATTATTAGAATTTCGCTCTGAAATGGAAAGGGCCTCGGGCATCATCCAATATTGTTCCCATTGTGCCCATATATCTTCGGTTATGTAACGAGGTCGTACACCATCAGTGTGTAACCCGCACACTAAGTCTCTGTAACATGCTCGAGCACGACTCTCCCATACAGAATACATGATGTCGTCAAACTCCGAGTCCCAGTAAAATTATTTTTTATGAGAATGAACAAAAAATAAAATGTAAGTAAGTGTAAACTATAATTTGTTATATAATAAATGTTATCATAATTTATTACCTTGAATTCTTCAAAATAATTTTTTTTTGTTTCTTGTGACACCTTCTTCCAGACATAGCCATCATAATCTATTCTGTTCTTCAACGTGGTTGTCATTATGCATGAGCAATTTCCTGAAGGATTCAAACTAATATACAATAATCTTAATAAAGTTATTAAAAGTAACAACTATCATTAAAATCAATACAAAGTGAAATATTAATCACTTACTCCCCAGCTATAATGGTGATATAGATTCTTCCATCAACTCCAACTGAGGCAGGCATAGGCTGTTCCGCTGCATCTATTCCTGATACCTGAGATGGCATAGCTTCAGTGTGGGCCATAGGAGTCGATTCAGTAGAAGGAGTGGTAGATGGTGCAGTAGTAGGGATGGTCGGTGATGTGTCAGCCTGAGTGCTAGCATTCAACCCAGGCGATGGGGATGATCCATCACCAATACTGTCACCTCCATCATGCACCCTGAGCCGTGGAGGAATTATATTACTCTTCTTTCACTTAAACATTTTTTGAACCTGACATTATGAAAAAATTGCATATTGTCAGATAATAGAAAATTATCACAGTATAATAAACATATCAAATAAAAAAATAAGTTAGTGCAATATTAATTGTTCTCACATGGACATCTTATTTTTGGCCCGTCCATATATGGAGGTTGAAAACTTGCATATTCAATAAACGACTGAACCCCTTCCACAAATTCAGGATTAATATAACAATGTTTGTTTTTCTTCTATAAATCCAAGATCTATCTACGTTACTCATAATTACTTCCAAAACTGTTACATGAACAGAGTGACATCTTAGTTAGAATTATATATATCTAGTTCCCAAAAAAAAAGTAAATATAATAGTTAATAAAACTAGAAATTCAAAATACAACTATTATTACAAAATTATTTAAGACATTTGCTAGTCATTTTAACATTAATTATACTAATTAATATTCTAAATCAAAAGAAAAATGCAAATTGTCATATTATCAGATTATTATTTAATAATAATCTAAATAATAATAATAATATTAATCATATTATATACGTAAATTATTCATATTATTATTTAACAAAAAAAAATAATAAATTAAATTAACATAAATAATAATAATAATAATAATAATAATAATAATTAAGGTACAAATTTTACTAATTTTAATTTAATAATAATAACATGTTGAATAATAATAATATGAAAAATACTAATAATAAAATTAATAATAACATTTAAATTAATAAACTCATAAATAAAGAAATAAATATATAAAATAAAATAAAATAAAAAAACAAACTTGGGTTACCTTAAGCCGGCAAAGGGGAAGAAATGGCAAATCGGGGCTGCAATAAGAAGACGCTACACCACGCTGATGGACAAACGCCGCCCAATAAACAAATGTTGCCTGAGCAGAGACAACAACTGAAATTTTATGATTCTATTTATTATGCTAAATAAAAACAACTTAATTGCCCAAATATTCATATTTTGTTATTCATTAACAATATTAATACTACAAATATTCTTAAATAGATTATTAAGTTTATTATTTTCTAATAATACTAACAATAATAAATTTGTCATTTCATTATTCAACAATAATCTAACTAATACTAATAACACTGATAATAATATATTTTACAAAATCTTTAATTAACATAAATAAATAATAACAATTCTAACAATAATAACAATCCACATTGACAACAATAATATTAATAAACAACTTAATTTCCCAAATATTCATATTTTATTATTCATTAACAATATTAATAATACTAATATCCTCAAATAGATTATTAAGTTTATTAGTTTCTAATAATACGAACAATAATAAATTTGTCATTTCATTATTTAACAATAATCTAACTAATACTAATAACACTAATAATAATATATTTTACAAAAATTATTCATAGTATTATTTAACAATAATAAAATGTTTAATTAACATAAATAAATATAATAATTCTAACAATAATAACAATTAACACTAATAAGTAATTCAAATTTTTATTTAACAATATTAATATTTTAAATAATAAAAAAATAATAAATAATAATATTTATTAATAAATAAATAAAAAACAACACTGGCTGCTTACCTGACGCCGGCGGAGGAGGGAAGGAAGGAGGAGGAGGGGACCATGCCGGAGCTGTCCACCATGCCGGAAGAAAGGAGGCCACGCGCGGAGGAGGGAAAGAGAAGCGGGAAAGGAAGGGGAGAGGGAGAGGGAGGGGAGGGAGGAGGAGGCCGGCCGGGGGTGAGGGGGGCCGGATTGGCACCGGAGGGAAGGGGGCGGGCCGGATCTGCGCTGGTGGAGGCACGCAGGAGGTGCGGCGGCGGTGGGTAGCGCTGCAAAGAAGGGGGAAACGGGAGGGAGGGGAGAGGGAGGAGAGAGAAAAGTTTGATTTTATAGGAAAATTTTAGCGACGGATTTTCAACTTTCGTCTCTAAAAATGGCGACGAAATTTCAGATTCCATCACTAATTAGCGACGGAAGTTGTTACCGTCGCTAAATATAGCGGCGAAAAATGTTTCCGTCGCTAATTAGCAATGAAAATTGAAATTTCGTCGCTAATTTTAGCGACGGATTTTAATTTACATCGCTAATAATACAAATTATTATTTTTTAATAATTTTAGCAACGAAAATTGAAATTTCGTCGCTAATTTTAGCGACGAATTTTTATTTTCGTCGCTAATAATATAAATTATTAATTTTAAATAATTTTAGGGACGGTTCAAAATTCCATCGCTAATTTTAGCGATAGATTTTAATTTTCGCCGTAATTTCGGTCGTTAAAATTGGAGGGAAATTACTCCCGCCATTTTTAGTGACGAAATTTTTTTACCGTCACTAATTAGTGACGAAATTCTTTTTTCGTCGCAAATTAGAGACGAAAATTGTTCCGTCGCTAAATTTCCATCGCGAAAACTTCAATTTCTTGTAGTGTTAGTAAAGTAGGAAGAAATTGAAAGTTAAATAGATAATTAAGTAAGTTATTATATAAATAATGATTTAGTATTAATAAGATAAAATATTAATATGAGAAATTGTAATTGATTAAGCAAATAAATTGGTTTATTAATAAATGGGAGTAATAAAATTAAATGATCATAATAATAATAGTAGTAGTAGTACAATAACACTTATGAAGAGTATCTAGTGAGAATATTGGACAGGGAAATCAGACAGTTTCGGAATAAGCAAATCCCATTGGTCAAAGTCTTATGAAATCACCACAATGTAGAAGAAGTCACGTGGGAACCAGAAGCTGCAATGAAGCAACAGTATCCGCAACTCTTCAATACAGGTAAAATTTTGAGGACGAAATTTTTATAAGTAGGGTAGAATTGTAATGGCTGCAATACCGGGTTAGTCGTGAATAGTATTTTCTGGTGGTGAATACTGCACCCGGGGCAGAAATTGCTCCTGGAGGCGAAAAATATTTTATTTGACCATTGAAAAATTCTAGTTATGGTGAGTCTAGTGGTAAATTTTAGAGTGAAAATGAGTTTAAATAGGTCACCAAAAATCAAAAATAAGAAAAGGCCTGGACTTTATTTAGAGACTCCGGTTTGACAAAAATTTGATTGAGCCTATTAAAAATAGTAAATGACATCCAAAAATTATTTTAAGGGTATATACAATCTTAGAATAATATTTAAAAATTTTTGTGAAAGAAAAATTAATTTTATGGTAACACTGGAAATTGTCGAATTGGACTGGTTAAAGTAAACCAGTCCCGGAAACGGGTTCCGATTGGGTTGAAATTTTTTGTAGAGGGTTAATTTATTATTTGGGGAATTTTGAAACTGATTTTGGAGTGAATTGGAGGTTGGGAAGGTGGAGAAATAAATTGGGTTTGGTTAATGGGCTATAAATTGAAAATGGGCTTAAATTTGGGTCCAACCACCTTGGTTGGATAGGCCCAGCCCAAAAATCAGGCTATTTAAGGGCTAGAAAATCAGAATTTGAGAGAGAATTCCAGAAAATTTTAGCCCTCTCTAGTCCCTCTCTTGGCCGAATCCTTTCTTTCCATTTTCTCTCAACCATTCTTCATTTCTCCTTCAATTTCTCTCCAAATTTAAGTCTCCATAATATAATTCAGCCGCTCTAAAACATTATTGCAGTCTTTAATCTCCAAATTGAGTGGAATAATTGGAAAATTTCATGGGTACAAAGGTTAGGGTTCAAATTGAGGTAAAAGGAATTGAAGGTTTTAAATTTATTTAATGGTTCTAATAGGTTAATTAGAGTGTGTAGAGTGTAATTACGTAGTTATATTGTGGTTAGAAGGCATGGTTTTAATGGAAATTTAATGTTAAATTTCGGCCACCAATAGGTAATAAGGAAGGTGAAGGCACTTCAAGAGCTAAAAGCAAAGGGAAGGAAGCTTTAGAGGAGTAGAACAAGAAATCAAGGTGAGTGGTTACAAATTATAACCATTTCCACTGTTTTAGGGTGAATTTAGGTTATGTTTAAATAGTAACTATGTAAAATATGTGTGCATAATTGAAATAAATGTTATAATTATGACTTAGGATGTTAGAAATGATAAATTGAATGGTTAAATGAGGAAGAAAAAAATTATAGCGTAGTAAACTTTGGGTAGCCGAATGGTATATCAAAGGGAATAAGGGTATACTTTAGGTATATTTGTGAAATAAAGGTGTATACATATTATTTAATGTATAAAATAATGTAATGAATAATAAAGGAATAAAAATATAATATAGAGAATGGACTTGTAAGGTTGGCTGAATGGTAAAGGTAGGAGGTTTAAGGTATAATCTTGCTAATTGTTAAAAATAAGTGAATAATATGAAAATAGGATAAAAATTGAGAGTATGAGAATTTATTTAGAATTAATTGCACATAAATGAATATTTTAGAATAAATTACTATAATATGTTTATATTAAAAATCAAGTTAAATGTGTATTTAGTTGAAAGTATGGCATGAAATGAATATAGAATAAAAATTGAGGGTATGGTAAGTTATTCAGAATTTATTGAGTAAAAATGAATATTTTAGAATAAATTAGTATATTATGTTTATAAAGGAGATGAAGTTAAATGTATAGTTTTAATGAAATTTTGATATGGATGATTATGTTATTAAATAAGTAGTGGAATAAAGATGATTTAGTAAGAAAATAATGAATATTATTAAGGTGGTTTTGTTGGCATAATGGTATATTATAATGAATTAATGTGATAATTTATTTATTCTTGCCCTTAGTAATAGTCTAGTAGTTAAATCTAGTTTAGGATATAATTGGCTAGCTATAGAGATAGTAAAACCGCGTGTGAGTCATGGCAACTCACTATTAGTAGGCCAATGGCGGTCTACAAATGAATGAATGTTTAAAATATTAAATAAAATGGAATGCAAATGTATTAGTGGTCCTACGGGATCACTTTGGAATAATGTTGTTCTGTGGGGCCCACATCCCGCATATCCGGTTCGGAGATTTCTACTGGACCGATACTAGGGGCAAAATAGTATAAATGAATAAAATTAACTGAACCCGGACTAATGTGTGAATTAGGAATAAAATGAAATAAATTATATAGTTTTAGGGGCTAATTGGTAAAAATAATGTTAACATGGTAAATATATAGCTAAAGTAAAGGAAAAACAGTTTAATTGGTAAGAATATTAAATTAAATACTTAATTGAGAATTAAAATGTAATTAGCTATGAAAATAGAAAAAAAATGAAGAATAAATAATAAATTATATGTTAAATAATGATTTAAATTAATAAATTAGAATAATTAATATCAATTTGATATAATTTAATGAAATAGATTAGTAAAGTAGGAAGAAATTGAAAGTTAAATAGATAATTAAGTAAGTTATTAAATAAATAATGATTTAGTATTAATAAGATAAAATTTTAATATGAGAAATTGTAATTGATTAAGCAAATAAATTGGTTTATTAATAAATGGGAGTAATAAAATTAAATGATCATAATAATAATAGTAGTAGTAGTACAAATAATAATAATACTAATAATAATATAATTATGTAGTGAATAAAATTAACTAATGAGTTTATAAGTAAATTAAATGATAAATACTATTGGGAGTTAATTGGATAATATTTAAGTTTACATTGGTTAGAAATTGGAATTTAAATATTTTAGCATTAACTAAATACTAAATAGATAGATGGAATGACGCGGAACCCCAAGGTTATATGAACCCGAAACCCCTAAAACGCACACTATGATCAACAAAGACGAACAAGTTAAAATCCCCCCTATTGAACCCACAATCAACCTGTGATTGAGAACGCAAATAATTGGGATGAAGGAAATAGAAAACGCCACAATCAATGATTGATAAGTTAACTAAATTCCTAATGCAAAATGAAAGAATGCAAATCTGCCTCTCTCACTAAGAAATTCGGCTAAGCCAAATGAAATTCTTAATTAATCAAAATCTGTCTTACAATTAGGTTTAAGGTGGTATTTATATGCCACCAACTAAAGACTTAACCCTAAGACTAATGGGCTGGCCGAATTCTCTACTTATTGGTAATGAGAATTTGGCCCAAATAATACATAAAGGAAAAACACTTGGGCTGCCCAATACAAGTTGGCGTGAGCACACTTAAAAAGCCCAATAACAAACTAATTTAACCCAAAAGAAAAATACATATAAAGGTCCTAACTATGGGCCCAATCAAATCAATCCCCTTGTAGCCCATATGTGGCACATAAAGCATGGACCACACTTCCTTCTATTGGCCCTTCAGAATTCGGCCTCAATGGCAAGGCCTTGGCCTTGCTTTGCCCATCACGCCATTCTTCCTCCATGGCTTCCACCATTCGGCCCAAGTAGACTTCTAAGGCTCCCTTGAACTTCTTGGCCCTAGCTCTGGTAATTGGCCCACTTGGCAAAGCCAAGTCATCTCTTGATGGCTTCCTGGTCCATTTCGCATCATGGAAATTTTTAGAATTTTAACCACCACTGAGCATATTTAATGCTCAGCATGTAGTTTTTATTGACTGCGTGTAGGTACAAGCTAGGCGTGGGAGCAAGCATACGACTTTTTGGAAGCTGTCAGGACTAAGCTTGTATGGGATATTTTCAGTAGATTTTTGGTATATGGCATGTATATACTTATAAACAAATATTGTAAATTATGGATATGTATTTATGGTGTGTAATGGACTTTACTACTTAGTGAATATTATGAGATTGTTTGTGGTTGATGGATGATGAGAATTATTGTATTCTGTTGTTGTGCCCATGTGGGCTATGGTTTGTTGATTATGCAGGTTTGGGTAGGTTAATATTATAGTCGTCATACTGCCGAAATTTTTATGGACTAGAATAATAAACTAGACAGTTATAGGTCAGCGGCTAAACATAATAAGTTACAATTACAATGGTTAAGTATAAGGTTTAATAAGAAATTAACTGTTCTACAAGTTGCATATTGATTTTGTGAAAACAATTCACACGCTTACCTGCATTGATAGCATTTTTGGTAACTATTATAATCACTATACATACGTTAGGGAAGTTATAAGGGTGTTACACGCTAGCCAAAAATTAGGAGCTGAGAGAAAATATTCAATCAAGAAAATCTGGGATGGCTGATTGATAATAGGAGTCGAATAAGCCTAAGGTGTTATTCCCTGAGATTGAATAAAACATGTGTTTTTGCATCATATGTCTAGTCATGATTATTGTTGTTGCTATATGGTGCATATAGATAGGAACACATGCATAAACATGCGATTAAATGGTCAAAAGAAGCTTGTGCCATGTATAGGGACATGTGCTGGAGCAAGTCTCAAGGCAGTAATAACAACACTTCATTTGAAAAATCCTACCCTTCCAAAAAAAAGGACTATTAGAGATGAAAATAGCAATTGGCTCTCTAAGCAAAAGTTAGGCCAAATGGCAGGGTGAAAACCTGAAAACAGGTAGTCTGTCCTGCAAGAAAAAAATGAAATGAATAAAAACCGCTGGAGTGGGTTAGGTCCATTCCATGAAAAAATTAGGCATAGGATTATGTGAAAATCCCCAAAGGGATTGAAAACAGATAGTCTGTCCTGCATGAAAAAAATGAAATGAATAAAAACCGCTAGAGTAGGTTGGGTCCATTCCATGCAAAAATTAGGTACAGGGTTATGTGAAAATCCCCAAAGGGACGTGTTTCCTGCAAAGAAAAGCTAGTGTGAAAATCCACAAGGGACGCACTACCTTCAATAAATGACTTCCAATACTCAAAGCAATAAGGCAGTCCAAATAACCTCCCTTCAGGCAAATAGTGCATGATGCGAGACACGAGTTAGAGTCCTGGGGGCAAAACACTGTACAGCTCATAGAAAATGGCGCATGCTCGTTGACGAGGGGGCAAAGATGCACACTAGACGGTTCTTTCTGGAAAAATTATGGGTCAGACTTCCTAAGCCAAGATGATACTATGCTAGATCCTTGGGGGCATTAGACAGTATGAGCAGTACCCTCAACGAATCCCTTAAACACCTAGGATGTGGTATATCCATTTTTGCATCTCACGTGCATCCCGTACATACAATCTTTTGCATATCTCTTTGCACAACTTTACACGTGCATAGCCTTTCATGACGCCCAACATGCATTCACACATGCATGAACTTCGTATATATCTCGCATATGCAATTCTTTGCGCACATCCCGTTTACATAATTTTTGCGTACACATGTTTAGCATGCATATCATAAGCACATATCACATGCATTTAATCCTTTACACATACAGTTGTGTACACATAATTTTTGTATATAATTCTTTGCATGTGTTTCGTGTATATAGCTTTGTGTATATATTTCACACATATAATTCCATATGCACACACAATCTTTTGTATACATTGCTGTGTATATAACTCTGAGGCAAATGTCCAAATAGACCTCATGCACAAAGATAATCCAAGAGATGGATTCGGCTCAACATTTTCGGCCACTTTAGTCGGCCTAAAATCATATGGGTCTGTAGAGAGAATGCCTAGAAGAACAAACCTATTCGGGCACACCATGCTGAGGGCAATCAAGAATCACACAAATCTACAGAAAAGAAGACCCTTCGAGAAGCTGGACTGCCCACACATACCTTAGTTGGCGGCAATCAGGTAAGTCTCTCTATCATAAGACGTATGCTCACACACACCACACAATAAGTGTACAAAAATCCAAATTCAAATGTACGAAGAATACAAATTCTTAAAAAAAAAAGAGACGCAGGTCCAGTGGCCAGGGGACATAGTCGGTGGAAAGATTATGGGTCAGAGCTCCTGAACTAGAAACAACACCCTTCTAGATCTTTGAGGGCATCAGATAGGATGAGCAGCCAAGTCTCACCTTCGATGAACCTCTTAACCACCTGGGACATGGCCTATCTATTGTTGTATGCATTTCTGCTAATACAGTTCTTTTGCAAACATTTGCATATAACTCTTCAAGTACAAGTACAATCTTTTGCATATTTCTTTGCATACATCATTCCATGCATACATGGTGCCCCAAATGCATTCACACGCATGATCTCTTGCACGTATCTCGCATATGCAATTTTTGCACTCATCCTGTGTTCATTTTCCATGCATACATGTCGTGCATATAAGGCACACATTCTTTGTACATAGTTTTTGTATACATGTAACGCATACAGGTCTTTACACATGTTTTGCATGCATACATCACATGCATGTAATTTGTACAAACAATTGTTGGCACATGATTCTTTGTGCATGTTTCTTATATACAGAGCGCATATATTTCACACATGGACACACAATCTCTTGTATATGCTCTTATGCATATAACTTTACAGGAAATGTCTGAATAAACCTCACATACAAAAGTGGGCAAAGGTACAACTTCAGCTCAACATCGGCGCTCATCCATGCTGGACAATCAAATCGAGATAAAGTTCTCACGGAAAAGGAATCCCATGAACCCGCGCCAAAGAGGACATTTAAAAGAGCAAGCCTATTCATGCAAACCATGCCAAGGGCAATCAGGTAAGTTTATTTGTAATAAAATGTAAGGGTTGGAAAAAAAACACTTAAAATGTAATATTCACCCAAGTGCAAATTCAAGATCCATCCAAAAATTGCAAAGATCTAGAATGCACCCCAGGTGTAAATTCACATAAAACAATTAGTTGTAAAGATTCAAAACATTCCAAGACCTTTTTTTAAAAGAAAAATCCAAAAAAAAAAAAATTCAAAACCTCTTAAGAGGCATAAAAAATCAGGACTAAAATCCTCTTAAGAGACACTGAAAATTCTAAAATCTATTCGTCTGCACGCAAGCATCGAAACACCAAATGTAATTTTCCTCTAAGGAGGCTCAAAATCTAAGCCTCTCAGCAAGAATCTAAGTCTCTCAATAAGCATTTAAGTTTCTCAGTGAGCATCAAAGCCTCTCAGTGAGCATAAATTTTCAAAGTCTCCCTGCGAGCACAAAGCCCTCGTAAGAGGAACACAGGCCTTTTCAACAAGAAGGCAGTGCCGGATGGCTCTTTATCAACTCAATCAATGTAAGTTCGTAGAACAACTCAATGGCGTTAATGATAAGCCACATCAATGGCAGGATGCAAAATAATTCGGTGCAATCCAAGAGGATGATATCTACACTTTGGAAGTCTAAAAAATGACTCGGTGTAATCCAAAGGATGATATCCGCACTTTGAAAGTCTAGAAAATGACTCGGTGAAATCCAAGAGGATGATATCCGCACTTTGGAAGTCAAGAAAATGACTCGGTGTAATCCAAGAGGATGATATTCATACTACGCAAACCATTATCCAGGGAACAATCAACTGTCCTTCAAGGGACAACCATCTAACATCGACCCAAACTGTACATGCTGCCACAGGTACACGTCTCTTTCCTCTGCCCTACACATTTGTTTTGCCCATTCTTATAAGAAAAGAGATTCAGGATCAGCACCAGCAAAGATGACTTCAATCTTCAGAGTGACTCAGTGGTGTTAATGATAAGCCACATCGACGACAATCTTCAAAAGGACTCAGTGGCATTAATGATAAGTCACACCGATGGTAGTCTCCAGAAGGACTCAGTGACATTAATGATAAGCCACACTAACGGTACTCTTCAAAAGGACTCAGTGGCATTAATGATAAGCCACACCGACAGTAGTCTTCAAAACGACTCAGCAGCATTAATTATAAGCCACACCGACTCCTCTAGTCCGAAAAAATAGCTGCCTGAGGAATTACACCTCAACAATCTACATCTTGACTCAAGGGTAAAACTTATTATAACAACTCGGTGGCATTAATGATAAGCCACATAGAAGAAAGGTTTCAAACGAGACGTGGCAACAATTATATGCCTATAGCTCAATGGCGACAATCATATGCTGATGTTTTTGAAGGCGACAATCATATGCCAGATAGACCAACTACAGTATATCAAACAAGATGTGTTGACAATCATATGCTTACGGCTCAACAACGACAAACATATGCCAATGTCTCGAAGGCGACAATCATATGCTGGATAGACCAACTGTAGTATATCAAATGAGACGTGGCAACAATCATATGCCTATGGCTCAGTGGCGACAATCATATACCAAGGTCTCGAAGGCGAGAATTATATGCCGGATAGACCAACTACAGTATATCAAATGAGACGTGGCAACAATCATATGCCTATAGCTCAATGGCAAGAATCATATGCTGATGTCTCAAAGGCAATAATCATATGCCGGACATACCAACTCCAGTATATCAAACGAGACGTGGCGAAAATCACATGCCGATGTCTTGAAGGCGACAATTATATGCCGAACAGACCAACTGTAGTATATCAAATGAGATGTGGTGACAATCATATGCCTACAGCTCAATGGTGACAATCATATGCTAAAATTTGGATGGCTACAATCGTAAGCTAGACAGATCAATTGCAGTTATCAAGAACGCCATTAGCGACAATCATATGCTAGTGATTCACTAGCGACAATCATATACCGACATTTAGATGGCAACAATCATATGCCAGACAGATCAACTGCAGTTACCAAAAGGGTCATTGGCGACAATCATATACCAGTGACTCGATGGCGACAATCATATGCCAGATAGACCAATTATAGTCTAAAGAAGGATACAATGGTGACAATCATATGCCAATGTTTTGACGGCGACAATCATATGCCGATATGTTGATGGTGACAATCATATGCCGGATAAATTAGCTATAGTCTTCAGGATATCCTGACGGTGACAATCATATACCAGATGAATCAAACACAGTCTTCAAAACAACTCAGTGGCGACAATTATATGCCAATGTCTTGATGGTGCCAATCATATGCCGAAAAGATTTAATCGAAGTCTTCGAACTGACTCGGTGGCGACAATCATAAGCCACAACCTTCAATCTCCAATCATTACAGCAAAAAGGTAAGGACTACCTCAGGTACGCGCTTTTTCTCTTTTCTCTAAATTTTGGCTCACTTAGGCACCCATGCACTAGTTTTCGCAAAATTGGGGGCAACTATAAATACCGTGTCCCGAGGCAGCCCAGATTAGGGTTACCTAGTGTTGTAATTAATGCCTATTCATAAGCCTAAAGGTTGAAAGTGATGGTTTTCTTGTCAAATTTGCTTTTTAAAAAATAAAATAAAACAAAAAAAAATAAAAGGGTGGAAGTTATGGTATTATTGTAAAAATTGTTTTTTTTAAAAAAAATTTGACATTTGCGGCCGCCAGAGCGCAAGGGCAGGCCTCCCTCACGCGTCAGGTGAGCGCCAGTGCACAGCATGTGCATGCTAGTGCTGGGGTGAGTGCCCTCGCTTGTGCTACATGAAGAGCGCGCAGGCATTGCTCGACTACACACGCGGGGCTTCAATAGGCAGCGCGCGCCCGTCGCCTAAGCGCAGCCTGTCCCTCACCAGGGGCAGCCGTCCCTCGCCTTCAGGCAGCTGAAAACGTGCATTTTCATCCAAAAACGGATTTTTTGGATAAAATTTGATCTTTAATCATTTTTTCTGGGATTTTCAAGGATTTTACTATTTTTTACATCTAAATAAGGTAGAATTTGATTTAAATAATAATTATTTTCCTATATTAACTTTTTTTTTTGTCTAAAGTCATATAAATAGAAAGTAAAGAAATAGGAAAAGGGGGAGACATTTTTTTGGTTAAAGATTTTCTTATCTTTTCTTTTCTTCTTAAAGAGAGATTTTTGGTGGCAACTTTTTTCTTCTCTTCTTTAAGAAAAATTCTGATTTTTATTTTTTCTTCTTCTTCTTCTTCTTCTTCTTTAATAAAATTTTTTCTAAAAATTTGTGATTGAATTTTCTAAATGAAAAATTGATTTTGAGAAAAAGAATATATTTCTTTGCTCTTAAAATCCAATTTTTTCATTTTGTTATTTTTTTCTTTTAACATGTTTTTTTGCAATTATTTCTCTAGAAAGAAAATTTAAATTTTTTATATTTTTAATTTAATTCTTGAGGATCTAGATAAGGAAATCTACAATCTTTTTTCCTCCACTGAATCTGAATTCTGAGAGTAAATATTCTAGGGTCGACCCTATATTTTTATTTTTTTTATTATTTTTTTATTTAGTCAATTAGTGGCCATTTAGATCTTGGGATTCATTGGTTATTTATTTGTTTTATGTGATTTTAGTCATAGATTTAACATTATATAGCATTTTTTACTTATTTTTCTTATTATTTTTTATTTACTTGATTGTTCATCCTTTATTTATTTATTTATTATTATTATTATTATTATTATTATTATTATTATTATTATTATTATTGTTATTGTCATTGTCATTGTCATTGTCATTGTCATTGTCATTGTCATTGTCATTATGATTATTATTATTATTATTATTATTATTATTATTATTATTATTATTATTATTATTATTATTATTATTATTATTATTATTATTATTATTATTATTATTATTATTATTATTATCATTATCATTATTATTATTGATGTTTTTATGTATGTTAATTTGTTAATATGTTAATTTATTTGATTCATTATGTTATTTAATTTATTTGTCATTCATAATACATTTATTTCATTTTAATTCATTTTTATTATTTTATGTGTTTAATTAATTTTTTTATTATGTTATTTCTAACATTAATTTTATTTGTATTTGTTTTTGGTTTCAACATTTGTTTGTGTGACGCGCGCCGAACTCAGCAAGGGCCCTCGCGGTGAATCCGCTTTAGGATTCGAGGGACTGGTTCGCGTCTTTTGATCATGGGCGCCATAAGACATCATAGATGTATCCCTCCCAATAGAACATTGGGAAGCACCACCTAGCCGAATGGCACCTATAGGCACCTTTGAGGTGTTTTGGAGTCACCACCCAACTTACAAGAAATTGGGAAAGGTCTCTCACCTCTATCGGTCAAGATCAGAGATATGGTGTTCGGAACTTCACTTTTATTTATGCTTTGGTTAATTATAAGTGAGCTTTTAACTTCTTAAAATTGTATCTCTCACCTCACGCGATCAATGCATTAAAAATAAAAGCGCATCTCAAGCATCCAAAGGCGGTAAAAGGAAAGCAATAAATAAAGTGATAAATAAAGCGATAAAAGAAAGCGATAAGCACGCAAGCACACAATTACAAGAGAAATGGGGGCGGAATACAACCCCAATAAAAGGAGATTGAAGATGTGAATGGGGACGGAATACAATCCCCCATAAATAAATACAGTTGCCCCAAAATTAGTTACAAGGGCCCAAAAGGAAATGAACATAAATTTAAAACACTCACACAAGATCAGAATAAAAGGACATAAATAAATCGGGGCATTATTTTAGGAACATTGGTTCCTTCGTGCCTATTTGAAGGTTTGGGAACATTGGTTCCTTCGCATTTATTTAAAGATGGTTCGAAGAGTCACTTTGGTTGTTTGATGAAAACGGGGATGAGTGATCCCATTTTTGGAGAAAATTGACTCTTCGTTTTAATTGTGATATTTTTATTCTTGGGCTAAAACAAGGGACATTGGTCCCAATTTTATTAGTAAAAATTCCAATTTAATTATAGAAATATTTTTGTGATTTTTTATCCCACGTGTGCATGAGTAAAACAATTATTTATAAATAACACAACATAAAGAGAGAGAATTAAGAAAGATCTCACCAAAACCGGTGTGATCCTCCACGCGTCGCGACCCATCCGGGGAGTCACAGGAATGCTCAAATAACCCGACTCAAGTTAAATCTCAGACAAAACTTAACATCAAAAATATTAGTAATGGTTCTAAAAATTAATCAAGTAAAAAAACGAAATAAATATTAGGCAAGTCAATTTATAATGATAATAATAATAATGATAAGACAAACGCAACAAACTAATGGTAACAATAACAATAATGATGATAAGTGCAATAATAATAATAATAATAATAATAATAATAATAATAATAATAATGATGATGATGATGATGATGATGATGATATAGACAAAATCCCCATGGCAAATAATGATAATGCAAAATATTCATGGAAACATAATACTAGTGAAGATATGAACACCAGAAAATAATAATAATAATAATAATAATAATAATAATAATAATAATAATAATAATAATAATAATAATAATAATAATAATAATAATAATAATAATAATAATAGAAGAGAAGCACTGGCGGCAGACAAATGAATATTAAAACTATAAAATCAATCTAAAGAAAAACATCGGGAGACTAAAATCAACATATAAAGAGCAAAAACCAAAAGGCTAGACAATAAACATGCTATCAACAGAAAAAAAAATGAAAATATTAATAGCAGTGAAATAATAAAAATGTAAATGGAGACAGTTCCAAGTGTTTACCCTCAGAATTTTATAGATCGGAAAAACGGTGTCTCGATTTGTTTTCCTTGTCAAATTTGTGGTGATAAATATTTGAAAAAAATATAAAAATTGATATTTTAAAATAAATTAACTCAAGATAATATTTTGGTAAAAAATATTCTTGGTGAATGATTGAGCAAAGGAACTTAATTTTCCAAGCTCAAGATCAATCGAAGGATGAAATATATTTTTTGAAGAAAAATTAAAGCTTGAGAAAAAGAAAAAGAACTTAAGAATGTTTTTGAATAGTTTTTTTGCTTGAGAGAAGAAGAAAAAACTTGAGAGGAAAAATAAAAGTCTTTTTTGAATACTTCTGCCGTCCCCCCAAAATGAAGAACAAAAGCTCCCTTTAATTTTTGCCTTGGACAAAAATAGGAATAGAACAAAAGGGCTTTCATTTTTGGTCAACCCAAAATTGCATAAAAATGTGAAAAACTGGAAAAAAATTAGACTGGAAAAGAAGGAAAGAAGAAACAGAAAAGGCAGCGGAGACCACGGCCAAAAGTGTCCGCGTGAAGGGGGAACATTTGGCTCGCGCCTGCTGCCGAAGTGCGCGCGTCGCCCCCTGCTGCGCGCGCAGGGGGACGCGCGGTGCCCCGGTTGCGCGTGCGTAAAGGGACGCGCTGTGCCCCTGCTGCTCGCGCGCAAGGGGGCACGCGGTGCCCTCGCTTCACGCGCGCGGGGCAACGCACGGTGCCCCTGCTGCGTGGGTGCAAGGGGCACGCGGCCCCTCCTGCTCGCACAGGGGCGGCCTGCCGCGCAGGCGCCCTCGCACGCTGCAGCAGGTGGCACTCGCGATTTTTTTTTTGATAAAAGCCTTAAGGACACAAAATTAATATTTTCTGCCCTATTTTAATTTTTAATTCTAAAATATATATTTTTAATTATTTTTCTAAAAAACACAATTTTGACAAGGAAACAATTGATTCTCACTTTCTCGCCGAAAATCGGTCTTTTGTTTTTATCATCGGGTAATCCTGATCTTAGACCGCCTCGGGACCCAGTGTCTACAGTTGCCCCCAATTTTGGGGAATTCTAGAACTTAGGTGCCTAAGTGAGCAAAAATTCAGAAAAGAAAGGAAGAGACACGTACTTGAGGCGGTCGCTTTCCCAGACTGGATGGAGTCGTTGGTGTGGTTATGCTTTCTGAGGTGATGCCCCTTGGGAGGTCTTTGGCTAATCGGTGCCACCTGAGAGGTCTTCAGTTTGCTGGCTGGTGCCCTATGAGAGGTCTTTGTAATGCGGAACCCCAAGGCTAAAGAACCCGAAACCCCTTGAACATACAATATGGCATGAACATGAACAAGAATAAACCCCCAATCTAAAGAACCCCCAAACAACTATGTGAATGGAAACGCTTATAATAGATTGATTTAAAACACAAGAACAGAATTCGCCACAAAGTATTTACCTTGATAAGAATTAAAGTTCTTGATGCAAAAGAAGAAGACAAACAATCCTCTCCAATGAAGAATTTGGCCAAGCCAAATAAAAGTCTCAAAATATCATAATCTCCAAGTCTGAATTACAAATTCGTTTTTGAGGAGTATTTATACTCACTTAAGCTAATAAAAACCCTAATTAATCAAATAGGCCTTAAAACATGGGCCTTACACTAAGATAACTAAAGCCCACACTAATTAACTTAAAATTCAGCCCAAAAAACCTAAAAAGAACTAATTAAATGAGCCCAAGCTAATTAAAGCCCGTCTCACTTAAATAAGCCCAAAAGAATAAGTTAAGCCCTAACATATTACAAATAATCAAATGAAAATAATAAATAAAAGCCTAAACTAAAAGCCTAAATAAATCAGCCCCTTAATCCACCAATTAGCACATGCATTGCACATGCTTTGGCTCACATGCATAGCACATGTCAAGGTCACATGGTCGGCACATGTCAAGTGTCACATGACCTGCACATGTTAAGTCGTCACATGACTAGCACATGTCCATCTTCAATTTGGCTTCTTCATAAATTTTGGCCCACGGACTTCCTTCAAGCCCTCTTTAACTTCTCCAAATTTGATCTCCATGAATATGAACTTCCATTGTTTATAATCTTGAAATGTTGACCCCCCTGTGCACGCATCATTCCCTCCCTCTTTAGAAAAGATTCATCCTCGAATCTTTGTCTTGTTCAAGTTGGGAATTGACACTTGTAGAATAAATTCATCTTCATATAAGATCTTCTGAATAGGTGGAAATAAAATGAATGCTTCTTCAGCTGAGGACTCATCATGTTCCTGCAATTTAACCTGAAAACTAGGCAAAACATGGTTAGTCTTTAATATAATCTTTTCATTCTGATCATTATTATCTTCACTTTCCAAGTTCAATTCAACCTCCTTAAGAACTGTAGGGTCAATTATAACATGCTGATCTTCTATCTCAATTACACAAACATCCTTCTGTTCACTCAAAGCAACATCTTCTCTTTCAATTATGTTTTCCTTTTCACTCAAAACAACATCTTCGTCACATCCACTTATTTCTTCACCATTTACAACTTCATCAGCATATAAGTCTATACCATCTCTTTCAGCTTCACAAACAATTTCATCGACAATAACTTCCTCTTCTTTCTTTCTTTCCTCTTGTCTCCTATACGTACTTATTAGTCCAGAAAGTTGTTTAAACTGCAATTCCATATTTTTAAAATCTTCATTTTTGCTCCAGTTTGAACAACTCTTGTTGTTGGAATTTGAAAATAACCTTACTGTCCTCCTTTGCTTTTGTTGCCTCTCCACTTTCATGGCAATATTTACTAGGTCCCCCATTACTCCATAATGTTGTAAGTCCACCACATCAGCAATTTTCCTATTCAAACCTCCCATGAACTGAGCCATAGTAACCTCTTCTTCCTCTTCTATATTGGCTTTAATCATGAGCATCTCCATTTCCTTGTGATAATCCTCCACTGTTCTAGCTCCTTGAGTGAGCCTATGTAATTGCTGGTGCAACTCTCTATAGTAGTAGGATGGTACAAACCTCCTCTTCATTACTCTCTTCATTTCTTCCCAAGTAGAGATAGGTGGATCCCCATTCCTCCTTTTACTCTTAACTAACTCATTCCACCAAACCAGCGCATAATCACTAAACTCCACTGCTGCTATTCTTACTTTCTTGTCTTCAGAATAGTTATGACAAGCAAAAATCATGTCCACCTTCCTTTCCCATTCTAAATACACTTCAGCATCATTCCTACCTTTAAAGGATGGAATGTTCATCTTGATGGCATTGATGTTGCTGTCCACTTTATCTTCTCTTCTCACTCTACCCCTCACGGATTGAACTTCATCATCTTCATCCCAATCGCCTTGATCAACCTCCTCTCGCTCATTAATCCATCTTCCCCTCCTAGCTGTTCTCCTTGAGTTATTGGATGTTCCCCCTTCTAATTTATCCAACCTCTCTTTAACGTCGACCCTTTCTCTCAACAAATTTTCAATAGTACCTTGTATTGCTTGTATAGCAAACACAACCTGTTCTATAGACATCTCCTTCTTACTGGATTCATCAGTCATGGTGCTTTACCTGCAAAAGATGTTAAATAAAACAACCTCACTACAATGGAAGTTCATATTCATGGAGATCAAATTTGGAGAAGTTAAAGAAGGCTTGAAGGAAGTCCGTGGGCCAAAATTTGGATAAATAAGAATTTAATCCAAATCCAAACTCTGATACCAAATGATGCGGAACCCCAAGGCTAAAGAACCCGAAACCCCTTGAACATACAATATGGCATGAACATGAACAAGAATAAACCCCCAATCTAAAGAACCCCCAAACAACTATGTGAATGGAAACGCTTATAATAGATTGATTTAAAACACAAGAACAGAATTCGCCACAAAGTATTTACCTTGATAAGAATTAAAGTTCTTGATGCAAAAGAAGAAGACAAACAATCCTCTCCAATGAAGAATTTGGCCAAGCCAAATAAAAGTCTCAAAATATCATAATCTCCAAGTCTGAATTACAAATTCGTTTTTGAGGAGTATTTATACTCACTTAAGCTAATAAAAACCCTAATTAATCAAATAGGCCTTAAAACATGGGCCTTACACTAAGATAACTAAAGCCCACACTAATTAACTTAAAATTCAGCCCAAAAAGCCTAAAAAGAACTAATTAAATGAGCCCAAGCTAATTAAAGCCCATCTCACTTAAATAAGCCCAAAAGAATAAGTTAAGCCCTAACATATTACAAATAATCAAATGAAAATAATAAATAAAAGCCTAAACTAAAAACCCAAATAAATCAGCCCCTTAATCCACCAATTAGCACATGCATTGCACATGCTCTGGCTCACATGCATAGCACATGTCAAGGTCACATGGTTGGCACATGTCAAGTGTCACATGCATAGCACATGTCAAGGTCACATGGTCGGCACATGTCAAGTGTCACATGACCTGCACATGTTAAGTCGTCACATGACTAGCACATGTCCATCTTCAATTTGGCTTCTTCATAAATTTTGGCCCACGGACTTCCTTCAAGCCTTCTTTAACTTCTCCAAATTTGATCTCCATGAATATGAACTTCCATTGTTTATAATCTTGAAATGTTGACCCCCCTGTGCACGCATCACTTTGACTGGCTGGTGCCCCCTGAGAAGTCTTCGGTTTGCTGCTCCCTGAGAAGTCTTCGGTTTGTCGCTCCCTAAGAAGTCTTCGGTTTGCTGCTCCCTGAGAAGTTTTCGGTTTGTCATTCCCTGAGAAGTTTTCAATTTGCTGCTCCCTAAGAAGTCTTCGGTTTGTTGCTCCCTAAGAAGTCTTCGGTTTGCTGCTCCCTGAGAAGTCTTCAGTTGATCGCCCCCTGAGAGGTCTTCGGATAGCTGCTCCCTGAGAAGTCTTCGGTTTGTTGCTCCCTGAGAAGTCTTCGGTTGATCGCCCCCTGAGAGGTCTTCGGATAGCTGCTCCCTGAGAAGTCTTCGGATAGCTGCTCCCTGAGAAGTCTTTGGTTTGTCGCTCCCTGAGAAGTCTTCGGTTGATCGCCCCCTGAGAGGTCTTCAGATAGCTGCTCCCTGAGAAGTCTTCGGTTGATCGCCCCCGCTCCCTGAGAAGTCTTCGGTTGATCGCCCCCTGAGAGGCCTTCAGATAGCTGCTCCCTGAGAAGTCTTCGGTTGATCGCCCCCCTGAGAGGTCTTCAGTTAGTCGCTCCCTGAGAAGTCTTTGGTTGATCGCCCGCTGAGAGGTCCTCGGTTGATTGCCCCCTGAGAGGTCTTCAGTTGATTAACTTGGATTGAATTGATGTTTTGATCGATATTGTCGCTTGCCCTTTCGTTGGCGTTGGCATTGATTCTTTCTTTCTGCAAGACTTAGAAAGCAAAATATGCAGGAAAAGTGGTGAGCATGCATGTGAGATGCATATGAATGCAGGAATGCAGGACAAGAATTCGTCTAAGTGGATTTTGGAGGCGACAGCTGGTTTGTTCGTCATTTGCAGTAGGATCGGTGCCCTCTGGAATTGCTTTTGAGTTTCATGCCTCTGGGAGATTATGAGGTTCTCCTCCAATAACTGTAGTCATTTTTTGAAGGTAGTGCGTCCCTCGTGGATTTTCACACTAGCTTTTCTTAGCGGGAGATGCGTCCTTGTCGGATTTTCACATAACACTGTGCCTTATTTTTTGCCTTGAATGGACCCAACCCAATCCAATCCAGCGGCTTTTATTTATTTCATTTTTCGTAGGGCAGACTGCCTGTCGCCAGGTTTTCAACCTGCCCTTTTGCCTAACTTTTGCTTAGAGCGCCAATCACGGTTTTCATCTCTAACGGCCTTTTTTTTTGCGAGAGAAGTTGGAGTTGTTGCAAAAGGTCTCTCGGGTATGATTGGCATGTGCTTATGTCTCAAATTATGGTTGTATGAGCTTGGGTCTTTATTGGGAAGGTGTTGTAGGGTTGGCTTCACAGTGGGTAGTAAGATGAGTTGACTGAAGTGCCTGAGTGGCGAGAGCGTCGGGGGGGGGGGGGCAGATAGTAACAATGTGCTGGTTTTATATCGGACCCAGAAGACTTTGAGTGTGCAAGATGAACTGCTCTGGTTACATCAATACATCTTTGCGTAAATGCATATATTTCAATCTGATTTCATAACACATGATCACTATTTGGCATTAACTCGAAAAATATGAGACCTCATCTAATCTCGGGATAGATCTTGAGAGCATCAAACTCCTGTTATCAATTAGCCCTCATGGGTTTTCTTGATTGAATATTTTCTCTCTTTTTTTTTCATTCTTTATTTAGCCTCTACCATGGACCTTCCTTCAGTTCGTCAGTGTTGGTTGAATTTGCTTTCATCTTCGTTAGCCGGGGAGGCTGCTTCTTCTGACAGTATTCCTTCTTTGGCCTCAAAGTTCTTTCCTTGGTCCTTGTGCAAACTGGTTGTGACAATGGGTTCTTCATTTGGGGCTTGAATGTGAAGTTTGACGCTTGGCTTTTGTCGGCTTTGGTGGTGCGGTTTCTGAAGTGGTTTTCAATGGTTAGGATTGGCTGAAGGTCACAAGTTAGGCCTTTGTGGTTTGGATTGGGCTACAGGTTAGGCTCAGGTGGTTCAAGGCAAAGATTATGTTTTTTTTTGGCTTTTCAACGGTTGAGATAGGGTGACAGGTTGGGCTTGGATGATCTAGGGTCTTTTATCGATTTTGGTAGTTTAAGCTCCGAAATGGCTTTCAACGGCCAGGATTGGATGGATGGTTTGTGAATTAATCTTTTAGGTCCTTTTCAGTGGCAGAAGAAGAGCGGCAAAATACGGGTGTGTGTAGATCAGCGGGATTTGAACAAAACTTGCACCCAAATAGCATTCCCTTGCCCCCTGATCAATTCTCTCTTTTCTTCTTCTTCTTCTTTTTTTTTTTCATTTTGATTTTGATTTTGATTTTTTTTATTTTTTATTTTTTATTTTTTTTGGTCCCCAATTTTCTTGCTCTTAACAAGTTTTGCTCAAATCATGAAGTTTACATATATGCGCACTTTTCTTTTTAACCATTGGGACCATCGTTGCTCAATCTAGTCGGGCATTGAGCTTTAGCAAGAATTTTGGCTATAAGGGTTCTGGATGGTTAAGAGTCTATCATAATTGGTTTTGGGGTGCACGTTTCAAGTGGTCGTGAAGAAAGGGGTCATACGGTTTGGTTCCAATGAGCTATATTTTCCTCGTGAAGGTCTTGAGCTTTATTCGTCTAACTCCTGATGCAGCTCTTGAAGTTTGATTTTATTTGGCAGCCTCATACGCATCCCAAATGTTGGGGATGCAAAGGAATGGCTTTTAAAATTCGGTTCGTCGTCATGTTGGCACGTGGAAGTAGCATTGGTCTCAAGAATGTCCTTGTCAATTTTCAGCATGTCATACCAGGTCCAGGCAAAGGCTCTTTTTTCTATTATCTCTCAAAATCATCCTCTCTTCAAGAGTTATATCAGATGCTATCAAGATTTTGTTTGGATTTCCCAAAGTTTCGAGACTAGATGGAGTCGTATTAATTGGGTTAATGTCAAAATAAATGGATGCATCGTGATCATAAGGAATGAAATTATTAGAAACATCATACAAATAAGCAAAAAGCATTCATTTGATTTAACAAAAACCAGAATTAAAAATGTCATCATCTAATAGTTCTGGGATAAGAAGAACATCTGAATAGCTATCTTCTTCCGGTTTCCATCGGCAGAGCTGTTTCGGCTAACTGTTCATCACCATCCGCGGGAACCACATTCATCCTCCACTTAAGTACTTAATTTGCCTTCCTCACCTTCTTTCGTTCTTCTGGGTTAGAGATCTACTTGCTATCAATGAGGTCTTGGATCTTGCCCCTCAAGATTTGGCAACGGTCTGTTAGATGCCGGTATGTTGATGGTAGGCGCAATATTGATCACTTTTATGCCCCGACTGTCCTTGACTTAAAGATGGTCTAGGTGGCAATGGCTGCAACTTGGTTAAGAGCAGTCGCCATAAACTGAGCTTGAAGAACGAGCGCCATGGCATCCATCCTTTCCTTGATTGTGGCCAACAACCTCTTTTCAAGCTCCTCAAACCTTCTATCCATTATGAAATCCTCATCAGGGTTTGGGATCCTTGCTCTTCTTGGCTCAACTGGCACATCATCAGCTTTAGGCTCATTTATAGGTTGATGGGCAGCGACTCCAGCAAGGGGAGCCTCCCCACCAGCAGGCGATTCGGCTTGCCCCCGAGGAGGGACTGTCGGTGGTTGTGGAGCGACAGGTGCTTGTAGAGCAGGGGGGTGAGCAATCCTTTCGGTCATAGCGCCCATCATGTCCAGCATCCTTCGTTCAAATTCCTCTAGTCTCCTAGCGAGGTCTGGAGTAGTGTTGATTTATGGCACAAATCTAACTAGTATGTGTTTTGGGCTTTTAAGAGAACTTATTCAATAAGAGGATTTAGTCCAATGGGCTTCGGCCCAGGCCCATCACGGGGTCATCTCTTAAAGGTTCAAGTGCACAATTTCCATTAATGGGCTTGGCTAATTTAATTAAAATTGGACTTTGTTTGATCCATGAATGTTATGTATATTAATTTGCTTGTTTGGTGTGATAAATGGATATGCATGGTGCATTCATGGGCCCTGGGTTTTTGTAATTAATTATGGCCTGCGAGCCATTATGTATTATTGTAAAAGTTTCATTTATTTCTTAGAATAGAATTTACTTGAAGACTTTGTAAATCAAGGTGAAGCCCAACTAAGAAGATTCTTGTGTAATAGTATAGAATCTTAGTTGTAGGTTTTATGGGCCCATGTTTGTCACGCTTTACTTTATGCAATTATTTATATATGCATGCTATGAATGGATGACAAAGCGTATGCCATGTAAGCCGTAATAAAATGAATCCCTAAAATAGTAAGTCATAAAGTTGCATTCCTAATTCGAAACATGTCAAGGCATCGATCATCGGTAACGTAGACTAGGAGTCCTAGATGCGCCCGATTATCTTTGTGAGGCATGAGTTGTGAATGTAGGTTGGACTTAACATGGAAAGGGATGCCCGGACCTAGGCAACTAATAAATGGGTTTGTGCTATAACATCTTAAGATGGTTAGCCCATTTGATCCAAGAGTCATGTATGAGTCATGATTGGAGTTATCCTACCTAAGTAACTTAACTTGTTAGGTGTACAAGCTCAGCTTGACTAATAAGGTTGTTGTGAAAAGTGGATCTTGGCCCACATTAAATCACTAACGCGAATTATTTAAAGGGATATTAATTCGGTTTGTGGGATTATTAATAAGACCTCATTTAATCTTGCTAAATTTTATTGTAGATTGAAAAATGGCATCTTCAAACAACAATTTCTCATTGCGATCGGTCCTTGAAAAGGACAAATTGAATGGCACCAATTTCATAGACTGGTCTCGAAACTTAAGGATAGTTCTTAAGCAAGAGAAAAAGTCGTATGTTTTGGATGCACCCTTGCCTCAAGAACCTGGAAGGAACGCCTCTGCGGTTCAAAGGGAAACTTTTGAGACCAAGAAGAGCGACTCCAATGATGTGACCTGTTTGATGCTAGCCACTATGGTGCCTGACTTGCAAAAGCAATTTATGGACCAAGAGGCGTATGCGATCATGGTGCACTTAAAGGAGATGTTCCAAGAGCAAGCTCGTCACGAGAGGTTTGTGACAACTAAGGCCTTAATTTCCTGTAAGATGGCTGCAGGTACTCCTGTTAGTACGCATGTACTCAAGATGAAAGGGTATCTTGATACTCTTGAGAAGCTTGAGGTACAAGTACCAAAGGAATTGGCTACTGACTTGATTTTAGGATCATTGGCTGATGATTATGATCCATTTGTAATGAATTATAACATGCATGCGATGAACAAGTCAGTTACTGAGCTTCATGGGATGCTTAAGAATGCTGAAGAAAACATTTGAAAAACTAATCCCATACTGATGGTTCAAGGGGGCATTAAGAAGGGACCGGCTAAGGGAAAAGGAAAGGGAAAGGCAAAACCCAAGATTGACCTGGCTCGGTTCAAGTCAAATGGGAGCGCACCTCAGGCCCAATCCAAGCCCAAGGCGCAAAAGCCCAAGGAGAGCGAGAGCACTTGCTTCCATTGCAACAAAATAGGGCATTGGAAGAAGAATTGCGCTCTCTTCAAGGAAGAACAAAAAAAGAATGGAGCCAAGGCGTCCAGTTCAGGTATTTTTGTTGTTGAAATTAACCTTTCTATTTCTACCACTTGGGTACTAGATACCGGTTGTGGTTCTCACATTTGTTCAAATGTGCAGGGGCTAAGAAATAGGAGATTACTTGGGAAGAATGAAGTGGACCTCCGTGTGGGGAATGGAGCACGAGTTGCTGCCATGGAGATAGGCGACTATCAACTCACTTTACCTTCAGGACTTTGTTTAATTTTGAAAAATTGTTATTATGTGCCTGCTATGAGCAGAAACATTATTTCAGTTTCATTATTGGATTTGGATGAATTTGATTTTGTTATTAAAAATGGCAATGCTCATATTCGTCGCCAAGGCATTTCATATGGCAATGCCATGTTGCAAAATGGCCTTTATATCCTTGATCTATCAAACAAAGAGTCCATATACAACATTAATACAAAGAGGGTTAAATCAAATGAGTTAAACCCTACTTACTTCTGGCATTGTCGTTTAGGACATGCAAACGAAAAACGCATTTCAAGACTCCACAAAACTGGAGTGCTTGGGTCATTTGACTTAGAATCTTATGATACATGCGAGCCATGTTTGCATGGAAAATTGACAAAGAGTCCTTTTAACAAGAAAGGTGAGAGGACTAATGGCTTATTGGAGCTAATACATACCGATGTATGTGGACCATTAAGTACACAAGCCAGAGGTGGTTTTAGCTACTTCGTGACATTCACAGATGACTTCAGTAGATATGGCTATGTCTATCTAATGAAGCATAAATCTGAAACTTTTGAGAAATTCAAAGTGTTTAAAAACGAAGTAGAAAACCAACTTGGCAAAAGTATAAAAGCCATTCGGTCAGATCGAGGTGGCGAATATTTAAGCCAAGAGTTTGACTGTCATCTAAAGGAGTGTGGTATTATTTCACAGCTCACTCCTCCTGGAACACCACAATGGAATGGTGTGTCCGAAAGGAGAAATCGAACTCTATTGGACATGGTTCGATCTATGATGAGTCAAGCAAATCTTCCTGTCTCTTTTTGGGGCTATGCATTAGAAACTGCTGCGTTTCTACTAAACCGTATTCCAACTAAAGCAGTTGAAAAGACACCATACAAGGTATGGACTGGGAAAGAACCCAATATGTCATTTCTCAGGATTTGGGGCTGTGAATCACATGTTAAGAAATTAACATCTGACAAACTAGAGTCCAAATCCACTGTCTGCTTATTTGTGGGTTATCCCAAAGAAACAAAGGGATACTACTTTTACTCACAAACCGAGAACAAAGTATTTGTTGCTCGCAAGGCTGTTTTCTTGGAAAAGGAGTTCCTTCTCAAGAAAGACAGTGGGAGTAAAGTAGAACTTGGAGAAATTCAAACGCCACAAACTCCTATACAGGATGAGTTGGAAATGGGATCAAGTTCACAACCAATTGTGGAACAAGAACCCATTGCACAAGTACCTAGAAGGTCCGGTAGGATACGTCAGGGGATTGAGAGATATGGTTTTCTAATCACCGACAGTGACACTATTGAGTTAGTAGATCGTGAGGATCCTACTACCTACCGAGAAGCTATTGAAAGCCCAGACTCAAAATATTGGCTTGAAGCCATGAAATCCGAGATGCAATCAATGTACGATAACCAGGTTTGGACCTTGGTTGATCCACCAGAAGGTGCTAAAGTAATTGAATGCAAGTGGCTATTTAAACTCAAAGCTGATAAGACCTACAAAGGTAGACTAGTAGCGAAAGGTTTTCGACAAACACATGGTGTAGACTATGATGAAACCTTTTCGCCTGTAGTCATGCTCAAATCCATTAGGATCTTGCTTGCCATAGCTGCATATCATGATTATGAGATATGGCAAATGGATGTCAAAACTGCTTTCCTTAATGGAAATTTACTTGAGGATGTGTATATGACACAACCTGAAGGTTTTGTCAATCCCAAGCATCCTAAGAAGGTTTGCAAGCTTCAGAAATCCATTTATGGATTAAAGCAAGCATCCCGAAGTTGGAATCTTCGTTTTGATGAGGCAGTCAAAGAATTTGACTTCGTCAAGAACGAGGATGAGCCTTGTGTATACAAGAAGGTTAGTGGGAGCATAATAGTATTTCTGGTCCTGTATGTGGACGACATCCTTCTCATTGGGAATGACATTCCAACATTGCAAAAGGTTAAGCAATGGTTGGGGAAATGTTTCTCAATGAAAGACTTAGGTGAAGCTGAGACAATACTTGGTATTCGGATCTACAGAGATAGATCGAATCGGCTATTGGGACTAAGTCAAGATAAGTACATAGACAAGGTACTAAAGCGTTTTAGTATGGGAGACTCAAAGAAAGGGTACATACCTTTGGCTTTGGGAGTTCCTTTAACTAAAGAACAGTGCCCTAAAACCAAAGAGGAAAGGGACAACATGAGTAGAATCCCATATGCATCTGCTATTGGATCTATCATGTACGCTATGTTATGTACTAGGTTGGATGTTGCTCATGCACTGAGTATAACCAGTAGGTTTCAGCAAGACCCTGGTGAAAAGCACTGGTCTGCTGTAAAAGGGATTCTAAAGTACCTACGAAGGACTAAGGATCACTTCTTGGTGTATGGTGGTCAGGAAGAGCTCGTCATACAAGGCTATGCCGATGCTGCTTTTCAAACCAGCACTCAGGACTCAAGATCGCAATCTGGATTCGTTTTTGTTTTAAACGGTGCTGCTGTCAGCTGGAGAAGCTCAAAGCAAGAGACCGTTGCCGACTCAACTACAGAATCTGAGTATATTGCAGCAAGTGAGGCTGCAAAAGAGGCTGTTTGGATTAGAAATTTCATTTCCGGATTAGGAGTGGTCCCAAGCATCCTAGATCCATTAGAAATTTTTTGTGACAACAACGGGGCTATTGCACAGGCCAAAGAGCCTCGGTCACACCAGAAATCCAAACACATACTCAGGAGGTACCACCTGATCAGAGAAATCATTGATCGTGGGGACGTCAAGGTCAGCAAGATAGCAAGTGAAGACAATGTAGCAGATCCTTTGACGAAACAGTTGCGCCCAAATCTGCACGAAGCTCATTTGAGATCATTCGGTCTTAGGGCTATGCCCAATTGGGACTAGTGCTAGTGGGAGATTGTTAGTGTAAGCCCTAGCCCCAATACATTGTAATAAAACACTTTAGTTAATAAATGAGGCATTTGTTTTATCCATTGTATTCCTGTGCATGTCAATTGATAGAACTATCCAAGAATGTTGTTTCAGTTTAAGTTATCATGTGTGAGGCACATGGTTGTAAGACCTTGAAACAAATGAGACTTCATTCTAAATATCCCTAGTCAGTCATTGTTATGGGAATAACAAATGAATTAAGACTAGTATGCTCTCTCTGATTAGTTGAGTTCTGTCTTACGGATCATAAGGACAAAAGTGTCAATCAGAGATCATAGATACATGTTTGTAACATGGTATTTGGATACGATCCACACATGAGAACACTACATGGTACAAGTCATAAGTGTTCCTCATATGCAAGTTTTGTATCGGAGTTCTTAGACCTAAAATCTCTATGAAACTCTTTATGAATTACTGTGTACTTTGACATACACCTAACGTGCTCGTAACTGAGTGACAAGTATGGGTATGCTTGGGTATGCATTGATTCATGTTAGAGAGCATGAGAGAAGTGAAGGGATTACCCCTCTCTATAAGAGAGAAAATATCATCGGCCACTTGATCAGTGAACTGAGAAGTGTATGGCCATACCGAGATGAAATAATGAGTAACCATTATTTATCTGAGAGTTCAGTGTCACTGGAATATCAAGAAAGGAATTAACTTACATATAAGGATGACTAGTTCCATGCCTTATATTAATTCTGATATTTATGGGTAAGGGACTATATAAAATTGCATTAGGTCACTAAATGCCAATTGCATTTTCATTTAATTTGGAATGCTATAATATCTTGCTAGAGAATATATATAGCCTTTGAATTAATTCTTAATTCATTGCCAATATTAAATGGACCTATAGGATCGCACACAAAGCATTGGGCTTAAAATATTTAAATAATGTATTGGGCATTAATTTGGGCTTTTAATTAAAGTCAAATTAATGTATGTAATGGATATTTAAATTGCTATTGGACCTTGGTCCATGAGAGAGAGAATATTCGGCCCACATAGGATTAATTTCAATTGATTAATTAAATCAATTAAGTTAATTGAGTATTAAATCCTAGTGGCATTTAAGTCAAATTAAATCACCTAATAATTACCATGTCCTAGCCGAAATTCCAAGTATGATATACAATAGAATTTCAGCACATGATTAAGTGATTGTATATTTGATTAAATATATGTTAAGGTAATATTTCAAATTAATTTGAATTTTGAATTCAAAAGTGAGTTTGAAATAAATTGTGTTACTTATCTTTAGGAAGGATTTTGAGTTTGAATCAGATTATCTAAAAGTAATTGAAATTCAAATCAAATACTTGCCAAAAAGATAATATACAATTATATAGAAAAGATAAATGAGAAAGAAAAAACCTAAGTGTGGTGGCTAGGTTTTTTGCGTGAAACATATCTCTCTCTCTCTCTCATTTTTCTTCTTGGCCGAAATACACAAGGAGAAGGATTCTTCCTTGCTGGCTTGTGACTTTGAGCATTCTTTACACATAGTAGAAGGACAAGATCAAGTCTTGTGGCTTCAAACTAATTCTATTACACAATACATATTTAGTAAGCTAGCACTTTCGGTTTTGAGCCGTCTTTGCAAGTGTGTGTGTGAGAATAGAGAGGAGTGGCGAAAAAGGCTGTTCCTTGGCATTGGTGGTGAACATCTAAGGTGGACAAGATCATCTAAATTGCTGGTCATCATCAAATTCAATTTGAAAGGCATCTAAAGTTGTAAGTTATTAAAACCCTAAAATTGCATGTTTCCGATTCTTGTCATGGAATTGTTTGGCATGTATGATCAAATTTTTTTTGTTTTCCGCTGCGTGATCATCATACACATACCATGACATATTCCATCAGTGGTATCAGAGCCTAAACATGCTTATTTTAGTGCTTTAGATGCATGAAATAATTAATTAAAAATCGTTACTTTTAATACATGCAATGCTGAAATTTTCTGTTTTGAGTTTTTTGCATTGTTTTGGTGTAAAAACGATTTTAATTGATTAGATAGGTATTATAATTAATATGACATGTTAATATACTGTCCTAAGGTTGTTTAGGGGCTGTTAATGGTCGAATTTAATTATGCATACCTGATGGTACATGTTAATGTTAAAACTAGGTGCATTATGGCATGTTAATTGAAATTTTAACAACTAGTTTTATATATTAAATGTAAAATTGGTTTTGGCATGTTTGTAAGTGTTTTTAAAATATTAAATATCAGGTCTGGACATTATTTAAATATGGTTTTAATTCTGGTCCATGACAATTTAATTGATTAATTTTAAAATCACTTAAAACATGACTAGTTTGTGTTTGTTACATGTTTAATCAACATTGTTTGTTTTGATTTGATTAAAATGGTAAAAACACATTTAGATCAGATTGGTACAGAATGTTAAATCAATATTTATGACCTTATTTAGATTATTAAATGACTCATAAAATTGATTTAAGTGTTTGTGCATTTTTGGCATCACATAAGCATTAAACAACTAGTTTTTGTTGTTTGTTTGTTTTTATATGCATGCCATGTTTTTATATATATGTTCTTCATGATTTTATGCTTTAATTCATGTTGGTACATATTATATGTATTTTTAATGTTTATGGGCTGAATGACATAAAATTAAAAATGGCAAAATTAGAAATAACACTAGAGTTGATTTATGGCACAAATCTAACTAGTATGTGTTTTGGGCTTTTAAGAGAACTTATTCAATAAGAGGATTTAGTCCAATGGGCTTCGGCCCAGGCCCATCATGGGGTCATCTCTTAAAGGTTCAAGTACACAATTTCCATTAATGGGCTTGGCTAATTTAATTAAAATTGGACTTTGTTTGATCCATGAATGTTATGTATATTAATTTGCTTGTTTGGTGTGATAAATGGATATGCATGGTGCATTCATGGGCCCTGGGTTTTTGTAATTAATTATGGCCTGCGAGCCATTATGTATTATTGTAAAAGTTTCATTTATTTCTTAGAATAGAATTTACTTGAAGACTTTGTAAATCAAGGTGAAGCCCAACTAAGAAGATTCTTGTGTAATAGTATAGAATCTTAGTTGTAGGTTTTATGGGCCCATGTTTGTCACGCTTTACTTTATGCAATTATTTATATATGCATGCTATGAATGGATGACAAAGCGTATGCCATGTAAGCCGTAATAAAATGAATCCCTAAAATAGTAAGTCATAAAGTTGCATTCCTAATTCGAAACATGTCAAGGCATCGATCATCGGTAACGTAGACTAGGAGTCCTAGATGCGCCCGATTATCTTTGTGAGGCATGAGTTGTGAATGTAGGTTGGACTTAACATGGAAAGGGATGCCCGGACCTAGGCAACTAATAAATGGGTTTGTGCTATAACATCTTAAGATGGTTAGCCCATTTGATCCAAGAGTCATGTATGAGTCATGATTGGAGTTATCCTACCTAAGTAACTTAACTTGTTAGGTGTACAAGCTCAGCTTGACTAATAAGGTTGTTGTGAAAAGTGGATCTTGGCCCACATTAAATCACTAACGCGAATTATTTAAAGGGATATTAATTCGGTTTGTGGGATTATTAATAAGACCT
This sequence comes from Excoecaria cochinchinensis, assembly GCA_947683425.1. Classification (NCBI taxonomy): domain Eukaryota; kingdom Viridiplantae; phylum Streptophyta; class Magnoliopsida; order Malpighiales; family Euphorbiaceae; genus Excoecaria; species Excoecaria cochinchinensis. The sequence continues at coordinate 5,306,807 of CANTUQ010000002.1, read as the reverse complement.
CATTTAATCTTGCTAAATTTTATTGTAGATTGAAAAATGGCATCTTCAAACAACAATTTCTCATTGCGATCGGTCCTTGAAAAGGACAAATTGAATGGCACCAATTTCATAGACTGGTCTCGAAACTTAAGGATAGTTCTTAAGCAAGAGAAAAAGTCGTATGTTTTGGATGCACCCTTGCCTCAAGAACCTGGAAGGAACGCCTCTGCGGTTCAAAGGGAAACTTTTGAGACCAAGAAGAGCGACTCCAATGATGTGACCTGTTTGATGCTAGCCACTATGGTGCCTGACTTGCAAAAGCAATTTATGGACCAAGAGGCGTATGCGATCATGGTGCACTTAAAGGAGATGTTCCAAGAGCAAGCTCGTCACGAGAGGTTTGTGACAACTAAGGCCTTAATTTCCTGTAAGATGGCTGCAGGTACTCCTGTTAGTACGCATGTACTCAAGATGAAAGGGTATCTTGATACTCTTGAGAAGCTTGAGGTACAAGTACCAAAGGAATTGGCTACTGACTTGATTTTAGGATCATTGGCTGATGATTATGATCCATTTGTAATGAATTATAACATGCATGCGATGAACAAGTCAGTTACTGAGCTTCATGGGATGCTTAAGAATGCTGAAGAAAACATTTGAAAAACTAATCCCATACTGATGGTTCAAGGGGGCATTAAGAAGGGACCGGCTAAGGGAAAAGGAAAGGGAAAGGCAAAACCCAAGATTGACCTGGCTCGGTTCAAGTCAAATGGGAGCGCACCTCAGGCCCAATCCAAGCCCAAGGCGCAAAAGCCCAAGGAGAGCGAGAGCACTTGCTTCCATTGCAACAAAATAGGGCATTGGAAGAAGAATTGCGCTCTCTTCAAGGAAGAACAAAAAAAGAATGGAGCCAAGGCGTCCAGTTCAGGTATTTTTATTGTTGAAATTAACCTTTCTATTTCTACCACTTGGGTACTAGATACCGGTTGTGGTTCTCACATTTGTTCAAATGTGCAGGGGCTAAGAAATAGGAGATTACTTGGGAAGAATGAAGTGGACCTCCGTGTGGGGAATGGAGCACGAGTTGCTGCCATGGAGATAGGCGACTATCAACTCACTTTACCTTCAGGACTTTGTTTAATTTTGAAAAATTGTTATTATGTGCCTGCTATGAGCAGAAACATTATTTCAGTTTCATTATTGGATTTGGATGAATTTGATTTTGTTATTAAAAATGGCAATGCTCATATTCGTCGCCAAGGCATTTCATATGGCAATGCCATGTTGCAAAATGGCCTTTATATCCTTGATCTATCAAACAAAGAGTCCATATACAACATTAATACAAAGAGGGTTAAATCAAATGAGTTAAACCCTACTTACTTCTGGCATTGTCGTTTAGGACATGCAAACGAAAAACGCATTTCAAGACTCCACAAAACTGGAGTGCTTGGGTCATTTGACTTAGAATCTTATGATACATGCGAGCCATGTTTGCATGGAAAATTGACAAAGAGTCCTTTTAACAAGAAAGGTGAGAGGACTAATGGCTTATTGGAGCTAATACATACCGATGTATGTGGACCATTAAGTACACAAGCCAGAGGTGGTTTTAGCTACTTCGTGACATTCACAGATGACTTCAGTAGATATGGCTATGTCTATCTAATGAAGCATAAATCTGAAACTTTTGAGAAATTCAAAGTGTTTAAAAACGAAGTAGAAAACCAACTTGGCAAAAGTATAAAAGCCATTCGGTCAGATCGAGGTGGCGAATATTTAAGCCAAGAGTTTGACTGTCATCTAAAGGAGTGTGGTATTATTTCACAGCTCACTCCTCCTGGAACACCACAATGGAATGGTGTGTCCGAAAGGAGAAATCGAACTCTATTGGACATGGTTCGATCTATGATGAGTCAAGCAAATCTTCCTGTCTCTTTTTGGGGCTATGCATTAGAAACTGCTGCGTTTCTACTAAACCGTATTCCAACTAAAGCAGTTGAAAAGACACCATACAAGGTATGGACTGGGAAAGAACCCAATATGTCATTTCTCAGGATTTGGGGCTGTGAATCACATGTTAAGAAATTAACATCTGACAAACTAGAGTCCAAATCCACTGTCTGCTTATTTGTGGGTTATCCCAAAGAAACAAAGGGATACTACTTTTACTCACAAACCGAGAACAAAGTATTTGTTGCTCGCAAGGCTGTTTTCTTGGAAAAGGAGTTCCTTCTCAAGAAAGACAGTGGGAGTAAAGTAGAACTTGGAGAAATTCAAACGCCACAAACTCCTATACAGGATGAGTTGGAAATGGGATCAAGTTCACAACCAATTGTGGAACAAGAACCCATTGCACAAGTACCTAGAAGGTCCGGTAGGATACGTCAGGGGATTGAGAGATATGGTTTTCTAATCACCGACAGTGACACTATTGAGTTAGTAGATCGTGAGGATCCTACTACCTACCGAGAAGCTATTGAAAGCCCAGACTCAAAATATTGGCTTGAAGCCATGAAATCCGAGATGCAATCAATGTACGATAACCAGGTTTGGACCTTGGTTGATCCACCAGAAGGTGCTAAAGTAATTGAATGCAAGTGGCTATTTAAACTCAAAGCTGATAAGACCTACAAAGGTAGACTAGTAGCGAAAGGTTTTCGACAAACACATGGTGTAGACTATGATGAAACCTTTTCGCCTGTAGTCATGCTCAAATCCATTAGGATCTTGCTTGCCATAGCTGCATATCATGATTATGAGATATGGCAAATGGATGTCAAAACTGCTTTCCTTAATGGAAATTTACTTGAGGATGTGTATATGACACAACCTGAAGGTTTTGTCAATCCCAAGCATCCTAAGAAGGTTTGCAAGCTTCAGAAATCCATTTATGGATTAAAGCAAGCATCCCGAAGTTGGAATCTTCGTTTTGATGAGGCAGTCAAAGAATTTGACTTCGTCAAGAACGAGGATGAGCCTTGTGTATACAAGAAGGTTAGTGGGAGCATAATAGTATTTCTGGTCCTGTATGTGGACGACATCCTTCTCATTGGGAATGACATTCCAACATTGCAAAAGGTTAAGCAATGGTTGGGGAAATGTTTCTCAATGAAAGACTTAGGTGAAGCTGAGACAATACTTGGTATTCGGATCTACAGAGATAGATCGAATCGGCTATTGGGACTAAGTCAAGATAAGTACATAGACAAGGTACTAAAGCGTTTTAGTATGGGAGACTCAAAGAAAGGGTACATACCTTTGGCTTTGGGAGTTCCTTTAACTAAAGAACAGTGCCCTAAAACCAAAGAGGAAAGGGACAACATGAGTAGAATCCCATATGCATCTGCTATTGGATCTATCATGTACGCTATGTTATGTACTAGGTTGGATGTTGCTCATGCACTGAGTATAACCAGTAGGTTTCAGCAAGACCCTGGTGAAAAGCACTGGTCTGCTGTAAAAGGGATTCTAAAGTACCTACGAAGGACTAAGGATCACTTCTTGGTGTATGGTGGTCAGGAAGAGCTCGTCATACAAGGCTATGCCGATGCTGCTTTTCAAACCAGCACTCAGGACTCAAGATCGCAATCTGGATTCATTTTTGTTTTAAACGGTGCTGCTGTCAGCTGGAGAAGCTCAAAGCAAGAGACCGTTGCCGACTCAACTACAGAATCTGAGTATATTGCAGCAAGTGAGGCTGCAAAAGAGGCTGTTTGGATTAGAAATTTCATTTCCGGATTAGGAGTGGTCCCAAGCATCCTAGATCCATTAGAAATTTTTTGTGACAACAACGGGGCTATTGCACAGGCCAAAGAGCCCCGGTCACACCAGAAATCCAAACACATACTCAGGAGGTACCACCTGATCAGAGAAATCATTGATCGTGGGGACGTCAAGGTCAGCAAGATAGCAAGTGAAGACAATGTAGCAGATCCTTTGACGAAACAGTTGCGCCCAAATCTGCACGAAGCTCATTTGAGATCATTCGGTCTTAGGGCTATGCCCAATTGGGACTAGTGCTAGTGGGAGATTGTTAGTGTAAGCCCTAGCCCCAATACATTGTAATAAAACACTTTAGTTAATAAATGAGGCATTTGTTTTATCCATTGTATTCCTGTGCATGTCAATTGATAGAACTATCCAAGAATGTTGTTTCAGTTTAAGTTATCATGTGTGAGGCACATGGTTGTAAGACCTTGAAACAAATGAGACTTCATTCTAAATATCCCTAGTCAGTCATTGTTATGGGAATAACAAATGAATTAAGACTAGTATGCTCTCTCTGATTAGTTGAGTTCTGTCTTACGGATCATAAGGACAAAAGTGTCAATCAGAGATCATAGATACATGTTTGTAACATGGTATTTGGATACGATCCACACATGAGAACACTACATGGTACAAGTCATAAGTGTTCCTCATATGCAAGTTTTGTATCGGAGTTCTTAGACCTAAAATCTCTATGAAACTCTTTATGAATTACTGTGTACTTTGACATACACCTAACGTGCTCGTAACTGAGTGACAAGTATGGGTATGCTTGGGTATGCATTGATTCATGTTAGAGAGCATGAGAGAAGTGAAGGGATTACCCCTCTCTATAAGAGAGAAAATATCATCGGCCACTTGATCAGTGAACTGAGAAGTGTATGGCCATACCGAGATGAAATAATGAGTAACCATTATTTATCTGAGAGTTCAGTGTCACTGGAATATCAAGAAAGGAATTAACTTACATATAAGGATGACTAGTTCCATGCCTTATATTAATTCTGATATTTATGGGTAAGGGACTATATAAAATTGCATTAGGTCACTAAATGCCAATTGCATTTTCATTTAATTTGGAATGCTATAATATCTTGCTAGAGAATATATATAGCCTTTGAATTAATTCTTAATTCATTGCCAATATTAAATGGACCTATAGGATCGCACACAAAGCATTGGGCTTAAAATATTTAAATAATGTATTGGGCATTAATTTGGGCTTTTAATTAAAGTCAAATTAATGTATGTAATGGATATTTAAATTGCTATTGGACCTTGGTCCATGAGAGAGAGAATATTCGGCCCACATAGGATTAATTTCAATTGATTAATTAAATCAATTAAGTTAATTGAGTATTAAATCCTAGTGGCATTTAAGTCAAATTAAATCACCTAATAATTACCATGTCCTAGCCGAAATTCCAAGTATGATATACAATAGAATTTCAGCACATGATTAAGTGATTGTATATTTGATTAAATATATGTTAAGGTAATATTTCAAATTAATTTGAATTTTGAATTCAAAAGTGAGTTTGAAATAAATTGTGTTACTTATCTTTAGGAAGGATTTTGAGTTTGAATCAGATTATCTAAAAGTAATTGAAATTCAAATCAAATACTTGCCAAAAAGATAATATACAATTATATAGAAAAGATAAATGAGAAAGAAAAAACCTAAGTGTGGTGGCTAGGTTTTTTGCGTGAAACATATCTCTCTCTCTCTCTCATTTTTCTTCTTGGCCGAAATACACAAGGAGAAGGATTCTTCCTTGCTGGCTTGTGACTTTGAGCATTCTTTACACATAGTAGAAGGACAAGATCAAGTCTTGTGGCTTCAAACTAATTCTATTACACAATACATATTTAGTAAGCTAGCACTTTCGGTTTTGAGCCGTCTTTGCAATTGTGTGTGTGAGAATAGAGAGGAGTGGCGAAAAAGGCTGTTCCTTGGCATTGGTGGTGAACATCTAAGGTGGACAAGATCATCTAAATTGCTGGTCATCATCAAATTCAATTTGAAAGGCATCTAAAGTTGTAAGTTATTAAAACCCTAAAATTGCATGTTTCCGATTCTTGTCATGGAATTGTTTGGCATGTATGATCAAATTTTTTTTGTTTTCCGCTGCGTGATCATCATACACATACCATGACATATTCCATCACTTCACACATTAATTAGAGCTTGATACACCCTTCGGCCTAATCATCATTTTGGCTCTAAATTGAATTGTATTGCGTGCATTTTGTCTTTCTTAGTATAATTAGGTTTCTTTGTTATTTTCTTGCTTTGTTGGGTAGAATAACTAGGTTCTACATTTGGTTTACTTTGTAGTGAATCAAATTCATACATTTTGTCCAAATTGTCATTTTTTCTTAATTCTTGTTGCTTATTTCTTTGTTTTGAGCTTGCTTTTGTTCCTTTACACTGTTAGAGTATCTTTTCTTGTTCTAATACTCTAATTGGGATATAATCAAGTGGTATAACAGTCTTGTCCGTGTACCACCTTCATTGTGTCTAGTGTCTTCTTTTCTAGTTTTGAGCTATCTTTTTATTGTTAGTGCTTACTTATTCTTTGCTTTCTAAAACGTGCTCAAATTCTTGGTTTGTGAATTGAATTCTGAAGTGCAATTTAAGAGTTGCAATTCGAGTGGTAAAAGGCAGAGTGTGCGAGTACATTAAGAGGGTAAAAGCCTTATTGAGTGAAACACGAGAGGAGTGGCATCTTTGAGTGTAAACACGTGAGGGAGTGTGTGAGGTTATTGTCTAACATCTTGATGCGGAACCCTAGGATCTAATCAAAATCCCGAACTCTTCATTCAATTAACCATCAAATCCTAAACATGTAATCTGAAATTTTATTCACTCTAAACCCTAATATCAAAGATAATTAAGACCTGAAGCAGAAAAAATGGAAGAATAGAACTACACAAGAACAAAGCTTGAATAACCCAATTCTTAAAACAACACAAAGTAAAGATTCACTTACTTTGCAAAAGATGTCTTGCAAACAGCAAAGAACAATAATATTTCTCTATTCAAAAACCGATGAAAAACACGCATAAGTATGCCTTATATAGGCAGCCACTTAACCCTAATACATGTAGGAGTAAATAAACCCTAAACCTAATTGAAATAATAAAATTAAAAGCCAATTGGATGGGCTGCCAAAGTGGGTGGCGTGAGCCCATATTGAAAAGGCTTAGTTATTACAATTAATCAAGTTAAAAACTTAAATTGAGGCCCTAACTAAAAGCCCAAACCAAACAGCCCATTAGTTCATTAATTAAGCACATGCAATGCACATGACATAAGCCACATGTCTAGCACATGTCAAGCACATGCTTGGCACATGTCATTGTCACATGCCCGGCACATGTTTAGGTCACATGCTCAGCACATGTCAAGTGTCACATGACCGGCACATGTCAAGTGTTACATGAGTTGAACATTCGGCTTCTTTCCCTTCATGGCCCATTTCTACTCCCAACATGTGAACCAGCTTCAAATCTCCTTGAACAACTCCAATTTTGGTTTCCATGGCCCCGGAATTAACCCCATAATATTTATGCCCTTGAAGCTTCATTTCCTCTTCAATGAATGCTTGAATAAAGCCTTGTAACTTCTCATTGAGTTTCTTGGCTCTATTCCTTGTAATCGGTCCATTTGGAAGCTTTAATGGGTCCTTTCCATGGCTATCTACATCAGTCCCCCCTTCCTCAAAAAGATTCGTCCTCGAATCTGCATCCATATCAAAAGGAGATAAATCAGAAACGTTAAAAGTAGCTGAAACTTGATACTCACCAGGTAGATCAATCTTGTATGCATTGTCATTGAGCTTTTCCAATACTTGAAAAGGACCATCTCCTCTTGCATCCAGTTTGTTCTTCCTTTGGTTTGGAAACCTTTTCCTTCCTCAGATGTACCCAAACCCAATCTCCTGGTTCAAACAACACCTTCTTACGCCCTTTGTTGGCTTGATCAGCATAGTTCCTATTCCTTTTCTCGATGTGTGCACGGGTTTTCTCATGAATGGATCTAACAAGTTCAGCCTTCTTCTGTCCATCTAAATTAGATAACTCATTCAAAAGTAAAGGAGTTAAATCCAAGGGAGTTAAAGGGTTAAAATCATACACAACTTCAAAAGGAGAAAAACCTGTAGAAGAATGAATAGTACGATTATAAGCAAACTCAATCAATGGTAAACAATCTTCCCAAGTTTTCAAATTCTTCCCAACAACAGCACGCAAAAGTGTCCCTAAAGTTCTATTAACTACTTCAGTTTGTCCATCAGTTTGAGGGTGACAAGTAGATGAAAACAAGAGTTTAGTACCCAACTTCCCCCACAACGTCTTCCAAAAGTAGCTTAAGAACTTGACATCTCTATCAGAAACAATTGTTCTTGGCATTCCATGTAAACGTACTATATCCCTAAAGAACAATTCAGCAACACTTGTAGCATTGTCAGTTTTATGACAAGGAATGAAATGTGCCATCTTACTAAACCTGTCAACTACAACAAATATACTATCCCTACCTCTTTTTGTCCTAGGCAAGCCTAACACAAAGTCCATAGATATATCTACCCACGGTTCATTAGGTACAGGTAAAGGAGTATAGAGTCCATGTGGTTTGACTTTAGATTTAGCCTGTCTACATGCAATACATTTACTACAAATTCTTTCAACATCCCTTCGCATATGAGGCTAGAAAAAATGTTCTTGCAATATGTCTACAGTTTTAATCACACCAAAATGTCCCATCAAACCTCCACAATGTGCTTCACGTACAAGCAATTCTCTTAAAGAACATATAGGCAAACACAACTTACCATCTTTAAACAAGTATCCATCATGCCTATAAAACTTTTGAAATGCAACATGCTCACACGCACGAAACACATTACCAAAATCAGAATCAATAGCATACAAGTCCTTAATATACTCAAATCCCAATAACTTAGAACTTAAAGAGGTGATCAAGGCATACCTTCTTGAAAGTGCATCCGCTACCACATTCTCCTTACCTTTCTTGTAATGGATCACATAAGGAAATGTATCCACAAACTCCATCCATTTTGAATGTCTCTTGTTCAACTTACCTTGAGACTTCAAGTGTTTAAGTGATTCATGATCAGTGTAGATCACGAATTCTCTTGGTAATAGGTAATGTTGCCAAACGTCCAATGCTCTCACCAAAGCATAGAATTCCTTGTCATAGGTGGAGTACCTCAATTCGGCTCCACTAAGTTTCTCACTGAAGTATGCAATTGGCTTCCTTTCCTGCATCAAAACAGCACCAATACCTATCCCGGAAGCATCACATTCAATCTCAAAAGCTTTATCAAAATCAGGCAAACTTAAAATAGGAGCAGTACATAACTTTTCCTTAAGCAAATTGAAAGCATTTTCCTGATTTTCACCCCATTTAAAAGGCACATCTTTCTTAACAATTTCAGTTAATGGTGCAGCAATAGTACTAAAGTCTTTCACAAACCTCCTATAGAAACTAGCAAGTCCATGAAAACTCCTAACTTCACTAACTGATTTAGGTGTAGGCCAATCTTGAATTGCCTTAACCTTTTCATTGTCCACTTCTATTCCTTTGGCCGAAACCACAAACCCTAGGAATATCAATTTATCACTACAAAAAGTGCATTTCTTTACATTGGCATACAATTTTTCATTCCTAAGTACTTGTAAAACAGCCCTTATATGATCTATATGCTCATCTAAAGATCTACTATAAATGAGTATATCATCAAAATAAACAACTACGAACTTTCCTAAGAATGCACGTAAAACATGGTTCATCAATCTCATAAATGTACTAGGTGCATTAGTTAGCCCAAATGGCATAACCATCCATTCATACAAACCATATTTTGTTTTAAAAGCTGTTTTCCATTCATCACCTAATTTCATCCTAATTTGGTGATATCCACTCTTCAAATCAAGTTTTGTAAAGAAACAAGCACCGTGCAATTCATCCAACATGTCATCTAACCTAGGAATAGGATGTCGATACTTTACCGTGATTCTATTGACTGCTCGGCAATCAACACACATCCTCCAAGTTCCATCCTTTTTCGGTACCAGTAAAACAGGGACAGCACATGGGCTCAAGCTTTCTCTTATATGACCTCTTTCCAACAACTCATCAACTTGCCTTTGAAGTTCCTTTGTTTCCTCAGGGTTACTTCTATAAGCTGGTCGATTTGGAATCGTTGATCCTGGAATGAAGTCAATCTGATGTTCAATCCCCCTCAATGGTGGTAACCCCTTGGGAATCTCCTCAGGGAAGACATCATCAAATTCCTGCAATAAAGAAACAACACAACTAGGCAAACTTGGGTTAATGTCAGTCAAGTTAAGAAAATTCTCTTTGAACCGAAGTACAATGAGAGATTTCTTTGCAATAAAAGCACTCTTCAATTCCCTCTGTTTTGCATAGAACGAAAGTTTCTTTTTCTCTCTTGCACAGTCACTCTCCTTTGGGCCATTTTCTTTCTTTTCTCTCTTGGCCTCTTTTACCTCATTTTCTTTTGCCTTTTCGGCCTCACTACCCATCTCCCCTTCAAATGACTTCTTAAGTCTCAATTGATCATCATGTACCTCTTTTGGTGTCATAGGGGCCAAAATGACATTCTGCTCATTCATCTTGAATGAATACCTATTTTTATACCCATCATGTGTTACACGCCTATCAAATTGCCAAGGCCTTCCAAGTAATATATGACCAGCATGCATGGGTACCACATCACATACGACCTCATCCTTATATCTCCCAATCGAGAAGGCAATAAGAACTTGTTTTGTTACTTTTACTTCTCCACAATCATTCAGCCATTGCAGTTTATAAGGATTAGGGTGTTTCATCCATCTCAGTCCCAACTTGTTAACAAGTGTAATACTAGCAACATTAGTACAACTACCCCCATCTATAATTAAACTACAAACTTTCCCATTCACTTTACATCTAGTATGGAAGATATTTTCCCTTTGGTCTACATCTGATTCTTCCTTAAATTGCACATTCAAAGCACGCCTAACAACTAGAGATTCACCATGTTCAGCAAATTCAATTTCATCATCAGAAGCATCTACTAAACTAGGCATGGAATCAGAATCACTTTCATGTTCAGAAACAACTTCTCCACTATCCCTAACAAGCATAGACCTTTTATTAGGACACTGAGATGCAATATGCCCAACCCCGAAACATCTAAAACATTTAATCTCTCTATGCTTAGTATTAGAAGGGATTATATTAGAGGTACCTTTTGATTCGGTTTTGCCACCTTGGTTGTCCTTGAATTTATCTTTTGAGTCGAAGGACTTTTGGGCAGCCTTATTGTCACCCTTATTCCACTTCGAATTCCAATTAGATGTAGAACCCGAATTTTGGCTTCTAGCACTTCCTTTGTATTTCATTTGTCTCTCCACTTTCATGGCCAAGTTCACTAGTTCCTCCATGTCAAGGAATGGGTGCAACTCGACAACATTTGCAATCTCCCTATTTAGGCCACTTAGAAATCGAACCATAACTGATTCTTCCTCTTCTTCTAGGTTTGCTTTTATCATCAACATTTCCATCTCCTTGTGGTATTCTTCCACTGTTCTAGCCCCTTGAGTAAGTCTGTGCAATCATTGATGTATCTCTCTATAGTAATAGCTCGGCACAAACCTTTTCCTCATAATCCTTTTCATCTCTTCCCAACTAGAAACAGGATTCTCTCCATTTCTCCTCCTATTCTTGTTCAATTCAGCCCACCATACTAGTGCATAGTTTGAGAACTCTACTGCAGCTAGTCTAACCTTCTTTTCATCAGAATAGTTATGGCATTCAAAGATCATCTCTACTTTCCTTTCCCACTCCAAGTATTCTTCAGCATCATTTCGGCCTTTGAAGGGTGGAATATTCATCTTGATAGCATTTATGTTACTATCCATTTTATCTTCTCTTCTCACTCTTCCCCTTACTGAACGAACTTCCTCCTCTTCGTCCAATTCATCATGATCAACCTCTTCAGTAATGAATCAACCTCTCCTTGCTACTCTACTGGTAGTATTAGAAGTGCTTACTTCGAGCTTCTCCAATCTTTCATTTACATTCCCCATTTCCCTCATAAACCTCTCAAATGTACTTTGCATTGCTTGTATAGCAAAGGCAATCTCTTCTTGGGACATGCCTTTCTTACCAGTTTCTTCAGTCATTGTATTTACCTGCAAACAAAATTAGATAAAATAACCTCACAAAGCACTCCCTCTCGTGTTTACACTCAAGTTTGTATCACTCCTCTCGTGTTTCGCACAATATGGGCTTTTACCCTCTTGAATGCACTCACACACTCTTGCCTTTTTCCACTCTTGCTCTTTACTTTCGGGTTGTTCTTCAGAACCAAGTATCAATTCAAGCGAGTCTTAATGTAGGGAAATACAAGATAACTTAATGAAGAATATAGCACACTCGAATCTAGAGGCAAGATTTTGTATAGGAAAACAATAAAACAGAATTGTTACACACTTAGATGAAGAAAGGTGTGCAAACTGAATTTTGCGCAAATGAGTAATAGAAAGCAACTTACCACTCAAACAATGTAAATGGAAGCAAAAGCAATTAAACAAATAAAAGAGACTTAGAATATCAAGAAAATAGATTTGAACAAAGTGTAATGGATTCGGCACTCCTTAATGAAGAAACCGAACTAGAACCTAAATATTCTATCCCAACCCAAGCTAGCTCTAACTAACATGTAAACACCTAAATTTAAGAAATAATCAGTACCCCCAAATAGATCTGGATTTTTTTTTTAAATAAGATCAGTAGCTAAACTATCTTAATGAGGTTCAACATAATCACTTTAGGTATAAAAAGAATTCAATGAACCATTTTCAACTCAACCAAAAAAGATTTGAGCTCTAAAACCTATTACTTGTTCTTTATTGTTCAATTCAGTTTCAAATCCTTATAATAAGCAATAGATGACACAAATATGATATATGTATCATTTAAATCATGAATGAACAGTAGCTACGTGATGAACAGTACGCGTGAACAGTACATGAACAGTACCATTTTTTTTAACACCAAACAATAATTCAAGCTAGATAAAAATCCAACTCCAACCAGGCTATGATACCAATTGATGCGGAACCCTAGGATCTAATCAAAATCCTGAACTCTTCATTCAATTAACCATCAAATCCTAAACATGTAATCTGAAATTTTATTCACTCTAAACCCTAATATCAAAGATAATTAAGACCTAAAGCAGAAAAAATGGAAGAATAGAACTACACAAGAACAAAGCTTGAATAACCCAATTCTTAAAACAACACAAAGTAAAGATTCACTTACTTTGCAAAAGATGTCTTGCAAACAGCAAAGAACAATAATATTTCTCTATTCAAAAACCGATGAAAAACACGCATAAGTATGCCTTATATAGGCAGCCACTTAACCCTAATACATGTAGGAGTAAATAAACCCTAAACCTAATTGAAATAATAAAATTAAAAGCCAATTGGATGGGCTGCCAAAGTGGGTGGCGTGAGCCCATATTGAAAAGGCTTAGTTATTACAATTAATCAAGTTAAAAACTTAAATTGAGGCCCTAACTAAAAGCCCAAACCAAACAGCCCATTAGTTCATTAATTAAGCACATGCAATGCACATGACATAAGCCACATGTCTAGCACATGTCAAGCACATGCTTGGCACATGTCATTGTCACATGCCCGGCATATGTTTAGGTCACATGCTCGGCACATGTCAAGTGTCACATGACCGGCACATGTCAAGTGTTACATGAGTTGAACATTCGGCTTCTTTCCCTTCATGGCCCATTTCTACTCCCAACATGTGAACCAGCTTCAAATCTCCTTGAACAACTCCAATTTTGGTTTCCATGGCCCCGGAATTAACCCCATAATATTTATGCCCTTGAAGCTTCATTTCCTCTTCAATGAATGCTTGAATAAAGCCTTGTAACTTCTCATTGATTTTCTTGGCTCTATTCCTTATAATCGGTCCATTTGGAAGCTTTAATGGGTCCTTTCCATGGCTATCTACATCACATCTGTTTTGCAGAATTCAAATCATATCAAGAAGAGAAGAAAAGGAAATAATGTATGAGGAGGAGGAAGCCATGCCCGATATGAAAGTAATGTACAAGGCCTTCATTAATGAGTTTAAGAAGTTAAACGCTAGAATGGACGGAATGGAGGAGAAATTTGAAGTGAGTGCATCTAATAATTCTAGGAGGACAGCTAGGAGAGGTAGATGGACTGATGAAAATGTAAGGGCTGACATAGAAGACTTAGATGAAGAAGAGATAAGTGGGAGATTAGATGGGAATTTAGGTAACATTAAGCTTAAGATTCCTCCATTTAAAGGTAGAAACAGTGCTGAAGAGTACCTAGAATGGGAAAGGAAGGTTGAAATGTTCTTTGAGTGTAATAGGTATTCTGAGGAGAAGAAAGTAAAGATAGCAGCTGTGGAGTTTACATATTATGCCTTATTTTGGTGGGATCAATTGAATATTGGCAGAAGGAAGATGAGGACACGTCCTATTAGCAGTTGGGAGGATATGAAGGAGGCCATGAGGAAAAGATTTGTGCCTTCACACTACTTTAGGGAGTTACATCAGAGGTTGCATAGGCTAGTGCAAGGAGCTAGATCAGTAGAAGATTATCACAAGGAAATGGAGATGCTATTGATCAAAGCTAACATAGAAGAGGAGGAAGAGGTAATAATGGCTTGGTTTCTAGGAGGTTTGAATAAAGAAATTGCAGATGTAGTTGAATTGCAACAATATAGAAAAATGGAGGACTTAGTGAACATAGCCATTAAGGTGGAGAGGCAATAGAAACAAAGGAGGGTAGCAAGGTCATTCTCAAATTCCAACAACAAGAGTTATTCAAACTGGAGGAAAAATAAAGATTCTGAAGATATGGAATTGAGGTTTAAACAACTCTTTAGACAGCTAGATAAGTGTTTGAAAAAGGAGAAAAGAAAGAAAGAGGAAGTTGCAATGGAAGAGATTGATATGAGCACAACCAAGCATAATGGCACAAAATCAAGATCAAAGAAGCTTAAAGAAGTCCTACAAGCATTCATAAGGCCTTATGTGGAGAAGATGCAAGATCAAGAGGGGAAAGAAGCTAAATTGGGCTATGAAGACAAGTTGGGGCCGAATGGTGTGTTGGGCCTTCAAGCTACTTTGTTTAGTTTCCATTCTTGTAATGACATATAATTAAATGTATTTGGGCAGCCTAGTACCCTAGAAAATGTTTTGGGCTTATTTAATTTGGTTTGTTTTATTTTTGGGCTTATTTGAGTATTTTGGGTAGTTTAAGTGGGTAGGCTAAAGTTGGGCTTATCTCTTCTAAAGAGTTGGGCCTAAATAACTAATTGAGGCTTAGAAAACATGAGGGGGCCGGATTTTAAAGGGGAGAGCTGAATTTGGATGGGTTTGAGTCAAATTTAGCTTTATGCCTACATTGGTGAACTTGGGGTCCTAAATTTTAGGAATGGGTTTTCCTTGATAAATACTTATTATTTTGGGATATTATTGAATAGAGTTTGATGGAGAAACAATAGGATGAATTTATCTTGAGTGAGTTAGCCAAATTCCACTTATAGCCAAAATTGAGTCTACATTCATTTTCCTTAGGATAATCACTAGCTTTTGGGATTATTTTCAGATTGTATTTATCTTTATTTATTCATGTACTTAGTCCATATTATGGCCAAATACATGTAGATAAAGGTTAGGAATTATCTTTGTTATTTATTTTATTAATTATCTCTTAGAGTTAGTGTTTGATTATAACTCCTCTAGGGAGAGGTGGCTGCCTAGCCTATATAAAGGGCTGAACTTCTTCATTTGTACTTTACATTTTTTGCATATCTTATGATTAATGAATTTTCATTGATTGAATTTGTGAGAGTTAATTTCTATTGATTCTTGCTATTGTATGAAGAATTAGACTTAGGCAATTTGCATGGTTAATGTATGCTTGATTCTTATTCTTCTTACTTTCTAAATCAATCTATTATAAGCGTTTCCATTCAATCTTGTTTGGGGGTTCTTTAGATTGGGGATTTATTCACTTGTTTATGATCAATATTCATGGTATGTTGGCGTTCTAGTTTGTATATAGGCTGGGGTTCCGCATCAGAGATTATGTGTGAAGCTGAAAGAGATGCTATAGATTTGTATGACAATTAGGTTGTGAGTGAAGAAAAAATCAGTGGAAGTGAAGTAGTTGTTGTTTTGAGTGAGAAGGAAGATGTTTGTTTAGTTGAGATGGAAGATCAGCATGTTATGATTGATCCTGTAGTGCTTAAGGAGGCTGAGTTGAACATGGAGAAAGAAGAGGACCATGATCAAAATGAAATGGTTGTATTGAATAATCATGTTTTCCCTAGTGTTTTTGTTAAATTACAGGGACATGATGAGTTCTTAGCTGAAGAAGCATTCATTTTATTTCCACCTATTCAGAAGATCTTATATGAAGATAAATTTATTCTACAAGTGCCAATTCCCAACTTGAACAAGACGAAGATTCGAGGACGAATCTTTTCTAAAGAGAGAGGGAATGATGCGTGCACAGGAGGATCAGCATTGCAACGTTATAAACATTGCAAGTTCATATTCATGGAGATCAAATTTAAGAAGTGTTATAAAGAGCTTGAAGGAGGCTTTCACAAAGTACTTAGCCTTTTGGAAGCTTCTAGTGAAATTGGGCCAACTTAAGTCATTTTTGGGTTTATACAACTTTGGGCTTTATTTGTACAAGTCATGTGCTTCATTTAAAAGTCACATGACTCATTTAATTAGTGACTTAATGGGCTAGACGTTTTGGGCTTCTTAGATTGGGTTTAGTTAAGTTATTTTGGGTTTTAATTAGTCTTTCTTTTGGGCTTATTTTAAGTGTGTTTAATTCTTTAGTTTGGGCTTAACTTATCTTGTAAAGCCCATGGACAATTCGGCCACACCATGTTTAAGGCCTCATTAGGGTTTGTTTTAGGTTATTTGCTAGCTAGGGTTAGCCACCCTATAAATAGAACATGTCATTAAGAATTTCAGATTTGAATGATATTCATTGGCTTAGCCGAATTTTCTTTGCTTAGATTGAGAGTGAATTGCTTTCTTTTCTATTGCATGAAGAATTTGATTAACTTATCAATTGTTTGATTGTGGCGTTTTTCAAGTTCTTTAATTCCCAATTATTTGCGTTTCCATTCACAAGTTGTTTGGGGGTTCAATAGGGAGGGTGTTTATCTGACTTGGTTTGCTATTCGAATTGTATGTGTGGGTTTGTAGCTCGCTAACTATTGGGTTCCGCATCAAATTTGTTCGAGTGCAAGTACATGTTTGTGTTGCATGCACATGTCTTTTTTGTAATTTTGCATTAGTTTTAGTGCTTGAACATGTACGTTTGCATTTTTCAGTGCGTGGTTATATCAAAGTTTGCGCATGCCTTGAATTATTTGAGCGTGGGTGGTCTGTACTCTTTCTGCATGCACGTTGTGCATTGTCATGCGTGCGCATTATGCATTCCCGGCCTCTTAGTGCATTTTTTGGTATATGATTATCCAATTTGTTAGAGTACAAGAACAAGTTGGTGTTCCGTGTGCGCAGCTTTTTTTTGTACTCGTGCATTAGTTTTCGTGCACGAACATGTATGTTTGCATTTTTAAGTGCGTGCTAATCTCAAAGTTTGAGCATGCCTTGAATTATTTGAGAGTAGGTGGTTTTTAATCTTTTCGCATGCACATTGTGCATTGTCATGCGTGCACATGATGTATTCTATCTAAGCGCCTTAGCACATTTTTGAGTATATGATTGTCCATTTTGTGGGAGTACAAGAACATGCTTGTGTTGTGTGCGCGTATCTTTTTTGTATTTTTGCATTAGTTTTAGTGCACGAACATGTATGTTAGCATTTTTAAGTGCGTGCTTATATAAAAGTTTGCGCATGCCATGAATTATTTGAGCGTGGTTGGCCTTTACTCTTTGTGCATGTATGTTGTACATTGTCTCGCTTTCGCTTTCTGCATTCCAACTAAGCGAGACAATGTACAACGTACATGCGCAAAGTGTAAGGACCACCCATGCTAAAATAATTAAAGGCATGCGCAAAACTTTCATATAAGCACGCACTTAAAAATGCTAACATACATGTTCGTGCACTAAAACTAATGCAAAAATACAACAAAGATACGCGCACGCAACACAAGCATGTTCTTGCACTCCCTCAAAATGGACAATCATATAATCAAAAATGCGCTAAGGCGCTTAGATGGAATGCATAATATGCAAGCATGACAATGCACAATGTGCATGCGAAAAGAGTAAAAACCACCCACTCTCAAATAATTCAAGGCATGCTTAAAATTTGAGATTAGCACGCACTTAAAAATGCAAACATACATGTTCGTGCACTAAAACTAATGCACAAGTACAAAAAAGCTGCACACACGCAACACAAACTTGTTCTTGTACTCTAACAAATTGGACAATCATATACCCAAAAATGCGCTAAGAGGCTTAGATGGAATGCATAATGCGCATGCATGACAATGCACAACGTGTATGCGAAAAGAGTACAGACCACCCACGCTCAAATAATTCAAGGCATGCGCAAACTTTGATAGAACCACGCACTGAAAAATGCAAACGTACATGTTTAAGAACTAAAACTAACGCAAAATTACAAAAAAACATGCGCATGCAACACAAACATGTTCTTGCACTCGAACAAATTGAACAATCATATACCTCAAAATGCGCTACGAGGCTAAGACGGAATGCATAATGCGCATGCATAACAATGCACAACATGCGTGCGGAAAGTGTAAAGACCACCTGCTCTAATGTGGAACCCAATAGCTATCGAGCTACAAACCCACACATACATTTTGATGGCAAAGACAAATTAGATAAACACCCTCCCTATTGAACCCCCAAACAACTTGTCAATGGAAATGCAAATAATCGGGAAATAAGAACCTGAAAAATGCCACAATCAAACAATTGATAAGTTAATCAAATTCTTCATGCAATAGAAAAGAAAGCAATTCAGTCTCAATCTAAGCAAAGAAAATTCGGCTATGCCAAAAGAATATTATTCAAATCTGAAATTCTTAACGCAACATATCCTATTTATCGGGTGGCTAACCCTAGGTAACAAATAACCTAAAGAAAACCCTAATAAGCCCTTTAACTAAGCTAAGCCGAATTCCTAATGGGCTAATCAATTAAATAAGCCCATTTACAGACGTCCAAACAAAGCTTAAAACAAAACTAATACTTGAATAAGTCTTGGCTGAATTTGCAAGCCCACTAACAAATATTAACTAAAAGCCCAACTAACTAAAATAAACCCATTAAAGAAAGCCCAAAACGTCTAGCCCAACTTTACAACTTAAATGAGTCATGTAACTTTTTAAATGAAGCACATGACTTGTACAATTAAAGCCCAAGTTCTATAAAACCTAAAAATGACTTAAATTGGCCCAATTCCATTACAAGCTTCCCAAAAGCTAAGTAATTTATAAATGCCTCTTTCAAGTTCTCTTTAACACTTCTCAAAGGCATCTTCATGTAGCTCTTGAGTAATAAAGCCTTGCACATAGGCTGTCATAGCCATTTCAGCTTCCTAGCTCGCCCTCTTGTCATTGGACCACTTGGCATCTTCAAAGGGTCTTTAGTGGTTGATAGTTTTGATGGTGAATCCGCATCATTC
Source organism: Excoecaria cochinchinensis (assembly GCA_947683425.1). Classification (NCBI taxonomy): domain Eukaryota; kingdom Viridiplantae; phylum Streptophyta; class Magnoliopsida; order Malpighiales; family Euphorbiaceae; genus Excoecaria; species Excoecaria cochinchinensis. Next base: position 5,287,295 of record CANTUQ010000002.1, on the reverse strand, counting down.
CCTCCCTTCTCAAAAAGATTTGTCCTCAAATCTGAATCCACATCGAAAAGAGAAAGGTCAGAAACATTAAATGTAGCTAAAACACCATACTCACCTGGCAAGTCTATTTTATATGCATTATCATTGATGCGCTCCAAGACTTGAAAAGGACCATCACCACGAGCATCCAGTTTGCTCTTCCTTTGGTTTGGAAACCTCTCCTTTCTAAAATGCACCCAAACCCAATCTCCAGGGGTGAACACCACTTGTTTTTTCCCCCTATTCGCTTTATCAGTATATTGCCTGTTTTTCTTCTCAATGCTTGCTCGTACTTTCTCATGTAAGGATTTCACCAAATCTACCTTCCTATTACCATCCAAACTTGAAAACTCATGTAAAGGTAAAGGACAAAGATCAAGCACAGTTAGTGGGTTAAAACCATAAACAAGTTCAAATGGCGAAAACCCAGTAGAAGAATGAATACTCCTATTATAAGCAAATTCAATAAAAGGCAAACAATCCTCCCAAGTTTTAAGATTCTTATCCACTATAGCACGTAATAAAGTCCCCAAAGTCCCATTCATAACTTCTGTTTGTCCATTTGTTTGAGGATGACAAGTAGTAGAAAACAATAACTTTGTTCCTAACTTACACCATAAAACATGCCAAAAATGTGGAAGGAACTTTGTATCCCTATCTGAAACTATGGTGTGTCAAATACCATGCAAACGGACAACTTCCTTAAAGAACAGATCAGCAACATGAACAGCATCATCACATTTATGACATGCAATGAAATGAGCCATTTTACTAAACCTATCTACCACAACAAAAATACTATCCCTACCACGTTTTATCCTAGGCAAACCAAGCACAAAATCCATGGAAGTGTCAGTCCAAGGAGAATTAGGTACGGGTAAAGGCATATAGAATCCATGAGGCATAGATTTAGACTTAGCTTGTTTACATGCAATACATGCATTACACACCTTTTCCACATCTTTTCGCATGTGTGGCCAAAATGTCCCATCAATCCCCCATAATGAGACTCTAATACAAGCAAATCAAGCATTGAACATTTAGGCACACAAAGCTTACTTCCCTTAAATAAGAATCCTTCATGTCTATAAAATTTATCAAAGGCTTTATGTTCACATGCATTATACACATTACCAAAATCAGAATCATCAATATATAATTCCTTAACATGCTCAAATCCTAACAACTTAGAACTAAGTGTAGAAATCAAGGCATATCTTCTTGATAATGCATCAGCAACAGTATTATCCTTTTCATGCTTGTATTGAATAACATAGGGAAATGTTTCAATAAATTCAACCCATTTAGCATGCCTTTTATTCAACTCACCTTATCCCTTCAAGTGCTTGAGGGACTCGTGATCGGTGTGAATGATAAACTCCTTGGGTAGGAGGTAATGCTGCCACGCATCCAATGCTCTCACTAAGGCATACAACTCCTTATCATTGGTTGAATAATTGAGTTGAGCTCCATCAAGCTTCTCACTGAAATAGGCAATCGGTTTTTTCTCTTGCATTAGGACCGCCCCAATACCTACACCAGAAGCATCACACTCAATTTTAGAAATCTTATCAAAGTTAGGTAAAGATAAAATAGGTGCAAAACACAACTTCCCTTTCAAATTTTCAAAAGCCTTTTGCTGTGCTTCTCCCCACTTAAACCCAACTTCCTTTTTGATTATTTCTATAAGTGGTGAAGCATCAGAAGAAAAATCCTGCACAAAACGCCTATAAAAACTTGCTAAGCCATGAAAGCTCCTCACATCCGAAACGGACTTAGGCGTGGGCCAATCTCTAATTGCCTTCACTTTCTCTTCTTCCACTTCAATACCCTGTGCACTCACCACAAAACCAAGAAAAACAAGTCTATCTATACAAAATGTGCACTTCTTAAGTTTAGCATACAACTTTTCATGCCTCAAAGTTTGCAAAACTAACTTAACATGCTCAATATGTTCCTCAAAAGACTTGCTATAAATGAGTATATCATCAAAGTAAACAACAACAAACTTTCCTAAATATGCACGCAATACATGGTTCATAAGTCTCATAAACGTGCTAGGGGCGTTAGATAGCCCAAATGGCATGACTAAACACTCATACAAACCATATTTAGTTTTGAAAGTTATTTTCCATTCATCATTAGGATTCGTTCTTATTTGATGATATCCACTCATTAAATCAATCTTAGTAAAATACACAGCACCTCACAATTCATCTAACATATCATCAAGCCTAGGAGTAGGATGTCTATACTTTACAGTGATTTTGTTGACTGCACGATAATCAACACACATCCTCCATGTTCTATCCTTCTTAGGCACCAATAAAATGGGTACTGCGCAAGGACTCATACTCTCTCTAACCAATCCCTTCTCCGTGAGTTCTTCCACTTGCCTTTGCATCTCCTTAGTTTCCTTAGGATTGCTTCTATAGGCTGGTCGGTTGGGAATGGTTGATCCAGGCACAAAATCAATATGATGTTCTATCCCTCTCAAAGGTGGTAATCCATCTGGTAGCTCATCAGGAAAGACATCTGAATACTCTTGCAACAAAGACACAAAACTAGGAGGCAAAGATTCATTGTTAAGGTCAATGTCAGAAAATAAAATCTCCTTGTAAGTTATAAGGATCAATGGCTACCCTAGTGCTAAAGCACTCTTAACCTCTCTTACCCTAACATAAAAATTCTGTTTTTGTCTCCCACCTTTCTTGTTTTCACTCACCAATGGGCCATTTATTTGCTTTGTTTCTTTTCTGGCCTCTTTTCCCCCTTTTCTTTCTTTTTCTCTCTTAGTTTCACTCCCCTCTTCTCTCTTGGTTGAAGCCTCTCTCTCCCTCTCAACTAATTTTTTTTTTATCTTCAAACACTTCTTTAGGAGATAATGGTGTCAAAGTCACTTTTGTACCTTCATAAGAAAAAGAATAACGGTTAGTGTTCCCACTATGCACCCTAGGTAACAAATAACCTAAAGAAAATCCTAATAAGGCCTTTAACTAAGCTAGGTCGAATTCTTAATGGGCTAAGGTCCAAACAAAGCTTAAAACAAAACTAATACTTGAATAAGTCTTGGCCGAACAACTTGTGAATGGAAACGCAAATAATCGGGAAATAAGAACCTGAAAAATGCCACAGTCAAACAATTGATAAGTTAATCAAATTCTTCATGCAATAGAAAAGAAAGCAATTCACTCTCAATCTAAGCAAAGAAAATTTGGCTATGCCAAAAGAATATTATTCAAATCTAAAATTCTTAACACAACATATCCTATTGATAGGGTGGCTAACCCTAGGTAACAAATAACCTAAAGTAATAAGGCCTTTAACTAAGCTAGGCCGAATTCTTAATGGGCTAATCAATTAAATAAGCCCATTTACAAAGGTCCAAACAAAGCTTAAAACAAAACTAATACTTGAATAAGTCTTGGCCGAATTTGCAAGCCCACTAACAAATATTAACTAAAAGCCCAACTAACTAAAATAAACCCATTAAAGAAAGCCCAAAATGTCTAGCCCAACTTTACAACTTAAATGAGTCATGTGACTTTTTAAATGAAGCACATGACTTGTACAATTAAAGCCCAAGTTGTATAAAACCCAAAAATAACTTAAATTGGCCAAATTCCATTACAAGCTTCCAAAAAGCTAAGTACTTTATAATTGCCTCCTTTAAGTTCTCTTTGACACTTCTCAAAGGCATCTTCATGTAGCTCTTGAGTAACAAAGCCTTGCACATAGGCTATCATAGCCATCTTCAGCTTCCTAGCTCGCCTTCTTGTGATTGGACCACGTGGCATCTTCAAAGGTCTTTAGTGGTTGATGGTTTTGATGGTGAATCCGCATCACGCACTCAAATAATTTAAGTCATATGCAAACTTTGATATAACCACAAATAAAACTAATGCAATAAATGCACAAACAAAAAAAGATATGTGCATGCAACACGAGCATGTTCTTGCACGCGTACAAAATGGACAATCATATACTCAAAAGTGTGCGAAGGGTCCTATGTGGAATGCATAATGAATGCATTACAATGCACAATGTGCACGCGGAAAGAGTAAAGACCACCCACGGTCAAATAATTTAAGGCATGCGCAAACTTTGACATCACCACGCACTTAAAAATGCAAACATAAATGTTCTTACACTAAAACTGATGCAAAAATACAAAAAAAATGTGTGCACGCAACACAAACATGTTCTTACACTCGCATAAAATGAACCATAATATATACTGATGCGGAACCCCAAGGCTAAAGAACCCGAAACCCCTAAGAACACACAATATGGTAAGAAAAAGAACATGTATAAATTCCCAACCCTAATGAACCCCCAATCAATTTATGAAAGGAAAAGCATATAATAAAGTTGATTTAACACATAAGAACAGATTTCACCACAAGAAAATACCTTGATAAAAAATTAGTTCTTGATGCAAAAGAAGAAGACAAGCAAATCCTCTCCCTTAAAGAAAATTCGACCAAGCCAAATGATGATATTCAAAAGTGTTCAAAATCTGCCTTTTAAGCTATATGAGGGTCCAACTAAACAAATTAAAACAAAATAAGTCCAACATAATAAAATAAGCCCCTTGGGCCACCTAAAGCTATTCTACTAGCTTAAAATAGTTGATTCAGCCCATTTAATTCTTCTCATGTCCATTCGGCCCCATTGGATTGGCATTGATGCCATTCGGCCCCAATCTCTCTTGACTTTCCATAATTTCCACAATTTGGCCTGTGTAGAATTGCCATGATGGGTTGACACCCCTGTGCATGCATCATCCCCTCCCTCTTTAGAAAATATTCGTACTCAAATCTTTATTCAAGTTGGGAATTAAAGCTTGTGGAATAAATTGATCTTCATAGACGATCTTAGGAACAGGTGGAAATAATATGGATGATTCTTTAGAAAAGAACTCATAATGTTCCTGCAAATTAACCAAATCACTAGGAAAAACATGGTTAGTCAATACAATGATTTCGTTCGTATCATGATTCTCTTCTTTTTCCATGTTCAATTCAGCCTCCTCAAGTAATAAAGGGCCAATCAAAACATGTTGATCTTCCATCTCAATTCCACAATCTTCTTCCTTTTTACAATCTTCTTGCTTTTCACTCAAGAGAACAATATCTACACTTCCACTTATTTCTTCCTCATTTATAACCTCATCGTCACATAAATCTATAGCATCTCTTTCAGCTTCACAAATAATCTTCTCTACGATAACTTCCTCTTTCTTTCTTTTCTCCTTTTTCACACACTTATCTAGCTGTCTAAAAAGTTGTTTAAACTGCAATTCTGCACTTTTAAGGTCTTCTTTCAACACCTTAGTATCCTTCTTTAACTCATCCAATGTTTCTTGATCTAAATGTCGTCTTGACTTGTAATAGTACATTCTCACAATCACTCCCTCACGTGTTTCACTCAAAAGATGGCACTCCACTAATGTTTCACTTTATTTAAGCTTACACACTCAAGACTTTTTCCACTCAACCTTGCTGTCCTCAATTGCACTTCAGAATTTAATTTCCAACCAAAATAATTTACAAGCAGCAAATAAAAAAAATAAAAAAAAAATGAGGAATACAATGAAAATACTTAATAAATAAGATAGGTTCAAAACTAGAAGCAAAAATAACAAAAGGAATAAAACGAAAGAGCACACAAGAAGAAGATATGTATGCTATCCAAAATTACAGATTTTAATTAACAAGAGTCAATGATGCGGAACCCAATAGCTAACAAGCTACAAACCCACACATACAAGATGGTTAGCAAAGAAACAAAGAGATAAAATCCCTCCCTATTGAACCCCCAATCAACCTGTGATTGAAAACGCAAATAATTGGGAAAAACGAAGAAGATGAAAACGCCACAATCAAGATAATTGATAAGTAATCAAATTCTTCATACAATAGAAAAGATGAGCAAGCAAATTCTCACAAATCTCTCTATAGAATTTTGGCAAAGCCAAGAAAAAAGAGGATAGCCTCCAATGTTTAATAATTCCAATCTCTCTTTACAAATTCGTTTTTAAGGAGTATTTATACTCCTTTAAGCTAATAAAAATCCTAATTAATCAAATAGGCCTTTAAACATGGGCCTTACACCAAGATAACTAAAGCCCACACTAATTAACTTAAAATACAGCCCAAAAAACCTAAAAAGAACTAATTAAATGAGCCCAACCTAATTAAAGCCCATCTCACGTAAATAAACCCAAAAGAATAAGTTAAGGCCTAATATATTACAAATAATCAAATAAAAGCCTAAACTAAAAGCCCAAACAAAACAGCCCATTAAGTCCATTAATTAGCACATGCATTGCACATGTAATGTGTCACATGATGTGCACATGCATATGGCACATGCATAGCACATGACATGGCACATGTTTAGCACATGTCAAAGCACATAGATGGCACATGTCAAGATCACATGACTTGCACATGCCTCTCTTCAAAGTCTCTTTTTGATTCGGCTTCTTCATAGTTACAGTAAACCACCTTCAAGCCTTCTTAAACTTCCCCAAATTTGATCTCCATGAATCCGAGCTTGCAAAGTTTATAATCTTGCAATGTTGCCCCCCCTGTGCACGCATCATTCCCTCCCTCTTTAGAAAAGATTCATTCTCGAATCTTCGTCTTGTTCAAGTTGGGAATTGGCATTTGTAGAATAAATTTATCTTCATATAAGATCTTCTGAACAGGTGGAAATAAAATGAATGCTTCTTCAGCAAAGAACTCATCATGTTCCTGCAAGTTAACATAAACATTAGGAAAAACATGGTTATTCAATGCATCATTTTCGTTCTGATCATGGTCCTTTTCTTCCTCCATGTTCAATTCAGCCTCCTCAAGCACTATAGGATCAGTCATAACATATTGATCTCCAATCTCAATTACACTATCTTCTTCCTTTTTACTCAAACAGTCAACAACATCCTTACTTTCACTTATATCCTCCTCATTTATAACCTCATCAGTATATAAATCTAAAGCATCTCTTTCAGCTTCACAAACAATTTCTTTGACAATAACTTCCTCTTCTTTCCTTCTTTCCTCTAGTTTTATATACGTACTTAGTAGTCCAGAAAGTTGTTTAAACTGTAATTCCATATTTTTAAAATCTTCATTTTTGCTCCAGTTTGAACAAATTTTGTTATTGGAATTTGAGAATGACCTTGCTACCCTCCTTTGTTTCTGTTGCCTCTCCACCTTAATGGCAATGTTCACTAAGTCCTCCATTTTTCCATAATGTTGCAATTCAACTGCATCCGCAATTTCTTTATTCAAACCTCCTAGAAACCAAGCCATTATTACCTCTTCCTCCTCTTCTATGTTAGCTTTGATCAATAGCATCTCCATTTCCTTATGATAATCTTCTACTGATCTAGCTCCTTGCACTAGCCTATGCAACCTCTGATGTAACTCCCTAAAGTAGTGTAAAGGCACAAATCTTTTCCTCATGGCCTCCTTCATATCCTCCCAACTACTAATAGGATGTCTCCTCATCTTTCTTCTGCCCATATTCAATTGATCCCACCAAAACAAAGCATAGTCAGTGAATTCTACAGCTGCAATCTTCACTTTCTTTTCCTCTGAGTACCTGTTACAATCAAAAATCATCTCAACCTTCCTTTCCCATTCTAGGTACTCTTCAGCACTGTTTCTACCTTTAAATGGAGGAATCTTAAGCTTAATATTACCTAAATTCCCATCTAATCTCCCACTTGTCTCTTCTTCATCTAAGTCTTCTATGTCAGCCCTTACATTCTCATCAGTCCATCTACCTCTCCTAGCTGTCCTCCTAGAATTATTAGATGCACTCACTTCAAATTTCTCCTCCATCCCGTCCATTCTAGCGTTTAACTTCTTGAACTCATTAATGAAGGCCTTGTACATCACTTTCATATCGGGCATGGCTTCCTCCTCCTCACACATTGTTTCCTTTTCTTCTTGATGCGGAACCCAATAGCTAACGAGCTACAAACCCACACATACGATTTGAATAGCAAACCAAAATCAGACAAACACCCTCCCTATTGAACCCCCAATCAACCTGTGACTGAAAACGCAAATAATCGGGAAACAAAGAACTGAAAAACGCCACAATCAAACGATTGATAAGTTAATCAAATTCTTCATGCAATAGAAAAGAAAGCAATTCACTCTCTTAATCTAAGCAAATAAATTCGGCTATGCCAATAATAATCATTCAAAAATCTGCCGTTTACAATCTATAATAGCCTATTTATATGGTGGCTAACCCTAGCTAGCAAAATAACATAAAGAAAACCCTAATGAGGCCTTAAACATGGTGTGGCCGAATTGTCCATGGGCTTTACAAGATAAGTTAAGCCCAAGCTAAAGAATTAAACACACTTAAAATAAGCAGAAAGACTAATTAAAACCCAAAAATAACTAAACTAAACCCAATCTAAAAGCCCAATTCGTTTAGCCCATTAAGTCATTAAATAAATGAGTCATGTGACTTTTAAATGAAGCACATGACTTGTACAAATAAAGCCCAAAGTAGTATAAACCCAAAAATGACTTAAATTGGCCCAAAAATGGCTTAAGTTGGCCCAATTTCACTAGAAGCTTCCAAAAGGCTAAGTACTTTGTGAAAGCCTCCTTCAAGCTCTTTATAACACTTCTTAAATTTGATCTCCATGAATATGAACTTGCAATGTTTATAACATTGCAATGTTGACCCCCCTGTGCACGCATCATTCCCTCTCTCTTTAGAAAAGATTCGTCCTCGAATCTTCGTCTTGTTCAAGTTGGGAATTGACACTTGTAGAATACATTCATCTTCATATAAGATCTTCTGAACAGGTGGAAATAAAACGAATGCTTCTTCAGCAAAGAACTCATCATGTTCCTGCAAGTTAACAAAAACACTACGAAAAACATGATTATTCAATACAACCATTTCATTCTGATCATTATTATCTTCACTTTCCACGTTCAATTCAACCTCCTTAAGAACTGTAGGGTCAATTATAACATGCTGATCTTCTATCTCAATTACACAGACATCCTTCTGTTCTCTCAAAGCAACATCTTCTCTTTCAATTATGTTTTCCTTTTCACTCAAAACAACATCTTCGTCACATCCACTTATTTCTTCTTCACTCACAACCTCATTTTCATGCAAATCTATAGAATCTCTTTCAGCTTCACACATAATCTCTTCCATTGCAACTTCATCTTTCTTTCTTTTCTCCTTTTTCAAACACTTATCTAGCTGCCTAAATAGTTGTTTAAACCTCAATTCCATATCTTCAGAATCTTTATTTTTGCTCCAGTTTGGACAACTCTTGTTGTTGGAATTTGAGAATGACCTTGCTACCCTCCTTTGTTTCTGTTTCCTCTCCACCTTAATGGCAATGTTCACTAAGTCCTCCATTTTTCCATAATGTTGCAATTCAACTACATCCACAATTTCTTTATTCAAACCTCCTAGAAACCAAGCCATGATTACTTCTTCCTCCTCTTCTATTTTAGCTTTGATCAATAGCATCTCCATCTCCTTGTGATAATCTTCTACTGATCTAGCTCCTTGCACTAACCTATGCAACCTCTGATGTAACTCCTTAAAGTAGTGTGAAGGCATAAATCTTTTCCTCATGGCCTCCTTCATATCCTCCCAACTACTAATAGGACGTCTACCCATCTTCCTTTTACCCATATTCAATTGATCCCACCAAAACAAAGCATAGTCAGTAAATTCTACAGCTGCTATCTTCACTTTCTTTTCCTCAGAATACCTATTACACTCAAAGATCATTTCAACCTTCCTTTCCCATTCTAGGTACTCTTCAGCACTATTTCTACCTTTAAATGGAGGAATCTTAAGCTTAATGTTACCTAAATTCCCATCTGATCTCCCACTTGTCTCTTCTTCATCTAAGTCGTCTATGTCAGCCCTTACATTTTCATCAGTCCATCTACCTCTCCTAGCTGTCCTCCTAGAATTATTAAATGCACTCACTTCAAATTTCTCCTCCATTCCGTCCATTCTAGCGTTTAACTTCTTGAACTCATTAATGAAGGCCTTGTACATCACTTTCATATCGGGCATGGCTTCCTCCTCCTCATACATTGTTTCCTTTTCTGCGCTTCTTGACATGATTTGAATTCTGCAAAACAGATGTTAGACAATAACCTCACACACTCCCTCACGTGTTTACACTCAAAGATGCCACTCCTCTCGTGTTTCACTCAATAAGGCTTTTACCCTCTTAATGTACTCACACACTCTGCCTTTTACCACTCTAATTGCAACTCTTAAATTGCACTTCAGAATTCAATTCACAAACCAAGAATTTGAGTACGTTTTAGAAAGCAAAGAAATAAGCAACTAACAATAAAAGAAAGTTCAAAGCTAGAAAAGAAGACTCTAGACACAATAAAGGTGGTACACGGACAAGACTGGTATACCACTTGATTATATCCAAATTAGAGTATTAGAACAAGCAAAGATACTCTAACAGTGTAATGGAAAAAAAGCAAGCTCAAAACAAAGAAATAAGCAACAAGAATTAAGAAAAATGACAATTTGGACAAAATGTATGAATTTGATTCACTACAAAGTGAACCAAATATAGAACCTATTTATTCTACCCAACAAAGCAAGAAAATAACAAAGAAACCTAATTATACTAAGTAAGATAGAATGCACTCAAGACAATTCAATTTAGAGCCAAAAAATGATGAATAGGCCGAATGGTATATGAAGCTCTAATTAATGTGTCAAGTTGTGTGCAAAATAATGGCAAAATGGTGTAAAAATGATGGCAAAATGGTGCAAAATGGTAGGCAAATGATGGTAAAATGGTGCAAAAATGATAGGCAAATGATGGCAAAAAATGATACCAAAATGGTGCAAAAATGACAGCAAAAATGGTACTAAAATGTTACCAAAAATGGATAGCAAATGATAGGAAAATGTTACCAAAAATGATAAGCAAATGGTAGCACAAATGAATCCTTATCCGAAGTGGATAATAATAATCAAAGGTGGTTTAGGATTAAGTTTTCCTATTCCCAAAACAGATAGGATTAATTTTCCTATTTCCAAAACAGATAGGATTAGTTTTTCCTATTACTTAAAGGATTTCCCACCTCTATTTAGAAAAGGATTAGTTTGCTGCCCCTAATTCCTTAAGCACTTAGGATTATGTTTTCCCACCCCTTAAAGGATTTGGATCTTCCCTTATTGCTATATAAACTCCCTTGGCCGAATTGCTCCTCTACACTTTTCTCCACACGCAAGATTCTTCTTTATTTCTCTTCTTTCACGTTTTTTTTTCTTTTTTTTTTATATGAAATAGAGAACAACTAGACTACAAACCACCAAACTTCTCAAGCCCACAAGATCAGAACTCAAATTCGGTTTTCTAACCCCCTTTTTTTTTTTCAAGATGCAAAAACTTCAGAGTGAAGAACGGAGGCTTAAACGTCGTTTTTAAGGGCCGAAAAAGTCAGTTACATAGGGTTTTGCCCATGTAACGATTGTAGAGCACGAAATTCCCTTTCCGGAATGATATTATAATAACAAATCGGACTCCTATGTCAAAAGTTATGGCCTCTCGAAATTTCTATTTTTTTTTTTCAAAACAGCAACTAATATCTAATTTTCTCCTACAAGGATTCGGATTCAAGCTAAAGATGTTCAAGATTTCAGTTCAAGGCTATTTCACGAATTCAAGATAAAGGTAAGAAAAGAAAAGGCTAATTTAAACACACAAAGAAACACAATTAACTAAGAAACTTAATGCAACCTAATTCGGCATAAACATAAAGAAATCAAAGAAAAGAAAATGCAAACCCTAACACTAAGATAAATAGGAATTTACCTTAACTTTGGCTCTGATACCAAATGATGCGGAACCCAATAGCTAACGAGCTACAAACCCACACATACGATTTGAATAGCAAACCAAAATCAGACAAACACCCTCCCTATTGAACCCCCAATCAACCTGTGACTGAAAACGCAAATAATCGGGAAACAAAGAACTGAAAAACGCCACAATCAAACGATTGATAAGTTAATCAAATTCTTCATGCAATAGAAAAGAAAGCAATTCACTCTCTTAATCTAAGCAAATAAATTCGGCTATGCCAATAATAATCATTCAAAAATCTGCCGTTTACAATCTATAATAGCCTATTTATATGGTGGCTAACCCTAGCTAGCAAAATAACATAAAGAAAACCCTAATGAGGCCTTAAACATGGTGTGGCCGAATTGTCCATGGGCTTTACAAGATAAGTTAAGCCCAAGCTAAAGAATTAAACACACTTAAAATAAGCAGAAAGACTAATTAAAACCCAAAAATAACTAAACTAAACCCAATCTAAAAGCCCAATTCGTTTAGCCCATTAAGTCATTAAATAAATGAGTCATGTGACTTTTAAATGAAGCACATGACTTGTACAAATAAAGCCCAAAGTAGTATAAACCCAAAAATGACTTAAATTGGCCCAAAAATGGCTTAAGTTGGCCCAATTTCACTAGAAGCTTCCAAAAGGCTAAGTACTTTGTGAAAGCCTCCTTCAAGCTCTTTATAACACTTCTTAAATTTGATCTCCATGAATATGAACTTGCAATGTTTATAACATTGCAATGTTGACCCCCCTGTGCACGCATCACTTCTCTTCTTGACATGATTTGAATTCTGCAAAACAAATGTTAGACAATAACCTCACACACTCCCTCACGTGTTTACACTCAAAGATGCCACTCCTCTCGTGTTTCACTCAATAAGGCTTTTACCCTCTTAATGTACTCACACACTCTGCCCTTTACCACTCTAATTGCAACTCTTAAATTGCACTTTAGAATTCAATTCACAAACCAAGAATTTGAGCACGTTTTAGAAAGCAAAGAATAAGTAAGCACTAACAATAAAAAGATAGCTCAAAACTAGAAAAGAAGACACTAGACACAATGAAGGTGGTACACGGACAAGACTGTTATACCACTTGATTATATCCAAATTAGAGTATTAGAACAAGCAAAGATACTTTAACAATGTAAAACAAAGAAACAAGCAACAAGAATTAAGAAAAATGACAATTTGGACAAAATGTATAAATTTGATTCACTACAAAGTAAACCAAATGTAGAACCTAGTTATTCTACCCAACAAAGCAAGAAAATAACAAAGAAACCTAATTATACTAAGAAAGACAGAATGCACTCAAGACAATTCAATTTAGAGCCAAAATGATGATTAGGCCGAATGGTGTATCAAGCTCTAATTAATGTGTCAAGTTGTGCGCAAAATGATGGTAAAATGATAGCAAAATGGTAGAAAAATGATGGCAAAATGGTAGAAAAATGATGGCACAAATGATCAAAAATGATTCCAAAAATGGTGGAACAAATGGATAAGATATGATAAAATGGCAGCTCAAATGGATAAGAAATGAAACAAAAATGGCAGCTCAAATGGATAAGAAATGAAACAAAAATGGTAGCTCAAATGGATAATAAATGATATCAAAAATGGCAACTCAAATGGATAAAAAATGGATAACACAAATAGATAAGAAATGGTGATGTGAGCACGACCAAGGAACCAAGAGATGAACTAGCTTTACCAGAAGGCCCAGTGACTAGATCAAGAGCCAAGAAATTCAAGGAGGGTCTCAAAGCCTACATGGGCCGAATGGTGGAAGATATGGACAAGCAAGAGGAGTTGGGGCCGAATCTTCAAGAGGGAACTCAAATGGGCTCATTAATTTGTTTAAAGCCAATGGAATAAGCTTTGGGCAGCCCAAACGTTATGTTAGGCGTGTGGGCTTGTTTTTGGGCTCATTAAGTTGTGTTTTGTTATTTATTTAAGCTATTGGGTTTAATTTCTTGTTTATTAGGCTTAATTAGCGAAATGGGCTTAAGTTAGTTATGTTTGGCAGCCCATTGTTAAGGCCTTATTTAGTTAGGGTTTCTTTTTAATTAGTGGTATAAAAACCACGTGATAGAATGTATTAAGGGACTTTTTGGCCGAATTTACCATTGGGGAGGATTTTTCTTCTTCTTTTGCATCAGGAACGATTTTCTTATCAAGGTATTTCATCTTGTGGCGAATTTCTGTTCTTATTCTTCAAATCAATCTATCATAAGCGTTTCCTTTCATTTTATTGATTGGGGGTTCTTTAGATTGGGGATTTAATTTCTGTTCTTGTTTCTTGCCATTTGTGTGTTTGGGGTTTCGGGTTCTATATAGCCTTGGGGTTCCGCATCAGTTGGTATCAGAGCCTGAATTAGGATTAGATTCTTAACTATCCTTGTCTTTGTTTTAAAATCGCATTTTGTTTTAGTTGTTTGCATCAAAATTTGCTTAGAATCCGAAATTAGATTTATTTGGCCATAACTTTTGTTTCCGGTGTCCGATTTTGCTCTATAATAACTTTTCGGAAAGGGAATTTCGAGATCTACAAAAGTAACCAGCTTTGCTCGTTAACTAGCCCTTCAAAATCCAAAAAAACGTCGTTTAAGCTTCTAAAATTGGGTCTGAAGTTTTAAAAAAAAAAAAAAATTTAATTGCGGCTGGAACAGTATAGACTTTCCTCAATCCAATTAGGGTTAATTAAGCTTCATTAGGCCGAAATTGCATTGGGCTTGTCTATTAGGCCGAAATTACATTGGGCTTGTCTATTAGGCTGAAATTACATTGGGCTTGTCTATTAGGCCGAAATTTCATTGGGCTTGCTTTATAGGGCTGAATTGTATCTTGGATTAGTCTTTGGGTTTTATATCGTTTTGGGATAGATTTGAATTTGGGTTTCAGCAATTGGGTATTTCAATTTCACCTGGTTGGGCCGAACCTCACATTATTCATCTGGTTTTGAACTTTTCCATTTCTATCTTGCATCTAAGTTGAATTTTCCACTTGGGAGATTTCAATTTTCGCAATCTTGCATTAGTTTTGTCATTTCTTTCATTCTTAAGTTTCATTTTTTTGGTGTCTTGCGTTTTTGCTTCCGATTACACTATAATTAACAATTTGATTATTGTTAGTTAAATTTATACAATTTGGACAGCATACATATCTTCACCTTGTATGCTCATTTCAACGTTCTTCATTTTTGGTCTTTTGCTTCTAGAATTGAGCCTACCTTTCATTGTTAAGTATTTTTCATTGCATTCTTCTTTTTAATTTGCTATTTGTGAGTTATCTTGAACTGGAATTGAGTTCTGAATTGCAATTGGAGACGGCAAGTGGAGTGGAAAAAGGCTTGAGTGTGTGAGCTCATAAGAGGGTAAAAGCCAGATTTGAGTGAAACACGAGTGGAGTGACATCATTTGAGTGCAAACACGTGAGGGAGTGTGGTGAGGTTGTTAAACTAACCTTTTTGCAGAAATACACACAATGACTGAAGAATCCAGTAAGAAAGGAATGTCCCAAGAGGAGATTGCCTTTGCAATTCAAGCGATGCAAGGAACTTTTGAGAGGTTCATGAGGGAGATGGGAAACGTAAATGACAGGCTGGACAGGTTGGAAAATAGTACTACTAATACCACCAGGAAGAATGCAAGGAGGGGTCAAGTTCATAATGACGAGTATGACCAAGATGATTATGATGGGGATGAAGTGCAATCTGTGAGAGGAAGGCCGAGAAGGGAGGAAGACAGAGATAGCAACATCAATGCTATCAAGATGAGGATTCCATCATTCAGGGGCAGAAATGATGCTGAGGAGTATTTGGAGTGGGAAAGGAAGGTGGAGATGGTCTTTGCTTGCCATAACTATTCTGAAAATAAAAAGGTAAGACTTGTTGCTGTTGAATTTTCTAACTATGCTTTAGTATGGTGGGATGAATTAAACAAGACCAGAAGAAGAATTGGCGAGGCTCCTGTAGCTAGTTGGGAAGAAATGAAGAGAATCATGAGGAAGAGATTTGTGCCAAGCTACTACTACAGGGATATACATCAACAATTGCAAAGACTCACTCAAGGGTCTAGGACAGTAGAAGATTACCACAAGGAGATGGAGATGTTGATGATTAAAGCCAATGTTGAGGAAGAAGAAGAAGCAGTCATGGCTCGATTTCTGAATGCTTTAAATAGGGAGATTGCTAATGTCGTGGAGTTACACCCATTCATCGTCATGGAAGAGTTGGTAAACATGGCCATAAAGGTGGAGAGACAATTGAAGTATAAGGGAAGCCATAGAATTCAGAATTCGGGTTCAACTTCAAATTGGAATCCGAAGTGGAAAAAGGAAGAGAACAAGACTGTTCAGAAGTCCAATGATTCAAAGGACAAATCTAAGGACATCAAGAGTGGCAAAACCGACTCAAAAGGTACTTCTAATATAATTCCTTCTAATACTAAACATAGAGAAGTTAAATGTTTTAAATGTCAAGGGCGTGGTCATTATGCATCTGAATGTCCAAATAGGAAGTCTATGTTTATTAGGGGTGGGGAAATTGTATCTGAGTCTGATGAGGGTAATGAATCTGATAGTGATGAAATGCCACCTTTAGAGGACTGTTCTGATAATGAGGAGTTTGTTGAGTATGTTGTTAAGGGAGAATTCTTAGTTATTAAGCGTGCATTAAATGTGAATGTAAAAGAAAATAGCCTAGAACAGAGGGAGAACATCTTTCACACTAAATGCTTGGTAGGTGGTAAAGCTTGTAGTCTTATCATAGATGGGGGTAGTTGCACAAATGTTGCTAGCACGACATTGGTAGAGAAATTGGGGCTTAAATGTGAAAAACACCCTAGTCCCTATAGGCTGCAATGGCTGAATGATAGTGGTGAAGTCAGAGTGACCAAACAGGTAGTTGTCTCATTTTCCATTGGTAGATATGCTGATGACGTCGTATGTGATGTTGTGCCTATGCAGGCTGGTCATGTATTGTTAGGTAGGCCTTGGCAATTTGATAGGCGTGTTATGCATGATGGGTATTTGAACAGGTATTCTTTTATGTATAATGGGCAGAAAATCACTCTTGCACCTTTGTCACCTAAAGAAACATACATGGAACAATTGAAGATTCAGCAATCTTCAAGTGGGAATTCGGGTAGTGAGATGAAAAAAAAAAAGAGAGAAAAGAGGCCATGAGAGAAAAGAATAAAAATAAAGGCCCAATGGTGAGTGACTGCACTAGTAAGGAAAAGAAGATGGGAAGTGCAGGAGAGAAAAAGTTAGTGAATGAAGGAAAAGAAAGGAGTGAGCAAAAAGAACTTGAGAGGAGTGAAAAGGTTAAGAAGCAACCATGTTTCTACGCAAAAGAGAGAGAGTTAAAAAGTGCGTGCTTAGGCAAGAGAGCTTTAATATTAATTCGGTTTAGGGAGACTTTATTTTCTAACACTGACCTTGACCCGAGTTTGCCTAGTGTTTTTGTAACATTGTTGCAGGAATATGAAGATGTATTTCCTGAAGATGTGCCACACGGACTGCCACCCTTAAGAGGGATTGAGCATCAGATTGACTTAGTACCAGGAGCTCAGATTCCAAACCGACCTGCTTATCGAAGTAACCCGGAGGAGACGAAGGAGTTACAAAGACAAGTGGATGAGTTGCTGCAAAAGGGGTATGTGAGAGAGAGTATGAGTCCATGTGCAGTACCAGTTCTTTTGGTACCTAAGAAAGATGGGACTTGGAGGATGTGTGTGGATTGCAGGGCGGTCAACAAAATCACTGTAAAGTATCGCCACCCTATTCCTAGATTAGATGATATGCTTGATGAATTGCATGGTGCATGTTTGTTTACAAAAATTGATTTAAAGAGTGGCTATCATCAGATTAGGATGAAAGAGGGAGATGAGTGGAAAACTGCGTTTAAGACTAAATACGGATTGTATGAGTGGTTGGTAATGCCTTTTGGGTTGTCTAATGCACCTAGCACTTTCATGCGCTTAATGAATTATGTCTTGCGTGAGTTCCTTGGAAAGTTTGTAGTTGTGTATTTTGATGATATTCTGGTTTACAGCAGATGCTTAGATGACCATATTTTGTATGTGAAAGCTGTTTTGAGTGTGTTGAGAAAGGAGAAGTTGTATGGAAACCTTAAGAAGTGCTCATTTTGCATGAATAAAGTAATTTTCTTAGGTTTTGTGGTTAGTGGGGAAGGAGTGGAAGTTGACACTGAAAAGGTGAAGGCTATTCAAGAATGGCCAACGCCTAAGACTGTTAGTGAGGTGAGGAGTTTTCATGGCTTAGCTAGTTTTTACAGGCGATTTGTTAGAGATTTCTCTACTATTGCCGCGCCACTGAATGAGATAGTCAAAAAGAATGTTGGGTTTAAATGGGGGAAAGAGCAAGAAAATGCTTTTTGCATGTTAAAAGATAGATTATGTAATGCGCCTGTTTTGTGTTTGCCTGACTTTTCTAAGACTTTTGAGATTGAATGTGATGCTTCTGGGATTGGTATAGGTGCTGTTTTGATGCAGGAAAAATGTCCCATAGCATATTTCAATGAGAAGTTGAGTGGGCCAATTCTGAACTATTCCACCTATGATAAGGAGCTCTATGCATTGGTAAGAGCACTTGAAGTATGGGAGCACTACTTGCTGCCTAAGCAATTTGTGATTCATAGTGATCATCAATCCCTCAAGTATTTGAAGGGACAAGGGAAATTGAGCAAAAGGCATCCAAGATGGGTGGAATTTCTAGAAACGTTTCCATATGTGATCAAGTACAAGCAGGGTAAGGAAAATGTGGTGGCAGATGCACTATCCAGAAGGTACGCTTTGATTTCTATGCTTACTTCTAAATTACTTGGATTTGAGCATTTGAAAGAGATGTATGTTGATGATGTTGATTTTGCTACTGTGTATCATGCATGTGAGCGTGCTGCATTTGATAGGTATTATAGGCATGAAGGATATCTTTTTAGGGGTAAACAACTTTGTATTCCTACATGTTCTATTAGGGAGTTGCTTGTGAGGGAATCACATAGTGGGGGGTTAATGGGACATTTTGGTGTGCAAAAGACCTTAGGTATGCTTAATGAACATTTTTATTGGCCAAACATGAGAAAAGATGTGGAAAGGGTTTGTGCCAGATGCATTACTTGTAAATAGGCTAAATCTAGGACAATGCCTCATGGATTATATACACCATTGCCTGTACCTAGTGAACCTTGGACTGACATTTCTATGGATTTTGTTTTGGGTTTACCTAGGACAAGGAAAGGGAGGGACAGCATATTTGTTGTTGTGGACAGGTTTAGTAAAATGGCTCATTTCATTGCTTGCCATAAAACAGATGATGCCACAAATATTGCTGAACTTTTCTTTAGGGAAGTGGTTCGGTTGCATGGGGTGCCAAGAACCATTGTGTCATATAGAGATTGATATGAGCACAACCAAGCATAATGGCAACAAGAGAGATGAACTAGCACTTTCTCAAGGACCAATCACAAGAGCAAGGTCAAAGAAGCTTAAAGAAGTCCTACAAACATTCATGAGGCCTTATGTAGAGAAGATACAAGTTCAAGAGGGGAAAGAAGCTGAATTGGGCTATGACGACAAGTTGGGGCCGAATGGTCAAATGGGCCTTCAAGCTATTTTGTTTAGCTTCCATTCTTGTAATGACATATAATTAAATGTATTTGGGCAGCCTAGTACCTTAGAAAACGTTTTGGGCTTATTTAATTAGGTTTGTTTTATTTTTGGGCTTATTTGAGTATTTTGGGTAGTTTAAGTGGGTAGGCTAAAGTTGGGCTTATCTCTTCTAAAGAGTTGGGCCTAAATAACTAATTGAGGCTTAGAAAACATGAGGGAGCCGGATTTTAAAGGGGAGAGCTGAATTTGGATGGGTTTGAGTCAAATTTAGCTTTATGCCTACATTGGTGAACTTAGGGTCCTAAATTTTAGGAATGGGTTTTATTTGATAAATACTTATTATTTTGGGATATTATTGAATAGAGTTTGATGGAGAAACAATAGGATGAATTTATCTTGAGTGAGTTAGCCAAATTCCACTTATAGCCAAAATTGAGTCTACATTCATTTTCCTTAGGATAATCAGTAGCTTTTAGGATTATTTTCAGATTGTATTTATCTTTATTTATTCATGTACTTAGTCCACATTGTGGCCAAATACATGTAGATAAATGTTAGGAATTATCTTTGTTATTTATTTTATTAATTATCTTTTAGAGTTAGTGTTTGATTATAACTCCTCTAGGGAGGGGTGGCTGCCTAGCCTATATAAAGGGCTGAACTTTTTCATTTGTACTTTACATTTTTTTGCATATCTTATGATTAATGAATTTTCATTGATTGAATTTGTGAGAGTTAATTTCTATTGATTCTTGCTATTGTATGAAGAATTAGACTTAGGCAATTTGCATGGTTAATGTATGCTTGATTCTTATTCTTCTTACTTTCTAAATCAATCTATCATAAGCGTTTCCATTCAATCTTGTTTGGGGGTTCTTTAGATTGGGGGTTTATTCACTTGTTTATGATCAATATTCATGGTATGTTGGTGTTCTCGCTTGCATATAAGCTGGGGTTCCGCATCAATTGGTATCAGAGCTTAGGCTAAGTGATAAATTCTTAACTATCCTTTAATTTTGTCTTCTTGAAATTCTTTCTTTGTTCTGGCCGAATAGGACTTTGCATCTAGTTCCTTATTTGGTTGTTGCTCAATTGTGTTAAATTACCTATCTCAAGTATTTGATCATTAGTTGTGTGATTTACGTTTTGAAAAAAAAAAAGAAGAAGAAGAAAAGAAAGCTTATATACATATCAAAAAAAAAATCTGAAAATTACCTTGTGTTCAATTCAGCTCCTATTATCTTGTTAAGTTCAAATTTGATCAATTAAGCTAGAACTTCCATAATTTGTTTGATTTCTTCAAAGGGCAGGTTAAGTACTCATTGCTTTTAAGATTTTGGGTTATATTATTGCATGCTTTCTTTGATTTTATTTTTGTTGAGTCTATATAAAATCTGTTTAAACTAATCATTAGGTTTAGTTAAACATCGCATTTAAGTGCATCCGTCTTGTCTATTCTTTTCATTCTAAGTTATCAATTTGTGTGTCTAAACTGTTTTTGGTTCCAACTACAATAGTTTAACATATTGCACATTGTTGAACATCTTTATACACTAAGCGCACAAAATTTATCTCTTGTGTGCTAATTTCTAAGTTTGTTCAATTTGGTCAATTTGCCTCTAGAATTGGTACTTTTTGCTGTTCTTGTTAAGTACTCATTGTTTCCAAATTAAACTACTTAATTGTGCATATTTGTTTGAGTTTGTTTCTGAAGTACAATTGTGAGAAATCAATTTGTGAGTTGAGAGACAAACACGTGAGGTTGAGTGAATTCTTTTCTTTACTTGTTTACTTAAGTTTAAAGATGTCTGGAAACAATAGTAAAGATGAGACTGAGATTCCCCATGATACTAAACTTATGATTAAAGCTTTTATGGATAGTTTGCAAAAGCTAAATCTCAGGATGAATAGCATAGAGAGTGACCTTAAAGCTTCCAAGGGCAAATATACAAGGGAGGAAGAAGTAGACCAATTATACAATGATGATGGAGAAGAGGAGGCTCATTCCTTCCCAATGAGAGCAAGGAGGTATGACAATCGAATGGAAGTAAAGACAATAATTTGAGTTCTATCAAGATGAAGATTCCCCCATTCAAAGGCAAAAATGATGTGGATGCCTATCTCGAATGGGAAAGAAAGGTAGAGATGATCTTTTCATGCCACCACTATTCAGATGAAAAAAAGGTAAAACTCGTAGCCATTGAATTTTTTGATTATGCACTAATTTGGTGGGATGAGTTATTGAAAAGTAGGAGGAGAAATGGGGAACTCCCTATCACTTCTTGGGAGGAAATGAAAAGAATCATGAGAAAGAAGTATGTGCCTAGTTACTATCATAAGGAACTCCACAATTGATGCGGAACCCAATAGCTAACGAGCTACAAACCCACACATACGATTCGAATAGCAAAGAAACAAAGAGATAAAATCCCTCCCTATTGAACCCCCAAACAACTTGTGAATGGAAACGCAAATAATTGGGAAATAAAGAACCTGAAAAACGCCACAATCAAATAATTGATAAGTTAATCAAATTCTTCATGCAATAGAAAAGAAAAGCAAGCAAATCTCACAAATCTAATCTATTAGAATTTTGGCAAAGCCAAGAAAAGAGGATAGCCTCCAATGTTTAATAATTCCAATCTCCATAAATCCAAACTTGCAATGTTTATAATCTTGCAATGTTGACCCCCCTGTGCACGCATCATTTCCTCCCTCTTTAGAAAAGATTCGTCCTCGAATCTTCGTCTTGTTCAAGTTGGGAATTGGCATTTGTAAAATAAATTCATCTTCATATAAGATCTTTTGAACTGGTGGAAATAAAATGAATGCTTCTTCATATGAGGACTCATCATGTTCCTGCAATTTAACAAAAACACTAGGAAAAACATGATTATTCAATACAACCATTTCATTCTGATCATGGTCCTCTCCTTTCTCCATGTTCAACTCAGCCTCCTTAAGCACTACAGGATCAATCATAACATGCTGATCTTCCATCTTAACTAAACAAACATCTTCTTTCTCACTCAAAACAACAACTTGATGTAGATAGCCATGGAAAGGACCCATTAAAGCTTCCAAATGGACCGATTACAAGGAATAGAGCCAAGAAACTCAATGAGAAGTTACAAGGCTTTATTCAAGCATTCATTGAAGAGGAAATGAAGCTTCAAGGGCACAAATATTATGGGGTTAATTCCGGGGCCATGGAGACCAAAATTGGAGTTGTTCAAGGAGATTTGAAGCTGGTTCACATGTTGGGAGTAGAAATGGGCCATGACGGGAAAGAAGCCGAATATTCAACTCAAGTAACACTTGACATGTGCCGGTCATATGACACTTGACATGTGCCGGTCATGTGACACTTGACATGTGCCGAGCATGTGACCTAAACATGTGCCGGGCATGTGACAATGACATGTGCTTGACATGTGCTAGACATGTGGCTTATGTCATGTGCATTGCATGTGTTTAATTAATGAACTAATGGGCTGTTTGGTTTGGGCTTTTAGTTAGGGCCTCAATTTAAGTTTTTAACTTGATTAATTGTAATAACTAAGCCTTTTCAATATGGGCTCACGCCACCCACTTTGGCAGCCCATCCAATTGGCTTTTAATTTTATTATTTCAATTAGGTTTAGGGTTTATTTACTCCTACATGTATTAGGGTTAAGTGGCTGCCTATATAAGGCATACTTATGCGTGTTTTTCATCAGTTTTTGAATAGAGAAATATAATTGTTCTTTGCTGTTTGCAAGACATCTTTTGCAAAGTAAGTGAATCTTTACTTTGTGTTGTTTTAAGAATTGGGTTATTCAAGCTTTGTTCTTGTGTGGTTCTATTCTTCTATTTTTTCTGCTTTAGGTCTTAATTATCTTTGATATTAGGGTTTAAAGTGAATACAATTTCAGATTGCATGTTTAGGATTTGATGGTTAATTGAATGAAGAGTTCGGGGTTTTGATTAGATCCTAGGGTTCCGCATCAATTGGTATCAGAGCCTAATTGAAGTTGGATTTTTATCTAGCTTGAATTATTGTTTGGTGTTAAAAAAAAAAAAAAAGTGGTACTGTTCACGTACTGTTCACGCGTACTGTTCATCACGTAGCTACTGTTCATTCGTGATTAAAATGATACATATATCATATTTGTGTCATCTATTGCTTGTTATAAGGATTTGAAACTGAATTGAACCACAATGAACAAGTAATAGGTTTTAGAGCTCAAATCTTTTTTGGTTGAGTTGAAAATGGTTCATTGAATTCTTTTTATACCTAAAGTGATTAAGTTGAACCTCATTAAGATAGTTTAGCTACTGATCTTATTTAAAAAAAAAAAAAAATCCAGATCTATTTGGGGGTGCTGATTATAACTTAAATTTAGGTGTTTGGATGTTAGTTAGAGCTAGCTTGGGTTGGGATAGAATATTTAGGTTCTAGTTCGGTTTCTTCATTAAGGAGTGCCGAATCCATTACACTTTGTTCAAATCTGTTTTTCTTGATATTCTAAGTCTCTTTTATTTGTTTAATTGCTTTTGCTTCCAATTACATTGTTTGAGTAGTAAGTTGCTTTCTATTACTCATTTGCGCAAAATTCAGTTGCACACCTTTCTTCATCTAAGTGTGTAACAATTCTGTTTTATTGATTCCTATACAAAATCTTGCCTCTAGATTCGAGTGTGCTATATTCTTCATTAAGTTATCTTGTATTTCCCTACATTAAGACTCGCTTGAATTGATATTTGGTTCTGAAGAACAACCCGAAAGTAAAGAGCAAGAGTGGAAAAAGGCAAGAGTGTGTGAGTGCATTCAAGAGGGTAAAAGCCCATATTGTGTGAAACACGAGAGGAGTGATACAAACTTGAGTGTAAACACGAGAGGGAGTGCTTAGTGAGGTTATTTTTATCTAATTTTGTTTGCAGGTAAATACAATGACTGAAGAAACTGGTAAGAAAGGCATGTCCCAAGAAGAGATTGCCTTTGCTATACAAGCAATGCAAAGTACATTTGAGAGGTTTATGAGGGAAATGGGGAATGTAAATGAAAGATTGGAGAAGCTCGAAGTGAGCACTTCTAATACTACCAGTAGAGTAGCAAGGAGAGGTCGATTCATTACTGAAGAGGTTGATCATGATGAATTGGACGAAGAGGAGGAATTTCGTTCAGTAAGAGGAAGAGTGAGAAGAGAAGATAAAATGGATAGTAACATAAATGCTATCAAGATGAATATTCCACCCTTCAAAGGCCGAAATGATGCTGAAGAAGACTTGGAGATTATGATATTTTTTGACTTTTATTTGGCTTGGCCAAATTCTTCATTGGAGAGGATTGTTTGTCTTCTTCTTTTGCATCAAGAACTTTAATTCTTATCAAGGTATTTACTTTGTGGCGAATTCTGTTCTTATGTTTTAAATCAATCTATTATAAGCGTTTCCATTCACATAGTTGTTTGGGGGTTCTTTAGATTGGGGGTTTATTCTTGTTCATGTTCATGCCATATTGTATGTTCAAGGGGTTTCGGGTTCTTTAGCCTTGGGGTTCCGCATCATGGCTTTTAGTTGAAATGGTATCAGAGCCTACCTAACTCACTCATCCAACACGAGGTCGCAAGTTCGAATCCCAAAAGAAGCAGGCAGCCGCGAAAGAGTACGCAAAGGGCGGAAGAGCGTGGGCCCCTGTTGTGAGGGAAGAGTGCGAGCGAAGCGTGGTGGATGGTGAATATAGGAAAGTCTGGGCCTTCACTAACAGTCATGGCTTTTAGTTGAAATGATGATATGAGCACAACCAAGCATAATGGCAACAAGAAGCTTAAAGAAGTCCTACAAGCATTCATGAGGCCTTATGTAGAGAAGATACAAGTTCAGGAGGGGAAAGAAGCTAAATTGGGCTATGAAGATAAGTTGTGGCTGAATGGTACAAATGGGCCTTCAAGCTATTTTGTTTAGCTTCTATTCTTGTAATGACATATAATTAAATGTATTTGGGCAGCCTAGTACCTTAGAAAACGTTTTGGGCTTATTTAATTAGGTTTGTTTTATTTTTGGGCTTATTTGAGTATTTTGGGTAGTTTATGTGGGTAGGCTAAAGTTGGGCTTATCTCTTCTAAAGAGTTGGGCCTAAATAACTAATTGAGGCTTAGAAAACATGAGGGGGCCGGATTTTAAAGGGGAGAGCTGAATTTGGATGGGTTTGAGTCAAATTTAGCTTTATGCCTACATTGGTGAACTTGGGGTCCTAAATTTTAGGAATGGGTTTTTCTTGATAAATACTTATTATTTTGGGATATTATTGAATAGAGTTTGATGGAGAAACAATAGGATGAATTTATCCTGAGTGAGTTAGCCAAATTCCACTTATAGCCAAAATTGAGTCTGCATTCATTTTCCTTAGGATAATCACTAGCTTTTAGGATTATTTTCAGATTGTATTTATCTTTATTTATTCATGTACTTAGTCCATATTATGGCCAAATACATGTAGATAAAGGTTAGGAATTATCTTTGTTATTTATTTTATTAATTATCTCTTAGAGTTAGTGTTTGATTATAACTCCTCCAGGGAGGGGTGGCTGCCTTGCCTATATAGAGGGCTGAACTTCTTCATTTGTACTTTACATTTTGCATATCTTATGATTAATGAATTTTCATTGACTGAATTTGTGAGAGTTAATTTCTATTGATTCTTGCTATTGTATGAAGAATTAGACTTAGGCAATTTGCATGGTTAATGTATGCTTGATTCTTATTCTTCTTACTTTCTAAATCAATCTATTATAAGCGTTTCCATTCAATCTTGTTTGGGGGTTCTTTAGATTGGGGGTTTATTCACTTGTTTATGATCAATATTCATGGTATGTTGGCGTTCTAGTTTTCATATAGGCTGGGGTTCCGCATCAATTGGTATCAGAGCTTAGGCTAAGTGATAAATTCTTAACTATCCTTTAATTTTGTCTTCTTGAAATTCTTTCTTTGTTTTGGCCGAATAGGACTTTGCATCTAGTTCCTTATTTGGTTGTTGCTCAATTGTGTTAAATCACCTATCTCAAGTATTTGATCATTAGTTGTGTGATTTATGTTTTGAAAAAAAAAAAGAGAAGAAAAAAGAAAGCTTATATACATATCGAAAAAAAAAAATCTGAAAATTACCTTGTGTTCAATTCAGGTCCTATTATCTTGTTAAGTTCAAATTTGATCAATTAAGCTAGAACTTCCATAATTGGTTTGATTTCTTCAAAGATCAAGTTAAGTACTCGTTGTTTTTGGATTTTGGGAGATATTATTGCATGCTTTCTTTGATTTTCTTTTTGTTGAGTCTATATAAAATCTGTTTAAACTAATCATTAGGTTTAGTTAAACATCGCATTTAAGTGAATCCGTCTTGTCTATTCTTTTCATTCTAAGTTATCAATTTGTGTGTCTAAACTGTTTTTGGTTCCAACTACACTAGTTTAACATATTGCACATTGTTGAACATCTTTATTCACTAAAGCGCACGAAATTTATCTTTTGTGTGCTAATTTCTAAGTTTGTTCAATTTGGTCAATTTGCCTCTAGAATTGGTACTTTTTGCTGTTCTTGTTAAGTATTCATTATTTCCAAATCAAACTACTTAATTGTGCATATTTGTTTGAGTTTGTTTCTGAAGTACAATTGCGAGAAATTAATTCGTGAGTTGAGAGACAAACACGTGAGGTAGTGAATTGTGAGGTTTTTTTTTCTTCTAATGATTATTTGCAGCTTATAAATCATGTCAAGAAGGGAAAGAACAGAGACAATGCATGAGGAGGAGGATGGACGTGTGCTTGATGTGAAAACAATGTATAAAACATTCATGAGTGAGGTTAAGAAGTTGAATTCTAGGATGGATCGAGCGGAGGAGATAATTGATAAGTCTACTAGAATTCAAAACCGACGTAGATCAATTAACACTCATAGAAAAAATGAAGATTCTAAAGATATGGAATTGCATTTTAAACAACTTTCTAGACTACTAAGTACGTATATGGGACAAGAGAAAAGAAAGAAAGAAGAGGAAGTTGTAGTAGCAGAAATTATTTGTGAAGCTGAAAGAGATGCTATAGATTTATGTGAAGATGAAGTGGTGAATGATGAAGAGACAATTGAAAAAGAAGATGTTGTCTCTTGTTTAGGTGAAAAGGAAGATGTTTGTGTAATTGAGTTAGAAGATCAGCATTTTATGATTGCTCCTTTATTAATTGAGGAGGCTGAATTGCACGTGAAAAATGAAGAAAATAATGATCAGAGCAAAAAGAATGTATTAAGAACTAACCATGTTTTGTCCAGTGTTTTTGTTGACTTGCAGGAACATGAGTTCTTTTCTGAAGAAGCATTCATTTTATTTCCATCTGTTCACAAGATCATCTATGAAGATCAATTTATTCCACAAGTTTCCATTCCCAATTTGAACAAGACGAAGATTCGAGGACGAATCTTTTCTAAAGAGGGAGGGGATGATATGAGCACAACCAAGCATAATGGCAACAAGAAGCTTAAAGAAGTCCTACAAGCATTCATGAGGCCTTATGTAGAGAAGATACAAGTTCAGGAGGGGAAAGAAGCTAAATTGGGCTATGAAGATAAGTTGTGGCTGAATGGTACAAATGGGCCTTCAAGCTATTTTGTTTAGCTTCTATTCTTGTAATGACATATAATTAAATGTATTTGGGCAGCCTAGTACCTTAGAAAACGTTTTGGGCTTATTTAATTAGGTTTGTTTTATTTTTGGGCTTATTTGAGTATTTTGGGTAGTTTATGTGGGTAGGCTAAAGTTGGGCTTATCTCTTCTAAAGAGTTGGGCCTAAATAACTAATTGAGGCTTAGAAAACATGAGGGGGCCGGATTTTAAAGGGGAGAGCTGAATTTGGATGGGTTTGAGTCAAATTTAGCTTTATGCCTACATTGGTGAACTTGGGGTCCTAAATTTTAGGAATGGGTTTTTCTTGATAAATACTTATTATTTTGGGATATTATTGAATAGAGTTTGATGGAGAAACAATAGGATGAATTTATCCTGAGTGAGTTAGCCAAATTCCACTTATAGCCAAAATTGAGTCTGCATTCATTTTCCTTAGGATAATCACTAGCTTTTAGGATTATTTTCAGATTGTATTTATCTTTATTTATTCATGTACTTAGTCCATATTATGGCCAAATACATGTAGATAAAGGTTAGGAATTATCTTTGTTATTTATTTTATTAATTATCTCTTAGAGTTAGTGTTTGATTATAACTCCTCCAGGGAGGGGTGGCTGCCTTGCCTATATAGAGGGCTGAACTTCTTCATTTGTACTTTACATTTTGCATATCTTATGATTAATGAATTTTCATTGACTGAATTTGTGAGAGTTAATTTCTATTGATTCTTGCTATTGTATGAAGAATTAGACTTAGGCAATTTGCATGGTTAATGTATGCTTGATTCTTATTCTTCTTACTTTCTAAATCAATCTATTATAAGCGTTTCCATTCAATCTTGTTTGGGGGTTCTTTAGATTGGGGGTTTATTCACTTGTTTATGATCAATATTCATGGTATGTTGGCGTTCTAGTTTGCATATAGGCTGGGGTTCCGCATCAATTGGTATCAGAGCCTACCTAACTCACTCATCCAACACGAGGTCGCAAGTTCGAATCCCAAAAGAAGCAGGCAGCCGCGGAAGAGTAAGCGTGGGCTCCTGTTGTGAGGGAAGAGTGCGTGTGAATGCCATAATTATTCTGATGAAAAGAAGGTTAGACTAGCTGCAGTAGAGTTCTCAAACTATGCACTGGTATGGTGGGCTGAATTGAACAAGAATAGGAGGAGAAATGGAGAGAATCCTGTTTCTAGTTGGGAAGAGATGAAAAGGATTATGAGGAAAAGGTTTGTGCCGAGCTATTACTATAGAGAGATACATCAACGATTGCACAGACTTACTCAAGGGGTTAGAACAGTGGAAGAATACCACAAGGAGATGGAAATGTTGATGATAAAAGCAAACCTAGAAGAAGAGGAAGAATCAGTTATGGTTCGATTTCTAAGTGGCCTAAATAGGGAGATTGCAAATGTTGTCGAGTTGCACCCATTCCTTGACATGGAGGAACTAGTGAACTTGGCCATGAAAGTGGAGAGACAAATGAAATACAAAGGAAGTGCTAGAAGCCAAAATTCGGGTTCCACATCTAATTGGAATTCGAAGTGGAATAAGAGTGACAATAAGGCTGCCCAAAAGTCCTTCGACTCAAAAGACAAATTCAAGGACAACCAAGGTGGCAAAACCGAATCAAAAGGTACCTCTAATATAATCCCTTCTAATACTAAGCATAGAGAGATTAAATGTTTTAGATGTTTGGGGGTTGGGCATATTGCATCTCAGTGTCCTAATAAAAGGTCTATGCTTGTTAGGGATAGTGGAGAAGTTGTTTCTGAACATGAAAGTGATTCTGATTCCATGCCTAGTTTAGTAGATGCTTCTGGTGATGAAATTGAATTTGCTGAACATGGTGAATCTCTAGTTGTTAGGCGTGCTTTGAATGTGCAATTTAAGGAAGAATCAGATGTAGACCAAAGGGAAAATATCTTCCATACTAGATGTAAAGTGAATGGGAAAGTTTGTAGTTTAATTATAGATGGGGGTAGTTGTACTAATGTTGCTAGTACTACACTTGTTAACAAGTTGGGACTGAGATGGATGAAACACCCTAATCCTTATAAACTGCAATGGTTGAATGATTGTGGAGAAGTAAAAGTAACAAAACAAGTTCTTATTGCCTTCTCGATTGGGAGATATAAGGATGAGGTTGTATGTGATGTGGTACCCATGCATGCTGGTCATATATTACTTGGAAGGCCTTGGCAATTTGATAGGCGTGTAACACATGATGGGTATAAAAATAGGTATTCCTTCAAGATAAATGGGCAGAATGTCATTTTGGGCCCTATGACACCAAAAGAGGTACATGATGATCAATTGAGACTTAAGAAGTCATTTGAAGGGGAGATGGGTAGTGAGGCCGAAAAGGCAAAAGAAAATGAGGTAAAAGAGGCCAAGAGAGAAAAGAAAGAAAATGGCCCAACGGAGAGTGACTGTGTAAGAGAGAAAAAGAAACTTTCGTTCTATGCAAAACAGAGGGAATTGAAGAGTGCTTTTATTGCAAAGAAATCTCTCATTGTACTTCGGTTCAAAGAGAATTTTCTTAACTTGACTGACATTAACCCAAGTTTGCCTAGTTGTGTTGTTTCTTTATTGCAGGAATTTGATGATGTCTTCCCTGAGGAGATTCCCAAGGGGTTACCACCATTGAGGGGGATTGAACATCAGATTGACTTCATTCCAGGATCAACGATTCCAAATCGACCAGCTTATAGAAGTAACCCTGAGGAAACAAAGGAACTTCAAAGGCAAGTTGATGAGTTGTTGGAAAGAGGTCATATAAGAGAAAGCTTGAGCCCATGTGCTGTCCCTGTTTTACTGGTACCGAAAAAGGATGGAACTTGGAGGATGTGTGTTGATTGCCGAGCAGTCAATAGAATCACGGTAAAGTATCGACATCCTATTCCTAGGTTAGATGACATGTTGGATGAATTGCACGGTGCTTGTTTCTTTACAAAAATTGATTTGAAGAGTGGATATCACCAAATTAGGATGAAATTAGGTGATGAATGGAAAACAGCTTTTAAAACAAAATATGGTTTGTATGAATGGATGGTTATGCCATTTGGGCTAACTAATGCACCTAGTACATTTATGAGATTGATGAACTATGTTTTGCGTGCATTCCTAGGAAAGTTCGTAGTTGTTTATTTTGATGATATACTCATTTATAGTAGATCTTTAGATGAGCATATAGATCATATAAGGGCTGTTTTACAAGTACTTAGGAATGAAAAATTGTATGCCAATGTAAAGAAATGCACTTTTTGTAGTGATAAATTGATATTCCTAGGGTTTGTGGTTTCGGCCAAAGGGATAGAAGTGGACAATGAAAAGGTTAAGGCAATTCAAGATTGGCCTACACCTAAATCAGTTAGTGAAGTTAGGAGTTTTCATGGACTTGCTAGTTTCTATAGGAGGTTTGTGAAAGACTTTAGTACTATTGCTGCACCATTAACTGAAATTGTTAAGAAAGATGTGCCTTTTAAATGGGGTGAAAATCAGGAAAATGCTTTCAATTTGCTTAAGGAAAAGTTATGTACTGCTCCTATTTTAAGTTTGCCTGATTTTGATAAAGCTTTTGAGATTGAATGTGATGCTTCCGGGATAGGTATTGGTGCTGTTTTGATGCAGGAAAGGAAGCCAATTGCATACTTCAGTGAGAAACTTAATGGAGCCGAATTGAGGTACTCCACCTATGACAAGGAATTCTATGCTTTGGTGAGAGCATTGGACGTTTGGCAACATTACTTATTACCAAGAGAATTCGTGATCTACACTGATCATGAATCACTTAAACACTTGAAGTCTCAAGGTAAGTTAAACAAGAGACATTCAAAATGGATGGAGTTTGTGGATACATTTCCTTATGTGATCCATTACAAGAAAGGTAAGGAGAATGTGGTAGCGGATGCACTTTCAAGAAGGTATGCCTTGATCACCTCTTTAAGTTCTAAGTTATTGGGATTTGAGTATATTAAGGACTTGTATGCTACTGATTCTGATTTTGGTAATGTGTTTCGTGCGTGTGAGCATGTTGCATTTCAAAAGTTTTATAGGCATGATGGATATTTGTTTAAAGATGGTAAGTTGTGTTTGCCTATATGTTCTTTAAGAGAATTGCTTGTACGTGAAGCACATTGTGGAGGTTTGATGGGACATTTTGGTGTGATTAAAACTGTAGACATATTGCAAGAACATTTTTTCTGGCCTCATATGCGAAGGGATGTTGAAAGAATTTGTAGTAAATGTATTGCATGTAGACAGGCTAAATCTAAAGTCAAACCACATGGACTCTATACTCCTTTACCTGTACCTAATGAACCGTGGGTAGATATATCTATGGACTTTGTGTTAGGCTTGCCTAGGACAAAAAGAGGTAGGGATAGTATATTTGTTGTAGTTGACAGGTTTAGTAAGATGGCACATTTCATTCCTTGTCATAAAACTGACGATGCTACAAGTGTTGCTGAATTGTTCTTTAGGGATATAGTACGTTTACATGGAATACCAAGAACAATTGTTTCTGATAGAGATGTCAAGTTCTTAAGCTACTTTTGGAAGACGTTGTGGGGGAAGTTGGGTACTAAACTCTTGTTTTCTACTACTTGTCACCCTCAAACTGATGGACAAACTGAAGTAGTTAATAGAACTTTAGGGACACTTTTGCGTGCTGTTGTTGGGAAGAATTTGAAAACTTGGAAAGATTGTTTACCATTGAGTTTGCTTATAATCGTACTATTCATTCTTCTACAGGTTTTTCTCCTTTTGAAGTTGTGTATGGTTTTAACCCTTTAACTCCCTTGGATTTAACTCCTTTACCTTTGAATGAGTTATCTAATTTAGATGGACAGAAGAAGGCTGAACTTGTTAGATCCATTCATGAGAAAACCCGTGCACACATCGAGAAAAGGAACAGGAACTATGCTGATCAAGCCAACAAAGGGCGTAAGAAGGTGTTGTTTGAACCAGGAGATTGGGTTTGGGTACATCTGAGGAAGGAAAGGTTTCCAAACCAAAGGAAGAACAAACTGGATGCAAGAGGAGATGGTCCTTTTCAAGTATTGGAAAAGCTCAATGACAATGCATACAAGATTGATCTACCTGGTGAGTATCAAGTTTCAGCTACTTTTAACGTTTCTGATTTATCTCCTTTTGATATGGAAGCAGATTCGAGGACGAATCTTTTTGAGGAAGGGGGGACTGATGTAGATAGCCATGGAAAGGACCCATTAAAGCTTCCAAATGGACCGATTACAAGGAATAGAGCCAAGAAACTCAATGAGAAGTTACAAGGCTTTATTCAAGCATTCATTGAAGAGGAAATGAAGCTTCAAGGGCACAAATATTATGGGGTTAATTCCGGGGCCATGGAGACCAAAATTGGAGTTGTTCAAGGAGATTTGAAGCTGGTTCACATGTTGGGAGTAGAAATGGGCCATGAAGGGAAAGAAGCCGAATATTCAACTCAAGTAACACTTGACATGTGCCGGTCATATGACACTTGACATGTGCCGGTCATGTGACACTTGACATGTGCCGAGCATGTGACCTAAACATGTGCCGGGCATGTGACAATGACATGTGCTTGACATGTGCTAGACATGTGGCTTATGTCATGTGCATTGCATGTGTTTAATTAATGAACTAATGGGCTGTTTGGTTTGGGCTTTTAGTTAGGGCCTCAATTTAAGTTTTTAACTTGATTAATTGTAATAACTAAGCCTTTTCAATATGGGCTCACGCCACCCACTTTGGCAGCCCATCCAATTGGCTTTTAATTTTATTATTTCAATTAGGTTTAGGGTTTATTTACTCCTACATGTATTAGGGTTAAGTGGCTGCCTATATAAGGCATACTTATGCGTGTTTTTCATCAGTTTTTGAATAGAGAAATATAATTGTTCTTTGCTGTTTGCAAGACATCTTTTGCAAAGTAAGTGAATCTTTACTTTGTGTTGTTTTAAGAATTGGGTTATTCAAGCTTTGTTCTTGTGTGGTTCTATTCTTCTATTTTTTCTGCTTTAGGTCTTAATTATCTTTGATATTAGGGTTTAAAGTGAATACAATTTCAGATTGCATGTTTAGGATTTGATGGTTAATTGAATGAAGAGTTCGGGGTTTTGATTAGATCCTAGGGTTCCGCATCACAACTACTTCACTTCCACTGATTTCTTCTTCACTCACAACCTCATTGTCATACAAATATATAGCATCTCTTTCAGCTTCACACATAATCTCTTCCATTGCAACTTCCTCTTTCTTTCTTTTCTCTTTTTTCAAACACTTATCTAGCTGTCTAAAGAGTTGTTTAAACCTCAATTCCATATCTTCAGAATCTTTATTTTTCCTATGACGGTCAATTGATTTACTTCGATTTTTGATTTTAGTAGATTCATTTATTCTCTCCTCCATCCTATCCATTCTAGCGTTTAACTTCTTGAACTCATTAATGAAGGCCTTGTACATCACTTTCATATCGGGCATGGCTTCCTCCTCCTAATACATTGTTTCCTTTTCTTCTCTTCTTGACATGATTTGAATTCTGCAAAACAGATGTTAGACAATAATCTCACACACTCCCTCACGTGTTTACACTCAAAGATGCCACTCCTCTCGTGTTTCACTCAATAAGGCTTTTACCCTCTTAATGTACTCACACACTCTGCCTTTTACCACTCTAATTGCAACTCTTAAATTGCACTTCAGAATTCAATTCACAAACCAAGAATTTGAGCACGTTTTAGAAAGCAAAGAATAAGTAAGCACTAACAATAAAAAGATAGCTCAAAACTAGAAAAGAAGACACTAGACATAATGAAGGTGGTACACGGCCAAGACTGTTATACCACTTGATTATATCCAAATTAGAGTATTAGAACAAGCAAAGATACTCTAACAATGTAAATGGAACAAAAGCAAGCTTAAAACAAAGAAACAAGCAACAAGAATTAAGAAAAATGACAATTTGGACAAAATGTATGAATTTGATTCACTACAAAGTAAACCAAATGTAGAACCTAGTTATTCTACCCAACAAAGCAAGAAAAATAATAAAGAAACCTAATTATACTAAGAAAGACAGAATGCACGCAATACAATTCAATTTAGAGCCAAAATGATGATTAGGCCGAATGGTGTATTAAGCTCTAATTAATGTGTCAAGTTGTGTGCAAAATGATGGCAAAATGGTGTAAAAATGATGGCAAAATGGTGCAAAATGGTAGGCAAATGATGGTAAAATGGTGCAAAAATGATAGGCAAATGATGGCAAAAATGATACCAAAATGGTGCAAAAATGACAGCAAAAATGGTACCAAAATGTTACCAAAAATGGATAGCAAATGATAGGAAAATGTTACCAAAAATGATAAGCAAATGGTAGCACAAATGAATCCTTATCCGAAGTGGATAATAATAATAATCAAAGGTGGTTTAAGATTAAGTTTTCCTATTCCCAAAACAGATAGGATTAAGTTTTCCTATTCCCAAAACAGATAGGATTAATGTTCTTATTCCCAAAATAGATAGGATTAATTTTCCTATTCCCAAAATAGATAGGATTAATTTTTCCTATCTCTATTATGAAAAGGATTAATTGCTGCCCCTAATCCTCAAGCACTTAGGATTAAGTTTTCCCACCCCTGAAAGGATTTGGATCTTCCCTTATTGCTATATAAACTCCCTTGACCGAATTGCTCCTCTACACTTTTCTCCACACGCAAGATTCTTCTTTATTTCTCTTCTTTCACGTTTTTTTTTTCTTCTTTTTTTTTTTTATATGAAATAGATAACAACAGTATACAACTACCAAACTTCACAAGCCCAAAGTGATCAGAAATCAAATTCGGTTTTCTACCATTTATTTTTTTTTTTTTCAAACGCAAAACTTCAAGGTGGAAAATGGAGGCTTAAACGTCGTTTTTAAGGGCCGAAAATTGCAGTTACATAGGGCAAAGCCCGTGTAACGATTGTAGAGCTCCAAATTCCCTTTCCAGAATGATATTATAATAACAAATCGGACTCCTATATCAAAAGTTATGGCCTTTCGAAGTTTTCTGATTTTTTTTTTCCAAAACAGCAAACTAATCTCTAATCTCCTCCTACAAGGATTCGGATTCAAGCTAAGGATGTTCAAGTTTTCGGTTCAAGGCTATTTCACGAATTCAAGGTAAAGGTAAGAAAAGAAAAAGGCTAATTTAAACACACAAAGAAACACAATTAACTAAGAAACTTAATGCAACCTAATTCGGCATAAACAAAAAGAATTCAAGGAAAAGAAAACGCAAACCTAACACTAAGATAAATAGGAATTTACCTTAATTTTGGCTCTGATACCAAATGATGCGGAACCCAATAGCTAACGAGCTACAAACCCACACATACGATTTGAATAGCAAACCAAAATCAGACAAACACCCTCCCTATTGAACCCCCAATCAACCTGTGACTGAAAACGCAAATAATCGGGAAACAAAGAACTGAAAAACGCCACAATCAAACGATTGATAAGTTAATCCAATTCTTCATGCAATAGAAAAGAAAGCAATTCACTCTCTTAATCTAAGCAAATAAATTCGGCTATGCCAAGAATATCATTCCAAAAATCTGCCCTTTACAGTCTATAATAGCCTATTTATATGGTGGCTAACCCTAGCTAGCAAAATAACATAAAGAAAACCCTAATGAGGCCTTAAACTAAGCTAGGCCGAATTGTCCATGGGCTTTACAAGATAAATTAAGCCCAAACTAAAGAATTAAACACACTTAAAATAAGCCCAAAAGAAAGACTAATTAAAAACCCAAAATAACTAAACTAAACCCAAACTAAAAACCCAATTCGTTTAGCCCATTAAGTCATTAAATAAATGAATCATGTGACTTTTAAATGAAGCACATGACTTGTACAAATAAAGCCCAAAGTAGTATAAACCCAAAAATAACTTAAATTGGCCCAAAAATGGCTTAAGTTGGCCCAATTTCACTAGAAGCTTCCAAAAGGCTAAGTACTTTGTGAAAACCTCCTTCAAGCTCTTTTTGACACTTCTCAAAGACATCTTCATTCAGCTCTTGAGTAACAAAGCCTTGTACATAAGTTGTCATAGCCATTTTCAGCTTCTTAGCTCGCCCCCTTGTAATTGGTCCACTTGGAATCTTCAAAGAATCCTGAGTATCTGGCTGATCCGTATCAACAATCAGTTACAAAGACTTACAGAAGGATCTAGTTCAGTGGAGGATTACTACAAGGAGATGGAGATGCTCATGATTAAAGCAAGCATTGTGGAGGATGAATATCAAACGATGTCTCGCTTTTTGGGAGGTGTGAATAGAGAACTTGCTGATATTGTTGAATTGCAGCATTATGTGGATATGGATGATTTGGTGAACATTGCAATTAAAGTGGAGAGACAAAGAAGTAGACGTGGGACAACCAAAGCCTATGAAAATTCCAATAACAATAAATGGAATTCAAAGTGGAACAAGTGTGACTCAAAGAAAGAATCCACTCCCAAGTACCAATCAAATTCCAAAGAGAAAACGGTTACCGCACAAAAAGGTACTTCTGAAACAACCCCTAAAACTAATAGACATAGGGACATTCAATGTTTTAAATGTAAGGGTCGTGGTCATTATGCTAATGAATGTGGGAATAAAAAGACCATGATAATAAGGGGGGATGAAATTATTTCTGATTCTGAATCTGATGATGACTATGATGATATGCCACCTTTGGAGGATTGTTCTGATGTAGATGAAAATGTAGAGTATCCTGTTCAGGGAGAGTCCTTAGTGGTGTTGCGTGCATTGAATGTAAATGTAAAAGAAGAAGGACTAGAACAGAGGGAAAACATATTTCATACTAGATGCCTAATAGGTGGAAAAGTTTGTAGCATGATAATTGATGGGGGTAGTTGCGTTAATGTTGCTAGTACAGTCTTAGTTGATAAATTAGGACTTAAAACTAAAAAACACCCTAACCCATACAGACTTCAGTGGTTGAATGATAGTGGGGAAGTTAAGGTGACCAAACGTGTAACTATATTATTTTCCATTGGTAAATATGAAGATGAAGTCACTTGTGATGTTGTACCTATGTATGCTGGTCAGCCTTGGCAATTTGATAGGCGCGTATTACATGATGGATTTAGAAATAGGTACACTTTTGAATTTAAAGGATGTAAACACACACTTGCCCCTTTGGCACCTAAAGATGTATATGCAGATCAAGTGAAGATACATCAATCTGCAAAAGAGGTAAAGGGAAGTGAGAAAGAAAAGAAAAATGAGAGAAAAGAGGCCAGTAGTGAAAAGAATAAAAGTAAAGGCCCAATGGTGAGTGACTGCACTAGTGAGAGAAAGAATGAGAGAAGTGCAGGAGAGAAGAAGTTAATGTGTGTTGAGGTAAAAGGAGAGCAGAGTGAGTTGAGTGAAAAATTCAGCAAATATTCCTTTTATGCAAAAGAGAGAGAGTTGAAGAGTGCTTACTTAGGCATGAGAACTTTAGTACTTTTGAGGTTTAAGGACAATTATTTTTCTGAAACTAACCTTAACCCAAATTTACCTAGTTCTTTTTCTAACTTATTGCAGGATTATAAAGATGTCTTCCCTGAGGAGATACCACCTGGGTTGCCACCAATTAGAGGGATTGAACATCAAATTGATTTTGTTCCTGGTGCACAAATTCCAAACCGTCCAGCTTATCGAAGCAATCCGGAAGAAACAAAGGAGTTGCAAAGACAAGTGGAGGAACTTTTAGCAAAGGGACACGTGAGAGAAAGCCTAAGTCCTTGTGCCGTACCTGTTCTTTTGGTACCTAAAAAGGATGGAACCATGCGCATGTGTGTTGATTGTCGAGCAGTTAACAAAATCACTGTAAAGTATCGCCATCCCATTCCTAGGTTAGATGATATGCTTGAAGAGTTAAATGGTGCTGTAATATTCACTAAAATTGACTTAAAAAGTGGTTATCATCAAATCGGGATGAAGTTAGGTGAAAAATGGAAAACTGCCTTTAAAACAAAATATGGTTTGTATGAATGGTTGGTTATGCCTTTTGGTTTAACTAATGCACCTAGTACATTTATGAGACTCATGAACCATGTTTTGCGTGAATTTTTAGGTAAATTTGTTGTTGTATACTTTGATGATATCTTAATTTACAGCAAAAACCTAGAAGAACATTTAAGGCATGTTGCACTTGTATTAGCTGTTTTGAGAGAACAACAATTATATGCTAATTTGAAGAAATGCACTTTTTGTGCTGATAGTGTTGTTTTCCTAGGATTTATTGTTAGTGCACGTGGTGTTGAAGTTGATAATGAAAAGGTTAAGGCTATCCAAGAATGGCCAACACCTAAGAATGCAAGTGAGGTAAGGAGCTTTCATGGTTTAGCAAGTTTCTATAGGAGATTTGTTAAAGATTTTTCCGCCATTGCTGCACCTTTAAATGAAATCATTAAAAAGTCTGTTGGTTTTAAATGGGGTAAAGAACAGGAAGATGCTTTTAATGCTCTGAAAGATAAATTGTGTACTGCTCCTGTTTTGAAATTACCTGATTTTTCTAAGACTTTTGAGATTGAATGTGATGCTTCTGGGATTGGTATAGGTGCTGTTTTGATGCAGGAAAACCGCCCAATAGCATACTTTAGTGAGAAGTTGAGTGGAACACAGCTGAATTACTCTACATATGATAAAGAATTCTATGCGTTGGTGAGAGCTCTTGAGGTTTGGGAACACTACCTTTTGCCTAAAGAATTCGTGATACACACATATCACCAATCTCTCAAATATCTAAAGGGACAAGGTAAGTTGAATAGAAGGCATGGTAAGTGGGTAGAGTACCTTGATACTTTTCCATATGTGATTAAATATAAGCAAGGTAAAGAGAATGTTGTTGCTGATGCACTTTCTAGGAGATATACACTGATTTCTATGCTTAGTTCCAAATTGTTAGGTTTTGAGCATTTGAAAGAAATGTATGAGCATGATTCTGATTTTGGTGAAGTGTATAAGGCATGTGAACATTATGCATTTAATAAGTTCTATAGACATGATGGGTTTCTTTTTAGGGGAAAACAATTGTGTATACCTGCATGTTCTATTAGAGAGTTGCTTGTGAAAGAATCACATAGCGGGGGATTGATGGGACACTTTGGTGTGCAAAAGACTTTAGTCATGCTTAATGAACATTTTTATTGGCCTAATATGCGAAAATATGTTGAAAAAGTGTGTACCCAATGTTTTGCATGTAAACAGGCTAAGTCTAAGTCTTTAAATCAAGGTTTGTATACTCCTTTGCCTGTTCCCACTGAACCTTGGACTGACATTTCTATGGACTTCATTGTAGGTTTACCTAGGACAAAAAGGGGAAGGGATAGTGTGTTTGTTGTAGTGGACCGATTTAGTAAAATGGCGCATTTCATTGCTTGTCATAAAACTGATGATGCAACAAACATAGCTGATTTGTTTTTTAGGGAAGTAGTTCGATTGCATGGTATACCTAGAACTATTGTCTCTGATAGAGATTCTAAGTTCCTAAGTCACTTTTGGCGTGTTTTGTGGGGTAAACTTGGTACTAAACTTGTGTTTTCTACTACTTGTCATCCACAAACTGATGGCCAAACTGAGGTTGTTAATAGAACTTTAGGAACTATGTTGCGTGCTATAATTGGTAAAAATCTTAAAACTTGGGAAGAATGTTTGCCATTTGTTGAGTTTGCTTATAATCGTGCAATTCATACTTCCACAGGGTTTTCACCTTTTGAAATTGTGTATGGTTTTAATCCATTGACTGTGTTGGATTTGATGTCTTTACCTTTGAATGAACTTTCTAATTTAGATGGCAAGGCTAAGGCTGATTTGGTTAAGACAATACATAATAAAGCACGTGAGCACATTGAGAAGAAGAACAAGATGTATGCAAAGCAGGCTAACAAGGGCCGTAGACAAGTGATATTCGAACCAGGAGATTGGGTTTGGATCCATATGCGTAAAGAGAGATTTCCTAACCAAAGGAAGTCTAAACTTGATGCAAGAGGAGATGGACCATTTCAAGTGCTAAAACGAATCAATGACAATGCATACAAGATTGATTTGCCAGGTGAGTATGGTGTAAGTGCAACTTTTAATGTTTCTGACTTATCTCCATTTGACTGTGATTCAGATTCGAGGACAAATCCTTTCGAAGGGGGAGGGGATGATATGAGCACAACCAAGCATAATGGCAACAAGAGAGATGAATTAGCACTTTCTCAAGGACCAATCACAAGAGCAAGGTCAAAGAAGCTTAAAGAAGTCCTACAAACATTCATGAGGCCTTATGTAGAGAAGATACAAGTTCAAGAGGGGAAAGAAGCTGAATTGGGCTATGACGACAAGTTGGGGCCGAATGGTCAAATGGGCCTTCAAGATATTTTGTTTAGCTTCCATTCTTGTAATGACATATAATTAAATGTATTTGGGCAGCCTAGTACCTTAGAAAACGTTTTGGGCTTATTTAATTAGGTTTGTTTTATTTTTGGGCTTATTTGAGTATTTTGGGTAGTTTAAGTGGGTAGGCTAAAGTTGGGCTTATCTCTTCTAAAGAGTTGGGCCTAAATAACTAATTGAGGCTTAGAAAACATGAGGGGGCCGGATTTTAAAGGGGAGAGCTGAATTTGGATGGGTTTGAGTCAAATTTAGCTTTATGCCTACATTGGTGAACTTAGGGTCCTAAATTTTAGGAATGGGTTTTATTTGATAAATACTTATTATTTTGGGATATTATTGAATAGAGTTTGATGGAGAAACAATAGGATGAATTTATCTTGAGTGAGTTAGCCAAATTCCACTTATAGCCAAAATTGAGTCTACATTCATTTTCCTTAGGATAATCAGTAGCTTTTAGGATTATTTTCAGATTGTATTTATCTTTATTTATTCATGTACTTAGTCCACATTGTGGCCAAATACATGTAGATAAATGTTAGGAATTATCTTTGTTATTTATTTATTAATTATCTTTTAGAGTTAGTGTTTGATTATAACTCCTCTAGGGAGGGGTGGCTGCCTAGCCTATATAAAGGGCTGAACTTCTTCATTTGTACTTTACATTTTTTTGCATATCTTATGATTAATGAATTTTCATTGATTGAATTTGTGAGAGTTAATTTCTATTGATTCTTGCTATTGTATGAAGAATTAGACTTAGGCAATTTGCATGGTTAATGTATGCTTGATTCTTATTCTTCTTACTTTCTAAATCAATCTATCATAAGCGTTTCCATTCAATCTTGTTTGGGGGTTCTTTAGATTGGGGGTTTATTCACTTGTTTATGATCAATATTCATGGTATGTTGGTGTTCTCGCTTGCATATAGGCTGGGGTTCCGCATCAGAGATGTCAAGTTTCTAGGTCATTTCTGGAGAGTTTTGTGGGGAAAATTAGGTACTAAGCTTTTATTTTCTACTACATGTCACCCCCAGACTGATGGGCAAACTGAAGTAGTTAATAGAACCTTAGGAACTATGTTGCGTGCTATTGTTGGAAAGAATTTGAAAACTTGGGAGGATTGTTTACCATTCATTGAATTTGCATATAATCGTGCTATACATTCTTCTACAGGGTTTTCACCATTTGAGATTGTCTTTGGTTTTAATCCTTTAACTGTGTTGGATTTAACGCCTTTACCTTTGAATAAGCTTGCTAGCTTAGATGGCAAAAAGAAGGCTGATTTGGTTAAAGAAATACATGAGAAAGCACGTGACCAGATTGAGAAGAAGAATCGCATGTATGCACAGAAGGCTAACAAAGGGCGAAAACAAATAATTTTTGAACCAGGTGACTGAGTTTGGGTGCATATGCGAAAGGAACGGTTCCCACAGCAAAGGAAGTCAAAGCTTGATGCGAGGGGTGATGGACCATTTCAAGTTTTGCAATGCATCAATGACAATGCATACAAGATTGACTTACCAGGTGAATATGGTGTTAGTGCTACCTTTAATGTTTCTGATTTATCTCCTTTTGATTTTGACTCAGATTCGAGGACGAATTCTTTTGAAGAGGGAGGGGATGATGTGAGCACGACCAAGGAACCAAGAGATGAACTAGCTTTACCAGAAGGCCCAGTGACTAGATCAAGAGCCAAGAAATTCAAGGAGGGTCTCAAAGCCTACATGGGCCGAATGGTGGAAGATATGGACAAGCAAGAGGAGTTGGGGCCGAATCTTCAAGAGGGAACTCAAATGGGCTCATTAATTTGTTTAAAGCCAATGGAATAAGCTTTGGGCAGCCCAAACGTTATGTTAGGCGTGTGGGCTTGTTTTTGGGCTCATTAAGTTGTGTTTTGTTATTTATTTAAGCTATTGGGTTTAATTTCTTGTTTATTAGGCTTAATTAGCGAAATGGGCTTAAGTTAGTTATGTTTGGCAGCCCATTGTTAAGGCCTTATTTAGTTAGGGTTTCTTTTTAATTAGTGGTATAAAAACCACGTGATAGAATGTATTAAGGGACTTTTTGGCCGAATTTAACATTGGGGAGGATTTGTCTTCTTCTTTTGCATCAGGAACGATTTTCTTATCAAGGTATTTCATCTTGTGGCGAATTTCTGTTCTTATTCTTCAAATCAATCTATCATAAGCGTTTCCTTTCTTTTTATTGATTGGGGGTTCTTTAGATTGGGGATTTAATTTCTGTTCTTGTTTCTTGCCATTTGTGTGTTTGGGGTTTCGGGTTCTATATAGCCTTGGGGTTCCGCATCAAATGGATAACTCAAATGGTTAAGAAATGGATAACACAAATGGATAAGAAATTGATAAGATAAATGGTGGGCCAATGATTGCAAAGTAAATCCTTGGTTAAGTAGGATTAGGATTACAATTCCAATTCTGATATGGATTAGGATTTTTGAAAACCTAAACCCAAAGAGATAAGGATTAATTTTACTAGCTCTTAAAGGATTCCTAATTCCCAAGCAATATGGATTAATTTTCTCCCACCTATTATAGGATTTGGATTTGCCCTTTGCTATATAAACCCTCCTTGGCCAAATTGCTCCCTACCCTTTTCTCCTCCTATATTCCTTTCTTTCACGTTTTTTTTCTTCTTTTCTCTGTTTCTTCTATTCTTTTCTTTTCTATGTTTTTCTTTCTTTTCTTCTTGCTGTTTATTTTTTTTAATAAATTTCAGCAATCAAATCAAAACAAACTCCTACAAGGTTCGGATTTCTAAACCCAAAGATGTTCTACTTCTTTTTTTTTCTTCTCTTTTTTTTTTATAATTTCAGCAAACAAACTATAACTTCTACTCCCAAA
The DNA here is from genome assembly GCA_947683425.1 of Excoecaria cochinchinensis. Classification (NCBI taxonomy): domain Eukaryota; kingdom Viridiplantae; phylum Streptophyta; class Magnoliopsida; order Malpighiales; family Euphorbiaceae; genus Excoecaria; species Excoecaria cochinchinensis. The sequence continues at coordinate 5,242,792 of CANTUQ010000002.1, read as the reverse complement.
ATACAGATTTCAAGCCAAGGATAATCAATGTTTCGGTTCAAGGCAAAAATCAGAATCTCAAGGCAAAAAAAAGTAAATAAAACAAAGGCTAAGAAAAGGCTAATTTAACACACACAAAAAAAAACACAAAAATTAGAAACTTCATGAAACCAAATTCGGCAAAAACATAAAAGAATCATGAAAAAGAAAACATAGCCATAACACTAAGATAAATAGGAATTTACCTTACTTTGGCTCTGACACCAAATGATGCGGAACCCAATAGCTAACAAGCTACAAACCCACACATACAAGATGGTTAGCAAAGAAACAAAGAGATAAAATCCCTCCCTATTGAACCCCCAATCAACCTGTGATTGAAAACGCAAATAATTGGGAAAAACGGAGAAGATGAAAACGCCACAATCAAGACAATTGATAAGTAATCAAATTCTTCATGCAATAGAAAAGATGAGCAAGCAAATTCTCACAAATCTCTCTATAGAATTTTGGCAAAGCCAAGAAAAAAGAGGATAGCCTCCAATGTTTAATAATTCCAATCTCTCTTTACAAATTCGTTTTTAAGGAGTATTTATACTCCTTTAAGCTAATAAAAACCCTAACTAATCAAATAGGCCTTTAAACATGGGTCTTACACCAAGATAACTAAAACCCACACTAATTAACTTAAAATACAGCCCAAAAAGCCTAAAAAGAACTAATTAAATGAGCCCAACCTAATTAAAGCCCATCTCACGTAAATAAACCCAAAAGAATAAGTTAAGGCCTACTATATTACAAATAATCAAATAAAAGCCTAAACTAAAAGCCCAAACAAAACAGCCCATTAAGTCCATTAATTAGCACATGCATTGCACATGTAATGTGTCAGATGATGTGCACATGCATATGGCACATGCATAGCAAATGACATGGCACATGTCTAGCACATGTCAAAGCACATAGATGGCACATATCAAGATCACATGACTTGCACATGCCTCTCTTCAAAGTCTCTTTTTGATTCGGCTTCTTCATAGCTACAGTAAACCACCTTCAAGCCTTCTTAAACTTCCCCAAATTTGATCTCCATGAATCCGAACTTGCAAAGTTTATAATCTTGCAATGTTGCCCCCCTGTGCACGCATCAGTCAATTTGTTAATTATGGTGTAATGGAAGCAAAAATACAAAAGACAACAAAAATAGCAACTTAGAGTCAAATAAAAAGACCAACTACGGCATAAATGCAGAAATTGAGATCTCCCTAATGGAAAAGTCAATTTTGATACAATGGATGTAAAGACAAGAAATCAAAGGAAGTCAAGAATGACGCCTACCCACAAATTGCCACTTTGACTTTTCAAATTAATTTCAAAATTCAAATGTTGGACAAATCTGAATTTTGGTATTTTCCTAATGGAAAAGTCAATTTTGATACAATGGATGTGAAGACAAGAAATCAAAAGAAGTCAAGAATGATGCCTACCCACAAATTGCCACTTTGACTTTTCAAATTAATTTCCAAATTCAAATGTTGGACAAATCTAAATTTTGGTATTTTCCTAATGGAAATGTCAATTTTGATATAATGGATGTGAAGACAATAAATCAAAAAAAAGTCAAAAATGACATCTACCCATAAATTGCCATTTTGACTTTTCAAATTAATTTCCAAATTCAAAGTATGACCAGATCTAGATTTTTGTTTCTTTGTGATTTTTCTTTCCTAACTGTATCTCAATGCTGACTTTTCTTTTTTTTTTTTAAATTCGGATGAACAGTGATGTAAACAGTACTATGAACAGTAACGTGAACAGTACCAATGAATTTTTTTTAGAACTTAAAATATCAAACACAAGATCTGATGTAGGAACAAAAAAGAACACTAAAGAACAGATTCAAAAATAAAGAAGAACACGAAATTGATAAGAATAAGATTGCAAATTAAACAATTAAACAACGCAAAATTATCTTGTTCTAATGAAAATTAAATAATAGAACAGCAAATTAACACAAGATAAATAAGAATTTATCTTAATCCAAACTCTGATACCAAATGATGCGGAACCCCAAGCCTAAAGAATCCGAAACCACTACGAACACACAATATGGCAAGAACAAGAACATGTATAAATTCCCAACCCTAATGAACCCCCAATCAATTTATGAAAGGAAACGCATATAAGGTTGATTTAAAACATAAGAACAGATTTTTCCATAAGAAAATACCTTGGTAAGAAATTAGTTCTTGATGCAAAAGAAGAAGACAAGCAAATCCTCTCCCTTGAAGAAAATTGGACCAAACCAAATGATGATATTCAAAAGTATTCAAAATATGCCTTTTAAAACTTATAATGAGGTATTTATAGCCCCCCAAAGGCAAGTAACCCTAAATAAGTAAAAAGGCCTCCTAAAAATGGGCCTCCCACCAAATAACTAAAGCCCAAACTTATTAACTCTAAAATATAGCCCACAAGCCTAAAATAATTAAATTAAATGAGCCCAAGCTAAAATAAGCCCAACTCACTTAAAATAAGCCTATTAAGCTATATGAGGGTACAATTAAAACAAAATAAGTTCAACATAATAAAATAAGCCCCTTGGGCCACCTAAAGCTACTCTACTAGCTTAAAATAGTTGATCAAGTTCATTTGATTCTTCTCATGTCCATTCGGCCCCATTGGATTGACAATGATGCCATTCAGTCCCAATCTCTCTTGACTTTCCATAGTTTCCATAATTTGGCCCGTGTAGGATTGCCATTATGGGTTGAACCCCCCCCCCCCCCCCCACACCCCCCTGTGCACACATTATATACCCAAAAGTACACTAAGGGGCTTAGATGGAATGTACAATGCGCACACATGACAATGCATAATGAGCATGCTGAAAGAGTAAAGACCACCCATGATGCGGAACTCCAGCCTATATGCAAACTAGAACGCCAACATACCATGAATATTGATCATAACCAAGTGAATAAACCCCCAATCTAAAGAACCCCCAAATAAGATTAATGAAAACGCTTATAATAGATTGATTTAGAAAGTAAGAAGAATAAGAATCAAGTATACATTAATCATGCAAATTGCCTAAGTGTAATTCTTCATACAATAGCAAGAATCAATAAAAATTAACTCTCACAAATTCAGTAAATGAAAATTCATTAATCATAATTATGCAAATGTAAAGTACAAATGAAAAAGTTCAGCCATTTATATAAGCTAGGTAGCCTCCCCCCTAATGGAGTTACAATCAAACACTACTCCTAAAAGATAATTTAATAAATTACATGACAAGGATAATAACTAATTTATCTATATGTATTTGGCCACAATATGGACTAAGTGCATAGAGATAAATACAATCTAGAATTAATCCTAAAAGCTAATGATTATCCTAAGGAATATGAATGTAGACTCAATTTTGGCTACAAGTGGAATTCGGCCAACTCACTCAAGATAAGTTCAAGCTATTATTTCTTCATCAAACTCTACTTGATAATATCCCAAAATAATAAGTATTTATCAAGAAAAATCCGTTCCTAAAATTTAGGGCCCCAAGTTCACCAATGTAGGCATAAACATAAATTTAACGCAAACCCATCCAAATTCAGCTCTCCCTTGTAAAATTCGGCCCCCTCATGTATATTCTAAGCCTCAATTAGTTATTTAGGCCCAACTCTTTAGAAGAGATAAGCCCAACTTTAGCCTACCCACTTAAACTACCCAAAACAATCAAATAAACCCAAAAATAAAACAAACCTAACTAAATAAGCCCAAAAATTTTTCTAAGGTATTAGGCTACCCAATTACATTTATTATATGTTATTACAAGAATAGAAACTAAACAACGTAGCTTGAAGGCCCAATACACCATTCGGCCCCAACTTATCTTCATAGCCCAATTTAGCTTCATTCCCCTCTTGAACTTGTATCTTCTCCATATAAGTTCTCATGAATACTTGTAGGACTTCTTTAAGTTTTTTTGACCTTGATTTTGTGTCATTATGCTTGGTTATTGATGCGGAACCCAATAGCTAACAAGCTACAAACCCACACATACAAGATGGTTAGCAAAGAAACAAAGAGATAAAATCCCTCCCTATTGAACCCCCAATCAACCTGTGATTGAAAACGCAAATAATTGGGAAAAACGAAGAAGATGAAAACGCCACAATCAAGATAATTGATAAGTAATCAAATTCTTCATGCAATAGAAAAGATGAGCAAGCAAATTCTCACAAATCTCTCTATAGAATTTTGGCAAAGCCAAGAAAAAGAGGATAGCCTCCAATGTTTAATAATTCCAATCTCTCTACACAAATTCATTTTTGAGGAGTATTTATACTCCTTTAAGCTAATAAAAACCCTAATTAATCAAATAGGCCTTTAAACATGGGCCTTACACCAAGATAACTAAAGCCCACACTAATTAACTTAAAATACAGCCAAAAAAGCCTAAAAAGAACTAATTAAATGAGCCCAAGCTAATTAAAGCCCATCTCACATAAATAAACCCAAAAGAATAAGTTAAGGTCTAATATATTACAAATAATCAAATAAAAGCCTAAACTAAAGCCCAAACAAAACAGCCCATTAAGTCCATTAATTGGCACATGCATTGCACATGTAATGTGTCACATGTTGTGCACATGACATGGCACATGTCTAGCACACGTCAAAGCACATGGATGGCACATGTCAAGGTCACATGACTTGCACATGCCTCTCTTCAAAGTCTCTTTTTGATTCGGCTTCTTCATAGCTACAGTAAACCACCTCCAAGCCTTCTTGAACTTCCCCAAATTTGATCTCCATGAATCCGAACTTGCAATGTTTATAATCTTACAATGTTGAACCCCCTGTGCACGCATCATTCCCTCCCTCTTTAGAAAAGATTTGTCCTCGACTCTTCGTCTTGTTCAAGTTGAGAATGGAAACTTGTAGAATGAATTCATCTTCATATACGATCTTTTGAACAGGTGGAAATAAAATGAATGTTTCTTCAGCTGAGGACTCATCATATTCCTGTAATTTAACAAAAACACTAGGAAAAACATGATTATTCAATACAACCATTTCATTCTGATCATGGTCCTTTCCTTTCTCCATGTTCAACTTAGCCTCCTTAAGCACTACAAGATCAATCATAACATGCTGATCTTCCATCTCAACTAAACAAACATCTTCCTTCTCACTCAAAACAACAACTACTTCACTTCCACTGATTTCTTCTTCACTCACAACCTCATTGTCATACAAATCTATAGCATCTCTTTCAGCTTCACACATAATCTCTTCCATTGCAACTTCCTCTTTCTTTCTTTTCTCCTTTTTCAAACACTTATCTAGCTGTATAAAGAGTTGTTTAAACCTCAATTCCATATCTTCAGAATCTTTATTTTTCCTATGACGGTCAATTGATTTACTTCGATTTTTTATTTTAGTAGATTCATTTATTCTCTCCTCCATCCTATCCATCATTGTATTTAACTTCTTGAACTCATTAATGAAGGCTTTGTACATCACTTTCATATCGGGCATGGCTTCCTCCTCCTCATACAGTGTTTCCTTTTCTTCTCTTCTTGACATGATTTGAATTCTGCAAAATAGATGTTAGACAATAACCTCACACACTCCCTCACGTGTTTACACTCAAAGATGCCACTCCTCTCGTGTTTCACTCAATAAGGCTTTTACCCTCTTAATGTACTCACACACTCTACCTTTTACCACTCTAATTGCAACTCTTAAATTGCACTTTAGAATTCAATTCACAAACCAAGAATTTGAGCACGTTTTAGAAAGCAAAGATTAAGTAAGCACTAACAATAAAAAGATAGCTCAAAACTAGAAAAGAAGACACTAGACACAATGAAGGTGGTACACGAACAAGACTGTTATACCACTTGATTATATCCAAATTAGAGTATTAGAACAAGCAAAGATACTCTAACAGTGTAATGGAACAAAAGCAAGCTCAAAACAAAGAAATAAGCAACAAGAATTAAGAAAAAATGACAATTTGGACAAAATGTATGAATTTGATTCACTACAAAGTAAACCAAATGTAGAACCTAGTTATTCTACCCAACAAAGCAAGAAAATAACAAAGAAACCTAATTATACTAAGAAAGACAGAATGCACTCAAGACAATTCAATTTAGAGCCAAAATGATGATTAGGCCGAATGGTGTATCAAGCTCTAATTAATGTGTCAAGTTGTGTGCAAAATGATGGCAAAATGATGGCAAAATGGTAGAAAAATGATGGCAAAATGGTAGAAAAATGATGGCACAAATGATCAAAAATGATTCCAAAAATGGTGGAGCAAATGGATAAGATATGATAAAATGGCAGCTCAAATGGATAAGAAATGAAACAAAAATGGCAGCTCAAATGGATAAGAAATGAAACAAAAATGGCAGCTCAAATGGATAATAAATGATATCAAAAATGGGCTCAAATGGATAAGAAATGAAACAAAAATGGCAGCTCAAATGGATAAGAAATGAAACAAAAATGGCAAATCAAATGGATAAAAAATGGATAACACAAATGGATAAGAAATGGATAACACAAATGGTTAAGAAATGGATAAGAAATGGATAACACAAATGGATAAGAAATGGATAACACAAATGGTGGGTTAATGATTGCAAAGTAAATCCTTGGTTAAGTAGGATTAGGATTACAATTTAAGTCATTTTTGGAAGCAATTCGGCCAAGGAGGGTTTATATAGCAAAGGGCAAATCCAAATCCTATAATAGGTGGGAGAAAATTAATCCATATTGCTTGGGGAATTAGGAATCTTTTAGGGGCTAGTAAAATTAATCCTTATCCCTTTGGGGTTAGGTTTTCAAAATCCTAATCCATATCAGAATTGAAATTATTAAATATTGGAGGCTATCCTCTTTTCTTGGCTTTGCCAAAATTTTAATAGATTAGATTTGTGAGATTTGCTTGCTTTTCTTTTCTATTGCATGAAGAATTTGATTAACTTATCAATTGTTTGATTGTGGCGTTTTTCAGGTTCTTTAATTCCCGATTATTTGCGTTTCCATTCACAAGTTGTTTGGGGGTTCAATAGGGAGGGTGTTTATCTGATTTGCTTTGTTATTCGAATCGTATGTGTGGGTTTGTAGCTTGTTAGCATGATTAGTTCTTAATACAATCTTTTTGTTCTGATCATTATTCTCTTCATTTTTCACGTGCAATTCAGCCTCCTCAATTAATAAAGGAGCAATCATAAAATGTTGATCTTCTAACTCAATTACGCAAACATCTTCCTTTTCACCTAAACAAGTGACAACATCTTCGTTTTCAATTGTCTCTTCATCATTCACCACCTCATCTTCACATAAATCTATAGCATCTCTTTCAGCATCATAAATAATTTCTGTTACTACAACTTCCTCTTCTTTCTTTCTTTTCTCTTGTCCCATATACGTACTTAGTAGTCTAGAAAGTTGTTTAAAATGCAATTTCATATCTTTAGAATCTTCATTTTTACTATGAGTGTTAATTGATCTACATCGGTTTTGAATTCTAGTAGACTTATCAATTATCTCCTCCACCCGATCCATCCTAGAATTCAACTTCTTAACCTCACTCGGGAATGTTTTATACATTGTTTTCACATCAGGCACACTTCCATCCTCCTCCTCATGCATTGTCTCTGTTCTTTCCCTTCTTGACATGATTTATAAGCTGCAAATAAACATTAGAAGGAAAAAGAAACCTCACAATTCACTCCCTCACGTGTTTGTCTCTCAACTCATGACTTAATTTCTCGCAATTGTACTTTAGAAACAAACTCCAACAAATGTGCACAATTAAGTAGTTTGATTTGGAAACAATGAATACTTAACAAGAACAACAACAAGTACTAATTCTAGAGGAAAATTGACCAAAATTGAACAAACTTGGAAATAGCACACAAGAGATAATTTCGTGAGTATATAAAGATGTTCAACAATGCGCAATATGTTAAACTAGCGTAGTTGGAACCAAAAACAATTTAAACACACAAATTGATAACTTAGAAAGAAAAGAATAGACAAGACGGATGCACTTAAATGCGATGTTTAACTAAATCTAATGATTAGTTTAAACAGATTTTATATAGACTCAACTAAAAGAAAATCAAAGAAAGCATGAAATAATATCACCCAAAATCCAAAAACAACGAGTACTTAACTTGATCTTTAAAGAAATCAAACCAATTATGGAAGTTCTAGCTTAATTGCTCAAATTTGAACTTAACAAGATAATAGGACCCAAATTGAACACAAGATAATTTCTAGATTTTTTTTATATGTATATAAGTTTTCTTTTTTTTTTAAAATAAATCACACAACTAATGATCAAATACTTGCGATAGGTAATTTAACACAATTGAGCAAGAACCAAATAAGGAACTAGATGCAAAGTCGTATTCGGCCAAAACAAGAAAGAATTCAAGAAGACAAAATTAAAGGATAGTTAAGAATTTATCACTTAGCCTAAACTCTGATACCAATTGATGCGGAACCCCAGCCTATATGCAAACTAGAATGCCAACATACCATGGATATTGATCATAAACAACCAAATAAACCCCCAATCTAAAAAGCCCCCAAACAAGATTGAATGGAAACGCTTATAATAGATTGATTTAAAAAGTAAGAAGAATAAGAATCAAGCATACATTAATCATGCAAATTGCCTAAGTCTAATTCTTCATACAATAGCAAGAATCAATAAAAATTAACTCTCACAAATTCAGTAAATGAAAATTCATTAATCATAAATATGCAAATGTAAAGTACAAATGAAGAAGTTCAGTCCTTTATATAGGCTAGGCAGCTTCCCCCCTAATGGAGTTACAATCAAACACTACTCCTAAGAGATAATTTAATAAATTAAATGACAAGGATAATACCTAATTTATCTATATTTATTTGACCACAATGTGGACTGAGTACATAGAGATAAATACAATCTAGAATTAATCCTAAAAGCTAATGATTATCCTAAGGAAAATGAATATAGACTCAATTTCGGCTACAAGTGGAATTCGGCCAACTCACTCAAGATAAGTTCAAGATATTGTTTCTCCATCAAACACTACTGGATAATATCCCAAAATAATAAGTATTTATCAAGAAAAATCCGTTCCTAATATTTAGGACACCAAGTTCATCAATGTAGGCATTAACCTAAATTTGACGCAAACCCGTCCAAATTCGGCTCTCCCTTGTAAAATTCTGCCCCCTCATGTATATTCTAAGCCTTAATTAGTTATTTAGGCCCAACAATAAGCCCAACTTTAGCCTACCCACTTAAACTACCCAAAACAATCAAATAAGCCTAAAAACAAAATAAACCTAACTAAATAAGCCCAAAACATTTTATAAGGTACTAGGCTGTCCAATTACATTTAATTATATGTCATTACAAGAATAAAAACTAAACAAAGTAGCTTGAAGGCCCAATACACCATTCGGCCCCAACTTATCTTCATAACCCAATTTAGTTTCATTCCCCTCTTGAACTTGTATCTTCTCCACATACGGTCTCATGAATACTTGTAGGACTTCTTTAAGTTTCTTTGACCTTGATTTTGTGCCATTATGCTTGGTTGTGCTCATATCATCCCCTCCCTCTTTAGAAAAGATTCATCCTCTAATCTTCGTCTTGTTCAAATTGGGAATGGAAACTTGTGGAATAAATTGATCTTCATAGATGATCTTGTGAACAGGTGGAAATAAAATGAATGCTTCTTCATAAAAGAACTCATGTTCCTGCAAGTCAACAAAAACACTGAACAAAACATGATTAGTTCTTAATACAATCTTTTTGTTCTGATCATTATTCTCTTCATTTTTCACGTGCAATTCAGCCTCCTCAATTAATAAAGGAACAATCATAAAATGCTGATCTTCTAACTCAATTACACAAACATCTTCCTTTTCACCTAAACAAGTGACAACATCTTCGTTTTCAATTGTCTCTTCATCATTCACCACCTCATCTTCACAAATAATTTCTGATACTACAACTTCCTCTTCTTTCTTTCTTTTCTCTTGTCCCATATATGTATCTTTAGAATCTTCATTTTTACTATGAGTGTTAATTGATCTACGTCGGTTTTGAATTCTAGTAGACTTATCAATTTTCTCCTCCACCCGATCCATCCTAGAATTCAACTTCTTAACCTCACTCGGGAATGTTTTATACATTGTTTTCACATCAAGCACACTTCCATCCTCCTCCTCATGCATTGTCTCTGTTCTTTCCCTTCTTAACATGATTTATAAGTTGCAAATAAACATTAGAAGGAAAAAGAAACCTCACAATGCACTCCCTCACGTGTTTGTCTCTCAATTCATGACTTAATTTCTCGCAATTGTACTTTAGAAACAAACTCCAACAAATGTGCACAATTAAGTAGTTTAATTTATAAACAATGAATACTTAACAAGAACAACAACGAATACTAATTCTAGAGGAAAATTGACCAAAATTGAACAAACTTAGAAATAGCACACAAGAGATAAATTTCGTGCGCTTTAGTATATAAAGATGTTCAACAATGTGCAATATGTTAAACTAGCATAGATGGAACCAAAAACAGTTTAAACACACAAATTGATAACTTAGAATGAAAAGAATAGACAAGACGGATGCACTTAAATGAGATGTTTAACTAAACCTAATGATTAGTTTAAACAGATTTTATATAGACTCATGATGTGAGCACGACCAAGGAACCAAGAGATGAGCTAGCTTTACCAGAAGGCCCAGTGACCAGATCAAGAGCCAAGAAATTCAAGGAGAGTCTCAAAGCCTACATGGGCCGAATGGTGGAAGATATGGACAAGCAAGAGGAGTTGGGGTCGAATCTTCAAGAGGGAATTCAAGTGGGCTCTTTAATTTGTATAAAGCCATTGGAATAAGCTTTGAGCAGCCCAATCCTTATGTTAGGCGTGTGGGCTTGTATTTGGGCTCTTAAGTTGTGTTTTGTTATCTTACTTAAGTTATTGGACTTATTTTTGTTATTAGGTTTATTTTAGTGAATGGGCTTAAGTAGCTGTATTTTGGGCAGCCCATTGTTAAGGCCTTTTTTAATTAGGGTTAGGGTTATGTTTAGGAGGATATAAATTTATCCTTAACTATTTTTGTATTCAGATTATGATATGGAATGAACTTTGGCCGAATTTCACCTTTGGAGAGGATTTGTCTTCTTCGATTGCATCAGGAACGATTTTCTTATCAAGGTATTCATCTTGTGGCGAATTTCTGTTCTTGTTATTTTAATCAATCTATCATAAGCGTTTCCTTTCATTTTTATTGATTGGGGGTTCTTTAGATTGGGGATTTGATTTCTGTCCTCTGTTCTTGCCATTTTGTGTGTTTGGGGTTTCGGGTTCTAAATAACCTAGGGGTTCCGCATCATTTTGGTATCAGAGCCTGGATTTGGATTAAATTCTTATTTATCCATGTCTGTTGCTGTTCTAGCTGTTTAACAAAGATTTAAAAAAAAAAAAAAAAAAAACGAGATCAGATTTGTTTTGGCCATAACTTTTGACTCGGGTGTCCGTTTTTGCTCCAATAGTACTTTTCGGAAAGGGAATTTCGAGATCTACAAAAATAGTAGCTTTGCTGCCTAACTAGCCCTTTAAAGTCCAGAAAAACATCGTTTAGGCCTCCGAAATTGGGTCTGAAGTTTGAAAAAAAAAAAAAAAAAAAATTTGCGGCTGGAACCATATAGGGTTACTTCAATTAGGGTTAATTGAGTTTCATTTGGATTGAACTTTACCTTGGGCTTGGGCTTGTTCATTAGACCGAATCTGTTTTGGGTTTAACTTGGGTCCATTGAGCTGGTTTCGGTTTTCCTTCACTTTAAGACATAGTGGATAAGTCATTTGGGTTTCCTAGTCTTGTCTTAACTTAGACATAATAGTTTCCTTTTCTGTCTTAGTGTCATTACATACCTTTGCATCCGAATTGACTTTTCTATTAGAGAAATTTCAATTTCTGCATTTATGCATTAGTTTTGTCATTTCTTTCATTCTTAAGTTTCCATTTTTCGGTGTCTTGTATCCTTTGCTTTCATTTACATCATAATTAACAAATTGTTTCTTGTTAATTCACCATTTAATATTCAGGTAGCATACACTTCTTCTTCTTGTATGTTCATTTCGATTTCCTTCATTTTCGGTATTTTGCTTCTAGATTTGAGCCTATCTCCTTTGTTAAGTATTATCATTGCATTCCCATTTTAATTTGCTGTTTGTGAATTATCTTGAATTGGATTTAAGTTCTAAAGTGCAATTGGAGACAGCAAGTAGAGTGGAAAGAGGCTTGAGTGTGTGAGCTCGTGAAAGCCAGAATTGTGTGAAAACACGAGTGGAGTGACATCATTTGAGTGCAAACACGTGAGGGAGTGTTGTGAGGTTGTCAAACTAACCTTTTTGCAGGTCTACAAACAATGAGTGACGAATCCAGCAAGAAAGGAATGTCCCAAGAGGAGGTTGCCTTTGCATTACAAGCAATGCAAGGAACGTTTGAGAGGTTCATGAGGGAAATGGGAAACGTTAATGACAGGCTGGACAGGTTGGAAAATAGTACTAATACCACCAGGAGGAATGCGAGGAGGGGTCAATTCCGTAATGATGAGGATGACCAAGATGAGTATGATGAAGTGCAATCTGTGAGAGGGAGGCCGAGAAGAGAGGAAGATAGAGATAGCAACATCAATGCTATCAAGATGAGGATTCCATCGTTCAGGGGCAGAAATGATGCTGAGGAGTATTTGGAGTGGGAAAGGAAGGTGGAGCTGGTTTTTGCTTGCCATACCTATTCTGAAAATAAGAAGGTACGACTTGCTGCTGTTGAATTTTCTAACTATGCTTTAGTATGGTGGGATGAATTGAACAAAACTAGAAGAAGAATCGGCGAAGCTCCTGTAGCTAGTTGGGAAGAAATGAAGAGAATCATGAGGAAGAGGTTTGTACCAAGCTACTACTACAGGGATATATATCAACAATTGCAAAGACTCACTCAAGGGTCTAGGACAGTGGAAGATTACCACAAGGAGATGGAGATGTTGATGATTAAAGCCAATGTTGAAGAAGAAGAAGAAGCAGTCATGGCTCGGTTTCTGAATGGCTTGAATAGGGAGATTGCTAATGTCGTGGAGTTACACCCATTCATTGTCATGGAAGAGTTGGTAAACATGGCCATGAAGGTGGAGAGACAATTGAAGTATAGGGGAAGCCATAGAGTTCATAATTCGGGTTCAACTTCAAATTGGAATCCGAAGTGAAAAAGGGAAGAGAACAAGACTGTTCAGAAGTCCAATGATTCCAAAGACAAATCCAAGGATATCAAGAGTGGCAAAACCGACTCAAAAGGTACTTCTAATGTAATCCCTTCTAATACTAAACATAGAGAAGTTAAATGCTTTAAATGTCAAGGGCGTGGTCATTATGCATCTGAATGTCCAAATAGGAAGTCTATGTTTATTAGGGGTGGGGAAATTGTATCTGAATCTGATGGGGATCATGAATCTGATAGTGATGAAATGCCACCTTTAGAGGACTGTTCTGATAATGAGGAGTTTGTTGAGTATGTTGTTAAGGGAGAATCCTTAGTTATTAGGCGTGCATTGAATGTGAATGTAAAAGAAGATAGCCTAGAACAAAGGGAGAACATCTTTCACACTAAATGCTTGGTAGGTGGTAAAGCTTGTAGTCTGATTATAGATGGGGGTAGTTGCACAAATGTTGCTAGCAGTACCTTGGTCGAGAAATTGGGGCTCAAATGTGAGAAACACCCTAGTCCTTATAGGCTGCAATGGCTGAATGATAGTGGTGAAGTCAAAGTGACCAAGCAGGTAGTTGTCTCTTTTTCCATTGGTAGATATGCTGATGATGTTGTATGTGATGTTGTGCCTATGCAGGCTGGTCATGTATTGTTGGGCAGGCCTTGGCAATTTGATAGGCGTGTTATGCATGATGGGTATTTAAATAGGTATTCTTTTATGTATAATGGGCAGAAAGTCATTCTTGCACCAATGTCACCTAAAGAAACATACATGGAGCAGTTGAAAATTCAGCAATCTTCAAGTGGGAATTCGGGTAGTGAGATAAAAAAAAAAGAAGAGAGAAAAGAGGCCATGAGAGAAAAGAATAAAAATAAAGGCCCGATGGTGAGTGACTGCACTAGTGAGGAAAAGAAAGTGGGATGTGCAGGAGATAAGAAGTTAGTGAGTGAGAGGAAAGAAAAAAATTTAAAAGGTGAGAGAAAAGAAATTGAGAGGAGTGAAAAAGTAAAGAATCAACCGTGTTATTATGCCAAAGAGAGAGAAGTTAAGAGTGCATACTTAGGCAAGAGAGCTCTAGTCTTGATTCGGTTTAAGGAAACTTTGTTTACTGAAACTGACCTTAACCCCGAGTTGCCTAGTGTTTTTGTGACCTTATTGCAGGAATATGATGCGGAACCCCAGCCTATATGCAAACTAGAACGCCAACATACCATGAATATTGATCATAAACAAGTGAATAAACCCCCAATCTAAAGAACCCCCAAACAAGATTGAATGGAAACGCTTATAATAGATTGATTTAGAAAGTAAGAAGAATAAGAATCAAGCATACATTAACCATGCAAATTGCCTAAGTCTAATTCTTCATACAATAGCAAGAATCAATAGAAATTAACTCTCACAAATTCAGTCAATGAAAATTCATTAATCATAAGATATGCAAAATGTAAAGTACAAATGAAGAAGTTCAGCCCTTTATATAGGCTAGGCAGCCACTCCTCCCTAGAGAAGTTATAATCAAACACTAACTCTAAGAGATAATTAATAAAATAAATAACAAAGATAATTCCTAACCTTTATCTACATGTATTTGGCCATAATATGGACTAAGTACATGAATAAATAAAGATAAATATAATCTGAAAATAATCCTAAAAGCTAGTGATTATCCTAAGGAAAATGAATGTAGACTCAATTTTGGCTATAAGTAGAATTTGGCTAACTCACTCAAGATAAATTCATCTTATTGTTTCTCCATCAAACTCTATTCAATAATATCCCAAAATAATAAGTATTTATCAAAGAAAAGCCATTCCTAAAATTTAGGACCCCAAGTTCACTAATGTAGGCATAAAGCTAAATTTGACTCAAACCCATCCAAATTCAGCTCTCCCCTTTAAAATCCGGCCCCCTCATGTTTTCTAAGCCTCAATTAGTTATTTAGGCCCAACTCTTTAGAAGAGATAAGCCCAACTTTAGCCTACCCACTTAAACTATCCAAAATACTCAAATAAACCCAAAAATAAAACAAACCTAATTAAATAAGCCCAAAACGTTTTCTAAGGTACTAGGCTGCCCAAATACATTTATTTATATGTCATTACAAGAATAGAAGCTAAACAAAATAGCTTGAAGGCCCATTTGACCATTCGGCCCCAACTTGTCTTCATAGCCCAATTCAGCTTCTTTCCCCTCTTGAACTTGTATCTTCTCTACATAAGGCCTCATGAATGCTTGTAGGACTTCTTTAAGCTTCTTTGACCTTGCTCTTGTGATTGGTCCTTGAGGAAGTGCTAGTTCATCTCTCTTGTTGCCATTATGCTTGGTTGTGCTCATATCATCCCCTCCCCCTTCGAAAGGATTCGTCCTCGAATCTGAATCACAGTCAAATGGAGATAAGTCAGAAACATTAAAAGTTGCACTTACACCATACTCACCTGGCAAATCAATCTTGTATGCATTGTCATTGATTCGTTTTAGCACTTGAAATGGTCCATCTCCTCTTGCATCAAGTTTAGACTTCCTTTGGTTAGGAAACCTCTCTTTACGCATATGGATCCAAACCCAATCTCCTGGTTCGAATATCACTTGTCTACGGCCCTTGTTAGCCTGCTTTGCATACATCTTGTTCTTCTTCTCAATGTGCTCACGTGCTTTATTATGTATTGTCTTAACCAAATCAGCCTTAGCCTTGCCATCTAAATTAGAAAGTTCATTCAAAGGTAAAGGCATCAAATCCAACACAGTCAATGGATTAAAACCATACACAATTTCAAAAGGTGAAAACCCTGTGGAAGTATGAATTGCACGATTATAAGCAAACTCAACAAATGGCAAACATTCTTCCCAAGTTTTAAGATTCTTACCAACTATAGCACGCAACATAGTTCCTAAAGTTCTATTAACAACCTCAGTTTGGCCATCAGTTTGTGGATGACAAGTAGTCGAAAACACAAGTTTAGTACCAAGTTTACCCCACAAAACACGCCAAAAGTGACTTAGGAACTTAGAATCTCTATCAGAGACAATAGTTCTAGGTATACCATGCAATCGAACTACTTCCCTAAAAAACAAATCAGCTATGTTTGTTGCATCATCAGTTTTATGACAAGCAATGAAATGCGCCATTTTACTAAATCGGTCCACTACAACAAACACACTATCCCTTCCCCTTTTTGTCCTAGGTAAACCTACAATGAAGTCCATGGAAATGTCAGTCCAAGGTTCAGTGGGAACAGGCAAAGGAGTATACAAACCTTGATTTAAAGACTTAGACTTAGCCTGTTTACATGCAAAACATTGGGCACACACTTTTTCAACATATTTTCGCATATTAGGCCAATAAAAATGTTCATTAAGCATGTCTAAAGTCTTTTGCACACCAAAGTGTCCCATCAATCCCCCGCTATGCGATTCTTTCACAAGCAACTCTCTAATAGAACATGCAGGTATACACAGTTGTTTTCCCCTAAAAAGAAACCCATCATGTCTATAGAACTTATTAAATGCATAATGTTCACATGCCTTATACACTTCACCAAAATCAGAATCATGCTCATACATTTCTTTCAAATGCTCAAAACCTAACAATTTGGAACTAAGCATAGAAATCAGTGCATATCTCCTAGAAAGCGCATCGGCAACAACATTCTCTTTACCTTGCTTGTATTTAATTACATATGGAAAAGTATCAAGGTACTCTACCCACTTACCATGCCTTCTATTCAACTTACCTTGTCCCTTTAGATATTTGAGAGACTGGTGATCTGTGTGTATCACGAATTCTTTAGGCAAAAGGTAGTGTTCCCAAACCTCAAGAGCTCTCACCAACGCATAGAACTCTTTATCATAGGTAGAGTAATTCAGCTGTGCTCCACTCAACTTCTCACTAAAGTATGCTATTGGGCGGTTTTCCTGCATCAAAACAGCACCTATACCAATCCCAGAAGCATCACATTCAATCTCAAAAGTCTTAGAAAAATCAGGTAATTTCAAAACAGGAGCAGTACACAATTTATCTTTCAAAGCATTAAAAGCATCTTCCTGTTCTTTACCCCATTTAAAACCAACAGACTTTTTAATGATTTCATTTAAAGGTGCAGCAATGGTGGAAAAATCTTTAACAAATCTCCTATAGAAACTTGCTAAACCATGAAAGCTCCTTACCTCACTTGCATTCTTAGGTGTTGGCCATTCTTGGATAGCCTTAACCTTTTCATTATCAACTTCAACACCACGTGCACTAACAATAAATCCTAGGAAAACAACACTATCAACATAAAAAGTGCACTTCTTCAAATTAGCATACAATTGTTGTTCTCTCAAAACAGCTAACACAAGTGCAACATGCCTTAAATGTTCTTCTAGGTTTTTGCTGTAAATTAAGATATCATCAAAGTATACAACAACAAATTTACCTAAAAATTCACGCAAAACATGGTTCATGAGTCTCATAAATGTGCTAGGCGCATTAGTTAAACCAAAAGGCATAACCAACCATTCATACAAACCATATTTTGTTTTAAAGGCAGTTTTCCATTCATCACCTAACTTCATCCTGATTTGATGATAACCACTTTTTAAGTCAATTTTAGTGAATATTACAGCACCATTTAACTCTTCAAGCATATCATCTAACCTAGGAATGGGATGGCGATACTTTACAGTGATTTTGTTAACTGCTCGACAATCAACACACATGCGCATGGTTCCATCCTTTTTAGGTACCAAAAGAACAGGTACGGCACAAGGACTTAGGCTTTCTCTCACGTGTCCCTTTGCTAAAAGTTCCTCCACTTGTCTTTGCAACTCCTTTGTTTCTTCCGGATTGCTTCGATAAGCTGGACGGTTTGGAATTTGTGCACCAGGAACAAAATCAATTTGATGTTCAATCCCTCTAATTGGTGGCAACCCAGGTGGTATCTCCTCAGGGAAGACATCTTTATAATCCTGCAATAAGTTAGAAAAAGAACTAGGCAAATTTGGGTTAAGGTTAGTTTCAGAAAAATAATTGTCCTTAAACCTCAAAAGTACTAAAGTTCTCATGCCTAAGTAAGCACTCTTCAACTCTCTCTCTTTTGCATAAAAGGAATATTTGCTGAATTTTTCACTCAACTCACTCTGCTCTCCTTTTACCTCAACACACATTAACTTCTTCTCTCCTGCACTTCTCTCATTCTTTCTCTCACTAGTGCAGTCACTCACCATTGGGCCTTTACTTTTATTCTTTTCACTACTGGCCTCTTCTCTCTCATTTTTCTTTTCTTTCTCACTTCCCTTTACCTCTTTTGCAGATTGATGTATCTTCACTTGATCTGCATATACATCTTTAGGTGCCAAAGGGGCAAGTGTGTGTTTACATCCTTTAAATTCAAAAGTGTACCTATTTCTAAATCCATCATGTAATACGCGCCTATCAAATTGCCAAGGCCTTCCTAGCAAAATATGACCAGCATGCATAGGTACAACATCACAAGTGACTTCATCTTCATATTTACCAATGGAAAATAATATAGTTACACGTTTGGTCACCTTAACTTCCCCACTATCATTCAACCACTGAAGTCTGTATGGGTTAGGGTGTTTCTTAGTTTTAAGTCCTAATTTATCAACTAAGACTGTACTAGCAACATTAACGCAACTACCCCCATCAATTATCATGCTACAGACTTTCCCACCTATTAGGCATCTAGTATGAAATATGTTTTCCCTCTGTTCTAGTCCTTCTTCTTTTACATTTACATTCAATGCACGCAACACCACTAAGGACTCTCCCTGAACAGGATACTCTAAATTTTCATCTACATCAGAACAATCCTCCAAAGGTGGCATATCATCACAGTCATTATCAGATTCAGAATCAGAAACAATTTCATCCCCCCTTATTATCATGGTCTTTTTATTCCCACATTCATTAGCGTAATGACCACGACCCTTACATTTGAAACACTGAATGTCCCTATGTCTATTAGGTTTAGGGGTTGTTTCAGAAGTACCTTTTTGTGCAGTAACCGTTTTCTCTTTGGAATTTGACTGGTACTTGGAAGTGGATTCTTTCTTTGTGTCACCCTTGTTCCACTTTGAATTCCATTTATTGTTATTGGAATTTGCATAGGATTTGGTTGTCCCACGTCTACTTCTTTGTCTCTCCACTTTAATTGCAATGTTCACCAAATCATCCATATCCACATAATGCTGCAATTCAACAATATCAGCAAGCTCTCTATTCATACCTCCCAAAAAGCGAGACATCGTTTGATATTCATCCTCCACAATGCTTGCTTTAATCATGAGCATCTCCATCTCCTTGTAGTAATCCTCCACTGAACTAGATCCTTGTGTAAGTCTTTGTAACTGATTGTGGAGTTCCTTATGATAATAACTAGGCACATACTTCTTTCTCATGATCCTTTTCATTTCCTCCCAAGAAGTGATAGGGAGTTCCCCATTTCTCCTCCTACTTTTCAATAACTCATCCCACCAAATTAGTGCATAATCAGAAAATTCAATGGCTGCGAGTTTTACCTTTTTCTCATCTGAATAGTGGTGGCATGAAAAGATCATCTCTACCTTTCTTTCCCAATCGAGATAGGCATCCACGTCATTTTTGCCTTTGAATGGGGGAATCTTCATCTTGATAGCACTCAAATTATTGTCTTTACTTTCCATTCGATTGTCATACCTCCTTGCTCTCATTGGGAAGGAATGAGCCTCCTCTTCTCCATCATCATTGTATAATTGGTCTACTTCTTCCTCCCTTGTATATTTGCCCTTGGAAGCTTTAAGGTCACTCTCCATGCTATCCATCCTGAGATTTAGCTTTTGCAAACTATCCATAAAAGCTTTAATCATAAGTTTAGTATCATGGGGAATCTCAGTCTCATCTTTACTATTGTTTCCAGACATCTTTAAACTTAAGTAAACAAGTAAAGAAAAGATCCACTCAACCTCACGTGTTTGTCTCTCAACTCACAAATTGATTTCTCACAATTGTACTTCAGAAACAAACTCAAACAAATATGCACAATTGAGTAGTTTGATTTGGAAACAATGAGTACTTAACAAGAACAGCAAAAAGTACCAATTCTAGAGGCAAATTGACCAAATTGAACAAACTTAGAAATTAGCACACAAGAGATAAATTTCGTGCGCTTTAGTGTATAAAGATGTTCAACAATGTGCAATATGTTAAACTAGTGTAGTTGGAACAAAAAACAGTTTAGACACACAAATTGATAACTTAGAATGAAAAGAATAGACAAGACGGATGCACTTAAATGCGATGTTTAACTAAACCTAATGATTAGTTTAAACAGATTTTATATAGACTCAACAAAAATAAAATCAAAGAAAGCATGCAAGAATATAACCCAAAATCTAAAAGCAACGAGTACTTAACCTGCCCTTTGAAGAAATCAAACAAATTATGGAAGTTCTAGCTTAATTGATCAAATTTGAACTTAACAAGATAATAGGACCTGAATTGAACACAAGGTAATTTTCAGATTTTTTTTTTTTCGATATGTATATAATCTTTCTTTTTTTCTTCTCTTTTTTTTTTTTCAAAACATAAATCACACAACTAATGATCAAATACTTGAGATAGGTGATTTAACACAATTGAGCAACAACCAAATAAGGAACTAGATGCAAAGTCCTATTCGGCCAAAACAAAGAAAGAATTTCAAGAAGACAAAATTAAAGGATAGTTAAGAATTTATCACTTAGCCTAAGCTCTGATACCAATTGATGCGGAACCCCAGCCTATATGCAAACTAGAACGCCAACATACCATGAATATTGATCATAAACAAGTGAATAAACCCCCAATCTAAAGAACCCCCAAACAAGATTGAATGGAAACGCTTATAATAGATTGATTTAGAAAGTAAGAAGAATAAGAATCAAGCATACATTAACCATGCAAATTGCCTAAGTCTAATTCTTCATACAATAGCAAGAATCAATAGAAATTAACTCTCACAAATTCAGTCAATGAAAATTCATTAATCATAAGATATGCAAAATGTAAAGTACAAATGAAGAAGTTCAGCCCTTTATATAGGCTAGGCAGCCACTCCTCCCTAGAGAAGTTATAATCAAACACTAACTCTAAGAGATAATTAATAAAATAAATAACAAAGATAATTCCTAACCTTTATCTACATGTATTTGGCCATAATATGGACTAAGTACATGAATAAATAAAGATAAATATAATCTGAAAATAATCCTAAAAGCTAGTGATTATCCTAAGGAAAATGAATGTAGACTCAATTTTGGCTATAAGTAGAATTTGGCTAACTCACTCAAGATAAATTCATCTTATTGTTTCTCCATCAAACTCTATTCAATAATATCCCAAAATAATAAGTATTTATCAAAGAAAAGCCATTCCTAAAATTTAGGACCCCAAGTTCACTAATGTAGGCATAAAGCTAAATTTGACTCAAACCCATCCAAATTCAGCTCTCCCCTTTAAAATCCGGCCCCCTCATGTTTTCTAAGCCTCAATTAGTTATTTAGGCCCAACTCTTTAGAAGAGATAAGCCCAACTTTAGCCTACCCACTTAAACTACCCAAAATACTCAAATAAACCCAAAAATAAAACAAACCTAATTAAATAAGCCCAAAACGTTTTCTAAGGTACTAGGCTGCCCAAATACATTTATTTATATGTCATTACAAGAATAGAAGCTAAACAAAATAGCTTGAAGGCCCATTTGACCATTCGGCCCCAACTTGTCTTCATAGCCCAATTCAGCTTCTTTCCCCTCTTGAACTTGTATCTTCTCTACATAAGGCCTCATGAATGCTTGTAGGACTTCTTTAAGCTTCTTTGACCTTGCTCTTGTGATTGGTCCTTGAGGAAGTGCTAGTTCATCTCTCTTGTTGCCATTATGCTTGGTTGTGCTCATATCAGAATATGAAGATGTCTTTCCAGAAGAAGTTCCACATGGATTGCCACCCTTGAGGGGGATTGAGCACCAGATTGACCTTGTACCCGGGGCTCAAATACCTAACCGTCCAGCTTACCGAAGCAATCCAGAAGAGACGAAGGAGTTGCAAAGGCAAGTGGATGAACTGCTACAAAGGGGGTATGTGAGGGAAAGCATGAGTCCTTGTGCAGTACCAGTTCTTTTGGTGCCTAAGAAAGATGGGACTTGGAGGATGTGTGTAGATTGCAGGGCGGTCAACAAAATCACTGTAAAGTATCGCCACCCTATTCCTAGATTAGATGATATGCTTGATGAATTGCATGGTGCATGTTTGTTTACAAAAATTGATTTGAAGAGTGGCTATCATCAGATTAGGATGAAAGAGGGAGATGAGTGGAAAACTGCATTTAAGACTAAATACGGATTGTATGAGTGGTTAGTGATGCCTTTTGGGTTGTCTAATGCACCTAGTACTTTCATGCGCTTAATGAATTATGTCTTGCGTGAGTTCCTTGGAAAGTTTGTAGTTGTGTACTTTGATGATATTCTGGTTTACAGCAGATGTTTAGATGATCATATTTTGCATGTCAAAGCTGTTTTGAGTGTGCTGAGGAAGGAGAAGTTGTATGGAAACCTTAAGAAGTGTTCTTTTTGCATGGATAAAGTAACTTTCTTAGGTTTTGTGGTTAGTGAGAAGGGAGTGGAAGTTGACACTGAAAAGGTGAAGGCTATTCAAGAATGGCCAACGCCTAAGACTATTAGTGAGGTGAGGAGTTTTCATGGCTTAGCTAGTTTTTACAGGCGATTTGTTAGGGACTTGTCTACTATCGCCGCACCATTGAATGATATAGTCAAAAAGAATGTTGGATTTAAATGGGGAAAAGAGCAAGAAAATGCTTTTTGCATGTTAAAAGAGAAATTATGTACTGCTCCTGTTTTGTGTTTGCCTGATTTTTCTAAAACTTTTGAGATAGAATGTGATGCTTCTGGGATTGGTATAGGTGCTGTTTTGATGCAGGAAAGACGTCCCATAGCATATTTCAGCGAGAAGTTGAGTGGGCCAATTTTGAACTATTCCACCTATGACAAGGAGCTTTATGCATTGGTGAGAGCACTTGAAGTATGGGAGCACTACTTGCTGCCTAAGGAGTTTGTGATTCATAGTGATCATCAATCCCTCAAGTATTTGAAGGGACAAGGGAAACTGAACAAAAGGCATGCAAGGTGGGTGGAATTTCTAGAAACATTCCCATATGTGATCAAGTACAAGCAGGGTAAGGAAAATGTGGTGGCAGATGCACTATCCAGAAGGTATGCTTTGATTTCTATGCTTACTTCTAAATTACTTGGATTTGAGCATTTGAAAGAGATGTATGTTGACGATACTGATTTTGCTTCTGTGTATCATGCATGTGAGCGTGCTGCATTTGACAAGTATTATAGGCATGAAGGATATCTTTTTAGGGGAAAACAACTTTGCATTCCTACATGTTCTATTAGGGAGTTGCTTGTGAGGGAGTCACATAGTGGGGGGTTAATGGGGCATTTTGGTGTGCAAAAGACCTTGGGCATGCTTAATGAACATTTTTATTGGCCAAATATGAGAAGAGATGTGGAGAGGGTTTGTGCCAGATGCATTACTTGTAAGCAGGCTAAATCTAGGACAAAGCCTCATGGGTTATATACACCATTGCCTGTACCTAGTGAGCCTTGGACTGACATTTCTATGGATTTTGTTTTGGGTTTACCTAGGACCAGGAAAGGGAGGGACAGCATATTTGTTGTTGTGGACAGGTTTAGTAAAATGGCTCATTTCATTGCTTGCCATAAAACAGATAATGCAACAAACATTGCTGAACTTTTCTTTAGGGAAGTGGTTAGGTTGCACGGGGTGCCAAGAACCATTGTATCAGATAGGGATGTCAAATTTCTAGGTCATTTTTGGAGAGTTTTGTGGGGGAAATTAGGTACTAAGCTTTTATTTTCTACTACATGTCATCCCCAGACTGATGGGCAAACTGAAGTAGTTAATAGAACCTTAGGAACTATGTTGCGTGCTATTGTTGGAAAGAATTTGAAAACTTGGGAGGATTGTTTGCCATTCATTGAATTTGCCTATAATCGTGCTATACATTCTTCTACAGGGTTTTCACCATTTGAGATTGTCTATGGTTTTAATCCTTTAACTGTGTTGGATTTAACGCCTTTACCTTTGAATAAGCTTGATAGCTTAGATGGCAAAAAGAAGGCTGATTTGGTTAAAGAGATACATGAGAAAGCACGTGAACAGATTGAGAGGAAGAATCGCATGTATGCACAGAAGGCTAACAAAGGGCGAAAACAAATAATTTTTGAACCAGGTGACTGGGTTTGGGTGCATATGCGAAAGGAACGGTTCCCACAACAAAGGAAGTCAAAGCTTGATGCAAGGGGTGATGGGCCATTTCAAGTTTTGCAACGCATCAATGACAATGCCTACAAGATTGACTTACCAGGTGAGTATGGCGTTAGTG
The DNA here is from genome assembly GCA_947683425.1 of Excoecaria cochinchinensis. Lineage (NCBI taxonomy): Eukaryota > Viridiplantae > Streptophyta > Magnoliopsida > Malpighiales > Euphorbiaceae > Excoecaria > Excoecaria cochinchinensis. Next base: position 5,218,045 of record CANTUQ010000002.1, on the reverse strand, counting down.
CTACCTTTAATGTTTCTGATTTATCTCCTTTTGATTTTGACTCAGATTCGAGGACGAATTCTTTCGAAGAGGGAGGGGATGATGTGAGCACGACCAAGGAACCAAGAGATGAGCTAGCTTTACCAGAAGGCCCAGTGACCAGATCAAGAGCCAAGAAATTCAAGGAGAGTCTCAAAGCCTACATGGGCCGAATGGTGGAAGATATGGACAAGCAAGAGGAGTTGGGGTCGAATCTTCAAGAGGGAATTCAAGTGGGCTCTTTAATTTGTATAAAGCCATTGGAATAAGCTTTGAGCAGCCCAATCCTTATGTTAGGCGTGTGGGCTTGTATTTGGGCTCTTAAGTTGTGTTTTGTTATCTTACTTAAGTTATTGGACTTATTTTTGTTATTAGGTTTATTTTAGTGAATGGGCTTAAGTAGCTGTATTTTGGGCAGCCCATTGTTAAGGCCTTTTTTAATTAGGGTTAGGGTTATGTTTAGGAGGATATAAATTTATCCTTAACTATTTTTGTATTCAGATTATGATATGGAATGAACTTTGGCCGAATTTCACCTTTGGAGAGGATTTGTCTTCTTCGATTGCATCAGGAACGATTTTCTTATCAAGGTATTCATCTTGTGGCGAATTTCTGTTCTTGTTATTTTAATCAATCTATCATAAGCGTTTCCTTTCATTTTTATTGATTGGGGGTTCTTTAGATTGGGGATTTGATTTCTGTCCTCTGTTCTTGCCATTTTGTGTGTTTGGGGTTTCGGGTTCTAAATAACCTAGGGGTTCCGCATCAACTCAACAAAAAGAAAATCAAAGAAAGCATGAAATAATATCACCCAAAATCCAAAAACAACGAGTACTTAACTTGATCATTGAAGAAATCAAACCAATTATGAAAGTTCTAGCTTAATTGATCAAATTTGAACTTAACAAGATAATGGGACCCAAATTGAACACAAGATAATTTCTAGATTTTTTTTATATGTATATAAGTTTTTTTTTCAAACGTAAATCACACAACTAATGATCAAATACTTTAGATAGGTAATTTAACACAATTGAGCAAGAACCAAATAAAGAACTAGATGCAAAGTCGTATTCGGCCAAAACAAGAAAGAATTCAAGAAGACAAAATTAGAGGATAGTTAAGAATTTATCACTTAACCTAAGCTCTGATACCACTTGATTATATTCAAATTAGAGTATTAGAACAAACAAAGATACTCTAATAATGTAAAAAGAACAAAAGCTAGCTAAATCAAAGAAAGAGCAACAAGAATCAAAAGATGACAATATAGTTAAAACGTATGAATTTGACCCACTATAAAGTGAACCAAATATAGAACCTAATTAATATACCCAAAAAAAGCAAGAAAATAACAAAGAAACCTAATTATACTAAGTATGGCAGAATGCACTCACGATAATTCAATTTAGAGCCAAAATGTTCAATAGGCCGAATAGTGTATCAAGCTCTAATTAATATGTCAAGTTGTGTGCAAAATAGTGGCAAAATGATAGGAAAATGATGGCAAAGTGATACCAAAATGGTGGCAAAATGATAGTAAAATGATGGCAAAATGGTATCAAAATGATGGCAAAATGATAGAAAAATGATGGCAAAATGGTACCAAAATGGTGGAAAAATGATAGCAAAATGATACCAAAATGATATCCAAAATGGTAAGCAAATGATAGCAAAATGATATCCAAAAATGGTTGCAAAATGATATCCTTGTCCAAATTGGATTTTAACTTGCATTACTAATCAAATGTGGAATAGGATTTTAAAAACCTAATCCCAAAACAATTAGGATTAATTTTTCCTTCTTCTTAAAGGATTCCTATTTGTGTTTATATTAGGATTAATTGCTGCCCCCAATCCTCAAGCAATGAGGATTAATTTTCCCACCTATTAAAGGATTTGGATTTTCTTTTGCTATATATACTCCACACACAAATTGTTCCTTATTTTCCCTTCTTCACTTTTCTTCTATTTTTTTTTTATTTTTCTTCTTTCTTTTATTTTTTATTTTTTTGTGAATAATACCGTGAACAGTATTGTGAATAGTAACATGAACAGTAATGTGAACAATACTTTTTTCTTTCTTTTTTTTAATAATTCAGCAAACTAATCTCTAAACTCCTTCTACTAGGATTCGAATTCAAGGTAAGGATGTTCAAGTTTCGGTTCAAGGTAATTTCAAGAATTCAAGGTAAAAGGTAAGAAAAGAAAAGGCTAATTTTAACACACAAAAAGCACAATAACTAAGAAACTTAATACTATCCCAATTCAGCATAACATAAGAATTCAAAGAAAAAGAAAACTCAAACCTAATGCTAAGATAAATAGGAATTTACCTTAATTTGTGATAAGGATCTACCAAGCAAGACACCTACTAAAGACCCTTTGAAGATGCCAAGTGGTCCAAAATTTGATTATCCTTGGCTTGAAATCTGAATTTTGGGAGTAGAAGTTATAGTTTGTTTGCTGAAATTATAAAAAAAAAAAGAGAAGAAAAAGAAGTAGAACATCTCTGGGTTTAAAAATTCGAACCCTATAGGAGTTTTTTTTTATTTGATTGCTGAAATTTATAAAAAAAATAGCAAGAAGAAAAGAAAGAAAAACATACAAAAGGAAAGAAAGAAGAAGAGAAAGATTAAGGAGAAGGATTTGGGTGAAGAGTTGTAAAAGAGAGAGGGAAACCAAAGCCTTTATAGGTGGAAAACTCAATCCTAGTTGTGAGGGGATTAGGGACAGCCATCAATCCTTTTCTAAACACAACAAGGAATCCTTAAAGGGTAGAAAAATTAATCCTTATTGCTTTGGGTTTAGGTTTTCAAAATCCTAATCCATATCAGAATTGGAATTATAATCCTAATCCTACTTAACCAAGGATTTACTTTGTAATCATTGAACCACATTTGTACCATCATTTCTTATCCATTTGAGCTGCCATTTTTTATATCATTTCTTATCCATTTGAGCTGTCATTTTTGTATCATTTCTTATCCATTTGAGCTGCATTTTATCATTTCTTATCCACTTGTTCCACCATTTTTGGAATCATTTTTGATCATTTGTGTTACCATTTTGGTGTCATTTTTGCCATCATTTTTCTACCATTTTGCTATCTTTTGCCATCCTTTGCACACAATTTGCCACCATTTTGCACACAATTTGACACATTAATCAAGCTTGTTACAGCATTCAGTCTAGTGATACTTTTGGCTCAAAATTGAATTGTTTTGCATGCAACCTATTTCATTTAGTTTAATTTGGTCTTGTTGTTGATTTCTTGCTTTGTTGGGTAGAATAAATAGGTTCTATATTTGGTTTACTTTGTAGTGAATCAACTTCATACATTTTATCCAAATTGTCATTTTTTCTTGATTCTAGTTGCTTAAGCTAGCTTTTGTTCCTTTTACATTGTTAGAGTATCTTTGCTTGTCTAATACTCTAATTTGGATATAATTAAGTGGTATAACATTCTTATCCGTGTACCACCTCCATTTTATATAGTGTCTACTTTTCTAGTTTTGAGCTTTCTTTTATTGTTAGTTTCTTGTTTTTTTATTTCTTAAAACGTACTCAAATTTTGGCTTTTCGATTGACTTAGAAGTGCAATTTTAGAGTAGCAATTAGAGTGGTAAAAGGCTTGAGTGTGTGAGCTTAAAAGAGGGTAAAAGCCTTATTGAGTGAAATGAGAGGAGTGGCATCCTTTGAGTGTAAACACGTGAGGGAGTGTCTGAGGCTATTATCTAACATCTATTTTGCAGACTTTAAATCATGTCAAGAAGGGAAGGAAAGGAAACAATGCATGATGAGAAGGAAGCCATACCTGATATGAAAATGATGTACAAAGCCTTCATTAATGACTTCAAGAAGTTAAACACTAGAATGGACGGGATGGAGGAGAAATTTAAAGTGAGTGCATCTAATAATTCTAGGAGGACACCTAGGAGAGGTAGATGGGTTGATGAACATGAAGGGGCTGATCTAAATGAGTTTGAGGATGAGGAAGAAGCGCAATCCATTAGGGGAAGAATGAGGAGAGGAGATAGAATAGATAGCAATCTTAGTGCCATTCGGTTGAACATTTCATCTTCTAAGGGTAGGAACGATGCTGAAGTGTACTTAGAATGGGAAAGGAAGGTGGATATGATTTTTGCTTGTCATAACTACTCTGAAGATAAAAAGGTGAAGTTAGCAGAAATAGAGTTTACTGACTATGCATTAGTTTGGTGGAGTGAGTTGGCAAAGAGTAGGAGGAGGAATAGGGAACCACCTATAGACACTTGGGAGGAAATGAAGAGAGTGATGAAAAGGAGGTTTGTACCATCTTATTATTATAGAGTGTTGCACCAGCAATTACATAGACTCACCCAAGGAGCTAGATCAGTAGAGGATTATCACAGGGAGATGGAGATGCTATTGATCAAAGCAAATATAAAGGAGGAAGAAGAGGTGACAATGGCTCAATTTTTGGGAGGTTTGAATAGGGAAATTGCTAATGTAGTAGAGTTGCAACATTATGTAGAGATGGAAGACTTAGTAAACATTGCTATGAAGGTGGAAAGGCAACGAAAACAAAGAAGGGCAGCAAGGCCATTCTCAAATTCCAACAACAAATGGAGTCCAAAATGGGGCAACAATAAAGAAAAGAAAAGGGAGAACCATTCGGATTCCAAAGAGAAAGGCAATGACTCAAACAAAAGCAAGGAGAGGAGTACTTCAATCCAAAAAGGTACTACTGATCCTTCATCCAAACTTTCTAAACATAGGGATATTAAATGTGTTAAGTTTCAAGGGCATGGTCATTATGCTTCTGATTGTCCTAATAGAAAAACTATGTTTATTAATGGGGGAGAATTATTTTTGAGTCTGATGATGGGAATGAGTCTGATAACAGTGAATTGAGTATGTGATAATGATGAATGTGTTGAATATGCTGTTAAGGGAGAAGCCTTAGTTGTTAGGCGTGCATTGAATTTGAATGTTAAGGAAGATGGCCTAGAACAAAGGGACAATATATTTCACACTAGATGCTTGGTACGTGGGAAAGTTTGTAGTCTAATCATAGAAGGGGACAGTTGTATTAATGTAGCTAGAACTACTTTGGTAGAGAAATTGGAGCTGAAATGCAATAGACACCCTAACCCATATAATGGTTGAATGATGGTGGTGAAGTTAAAGTTACCAAGCGGGTGGTTGTTGCATTTTCCATTGGTAGGTATATTGATGAGGTTGAATGCGATGTTGTACCAATGCAAGTGGGTTATATCTTATTGGGTAGGCCTTGGCAATTTGATAGGCATGTTGTGCATGATGGGTATAGGAATAGGTACTCTTTTATGCAAAATGGGCAGAAAATTATCCTTGCACCTTTGTCACCCAAAGAAACTTACCTTGAGCAATTAAAAATTCAGAAATCTTCAAGTGGGAATTCGGGCAGTGAGGAGAAAAGGAAAGAAGAGAGAAAAGAGGCCATGAGAGAAAAGAATAAAGATAAAGGCCCAATGATGAGTGACTGTACAAGTGAGAAAAGAAAAGTGGGATGTGCAGGAGAGAAGAAGTTAGTGAGTGAAAGGAAAGAAAAGAGCTTTAAAAGTGAGCCAAAAGAAATTGAGAAGAGTGAAAAAGTAAAGAAACAACCATGTTTTTATGCCAAAGAGAGGGAAGTAAAGAGTGCATACTTAAGCAAGAGATCTTTAATCTTGATTCGGTTTAAGGAAACTTTGTTTACTGAAACTAACAATAATCCCGAATTGCCTAGTGTTTTTATGACTTTATTGCAGGATTATGAAGATGTATTTCCTGAAGATGTACCACATGGATTGCCAACTTTAAGAGGGATTGAGCACCAGATTGACTTTGTACCAGGAGCTCAAATGCCTAACCGTCCAACTTACCGAACCAATCTAGAGGAGATGAAGGAATTGCTAAGGAAAGTGGATGAACTACTTGAAAAGGGGTATGTGAGGGAAAGTAAGAGTCCTTGTGTTGTGCCAGTTCTTTTGGTACCAAAGAAAGATAGTACTTGGAGGATGTGTGATGCGTGCACAGGGGGTCAACACTTCAAGATTATAAACAATGGAAGTTCATATTCATGGAGATCAAATTTGGAGAAGTTAAAGAAGGCTCGAAGGAAGTCCGTGGGCCAAATTTATGAAGAAGCCAAATTGAAGATGGACATGTGCTATGCATGTGACACTTGACATGTGCCGACCATGTGACCTTGACATGTGCTATGCATGTGAGCCAGAGCATGTGCAATGCATGTGCTAATTGGTGGATTAAGGGGCTGATTTATTTGGGCTTTTAGTTTAAGCTTTTATTTATTATTTTCATTTGATTATTTGTAATATGTTAGGGTTTAACTTATTCTTTTGGGCTTATTTAAGTGAGATGGGCTTTAATTAGCTTGGGCTCATTTAATTAGTTCTTTTTAGGCTTTTTGGGCTGAATTTTAAGTTAATTAGTGTGGGCTTTAGTTATCTTGATGTAAGGCCCATATTTTAAGGCCTATTTGATTAATTAGGGTTTTTATTAGCTTAAGTGAGTATAAATACTCCTCAAAAACGAATTTGTAATTCAGACTTGGAGATTTGATTAATTTGATAAATTTCTTTTGGCTTGGCCGAATTCTTCATTGGAGAGGATTGTTTGTCTTCTTCTTTTGCATCAAGAACTTTAATTCTTATCAAGGTATTTACTTTGTGGCGAATTCTGTTCTTGTTTTTAAATCAACCTAATTATTTGCGTTTCCTTTCACATTATTGATTGGGGGTTCAATAGGGTTGGGGATTTACTCTTATTCATGTTCATGCCATATTGTATGTTCAAGGGGTTTCGGGTTCTTTAGCCTTGGGGTTCCGCATCATTTGGTATCAGAGCTTGGATTTGGATTAAATTCTTATTTATCCATGTTTGTTTGCTGTTTTTATTCATTAATTTTCAATTTATTTGATTCCTAAAATTTAGGAACCCTTGTTCATCATAGTGGCCTAAATTATAGGGAGCTTTGTTTTAGGTGTTATTTCTTATTGTTTGATCTTGATTTCTAGGTTATTAGTTGTTCTAGTTGTTATCTAGCTAAAAATAAAAAAAGAATTTCGTAGTACTGTTCCTGGTACTGTTCACACGTACTGTTTATTGCACTGTTTACACGTACTGTTCATCACACTGTTCATCCGAATTTACTGTTCATCCGAATTTAGAAAAAGTATTTTAATTTGGGTTAACTTTGGTTGGTGTGAACAATTAGGATTGTATTTCTTTAGGATAGAATTGTTATTATCAAATTAGTTAGAGATAATTCAAAAAAAAAAAAAAAAAAAGAAATTAGGATTGGGACATTATTTAAATTAGGACATTAAATTAGATAAGTTTCATTTTGTCTTAAGTCTAGACATTTGGGTTTCCATATCTTGAACTAAGTAAGACATAGTGGATAAGTCATTTTGTCTTAGTTTAGACATTTGGGTTTCCTTATTTGATCTTGTTAAGACATATTGGATTAATCTTTGTCTTAGTTTGGACAAACATTTGGGTTTCCTAATCTTGTTTTAGTTTGGACATCTTGTGTCTCCTTTTTATTTTGTCTTAGTGTGATAATACATATTGTCTCAAATTGAATTTTCCATTAGGGAGATTTCAATTTCTGCATTATTGCATTAGTTTTGTCATTTCTTTCATTCTTAAGTTTCCATTTTTGGTGTCTTTGTGTTTTTGCTTCCGATTACACTATAATTAACAATTTGATTCTTGTTAGTTAAATTTACATAATTCGGACAGCATACATATCTTCACCTTGTATGCTCATTTCAACGTTCTTCACTTTGGTCTTTTGCTTCTAGCTTTGTGCCTATCTTCTTTGTTAAGTATTTTCATTGCATTCTTTACCATAATTTGCTGCTTGTGAACTATTTTGACTTGAGTTTGAGTTCTGAAGTGCAACTGAAGATAACAAGCTTGAGTGGTAAAAGGCTTGAGTGTGTGAGCTTAAAAGAGGGTAAAAGCCTACTTGAGTGAAACACGAGTGGAGTGCCATCTTTTTGAGTGAAACACGTGAGGGAGTGAAATGTGAGTTTTTATTTCTCTTCTAACGTTTATTTGCAGTTTATAAATCATGTCAAGAAAGGACATAAAGGAGACAATGGGTGAGAAAGAGGATGAAAACGTGCCTAATGTGAAGATGATGTATAAAACATTCATGAGTGAGTTTAAGAAGTTGAATACTAGGATGGATAGGATGGAGGAGAGAATAAATGAATCTACTAAAATCAAAAATCGAAGTAAATCAATTGACCGTCATAGAAAAAATGAAGATTCTGAAGATATGGAATTGAGGTTTAAACAACTTTTTAGACAGCTAGATAAGTGTTTGAAAAAGGAGAAAAGAAAGAAAGAGGAAGTTGCAATGGAAGAGATTATGTGTGAAGCTGAAAGAGATTCTATAGATTTGTATGACAATGAGGTTGTGAGTGAAGAAGAAATCAGTGGAAGTGAAGTAGTTGTTGTTTTGAGTGAGAAAGAAGATGTTTGTTTAGTTGAGATAGAAGATCAACATGTTATGACTGATCCTGTAGTGCTTGAGGAGGCTGAATTGAACATGGAGGAAGAAAAGAACCATGATCAGAACAAAAATGATGCATTAAATAACCAAGTTTTTCCTAATGTTTATGTTAACTTGCAGGAACATGATGAGTTATTTGCTGAAGAAGCATTCATTTTATTTCCACCTGTTCAGAAGATCTTATATGAAGATGAATTTATTCTACAAATGCCAATTCCCAACTTGAACAAGACGAAGATTCGAGGACGAATTTTTTCTAAAGAGGGAGGGAATGATGCGTGCACAGGGGGTCAACACTTCAAGATTATAAACAATGGAAGTTCATATTCATGGAGATCAAATTTGGAGAAGTTAAAGAAGGCTCGAAGGAAGTCCGTGGGCCAAATTTATGAAGAAGCCAAATTGAAGATGGACATGTGCTAGTCATGTGACGACTTAACATGTGCAGGTCATGTGACACTTGATATGTGCCGACCATGTGACCTTGACATGTGCTATGCATGTGACACTTGACATGTGCCGACCATGTGACCTTGACATGTGCTATGCATGTGAGCCAGAGCATGTGCAATGCATGTGCTAATTGGTGGATTAAGGGGCTGATTTATTTGGGCTTTTAGTTTAAGCTTTTATTTATTATTTTCATTTGATTATTTGTAATATGTTAGGGTTTAACTTATTCTTTTGGGCTTATTTAAGTGAGATGGGCTTTAATTAGCTTGGGCTCATTTAATTAGTTCTTTTTAGGCTTTTTGGGCTGAATTTTAAGTTAATTAGTGTGGGCTTTAGTTATCTTGATGTAAGGCCCATATTTTAAGGCCTATTTGATTAATTAGGGTTTTTATTAGCTTAAGTGAGTATAAATACTCCTCAAAAACGAATTTGTAATTCAGACTTGGAGATTTGATTAATTTGATAAATTTCTTTTGGCTTGGCCGAATTCTTCATTGGAGAGGATTGTTTGTCTTCTTCTTTTGCATCAAGAACTTTAATTCTTATCAAGGTATTTACTTTGTGGCGAATTCTGTTCTTGTTTTTAAATCAACCTAATTATTTGCGTTTCCTTTCACTTTATTGATTGGGGGTTCAATAGGGTTGGGGATTTACTCTTATTCATGTTCATGCCATATTGTATGTTCAAGGGGTTTCGGGTTCTTTAGCCTTGGGGTTCCGCATCAATGTGTGTGGATTGTAGAGCTGTCAACAAAATCACTGTAAAGTATCGCCATCCTATTCCTAGATTAAATGATATGCTTGATGAGTTGCATAGTGCATGTTTATTCACTAAAATTGATCTTAAAAGTCGTTATCATCAAATTGGGATAAAAGAAGGAGATGAATGGAAAACTGCGTTTAAGACTAAATATGGATTGTATGAGTGGTTAGTAATGCCTTTTGGGTTGTCTAATGCACCTAGTACTTTCATACGCCTAATGAATTATGTCTTGCATGATTTTCTTGGTAAATCTGTGGTTGTATACTTTGATGACATTTTAGTTTACAGTAAGTGCTTAAATGATCACATTATGCATGTAAAAGCTGTTTTGGATGTGCTTAGGAAAGAAAAGTTGTATGCAAACCTTAAGAAGTGTTCATTTTTCATGGATAAAGTTGTCTTCTTAGGTTTTGTAGTGAGTTATAAAGGAGTGGAGGTAGATTCTGAAAAAGTGAAGGCTATCCAAGAAGGGCCAACGCCTAGGACTGTTAGTGAGGTAAGGAGTTTTCATGGCTTAGCTAGTTTCTATAGGCGATTTGTTAGAGATTTCTCTACTATTGCTGCACCACTGAATGAGATAGTCAAAAAGAATGTTGGGTTTAATTGGGGAAAAGAGCAAGAACATGCATTTTGCACTTTAAAAGCTCCTATTTTACATTTACCTGATTTTTCTAAGACTTTTGAGATTGAATGTGATGCTTCTGGGATAGGTATAGGTGCTATTTTAATACAGGAAAATCGTCCCATAGCATATTTCAGTGAGAAGCTCAGCAGGTCGGTATTGAACTATTCCAACTATGATAAGGAGTTTTATGCATTGGTGAGAGCACTTGAAAGCACTACTTGCTGCCTAAAGAGTTTGTGATTCATAGTGATCATCAATCTCTCAAGTACCTAAAGGGAGAAGGCAAGTTGAGCAAGAGGCATACAGATTGGGTTGAATTTCTGGAAACATTTCCATATGTGATTAATCACAAGCAAGGTAAGGAAAATATTGTAGCTGATGCACTGTCTAGAAGGTATGCTTTGATTTCTATGCTTACTTCTAAGTTACTTGGATTTGAGCATTTGAAAGTATTGTATATTAGTGATGTTGATTTTGCTAGTGTGTATCAAGCTTGTGAACATGCTGCATTTAATAAGTACTATAGGCATGAAGGATATCTCTTTAAGGGTAAACAACTTTGTATTCCTACATGCTCTATTAGGGACTTGCTTGTTAGAGAATCACATAGTGGTGGGTTAATAATATGAGCACAACCAAGCATAATGGCAACAAGAAGCTTAAAGAAGTCCTACAAGCATTCATGAGACCTTATGTGGAGAAGATGCAAGTTCAGGAGGGGAAAGAAGCTAAATTGGGCTATGAAGACAAGTTGTGGCTGAATGGTACAAATGGGCCTTCAAGCTATTTTGTTTAGCTTCTATTCTTGTAATGACATATAATTAAATGTATTTGGGCAGCCTAGTACCTTAGAAAACGTTTTGGGCTTATTTAATTTGGTTTGTTTTATTTTTGGGCTTATTTGAGTATTTTGGGTAGTTTAAGTGGGTAGGCTAAAGTTGGGCTTATCTCTTCTAAAGAGTTGGGCCTAAATAACTAATTGAGGCTTAGAAAACATGAGGGGGCCGGATTTTAAAGGGGAGAGCTGAATTTGGATGGGTTTGAGTCAAATTTAGCTTTATGCCTACATTAGTGAACTTGGGGTCCTAAATTTTAGGAATGGCTTTTCTTTGATAAATACTTATTATTTTGGGATATTATTGAATAGAGTTTGATGGAGAAACAATAGGATGAATTTATCTTGAGTGAGTTAGCCAAATTCCACTTATAGCCAAAATTGAGTCTACATTCATTTTCCTTAGGATAATCACTAGCTTTTAGGATTATTTTCAGATTGTATTTATCTTTATTTATTCATGTACTTAGTCCATATTATGGCCAAATACATGTAGATAAAGGTTAGGAATTATCTTTGTTATTTATTTTATTAATTATCTCTTAGAGTTAGTGTTTGATTATAACTTCTCTAGGGAGGGGTGGCTACCTAGCCTATATAAAGGGCTGAACTTCTTCATTTGTACTTTACATTTTTGCATATCTTATGATTAATGAATTTTCATTGACTGAATTTGTGAGAGTTAATTTCTATTGATTCTTGCTATTGTATGAAGAATTAGACTTAGGCAATTTGCATGGTTAATGTATGCTTGATTCTTATTCTTCTTACTTTCTAAATCAATCTATTATAAGCGTTTCCATTCAATCTTGTTTGGGGGTTCTTTAGATTGGGGGTTTATTCACTTGTTTATGATCAATATTCATGGTATGTTGGCGTTCTAGTTTGCATATAGGCTGGGGTTCCGCATCAGTTAATGGGGCATTTTGGTGTTCAAAAGACCTTAGATATGCTTAGTGAACATTTTTATTGGCCATATATGAGAAGAGATGTAGAAAAGCTTTGTGCCAAATGCATTACATGTAGACAAGCTAAATCTAGGTCTATGCCTCATGGACTTTATACACCTTTACCTGTACCTAGTGAACCTTGGATTGATATATCTATGTACTTTGTATTGGGTTTACCTAGGACTAGGAAAGGTAGGGATAGCATATTTGTTGTTGTGGACAGGTTTAGTAAAATGGCTCATTTCATTGCTTACCATAAAATAGATAACGCAACAAACATTGCTAATCTCTTCTTTAGGAAAGTGGTTAGACTTCATGGTGTGCCTAGGACCATTGTGTCTGATAGGGATGTTAAGTTCCTAAGTCATTTTTAGAGAGTTTTGTAGGGTAAGTTGGGTACTAAGCTTTTATTTTCTACTACATGTCACCCACAAACTGATGGACAAACTGAGGTAGTGAATAGGACTTTAGGAACCATGCTGCATGCTATAGTTGGAAAGAACTTGAAAACTTGGGAATATTGTTTGCCTTTTGTTGAATTTGCTTATAATAGGAGTATTCATTCTTCTACTGGTTTTTCACCATTTGAAATTGCTTATGGTTTTAACCCACTAACTGTGCTTGATCTTTGTCCATTGCCTTTACATGAAATTTCAAGTTTGGATGGTAGTAGGAAGGCAAAATTCGTGAAGTTTTTACATGAGAAAGCATGGGCAAACATTGAGAAGAAATATATGTAGTATGCTGATCGAGCTAATAGGGGAAGGAAAAGAGTGGTATTCAGCCCTGGAAATTGGATTTGGGTGCATTTTAGGAAGGAAAGATTCCCAAGCAAAAGGAAAAGCAAATTAGATGCTCGCGATGATGGTCCATTTCAAGTCATGGAGCGCATCAATGACAATGCTCACAAGATTGACTTGCCAGGTGAGTATGGTGTTTCTGCTACATTTAATGTTTTTGACCTTTCTCCTTTTGATGTGGATGTAGATTTGAGGACAAATCTTTTTGAGGAGGGAGGGAATGATACGGATCAGCCAAGTAAGACACCTACTAAAGACCCTTTGAAGATGCCAAGTGGTCCAATTACAAAAGGAATAGCTCAAAAACTAAATATGGTCATGGCAGCCTATGTACAAGGCTTAGTGACACAAGAACTAAATGAAGAGGTTTTTGAAAAGTGTCAAAGTGGGCTTGAAGACAAACATAAGCTACTTAGCTTATTGGAAGCTTGTCATGAAGATGGGCTTCACACCTATCCCATTCGGATTTGTAATGGTTTTGGGCTTATTTAAGTGAGATGGGCTTTACTTAGCTTAGCCTCATTTATTTAGTAATTTTTAGGCTTTTTGGGTTGTATTTTAAGTTAATTAGTGTGGGTTTTAGTTATCTTGTTGTAAGGCCCATGTTTTAAGGCCTATTTGATTAATTAGGATTTTTTTTAGCTTAAGGGAGTTGTTTGCTTTCTTTTCTATTGCATTAAGAAGTTGAATAACTTATCAATTATTTTGATTGTGGCGTTTTTCATCTTCTTTAATTCCCGATTTTTTGCATTTTCAATCACAGGTTGATTGGGGGTTTAATAGGGAGGAATTTTCAGCTCTTTGTTTCTTTGTTAACCATCTTGTATGTGTGGGTTTGTAGCTTGTTAGCTATTGGGTTCCACATCACTTTGGCTCTGATACCAAATGATGCGGAACCCAATAGCTATCGAGCTACAAACCCACACATACAATTCAAATAGCAAAGCAAATCAGATAAACATCCTCTCTATTGAACCCCCAAACAACTTGTGAATGGAAACGCAAATAATTGGGAAATAAAGAACCTGAAAAATACCACAATCAAACAATTGATAAGTTAATCAAATTCTTCATGCAATAGAAAAGAAAAGCAAGCAATCTCTCAAATCTAATCTCTTAAAATTGGGCAAAGCCAAAGAAGATAATAGCCTCCAATATATTAATGAAATCAAAATCTTCATTACAATGAGTTTAATGAGGTATTTATAGCCTCCCAAATAACCTAAACCCTAATTAGAAAAGTAGGCCAAATTGCCATGTAAGTTAGAATGGAAATTGGCCATTTTCCTACTTAAAATAGTAAAAAACAAGACCAAATGAATGGACTCACTTCCAAATTCGTCCAGCCCATATATCCTAAGCTAAAGTACTTACATTTGACCCAACTTAAAAGCTACTTAAGCCCAATGTTGGCCTAAACCACTAATTAAGCCCAAAATAGCAATTTAAGCTTTATTACATGAAATAAACCTAATTTGACCCTAATGAACAAAGCCCACATGTTTTAAGGCTTATTAAATCATAAAGTCTTGATTAAAACATTAGTTAGGGCTCCAATAAAAAGTCCAAACAAAACAGCCCCTTAATCCATGAATTAGCACATGCATTGCACATGCTTTAGCTCACATGTATAGCACATGACATATGGCACATGTATAGCATATGACATAGCACATGCTTAGTACATGTCAAGGTCACATGTCCGGCACATGTCAAGTGTCACATGACCGGCACATGTCAAGTTGTCACATGACTAGCACATATCCATCTTCGATTTAGCTTCTTCATAAATTTGGCCCATGGACTTCCTTCAAGCCTTCTTTAAATTGCCCAAATTTGATCTCCATGAATCCGAACTTGCAATGTTTATAATCTTGTAATGTCGACCCCCCTGCGCACGCATCAGTACACTAAAGCTAATGACAAAATACAAAAAAGATGTGTGCACGAAACACAAACATATTCTTGCACTCGCACAAAATGGACAATCATATACTCAAAGTGCGCTAAGGGGCTTAGTTGGAATGCGAAATGTGAACGCGAGGCAATGTACAACGTGCATGCGCAAAGAGTAAAGACTACCCGCGCTCAACTACTTCATGGCAAGCGCAAACTTTGATGTAATCACGCATTTAAAAATGCAAACATACAGGTTCGTGCACTAAAACTAATGGAAGAATACAAAAAAGATGCACGCACGTAACACAAACATGTTCTTGCACTCGCACAAAATGGACAATCATATACTAAAAAATGCGCTAATGGGCTTAGCTAGAATGCATAATGAGAACGCATGACAATGCACGATACGACTGTAGTTCGCACAAATCACTTTTTTTTATATCTGATAATGACCATAAATCCAACCGAGTCAAAAGTTATGGCCTTTCGAAATGGACCATCATATATACCCAAAAGTGCGCTAAGGAGCTTAAATGGAATGTAAGATGCGCGCGCATGACAATGCACAATGAGCAGGCGGAAAGAGTAAAGACCACCCACGCTAAAATAATTAAAGGCATGCGTAAATTTTCATATAAGCAAACACTTAAAAATGCTAACATACAATCCGTGCACTAAAACTAATGCAAAAATACAAAAAACATGTGCGCACGAAACACAAACATATTCTTGCACTCTCACACAAAATGGACAATCATATACTAAAAGTGCGCTGAGGGGCTTAGTTGGAATGCAAAATGCTAATGCGAGACAATGTACAACATACATGCTCAAAGAGTAAAGACCACCCACACTAAAATAATTAAAGGCATGCGCAAACTTTCATATAAGCATGCACTTAAAAATACTAACATACATGTCCGTGCACTAAAATTAATGCAAAAATACAACAAATCAACGCGCACGCAACACAAGCATGTTCTTACACTCCCACAAAATGGACAATCATATACTCAAAAACACGCTAAGGCGCTTAGATTGAATGCATAATGTGCATGCGGAAAGAGTAAAAACCACCCACTCTCAAATAATTCAAGGCATGCTCAAACTTTGAGATTAGCATGCACTTAAATTTGCAAACATACATGTTCCTGCACTAAAACTAATGCACAAGTACAAAAAATGTTGCGCACAAGCAACACAAACTTGTTCTTGTACTCTAACAAATTGGACAATCATATACCCAAAAATGCACTAAGAGGCTTAGATGGAATGCATAATGCGCAGGCATGACAATGCACAACATGCATGCGAAAAGAGTACAGACCACCCACGCTCAAATAATTCAAGGCATTCGCAAACTTTGATATAACCACGCACTGAAAAATGCAAACGTACATGTTCGAGCACTAAAACTAACACAAAATTACAAAAAAGACATGCGCATGCAAAACAAATATGTTCTTGCACTCGAACAAATTGAACAATCATATACCTAAAAATGCGCTAAGAGGCTAAGATGGAATGCATAATGCGCATGCATGACAATGCACAACGTACGTGCGGAAAGAGTAAAGACCACCCGCGCTCAAATAATTTAAGTCATGCGCAAACTTTGATATAACCACAAGTAAAACTAATGCAATAAATGCACAAACAAAAAAAGATGTGTCCATGCAACACGAGCATGTTCTTGCACGTGTACAAAATGGACAATCATATACCCAAAAGTGTGCTAAGGGTCCTATGTGGAATGCATAATGAACACATTACAATGCACAATGTTCACGCGGAAAGAGTAAAGACCACCCAGGGTCAAATAATTTAAGGCATGCACAGACTTTGACATCACCACGCACTTAAAAATGCAAACATACATGTTCTTGCACTAAAACTGATGCAAAAATACAAAAGAATGCGTGCACGCAACAAAAACATGTTCTTGCACTCACACAAAATGGACCATCATATATACACAAAAGTACGCTAACGGGCTTGATGGATCCCAAGGTTAAAGAACCCGAAACCCCTTGAACATATACTTTGATGGCAAAGACAAAGAAGACAAACACCCTCCCTATTGAACCCCCAGCAACAGCTGAATGGAAACGTAAATAAGTGGGAAACGAAATAGATGAAAATGCCACAATCAAGATAATTGATAAGTAATCAAATTCTTCATGCAATAGAAACGATAAGCAACAATCCACACTAATCTCTCTATAGAATTTTGGCCAAAACCAATAAGAGAATCCTCTCAAAAGTTTAATTCATCAAATCTGAAGTTTACAACTCATATTAGCCTATTTATATGGTGGCTAACCCTAATTAACCCTTAAAACCAAAACAAACCCTAATAAGGACTTTTAAACATGGTGTGGCCAAAATTACCATGGGCTTTACAAGATAAATTAAACCCAAATTAAAGAAATAAACACACTTAAATTAAACCCAAAAGAAAGAATGATTAAAATCCAAAATAACTAAAATAAACCCAACCTAAAAGCCCTACATGCCTAGCCCATTAAATTACAACTTAAAGGAGTCATATGACTTTTAAATGAAGCACATGACTTGTACAATTAAAGCCCAAAGTTGTATAAGCCCTTGATAGCTTATTTTGGCCCGATTTCTTCACTTGCTTCCAAGGCTAAGTTCTTTATTTTGGATTTCAAGTTCTCCGTAACATCTCTCAATGGCCTCTTCATGAATCTCTTGAGTAACAAAGCCTTGAACAAAAGATGACATAACCATCTTTAGCTTCTGAGCACATCCTCTTGTTATTGGACCACTAGGAATCTTTAAAGTATCTTTGGTGGTTGTTGGCATTGATGGTGGATCCGTATCAATGATAATGCACAATGAGCATGCCGAAAGAGTAAAGACCACCCACGATCAAATAATTAAAGGCATGCGGAAACTATAACATAAGCATGCACTTAAAAATGCAAACAACATGTTCGTTCACTAAAACTAATGCAAAAATACAAAAAAGATGTGCACACGAAATACAAACATGTTCTTACACTTGTACAAAAGGGGGGGCTTAGTTGCAATGCGAAATGCGAACGCAAGGCAATGTACAACGTGCATGTGCAAAGAGTAAAGACCACCCATGCTCAAATGCTTCATGGCATGCGCAAACTTTAATATAACCACGCATTTAAAAATGCAAACATACAGGTTCGTGCACTAAAAATAATGCAATAATACAAAAAAGATCCACGCACGCAACACAAACATGTTCTTGCACTTGCACAAAATGGACAATCATATACTAAAAAATGTGGTAATGGGATTAGATGGAATGCATAATGCGCACGCATGATAATGCACGATACGACAGTAATTTGCACAAATCACTTTTTTTTGATATCTTATAATGTCCGTAACTCCAACCAAGTCAAAAGTTATGGCTTTCAAAATAGACCATCATATATACCCAAAAGTGTGCTAAGGGGCTTAGATTGAATGTACAATGCGCACGCATAACAATGCACAATGAGCAGGCGGAAAGAGTAAAGACCACCCACGCAAAAATAATTAAAGGCACATGCAAACTTTCATATAAGCACGCAGTTAAAAATGCTAACATACATGTTCAAGCACAAAAAATAATGCAAAAATACAAAAAATATGTGCGCATGAAACACAAACATATTCTTGCACTCGCACAAAATGAACAATCATATACTCAAAGTGCGCTAAGGGGCTTAGTTGGAATGCAGAATGTGAATGCGAGACAATAGACAACGTATATGCTCATAGAGTAAAGACCACCCATGCTAAAATAATTAAAGCCATGCTGATGCGGAACCCCAAGGCTAAAGAACCCGAAACCCCTTAAACATACAATATGGAATGAACATGAACAAGAAGAAACTCCCAATCTAAAGAACCCCCAAACAACATGTGAATGGAAACGCTTATAATAGATTGATTTAGAAATACAAGAACAGAATTCGCCACAAAGTAAATACCTTGATAAGAAATTAGTTCTTGATGCAAAAGAAGAAGACAAGCAAATCCTCTCCCTTGAAGAAAATTCGGCCAAACCAAATAATGATATTCAAAAGTGTTTTAGATGTGTCTTTTACAACTTATAATGAGGTATTTATAGCCCCCAAAAGGTAGGTAACCCTAAATAAGTCAAAAGTCCACCTAACACATGGCCACCTAACACATGGGCCTCCCACCAAACCCTAAATAAGTCAAAAGGCCACCTAACACATGGGCCTCCCACCAAATAACTAAAGCCCAAACTTATTAACTCTAAAATACAACAACCCACAAGCCTAAAATAATTAATTTAAATGAGCCCAAGCTAAAGTAAGCCCAACTCACTTAAAATAAGCCTATTAAGCTATATGAGGGTCCAACTAAATAATTAAGACAAAACAAGTTCAACATAATAAAATAAGCCCCTTGGACAGCCTAAAGCTACTCTTCGAGATTGAAATAATTAATCAAGCCCATTTGATTCTTCTCATGTCCATTCGGCCCCATTGGATTGGCATTGATGCCATTCGACCCCAATCTCCCTTGACTTTCCATAATTTCCACAATTTGGCTCGTATAGGATTGTCATGATGGGTTGACCCCCCTGTGCACGCATCATCCCCTCCCTCTTTAGAAAAGATTCGTCCTCGAATCTTCGTTTTATTTAAGTTGGGAATTGAAGCTTGTGGAATAAATTGATCTTCATAGACAATCTTGGGAATAGGTGGAAATAATATGAATGCTTCTTCAGAAAAGAACTGATTATGTTCCTGCAAGTTAACACGAAAACTAGGAAAAGCATGGTTAGTCAATACATGAATTTCATTTTGATCATGATTATCTTCTTTTTCCATGTTCAATTCAGCCTCCTGAAACACTACAAGACTAATCGTAACATGTTGATCATCCAACTCAACTAAACAAGCATCTTCCATTTTACAATCTTCTTCCTTTTCCCTTAAACAATCATCGTCTGCACTTCCACTTATGTCTTCCTCATTTATAACATCATCATCATATAAATCTATAGCATCTCTTTCAGCTTCACAAATAATCTCTTCCACTACAACTTTCTCTTTCTTTCTTTTCTCCTTTTGCAAATACTTATCTAGTTGTTTAAAAAGTTGTTTAAACCGTAATTCTGCATTTTTAAGGTCTTCCTTCAATAACTTAGTATCCTTTTTTAACTCATCCAATGTTTCTTGATCTAAATGTCGTCTTGACTTGTAATAGGACATCCTCATAATCACTTCCTCACGTGTTTCACTCAAAATATGGCACTCCACTCGTGTATCACTCTATTTGGCTTTTACCCTCTTCTAAGCTTACAAACTCAAGCCTTTTTCCACTCCAGCTTGTTGTCCTCAGTTGCACTTCAGAATTTAATTTCAAGTCAAGATGATTCACAATTCAACAAATTTAAATGAGAATGCAATGAAAACACTTAACAAAGAAAGTCAAGAATGACGCCTACCAACAAATTGCCACTTTGGCTTTTCAAATTAATTTTCACATTCAAAGTATGACAAATCTGAATTTTGGTATTTCCCTAATAGAAAAGTCAATTTTGATACAATGGATGTGAAGACAAGAAATCAAAGAAAGTCAAGAATGACAACTACCCATAAATATTCACTTTGACTTTTTAAATTAATTTCCAAATTCAAAGTATGACAAATCTGAATTTTTTTTGTTTCTTTGTGATTTTTCTTTCCTAACTTTATCTCAATGCTGACTTTTCTTTCTTTCTTTTTTAATTCGGATGAATAGTGCTATGAATAGTAACTTGAACAGTACCAACGATTTGTTTCTTTTTTTTTTTTTTTAGAACTTAAAACATCAAACACAAAAATCTGATATAGGAACAAAGAAGAACACAATTATCTTGTTCTAATGGAAATAAAACAATAGAAAAGCAAATTAACACAAGATAAATAAGAATTTATCCTAATCCAAGCTCTGATACCAAATGATGCGGAACCCCAAGGCTAAAGAACCCGAAACCCCTTAAACATACAATATGGAATGAACATGAACAAGAAGAAACTCCCAATCTAAAGAACCCCCAAACAACATGTGAATGGAAACGCTTATAATAGATTGATTTAGAAATACAAGAACAGAATTCGCCATAAAGTAAATACCTTGATAAGAAATTAGTTCTTGATGCAAAAGAAGAAGACAAGCAAATCCTCTCCCTTGAAGAAAATTCGGCCAAGCCAAATAATGATATTCAAAAGTGTTTTAGATGTGTCTTTTACAACTTATAATGAGGTATTTATAGCCCCCAAAAGGTAGGTAACCCTAAATAAGTCAAAAGTCCACCTAACACATGGCCACCTAACACATGGGCCTCCCACCAAACCCTAAATAAGTCAAAAGGCCACCTAACACATGGCCACCTAACACATGGGCCTCCCACCAAATAACTAAAGCCCAAACTTATTAACTCTAAAATACAACAACCCACAAGCCTAAAATAATTAATTTAAATGAGCCCAAGCTAAAGTAAGCCCAACTCACTTAAAATAAGCCTATTAAGCTATATGAGGGTCCAACTAAATAATTAAGACAAAACAAGTTCAACATAATAAAATAAGCCCCTTGGGCAGCCTAAAGCTACTCTTCGAGATTGAAATAATTAATCAAGCCCATTTGATTCTTCTCATGTCCATTCGGCCCCATTGGATTGGCATTGATGCCATTCGACCCCAATCTCCCTTGACTTTCCATAATTTCCACAATTTGGCTCGTATAGGATTGTCATGATGGGTTGACCCCCCTGTGCACGCATCACATGCCCAAACTTTCATATAAGCATGCACTTAAAAATGCTAATATACATGTTCGTGCACCAAAACTAATGCAAAAATACAAAAAAGATACGCACGCAACACAAGCATATTATTGCACTCCCACAAAATGGAGAATTATATACTCAAAAATGTGCTAAAGGCCCTAGATGGAATGCATAATGTGCACGCATGACAATGCACAATGTGCATGCGGAAAGAGTAAAAACCACCCGCTCTCAAATAATGCATGCTAAAACTTTGAGATCAACACGCACTTAAAAATTCGAACGTACATGTTCGTGCACTAAAACTAATGCACGAGTATAAAAAAAGTTGCGCACACGCAACACAAACTTGTTCTTGTACTCTAACAAATTGGACAATCATATACCCAAAAATACACTAAAAGGCTTAGATGGAATGCATAATCCGCACACATGACAATGCACAACGTGCATGCAGAAAGAGTACAGACCACCCACGCTCAAATAATTCAAAGCATGCGCAAACTTTGATATAACCACTCACTGAAAAATGCAAACGTACATGTTGGAGCACGAAAACTAATGCAAAATTACAAAAAAGACATGCGCACGCAACACAAACATGTTCTTGCACTCGAACAAATTGGACAATCATATACCTAAAAATGCGCTAAGAGGCTAAGATGGAATGCATAATGCACATGCATGACAATACACAAAGTGCGCGCGGAAAGAGTAAAGACCGCCCGCGCTCAAATAATTTAAGTCATGCGCAAACTTTGATATAACCACAAATAAAACTAATGCAATAAATGCACAAACAAAAAAAGTTGTGTGCATGCAACACGAGCATGTTCTTGCACACGTACAAAATGGACAATCATATACCCAAAAGTGCGCTAAGTGTCTTATGTGGAATGCATAATGAGCGCATTACAATGCACAATGTGGACGCGGAAAGAGTAAAGATCACCCACGGTCAAATAATTTAAGGCATGCGCAAACTTTGACATCACCACGCACTTAAAAATGCAAACATGCATGTTCTTGTACTAAAATTGATGCAAAAAAGTAAATGTGTGCACGCAACACAAACATGTTCTTGCACTCGCACAAAATGGACCATCATATATACCCAAACTACGCTAAGGGGCTTAGATGGAATGTACAATGCGCACGCATGACAATGCACAATGAGCATGCCGAAAGAGTAAAGGCCACCCTGTAGACACCGGGTCCTGAGGCAGCCCAGATCAGAGTTACCCAATGATGATAAGATGCCTTGTGACAGGCAAAAAGGTTGAAAGTGGTGATTTCCTGTTTAAATTTGCATTTTAGAGTGAAAAAGTAAAAAATAATAAAAAATGTTTTAAAAATTAGATTTGAAAAATGGGGTTAGAAAATTTTTAAGGGGAAAATCTTTTTGTGTGCAATTTACCAAAATCCAAATTTAATAGTTTTTCTCAAAATCTCTATTTTCAGTTATTTTTTTTTATTTCATAAAAATTCTTTCAACTTTTCTATTTTTTCAATTTTTATACGCGAACTGAGCTAATTTGAGGTAACGAAATTCATTCGTTTCCATGAATCTCGCTAATTCCAATATTTGAATTGCTGTCAAATTCTCAAGAAAGAAAAATATAAATTTTCTTTTCTCGATCCACTTTTTTCGATCCTTATGAAACATGTGGGACCGAAGTCATCCGATATCCACCCAAAAGGTAAAATCCGAGGGTAAACATTCTGGATTAATATTTGTGTAATTTAATTGACTTATATTAATTGTTTTGATTTTTAAAAAGATTTTTTTATTTAATAAAGAATTTCAATTGGAGTTTTGAATTTTTTACCGATTTTCTGGAATCAGGGGTGACCGACGGGCAGAGTGGTCACCGACACCCATCCCTAATTTGAGAGACGGGATGTAGATGACGCACCACTCTGTCTGCCGGTCACACCAAGGACGCCCGTCGGTAATGTGCAGAAGGCCGTCCCTAGGTAAATTCTCATGATTTTAACTTGTTTCTTTTACTTTTTTATTTCCTTTTATCTTTTAACTCATTTTCTTTAAAATTTCATGTTATTTTACTTTTCTTTATTTTATTTTATTCTTGATTTTGACGCTGACATGTTTATTATTTGTGAGTTGTTATCTGACCATTTTGGATGAGTTGGAGTTGTTAATGATGGTGGTTGCACCAACCTGAGGATTTCCATCCGGGTTCTTTTTTTACCCTTGTTTTTTTTTTTATTTTTATTCATTTTATTATGAAAATTATTTTAATATCATTAAAGTGAAAATGGCCAAATGTTTTATAGTAATTAATTTGGGATTTTCCGAAAATTGGGGGCCAAAGTCCTATTTTTAGCCAATAAAACCGACACTTCTCAAAAATCGACTTGTAATAAATATGCATGGTAGGACCAATGTCCTCATTTCAATGAATATCCCAATTTTCTGTATGATTTACCTATCGTTTTATAATGGGGGTTGTATTCTGCCCCTAGTGTTATTGTAATTTATTTTCGTGTATTTTATTTTGTGTCAATTTACTGCTTTATCTACTTGAATGGATTGCACTTTAAATAACTGCATTGCATGGAAAGTTGATGAAACAATAAATTCAAAACTTAATTATAATATTAATCAAGGTACAAATAAATGAGAAGTTCCGAACGCACTCTGGTGTTGGGCTTAATGAGGTTAGAGGTCCATCTCAATGTTTTATGGGGATGGAACCTCAAAAATATCTCTTGTTCCCCACCAAAAGGCCTAATCTACATAATCCTAGGCTCCAGGGGTTTAGAGGATCATCCTAATGTTCTATTGGGCTGAGACCTCCAAGATCCCTCTGGTTTGCCCAAAATGGATATTTACGCGCAGTGTAATCCTAGGTTCCATGAGGTTAGAGGGTCATCCTAATGTTCTATTGGGCTGGCACCTCCAAGATCCTCTTGGCTTACCCAAAATGGATATGTATGTGCCGTCTTAGGCTCGCTGAGGCTAGATGACCCTTCCTAATGTTCTATTGGGCTGGCACCTCCAAGATCCTCTTGGCTTACCCAAAATGGATATGTATGTGCCGTCTTAGGCTCGCTGAGGCTAGATGACCCTTCCTAATGTTCTATTGGGTGGCGACTCCAAGAAACCTCCTTGTTGCCCAATATAGACGCACTTGTAATTCGTTACAAGTTTTAATGAACCTCATCCCGATCGCCCTAAAAGCGAGCAGTTCGGGGCACCTCGGGGTTCGGCGCGCATCATATTGGCGACTCCGCTGGGGACAATACTCGAAACTTCGCTTCGAAAGTACCTTGATTAAAATTTACAATTGAGTTTTAATTTAAAAATTTCATCCTTTTTCGAAACTACATTGCATCTCATTAGAGCCTTAGATCTATACTAGTTTGGTCCCTCTTTTGACCCCGGTGCGTTCCCGAAGCACGACTCTACGTTCACTCAATATAGGAAAGTGATAAGGATAATCACCAGCCCAAGTCTCGTACCATCATGGTATATTAAATGGAGACCCGATCGGTCGTTACGCTCATGATGAGCTAGACCCGTTGGCAGGGACCATGCTTGGGTAGCGCTAAAGTAACATCACCCTGGCTAAAGCTCATGTAATGGAAATAGATACTTCCCCTAGGTGGTATGAACCATAATACCTTGCTTGCTATATGGATCATTTTGTATTGGACAAACCCAAATAATTCGATTGGTCACCTAACCAAAGGCTTTCATGCCCCGATAGGCCCATGTCGATTTATTTGGACTGCCTAAATATATAATGGTCAAAATCCATGCGTATGCACATTAGTTAAGAAAGGTTATACTGCCGGTTTTCCACCGTGCACCATGCGCGTCCATCGGGTTCCCTGTTAACCCATGGGCTAATCCCACCTAGGAAAGAGACTACGATCTCGTGTGCGGGAGTAACAAGGTTGGAAGAACCTATATGCTTGCATGTGGTTTATGGATGTTGCATAAGCATGATCACGCATCTTATACGTCATTCATGCATCATCCTAACGGGTGTGTTTTGTAGCCATCATAGATCGGCCCAGGTGGTCAAGAGGTCCCCAAGGGCGACTGCGTAGGAATCCATTCTTTGAGCTGCTAGAAAGGGTAGAGTTCTCCGACTCAGTTTCAAAAAGCAGTCATGCTACATCATCCCAGTTCTCCATAGATTCAGAAATGGCCAACTCACCAAGAGGGACATATGCTACTAGGGTTATGATAGCAGAAGAAGTGGGCCGAAGGCTTGAAGAATTTGAGAATCGGATGATGGCCATGATGGCTACATTGGGTCAACCAGCTGCGCCGCAGAACCCACCTCCTCCTCCCATGAGATAAAATGAATGAGAGGAGGACAGAGAAGACGGGCAAGAGGAAATCCGCCCACCACCTGTAGACTTGAGAGCAACAATGTCAGGGGTCTAGAGGATAAGGCTAGCCCAGAGGTTGGAAGATGACCTAGAAGAGGATGAATATGAAGAGTCAGTGTCAGAGAGAGGGAAAGCACCCCAGACAGAAGAGGCCATCTGGAAGAAGATGGAAGAAAAGTTCGAGGCAATGGCAAAGATATTAACAAGGGGTCGAGCGATGAACCCCGAGGACAAGGAGCTGGATGAGGAGGATCTAATCCCTCTGAATTTCAAAATGCTTGATGTCCTGAAGTTTGATGGCACATTAGACGCCACCGCGGATATTAAGCAATACTCCCTAGTAATGAAGGGGACGACGCTGACAAAGAGGCAAAAGATTGAATACTTCTGTTTGAGTTTGATAGGTCCTGCGGTGGACTGGTATCATAGGCTGGAACAAAGAATAAAGGAAGAATGGGACCTACTGACGGAGGAGTTCCTCTAGCAATACGACTGTAGTACAAGGATGGAGGTCACTCTGAAAGATCTAGAGCTACTGTAACAAAAGCTAGACGAGTCATTTCATGAGTACCTAACCCGATGGAGGAACCGGGTAATGGAGATGAAGAAGAAGCCAGATACTCAAGACCAGATCAGGTTGTTTATTAGGAATGCTAGCCCATATTTGAAGGATAGGTTAAAAATAAAGGGGCTGAAGGACTGGGAGTCCCTGAAAGACATAGCCATCGAAGCTGAGGCTGAGCATCTGGATAAAATGGCTAAATATGCAAACCTGGCCTTAGGTAATAACAAGGGAAGCAGCAATGGTAATGGGGGGCAATACTGGGGCAGCAGAAGTCTCAACCACCGGAATAACTCCCAAACACCTCACTATCTCGGGCAAGCCATTATCTTAGCACTTCACCCGTCTCATCAAGGAAGGGAAGTTACAGCCCTTGCCAGCTGGGCCTGCCCCAAGTCAAGGAAAGGCTAGGCACAAAACAGACTGGTATTGTGCGCATCACCAGTACACAGGGCATAGAACAGACTATTGTCATCCTCTAAGGGATCGCATTCAAGAATTGGTGCCTGGCCTGGAGGAAGAAAGAAAGAATTAGAGTTGTTACAATGCCTTTCTTTTTTTTAAAAGTGTGTTCCTGAATATTTTAATAATATGGGCTTTTCTTATATATGCATTATCATATCTTATCGCATTAAGCATAAATGATAATCATGATTAAGGCATTGGGTTAAACACTGTTTCATTCAAGTTCAATAAATAGTAATCTTGGTTGCATCCAATTTGACTCCTAAAGCGAGATAAAACTTGAGAGAATAAAAAAAAAGTAGTCTGAAGAAGTCTTTGCCTAGACCTATGAAGATGTGCCGGGAGATGATCATGAAGTCATTAAGCACACCATTCCAGCATATCCCGATCATGGACCAGTCAAGCAGAAGCTCGAAAGACCCAGGCCGAAAGGGACATAAAAGGTCAAAAGGAGGAATTCACAAACTGAGATGAAGCCGAATTCTTTATACAGCACCCGGCTTGGTTAGCATCATCCTAATGTCAAGAAGAGCAAAAAAGTACGAGCTATCAGTATTTGAACAAAGCTTATCCAAAAAAAAGAGAGAAACAAGAAAAAAAAAAGAAAAAGAACAAAATAAAAAAGAACGAAAAAAAGAGAAAAATAAAATACAAAAAAAAAAGAGAGAGAGAGAGAAGGAAAGCTATCCTGGGGGCAAGCTTTGTTCAAATCCCGTTGATCTGCACATGCCCGTACCTTGCCATTCTTCTTGGCTTCCAGAAAAGGACTAATTAACAAATCATCTAAGGGGTGTACTATGCAAACGATAAGTCGATGACATTCAGTTGAGTTGCATGGACAAGAAAGGAGCTAAGAGGGCCATGGAAAAAATTCATGCCAGAATTTGTACAGGCTATATGAATGGTTTAATGCTGGCAGAAAAGATCAAGAGACAAGGATTGGGCAAAGAAATGACCCTTTTGCACTTCGAGGCTAGAGAGCCACCACTGGAACCTCAACAAGAGTCACCTATTATTCCTCGACACAGGGGGCAGAAGCAGTATGGCTGATCGATGTAAAGCTCAAATCTTTAAGGACGGTCATGGAAGCCCAGATTTTAAAATTCGACAGGGCGTAGCAACGGCAACAACAGTTAAGCAAGTAAGAAAAAGGACAGGTCATGAGATTGTTGCCACAGTCAGATCCATCAGAAAATACTCTGCTCAATCATTTGGGAAGGAAGTCAGAAAGCATCCGATGAAAGGAGATTCAGTCTTCAAGCAAATAAGGCCAAATGTTCTAGACGAATGAGGTAAATTTAAGCCGATGTGAGAAGGTCCTTTTGTTTTTCAGAGATTGTTATCCAAGAGAGCAGCAACGGACAGCAATGAAGATAACTTCAAAGAACCGGTCAATATTGACAGACTCAAGAGGGTCCATGGCTAAAGAAAATAAAATCAAAAGAAAAGAATAAAAGCCCCACGGATCGGAAATCGAAAAAATGCGGCCTTGCTAAAATTGGGTGTCTCTTCAGGGTGAAAATCGAAAAAAGGCACCTTGGGCAAAAATTAGAGGCTTGAGAGAAAATGTTCAATTAAGAAAACCCAAGAGGGCTGATTGATAACAGGAGTAGGATGCACCTAAGGTGTTACTCATTGAGATTGAATAAAACTAGTGTTTTTGTATCACATGTCTAGTCATGGTCATTCTTATTGCTATATGGTGCATAGAGATAGAAATGCGTGCATAAGCTAGGCGTAAGCAAGTAATTAAACGGTTAAGAGAAACCTGTTGTAGGCATAAAGAGATATGCTGGAGCAATTCTCAAGGCGGTAATAACAATTTTTTTTTGTGACAAATCTTCCTCCTACTCTTAAAAAAAAGAAAAAAAAGGGCCGTTAGAGATGAAAACTGTGACTGGCTCTCTAAGCAAAAGATAGGCCAAAGGGCAGGGTGAAAACCTGGGAACAGGCAGTCTGTCCTACAAAAAAATGAATAAAAGCCGCTGGAGTGGGTTGGGTCCATTCCAGGCAAAAAAAAAAATTAGGCACAGGGTTATGTGAAAATCCCTAAAGGGACGCATTTCTCGCTAAAAAAAGCTAGTGTGAAAATCCACAAGGGACGCTGATGCGGAACCCCAAGGCTAAAGAACCCGAAACCCCTTAAACACACAATATGGCATGAACATGAACAAGAAGAAACTCCCAATCTAAAGAACCCCCAAACAACATGTGAATGGAAACGCTTATAATAGATTGATTTAAAAACACAAGAACAGAATTCGCACAAAGTAAATACCTTGATAAGAATTTAAGTTCTTGATGCAAAAGAAGAAGACAAGCTTTCCTCTCCAATGAAGAAAATTCGGCCAAGCCAAATGATGATATTCAAAAATGTTTTAGATGTGTCTTTTACAACTTATAATGAGGTATTTATAGCCCCCAAAAGGTAGGTAACCCTAAATAAGTCAAAAGTCCACCTAACACATGGCCACCTAACACATGGGCTTCCCACCAAACCCTAAATAAGTCAAAAGGCCACCTAACACATGGTCACCTAACACATGGCCATCTAACACATGGCTACCTAACACATAAGCCTCCCACCAAACCCTAAATAAGTCAAAAGCCACCTAACATATGGGTCTCCCACCAAATAACTAAAACCCAAACTTATTAACTCTAAAATACAACAACCCACAAGCCTAAAACAATTAATTTAAATGAGCCCAAGCTAAAATAAGCCCAACTCACTTAAAATAAGCCTATTAAGCTATATGAGGGTCCAACTAAACAAATTAAAACAAAACAAGTTCAACATAATAAAATAAGCCCCTTGGGCAGCCTAAATCTACTCTTCAAGATTGAAAAAATTAATCAAGCACAATTGAAGCCCATCTTTTGCATTTGGCCCCATTGGATTAGATATAGCACAATTTGGCTCAACTCTCTCTTGAATCTCCATAACTTCCACAATTTGACCTGCGTAGGATTGCCATGATGGGTTGACCCCCCTGTGCACGCATCATCCCCTCCCTCTTTAGAAAAGATTCGTCCTCGAATCTTCGTTTTATTTAAGTTGGGAATTGAAGCTTGTGGAATAAATTGATCTTCATAGACAATCTTGGGAATAGGTGGAAATAATATGACTGCTTCTTCAAAAAAGAACTCATCATGTTCCTGCAAGTTAACACAAAAACTAGGAAAAACATGGTTAGTTAATTCAGGAATCTCATTTTGATCATGATTATCTTCTTTTTCCATGTTCAATTCAACCTCCTGAAGCACCACATGATCAATCATAACATGTTGATCATCCAACTCAACTAAACAAGCATCTTCCATTTTACAATCTTCTTCCTTTTCCCTCAAACAATCAACGTCTACACTTCCACTTATGTCTTCCTCATTTACAACATCATCGTCATATAAATCTATAGCATCTCTTTCAGCTTCACAGATAATCTCTTCCACTACAACTTCCTCTTTCTTTATTTTCTCCTTTTGCAAACACTTACCTAATTGTCTAAAAAGTTGTTTAAACCGCAATTCTGCATTTTTAAGGTCTTCCTTCAATAACTTAGTATCCTTTTTTAACTCATCCAATGTTTCTTGATCTAAATGTCGTCTTGACTTGTAATAGGACATCCTCACAATCACTTCCTCACGTGTTTCACTCAAAATATATAACTCCACTCGTGTCACTCTATTTGGCTTTTACCCTCTTTTAAGCTCACTCACTCAAGTCTTTTTACCATTCAAGCTTGCTGTCTCAGTTGCACTTCAGAATTTAATTTCCAACCAAAATAATTCACAAGCAGCAAAATATAAAAGGAATACAATGAAAATACTTAACAAATAAGATAGGTTCAAAACTAGAAGCAAAAATTATCGGAAGGAATAAAACGAAAGAGCACACAAGAAGAAGATATGTATGCTGTCCAAAATTACAGATTTTAATTAACAAGAATCAATTTGTTAATTATGGTGTACTAGAAGCAAAATTACAAAAGACAATAAAAATAGCAACTTAGAGTGAAAGAAAAAGACAACTAATGCATAAATGCAGAAATTGATATCTCCCTAATGGAAAAGTCAATTTTGATACAATGGATGTGAAGACAATAAATCAAAGAAAGTCAAAAATGACAACTACCCATAAATATTCACTTTGAATTTTCAAATTAATCTCAAAATTCAAAGTATGACCAAATCTAAATTTTTGTTTCTTTATGATTTTTCTGTCCTAACTTTATCACAATGCTAACTTTTTTTTTTTTTTTAATTAGGATGACCAGTACTGTGAATAGTACTATGAACAGTAATGTGAACAATATCAACGATTTTTTTTTCTTTTTAGAACTTAAAACATCAAACACAAGATCTGATGTAGGAACAAAGAAGAACACAAAAGAACAAATTCAAAAATAAAGAAGAACACAAAATTGATAAGAATAAGATTGCAAATTTAACAATGCGGAATTATCTTGTTCTAATGAAAATAAAACAATAGAATAGCAAATTAACACAAGATAAATAAGAATTTATCCTAATCCAAGCTCTGATACCAAATGATGCGGAACCCCAAGGCTAAAGAACCCGAAACCCCTTAAACACACAATATGGCATGAACATGAACAAGAAGAAACTCCCAATCTAAAGAACCCCCAAACAACATGTGAATGGAAACGCTTATAATAGATTGATTTAAAAACACAAGAACAGAATTCGCCACAAAGTAAATACCTTGATAAGAATTTAAGTTCTTGATGCAAAAGAAGAAGACAAGCTTTCCTCTCCAATGAAGAAAATTCGGCCAAGCCAAATGATGATATTCAAAAATGTTTTAGATGTGTCTTTTACAACTTATAATGAGGTATTTATAGCCCCTAAAAGGTAGGTAACCCTAAATAAGTCAAAAGTCCACCTAACACATGGGCTTCCCACCAAACCCTAAATAAGTCAAAAGGCCACCTAACACATGGCCACCTAACACATGGCCATCTAACACATGGCCACCTAACACATAAGCCTCCCACCAAACCCTAAATAAGTCAAAAGCCACCTAACATATGGGTCTCCCACCAAATAACTAAAGCCCAAACTTATTAACTCTAAAATACAACAACCCACAAGCCTAAAACAATTTATTTAAATGTGCCCAAGCTAAAATAAGCCCAACTCACTTAAAATAAGCCTATTAAGCTATATGAGGGTCCAACTAAACAAATTAAAACAAAACAAGTTCAACATAATAAAATAAGCCCCTTGGGCAGCCTAAATCTACTCTTCAAGATTGAAAAAATTAATCAAGCACAATTGAAGCCCATCTTTTGCATTTGGCCCCATTGGATTAGATATAGCACAATTTGGCTCAACTCTCTCTTGAATCTCCATAACTTCCACAATTTGACCTGCGTAGGATTGCCATGATGGGTTGACCCCCCTGTGCACGCATCAGACGCACTACCTTTAAAACAATGACTATTGACGCCTGGAGCGATAAGGCGGCATTACTCCGAATGACTTTCCTTTACGCAGAACTTGATTTAGAGTCCTGGGGGCAAAATACTTATTGACCGGGGGGTAAAGATGCGAACGGGTCGGTTGTCTTTGAAAAGCTTATAGGTCAGAGTCCGTAAAGCCAAGACAATGCTTTTTAGATCCTTGGGGGCATCAAACAATGTGAGCAGCCGAGCAGTACCCTCAACGAATCCCTTAACCACCTGGGATGTGATCTGTCCATTTTTGCATATTACATGCATCTCACGTGCATTCAATCCTTTATGCGTATAGATATTCACATACAACTCTTGTACATTAATCCTTTGCTCGTGTATATAGCTTTATGTGTATATTTCACACACATTATGCACACACAATCTTTTGTACATACTTTTGTGCCAATAACTTTACAGGGAAAAGGCCGAGCCAAAGGACAACTTCGGCAAGATGAATTAAAAGCCCACGCAAGTCGAAATCATGTAAACCCATGAAGGGATTATCTTTAAGTCCTTTTTTAGGCGTTCCTAGTCTCTTCGGAGCATTATCTTTAGGTCCTTTTGTTAAGGCATTGTCAGCCTCTTCGGAGCATTATCTTTAAGTCCTTTTTTAGGCGTTTCTAATCTCTTCGGAGCATTATCTTTAAAAGTAAGCCTATTCATGCATGCCATGCCGGGAGCAATCATGTAAGTTTATCTATCATAAGATGTATGCTCACACACATCACGCAATAAGTGTACAAAATCTAAATTCAAATGTACAAAGAATGCAAACTCTCAAACAAAAACATCAAAAACAAAAAAAACAAATAAAAAAAACAAACGAGTAAAAATAAAAAAAAAAACAAAAAAAAAACAAAGCAAAACAACAAAACAAAAATAAGAAGATATTTTCAAGGCCGTGAAAATCCAATATACTGTAAAAATTCAAATACATCCAAAATGTAAGAATCCCAAGAACAAAAACAAAAACAAGGATCATTTTAAGAGACGCCAAAGACATTGAAACCTATCCGCCTGCGGGCAAGCAACTAAAACTTCCAATCTATTTTCCTCTCTGGAGGCTCAACATCAAATTCTCTCACCCTCTTAAGAAGTACGCAGGTCTTTTCAACAAGGAGGCTACATTGGAGATGATAGAGGAATCGATATTTGGGGAACAACCAACCGTCCTTCAGGGGGGTACCCGTCTGACATCGGCCCCAACAGGTATGTACTGCCACAGGTAAGTATCTCTTTTATATACCCTGTATATTTGCTTTTCCCTTTTTTGTAGAAAAAAAGAAGAAGAGGCTCAGGATAAGCGCCAGCAAAGAAAACGATGAACGAGTCACCATACCGACCTAAGGATGGTCAACAGTCAGGCTTTGGGCTAACCGGAGGGTGGTTAGCAAATCAGACACCACATCATGGTGGTTAGCAGATATTGTACTAGCCGGATGGTGGCTAGCAGATCAGAATATTGTACTAGCCGGATGGGGGTTAGCAGATCAGACATTGTACTAGCCGAATGGGGGTTAACACATCAGAATATTGTTTTACCGGATGGGGTTTAACAGATTAACACCGTGCAGGCCGGGACGAGGCTAGCGAGACACCAGCGATAGAACAGATCGCAGCAGAGGTTGGAGTTAGAGACACTGCACCTCGCCCCTAGTGTTATTGTAATTTATTTTCGTGTATTTTATTTTGTGTCAATTTACTGCTTTATCTACTTGAATGGATTGCGCTTTAATTAACTGCATTGTATGGAAAGTTGATGAAACAATGAATAAAACTTAATTATAATATTAATCAAGGTACAAATAAATGAGAAGTCCCGAACCTACTCTGGTGTTGGGCTCAATGAGGTTAGAGGTCCATCTCAATATTTCATGGGGATGGAACCTCCAAAATATCTCTTGTTCCCCACCAAAAGGCCTAATCTATATAATCCTACGCTCCAGGGGGTTAGAGGATCATCCTAATGTTCTATTAGGCTAAGACCTCCAAGATCCCTCTGGTTTGCCCAAAATGGATATTTACGCGCTGTGTAATCCTAGGTTCCACGAGGTTAGAGGGTCATCCTAATGTTTTATTGGGCTGGCACCTCCAAGATCCTCTTGGCTTACCCAAAATGGATATGTATGCGCCGTCTTAGGCTCGCTGAGGCTAGACAACCCTTCCCAATGTTCTATTGGGTAGCGACTCCAAGAAACCTCCTTGTTGCCCAATATAGAAGCACTTGTAATTCGTTACAAGTTTTAACGAACCTCATCCCGATCGCCCTAAAAGCGGGCAGTTCGGGGCGCCCCGGGGTTTGGCATGCGTCACACACCCACGATCAAATAATTAACGGCATGTGCAAATTTAACATAAGCATGCACTAAAAGATGCAAACATACATGTTCGTGCACTAAAGCTAATACAAAAAAGATGTGCGCACAAAACACAAAAATGTTCTTGAACTCGCACAAAATGGACAATCATATACTCAAAGTGCGCTAAGGGGCTTAGTTGGAATGCGGAATGCGAACGTGAGGCAATGTACAACGTGCATGCACAAAGAGTAAAGACCACCCACGCTCAAATGCTTCATGGCATGCACAAACTTTGATATAACCACGCATTTAAAAATGCAAACATACAGGTTCGTGCACTAAAACTAATGCAGGAATACAAAAAAGATGCACTCACGCAACACAAACATATTGTTGTACTCGCACAAAATGGACAATCATATACTAAAGAATGCGCTGATGGACTTAGATGAAATGCATAATGCGTACGCATGACAATGCACAATGTGCATACGGAAAGAGTAAAAAGCACCCACTCTCAAATAATTCAAGGCATGCTAAAACTTTGAGATCAGCACGCACTTAAAAATTCGAACGTACATGTTCGTGCACTAAAACTAATGCACGAGTACAAAAAAAGCTGCGCACACGCAACACAAACTTATTCTTGTACTTTAACAAATTGGACAATCATATTCCCAAAAATACGCTAAAAGGCTTAGATGGAATGCATAATCCGCACGCATGACAATGCACAACTTTCATGCGGAAAGAGTATGGACCACCCATGCTCAAATAATTCAAGGCATTCGCAAACTTTGATATAACCACGCACTGAAAAATGCAAACGTACATGTTGGAGCACTAAAACTAACGCAAAATTACAAAAAAGACATGCGCACGCAACACAAACATGTACTTACACTCAAACAAATTGGACAATCATATACCTAAAAATGCGCTAAGAGGCTAAGATGGAATGCATAATGCGCATGCATGAATATGCACAAAGTGCACGCAGAAAGAGTAAAGACAACCCGCGCTCAAATAATTTAAGTCATGCGCAAACTTTGATACAACCACAAATAAAACTAATGCAATAAATGCACAAACAAAAAAAGATGTGTGCATGCAACACGAGCATGTTCTTGCATGTGTACAAAATGGACAATCATATACACAAAAGTGCGCTAAGTGTCTTATGTGGAATGCATAATGAACGCATTACAATGCACAATGTGGATGCGGAAAAGAGTAAAGACCACCTACGGTCAAATAATTTAAGTCATGCACAAACTTTGATATTACCACCCACTTAAAAATGCAAACATACATGTTCTTGCACTAAAACTGATGCAAAAATAAAAAAAAATGTGTGCACGCAACACAAACATGTTCTTGCACTCGCACAAAATGGACCATCATATATACCCAAAACTACGCTAAGGGGCTTAGATGGAATGTACAATGTGCACGTATGACAATGCACAATGAGCATGCAGAAAGATAAAGACCACCCATGATCAAATAATTAAAGGCATACGCAAATTTAACATAAGCATGCACTAAAAAATGCAAACATACATGTTCTTGCACTAAAACTGATGCAAAAATAAAAAAAATGTGTGCACGCTACACAAACATGTTCTTGCACTCGCACAAAATGGACCATCATATATACCCAAAAGTACGCTAAGAGGCATAGATGGAATGTACAATGCGCACGCATGACAATGCATAATGAGCATGCCGAAATAGTAAAGACCACCCACGATCAAATAATTAAAGTCATGCACAAAGTTTAACATAAGCATGCACTAAAAAATGCAAACATACATGTTCGTGCACTAAAGCTAATACAAAAATACAAAAAAGATGTGCGCACAAAACACAAAAATGTTCTTGCACTCGCACAAAATGGACAATCATATACTCAAAGTATGCTAAGGGGCTTAGTTGGAATGCGGAATGCGAACGCGAGGCAATGTACAACGTGCATGCGCAAAGAGTAAAGACTACCCACGCTTAAATGCTTCATGGCATGCGCAAACTTTGATATAAGCATGCATTTAAAAATGCAAACATACAGGTTTGTGCACTAAAACTAATGTAAGAATACAAAAAAGATGCACTCACGCAACACAAACATGTTCTTGCACTCGCACAAAAGGACAATCATATACTAAAGAATGTGCTAATGGGCTTAGATTGAATGCATAATGCGCACGCATGACAATGCACAATACTACTGTAGTTTGTACAAATCATTTTTTTTATATCTTATAATGTCCGTAACTCCAACCGAGTAAAAAGTTATGGCCTTTCAAAATGGACCGTCATATAAACCTAAAAGTGCGCTAAGGGGCTTAGATGGAATGTACAATGCACAATGAGCAGGCAGAAAGAGTAAAGACCACCCACACTAAAATAATTAAAGGCATGCGCAAAATTTCATATAAGGACACACTTAAAAATGCTAACATGCATGTTCGTGCACTAAAACTAATGCAAAAATAGAAAAAACATGTGCGCACGAAACACAAACATATTCTTGCACTCGCACAAAATGGACAATCATATACTCAAAGTGCGCTAAGGGGTTTAGTTGGAATGCAGAATCTGAATGCGAGATAATGTACAATGTACATGCGCAAAGAGTAAAGGCCACCCACGCTCAAATAATTCATGGCATGTGCAAACTTTCATATAAGCACGCACTTAAAAATGCTAACATACATGTTCGTGCACTAAAACTAATGCAAAAATACAAAAAAGATACGCGCATGCAACACAAGCATGCTCTTGCACTCCCACAAAATGGACAATCATATACTAAAAAATGCTCTAAGGTGCTTAGATGGAATGCATAATGTGCATGCATGATAATGCACAATGTGCATACGGAAAGAGTAAAAACCACCCACTCTCAAATAATTCAAGGCATGCTCAAACTCTGAGATTAGAATGCACTTAAAAATGTAAACATACATGTTCGTGCACTGAAACTAATGCACAAGTACAAAAAAAGCTGCGCACACGCAACACTAACTTGTTCTTGTACTCTAACAAATTAGACAATCATATACCAAAAAATGCGCTAAAAGGCTTAGATGGAATGCATAATGCGCACGCATGATAATGCACAACATGAATGAGGAAAGAGTATAGACCACCCATGCTCAAATAATTCAAGGTATACGCAAACTTTGATATAACCACGCACTGAAAAATGCAAACGTACATGTTGGAGCACTAAAACTAATGCAAATTTCAAAAAAGACATGCGCACGCAACACAAACATGTTCTTGCACCCGAACAAATTGCACAATCATAAACCTAAAAATGCGCTAAGAGGCTAAGATAAAATGCATAATGCGCATGCATGATAATGCACAATGTGTGTGCGGAAAGAGTAAAGACCACCCGTGCTTTTGATATAACCACAAATAAAACTAATGCAATAAATGCACAAACAAAAAAGATGTGTGCATGCAACACGAGCATGTTCTTGCACACGTACAAAAATGCACAATCATATACTCAAAAATGCACTTAGGCGCTTAAATAGAATGTATAATGTGCACACATGACAATGCACAATGTGCATGCAGAAAGAATAATAACCACCCACTCTTAAATAATTCAAGGCATGCTCAAACTTTGAGATTTGCACGCACTTAAAAATGCAACACATACATGTTCGTGCACTAAAACTAATGCACAAGTACAAAAAAAGCTGCGCACATGCAACACAAACTTGTTCTTGTACTCTAACAAATTGGACAATCATATACCCAAAAATGCGCTAAGAGGCTTTGATGGAATGTATAATGCGCACGCATGACAATGCACAACGTGCATGCAGAAAGAGTACAGACCACCCATACTCAAATAATTGTAGGCATGTGCAAACTTGGATATAACCACGCACTGAAAAATGCAAACGTACATGTTCGAGAACTAAAACTAACACAAAATTACAAAAAAGACATGCGCACGCAACACAAACATGTTCTTGCACTCGAACAAATTGAACAATCATATACCTAAAAATGCGCTAAGAGGCTAAGATGGAATGCATAATGCGCATGCATGACAATGCACAACGTGCGTGCGGAAAGAGTAAAGACCACCTGCGCTCAAATAATTTAAGTCATGCGCAAACTTTAATATAACCACAAATAAAACTAATGCAATAAATGCACAAACAAAAAAAGATGTGTGCATGCAACACAAGCATATTCTTGCACGTGTACAAAATGGACAATCATATACCCAAAAGTGCGCTAATGAATGCATTACAATGCACAATGTGCAAGCGGAAAGAGTAAAGACCACCCACAGTCAAATAATTTAAGGCATGCGCAAACTTTGACATCACCACGCACTTAAAAATGCAAACATACATGTTCTTGCACTAAAACTGATGCAAAAATACAAAGAAATGCATGCACGTGATGTGAGCACTATCAAGGAGCAACGAAAGGATGAGCTAGCATTACCAAATGGTCCAATGACAAGATTTCGGGCTAAGAAGTTCAAAGAGGCACTAAAAGCTTATATGGGCCGAATTGTGGAAGCTTTGGATAGCCAAGAGGAGCTTGGGCCGTATGGCGTCAATACCAACTCAATGGGGCAGAATTGTGAAGGCCAAATGTGCATGATAAATTTGACATGTGCAAGTCATGTGCCACTTGACATGTGCAATGCATGTGACACTTGACATGTGCACATCATGTGACCCAATACATGTGCAATGCATGTGTTGCTTAATGGACTTATGGGCTGATTTGTTTGGGCTCTTAGTTTAGGCTTTTATTTATTATTTTTATTTGATTATTTGTAATATGCTAGGCCTTAACTTATTCTTTTGGGCTTAGTTAAGTGAGATGGGCTTTAATTAGCTTGGGCTCATTTAATTAGTTCTTTTTAGGCCTTTTGGGCTGAATTTTAAGTTAATTAGTGTGGGCTTTAGTTATCTTGATGTAAGGCCCATGTTTTAAGGCCTATTTGATTAATTAGGGTTTTTTCTAGCTTAAGGGAGTATATATACTCCACAAAAACGAGATTGGAGGCAGATTTGACTAATTTGATAAATTTCTTTTGGCTTGGCTGAATTCATCTTTGGAGAGGATAGCTTGTCTTCTTCTTTTGCATTAAGAACATAAATTCTTATCAAGGTAATTACTTGCGGCGAATTCTGTTCTTGTATTTAAATCAACCTAATTATTTGCGTTTTGATGCGGAACCCCAAGGCTAAAGAACCCGAAACCCCTTAAACATACAATATGGAATGAACATGAACAAGAAGAAACTCCCAATCTAAAGAACCCCCAACAACATGTGAATGGAAACGCTTATAATAGATTGATTTAGAAATACAAGAACAGAATTCGCCACAAAGTAAATACCTTGATAAGAAATTAGTTCTTGATGCAAAAGAAGAAGACAAGCAAATCCTCTCCCTTGAAGAAAATTCGGCCAAGCCAAATAATGATATTCAAAAGTATTTTAGATGTATGTCTTTTACAACTTATAATGAGGTATTTATAGCCGCTAAAAGGTAGGTAACCCTAAATAAGTCAAAAGTCCACCTAACACATGGCCACCTAACACATTGGCCTCCCACCAAACCCTAAATAATGTCAAAAGGCCACCTAACACATGGCCACCTAACACATGGGCACATGGCCACCTAACACATGAGCCTCCCACTAAATAACTAAAGCCCAAACTTATTAACTCTAAAATACAATAATACACAAGCCTAAAATAATTAATTTAAATGAGCCCAACCTAAAGTAAGCCCAACTCACTTAAAATAAGCCTATTAAGCTATATGAGGGTCCAACTAAACAAATTAAAACAAAACAAGTCCAACATAATAAAATAAGCTCCTTGGGCAGCCTAAAGCTACTCTTCGAGATCGAAATAATTAATCAAGCCCATTTGATTCTTCTCATGTCCATTCGGCCCCATTGGATTGGCATTGATGCTATTCGACTCCAATCTCCCTTGACTTTCCATAATTTCAACAATTTGGCTCGTGTAGGATTGTCATGATGGGTTGACCCCCCTGTGCACGCATCATCCCCTCCCTCTTTAGAAAAGATTCGTCCTCGAATTTTTGTCTTATTCAAGTTGGGAATTGAAGCTTGTGGAATAAATTGATCTTCATAGACGATCTTGGGAATAGGTGGAAATAATATGAATGCTTCTTTAGAAAAGAACTCATCATGTTCCTGCAAGTTAACACGAAAACTAGGAAAAGCATGGTTAGTCAATACAGGAATTTCATTTTGATCATGATTATCTTCTTTTTCCATGTTCAATTCTGCCTCCTGAAGCACCACATGATCAATTATAACATGTTGATCGTCCAACTCAACTAAACAAGCATCTTCCATTTTACAATCTTCTTCCTTTTCCCTCAAACAATCAAAGTCTACACTTCCACTTATGTCTTCCTCATTTACAACATCATTATCATATAAATCTATAGCATCTCTTTCAGCTTCACAAATAATCTCTTCCACTACAACTTCCTCTTTCTTTCTTTTTTCCTTTTGCAAACACTTATCTAGTTGTCTAAAAAGTTGTTTAAACCGCAATTCTGCATTTTTAAGGTCTTCCTTCAATAACTTAGTATCCTTTTTTAACTCATCCAATGTTTCTTGATCTAAATGTCGTATTGACTTGTAATAGGACATCCTCACAATCACTTCCTCACGTGTTTCACTCAAAATATGGCACTCCACTCGTGTCACTCTATTTGGCTTTTACCCTCTTTTAAGCTCACTCACTCAAGCCTTTTTACCTTTCAAGCTTGTTGTCTTCAATTGCACTTTAGAACTCAATCTCAAGTCAAGATGATTCACAAGTCAACAAATTTAAATGAGAATGCAATGAAAACACTTAACAAAGAAAGTCAAGAATGACGCCTACCCACAAATTGCCACTTTGACTTTTCAAATTAATTTCCAAATTCAAATGTTGGACAAATATGAATTTTGGTACTTTCCTAATGGAAAAGTCAATTTTAATACAATGGATGTGAAGACAATAAATCAAACAAAGTCAAAAATGACAACTACCCATAAATATTTACTTTGACTTTTCAAATTAATTTCCAAATTCAAAGTATGACCAAATCTAAATTTTTGTTTCTTTGTGATTTTTCTTTCCAAACTTTATCTCAATGCTGACTTTTCTTTTCTTTTTTTAAATTCGGATGAACAGTGCTGTGAATAGTACTATGAACAGTAACTTGAACAGTACCAACGATTTTTTTTTTTGAAACTTAAAACATCAAACACAAGATCCGATATAGGAACAAAGAAGAACACAATAGAACAAATTCAAAAATAAAGAACAACACGAAATTGATAAGAATAAGATTGCAAATTAAACAACGCGGAATTATATAAAACAATAGAATAGCAAACTAACACAAGATAAATAAGAATTTATCCTAATCCAAGCTCTGATACCAAATGATGCGGAACCCCAAGGCTAAAGAACCCGAAACCCCTTAAACATACAATATGGAATGAACATGAACAAGAAGAAACTCCCAATCTAAAGAACCCCCAAACAACATGTGAATGGAAACGCTTATAATAGATTGATTTAGAAATACAAGAACAGAATTCGCCACAAAGTAAATACCTTGATAAGAAATTAGTTCTTGATGCAAAAGAAGAAGACAAGCAAATCCTCTCCCTTGAAGAAAATTCGGCCAAGCCAAATAATGATATTCAAAAGTATTTTAGATGTATGTCTTTTACAACTTATAATGAGGTATTTATAGCCCCTAAAAGGTAGGTAACCCTAAATAAGTCAAAAGTCCACCTAACACATGGCCACCTAACACATTGGCCTCCCACCAAACCCTAAATAATGTCAAAAGGCCACCTAACACATGGCCACCTAACACATGGGCACATGGCCACCTAACACATGAGCCTCCCACCAAATAACTAAAGCTCAAACTTATTAACTCTAAAATACAACAATCCACAAGCCTAAAATAATTAATTTAAATGAGCCCAACCTAAAGTAAGCCCAACTCACTTAAAATAAGCCTATTAAGCTATATGAGGGTCCAACTAAACAAATTAAAACAAAACAAGTCCAACATAATAAAATAAGCTCCTTGGGCAGCCTAAAGCTACTCTTCGAGATCGAAATAATTAATCAAGCCCAT
The DNA here is from genome assembly GCA_947683425.1 of Excoecaria cochinchinensis. NCBI lineage: Eukaryota > Viridiplantae > Streptophyta > Magnoliopsida > Malpighiales > Euphorbiaceae > Excoecaria > Excoecaria cochinchinensis. Next base: position 5,174,985 of record CANTUQ010000002.1, on the reverse strand, counting down.
TTGATTCTTCTCATGTCCATTCGGCCCCATTGGATTGGCATTGATGCTATTCGACTCCAATCTCCCTTGACTTTCCATAATTTCAACAATTTGGCTCGTGTAGGATTGTCATGATGGGTTGACCCCCCTGTGCACGCATCATCCCCTCCCTCTTTAGAAAAGATTCGTCCTCGAATTTTTGTCTTATTCAAGTTGGGAATTGAAGCTTGTGGAATAAATTGATCTTCATAGACGATCTTGGGAATAGTTGGAAATAATATGAATGCTTCTTTAGAAAAGAACTCATCATGTTCCTGCAAGTTAACACGAAAACTAGGAAAAGCATGGTTAGTCAATACAGGAATTTCATTTTGATCATGATTATCTTCTTTTTCCATGTTCAATTCTGCCTCCTGAAGCACCACATGATCAATTATAACATGTTGATCGTCCAACTCAACTAAACAAGCATCTTCCATTTTACAATCTTCGTCCTTTTCCCTCAAACAATCAAAGTCTACACTTCCACTTATGTCTTCCTCATTTACAACATCATTATCATATAAATCTATAGCATCTCTTTCAGCTTCACAAATAATCTCTTCCACTACAACTTCCTCTTTCTTTCTTTTTTCCTTTTGCAAACACTTATCTAGTTGTCTAAAAAGTTGTTTAAACCGCAATTCTGCATTTTTAAGGTCTTCCTTCAATAACTTAGTATCCTTTTTTAACTCATCCAATGTTTCTTGATCTAAATGTCGTCTTGACTTGTAATAGGACATCCTCACAATCACTTCCTCACGTGTTTCACTCAAAATATGGCACTCCACTCGTGTCACTCTATTTGGCTTTTACCCTCTTTTAAGCTCACTCACTCAAGCCTTTTTACCTTTCAAGCTTGCTGTCTTCAATTGCACTTTAGAACTCAATCTCAAGTCAAGATGATTCACAAGTCAACAAATTTAAATGAGAATGCAATGAAAACACTTATCAAAGAAAGTCAAGAATGACGCCTACCCACAAATTGCCACTTTGACTTTTCAAATTAATTTCCAAATTCAAATGTTGGACAAATATGAATTTTGGTACTTTCCTAATGGAAAAGTCAATTTTAATACAATGGATGTGAAGACAATAAATCAAACAAAGTCAAAAATGACAACTACCCATAAATATTTACTTTGACTTTTCAAATTAATTTCCAAATTCAAAGTATGACCAAATCTAAATTTTTGTTTCTTTGTGATTTTTCTTTCCAAACTTTATCTCAATGCTGACTTTTCTTTTCTTTTTTTAAATTCGGATGAACAGTGCTGTGAATAGTACTATGAACAGTAACTTGAACAGTACCAACGATTTTTTTTTTTTGAAACTTAAAACATCAAACACAAGATCCGATATAGGAACAAAGAAGAACACAATAGAACAAATTCAAAAATAAAGAACAACACGAAATTGATAAGAATAAGATTGCAAATTAAACAACGCGGAATTATATAAAACAATAGAATAGCAAACTAACACAAGATAAATAAGAATTTATCCTAATCCAAGCTCTGATACCAAATGATGCGGAACCCCAAGGCTAAAGAACCCGAAACCCCTTAAACATACAATATGGAATGAACATGAACAAGAAGAAACTCCCAATCTAAAGAACCCCCAAACAACATGTGAATGGAAACGCTTATAATAGATTGATTTAGAAATACAAGAACAGAATTCGCCACAAAGTAAATACCTTGATAAGAAATTAGTTCTTGATGCAAAAGAAGAAGACAAGCAAATCCTCTCCCTTGAAGAAAATTCGGCCAAGCCAAATAATGATATTCAAAAGTATTTTAGATGTATGTCTTTTACAACTTATAATGAGGTATTTATAGCCCCTAAAAGGTAGGTAACCCTAAATAAGTCAAAAGTCCACCTAACACATGGCCACCTAACACATTGGCCTCCCACCAAACCCTAAATAATGTCAAAAGGCCACCTAACACATGGGCACATGGCCACCTAACACATGAGCCTCCCACCAAATAACTAAAGCCCAAACTTATTAACTCTAAAATACAACAATCCACAAGCCTAAAATAATTAATTTAAATGAGCCCAACCTAAAGTAAGCCCAACGCACTTAAAATAAGCCTATTAAGCTATATGAGGGTCCAACTAAACAAATTAAAACAAAACAAGTCCAACATAATAAAATAAGCTCCTTGGGCAGCCTAAAGCTACTCTTCGAGATCGAAATAATTAATCAAGCCCATTTGATTCTTCTCATGTCCATTCGGCCCCATTGGATTGGCATTGATGCTATTCGACTCCAATCTCCCTTGACTTTCCATAATTTCAACAATTTGGCTCGTGTAGGATTGTCATGATGGGTTGACCCCCCTGTGCACGCATCACGTTTCCTTTCACTTTATTGATTGGGGGTTCAATAGGGTTGGGGATTTACTCTTATTCATATCTATGCCATATTGTATGTTCAAGGGGTTTCGGGTTCTTTAACCTTGGGGTTCCGCATCATTTGGTATCAGAGCTTGGATTTGGATTAAATTCTTATTTATCCATGTTTGTTTGCTATTTTTATTCATTAATTTTCAGTTTATGTGATTCCTAAAACTTAGGAACCCTTTTTCGTCATAGGGGCCGAAAATTTAGAAGCCTTATTTTTAGGCTGAATTCTTTATTATTTGATCTTAAAGTTTAGGTTGTTTGCTGTTCTAGTTGTTAAAAATCAAAATATATAAAAAAAAGAAAAGAAAAGAAAAAGTTGTTGGCGGCTAGAAAAGAAAAGTATACAAATTAGGGTTATTGAATTAGTTTGGGCATGAATTACATTGAATTAAACCTATTGGGCCAGATTTGGAGTTGGATAATTATTTGGGTTTGATTTAAACCTATTGGGCCAGATTTGGAGTTGGATAATTATTTGGGTTTAATTTAACCCTATTGGGCCAGATTTGGAGTTGGGTAATTATTTGGGTTTAACTTGAACCTATTAGGCTGAATTAGGTTTCCTAAGCTTAAACTAATTAAGACATAGTGGATAAGTCATTTTGTCTTAAGTCTAGACATTTGGATTTCCATATCTTGAACTAATTAAGACATAGTGGATAAGTTATTTTGTCTTAGTCTAGAAATTTGGGTTTCCTTATTTGATCTTATTAAGACATATTGGTTTAAACTTTGTCTTATTTTGGACAATCATTTGTGTTTCCTAATCTTGATTCAGTTTGGACATATTGTTGCTTCCTTTTCATTTTGTCTTAGTGTGTTAACCCATATTGTATCAAATTGAATTTTCCATTTGGGAGATTTCAATTTCCGCAATCTTGCATTAGTTTTGTCATTTTTTTCATTCTTAAGTTTCCATTTTTGGTGTCTTTGTGTTTTTGCTTCCGATTACACTATAATTAACAATTTGATTCTTGTTAGTTAAATTTATACAATTCGGACAGCATACATATCTTCACCTTGTATGCTCATTTCAACATTCTTCATTTTGGTCTTTTGCTTCTAGTTTTGTGCCTATCTTCTTGTTAAGTATTTTCATTGCATTCTTTTACTATAATTTGCTGCTTGTAAACTATTTTGACTTGAGTTTGAGTTCTGAAGTGCAACTGAAGACAGCAAGCCTAAGTGGTAAAAGGCTTGAGAGTGTGAGCTTAAAAGAGGGTAAAAGCCAAATTTGAGCGAAACACGAGTGGAGTGTCACCTCTTTGAGTGTAAACACGTGAGGGAGTGTAGTGAGGCTGTTTCATTTAACATCTTTTGCAGGTAAAACACCATGACTGACGAATCCAGTAAGAAGGAGATGTCTATAGAACAGGTTGTGTTTGCTATACAAGCAATACAAGGTACTATTGAAAATTTGTTGAGAGAAAGGGTGGACGTTAAAGAGAGGTTGGATAAATTAGAAGGGGGAACATCCAACAACTCAAGGAGGATAGCTAGGAGGGGAAGATGGATTAATGAGCGAGAGGAGGTTGATCAAGGCGATTGGGATGAAGATGATGAAGTTCAATCCGTGAGGGGTAGAGTGAGAAGAGAAGATAAAGTGGACAGCAACATCAATGCCATCAAGATGAACATCCCATCCTTTAAAGGTAGGAATGATGCTGAAATGTATTTAGAATGGGAAAGGAAGGTGGATATGATTTTTGCTTGTCATAACTATTCTGAAGACAAGAAAGTAAGGATAGCAGCAGTGGAGTTTAGTGATTATGCGCTGGTTTGGTGGAATGAGTTAGTTAAGAGTAGAAGGAGGAATGGGGATCCACCTATCTCTACCTGGGAAGAAATGAAGAGAGTAATGAAGAGGAGGTTTGTACCATCCTACTACTATAGAGAGTTGCACCAGCAATTACATAGGCTCACTCAAGGAGCTATAACAGTGGAGGATTATCACAAGGAAATGGAAATGCTCATGATTAAAGCCAATATAGAAGAGGAAGAAGAGGTTACTATGGCTCGGTTCATGGGAGGTTTGAATAGGGAAATTGCTGATGTGGTGGACTTACAACATTATGGAGTAATGAAGGATCTAGTAAATATTGCCATGAAAGTGGAGAGACAACAAAAGCAAAGGAGGGCAGCAAGGTCATTTTCGAATTCGAGCAATAAATGGAATCCGAAATGGGGTAAAAATGAAGAAAAGAAGGAGTACCATTCGGTTTCTAAGGAGAAAGACTATGAAACAAAGAAAGGCAAGGAAAAGAGTACTTCATTCCAAAAAGGTACTACTGATCCTTCACTTAAACTTTCTAAACATAGGGATATAAAGTGTTTTAAGTATCAGGGACGTGGTCATTATGCATCTGAATGTCCTAATAGAAAAACTATGTTTATTAAGGGGGAAGAAATTGTTTCTGAGTCTGATAATAGGGATGAGTCTGATGGTAGTGAATTGAGTATGCCACCTTTAGAAGATTGTTCAGATAACGATGAGTGTGTTGAATATGCTGTAAAAGGGGAGGCTTTAGTTACTAGGCGTGTTTTGAATATGAATGTGAAGGAGGATGGCCTAGAACAAAGGGAACATATATTTCACACTAGATGCTTGATAAGTGGAAAGGCTTGTAGCCTAATCATAGATGGGGGTAGTTGCACTAATGTAGCTAGTACTACTTTGGTAGAAAAATTGGGCTTAAAATGTGAAAAGCATCCTAACCCATATAGGCTGCAATGGTTAAATGATAGTGGTGAAGTTAAAGTGACCAAGCAGGTGATAGTTGCATTTTCCATTGGTAGGTACGCAGATGAGATTGTATGTGATGTAGTACCAATGCAAGCTGGTCATATTTTGTTAGGTAGGCCTTGGCAATTTGATAGGCGTGTTGTGCATGATGGATATAAGAATAGGTATTCTTTTGTGCATAATGGATATAAAATTACTCTTGCACCTTTGTCACCTAAAGAAACTTACCTTGAGCAATTGAGAAATCAACAAACTTCAAGTGGGAGTTCGGGTAGTGAGGTGAAAAAGAAAGAAGAGAGAAAAGAGGCCATGAGAGAAAAGAATAAGAATAAAGGCACAATGGTGAGTGACTGCACAAGTGAGCAAAAGAAAGTGGGATGTGCAGAAGAGAAAAAGTTAGTGAGTGAAAAGAAAAAGAATGATGTGAGAATTGAGAAAAAAGGAATTGAGAGTGAAAAAGTGAAGAAACAATCATGTTTTTATGCAAAACAGAGAGAAGTTAAAAGTGCATACTTAGGCAAGAGAGCTCTAGTCTTGATTCGGTTTAAGGAAACTTTGTTTACTAAAACTGATCTTAACCCCGATTTGCCTAGTGTTTTTGTGACTTTATTGCAGGAATATGAAGATGTCTTTCCAGATGAAGTTCCACATGGATTACCACCCTTAAGAGGGATTGAGCACCAGATTGATCTTGTACCCGGGGCTCAAATACCTAACCGTCCAGCTTACCGAAGCAATCCAGAGGAGACGAAGGAGTTGCAGAGGCAAGTGGATGAATTGCTTCAAAAGGGGTATGTGAGGGAAAGCATGAGTCCTTGTGCTGTACCAGTCTTATTAGTACCCAAGAAAGATGGGACATGGAGGATGTGTGTCGATTGCAGAGCGGTCAACAAAATCACTGTAAAGTATCGCCAACCTATTCCTAGGTTAGATGATATGCTAGATGAGTTGCATGGTGCATGTATGTTCACTAAAATTGATTTAAAAAGTGGCTATCATCAAATTAGGATGAAAGAGGGAGATGAATGGAAAACTGCGTTTAAGACTAAATATGGATCGTATGAGTGGTTAGTAATGCCTTTTGGGTTATCTAATGCACCTAGTACTTTCATGCGATTAATGAACTATGTCTTGCGTGATTTTCTTGGTAAATTTGTGGTTGTTTACTTTGATGACATTCTAGTTTATAGCAAGTGCTTAGATGAACATATTACGCATGTTAAAGCTGTTTTGGATGTGTTGAGAAAAGAAAAGTTGTATGCAAACCTTAAGAAGTGTTCTTTTTGCTTGGATAAAGTTGTCTTCTTAGGTTTTGTAGTGAGCTCTAAAGGAGTGGAGGTTGATTCTGAAAAGGTGAGGGCCATTCAAGAATGGCCAATGCCTAAATCAGTAAATGAGGTAAGGAGTTTCCATGGATTAGCTAGCTTTTATAGGCGGTTTGTTAGAGATTTTTCTACTATTGCTGCACCACTGAATGAGGTTGTTAAAAAGAATGTTGGGTTTAAATGGGAAAAAGAGCAAGAAAATGCATTTTGCACTTTAAAAGAGAAATTATGTACTGCTCCTATTTTGCGTTTACTTGATTTTTCTAAGACTTTTGAGATTGAATGTAATGCTTCTGGGATTGGTATAGGTGTTGTTTTGATGCAGGAAAATCGTCCCATAGCTTATTTCAGTGAGAAATTAAGTGGTCCAGTATTGAACTATTCCACCTATGACAAGGAGCTTTATGCATTGGTGAGAGCTCTTGAAGTGTGGGAGCACTACTTGCTGCCAAAGGAATTCGTGATACATAGTGATCACCAGTCTCTAAAGTATTTGAAGGGACAAGGTAAATTGAGTAAGAGGCATGCAAGTTGGGTTGAGTTTTTGGAAACATTTCCATATGTGATCAAATACAAGCAAGGTAAGGAAAACGTTGTGGCTGATGCACTATCTAGAAGGTATGCTTTGATTTCTACGCTTACTTCTAACTTGCTTGGATTTGAGCATTTGAAAGATTTGTATGTTAATGATGCTGATTTTGCCACCATGTATCATGCTTGTGAAAATACTGCATTTGACAAGTACTATAGACATGAGGGATATCTTTTTAAAGGAAAACAACTTTGCATTCCTACATGTTCTATTAGGGAGTTGCTTGTTAGGGAATCACATAGTGGGGGTTTAATGGGGCATTTTGGTGTGCACAAGACCTTAAATATGCTTAGTGAACATTTCTATTGGCCGAATATGAGGAGAGATGTAGAAAGGATTTGTGCCAAGTGTATTACATGTAAACAAGTTACGTCTAGATCTATGCCTCATGGACTATATACACCATTGCCTGTACCAAGTGAACCGTGGACTGATATCTCAATGGATTTTGTATTGGGTTTGCCTAGGACTAGGAAGGGAAGAGATAGCATATTTGTTGTTGTGGACAGATTTAGTAAGATGGCTCATTTTATTGCTTGCCATAAAACAGATGATGCAACAAACATTGCTGATTTATTCTTTAGAGAGGTGGTTCGGCTTCATGGAGTGCCAAGAACCATTGTGTCAGATAGGGATACTAAGTTCCTGAGTCATTTTTGGAGAGTTTTGTGGGGAAAGTTAGGTACTAAGCTTTTATTTTCTACTACATGTCATCCACAAACTGATGGACAAACAGAAGTAGTAAATAGGACTTTAGGAACCATGTTGCGTGCTATTGTTGGAAAGAATTTGAAAACTTGGGAAGATTGTTTGCCATTCATTGAATTTGCATATAATCGTGCTGTACATTCTTCTACAGTTTTTTCTCCATTTGAAATTGTGTATGGTTTTAACCCATTGACTATTTTGGATTTAATGCCTTTACCTGTGAATAAGCTTGCTAGTTTAGACGGTAAAAAGAAGGCTGATTTGGTTAAAACAATGCATGAGAAAGCACGGGAACAGATTGAGAAGAAGAATCGCATGTATGCACAAAAAGCTAATAAAGGAAGAAAACGAGTCATTTTTGAACCAGGTGACTGGGTTTGGATGCATATGCGAAAAGAGCGGTTTCCACAACAAAGGAAGTCAAAACTTGATGCAAGGGGTGATGGACCATTCCAAGTGTTGGAAAGAATCAATGAAAATGCATATAAGATTGACTTGCCTGGTGAGTATAATGTTAGTGCTACTTTTAATGTTTTTGATTTATCTCCTTTTGACTTTGATTCAGATTCGAGGACAAATCCTTTTGAAGAGGGAGGGGATGATGTGAGCACTATCAAGGAACAACAAAAGGATGAGCTAGCATTACCAAATGGTCCAATGACAAGATTTCGGGCTAAGTAGTTCAAAGAGGCACTAAAAGCTTATATGGGCCGAATTGTGGAAGCTTTGGATAGCCAAGAGGAGCTTGGGCCGTATGGCGTCAATACCAACTCAATGGGGCAGAATTGTGAAGGCCAAATGTGCATGATAAATTTGACATGTGCAAGTCATGTGCCACTTGACATGTTGATGCGGAACCCCAGCCTATATGCAAACTAGAACGCCAACATACCATGAATATTGATCATAAACAAGTGAATAAACCCCCAATCTAAAGAACCCCCAAACAAGATTGAATGGAAACGCTTATAATAGATTGATTTAGAAAGTAAGAAGAATAAGAATCAAGCATACATTAACCATGCAAATTGCCTAAGTCTAATTCTTCATACAATAGCAAGAATCAATAGAAATTAACTCTCACAAATTCAGTTAATGAAAATTCATTAATCATAAGATATGCAAAATGTAAAGTACAAATGAAAAAGTTCAGCCCTTTATATAGGCTAGGCAGCCACCCCTCCATAGAGGAGTTATAATCAAACACTAACTCTAAGAGATAATTAATAAAATAAATAACAAAGATAATTCCTAACCTTTATCTACATGTATTTGGCCATAATATGGACTAAGTACATGAATAAATAAAGATAAATACAATCTGAAAATAATCCTAAAAGCTAGTGATTATCCTAAGGAAAATGAATGTAGACTCAATTTTGGCTATAAGTGGAATTTGGCTAACTCACTCAAGATAAATTCATCCTATTGTTTCTCCATCAAACTCTATTCAATAATATCCCAAAATAATAAGTATTTATCAAATAAAAGCCATTCCTAAAATTTAGGACCCCAAGTTCACTAATGTAGGCATAAAACTAAATTTGACTCAAACCCATCCAAATTCAGCTCTCCCCTTTAAAATCCGGCCCCCTCATGTTTTCTAAGCCTCAATTAGTTATTTAAGCCCAACTCTTTAGAAGAGATAAGCCCAACTTTAGCCTACCCACTTAAACTACCCAAAATACTCAAATAAGCCCAAAAATAAAACAAACCTAATTAAATAAGCCCAGAACGTTTTCTAAGGTACTAGGCAGCCCAAATACATTTAATTATATGTTATTACAAGAATAGAAGCTAAACAAAATAGCTTGAAGTCCCATTTGTACCATTCAGCCACAACTTGTCTTCATAGCCCAATTTAGCTTCTTTCCCCTCCTGAACTTGCATCTTCTCCACATAAGGTCTCATGAATGCTTGTAGGACTTCTTTAAGCTTCTTGTTGCCATTATGCTTGGTTGTGCTCATATCACATGTGCAATGCATGTGACACTTGACATGTGCACATCATGTGACCCAATACATGTGCAATGCATGTGTTGCTTAATGGACTTATGGGCTGATTTATTTGGGCTCTTAGTTTAGGCTTTTATTTATTATTTTTATTTGATTATTTGTAATATGCTTGGCCTTAACTTATTCTTTTGGGCTTAGTTAAGTGAGATGGGCTTTAATTAGCTTGGGCTCATTTAATTAGTTCTTTTTAGGCCTTTTGGGCTGAATTTTAAGTTAATTAGTGTGGGCTTTAGTTATCTTGATGTAAGGCCCATGTTTTAAGGCCTATTTGATTAATTAGGGTTTTTTCTAGCTTAAGGGAGTATATATACTCCACAAAAACGAGATTGGAGGCAGATTTGACTAATTTGATAAATTTCTTTTGGCTTGGCCGAATTCATCTTTGGAGAGGATAGCTTGTCTTCTTCTTTTGCATTAAGAACATAAATTCTTATCAAGGTAATTACTTGTGGCGAATTCTGTTCTTGTATTTAAATCAACCTAATTATTTGCGTTTCCTTTCACTTTATTGATTGGGGGTTCAATAGGGTTGGGGATTTACTCTTATTCATATCTATGCCATATTGAATGTTCAAGGGGTTTCGGGTTCTTTAGCCTTGGGGTTCCGCATCAGCACGCAACACAAACATGTTCTTGCACTCACATAAAATGGACCATCATATATACCCAAAAGTACGCTAAGGGGCTTGATGGAATGTACAATGCGCAAGCATGACTGATGCGGAGCCCCAAGGTTAAGAACTCAAAACCCCTTGAACATACACTTTGATGGCAAAGACAAAGAAGGCAAACACCCTCCCTATTGGACCCCAAGACAACAAGTGAATGGAAACGCAAATAATCGGGAAACGAAGAAGATGAAAATGCCACAATCAAGACAATTGATAAGTAATCAAATTGTTAATGCAATATAAGAGATAAGGAAGCAATCCTCACTAATCTCTCTATATAATTTCGGCCAAAGCCAATAAGATAATCCTCTCAAAAGTTGAATTCATCAACTCTGAAGTTTACAACTCATATTAGCTTATTTATATGGTGTCAACCCTAATTAACCCTTAAAACCAAAACTGACCCTAATAAGGCCTTTTAAACATGGTGTGGCCAAATTTACCATGGGCTTTACAAGAAAAATTAAGCCCAAACTAAAGAAATAAACACACTTAAATTAAACCCAAAAGAAAGACTGATTAAAACCCAAAATAACTAAAATAAACCCAGCCTAAAAGCCCTACACACCTAGCCCATTAAATTACAACTTAAATGAGTCATGTGACTTTTAAATGAAGCACATGGCTTGTACAATTAAAGCCCAAAGTTGTATAAGCCCTTGATGGCTTATTTTGGCCCGATTTCTTCACTTGATTCCAAAAGGCTAAGTACTCTATTTTGGCCTTCAAGTTCTCCATAACATCTCTCAAAGGCCTCTTCATGAATCTCTTGAGTAACAAGGCCTTGAACAAAAGATGACATAACCATAATTAGCTTCTGAGCACAAGGCATCTTCAAAGGATCTTTGGTGGTTGTTGGCATTGATGGTGGATCTGTATCAATGACAATGCACAATGAGCATGCCGAAAGAGTAAAAACCAACCACAATCAAATAATTAAAGGCATGTGCAAAATTTAACATAAGCATGCACTTAAAATGCAAACATACACGTGCACTAAAACTAATGCAAAAATATAAAAAGATGTGCGCTCGAAATACAAACATGTTCTTACACTCGCACAAAATGGACAATAATATACTCAAAGTGCGCTAAGGGGCTTAGTTGGAATGCGGAATGCGAACGCGAGGCAATGTACAACGTGCATGCGCAAAGAGTAAAGACTACCCATGCTCAAATGCTTCATGGCATGCGCAAATTTTGATATAACCACGCATTTAAAAATGCAAACATACAGGTTCGTGCACTAAAACTAATGCAAGAATACAAAAAAGATGAACGTACGCAATACAAACATGTTTTCACACTCGCACAAAATGGACAATCATATACTAAAAAATGCGCTGATGGGCTTAGATGGAATGCATAATGCGTATGCATGACAATGCACGATACGATTGTAGTTCGCACAAATCAATTTTTTTTGATATCTTAAAATGTCCGTAACTCCAACTGAGTCAAAAGTTATGGCCTTTCGAAATGGACGGTCATATATACCCAAAACTGCGCTAAGGGCTTAGATGGAATGTACAATGCGCACGCATGACAATGCACAATGAGTAGGCAGAAAGAGTAAAGACCACCCATGCTAAAATAATTAAAGGCATGCGCAAAGTTTCATATAAGCACGCGCTTAAAAATGCTAACATACATGTTCGCGCACTAAAACTAATGCAAAAATACAAAAAACATGTGTGCACGAAACACAAACATATTCTTACACTCACACAAAATGGAAAATCATATACTCAAAGTGCGCTAAGGGGCTTAGTTGGAATGCAGAATGCGAATGCGAGATAATGTACAACGTACATGCGAAAAAGGCATGCGCAAACTTTCATATAAGCACGCACTTAAAAATGCTAACATACATGTTTGTGCACAAAAACTAATGCAAAAATACAACAAAGATACGCGCACGCAACACAAGCATGTTCCTATACTCCCACAACATTGATGCGGAACCCCAAGGCTAAAGAACCCGAAACCCCTTGAACATACAATATGGTATAGACATGAATAAGAGTAAATCCCCAACCCTATTGAACCCCCAATCAATAAAGTGAAAGGAAACGCAAATAATTAGGTTGATTTAAAAACACAAGAACAGAATTCGCCACAAAGCAAATACCTTGATAAGAATTAAAGTTCTTGATGCAAAAGAAGAAGACAAGCTATCCTCTCCAAAGATGAATTTGGCCAAGCCAAAAGAAATTTATCAAATTAGTCAAATCTGCCTCCAATTTCGTTTTTGTAGAGTATTTATACTCTCTTAAGCTAATAAAAACCCTAATTATTCAAATAGGCCTTAAAACATGGGCCTTACATCAAGATAACTAAAGCCCACACTAATTAACTTAAAATTCTGCCCAAAAAGCCTAAAAAGAACTAATTAAATGAGCGCAAGCTAATTAGAGCCCATCTCACTTAAATAAGCCCAAAACAATAAGTTAAGGCCTATCATATTACAAATAATCAAATGAAAATAATAAATAAAAGCCTAAACTAAGAGCCCAAATAAATCAGCCCCTTAATCCACCAATTAGCACATGCATTGCACATGCTCTGGCTCACATGCATAGCACATGTCAAGGTCACATGATCGGCACATGTCAAGTGTCACATGACCTACACATGTTAAGTCGTCACATGACTAGCACATGTCCATCTTCAATTTGGCTTCTTCATAAATTTGGCCCACGGACTTCCTTCAAGCCTTCTTTAACTTCTCCAAATTTGATCTCCATGAATATGAACTTCCATTGTTTATAATCTTGAAATGTTGACCCCCCTGTGCACGCATCATTCCCTCCCTCTTTAGAAAAGATTCGTCCTCGAATCTTTGTCTTGTTTAAGTTGGGAATTGAAACTTGTAGAATGAATTCTTCTTCATATACTATCTTTTGAACTGGTGGAAATAAAATGAATGCTTCTTCATATGAGGAGTCATCATGTTCCTGCAATTTAACAAAAACACTAGGAAAAACATGATTATTCAATACAACCATTTCATTCTGATCATGGTTCTCTTCTTTCTCCATGTTCAACTCAGCCTCCTTAAGCACTACAGGATCAATCATAACATGCCGATCTTCCATCTCAACTAAACAAACATCTTCCTTTTCACAATCTTCTTCATTTTCACTCACACAGTCGACAACATCATTACTTTCACTTATATCCTCCTCATTTACAACCTCATCAGTATATAAATCTAAAGCATCTCTTTCAGCTTCACAAATAATTTCTTTGACAATAACTTCCTCTTCTTTCCTTCTTTCCTCTTGTTTCATATACGTACTTAGTAGTCCAGAAAGTTATTTAAACTGCAATTCCATGTTTTTAACATCTTCATTTTTACTCCATTTCGAATTCCATTTATTGCTAGAATTCGAAAATGACCTTGCTGCCCTCCTTTGCTTTTGTTGTCTCTCCACTTTCATGGCAATATTTACTAGGTCCTCCATTACTCCATAATGTTGTAAGTCCACCACATCAGCAATTTCCCTATTCAAACCTCCCATGAACCGAGCCATAGTAACCTCTTCTTCCTCTTCTATATTGGCTTTAATCATGAGCATTTCCATTTTCTTGTGATAATCCTCCACTGTTCTAGCTCCTTGAGTGAGCCTATGTAATTGCTGGTGCAACTCTCTATAGTAGTAGGATGGTACAAACCTTCTCTTCATTACTCTCTTCATTTCTTCCCAAGTAGAGATAGGCGGATCCCCATTCCTCCTTCTACTCTTAACTAACTCATTCCACCAAACCAGCGCATAATCACTAAACTCCACTGCTGCTATCCTTACTTTCTTGTCTTCAGAATAGTTATGACAAGCAAAAATCATATCCACCTTCCTTTCCCATTCTAAATACACTTCAGCATCATTCCTACCTTTAAAGGATGGGATGTTCATCTTGATGGCATTGATGTTGCTGTCCACTTTATCTTCTCTTCTCACTCTACCCCTCACAGATTGAACTTCATCATCTTCATCCCAATCGCCTTGATCAACCTCCTCTCGCTCATTAATCCATCTTCCCCTCCTAGCTGTCCTCCTTGAGTTGTTGGATGTTCCCCCTTCTAATTTATCCAACCTCTCTTTAACGTCCACCCTTTCTCTCAACAAATTTTCAATAGTACCTTGTATTGCTTGTATAGCAAACACAACCTGTTCTATAGACATCTCCTTCTTACTGGATTCGTCAGTCATGGTGCTTTACCTGCAAAAGATGTTAAATAAAACAGCCTCACTACACTCCCTCACGTGTTTACACTCAAAGAGGTGACACTTCACTCGTGTTTCGCTCAAATTTGGCTTTTACCCTCTTTTAAGCTCACACTCTCAAGCCTTTTACCACTCAGGCTTGCTATCTTCAGTTGCACTTCAGAACTCAAACTCAAGTCAAAATAGTTTACAAGCAGCAAATTATAGTAAAAGAGTGCAATGAAAATACTTAACAAGAAGATAGGCACAAAACTAGAAGCAAAAGACCAAAATGAAGAACGTTGAAATGAGCATACAAGGTGAAGATATGTATGCTGTCCGAATTGTATAAATTTAACTAACAAGAATCAAATTGTTAATTATAGTGTAATCGGAAGCAAAAACACAAAGACACCAAAAATGGAAACTTAAGAATGAAAGAAATGACAAAACTAATGCAAGATTGCGGAAATTGAAATCTCCCAAATGGAAAATTCAATTTGATACAATATGGGTTAACACACTAAGACAAAATGAAAAGGAAGCAACAATATGTCCAAACTGAATCAAGATTAGGAAACCCAAATGATTGTCCAAAATAAGACAAAGTTTAAACCAATATGTCTTAATAAGATCAAATAAGGAAACCCAAATGTCTAGACTAAGACAAAATAACTTATCCACTATGTCTTAATTAGTTCAAGATATGAAAACCCAATTCAGCCCAATAGGTTCAAGTTAAACCCAAATAATTATCTAACTCCAAATCTGGCCCAATAGGGTTAAATCAAACCCAAATAATTATCCAACTCCAAATCTTGCCCAATAGGTTTAATTCAATGTAATTCACGCCCAAACTAATTCAACAACCCTAATTTGTATACTTTTCTTTTCTAGCCGCCAACAACTTTTTATTTTCTTTTTTTTTATATATTTTGATTTTTAACAACTAGAATAGCAAACAACCTAAACTTTAAGATCAAATAACAAAGAATTCAGCCTAAAAACAAGGTTCCTAAATTTTCGGCCCCTATGATGAACAAGGGTTCCTAAATTTTAGGAATCACATAAACTGAAAATTAATGAATAAAAACAGCAAACAAACATGGATAAATAAGAATTTAATCCAAATCCAAGCTCTGATACCAAATGATGCGGAACCCCAAGGCTAAAGAACCCGAAACCCCTTGAACATACAATATGGCATAGACATGAATAAGAGTAAATCCCCAACCCTATTGAACCCCCAATCAATAAAGTGAAAGGAATCGCAAATAATTAGGTTGATTTAAAAACACAAGAACAGAATTCGCCACAAAGCAAATACCTTGATAAGAATTAAAGTTCTTGATGCAAAAGAAGAAGACAAGCTATCCTCTCCAAAGATGAATTTGGCCAAGCCAAAAGAAATTTATCAAATTAGTCAAATCTGCCTCCAATTTCGTTTTTGTAGAGTATTTATACTCTCTTAAGCTAATAAAAACCCTAATTATTCAAATAGGCCTTAAAACATGGGCCTTACATCAAGATAACTAAAGCCCACACCAATTAACTTAAAATTCAGCCCAAAAAGCCTAAAAAGAACTAATTAAATGAGCCCAAGCTAATTAAAGCCCATCTCACTTAAATAAACCCAAAACAATAAGTTAAGGCCTATCATATTACAAATAATCAAATGAAAATAATAAATAAAAGCCTAAACTAAGAGCCCAAATAAATCAGTCCCTTAATCCACCAATTAGCACATGCATTGCACATGCTCTGGCTCACATGCATAGCACATGTCAAGGTCACATGATTGGCACATGTCAAGTGTCACATGACCTACACATGTTAAGTCGTCACATGACTAGCACATATCCATCTTCAATTTGGCTTCTTCATAAATTTGGCCCACGGACTTCCTTCAAGCCTTCTTTAACTTCTCCAAATTTGATCTCCATGAATATGAACTTCCATTGTTTATAATCTTGAAATGTTGACCCCCCTGTGCACGCATCAAACATGGACAATCATATACTCAAAAATGCGCTAAGACGGTTAGATGGAATGCATAATATTCACGCATGACAATGCACAATGTGCATGCCAAAAGAGTAAAAACCACCCACTCCCAAATAATTCGAGGCATGCTCAAACTTTGAGATAAGCACGCACTTAAAAATGCAAACATACATGTTCGTGCACTAAAACTAATGCACAAGTACAAAAAAAGCTGCGCACACGCAACATAAACTTGTTCTTATACTTTAACAAATTGGACAATCATATACCCAAAAATGCGCTAAGAGGCTTAGATGGAATGCATAATGCGCACGCATGACAATGCACAACGTGCATGCGGAAAGAGTACAGACCACCCACGCTCAAATAATTGTAGGCATGCACAAACTTTAATATAGCCACACACTGAAAAATGCAAACGTACATGTTCGAGCACTAAAACTAACGCAAAATTACAAAAAAGACATGCGCACACAACACAAACATGTTCTTGCACTCGAACAAATTGGACAGTCATATACCTAAAAATGTGCTAAGAGGCTAAGATGGAATGCATAATGCGCATGCATGACAATGCACAACGTGCGTGCAGAAAGAGTAAAGACCACCCGCGCTTAAATAATTTAAGTCATGCACAAACTTTGATATAACCACAAATAAAACTAATGCAATAAATGCACAAACAAAAAAAGATGTGTGCATGCAACACAAGCATGTTCTTGCATGTGTACAAAATGGGCATTCATATACCCAAAATTGCGCTAATGAATGCATTACAATGCACAATATGCACGCGAAAAGAGTAAAGACCATCCACAGTCAAATAATTTAAGGCATGCGCAAACTTTGACATCACCACGCACTTAAAAATGCAAACATACATGTTCTAGCACTAAAACTGATGCAAAAATACAAAAAAATGTGTGCACGCAACACAAACATGTTCTTGCACTTGCATAAAATGGACCATCATATATACCCAAAAGTACGCTAAGGGGATTAGATGGAATGTACAATGCACAAGCATGACTGATGCGGAACCCCAAGGTTAAAGAACCCAAAACCACTTGAACATACACTTTAATGGCAAAGACAAAGAAGGTAAACACCCTCCCTATGGAACCCCCAAACAACAAGTGAATGGAAACGCAAATAATCGGGAAACGAAGAAGATGAAAATGCCTCAATCAAGACAATTGATAAGTAATCAAATTGTTCATGCAATAGAAAAGATAAGTAATCAATCCTCACTAATCTCTCTATAGAATTTCGGCCAAAGCCAATAAGAGAATCCTCTCAAAAGTTTAATTCATCAACACTGAAGTTTACAACTCATATTAGCCTATTTATATGGTGGCTAACCCTAATTAACCCTTAAAACCAACCCTAATATGGCCTTTTAAACATGGTGTGGCCGAATTTACCATGGGCTGATGCGTGCACAGGGGGGTCAACACTTCAAGATTATAAACAATGGAAGTTCATATTCATGGAGATCAAATTTGGAGAAGTTAAAGAAGGCTCGAAGGAAGTCCGTGGGCCAAATTTATGAAGAAGCCAAATTGAAGATGGACATGTGCTAGTCATGTGACGACTTAACATGTGCAGGTCATGTGACACTTGACATGTGCCGACCATGTGACCTTGACATGTGCTATGCATGTGACACTTGACATGTGCCGACCATGTGACCTTGACATGTGCTATGCATGTGAGCCAGGGCATGTGCAATGCATGTGCTAATTGGTGGATTAAGGGGCTGATTTATTTGGGCTTTTAGTTTAGGCTTTTATTTATTATTTTCATTTGATTATTTGTAATATATTAGGCCTTAACTTATTCTTTTGGGCTTATTTAAGTGAGATGGGCTTTAATTAGCTTGAGCTCATTTAATTAGTTCTTTTTAGGTTTTTTGGGCTGAATTTTAAGTTAATTAGTGTGGGCTTTAGTTATCTTGATGTAAGGCCCATGTTTTAAGGCCTACTTGATTAATTAGGGTTTTTATTAGCTTAAGAGAGTATAAATACTCTACAAAAACGAGATTGGAGGCATATTTGACTAATTTGATAAATTTCTTTTGGCTTGGCCGAATTCTTCATTGGAGAGGATTGTTTGTCTTCTTCTTTTGCATCAAAAACTTTAATTCTTATCAAGGTATTTACTTTGTGGCGAATTCTGTTCTTGTTTTTAAATCAACCTAATTATTTGCGTTTCCTTTCATTTTATTGATTGGGGGTTCAATAGGGTTGGGGATTTACTCTTATTCATGTCTATGCCATATTGTATGTTCAAGGGGTTTCGGGTTCTTTAGGCTTGGGGTTCCGCATCATGGGCTTTACAAGATAAATTAATCCCAAACTAAATAAATAAACACACTTAAATTAAACCCAAAAGAAAGACTGATAACTAAAATAAACCCAACCTAAAAGTCCTACACACCTAGACCATTAAATGACAACTTAAATGAGTCATGTGACTTTTAAATGAAGCACATCACTTGTACAATTAAAGCCCAAAGTTATAAAAGCCCTTGATGGCTTATTTTGGCCCGATTTCTTCACTTGCTTCCAAAAGGCTAAGTACTTTATTTTGGCTTTCAAGTTCTCCATAACATCTCTCAAAGGCCTCTTCATGAATCTCTTGAGTAACAAAGCCTTGAACAAAAGATGACATAACCATCTTTAGCTTCTGAGCACGTCCTCTTGTTATTGGACCACTAGGCATCTTCAAAGAATCTTTGGTGGTTGTTGTCATTGATGGTGGATCCGTATCAATGACAATGCACAATGTGCATGCCGAAAGAGTAAAGACAACCCACGATCAAATAATTAAAGGCATGCACAAACTTTAACATAAGCATGAACTTAAAAATGCAAACATACATGTTCGTGCACTAAAACTAATGCAAAAATACAAAAAAAATGTGCAAAAATACAAACATGTTCTTACACTTGCACAAAATGGACAATAATATACTCAAAGTGCGCTAAGGGGGTTAGTTGGAATGCGGAATGCGAACACGAGGCAATGTACAACGTGCATGTGCAAAGAGTAAAGACTACCCACGCTCAAATGCTTCATGGCATGCGCAAAATTTGATATAACCACGCATTTAAAAATGCAAACATACAGGTTCGTGCACTAAAACTAATGCAAGAATACAAAAAAGATGCATGCATGCAACACAAATATGTTCTTGCACTCGTACAAAATGGACAATCATATACTAAAAAATGCGCTAAAGGGCTTAAATGGAATGCATAATGTGCACGGATGACAATGCACGATACGACTGTAGTTCGCACAAATCACTTTTTTTTGATATCTTATAACGTCCGTAACACCAACCGAGTCAAAAGTTATGGCCTTTTGAAATGGACCATCATATATACCCAAAAGTGCTCTAAGGGGCTTAGATGGAATGTACAATGCACACGCATGATAATGCACAATGAGCAGGCGAAAAGAGTAAAGACCACCCACACTAAAATAATTAAAGGCACCTGCAAAATTTCATATAAATACGCACTAAAAAATGCTAACGTACATGTTCGTGCACTAAAAATAATGCAAAAATACAAAAAACAAGTGTGCACGAAACACAAACATATTCTTGCACTCGCACAAAATGGACAATCATATACTCTAAGTGCGCTAAGGTGCTCAGTTGGAATGTAGAACACGAATGCGAAACAATGCACATCGTACATGCTCAAAGAGTAAAGACCGCCAACGCTAAAATAATTAAAGGCATGCGCAAACATTCATATAAGCATGCACTTAAAAATGCCAACATACATGTTTGTGCACTAAAACTAATGCAAAAATACAACAAAGATACGGGCACACAACACAAGCATGTTCTTGTACTCCCACAAAATGGACAATCATAAACTTAAAAATGAGCTAAGGAGCTTGGATGGAATGCATAATGTGAACGCATGACGATGCACAACGTGCATGCGGAAAGAGTAAAAACCACCCACTCTCAAATAATTCAAGGCATGCTCAAACTTTGAGATTAGCACGCACTTAAAAATGCAAACATATATGTTCATGCACAAAAACTAATGCACAGGTACAAAAAAAGCTGCGCACATGCAACACAAACTTGTTCTTGTACTCTAACAAATTGGACAATCATATACCCAAAAATACGCTAAGAGCCTTAGATGGAATGCACAATGCGCACGTATGACAATGCACAATGTGCATACGAAAAGAGTATAGACAACCCACGCTCAAATAATTGAAGCATGCACAAAATTTGATATAACCACGCACTGAAAAATGCAAACGTACATGTTCGAGCACTAAAACTAACGCAAAATTACAAAAAAGACATGCGCGCGCAACACAAACATGTTCTTGCACTCGAACAAATTGATAATCATATACCTAAAAATGCGCTAAGACGCTAAATGGAATGCATAATGCGCATGCATGACAATGCACAACGTGCGAGTGGAAAGAATAAAGACCACCCGCGCTCAAATAATTTAAGTCATGCGCAAACTTTGATATAACCACAAATAAAACTAATGCAATTAATGCACAATCAAAAAAAGATGTGTGCATCCAACACAAGCTTGTTCTTGCAAGAGTACAAAATGGACAATCATATACCCAAAAGTGTGCTAAGGGTCTTATGTTGAATGCACAATGAACGCATAACAATGCACAATGTGCACGCGAAAAGAGTAAATACGGCGGTCAAATAATTTCAACCATGCGCAAACTTTGACATCACCACGCACTTAAAAATGCAAACATAAATGTTCTTGCACTAAAACTAATGCAAAAATACAAACAAAATGCGTTTACGCAACACAAATATGTTCTTGCACTCGCACAAAATGGACCATCATATATGCCTAAAAGTATGCTAAGGAGCTTAGATGGAATGTACAATGCGCACGCATGACAAAGCACAATGAGTATGCCGAAAGAGTAAAGACTAGCCACGATCAAATAATTAAAGGCATGCGCAATAAGCATGCACTTAAAAATGCAAACATACATGTCCTTGCACTAAAGCTAATACGAAAATACAAAAAAGATGTGCGCACGAAACACAAACATGTTTTTGCACTCGCACAAAATGGACAATCATATACTTAAAGTGCGCTAAGGGGCTTTGTTGTAATGCGGAATGCGAACGCGAGGCACTGTACAACGTGCATGCACAACGAGTAAAGACCACCCCATGCTCAAATATTTCATGGCATGTGTCACACCTCAAAAGTGGCCTAGTTGGAATTTGCATGATAAGTCAAGAAATTAAGGATATTTTGGTAATTAGTGCATGTGAAACTGGATTTATTAAGGACTTAATTGAAGAAATTAAATTAATAAGATGTTGAGTGAGGAAGTGATCTAGTGGTATGTGTGTATAGTACCCTAGATGAAGGATTTTGTTGAGGAGTTATCTATTGGATTGTGTGTGTGGTGCCTTGGAGATATTTACATAAGAGATTATATTGTGTGTGTGGTGTTTGGTGCCTTGGAATAAAAAGTCAATAAGTGGAATGTTGGGTCCAATAGTAGCTTGCCACATGGTTGGGGTAGATAGAAGCAATTAATGTAAAGAAAAGAGGGAGAGAGAGAGAAGCAAAAGGGCAGATTTCTGCTTCTCCCTCACGTTTCCTCCCCTCCTTTCCTTTCTTTCCATTTCTTTGCTCTTTCTACTCTCTTGAGTGTGTGCTTAACATGGATTCTCAAGGATTGAAGTTGAATTTCTGAGTTGGAGCTGGAATTTGTAAGGTGAGTGCTTGAGTTGCATGGGTTTTCTCCTTCATCTTTTCTCTGTTTTCTGGGTGTGATTTTTTGGGTTTTGGATGAGGTTTTTCATGGTTTGTTTTTGTGGTTTTGGCTGGTTCTTGTGCAAGAATCGGAGGAGAGAAAGAGGAGTGAAGGGAAAGAAAAGGTGGGCTTTTAAAGAGAAGATTGAAGCTGCATTTTATCCAGGTTTGGGAGCTGTGTTTTTGAGTGTGTGTGTTTGGGAGTTGATCTTTGTGCTATGTTATTTGGGTTGGTTTTGCCCTAGTTCTCATTTTGGATTTAATGTGTATGTGTTTTGTGTCTTGTAAATTCCGAAAATTTTAAGTGATTTGCTTGAGAAAATGCAAGTGTGATGATGATGTTAGATGGATTTTCATGTAGTTGTGATGATAAGGTATAATTTTGGCAGAATCTGTTAAGTTTTCATCTGACCTCTGTGCAATATTATTGTCATTAGTAGAGTTTTAGATCTCCAAATTGAGTGATTCTTGAGCCATTAGAACCGTGACTTCCATTCCTATAAAAGTCCTCGAAATTACCTTGAGCAAATTCTTGCTCTAAGACCCTGAAAATTGGCAAAAATCGTAATGTCTCTATTTGTGTCGGGTTATTTGAACAGTATGGGTTGTTGAGATCATATATGGAGTTATAGATGTCCAAATGACCTGAAACTTGTTCCTTTGGAAATTTAAGACGTAGGGAAACATTTTTTAAGAAGACCACTTTGCCTAAAAAGGAGGTTTAGAGGTTGATTTTTGCGATGCTAATTTGTAGTAAAAAGCAGTCTCGTAAGGTATCAGAGGTGAGCCTCTGTCGCGAGCGCGACAAGGTCGTGACCTCGCGATAGAATATCATGTATAAAGCCTTTTCTTCTTTATTTTTGAGCCCATGGTTGACCCGGATCAATCCCCTACCTTTCCCCTCAGCTTATTATGCATGTTTAGGGTAATTAAATGATTATAAAAGTAGTTATTATTGGGAAAAACTTATGAGTATAATTAAGATTGGTAATCTAACTAGTAAAATAACAATAGATATAACTCTGTGAAGGATGGCATATGGATGAGTATTAATATGTGTTGATCTCATGAGTCACCTAAAGCTTGATGTACCATATATATGAATGCATATAAACGTGGGTGCGATTGAGGTGAATGGGATGTGGAAATATGATCTTTGTAATGCAATGTACATGATATAGTGTATAGAGTGTATAGAGTATAGAGTCTGTCCTCCACATTGCATTTTGCTTCTGTCATGAGCGCGACATCCAGTCGCGATCGCGATAGTAAGTCTTCTCCTTTGCCTTGTGTTGCTCCTAAAAATGTTTTCTCCTTGTCTTGTTTTGCATCCTTCTTTTCTAGTGTATGTTGTATGCCTATTAATTCTCATTTATTACATGATTAGAGTTTTTTATGGATAATTATTGACATGTTAGTGTTTCGATTTGTAGCCTCGTTGTGCTAAGTGGTATGGCTTGAGTGAGTGAGTTTGGCCTGAAATATCAGTGTAGTGGATAGATAAGCATGCTTATAAAGGGATAGTGAGTGCAGCTACCTATGTTTGCCTTCGGGTATAGCGATGACCCCGTATATAGGGTCTTAGTGATACCATTGAGGCCTAGCCTCCGGTTTTGGGCGATGACCCCGCACGTAGGGTCTTATTGATGCTGTTGGGGCCTAGCCTCCAGTTTAGTGTAGTGTTCTCCCGTATCCACCACAAGTAAAGTTCAGGCTATTGTGTAGTGTTTTGATTTATCTTAATAAAGTATAGTGTTATGTTTATTATTTAAGATAATTGTATTGTCTTAGTGAATCAGTTTCCAGTTAGTGCATTTATACCATGTATGCTAGTTGAATGAATGTAGTGAATATTTATATAATGTATTTCTGATTTCCTGTTTTATAGTGAACTCGATAAGTGCATGCTTTATTCTTTTTATGCATGTTATTACTTGTACTTGTTTAGTGTTCTTTTGTTGTCTGTTTCCTCCCCACTAAGCTTTATCGCTTAGCACGGGTTCTTTTCCTGTGTAGGTGGCAGGTTCAGTTCTGGTTCGTGTCGCGCATCTGCAAGGTTGGCCACTTAGGAGTTAAAGTTTTATTTTGTTTTCAGCTTCTGAAATTTCGCATATATAAGTTATGTATATTGTTCTGTAATTTGTATATTATTATTGTAAATGATATGAAGGATCCTTATGTAATTTTGTAAATAACGTATATTTTATTATGTTATCGTTTGCTTCCGCTGAGATGTACGCATTAGTGTCTGTGTTATCGGGTAGCGCTCCGGTATCCTTCCAACGGGGGTATCGGGGTGTTACAGCATGCACAAACTTTGATATAACCACACATTTAAAAATGCAAGCATACAGGTTTGTGCAGTAAAACTAATGCAAGAATACAAAAAAGATGCACGCATGCAACACAAACATGTTCTTGCACTCGTACAAAATGGACAATCATATACTAAAAAATGAGCTAATGGGATTAGATGGAATGCATATTGCGCATGCATGACAATGAACAATACGACTGTAGTTCGCACAAATCACTTTTTTTGATATCTTATAATGTCCGTAACTCCAACCGAGTCAAAAGTTATGGCCTTTCGAAATGGACCATCATATATACCCAAAAGTGCGCTAAGGGGCTTAGATGGAATGTACAATGTGCACGCATGACAATTCACAATGAGTAGGCGAAAAGAGTAAAGACCACCCACGCTAAAATAATTAAAGGCACCCGTAAAATTTCATATAAACACGCACTAAAAAATGCTAACGTACATGTTCGTGCACTAAAAATAATGCAAAAATACAAAAAACATGTGCGCATGAAACACAAACATATTCTTGCACTCGCACAAAATGGACAATCATATACTATAAGTGCGCTAGGGGGCTCAGTTGGAATGCAGAATACGAATGCGAGACAATGTACATCATACATGCACAAAGAGTAAAGACCACCGACGCTAAAATAGTTAAAGGCATGCGCAAACATTCATATAAGCATGCACTTAAAAATGCTAACATACATGTTCGTGCACTAAAACTAATGAAAAAATACAACAAAGATACGGGCACGCAACACAAGCATGTTCTTGTACTCCCACAAAATGGATGGAATGCATAATGTGCACGCATGACAATGCACAATGTGCATGCGGAAAGAGTAAAAACCACCCACTCTTGATGTGGAATCCAATAGCTAACAAGCTACAAACCCACACATACGATTCGAATAGCAAAGCAAATCAGATAAACACCCTCCCTATTGATCTCCCAAACAACTTGTGAATGGAAACGTAAATAATCGGGAATTAAAGAACCTGAAAAATGCCACAATCAAACAATTGATAAGTTAATCAAATTCTTCATGCAATAGAAAAGAAAAAGCAAGCAAATCTCACAAATCTAATCTATTAGAATTTTGGCAAAGCCAAGAAAAGAGGATAGCCTCCAATGTTTAATAATTCCAATCTCTCTTTACAAATTCGTTTTTGAGGAGTATTTATACTCCTTTAAGCTAATAAAAACCCTAATTAATCAAATAGGCCTTTAAACATGGGCCTTACACCAAGATAACTAAAGCCCACACTAATTAACTTAAAATACAGGCCAAAAAGCCTAAAAAGAACTAATTAAATGAGCCCAAGCTAATTAAAGCCCATCTCACTTAAATAAGCCCAAAAGAATAAGTTAAAGCCTAACATATTACAAATAATCAAATAAAAATAATAAATAAAAACCTAATTAAAAGCCCAAACCAAAACAGCCCCTTAAGTCCATTAATAAGCACATGCAATACACATGTAATGTGTCACATGATGTGCACATGCATATGACACATGCATAGCACATGACATGGCATATGGATGGCACATGTCAAGGTCACATGACTTGCACATGCCTCTCTTCAAAGTCTCTTTTTGATTCGGCTTCTTCATAGCTTCAGTAAACCACCTTCAAACCTTCTTGAACTTCCCCAAATTTGATCTCCATGAATCCGAACTTGCAATTTTTATAATCTTGCAATATTGACCCCCCTGTGCACGCATCAACTCTCAAATAATTTAAGGCATGCTCAAACTTTGAAATTAGCGCGCACTTAAAAATGCAAACATAAATGTTCGTGCACTAAAACTAATGCACAAGTACAAAAAAAGCTGCGCACATGCAACACAAACTTGTTCTTGTACTCTAACAAATTGAACAATCATATACCCAAAAATACACTAAGAGCCTTAGATGGAATGCACAATGCGCACGCATGATAATGCACAACGTGCATGCGAAAAGAGTACAGACCACCCACGCTAAAATAATTGAAGGCATGTGCAAAACTTGATATAACCACGCACTGAAAAATGCAAACATACATGCTCGAGCACTAAAACTAACAAAAAATTACAAAAAAGACATGCGTACGCAACACAAACATGTTCTTGCACTCGAACAAATTGGATAATCATATACCTAAAAATGCACTAAGAGGCTAAGATGGAATGCATAATGCGCATGCATGACAATGTACAACGTGCGTGCAGAAAGAATAACGACCACCCGTGCTCAAATAATTTAAGTCATGCGCAAACTTTGATATAACCACAAATAAAGCTAATGCAATTAATGCACAAACAAAAAAAGATGTGTGCATCCAACACGAGCTTGTGCTTGCAAGCATACAAAATGGACAATCATATACCCAAAAGTGCGCTTAGGGTCTTATGTGGAATGCATAATGAACGCATTACAATGCACAATGTGCACACGAAAAGAGTAAATACCACCCACGGTCAAATAATTTCAGCCATGCGCAAACTTTGCCATCACCACGCACTTAAAAATGCAAACATAAATGTTCTTGCACTAAAACTGATGCAAAAATACAAACAAAATGCGTACAAATATGTTCTTGCACTCGCACAAGGGACCATTATATATACCCAAAAGTAGACTAAGGGGCTTAGATGGAATGTACAATGCGCACGCATGACAATGGACAATGGACAATGAGCATGCCGAAAGAGTAAAGACCACCCATGATCAAATAATTAAAGGCATGCGCAAACTTTAACATAAGCATACACTTAAAAATGAAAACATACATGTTCGTGCACTAAAGCTAATACAAAAATACAAAAAAGATGTGCGCACGAAACGGAAACATGTTCTTGCACTCGCACAAAATGGACAATCATATACTCAAAGTGGGCTAAGGGGCTTAGTTGGAATGCAGAATGCGAACGCGAGGCAATGTACAACGTGCATGCACAAAGAGTAAAAACCACCCACGCTCAAATACTTCATGGCATGCGCAAACATTGATATAACCGCGCATTTAAAAATACAAACATACAGGTTCATGCACTAAAACTAATGCAAGAATACAAAAAAGATGAACGCACACAACACAAACATGTTCTCACACTCGCACAAAATGGACAATCATATACTAAAAAATGAGTTAATGAGCTTAGATGGAATGCATAATGCGCATGCATAACAATGCACGATACGACTGTAGTTCGCACAAATCACTTTTTTTGATATCTTATAATGTCCGTAACTCCAATCGAGTCAAAAGTTATGGCCTTTCGAAATGGACCATCATATATACCCAAAAGTGCGTTAAGGGGCTTAGATGGAATTTACAATGCGTACGCATGACAATGCACAATGAGCAGGCGGAAAGAGTAAAGACCACCCACGCTAAAATAATTAAAGGCACCTATAAAATTTCATATAAACACGCACTTAAAAATGATAACGTACAAGTTCGTGCACTAAAAATAATGCAAAAATACAAAAAACAAGTGTGCACGAAACACAAACATATTCTTGCACTCGCACAAAATGGACAATCATATACTCAAAGTGCGCTAAGGGGCTTAGTTGGAATGCAGAATAAGAATACGAGAAAATGTACAACGTACATGCACAAAGAGTAAAGACCACCAACGCTAAAATAATTAAAGGCATGCACAAACTTTCATATAAGCACGCACTTAAAAATGCTAACACACATGTTCGTGCACAAAAACTAATGCAAAAATATAACAAAGATATGCGCACTTAAAAATGCAAACATACATGTTCGTACACTAAAACTAATACACAACTACAAAAAAGCTACGAACACGCAACCCAAACTTGCTCTTGTACTATAACAAATTGGACAATCATACACCCAAAAATGCGCTAAGAGGCTTAGATGGAATGCATAATGCGCATGCATGACAATGCACAACTTGCATGCGCAAAGAGTACAGACCACCCAAGCTCAAATAATTCTAGGCATGCACAAACTTTGATATAACCACGCACTGAAAAATGCAAACGTACATGTTGGAGCACTAAAACTAATGCTAAATTACAAAATAGACATGCGCATGCAACACGAACATGTTCTTGCACTCGAACAAATTGGACAATCATATACCTAAAAATTCGCTAAGAGGCTAAGATGTAATGCATAATGTGCATGCATGACAATGCACAAAGTGCATGCGGAAAGAGTAAAGACCACCCGCGCTCAAATAATTTAAGTCAAGTGCAAACTTTGATATAACCACAAATAAAACTTATGCAATAAATGCACAAACAAAAAAAGTTGTGTACATGCAACACGAGCATGTTCTTGCACGCGTACATATTGGACAATCATATACCCAAAAGTGCGCTAAGTGTCTTATGTGGAATGCATAATGAACGCATTACAATGCACAATGTGCATGCGGAAAGAGTAAAGACCACCCACGGTCAAATAATTTAAGCCATGCACAAACTTTGACATCACCACGCACTTAAAAATGCAAACATACATGTTCTTGCACTAAAACTGATGCAAAAATAAAAAAAAATGTGTGCACGCAACACAAACATGTTCTTGCACTCGCACAAAATGGACCATCATATATACCCAAAAGTATGTTAAGGGGGATTAGATGGAATGTACAATGCGCACGCATGACAATGCATAATGAGCATTCCGAAAGAGTAAAGACTGCACACGATCAAATAATTAAATGTATGCGCAAACTTTAATATAAGCATGCACTTAAAAATGCAAACATACATGTTCGTGCACTAAAGCTAATACAAAAATACAAAAAAGATGTGCGCATGAAACACAAACATGTTCTTACACTCGCACAAAATGGACAGTCATATACTCAAAGTGAGCTAAGCGGCTTAGTTAAAATGCGGAATCCGAACATGAGGCAATGTACAACGTGCATGCGCAAAGAGTAAAGACCACACCACGCTCAAATATTTCATGGCATGCGCAAAGTTTGATAGAACCGCGCACTTAAAAATGCAAACATACATGTTCGTGCACTAAAACTAATGTGCAAGTACAAAAAAAGCTGCGCACACGCATCCCAAATGTGTTCTTGTACTCTAACAAATTGGACAGTCATACACCCAAAAATGAGCTAGGAGGCTTAGATGGAATGCATAATGCGCATGCATGACAATGCACAACATGCATACGAAAAGAGTACAGACCACCCACTCTAAAATAATTCTAGGCATGCAGAAACTTTGATATAACCACGCACTGAAAAATGCAAACGTACATGTTGGAGCACTAAAACTAACGCAAAATTACAAAATAGACATGCGCATGCAACACGAACATATTCTTGCACTCGAACAAATTGGACAATCATATACCTAAAAATTCGCTAACATGCTAAGATGTAATGCATAATGCGCATGCATGACAATGCACAAAGTGCGTGCGGAAAGAGTAAAGACCACCCGCGCTTAAATAATTTAAGTCATGCGCAAACTTTAATATAACCACAAATAAAACTAATGCAATAAATGCTCAAACAAAAAAAGATGTGTGCATGCAACACGAGCATGCTCTTCCACGTGTACATATTGGACAATCATATACCCAAAAGTGAGCTAAGTGTCTTATGTGGAATGCATAATGAACGCATTACAATGCATAATGTGCATGCGGAAAGAGTAAAGACCACCCAAGGTCAAATAATTTGAGGCATGTGCAAACTTTGACATCACCACGCACTTAAAAATGCAAACATACATGTTCTTGCACTAAAATTGATGCAACAATAAAAAAAATGTGTGCACGCAACACAAACGTGTTCTTGCACTCGCACAAAATGGACTATCATATATACCCAAAAGTACGCTAAGGTTCTTAGATGGAATGTACAATGCGCACGCATGACAAAGCACAATGAGCATGCCGAAAGAGTAAAGACCACCCACAATCAAATAATTAAAGGCATGCGCAATAAGCATGCACTTAAAAATGCAAACATACTTGTTCGTGCACTAAAGCTAATATAAAAATACAAAAAAGTTGTGTGCACAAAACACAAATATGCTCTTGCACTCGCACAAAATGGAAATCATATACTCAAAGTGCACTAAGGGGCTTAGTTGGAATGCAGAATGTGAACGCGAGGCAATGTACAATGTGCATGCACAAAGAGTAAAGACCACCCCACGCTCAAATATTTCATGGCATGCGCAAACTTTGATATAATCGCACATTTAAAAATGCAAGCATATAGGTTCGTGCACTAAAACTAATGCAAGAATACAAAAAAGATACACACACGCAACACAAACATGTTCTTGCACTCGCACAAAATGGACAATCATATACTAAAAAATGCGCTAATGGGATTAGATAGAATGCATAATGCGCATGCATGACAATGCATAATACGATTGTAGTTCGCACAAATCACTTTTGTTTTATATCTTATAATGTCCGTAACTCCAACCGAGTCAAAAGTTATGGCTTTTCAAAATAGACCATCATATATACCCAAAAGTGCGCTAAGGGGCTTAGATGGAATGTACAATGCCCATGTATGACAATGCACAATGAGCAGCCGGAAAGAGTAAAGACCACCCAGGCTAAAATAATTAAAGGCACGCACAAACTTTCATATAAGCACGCACTTAAAAATGCTAACATACATGTTCGTGCACTAAAACTAATGCAAAAATACAAAAAAGATACGCGCACGCAACACAAGTATGTTCTTGCACTCCCACAAAATGGACAATCGTATACTCAAAAATGCGCTAAGGCGCCTAGATGGAATGCACAATGTGCATGCATGACAATGCACAATGTGCAATCGGAAAGAGTAAAAACCACCCACTCTCAAATAATACAAGGCATGCTGAAACTTTGAGATCAGCACGCACTTAAAAATTCGAACGTACATGTTCATGCACTAAAACTAATGCACAAGTAAAAAAAAGCTGCGCACATGCAATACAAAATTGTTCTTGTACTCTAACAAATTAGACAATCATATACCCAAAAATGCGCTAAGAGGCTTAGATGGAATGCATAATATGCATGCATGACAATGCACAACGTGCATGCGGAAAGAGTACTGATGCGGAACCCAATAGCTATCAAGCTACAAACCCACACATACGAGATGGTTAACAAAGAACAAATAGACAAAAACCCTCCCTATTGAACCCCCACACAACCTGTGTATGGAAACGCAAATAATTGGGAATTTAGAACAAGAAAAACGCCACAATCCACAAAGATTGATAAGTTAATTCGAGTTCTTTATGCAATAATAAAGAAAGCAATCTCACTCTCTCTATCACACAAATTCGGCTAAGCCAAAAGGAGTTCTTTTCAATTTTCATCCAAAAATCCCCTCTCAAAGGTTTACAATGATGTATTTATAGCCTTCAAGGCTGACCTAACCCTAATGTAGCCGAATTAAGCATGGGCTTCACAAGCTAAATAAGCCCACTTAACTAATAACTAAACTAACTTAAAATAAGCCCAAATAACATAAGATTAAATGGCCGAAATACAAGCCCAACAGAAAAGACTAATTAAAACCCAAAAGAGTTAAATAATTAACCCAACTAACTAAGATAAAGAATACAAATCCGAATGGACTAGATGTGAAGCCCATCTTCATGACAAGTCTCCAATAAGCTAAGTAGCTTATGTTTGTCTTTAAGCCCAACTTGACAATTTTCAAAAGCCTCTTCATTTAGCTCTTGTGTCATTAGCTCTTGTACAAAGGCTGCCATGGCCATCTTTAGCTTTTTAGCTCTTCCCCTTGTAATTGGACCACTTGGCATCTTCAAAGGGTCTTTGATAGGTGGCTGATCCGTATCAAGTACAGACAACCCATGCTCAAATAATTCAAGGCATGCGTAAACTTTGATATAACCACGCACTGAAAAATGCAAACGTACATGTTGGAGCAATAAAATTAATGCAAAATTACAAAAAAAGATGTGTGCATGCAACACGAGCATGTTCTTACACTCGTACAAAATGGACAATCGTATACCCAAAAGTGCGCTAAGTGTCTTATGTGGAATGCATAATGAACGAATTACAATGCACAATATACACACGAAAAGAGTAAAGACCATCCACGGTCTAATAATTTAAGGTATGCGCAAACTTTGACATCACCACGCACTTAAAAATGCAAACATACATGTTCTTGCAATAAAACTGATGCAAAAATAAAAAAATGTGTGCACGCAACACAAATATGTTCTTGCACATGCACAAAATGGACCATCATATATACCCAAAAGTACGCTAAGTGGCTTAGATGGAATGTACAATGCGCACGCATGACAATGCACAATGAGCATGCCGAAAGAGTAAAGACCACCCACGATCAAATAATGAAAGGCATGCGCAAACTTTAACATAAGCATGCACTTAAAAATGCAAACATACATGTTCATGCACTAAAGCTAATACAAAAAAGATGTCCACACGAAACACAAAAATGTTCTTGCACTCGCACAAAATGGACAATCATATACTCAAAGTGCGCTAAGGGTCTTAGTTGGAATGCGGAATGCGAACGCGAGACAATTTACAACATGCATGCGCAAAGAGTAAAGACCACCCATGCTGAAATACTTCATGGCATGCACAAACTTTGATATAACCGCACATTTAAAAATTCAAACATACAGGTTCGTGCACTAAAACTAATGCAAAAATATAAAAAAGAAGCACACACGCAACACAAACAGGTTCTTGCGCTCGCACAAAATGGACAATCATATACTAAAAAATGTACTAATGGGATTAGATGGAATGCATAATGCGCATGCATGACAATGCACAATATGACTGTAATTCGCACAAATCACTTTTTTTTGATATCTTATAATGTTCGTAACTCCAATCGAGTCAAAAGTTATGGCCTTACGAAATGGACCATCATGTATACCCAAAAGTGCGCTAAGGGGCTTAGATGGAATGTACAATGAGCACGTATGACAATGCACAATGAGCAGGTGGAAAGAGTAAAGACCACCCACGCTAAAATAATTAAAGGCACGCGCAAACTTTTATATAAGCACGCACTTAAAAATGCTAAAATACATATATGTGCACTAAAAATAATGCAAAAATACAAAAAATATGTGCACACAAAACACAAACATATTCTTGCACTCGCACAAAATGGACAATCATATACTCAAAGTGCGCTAAGGGGCTTAGTTGGAATGCAGAATACGAATATGAGACAATGTACAACGTACATACGCAAAGAGTAAAGACCACCCACGCTAAAATAATTAAAGGCATGCGCAAACTTTCATATAAGCACGCACTTAAAAATGTTAACATACATGTTCGTGCACTAAAACTAATGCAAAAATACAAAAACGATACGCGCACGCAACAGAAGCATATTCTTGGACTCCCACAAAATGGACAATCATATACTCAAAGTGCGCTAAGGGCTTAGTTGGAATGCAGAATGCAAATGTGAGACAATGTACAACGTACATGCACAAAGAGTAAAGACCACCCACGCTCAAATAATTAAATGCATAATGCGCATGCATGACAATGCACAAAGTGCACGCGGAAAGAGTAAAGACCACCCGTGCTCAAATAATTTAAGTCATGCGTAAACTTTGATATAACCACAAATAAAACTAATGCAATAAATGCACAAACAAAAAAAGATGTGTGAATGCAACACGAGCATGTTCTTACACACGTACAGAATGGACAATCATATACCCAAAAGTGCTCTAAGTGTCTTATGTGGAATGCATAATGAACGTATTACAATGCACAATGTGCACGCGAACAGAGTAAAGACCACCTACGATCAAATAATTTAACGTATGCACAAACTTTGACATCACCACGCACTTAAAAATGCAAACATACATGTTCTTGCACTAAAACTGATGCAAAAATAAAAAAAAATGTTTGCACGCAACACAAACATGTTATTGCACTCGTATAAAATGGACCATCATATATACCCAAAAGTATGCTAAGGGGCTTAGATGGAATGTACAATACGAACGCATGACAATGCACCATGAGCATGCCGAAAGAGTAAAGACCACCCACGATCAAATAATTAAAGGCATGCGCAAACTTTAACATAAGCATGCACTTAAAAATGCAAACATACATGTTCGTGCACTAAAGCTAATACAAAAATACAAAAGAGATGTGTGCATGAAACACAAACATGTTCTTACACTCGCACAAAATGGACAATCATATACTCAAAGTGCGCTAAGGGGCTTAGTTGGAATGCGGAATGCGAACGCGATGCAATGTACAACGTGCATGCGCGAAGAGTAAAGACCACCCACGCTCAAATACTTCATGGCATGCGCAAACTTTGATATAACCTTGCTTTTAAAAATGCAAACATATAAGTTCTTGCACTAAAACTAATGCAAGAATACAAAAAAGATGCATGCACGCAACACAAACATGTTCTTGCACCGCACAAAATGGACAATCATATACTAAAAAATGCACTAATGGGATTAGATGAAAAGCATAATACGCACGCATGACAATGCATAATACGATTGTAGTTCGCGCAAATTACTTTTTTTTTATATCTTATAATGTCTGTAACTCCAACCGAGTCAAAAGTAATGGCCTTTCGAAATGGACCATCATATATACCCAAAAGTGCACTAAGGGGCTTAGATGGAATGTACAATGAGCACGTATGACAATGCACAATGGGCAGGTGGAAAGAGTAAAGACCACCTACGCTATAATAATTAAAGGCACGAGCAAACTTTTATATAAGCACGCACTTAAAAATGCTAACATATATGTTCGTGCACTAAAAATAATGAAAAAATACAAAAAATATGTGCGCACGAAACACAAACATATTCTTACACTCGCACAAAATGGACAATCATATACTCAAAGTGCGTTAAGGGGCTTAGTTGGAATGCAGAATGCGAATGCAAGACAATGTACAACATACATGCGCAAAGAGTAAAGACCACCCACTCTAAAATAATTAAAGGCGTGCGCAAACTTTCATATAAGCACGCACTTAAAAATGTTAACATACATGTTCATGCACTAAAACTAATGCAAAAATACAAAAAAGATACGCGCACACAACACAAGCATGTTCTTGCACTCCCATAAAATGGACAATCATATACTCAAAGTGCGCTAAGGGCTTAGTTGGAATGCAGAATGCAAATGCGAGACAATGTACAACGTACATGCGCAAAGAGTAAAGACTACCCACGCTCAAATAATTAAATGCATAATGCGCATGCATGACAATGCACAAAGTGCGCGCGGAAAGAGTAAAGACCATCCACGCTCAAATAATTTAAGTCATACGCAAACTTTGATATAACAATAAATAAAACTAAAGCAATAAATGCACAAACAAAAAAAGATGTGTGCATGCAACACTAGCATGTTCTTGCACGCGTTCAAAATGGACAATCATATACCCAAAAGTGCGCTAAGTGTCTTATGTGGAATGCATAATGAACGCATTACAATGCACAATGTGCACGCGGAAAGAGTAAAGACCACCCACGGTCAAATAATTTAAGGCATGTGCAAACTTTGACATCACCACGCACTTAAAAATGCAAACGTACATGTTCTTGCACTAAAACTGATGCAAAAATAAAAAAAAAATGTCTGCACGCAACACAAACATGTTCTTGCACTCGCACAAAATGGACCATCATATATACCCAAAAGTACGCTAAGGGGCTTAGATGGAATGTACAATACGCACGCATGACAATGCACCATGAGCATGCCGAAAGAGTAAAGAACACCCACGTTCAAATAATTAAAGGCATGTGCAAACTTTAACATAAGCATGCACTTAAAAATGCAAACATACATGTTCGTGCACTAAAGCGAATACAAAAATACAAAAAAGATGTGGGCACGAAACACAAACATGTTCTTGCACTCGCACAAAATGGACAATCATATACTCAAAGTGCGCTAAGGGGCTTAGTTGGAATGCAAAATGCGAACGCGAGGCAATGTATAACGTGCATGGGCAAAGAGTAAAGACCACCCATGCTCAAATACTTCATGGCATGCGCAAACTTTGATATGACCTCGCATTTAAAAATGCAAACATACAGGTTCGTGCACTAAAACTAAAGCAAGAATACAAAAAAGATGCATGCACGCAACACAAACATGTTCTTGCACCGCACAAAATGGACAATCATATACTAAAAAATGCGCTAATGGGATTAGATGGAATGCCTAATACGCACGCATGAGAATGCACAATACGACTGTAGTTCGCGTAAATCACTTTTTTTGATATCTTATAATGTCCATAGCTCCGACCGAGTCAAAAGTTATGGCCTTTCGAAATGGACCATCATATATACCCAAAAGTACGCTAAGGGGTTAGATGGAATGTACAATGCGCACGTATGACAATGCACAATGAGCAGACGGAAAGAGTAAAGACCACCCATGCTAAAATAATTTAAGGCACGCGTAAACTTTCATATAAGCACTCACTTAAAAATGCTAACATACATGTTCGTGCACTAAAAATAATGCAAAAATACAAAAAACATTTGCGCACCAAACACAAACATATTCTTGCACTCGGACAAAATGGACAATCATATACTCAAAGTGCGCTAAGGGGCTTAGTTGGAATGCAGAATGCGAATGCAAGACAATGTACAATGTACATGCGCAAAGAGTAAAGACCACCCATGCTAAAATAATTAAAGGCATGCGCAAACTTTCTTATAAGCACGCACTTAAAAGTGCTAACATACATGTTCGTGCACTAAAACTAATGCAAAAATACAAAAAAGATACGCGCATGCAACACAAGCATGTTCTTGCACTCCCACAAAATGGATAATCGTATACTCAAAGTGCGCTAAGGGGCTTTGTTGGAATGTAGAATGCAAATGTGAGACAATGTACATCGTACATGCGCAAAGAGTAAAGACCATCCACGCTCAAATAATTAAATGCATAATGCGCATGCATGACAATGCATAACGTGTGTGTGGAAAGAGTAAAGACCACCTGCGCTCAAATAATTGAAGTCATGCGCAAACTTTGATATAACCACAAATAAAACTAATGCAATAAATGCACAAACAAAAAAAGATGTGTGCATGCAACACGAGCATGTTCTTGCACGCATACAAAATGGACAATCATATACCCAAAAGTGTGCTAAGGGTCTTATGTGGAATGCATAATGAACGCATTACAATGCATAATGTACACGCAGAAAGAGTAAAGACCACCCACGGTCAAATAATTTAAGGCATGCGCAAACTTTGATATCACTACGCACTTAAAAATGCAAACATATATCTTCTTGCACTAAAACTGATGCAAAAATACAAACAAATATGTGCACGCAACACAAACATGTTCTTGCACTCGCACAAAATGGACCATCATATATACCCAAAAGAATGCTAAGGGGCTTAGATGGAATGTACAATGCGCAAGCATGACTGATGTGGAACCCCAAGGTTAAAGAACCCGAAACCCTTTGAACATATACTTTGATGGCGAAGACAAAGAAGACAAACACCCTCCCTATTGAACCCCCCAAACAACAAGTGAATGGGAACGCAAATAATTGGGAAACGAAGAAGATAAAAATGCCACAATCAAGACAATTGATAAGTAATCAAATTCTTCATGTAATAGAAAAGATAAGCAAGCAATACTCACTAATCTCTCTATAGAATTTTGACCAAAGCCAACAAGAGAATTCTCTCAAAAGTTTAATTCATCAAATCTGAAGTTTACGACTCATATTAGCCTATTTATATGGTGGCTAACCCTAATTAACCCTTAAAACCAAAACAAACCCTAATAAGGCCTTTTAAACATGGTGTGGCCAAAATTACCATGGGTTTTTGATACAGATCAGCCATGTAAAAAACCATCCACTAAAGACCCTTTGAAGATGCCAAGTGGTCCAATCACAAGAGGGCGAGCTAAGAAGCTGAAGATGGCTATGACAGCCTATGTGTAAGGCTTTGTTACTCAAAAGCTACATAAAGATGCCTTTGAGAAGTGTCAAAGAGAACTTGAAGGAGGCATTTATAAAGTACTTAGGCTTTTGGAAGCTTGTAATGGAATTGGGCCAACTTAATTCATTTTTGAGTTTTATACAACTTGCACTTTAATTGTACAAGTCATGTGCTTCATTTAAAAAGTCACATAACTCATTTAAGTTGTAAAGTTTGGCTAGATGTTTTGGGCTTTCTTTAAATGGGTTTATTTTAGCTTGTTGGGTTTTAGTTAGTCTTTTTTCCTTTTGGGCTTGAAAAATTCGGCCAACTCTTTTAAAATTATTATTGGGTTTTGTTTTAAGTTATGTTTAGCCTTGGTAAATGGGCTTATTTGATAGCTTAAGCCCATGCAAATTCGGCCAACCTTAGTTAAAGGCCTTATTAGGGTTTTCTTTAGGTTATTTGTTACTTAGGGTTAGCCACACTATAAATAGGATATGTTATGTTAAGAATTTCAGATTTGAATGATATTCTCTTTGGCATAACTGAATTTCTTTACTTAGATTGAGAGTGGATTGATTTCTTTTCTATTGCATGAAGAATTTGTTTAACTTATCAATTGTTTGATTGTGGCATTTTTCAAGTTCTTATTTCCTGATTATTTGCGTTTCCATTCACAAGTTGTTTGGGGGTTCAATAGGGAGGGTGTTTATCTAATTTTGTCTTTGCCATCAAAGTGTATGTGTGGGTTTGTAGCTCAATAGCTATTAGGTGCTGCACCACTTACAGAAATAATCAAGAAAGAAGTTGGGTTTAAGTGGGGAGAAGCACAGCAAAAGGCTTTTGAAAATTTGAAAGGGAAGTTGTGTTCTGCTCCCATTTTATTTTTGCCTAATTTTGATAAGACTTTTGAAATTGAATGTGATGCTTCTGGTGTAGGTATTGGGGCTGTTCTAATGCAAGAAAGGAAACCAATAGCATATTTTACTGAGAAGCTTCATGGAGCCCAACTCAATTATTCAACCTATGACGAGGAGCTTTATGCCTTAGTGAGAGCCTTGGATGTGTGGCAACATTATCTCTTACCTAGGGAGTTTGTCATCCATACTGATCATGAATCCCTCAAACATTTGAAGGGACAAGGTAAGTTGAACAAAAGGCATGCTAAATGGGTTGAATTTATTGAAACATTTCCCTATGTTATTCAATATAAGCATGGAAAAGAAAATATTGTTGCTGATGCATTATCAAGAAGATATGCTTTGATTTCTACACTTAGTTCTAAGTTGTTAGGATTTAAGCATATTAAGGAACTATATGATGGTGATACTGATTTTGGTAATGTATATTATGCATGTGAACATAAAGCCTTAGATAAATTCTATAGACATGATGGATTTTTATTTAAGGGCAGCAAGCTTTGTTTACCTAAATGTTCTATGCGTGACTTGCTTGTATTAGAATCTCATTATGGGGGATTGAAGGGACATTTTGGGGTATATAAGACCTATGATGATGCGGAACCCAATAGCTAACGAGCTACAAACCCACACATACAAGTTGGTTAGCAAAGAACAAATTAGATAAACACCCTCCCTATTGAACCCCCAAATAACTTGTGAATGGAAACGCAAATAATTAGGAATTTAGAACGAGAAAAATGCCACAACTCAAAAGAATTGATAAGTTAATCAAGTTCTTGATGCAATAGAAAAGAAAGCAATTTACTCTCAATCTAAGCAAGAAATTTCTGCTATGCTAAGAAAATATCATTCAAATCTAATTTTTACAATGTCTTAAGAGGTATTTATAACCTTCTAACTTAACCTAACCCTAATTAAGCAAATAAGGCCTTTTAAACAAGTAGGCCGAAATCCAAATGGGCTGAACAAGCAACTTAAGCCCAATTAAATAAATAAAAGTCTTAACTTAAAATAAAACCCAATAATTAAAAGAGTTTGGCCGAATTTTAAAGCCCAAAATAAAGACTAACTACAAGCCCAACTAACTAAATAAACCCTTTTAAATGAAGGCCCACACGCCCAGAGTTTAAGCCCATCTTCATTAGATGCCTCCAATAGACTAAGTAGCTTATGTTTGTCTTCAAGCCCACTTTGACACTTTTCAAAAGCATCTTCATGTATTTCTTGGGTAACAAAGCCTTGCACATATGCTGTCATAGCCATCTTCAGTTTCTTAGCTCGCCCTCTTGTGATTGGACAACTTGGCATCTTCAAATGGTCTTTAGTGGATGGTGTTTTGCATGTATGATCCGTATCATTCCCTCCCTCATCAAAAAGTTTTGTCCTCAAAACTGAATCCACATCAAAAAGAGAAACGTCAGAAACATTAAATGTAGCCGAAACACCATACTCACCTGGCAAGTCTATTTTGTAGGCATTATCGTTGAGGCGCTCCAATACTTGAAATGGACCATCACCACGAACATTCAATTTGCACTTCCTTTAGTTTGGAAACCTTTCCTTTCAGAAATGCACCCAAACCCAGTCTCTAGGGGCAAACACCACTTGCTTCCTTCCCCTATTAGCTCAATCCGCATGCTGCTTATTCTTCTTCTCGATACTTGCCCGTGCTTTCTCATGCAAGATTTCACCAATTCTGCCTTCCTACTACCATCCAAACTTGAAAGCTTATGTAAAGGAAAAGGACAAAGATCAAGCACAGTTAGTGGGTTAAAACCATAAACAAGTTCAAATGGCAAAAAACCAGTCGAATAATGAATACTCCTATTATAAGCAAATTCAATAAAAGGCAAACAATCTTCCCAAGTTTTAAGATTCTTACCCACAATAGCACGTAATAAAGTCCCCAAAGTCGTATTTGTAACACCCCCACCGCCGCCCCCGTTGGAAGGGCGCCGGCAGAAGCGCTACCCGACGCTCACTCACAACATACATACAGAGATACATACACTGAGCGGAAGCGTTCACTAACAATAATAATAAAGGCACAACCCCAAAAGGAGTATTACATAAATCTCATATAATCAAAATAAAGAGTTAGATACAACCCCAAAAGATTACATCATTCCTTTACAAAAAGTTACATAAGCCACTATACAAAAATATTACATACTAAGAGAATTACAGGAGGAGATAACAAAAAAAAAATAAAGACTCTACTCCTATGTGGCCGACCAGCAGATGCGCAACACGAGCAATCTCCCAAAATCCTGTCACCTACACGAGACAAGAACCCGTGCTAAGCGATAACGCTTAGCGGGGAGGAACAAACATTACAGAACACTATACAAGATATTGAGCATAATATTCAGAATTCATAAAGTACCAGAGAACAGAAATATATATTAAGAAATCAAGAATCACTATACAAGATCAGAATTTAGGACAGAAAGCATGAAGCAACTACCATGAACATAATCACGCAATAATCAAAACACTTACACTTCACACAATAGCCTGAACTCAATGGTGGAGGATACGGGAACATTACATGGGAGACCGAAGCCTCAAAATAGTTTTTATACCAGAAGGTAGCGAGGGAGACCGGAGTCTCAAAACATTTTATCACTACACGGAAGATGACCATCTCGGAGGTCAACCGCTTCGCCCAAACGGGGCGGACACGGGTAGCTACACTCACTAACCCTTTTTAAGCATGCTTAATTATCCAATACCTTGACATTCCAGGCTCGACAACACATTCACTAACACGACAATACAAAATCAAAGCAAGGTTCGACACACGACTCTAACATCAAATAAATTCATAACTAAGACACTAGTACAATGATATCACGAGTCATAAGCACAAACATATTTCATGCAATAGTGAGAAACCGTGCAAAGTGGAACAAAAGAAACACATTCAGAAAAGAGGGCAAGCAGGAAGGACCTCTATCGCGATCGCGATAGAGCACGAGGCACCTCCTCACGAGCTCGCGCCAGAAGGCCTGCTCGCGACGAAGCCCGCTAGGCAGATTCGCGCAACCGAGCTCTGTCGCGCTCGCGACAATGTTGCGGTCGCGACAGAGACCAGCTCTTTCCTCCTCGCGCACGCTTAGCAGCACGGACTCAGCTATTGAGCTCTCTATCGCGCTCGCGACAATGTTGCAGTCGCGACAGAGGGCTCTCCAATAACAAGGGGCCAAATCCGTATTCTGTCGCGATCGTAACTCTGTCGCGCTCGCGATAGAACCCAGAATTGCCCGGATCTGCACTTTTCCTACTCTTTTCACACACAATCCTTCATACACTCAATCAACCATGCACAAACACTTACCTCAAGCCTCTCGTACATCACCGCATAATTCTCAAGGCCACATAAACACATTTTACACAATAATCAAACATCAATTCATCATGGATTCACTCAAAACCTAACTCAAAATTCATTAGCATAACATGTTCATATTCCGAAAACACATACTATCCTCACTATATCACTCACATTTTACTATAAATCACTACTTAATTTAAACATGCATTCATCTAACAAAACACTCAAGGTTACAAATGACATGCAATCACAAAATATAATTGATCCAAGGAGAAATTAAGAGAAAAACATAATCCACAAACACAGCTCCCAAATACTTGCATGCACTCAAACACACTCCCAAACCTGGAAAATGAAGCTTCAAACCGGGCTCTTCACAATCCCACCTTGTCTTTACCTTTGCTCTTCCTTCTCTCTTCCGATTCTTGCACAAACCAAAT
Source organism: Excoecaria cochinchinensis (assembly GCA_947683425.1). NCBI lineage: Eukaryota > Viridiplantae > Streptophyta > Magnoliopsida > Malpighiales > Euphorbiaceae > Excoecaria > Excoecaria cochinchinensis. The sequence continues at coordinate 5,131,486 of CANTUQ010000002.1, read as the reverse complement.
CAAATCAATTACTCCAAAAACCCAAGAACAAAACCTTATAAAACCCAACTAAAACCGAAGAAGGAGAAGAAGAAAAGAACCCCAAGGAAACCCAGCCACTTACCTCTTACAATCCTTCAAGAACTTAGCTCAAAAACTCCAAAAAAACACAAGAGGGAAAGGTTGAGAGCAGAAAATGGTATCAAGAGGGAGAGAGAGGACGGGAAAGAAGAAGAAAAGAGAGAGAGAGCTAGCTTCCACGGGAAGCTAGGCAAAATTCTGCCCCTCCCTTCCCTCTCTCCTACTTTACCATTAATGCTCACCTACCCTTGCCACTTGTCACAATCCTAGAGAATCAAACCATCCACTCTTGGCACCATACACTAAACACACACAAGCTTCTCTTACACAAATATCTCCAATGCACCAAACTTCACTCACACCATAATATTTCTTATAACCCACTAATCATCCAAGGCACCATGCACACATAAACCACACAATAAAATCCCTTAGTCCACTTATATCCTACTACTATACACTACAAGCACACCATAACATTTCTTTCACTTAACTTATTACTTAATTAATTAATTAATTCCTTAATAAATAATTTCTTATTATCCAAATTTCCTCTTACTTAATTACGAAAATACCCTTAATAATCCGACTTACCACGCAGATTCTGACCAGGCCCTTTTTGGGTTGTTACAATCACTCCCCCTTAAAAAATTTCGTCCCCAAAATTTTCCCGCTAGCCACTTATATTCAAACAACCCAAAACTCAAACCGAACCTAACAAAAGCTAGAACACAACTTACCGGAAGGTCCCGCTCGATCCGCTGCATCCTCTCCTAGCATGGCGTATACTCGCGGGCGCGCATACACTTCTTCGGTTTGCGGCTTTTGCACTGTCTCTGACGGCGCTTGAGAAGGTCGTTCACTGGCTCTTCCACTTTGATTCCCCCTCGCTCTCTGACCACTTGCTCTACTCTCGGGTTGACCCTGAAGCTCTCTACGATCCGGATAATTTGCCACCATATGCTCTTGGCTGCCACATCTAAAGCACGCTCCAGAGATCCTTTTACACTCGCCCCAGTGGCACTTATGGCAATGCTCACACTCCAGGATCGCACTTCCTTTGCTAGAAGGTGGCGCTACACTCCCAACTTCCGAACGTACAGGAACCGAACTCTTCCCACCTTGGCCACTCGGAACTCCTCTCGACTTCTTACCACTTCCAACCCCACCATCCGGTGCTTTCCTCTTGTTCTCAATTCTCTGCTTGATTTACTCAGATTCCTCTAACTTCATTGTCGCTGCCACAAGCTGATAATACCCCACTAGTTGCAAGACTGTCATTGCCAACAAAGGACCTCTGATCACCTCACGCAGTCCCTCTATGAAATGCCTACTTCTAAACTCATCCGTCAACAACGGCTCGGGCACATACTTACTCAACCGGCTGAATTCCTTATATACTCACTCACAGTCATACCCCGCTGCTTCAGACTGATGAACTCTCTCCACTTGGCTTCCTGGTATGCCTTTGTCACATACTTCTGCTCAAATTCTTGCTTGAAGAATTCCCAAGTCAACTCGGCTGGTCGCTGAGGATTTCGCATCACAAGTTCCCACCAATCGTACGCTGATCCTTGTAACAACGATACTACGCAAAGCACCCTCTGATCTGCAGGACATCTAATCTCTTGCAAAATCCGACCTACCCCCTTAAGCCAAAACTCGGCCACATCTGATTGATCTAAAGCAGTCCCATGAAAGTCTTCTGCTCCTCTCTTTCTTAACAACTCAGTCGGAGCCTTAGGAGCAGTCAACCTCTCAACCAACTGGAGTAAACCTTGCACTAACGCCGGGTTCTCATGACCAAAACCCATACCAGGAATCTCTTCTTGCTGACGCTGCAGAGCAGGTTGCTCACCTCTCACTACACTCACACTACCAAACGTCTCGCCCACGTTCTCACTTGGATCAGACTCCATCTAGACACTACACAAGACAAGACACATCTGCATTAAGCCACGACACAAAACCAACTAACATGCAAAGACTCAACACACAACAAACAAAGACAACCAGAACCGCCTAAACCGGCGCTCTGATACAAAAACCTGTAGCACCCCCACCGCCGCCCCCGTTGGAAGGGAGCCGGCGGAAGCGCTACCCGACGCTCACTCACAACATACATACAGAGATACATACACTGAGCGGAAGCGTTCACTAACAATAATAACAAAGGCAAAACATAAATCTCATATAATCAAAATAAAGAGTTAGATACAACCCCAAAAGATTACATCATTCCTTTACAAAAAGTTACATAAGCCACTATACAAAAATATTACATACTAAGAGAATTACAGGAGGAGATAACAAAAAAAAAAATAAAGACTCTACACCTATGTGGCCGACCAGCAGATGCGCAACACGAGCAATCTCCCAAAATCTTGTCACCTACACGGGACAAGAACCCGTGCTAAGCGATAACGCTTAGCGGGGAGGAACAAACATAACAGAACACTATACAAGATATTGAGCATAATATTCAGAATTCATAAAGTACCAGAGAACATAAATATATATTAAGAAATCAAGAATCACTATACAAGATCAGAATTTAGGACAGAAAGCATGAAGCAACTACCATGAACATAATCACGCAATAATCAAAACACTTCACTAACCCATACCAGACACTTTCACACAATAGCCTGAACTCAATGCTGGAGGATACGGGAACATTACACGGGAGACCGAAGCCTCAAAATAGTTTTTATACCCGAAGGTAGCGCGGGAGACTGGAGTCTCAAAACATTTTATCACTACACGGAAGATGACCATCTCGGAGGTCAACCGCTTCGCCCAAATGGGGCGGACACGGGCAGCTGCACTCACTAACCCTTCTTAAGCATGCTTAATTATCCAATACCTTGACACTCCAGGCTCGACAACACATTCACTAACACGACAATACAAAATCAAAGCAAGGTTCGACACACGACTCTAACATCAAATAAATTCATAACTAAGACACTAGTACAATGATATCACGAGTCATAAGCACAAACATATTTCATGCAATAGTGAGAAACCGTGCAAAGTGGAAAAAAGAAACACATTCAGAAAATAGGGCAAGCAGGAAGGACCTCTGTCGCGATCGCGACAGTGTCGCGCTCGCGACAGAGCACGAGGCACCTCCTCGCGAGCTCGTGCCAGAAGGCCCGCTCGCGACGAAGCCCGCTAGGCAGATTCATGCAACCGAGCTCTGTCGCGCTCGCGACAATGTTGCGCTCGCGATAGAGACCAGCTCTTTGCTCCCCGCGCGCACGCTCGCGCGGAGGACTCGGCTACCGAGCTCTCTGTCGTGGTCGCGACAGAGGGCTCTCCAAGAACAAGGGGCCAAATCTATATTCTGTCGCGATCGCAACAGTGTCGCGCTCGCGACAGAACCCAGAATTGCCCAGATGTGCACTTTTCCTACTCTTTTCACACACAATCCTTCATACACTCAATCAACCATGCACAAACACTTACCTCAAGCCTCTCGTACATCACCACATAATTCTTAAGGCCACATAAACACATTTTACACAATAATCAAACATCAATTTATCATGGATTCACTCAAAACCTAACTCAAAATTCATTAGCATAACATGTTCATATTCCGAAAACACATACTATCCTCACTATATCACTCACATTTTACTATAAATCACTACTTAATTTAAACATGCATTCATCTAACAAAACACTCAAGGTTACAAGTGACATGCAATCACAAAATAGAATTGATCCAAGGAGAAATTAAGAGAAAAACATAATCCACAAACATAGCTCCCAAATACTTGCATGCACTCAAACACACTCCCAAACCTGGAAAATGAAGCTTCAAACCGGGCTCTTCACAATCCCACCTTGTCTTTACCTTTGCTCTTCCTTCTCTCTTTCGATTCTTGCACAAACCAAATCAAATCAATTACTCCAAAAACCCAAGAACAAAACCTTATAAAACCCAACTAAAACCAAAGAAGGAGAAGAAGAAAAGAACCCCAAGAAAACCCAGCCACTTACCTCTTACAATCCTTTAAGAACTTAGCTCAAAAACTCCAAGAAAACACAAGAGGAAAAGGTTGAGAGCAGAAAATGGTATAAAGAGGGAGAGAGAGGACGGGAAAGAAGAAGAAAAGAGAGAGAGAGCTAGCTTCTGATGCGTGCACAGGGGGTCAACACTTCAAGATTATAAACAATGGAAGTTCATATTCATGGAGATCAAATTTGGAGAAGTTAAAGAAGGCTTGAAGGAAGTCCGTGGGCCAAATTTATGAAGAAGCCAAATTGAAGATGGACATGTGCTAGTCATGTGACGACTTAACATGTGCAGGTCATGTGACACTTGACATGTGCCAACCATGTGACCTTGACATGTGCTATGCATGTGACACTTGACATGTGCCGATCATGTGACCTTGACATGTGCTATGCATGTGAGCCAGAGCATGTGCAATGCATGTGCTAATTGGTGTATTAAGGGGCTGATTTATTTGGGCTTTTAGTTTAGGCTTTTATTTATTATTTTCATTTGATTATTTGTAATATATTAGGCCTTAACTTATTCTTTTGGGCTTATTTAAGTGAGATGGGCTTTAATTAGCTTGAGCTCATTTAATTAGTTCTTTTTAGGCTTTTTGGGCTGAATTTTAAGTTAATTAGTGTGGGCTTTAGTTATCTTAGTGTAAGGCCCATGTTTTAAGGCCTATTTGATTAATTAGGGTTTTTATTAGCTTAAGTGGGTATAAATACTCCTCAAAAACGAATTTGTAATTCAGACTTGGAGATTATGATATTTTGAGACTTTTATTTGGCTTGGCCAAATTCTTCATTGGAGAGGATTGTTTGTCTTCTTCTTTTGCATCAAGAACTTTAATTCTTATCAAGGTATTTACTTTGTGGCGAATTCTGTTCTTGTGTTTTAAATCAATCTATTATAAGCGTTTCCATTCACATAGTTGTTTGGGGGTTCTTTAGATTGGGGGTTTATTCTTGCTCATGTTCATGCCATATTGTATGTTCAAGGGGTTTCGGGTTCTTTAGCCTTGGGGTTCCGCATCATTTGGTATCAGAGCTTGGATTTGGATTAAATTCTTATTTATCCATGTTTGTTTGCTGTTTTTATTCATTAATTTTCAATTTATTTGATTCCTAAAATTTAGGAACCCTTGTTCATCATAGTGGCCTAAATTATAGGGAGCTTTGTTTTAGGTGTTATTTCTTATTGTTTGATCTTGATTTTTAGGTTATTAGTTGTTCTAGTTGTTATCTAGCTAAAAATAAAATAAAAAAAAAAAAAAGAATTTCGTAGTACTGTTCCTGGTACTGTTCACACGTACTGTTCATTGCACTGTTCATCGGAATTTACTGTTCATCCGAATTTAGAAAAAGTATTTTAATTTGGGTTAACTTTGGTTAGTGTGAACAATTAGGATTGTATTTCTTTAGGATAGAATTGTTATTATCTAATTAGTTAGAGATAATCAAAAAGAAAAAGAAAAAGAAATTAGGATTGGGACATTATTTAAATTAGGACATTAAATTAGATAAGTTTCATTTTGTCTTAAGTCTAGACATTTGGGTTTCCATATCTTGAACTAATTAAGATATAGTGGATAAGTTATTTTGTCTTAGTTTAGACATTTGGGTTTCCTTATTTGATCTTATTAAGACATATTGGTTTAATCTTTATCTTATTTTGGACAAACATTTGGGTTTCTTAATCTTGTTTTAGTCTGGACATTTTGTTGTCTCCTTTCCATTTGTCTTAGTGTGATAATACATATTGTCTCAAATTGAATTTTCCATTACGGAGATTTCAATTTCTGCATTATTGCATTAGTTTTGTCATTTCTTTCATTCTTAAGTTTCCATTTTTGGTGTCTTTGTGTTTTTGCTTCCGATTACACTATAATTAACAATTTGATTCTTGTTAGTTAAATTTACATAATTCGGACAGCATACATATCTTCACCTTGTATGCTCATTTCAACGTTCTTCACTTTGGTCTTTTGCTTCTAGCTTTGTGCCTATCTTCTTTGTTAAGTATTTTCATTGCATTCTTTACCATAATTTGCTGCTTGTGAACTATTTTGACTTGAGTTTGAGTTCTGAAGTGCAACTGAAGATAACAAGCTTGAGTGGTAAAAGGCTTGAATGTGTGAGCTTAAAAGAGGGTAAAAGCCTACTTGAGTGAAACACGAGTGGAGTGCCATCTTTTTGAGTGAAACACGTGAGGGAGTGAAATGTGAGTTTTTATTTCTCTTCTAACGTTTATTTGCAGTTTATAAATCATGTCAAGAAAGGACATAAAGGAGACAATGGGTGAGAAAGAGGATGAAAACGTGCCTAATGTGAAGATGATGTATAAAACATTCATGAGTGAGTTTAAGAAGTTGAATACTAGGATGGATAGGATGGAGGAGAGAATAAATGAATCTACTAAAATCAAAAATCGAAGTAAATTAATTGACCGTCATAGAAAAAATGAAGATTCTGAAGATATGGAATTGAGGTTTAAACAACTTTTTAGACAGCTAGATAAGTGTTTGAAAAAGGAGAAAAGAAAGAAAGAGGAAGTTGCAATGGAAGAGATTATGTGTGAAGCTGAAAGAGATTCTATAGATTTGTATGACAATGAGGTTGTGAGTGAAGAAGAAATCAGTGGAAGTGAAGTAGTTGTTGTTTTGAGTGAGAAAGAAGATGTTTGTTTAGTTGAGATAGAAGATCAGCATGTTATGACTGATCCTGTAGTGCTTGAGGAGGCTGAATTGAACATGGAGGAAGAAAAGAACCATGATCAGAACGAAAATGATGCATTAAATAACCAAGTTTTTCCTAATGTTTATGTTAACTTGCAGGAACATGATGAGTTATTTGCTGAAGAAGCATTCATTTTATTTCCACCTGTTCAGAAGATCTTATATGAAGATGAATTTATTCTACAAATGCCAATTCCCAACTTGAACAAGACGAAGATTCGAGGACGAATCTTTTCTAAAGAGGGAGGGAATGATGCGTGCACAGGGGGTCAACACTTCAAGATTATAAACAATGGAAGTTCATATTCATGGAGATCAAATTTGGAGAAGTTAAAGAAGGCTCGAAGGAAGTCCGTGGGCCAAATTTATGAAGAAGCCAAATTGAAGATGGACATGTGCTAGTCATGTGACGACTTAACATGTGCAGGTCATGTGACACTTGACATGTGCCAACCATGTGACCTTGACATGTGCTATGCATGTGACACTTGACATGTGCCGACCATGTGACCTTGACATGTGCTATGCATGTGAGCCAGAGCATGTGCAATGCATGTGCTAATTGGTGGATTAAGGGGCTGATTTATTTGGGCTTTTAGTTTAGGCTTTTATTTATTATTTTCATTTGATTATTTGTAATATATTAGGCCTTAACTTATTCTTTTGGGCTTATTTAAGTGAGATGGGCTTTAATTAGCTTGAGCTCATTTAATTAGTTCTTTTTAGGCTTTTTGGGCTGAATTTTAAGTTAATTAGTGTGGGCTTTAGTTATCTTAGTGTAAGGCCCATGTTTTAAGGCCTATTTGATTAATTAGGGTTTTTATTAGCTTAAGTGGGTATAAATACTCCTCAAAAACGAATTTGTAATTCAGACTTGGAGATTATGATATTTTGAGACTTTTATTTGGCTTGGCCAAATTCTTCATTGGAGAGGATTGTTTGTCTTCTTCTTTTGCATCAAGAACTTTAATTCTTATCAAGGTATTTACTTTGTGGCGAATTCTGTTCTTGTGTTTTAAATCAATCTATTATAAGCGTTTCCATTCACATAGTTGTTTGGGGGTTCTTTAGATTGGGGGTTTATTCTTGCTCATGTTCATGCCATATTGTATGTTCAAGGGGTTTCGGGTTCTTTAGCCTTGGGGTTCCGCATCAGCTTCCACGGGAAGCTAGGCAAAATTCTGCCCCTCCCTTCCTTCTCTCCTACTTTACCATTAATGCTCACCTACCCTTGCCACTTGTCACAATCCTAGAGAATCAAACCATCCACTTTGACTTATCCACTCTTGGCACCATACACTAATCTCCAATGCACTAAACTTCACTCACACCATAATATTTCTTATAACCCACTAATCATCCAAGGCACCATGCACACATACACCACACAATAAAATCCCTTAGTCCACTTATATCCTACTACTATACACTACAAGCACACCATAACATTTCCTTCACTTAACTTATTACTTAATTAATTAATTCCTTAACAAATAATTTCTTATTATCCAAATTTCCTCTTATTTAATTACGAAAATACCCTTAATAATCCGACTTACCACGTAGATTTCGACCAGGCTCTTTTTGGGTTGTTACAGTATTCACAACTTCTGTTTGTCCATCAGTTTGAGGGTGACAAGTAGTAGAAAATAACAACTTTGTTCCTAACTTACCTCATAAAACACGCCAAAAATGTGAAAGGAACTTTGTATCCCTATCTAAAACTATGGTGTGTGGAATACCATGCAAACGGATAATTTCCTTAAAGAATAGATCAGTAACATGAACAGCATTATCACATTTATGACACGCAATAAAATAAGCCATTTTACTAAACCTATCTACCACAATAAAGATACTATCCCTACCACGTTTTGTCCTAAGCAAACCAAGCACAAAATCCATGGAAATGTCAGTCCAAGAAGAATTAGGTACGGGTAAAGGCATATACAATTCATGAGGCATAGATTTAGACTTAGCTTGTTTACATGCAACACATGCATTACACACCTTTTCCACATCTTTTCGCATGCGTGGCCAAAAGAAATGCTCATTCAACATGTCATAGGTCTTATGTACCCCGAAATGACCCATCAATCCCCCACAATGAGATTCTAATACAAGCAAGTCATGCATAGAACATTTAGGTAAACAAAGCTTGCTGCCCTTAAATAAAAATCCATCATGTCTATAGAATTTATTTAAGGCTTTATGTTCACAGGCATAATATACATTACCAAAATCAGAATCACCATCATATAGTTCCTTAATATGCTCAAATCCTAACAGCTTAAAACTAAGTGTACAAATCAAGGCATATCTTCATCATAATGCATCGGCAATAATATTATCCTTTCCATGGTTGTATTGAATAATATAGGGAAATGTTTCAGTAAATTCAACCCATTTAGCATGCCTTTTATTTAACTTACCTTGTCCCTTCAAGTGTTTGAGGGACTCATGATAGGTGTGAATGACAAACTCCTTGGACAGAAGGTAATGCTGCCACACATCCAATACTCTCACCAAGGCATAAAGCTCCTTGTCATAGGTTGAATAATTGAGTTGGGCTCCATGAAGCTTCTCACTAAAATATGCTACTGGTTTCCTACTTGCATTAGAACAGTCCCAATACCTATACCAGAAGCATCACATTCAATTTCAAAAGTCTTATCAAAATTAGTGATGTGAGCACGACCAAGGAACCAAGAGATGAACTAGCTTTACCAGAAGGCCCAGTGACTAGATCAAGAGCCAAGAAATTCAAGGAGGGTCTCAAAGCCTACATGGGCCGAATGGTGGAAGATATGGACAAGCAAGAGGAGTTGGGGCCGAATCTTCAAAAGGGAACTCAAATGGGCTCATTAATTTGTTTAAAGCCAATGGAATAAGCTTTGGGCAGCCCAAACGTTATGTTAGGCGTGTGGGCTAGTTTTTGGCCTCATTAAGTTGTGTTTTGTTATTTATTTAAGCTATTAGGTTTAATTTCTTGTTTATTAGGCTTAATTAGCGAAATGGGCTTAAGTTAGTTATGTTTGGCAGCCCATTGTTAAGGCCTTATTTAGTTAGGGTTTCTTTTTAATTAGTGGTATAAAAACCACGTGATAGAATGTATTAGGAACTTTTGGCCGAATTTACCATTGGGGAGGATTTGTCTTCTTCTTTTGCATCAGGAACGATTTTTTTATCAAGGTATTTCATCTTGTGGCGAATTTCTGTTCTTATTATTCAAATCAATCTATCATAAGCGTTTCCTTTTTATTTTTTTTGATTGGGGGTTCTTTAGATTGGGGATTTAATTTTTGTTCTTGTTTCTTGCCATTTGTGTGTTTGGGGTTTCGGGTTCTATATAGCCTTGGGGTTCCGCATCAGTTGGTATCAGAGCCTGAATTAGGATTAGATTCTTAACTATCCTTGTCTTTGTTTTAAAATCGCATTTTGTTTTAGTTGTTTGCATCAAAATTTGCTTAGAATCCGAAATTAGATTTATTTGGCCATAACTTTAGTTTCCGGTGTCCGATTTTGCTCTATAATAACTTTTCGAAAAGGGAATTTCGAGATCTACAAAAGTAACCAGCTACGCTCATTAACTAGCCCTTCAAAATCAAAAAAAACATCGTTTAAGCTTCTAAATTTGGGTCTGAAGTTTAAAAAAAAAATTAATTAATTGCGGCTGGAACAGTATAGACTTACCTCAATCCAATTAGGGTTAATTAAGCTTCATTAGGCCGAAATTGCATTGGGCTTGTCTATTAGGCTGAAATTACATTGGGCTTGTCTATTAGGCCGAAATTACATTGGGCTTGTCTATTAGGCTGAAATTTCATTGGGCTTGCTTTATAGGGCTGAATTGTATCTTGGATTAGTCTTTGGGTTTTCTGTCGTTTTGGGGCAGATTTGAATTTGAATTTGGGTTTCAGCAATTGGGTATTTCACCTGGTTGGGCTGAACCTCACATTATTCATCTGGTTTTGAACTTTTCCATTTCTGTCTTGCATCTAAGTTGAATTTTCCATTTGGGAGATTTCAATTTCCACAATCTTGCATTAGTTTTGTCATTTCTTTCATTCTTAAGTTTCATTTTTGGTGTCTTGTGTTTTTGCTTCCGATTACACTATAATTAACAATTTGATTCTTGTTAGTTAAATTTATACAATTCAGACAGCATACATATCTTCACCTTGTATGCTCATTTTAACGTTCTTCATTTTTGGTCTTTTGCTTCTAGAATTGAGCCTACCTTCCATTGTTAAGTATTTTTCATTGCATCATTCTTTTTAATTTGCTATTTGTGAGTTATCTTGAACTGGAATTGAGTTCTGAATTGCAATTGGAGACGGCAAGTGGAGTGGAAAAAGGCTTGAGTGTGTGAGCTCATAAGAGGGTAAAAGCCAGATTTGAGTGAAACACGAGTGGAGTGACATCATTTGAGTGCAAACACGTGAGGGAGTGTGGTGAGGTTGTTAAACTAACCTTTTTGCAGAAATACACACAATGACTGAAGAATCCAGCAAGAAAGGAATGTCCCAAGAGGAGATTGCCTTTGCAATTCAAGCGATGCAAGGAACTTTTGAGAGGTTCATGAGGGAGATGGGAAACGTTAATGACAGGCTGGACAGGTTGGAAAATAGTACTACTAATACCACCAGGAAGAATGCAAGGAGGGGTCAAGTTCACAATGACGAGTATGACCAAGATGATTATGATGGGGATGAAGTGCAATCTGTGAGAGGAAGGCCGAGAAGGGAGGAAGACAGAGATAGCAACATCAATGCTATCAAGATGAGGATTCCATCATTCAGGGGCAGAAATGATGCTGAGGAGTATTTGGAGTGGGAAAGGAAGGTGGAGCTGGTCTTTGCTTGCCATAACTATTCTGAAAATAAAAAGGTAAGACTTGCTGCTGTTGAATTTTCTAACTATGCTTTAGTGTGGTGGGATGAATTGAACAAGGCCAGAAGAAGAATTGGCGAAGCTCCTGTAGCTAGTTGGGAAGAAATGAAGAGAATCATGAGGAAGAGATTTGTACCAAGCTACTACTACAGGGATATACATCAACAATTGCAAAGACTCACTCAAGGGTCTAGGACAGTAGAAGATTACCATAAGGAGATGGAGATGTTGATGATTAAAGCCAATGTTGAGGAAGAAGAAGAAGCAGTCATGGCTCGGTTTCTGAATGGCTTGATGATATGAGCACAACCAAGCATAATGGCACAAAATCAAGATCAAAGAAGCTTAAAGAAGTCCTACAAGCATTCATAAGGCCTTATGTGGAGAAGATGCAAGATCAAGAGGGGAAAGAAGCTAAATTGGGCTATGAAGACAAGTTGGGGCCGAATGGTGTGTTGGGCCTTCAAGCTACTTTGTTTAGTTTCCATTCTTGTAATGACATATAATTAAATGTATTTGGGCAGCCTAGTACCCTAGAAAATGTTTTGGGCTTATTTAATTTGGTTTGTTTTATTTTTGGGCTTATTTGAGTATTTTGGGTAGTTTAAGTGGGTAGGCTAAAGTTGGGCTTATCTCTTCTAAAGAGTTGGGCCTAAATAACTAATTGAGGCTTAGAAAACATGAGGGGGCCGGATTTTAAAGGGGAGAGCTGAATTTGGATGGGTTTGAGTCAAATTTAGCTTTATGCCTACATTGGTGAACTTGGGGTCCTAAATTTTAGGAATGGGTTTTCCTTGATAAATACTTATTATTTTGGGATATTATTGAATAGAGTTTGATGGAGAAACAATAGGATGAATTTATCTTGAGTGAGTTAGCCAAATTCCACTTATAGCCAAAATTGAGTCTACATTCATTTTCCTTAGGATAATCACTAGCTTTTGGGATTATTTTCAGATTGTATTTATCTTTATTTATTCATGTACTTAGTCCATATTATGGCCAAATACATGTAGATAAAGGTTAGGAATTATCTTTGTTATTTATTTTATTAATTATCTCTTAGAGTTAGTGTTTGATTATAACTCCTCTAGGGAGAGGTGGCTGCCTAGCCTATATAAAGGGCTGAACTTCTTCATTTGTACTTTACATTTTTTGCATATCTTATGATTAATGAATTTTCATTGATTGAATTTGTGAGAGTTAATTTCTATTGATTCTTGCTATTGTATGAAGAATTAGACTTAGGCAATTTGCATGGTTAATGTATGCTTGATTCTTATTCTTCTTACTTTCTAAATCAATCTATTATAAGCGTTTCCATTCAATCTTGTTTGGGGGTTCTTTAGATTGGGGATTTATTCACTTGTTTATGATCAATATTCATGGTATGTTGGCGTTCTAGTTTGCATATAGGCTGGGGTTCCGCATCAATTGGTATCAGAATTGATGCGGAACCCCAGCCTATATACAAACTAGAACGCCAACATACCATGAATATTGATCATAAACAAGTGAATAAATCCCCAATCTAAAGAACCCCCAAACAAGATTGAATGGAAACGCTTATAATAGATTGATTTAGAAAGTAAGAAGAATAAGAATCAAGCATACATTAACCATGCAAATTGCCTAAGTCTAATTCTTCATACAATAGCAAGAATCAATAGAAATTAACTCTCACAAATTCAATCAATGAAAATTCATTAATCATAAGATATGCAAAAAATGTAAAGTACAAATGAAGAAGTTCAGCCCTTTATATAGGCTAGGCAGCCACCTCTCCCTAGAGGAGTTATAATCAAACACTAACTCTAAGAGATAATTAATAAAATAAATAACAAAGATAATTCCTAACCTTTATCTACATGTATTTGGCCATAATATGGACTAAGTACATGAATAAATAAAGATAAATACAATCTGAAAATAATCCCAAAAGCTAGTGATTATCCTAAGGAAAATGAATGTAGACTCAATTTTGGCTATAAGTGGAATTTGGCTAACTCACTCAAGATAAATTCATCCTATTGTTTCTCCATCAAACTCTATTCAATAATATCCCAAAATAATAAGTATTTATCAAGGAAAACCCATTCCTAAAATTTAGGACCCCAAGTTCACCAATGTAGGCATAAAGCTAAATTTGACTCAAACCCATCCAAATTCAGCTCTCCCCTTTAAAATCCGGCCCCCTCATGTTTTCTAAGCCTCAATTAGTTATTTAGGCCCAACTTTTTAGAAGAGATAAGCCCAACTTTAGCCTACCCACTTAAACTACCCAAAATACTCAAATAAGCCCAAAAATAAAACAAACCAAATTAAATAAGCCCAAAACATTTTCTAGGGTACTAGGCTGCCCAAATACATTTAATTATATGTCATTACAAGAATGGAAACTAAACAAAGTAGCTTGAAGGCCCAACACACCATTCGGCCCCAACTTGTCTTCATAGCCCAATTTAGCTTCTTTCCCCTCTTGATCTTGCATCTTCTCCACATAAGGCCTTATGAATGCTTGTAGGACTTCTTTAAGCTTCTTTGATCTTGATTTTGTGCCATTATGCTTGGTTGTGCTCATATCATCCCCTCCCTCTTTAGAAAAGATTCGTCCTCGAATCTTCGTCTTGTTCAAATTGGGAATGGAAACTTGTGTAATAAATTAATGTTCATAGATGATCTTGTGAATAGGTGAAAATAAAATGAATGCTTCTTCAGAAAATAACTCATGTTCCTGCAAGTCAACAAAAACACTGGACAAAACATGGTTAGTTCTTAATACAATCTTTTTGTTCTGATCATTATTCTCTTCATTTTTCACGTGCAATTCAGCCTCCTCAATTAATAAAGGAGCAATCATAAAATGCTGATCTTCTAACTCAATTACACAAACATCTTCCTTTTCACCTAAACAAGTGCCAACATCTTCGTTTTCAATTGTCTCTTCATCATTCACCACCTCATCTTCACATAAATCTATAGCATCTCTTTCAGCTTCACAAATAATTTCTGCTACTACAACTTCCTCTTCTTTCTTTCTTTTCTCTTGTCGCATATACGTACTTAGTAGTCTAGAAAGTTGTTTAAAATGCAATTCCATATCTTTAGAATCTTCATTTTTACTATGAGTGTTAATTGATCTACGTCGGTTTTGAATTCTAGTAGACTTGTCAATTATCTCCTCCACTCGATCCATCCTAGAATTCAACTTCTTAACCTCACTCAGGAATATTTTATACATTGTTTTCACATCAGGCACACTTCCATCCTCCTCCTCATGCATTGTCTTTGTTTTTTCCCTTCTTGACATGATTTATAAGCTGCAAATAAACATTAGAAGGAAAAAAGAAACCTCACAATTCACTCCCTCACGTGTTTGTCTCTCAACTCACAAATTGATTTCTCACTATTGTACTTCAGAAACAAACTCAAACAAATATGCACAATTAAGTAGTTTGATTTGGAAACAATGAATACTTAACAAGAACAACAACGAGTACTAATTCTAGAGGCAAATTGACTAAAATTGAACAAACTTGGAAATAGCACGCAAGAGATAAATTTCGTGCGCTTTAGTATAAAAAGATGTTCAACAATGTGCAATATGTTAAACTAGCGTAGTTCGAACCAAAAACAGTTTAGACACACAAATTGATAACTTAGAATGAAAAGAATAGACAAGACGGATGCACTTAAATGCGATGTTTAACTAAACCTAATGATTAGTTTAAATAGATTTTATATAGACTCAACAAAAATAAAATCAAAGAAAGCATGCAATAATATAACCCAAAATCTAAAAGCAACGAGTACTTAACCTGCCCTTTGAAGAAATCAAACAAATTATGGAAGTTCTAGCTTAATTGATCAAATTTGAACTTAACAAGATAATAGGAGCTGAATTGAACACAAGCTAATTTTCAGAATTTTTTTTTTGATATGTATATAAGCTTTCTTTTCTTCTTCTTCTTTTTTTTTTCAAAACGTAAATCACACAACTAATGATCAAATGCTTGAGATAGGTAATTTAACACAATTGAGCAACAACCAAATAAGGAACTAGATGCAAATTCCTATTCGGCCAGAACAAAGAAAGAATTTCAAGAATACAAAATTAAAGGATAGTTAAGAATTTATCACTTAGCCTAAGCTCTGATACCAATTGATGCGGAACCCCAGCCTATATACAAACTAGAACGCCAACATACCATGAATATTGATCATAAACAAGTGAATAAATCCCCAATCTAAAGAACCCCCAAACAAGATTGAATGGAAATGCTTATAATAGATTGATTTAGAAAGTAAGAAGAATAAGAATCAAGCATACATTAACCATGCAAATTGCCTAAGTCTAATTCTTCATACAATAGCAAGAATCAATAGAAATTAACTCTCACAAATTCAATCAATGAAAATTCATTAATCATAAGATATGCAAAAAATGTAAAGTACAAATGAAGAAGTTCAGCCCTTTATATAGGCTAGGCAGCCACCTCTCCCTAGAGGAGTTATAATCAAACACTAACTCTAAGAGATAATTAATAAAATAAATAACAAAGATAATTCCTAACCTTTATCTACATGTATTTGGCCATAATATGGACTAAGTACATGAATAAATAAAGATAAATACAATCTGAAAATAATCCCAAAAGCTAGTGATTATCCTAAGGAAAATGAATGTAGACTCAATTTTGGCTATAAGTGGAATTTGGCTAACTCACTCAAGATAAATTCATCCTATTGTTTCTCCATCAAACTCTATTCAATAATATCCCAAAATAATAAGTATTTATCAAGGAAAACCCATTCCTAAAATTTAGGACCCCAAGTTCACCAATGTAGGCATAAAGCTAAATTTGACTCAAACCCATCCAAATTCAGCTCTCCCCTTTAAAATCCGGCCCCCTCATGTTTTCTAAGCCTCAATTAGTTATTTAGGCCCAACTCTTTAGAAGAGATAAGCCCAACTTTAGCCTACCCACTTAAACTACCCAAAATACTCAAATAAGCCCAAAAATAAAACAAACCAAATTAAATAAGCCCAAAACATTTTCTAGGGTACTAGGCTGCCCAAATACATTTAATTATATGTCATTACAAGAATGGAAACTAAACAAAGTAGCTTGAAGGCCCAACACACCATTCGGCCCCAACTTGTCTTCATAGCCCAATTTAGCTTCTTTCCCCTCTTGATCTTGCATCTTCTCCACATAAGGCCTTATGAATGCTTGTAGGACTTCTTTAAGCTTCTTTGATCTTGATTTTGTGCCATTATGCTTGGTTGTGCTCATATCACTTGAATAGGGAGATTGCTAATGTCGTGGAGTTACACCC
This sequence comes from Excoecaria cochinchinensis, assembly GCA_947683425.1. Taxonomy (NCBI): domain Eukaryota; kingdom Viridiplantae; phylum Streptophyta; class Magnoliopsida; order Malpighiales; family Euphorbiaceae; genus Excoecaria; species Excoecaria cochinchinensis. The sequence continues at coordinate 5,114,444 of CANTUQ010000002.1, read as the reverse complement.
ATTCATCGTCATGGAAGAGTTGGTAAACATGGCCATAAAGGTGGAGAGACAATTGAAGTATAAGGGAAGCCATAGAATTCAGAATTCGGGTTCAACTTCAAATTGGAATCCGAAGTGGAAAAAGGAAGAGAACAAGACTGTTCAGAAGTCCATTGATTCAAAAGACAAATCTAAGGACATCAAGAGTGGCAAAACCGACTCAAAAGGTACTTCTAATGTAATTCCTTCTAATACTAAACATAGAGAAGTTAAATGTTTTAAATGTCAAGGGCGTGGTCATTATGCATCTGAATGTCCAAATAGGAAGTCTATGTTTATTAGGGGAGGGGAAATTGTATCTGAGTCTGATGAGGGTAATGAATCTGATAGTGATGAAATGCCACCTTTAGAGGACTGTTCTGATAATGAGGAATTTGTTGAGTATGCTGTTAAGGGAGAATCCTTAGTTATTAGGCGTGCATTAAATGTGAATGTAAAAGAAGATAGCCTAGAACAGAGGGAGAACATCTTTCACACTAAATGCTTGGTAGGTGGTAAAGCTTGTAGTCTGATCATAGATGGGGGTAGTTACACAAATGTTGCTAGCATGACATTGGTAGAGAAATTGGGGCTTAAATGTGAAAAACACCCTAGTCCCTATAGGCTGCAATGGCTGAATGATAGTGGTGAAGTCAGAGTGACCAAGCAGGTAGTTGTCTCCTTTTCCATTGGTAGATATGCTGATGACGTCGTATGTGATGTTGTGCCTATGCAGGCTGGTCATGTATTGTTAGGTAGGCCTTGGCAATTTGATAGGCGTGTTATGCATGATGGGTATTTGAATAGGTATTCTTTTATGTATAATGGGCAAAAAATCACTCTTGCACCTTTGTCACCTAAAGAAACATACATGGAACAGTTGAAGATTCAGCAATCTTCAAGTGGGAATTCGGGTAGTGAGATGAAAAAAAAAGAAGAGAGAAAAGAGGCCATGAGAGAAAAGAATAAAAATAAAGGCCCAATGGTGAGTGACTGCACTAGTAAGGAAAAGAAGATGGGAAGTGCAGGAGAGAAAAAGTTAGTGAGTGAAGGAAAAGAAAAGAGTGAACAAAAAGAACTTGAGAGGAGTGAAAAGGTTAAGAAGCAACCATGTCTTTACGCAAAAGAGAGAGAGTTAAAAAGTGCGTGCTTAGGCAAGAGAGCTTTAATATTAATTCGGTTTAGGGAGGCTTTATTTTCTAACACTGACCTTGACCCGAGTTTGCCTAGTGTTTTTGTGACCTTGTTGCAGGAATATGAAGATGTGTTTCCTGAAGATGTGCCACACGGACTGCCACCCTTAAGAGGGATTGAGCATCAGATTGACTTAGTACCAGGAGCTCAGATTCCAAACCGACCTGCTTATCGAAGTAACCCGGAGGAGACAAAGGAGTTACAAAGACAAGTGGATGAGTTGCTGCAAAAGGGGTACGTGAGAAAGAGTATGAGTCCACGTGCAGTACCAGTTCTTTTGGTACCTAAGAAAGATGGGACTTGGAGGATGTGTGTGGATTGCAGGGCGGTCAACAAAATCACTGTAAAGTATCGCCACCCTATTCCTAGATTAGATGATATGCTTGATGAATTGCATGGTGCATGTTTGTTTACAAAAATTGATTTAAAGAGTGGCTATCATCAGATTAGGATGAAAGAGGGAGATGAGTGGAAAACTGCGTTTAAGACTAAATACGGATTGTATAAGTGGTTAGTAATGCCTTTTGGGTTGTCTAATGCACCTAGCACTTTCATGCGCTTAATGAATTATGACTTGCGTGAGTTCCTTGGAAAGTTTGTAGTTGTGTATTTTGATGATATTCTGGTTTACAGCAGATGCTTAGATGACCATATTTTGCATGTGAAAGCTGTTTTGAGTGTGTTGAGAAAGGAGAAGTTGTATGGAAACCTTAAGAAGTTCTCATTTTGCATGAATAAAGTAATTTTCTTAGGTTTTGTGGTTAGTGGGGAAGGAGTGGAAGTTGACACTGAAAAGGTGAAGGCTATTCAAGAATGGCCAACGCCTAAGACTGTTAGTGAGGTGAGGAGTTTTCATGGCTTAGCTAGTTTTTACAGGCGATTTGTTAGAGATTTCTCTACTATTGCCGAGCCACTGAATGAGATAGTCAAAAAGAATGTTGGGTTTAAATGGGGGAAAGAGCAAGAAAATGCTTTTTGCATTTTAAAAGAGAGATTATATAATGCTCCTGTTTTGTGTTTGCCTGACTTTTCTAAGACTTTTGAGATTGAATGTGATGCTTCTGGGATTGGTATAGGTGTTGTTTTGATGCAGGAAAAACGTCCCATAGCATATTTCAGTGAGAAGTTGAGTGGGCCAATTCTGAACTATTCCACCTATGATAAGGAGCTCTACGCATTGGTAAGAGCACTTGAAGTATGGGAGCACTACTTGCTGCCTAAGGAGTTTGTGATTCGGAACCCCAAGGCTAAAGAACCCGAAACCCCTTGAACATACAATATGGCATAGATATGAATAAGAGTAAATCCCCAACCCTATTGAACCCCCAATCAATAAAGTGAAAGGAAACGCATTAATTAGGTTGATTTAAACACAAGAACAGAATTCGCCACAAGTAATTACCTTGATAAGAATTTATGTTCTTAATGCAAAAGAAGAAGACAAGTTATCCTCTCCAAAGATGAATTTGGCCAAGCCAAAAGAAATTTATCAAATTAGTCAAATCTCCAAGTCTGAATTACAAATTCATTTTTGAGGAGTATTTATACTCACTTAAGCTAATAAAAACCCTAATTAATCAAATAGGCCTTAAAACATGGGCCTTACATCAAGATAACTAAAGCCCACACTAATTAACTTAAAATTCAGCCCAAAAAGCCTAAAAAAAAACTAATTAAATGAGCCCAAGCTAATTAAAGCCCATCTCACTTAAATAAGCCCAAAAGAATAAGTTAAGGCCTATCATATTACAAATAATCAAATGAAAATAATAAATAGAAGCCTAAACTAAGAGCCCAAACAAATCAGCCCCTTATTCCACTAATTAGCACATGCATAGCACATGCTCTAGCTCACATGCATAGCACATGTCAAGGTCACAATCGGCACATGTCAAGTGTCACATGACCTGCACATGTTAAGTCGTCACATGACTACCACATGTCCATCTTCAATTTGGTTTCTTCATAAATTTGGCCCATGGACTTCCTTCAAGCCTTCTTTAACTTCTCCAAATTTGATCTCCATGAATATGAACTTCCATTGTTTATAATCTTGAAATGTTGACCCCCCTGTGCACGCATCACAAGTACTTAGGAATGAAAAATTGTATGCCAATGTAAAGAAATGCACTTTTTGTAGTGATAAATTGATATTCCTAGGGTTTGTGGTTTCGGCCAAAGGGATAGAAGTGGACAATGAAAAGGTTAAGGCAATTCAAGACTGGCCTACACCTAAATCAGTTAGTGAAGTTAGGAGTTTTCATGGACTTGCTAGTTTCTATAGGAGGTTTGTGAAAGACTTTAGTACTATTGCTGCACCATTAACTGAAATTGTTAAGAAAGATGTGCCTTTTAAATGGGGTGAAAATCAGGAAAATGCTTTCAATTTGCTTAAGGAAAAGTTATGTACTGCTCCTATTTTAAGTTTGCCTGATTTTGATAAAGCTTTTGAGATTGAATGTGATGCTTCCGGGATAGGTATTGGTGCTGTTTTGATGCAGGAAAGGAAGCCAATTGCATACTTCAGTGAGAAACTTAGTGGAGCCGAATTGAGGTACTCCACCTATGACAAGGAATTCTATGCTTTGGTGAGAGCATTGGACGTTTGGCAACATTACCTATTACCAAGAGAATTCGTGATCTACACTGATCATGAATCACTTAAACACTTGAAGTCTCAAGGTAAGTTGAACAAGAGACATTCAAAATGGATGGAGTTTGTGGATACATTTCCTTATGTGATCCATTACAAGAAAGGTAAGGAGAATGTGGTAGCGGATGTACTTTCAAGAAGGTATGCCTTGATCACCTCTTTAAGTTCTAAGTTATTGGGATTTGAGTATATTAAGGACTTGTATGCTACTGATTCTGATTTTGGTAATGTGTTTCGTGCGTGTGAGCATGTTGCATTTCAAAAGTTTTATAGGCATGATGGATACTTGTTTAAAGATGGTAAGTTGTGTTTGCCTATATGTTCTTTAAGAGAATTGCTTGTACGTGAAGCACATTGTGGAGGTTTGATGGGATATTTTGGTGTGATTAAAACTGTAGACATATTGCAAGAACATTTTTTCTGGCCTCATATGCGAAGGGATGTTGAAAGAATTTGTAGTAAATGTATTGCATGTAGACAGGCTAAATCTAAAGTCAAACCACATGGACTCTATACTCCTTTACCTGTACCTAATGAACCGTGGGTAGATATATCTATGGACTTTGTGTTAGGCTTGCCTAGGACAAAAAGAGGTAGGGATAGTATATTTGTTGTAGTTGACAGGTTTAGTAAGATGACACATTTCATTCCTTGTCATAAAACTGACGATGCTACAAGTGTTGCTGAATTGTTCTTTAGGGATATAGTACGTTTACATGGAATACCAAGAACAATTGTTTCTGATAGAGATGTCAAGTTCTTAAGCTACTTTTGGAAGACGTTGTGGGGGAAGTTGGGTACTAAACTCTTGTTTTCTACTACTTGTCACCCTCAAACTGATGGACAAACTGAAGTAGTTAATAGAACTTTAGGGACACTTGATATGAGCACAACCAAGCATAATGGCAACAAGAGAGATAAACTAGCACTTCCTCAAGGACCAATCATAAGAGCAAGGTCAAAGAAGCTTAAAGAAGTCCTACAAGCATTCATGAGGCCTTATGTAGAGAAGATACAAGTTCAAGAGGGGAAAGAAGCTGAATTGGGCTATGAAGACAAGTTGGGGCCGAATGGTCAAATGGGCCTTCAAGCTATTTTGTTTAGCTTCTATTCTTGTAATGACATATAATTAAATGTATTTGGGCAGCCTAGTACCTTAGAAAACGTTTTGGGCTTATTTAATTAGGTTTGTTTTATTTTTGGGCTTATTTGAGTATTTTGGGTAGTTTAAGTGGGTAGGCTAAAGTTGGGCTTATCTCTTCTAAAGAGTTGGGCCTAAATAACTAATTGAGACTTAGAAAACATGAGGGGGCCGGATTTTAAAGGGGAGAGCTGAATTTGGATGAGTTTGAGTCAAATTTAGCTTTATGCCTACATTGGTGAACTTGGGGTCCTAAATTTTAGGAATGAGTTTTCCTTGATAAATACTTATTATTTTGGGATATTATTGAATAGAGTTTGATGGAGAAACAATTGGATGAATTTATCTTGAGTGAGTTAGCCAAATTCCACTTATAGCCAAAATTGAGTCTACATTCATTTTCCTTAGGATAATCACTAGCTTTTAGGATTATTTTCAGATTGTATTTATCTTTATTTATTCATGTACTTAGTCCATATTATGGCCAAATACATGTAGATAAAGGTTAGGAATTATCTTTATTATTTATTTTATTAATTATCTCTTAGAGTTAGTGTTTGATTATAACTCCTCTAGGAGGGGTGGCTGCCTTGCCTATATAAAGGGCTGAACTTCTTCATTTGTACTTTACATTTTGCATATCTTATGATTAATGAATTTTCATTGACTGAATTTGTGAGAGTTAATTTCTATTGATTCTTGCTATTGTATGAAGAATTAGACTTAGGCAATTTGCATGGTTAATGTATGCTTGATTATTGTTCTTCTTCCTTTCTAAATCAATCTATTATAAGCGTTTCCATTCAATCTTGTTTGGGGATTCTTTAGATTGGGGGTTTATTTACTTGTTTATGATCAATATTCATGGTATGTTGGCGTTCTAGTTTACATATAGGCTGGGGTTCCGCATCAACACTTTTGCGTGCTGTTGTTGGGAAGAATTTGAAAACTTGGGAAGATTGTTTACCATTGATTGAGTTTGCTTATAATCGTACTATTCATTCTTCTACAGGTTTTTCTCCTTTTGAAGTTGTGTATGGTTTTAACCCTTTAACTCCCTTGGATTTAACTCCTTTACCTTTGAATGAGTTATCTAATTTAGATGGACAGAAGAAGGCTGAACTTGTTAGATCCATTTATGAGAAAACTCGTGCACACATCGAGAAAAGGAATAGGAACTATGCTGATCAAGCCAACAAAGGGCGTAAGAAGGTGTTGTTTGAACCAGGAGATTGGGTTTGGGTACATCTGAGGAAGGAAAGGTTTCCAAACCAAAGGAAGAACAAACTGGATGCAAGAGGAGATGGTCCTTTTCAAGTATTGGAAAAGCTCAATGACAATGCATACAAGATTGATCTACCTGGTGAGTATCAAGTTTCAGCTACTTTTAACGTTTCTGATTTATCTCCTTTTGATATGGATGCAGATTCGAGGACGAATCTTTTTGAGGAAGGGGGGACTGATGTAGATAGCCATGGAAAGGATCCATTAAAGCTTCCAAATGGACCGATTACAAGGAATAGAGCCAAGAAACTCAATGAGAAGTTACAAGGCTTTATTCAAGCATTCATTGAAGAGGAAATGAAGCTTCAAGGGCATAAATATTATGGGGTTAATTCCAGGGCCATGGAAACAAAAATTGGAGTTGTTCAAGGAGATTTGAAGCTGGTTCACATGTTGGGAGTAGAAATGGGCCATGAAGGGAAAGAAGCCGAATGTTCAACTCATGTAACACTTGACATGTGCCGGTCATGTGACACTTGACATGTGCCGAGCATGTGACCTAAACATGTGCCGGGCATGTGACAATGACATGTGCTAAGCATGTGCTTGACATGTGCTAGACATGTGGCTTATGTCATGTGCATTGCATATGCTTAATTAATGAACTAATGGGCTGTTTGGTTTGGGCTTTTAGTTAGGGCCTCAATTTAAGTTTTTAACTTGATTAATTGTAATAACTAAGCCTTTTCAATATGGGCTCACGCCACCCACTTTGGCAGCCCATCCAATTGGCTTTTAATTTTATTATTTCAATTAGGTTTAGGGTTTATTTACTCCTACATGTATTAGGGTTAAGTGGCTGCCTATATGATGCAGAACCCCAAGGCTAAAGAACCCGAAACCCCTTGAACATACAATATGGCATAGACATGAATAAGAGTAAATCCCCAACCCTATTGAACCCCCAATCAATAAAGTGAAAGGAAACGCAAATAATTATGTTGATTTAAAAACACAAGAACAGAATTCGCCACAAAGCAAATACCTTGATAAGAATTAAAGTTCTTGATGCAAAAGAAGAAGACAAGCTATCCTCTCCAAAGATGAATTTGGCCAAGCCAAAAGAAATTTATCAAATTAGTCAAATCTTGTCATTGGACCATTTGGTAATGCTAGCTCATCCTTTCGTTGTTCCTTGATAGTGCTCGCATCATCCCCTCACTCTTCAAAAGGATTCGTCCTCGAATCTGAATCAAAGTCAAAAGGAGATAAATCAGAAACATTAAAAGTAGCACTAACATTATACTCACCAAGCAAGTCAATCTTATATGCATTTTCATTGATTCTTTCCAACACTTGGAATGGTCCATCACCCCTTGGATCAAGTTTTGACTTCCTTTGCTGTGGAAACCGCTCTTTTCGCATATGCACCCAAACCCAGTCACCTGGTTCAAAAATGACTCGTTTTCTTCCTTTATTAGCTTTTTGTGCATACATGCGATTCTTCTTCTCAATCTGTTCCCGTGCTTTCTCATGCATTGTTTTAACCAAATCAGCCTTCTTTTTACCGTCTAAACTAGCAAGCTTATTCACAGGTAAAGGCATTAAATCCAAAATAGTCAATGGGTTAAAACCATACACAATTTCAAATGGAGAAAAACCTGTAGAAGAATGTACAGCACGATTATATGCAAATTCAATGAATGGCAAACAATCTTCCCAAGTTTTCAAATTCTTTCCAACAATAGCACGCAACATGGTTCCTAAAGTCCTATTTACTACTTCTGTTTGTCCATCAGTTTGTGGATGACATGTAGTAGAAAATAAAAGCTTAGTACCTAACTTTCCCCACAAAACTCTCCAAAAATGACTCAGGAACTTAGTATCCCTATCTGACACAATGGTTCTTGGCACTCCATGAAGCCAAACCACCTCTCTAAAGAATAAATCAGCAATGTTTGTTGCATCATCTGTTTTATGGCAAGCGATAAAATGAGCCATCTTACTAAATCTGTCCACAACAACAAGTATGCTATCTCTTCCCTTCCTAGTCCTAGGTAAACCCAATACAAAATCCATTGAGATATCAGTCCACGGTTCACTAGGTACAGGCAATGGTGTATATAGTCCATGAGGCATAGATCTAGACTTAGCTTGTTTACATACAATGCACTTGGCACAAATCCTTTCTACATCTCTCCTCATATTCGGCCAATAGAAATGTTCACTAAGCATATTTAAGGTCTTGTGCACACCAAAATGCCCCATTAAACCCCCACTATGTGATTCCCTAACAAGCAACTCCCTAATAGAACATGTAGGAATGCAAAGTTGTTTTCCTTTAAAAAGATATCCCTCATGTCTATAGTACTTGTCAAATGCAGTATTTTCACAAGCATGATACATGGTGGCAAAATCAGCATCATTAACATATAAATCTTTCAAATGCTCAAATCCAAGCAACTTAGAAGTAAGCATAGAAATCAAAGCATACCTTCTAGATAGTGCATCAGCCACAACGTTTTCCTTACCTTGCTTGTATTTGATCACATATGGAAATGTTTCTAAAAACTCAACCCAACTTGCATGACTCTTACTCAATTTACCTTGTCCCTTCAAATACTTGAGAGACTGGTGATCACTATGTATCACGAATTCCTTTAGCAGCAAGTAGTACTCCCACACTTCAAGAGCTCTCACCAATGCATAAAGCTCCTTGTCATAGGTGGAATAGTTCAATACTGGACCACTTAATTTCTCACTGAAATAAGCTATGGGACGATTTTCCTGCATCAAAACAGCACCTATACCAATCCCAGAAGCATCACATTCAATCTCAAAAGTCTTAGAAAAATCAGGTAAACGCAAAATAGGAGCAGTACATAATTTCTCTTTTAAAGTGCAAAATGCATTTTCTTGCTCTTTTTCCCATTTAAACCCAACATTCTTTTTAACAATCTCATTCAGTGGTGCAGCAATAGTAGAAAAATCTCTAACAAACCGCCTATAAAAACTAGCTAATCCATGGAAACTCCTTACCTCAGTCACTGATTTAGGCGTTGGCCATTCTTGAATGGCCCTCACCTTTTCAGAATCAACCTCCACTCCTTTAGAGCTCACTACAAAACCTAAGAAGACAACTTTATCCAAGCAAAAAGAACACTTTTTAAGGTTTGCATACAACTTTTCTTTTCTCAACACATCCAAAACAGATTTAACATGAGTAATATGTTCATCTAAGCACTTGCTATAAACTAGAATGTCATCAAAGTAAACAACCACAAATTTACCAAGAAAATCACGCAAGACATGGTTCATTAATCGCATGAAAGTACTAGGTGCATTAGATAACCCAAAAGGCATTACTAACCACTCATACAATCCATATTTAGTCTTAAACGCAGTTTTCCATTCATCTCCTTCTTTCATCCTAATTTGATGATAGCCACTTTTTAAATCAATTTTAGTGAACATACATGCACCATGCAACTCATCTAGCATATCATCTAACCTAGGAATAGGATGGCAATACTTTACAGTGATTTTATTGACCGCTCTGCAATCGACACACATCCTCCATGTTCCATCTTTCTTGGGTACCAATAAGACTGGTATAGCACAAGGACTCATGCTTTCCCTGACATACCCCTTTTGAAGCAATTCATCCACTTGCCTCTGCAACTCCTTCGTCTCCTCTGGATTGCTTCGGTAAGCTGGACGGTTAGGTATTTGAGCCCCGGGTACAAGATCAATCTGGTGCTCAATCCCTCTTAAGGGTGGTAATCCATGTGGAACTTCTTCTGGAAAGACATCTTCATATTCCTGCAATAAAGTCACAAAAACACTAGGCAACTCGGGGTTAAGATCAGTTTTAGTAAACAAAGTTTCCTTAAACCGAATCAAGACTAGAGCTCTCTTGCCTAAGTATGCACTTTTAACTTCTCTCTGTTTTGCATAAAAACATGATTGTTTATTCACTTTTTCACTCTCAATTTCCTTTTTCTCAATTCTCACATCATTCTTTTTCTTTTCACTCACTAACTTTTTGATACGGATCAGCCAGATACTCAGGATTCTTTGAAGATTCCAAGTGGACCAATTACAAGGGGGCGAGCTAAGAAGCTGAAAATGGCTATGACAACTTATGTACAAGGCTTTGTTACTCAAGAGCTGAATGAAGATGTCTTTGAGAAGTGTCAAAAAGAGCTTGAAGGAGGTTTTCACAAAGTACTTAGCCTTTTGGAAGCTTCTAGTGAAATTGGGCCAACTTAAGCCATTTTTGGGCCAATTTAAGTCATTTTTGGGTTTATACTACTTTGGGCTTTATTTGTACAAGTCATGTGCTTCATTTAAAAGTCACATGACTCATTTATTTAATGACTTAATGGGCTAAACGAATTGGGCTTTTAGTTTGGGTTTAGTTTTGTTATTTTGGGTTTTTAATTAGTCTTTCTTTTGGGCTTATTTTAAGTGTGTTTAATTCTTTAGTTTGGGCTTAATTTATCTTGTAAAGCCCATGGACAATTCGGCCTAGCTTAGTTTAAGGCCTCATTAGGGTTTTCTTTATGTTATTTTGCTAGCTAGGGTTAGCCACCATATAAATAGGCTATTATAGATTGTAAACGGCAGATTTTGAATGATATTCTTGGCATAGCCGAATTTATTTGCTTAGATTAAGGGAGTGAATTGCTTTCTTTTCTATTGCATGAAGAATTTGATTAACTTATCAATCGTTTGATTGTGGCGTTTTTCAGTTCTTTGTTTCCCGATTATTTGCGTTTTCAGTCACAGGTTGATTGGGGGTTCAATAGGGAGGGTGTTTGTCTGATTTTGGTTTGCTATTCAAATCGTATGTGTGGGTTTGTAGCTCGTTAGCTATTGGGTTCCGCATCATTTGGTATCAGAGCCAAAGTTAAGGTAAATTCCTATTTATCTTAGTGTTAGGGTTTGCGTTTTCTTTTCTTTGATTTCTTTATGTTTATGCCGAATTAGGTTGCATTAAGTTTCTTAGTTAATTGTGTTTCTTTGTGTGTTTAAATTAGCCTTTTCTTTTCTTACCTTTATCTTGAATTCGTGAGATAGCCTTGAACTGAAATCTTGAACATCTTTAGCTTGAATCCGAATCCTTGTAAGAGAAAATTAGAGATTAGTTGCTGTTTTGAAAAAAAAAAAATCAGAAAACTTCGAAAGGCCATAACTTTTGATATAGGAGTCCGATTTGTTATTATAATATCATTCTGGAAAGGGAATTTGGTGCTCTATAATCGTTACTTGGGCAAAGCCCTATGTAATTGACTTTTTCGGACCTTAAAAACGACGTTTAAGCCTCCGTTCTTCACTTTAAAGTTTTTGCATTTTGAAAAAAAAAAAGGGGATTAGAAAACCGAATTTGAGTTCTGATCTTGTGGGCTTGAGAAGTTTGGTGGTTTGTAGTCTAGTTGTTCTCTATTTCATATAAAAAAAAAAGAAGAAAAAAAAAATACGTGAAAGAAGAGAAATAAAGAAGAATTTTGCATGTGGAGAAAAGTGTAGAGGAGCAATTCGGCCAAGGGAGTTATATATAGCAATAAGGGAAGATCCAAATCCTTTAAGGGGTGGGAAAACTTAATCCTAAGTGCTTGAGGATTAGGGGCAGCAATTAATCCTTTTCATAATAGAGATAGGAAAAATTAATCCTATCTATTTTGGGAATAGGAAAACTTAATCTATCTGTTTTGGGAATAGGAAAACTTAATCTTAAACCACCTTTGATTATTATTATTATCCACTTCGGATAAGGATTCATTTATGCTACCATTTGCTTATCATTTTTGGTAACATTTTCCTATCATTTGCTATCCATTTTTGGTAACATTTTAGTACCATTTTTGCTGTCATTTTTGCACCATTTTGTTATCATTTTTAGCCATCATTTGCCTATCATTTTTGCACCATTTTACCATCATTTGCCTACCATTTTGCAACATTTTGCCATCATTTTTACACCATTTTGCCATCATTTTGCACACAACTTGACACATTAATTAGAGCTTAATACACCATTCGGCCTAATCATCATTTTAGCTTTAAATTGAATTGTCTTGAGTGCATTCTATCTTAATTAGTATAATTAGGATTTTTTTTGTTATTTTCTTGCCTTGTTGGGTAGAATAACTAGGATCTATATTTGATTTACTTTGTAGTGAGTCAGATTCATACATTTTGTCCAGAATTGTCATTTTTTTTATATTCTTGTTGCGTAGTTCTTTGTTTGAGCTTGCTTTTGTTCCATTACACTGTTAGAGTATCTTTGCTTGTTCTAATACTCTAATTTTGATATAATCAAGTGGTATACCAGTCTTGTCCGTGTACCACCTCCATTTTGTTTAGTGTCTTCTTTTCTAGCATTGAGCTTTCTGTTATTGTTAGTCGCTTATTTCCTTGCTTTCTAAAACGTACTCAAATTCTTGGTTTGTGTATTGAATTCTGAAGTGCAATTTAAGAGTTGCAATTAGAGTGGTAAAAGGCAAGAGCGTGTGAGTACATTAAGAGGGTAAAAGCCTTGTTTGAGTGAAACACGAGAGGAGTGACATCCTTTGAGTGCAAACACGTGAGGGAGTGTGTGAGGTTATTGTCTAACATCTATTTTGCAGAATTCAAATCATGTCAAGAAGAGAAGAAAAGGAAACAATGTATGAGGAGGAGGAAGCCATGCCCGATATGAAAGTGATGTACAAGGCCTTCATTAATGAGTTCAAGAAGCTAAACGCTAGAATGGACGGGATGGAGGAGAAATTTGAAGTGAGTGCATCTAATAATTCTAGGAGAACAGCAAGGAGAGGAAGATGGACTGATGAGAATGTCAGGGCTGACTTAGAAGATTTAGATGAAGAAGAGACTAGTGGTAGATTGGATGGGAATTTAGGTAACATTAAGCTTAAGATTCCTCCATTTAAGGGTAGAAATAGTGCTGAAGAGTACCTAGAATGGGAAAGGAAGGTTGAAATGATCTTTGATTGTAATAGGTATTCTGAGGAGAAGAAAGTGAAGATAGCAGCTGTGGAGTTCACAGATTATGCATTATTTTGGTGGGATCAATTGAACTTGAGCAGAAGGAAAGTGGGTAGACGTCCTATTGGTAATTGGGAGGATATGAAGGAGGCAATGAGGAAAAGATTTGTTCCTTCACACTACTTTAGGGAGCTACATCAGAGGTTGCATAGGCTAGTGCAAGGGGGTAGATCAGTAGAGGACTACCATAAAGAAATGGAAATGTGCATGGTTAGAGCTAACATTGAGGAAGATGAAGAAGTAACCATGGCTCGATTTTTAGGTGGATTGAATAAGGAGATTGCTGATGTCATTGAGCTTCATAGATATGACTCCATGGAGGAAATGTTGAATATGGCAATGAAAATTGAGAAACAGAAGAAGAGTAGGAGCTTCAACCGAACCAGCAACAACTCAAGGGATAGTTTGGGATCCAGATGGACCAAAGGGGAGGATAGAAGAGACTTTAGGGGATCCAAACCTTATGGGGCAGATTCGGGTTCCAAAGATGCAAGGGCTGTCCAATCACCATCTAAGGTTGTAAAAGGTAACCCTAATACTATAACTCCTAGTAGAGAGATTAAATGTTTTAAATGCTTGGGGAAGGGGCATATGGCACGTGATTGTCCTAATAAAAGGGTCATAATAGCTAGGGATGATGGGGAAATTGTTTCTGAATCAGACCATAGTGAAGATGAGATGCCACCTTTGGAAGATTGTAGTGATTGTGATAGTGATGGAGAGTTATTGGTTGCTGAAAGTGGAAAATATTTAGTGGCTAGGCGAGCTTTGAATTTGAATGTTAAGGAAGAGAGCCTAGAACAAAGAGAAAACATATTTCACACTAAGTGTTTAATTAGTGGAAGGGTGTGCACACTTATTGTTGATGGAGGTAGTTGCACCAATGTAGCTAGTGTGAGTATGGTTGATAAGCTGAATTTGGTATGTGAAAAGCATCCTAGACCTTATAAATTACAATGGCTGAATGACAGTGGAGAGGTCAAGTAACAAGGCGAGTAAGAGTGCCATTTTCTATTGGGAGGTATAAGGATGAGGTGGTTTGTGATGTGGTACCTATGCAGGCAGGCCATTTACTTTTGGGAAGGCCTTGGCAATTTGATAGACATGTTTTGTATAATGGGTACACTAACCGTTATTCTTTTTCTTATGAAGGTACAAAGGTTACATTAGCTCCATTATCACCTCAAGAAGTGTTTGAAGATCAAAAGAAATTAGTTGAGAGGGAGAGAGAGGCTTTGGCCAAGAGAGGAGGGGAGTGAAATTAAGAGAGAAAAAGAAAGAAAAGGGGAAAAAGAGGCCATAAAAGAAACAAAACAAATAAATGGCCCATTGGTGAGTGAAAACAAGAAAGGTGGGAGGCAAAAACAGAATTTTTATGTAAGGGCAAGGGAGGCTAAGAGTGCTTTAGCAATAGGGCAGCCATTAATCCTTGTAACCTACAAAGACATTTTGTTTTCTGACACTGACATTGACCATGAATCTTTGCCTTCTAGTTTTGTGTCTTTGTTGCAGGAATATTCAGATGTCTTTCCTGATGAGCTACCAGATGGATTACCACCTTTGAGAGGGATAGAACATCAGATTGATTTCATACCTGGATCAACCATTCCTAACCGACCAGCCTATAGAAGCAATCCTAAGGAAACTAAGGAAATGCAAAGGCAAGTGGAAGAACTCATGGAGAAGGTTTTGGTTAGGGAGAGTATGAGTCCTTGCGCAGTACCCGTTTTATTGGTGCCTAAGAAGGATGGAACTTGGAGGATGTGTGTTGATTGTCGTGCAGTCAACAAAATCACTGTAAAGTATAGACATCCTATCCCTAGGCTTGATGATATGTTAGATGAATTGTGTGGTGCTGTGTATTTTACTAAGATTGATTTAATGAGTGGATATCATCAAATAAGAATGAAACCTGGTGATGAATGGAAAACAGCTTTCAAAACTAAATATGGTTTGTATGAGTGGTTAGTCATGCCTTTTGGGCTATCTAACGCCCCTAGCACATTTATGAGACTTATGAACCATGTATTGCGTGCATATTTAGGAAAGTTTGTTGTTGTTTATTTTGATGATATATTCATTTACATCAAGTCTTTTGAGGAACATATTGAGCATGTTAAGTTAGTTTTGCAAACTTTGAGGTATGAAAAGTTGTATGCTAAACTTAAGAAGTGCACATTTTGTATAGATAGACTTGTTTTTCTTGGCTTTGTGGTGAGTGCACAGGGTATTGAAGTAGATGAAGAGAAAGTTTAGGCAATTAGAGATTGGCCCACGCCTAAGTCCATTTCGGATGTGAGGAGCTTTCACGGCTTAGCAAGTTTTTATAGGCGTTTTGTGCAGGATTTCTCTTCTGTTGCTGTACCACTTACAGAAATCATAAAGAAGGACGTTGGGTTTAAGTGGGGAGAAGCACAGCAAAAAGCTTTCGAAAAATTGAAAGGGAAGTTGTGTTCTGCTCCTATTTTATCTTTGCCTAATTTTGATAAGACTTTTGAAATTGAGTGTGATGCTTCTGGTGTAGGTATTGGGGCTGTTCTAATGCAAGAGAAGAAACCAGTGGCATACTTTAGTGAGAAGCTTCATGGAGCCCAGCTCAATTATTCAACCTATGACAAGGAGCTTTATGCCTTGGTGAGAGCCTTGGATGTGTGGCAACATTACCTCCTACCCAAGGAGTTTGTTATTCACTGGATCACGAGTCCCTCAAACACTTGAAGGGACAAGGTAAGCTGAATAAAAGGCATGCTAAATGGGTTGAATTTATTGAAACATTTCCCTATGTTATTCAATACAAGCATGGAAAGGACAATATTGTTGCTGATGCATTATCCAGAAGATATGCCTTGATTTCTATACTTAGTTCTAAGTTGTTAGGATTTGAGCATGTTAAGGAATTGTATGTTGATGATTCTGATTTTGGTAATGTATATCATGCATGTGAACATAAAGCCTTTGATAAATTCTATAGACATGATGGATTTTTATTTAAGGGCAGCAAGCTTTGTTTACCTAAATGTTCTATGCGTGACTTGCTTGTATTAGAGTCTCATTGTGGGGGATTGATGGGACATTTTGGGGTACATAAGACCTATGACATGTTGAATGAGCATTTCTTTTGGCCACGCATGCGAAAAGATGTGGAAAAGGTGTGTAATGCATGTGTTGCATGTAAACAAGCTAAGTCTAAATCTATGCCTCATGGATTGTATATGCCTTTACCCGTACCTAGTTCTCCTTGGACTGACATTTCCATGGATTTTGTGCTTGGTTTGCCCAGGACAAAACGTGGTAGGGATAGTATCTTTGTTGTGGTAGATAGGTTTAGTAAAATGGCTCATTTTATTGCATGTCATAAATGTGATGATGCTGTGCATGTTGCTGATCTATTCTTTAAGGAAGTTGTCCGTTTGCATGGTATTCCACACACCATAGTTTCAGATAGGGATACAAAGTTCCTTTCACATTTTTGGCGTGTTTTATGGGGTAAGTTAGGAACAAAGTTATTGTTTTCTACTACTTGTCATCCTCAAACTGATGGACAAACAGAGGTTGTGAATAGGACTTTAGGGACTTTATTACGTGCTATTGTGGGTAAGAATCTTAAAACTTGGGAAGATTGTTTGCCTTTTATTGAATTTGCTTATAATCGAAGTATTCATTCTTCCACTGGGTTTTCACCATTTGAGCTTGTTTATGGTTTTAACCCACTAACTGTGCTTGATCTTTGTCCTTTACCTTTACATGAGCTTTCGAGTTTGGATGGTAATAGGAAGGCAGAATTGGTCAAATCCTTACATGAGAAAGCACGGGCAAACATTGAAAAGAAAAATAGGCAATATGCTGATAAGGCGAATAAGGGAAGGAAACACGTGGTGTTCACCCCTGGAGATTGGGTTTGGGTGCATTTTCGGAAGGAAAGATTTCCAAACCAAAGGAAAGGAAAGCTGGATGAACGCGGTGATGGTCCTTTTCAAGTTTTGGAGCGCATCAACGATAATGCCTATAAAATAGACTTGCCAGGTGAGTATGGTGTTTCTGCTACATTTAATGTTTCTGACCTTTCTCCTTTTGATGTGGATGCAGATTTGAGGACAAATCTTTTTGAGGAGGGAGGGAATGATACGGAGCAGCCAGATACTCAGGATTCTTTGAAGATTTCAAGTGGACCAATTACAAGGGGCCGAGCTAAGAAGCTGAAAATGGCTATGACAACTTATGTACAAGGCTTTGTTACTCAAGAGCTGAATGAAGATGTCTTTGAGAAGTGTCAAAAAGAGCTTGAAGGAGGTTTTCACAAAGTACTTAGCCTTTTGGAAGCTTCTAGTGAAATTGGGCCAACTTAAGCCATTTTTGGGCCAATTTAAGTCATTTTTGGGTTTATACTACTTTGGGCTTTATTTGTACAAGTCATGTGCTTCATTTAAAAGTCACATGACTCATTTATTTAATGACTTAATGGGCTAAACGAATTGGGCTTTTAGTTTGGGTTTAGTTTTGTTATTTTGGGTTTTTAATTAGTCTTTCTTTTGGGCTTATTTTAAGTGTGTTTAATTCTTTAGTTTGGGCTTAATTTATCTTGTAAAGCCTATGGACAATTCGGCCTAGCTTAGTTTAAGGCCTCATTAGGGTTTTCTTTATGTTATTTTGCTAGCTAGGGTTAGCCACCATATAAATAGGCTATTATAGATTGTAAACGGCAGATTTTGAATGATATTCTTGGCATAGCCGAATTTATTTGCTTAGATTAAGGGAGTGAATTGCTTTCTTTTCTATTGCATGAAGAATTTGATTAACTTATCAATCGTTTGATTGTGGCATTTTTCAGTTCTTTGTTTCCCGATTATTTGCGTTTTCAGTCACAGGTTGATTGGGGGTTCAATAGGGAGGGTGTTTGTCTGATTTTGGTTTGCTATTCAAATCGTATGTGTGGGTTTGTAGCTCGTTAGCTATTGGGTTCCGCATCATTTGGTATCAAAGCCAAAGTTAAGGTAAATTCCTATTTATCTTAGTGTTAGGGTTTGCGTTTTCTTTTCTTTGATTTCTTTATGTTTATGCCGAATTAGGTTGCATTAAGTTTCTTAGTTAATTATGTTTCTTTGTGTGTTTAAATTAGCCTTTTCTTTTCTTACCTTTATCTTGAATTCGTGAGATAGCCTTGAACTGAAATCTTGAACATCTTTAGCTTGAATCCGAATCCTTGTAAGAGAAAATTAGAGATTAGTTGCTGTTTTGAAAAAAAAAATCAGAAAACTTCGAAAGGCCATAACTTTTGATATAGGAGTCCGATTTGTTATTATAATATCATTCTGGAAAGGGAATTTGGTGCTCTATAATCGTTACTTGGGCAAAGCCCTATGTAATTGACTTTTTCGGACCTTAAAAACGATGTTTAAGCCTCCGTTCTTCACTTTAAAGTTTTTGCATTTTGAAAAAAAAAAAAGGGGATTAGAAAACCGAATTTGAGTTCTGATCTTGTGGGCTTGAGAAGTTTGGTGGTTTGTAGTCTAGTTGTTCTCTATTTCATATAAAAAAAAAAGAAGAAAAAAAAATACGTGAAAGAAGAGAAATAAAGAAGAATTTTGCATGTGGAGAAAAGTGTAGAGGAGCAATTCGGCCAAGGGAGTTATATATAGCAATAAGGGAAGATCCAAATCCTTTAAGGGGTGGGAAAACTTAATCCTAAGTGCTTGAGGATTAGGGGCAGCAATTAATCCTTTTCATAATAGAGATAGGAAAAATTAATCCTATCTATTTTGGGAATAGGAAAACTTAATCTATCTGTTTTGGGAATAGGAAAACTTAATCTTAAACCACCTTTGATTATTATTATTATCCACTTCGGATAAGGATTCATTTGCGCTACCATTTGCTTATCATTTTTGGTAACATTTTCCTATCATTTGCTATCCATTTTTGGTAACATTTTAGTACCATTTTTGCTGTCATTTTTGCACCATTTTGTTATCATTTTTAGCCATCATTTGCCTATCATTTTTGCACCATTTTACCATCATTTGCCTACCATTTTGCAACATTTTGCCATCATTTTTACACCATTTTGCCATCATTTTGCACACAACTTGACACATTAATTAGAGCTTAATACACCATTCGGCCTAATCATCATTTTAGCTTTAAATTGAATTGTCTTGAGTGCATTCTATCTTAATTAGTATAATTAGGATTTTTTTTGTTATTTTCTTGCCTTGTTGGGTAGAATAACTAGGATCTATATTTGATTTACTTTGTAGTGAGTCAGATTCATACATTTTGTCCAGAATTGTCATTTTTTTTATATTCTTGTTGCGTAGTTCTTTGTTTGAGCTTGCTTTTGTTCCATTACACTGTTAGAGTATCTTTGCTTGTTCTAATACTCTAATTTTGATATAATCAAGTGGTATACCAGTCTTGTCCGTGTACCACCTCCATTTTGTTTAGTGTCTTCTTTTCTAGCATTGAGCTTTCTGTTATTGTTAGTCGCTTATTTCCTTGCTTTCTAAAACGTACTCAAATTCTTGGTTTGTGTATTGAATTCTGAAGTGCAATTTAAGAGTTGCAATTAGAGTGGTAAAAGGCAAGAGCGTGTGAGTACATTAAGAGGGTAAAAGCCTTGTTTGAGTGAAACACGAGAGGAGTGACATCCTTTGAGTGCAAACACGTGAGGGAGTGTGTGAGGTTATTGTCTAACATCTATTTTGCAGAATTCAAATCATGTCAAGAAGAGAAGAAAAGGAAACAATGTATGAGGAGGAGGAAGCCATGCCCGATATGAAAGTGATGTACAAGGCCTTCATTAATGAGTTCAAGAAGCTAAACGCTAGAATGGACGGGATGGAGGAGAAATTTGAAGTGAGTGCATCTAATAATTCTAGGAGAACAGCAAGGAGAGGAAGATGGACTGATGAGAATGTCAGGGCTGACTTAGAAGATTTAGATGAAGAAGAGACTAGTGGTAGATTGGATGGGAATTTAGGTAACATTAAGCTTAAGATTCCTCCATTTAAGGGTAGAAATAGTGCTGAAGAGTACCTAGAATGGGAAAGGAAGGTTGAAATGATCTTTGATTGTAATAGGTATTCTGAGGAGAAGAAAGTGAAGATAGCAGCTGTGGAGTTCACAGATTATGCATTATTTTGGTGGGATCAATTGAACTTGAGCAGAAGGAAAGTGGGTAGACGTCCTATTAGTAATTGGGAGGATATGAAGGAGGCAATGAGGAAAAGATTTGTTCCTTCACACTACTTTAGGGAGCTACATCAGAGGTTGCATAGGCTAGTGCAAGGGGGTAGATCAGTAGAGGACTACCATAAAGAAATGGAAATGTGCATGGTTAGAGCTAACATTGAGGAAGATGAAGAAGTAACCATGGCTCGATTTTTAGGTGGATTGAATAAGGAGATTGCTGATGTCATTGAGCTTCATAGATATGACTCCATGGAGGAAATGTTGAATATGGCAATGAAAATTGAGAAACAGAAGAAGAGTAGGAGCTTCAACCGAACCAGCAACAACTCAAGGGATAGTTTGGGATCCAGATGGACCAAAGGGGAGGATAGAAGAGACTTTAGGGGATCCAAACCTTATGGGGCAGATTCGGGTTCCAAAGATGCAAGGGCTGTCCAATCACCATCTAAGGTTGTAAAAGGTAACCCTAATACTATAACTCCTAGTAGAGAGATTAAATGTTTTAAATGCTTGGGGAAGGGGCATATGGCACGTGATTGTCCTAATAAAAGGGTCATAATAGCTAGGGATGATGGGGAAATTGTTTCTGAATCAGACCATAGTGAAGATGAGATGCCACCTTTGGAAGATTGTAGTGATTGTGATAGTGATGGAGAGTTATTGGTTGCTGAAAGTGGAAAATATTTAGTGGCTAGGCGAGCTTTGAATTTGAATGTTAAGGAAGAGAGCCTAGAACAAAGAGAAAACATATTTCACACTAAGTGTTTAATTAGTGGAAGGGTGTGCACACTTATTGTTGATGGAGGTAGTTGCACCAATGTAGCTAGTGTGAGTATGGTTGATAAGCTGAATTTGGTATGTGAAAAGCATCCTAGACCTTATAAATTACAATGGCTGAATGACAGTGGAGAGGTCAAGTAACAAGGCGAGTAAGAGTGCCATTTTCTATTGGGAGGTATAAGGATGAGGTGGTTTGTGATGTGGTACCTATGCAGGCAGGCCATTTACTTTTGGGAAGGCCTTGGCAATTTGATAGACATGTTTTGTATAATGGGTACACTAACCGTTATTCTTTTTCTTATGAAGGTACAAAGGTTACATTAGCTCCATTATCACCTCAAGAAGTGTTTGAAGATCAAAAGAAATTAGTTGAGAGGGAGAGAGAGGCTTTGGCCAAGAGAGGAGGGGAGTGAAATTAAGAGAGAAAAAGTAAGAAAAGGGGAAAAAGAGGCCATAAAAGAAACAAAACAAATAAATGGCCCATTGGTGAGTGAAAACAAGAAAGGTGGGAGGCAAAAACAGAATTTTTATGTAAGGGCAAGGGAGGCTAAGAGTGCTTTAGCAATAGGGCAGCCATTAATCCTTGTAACCTACAAAGACATTTTGTTTTCTGACACTGACATTGACCATGAATCTTTGCCTTCTAGTTTTGTGTCTTTGTTGCAGGAATATTCAGATGTCTTTCCTGATGAGCTACCAGATGGATTACCACCTTTGAGAGGGATAAAACATCAGATTGATTTCATACCTGGATCAACCATTCCTAACCGACCAGCCTATAGAAGCAATCCTAAGGAAACTAAGGAAATGCAAAGGCAAGTGGAAGAACTCATGGAGAAGGTTTTGGTTAGGGAGAGTATGAGTCCTTGCGCAGTACCCGTTTTATTGGTGCCTAAGAAGGATGGAACTTGGAGGATGTGTGTTGATTGTCGTGCAGTCAACAAAATCACTGTAAAGTATAGACATCCTATCCCTAGGCTTGATGATATGTTAGATGAATTGTGTGGTGCTGTGTATTTTACTAAGATTGATTTAATGAGTGGATATCATCAAATAAGAATGAAACCTGGTGATGAATGGAAAACAGCTTTCAAAACTAAATATGGTTTGTATGAGTGGTTAGTCATGCCTTTTGGGCTATCTAACGCCCCTAGCACATTTATGAGACTTATGAACCATGTATTGCGTGCATATTTAGGAAAGTTTGTTGTTGTTTATTTTGATGATATATTCATTTACATCAAGTCTTTTGAGGAACATATTGAGCATGTTAAGTTAGTTTTGCAAACTTTGAGGTATGAAAAGTTGTATGCTAAACTTAAGAAGTGCACATTTTGTATAGATAGACTTGTTTTTCTTGGCTTTGTGGTGAGTGCACAGGGTATTGAAGTAGATGAAGAGAAAGTTTAGGCAATTAGAGATTGGCCCACGCCTAAGTCCATTTCGGATGTGAGGAGCTTTCACGGCTTAGCAAGTTTTTATAGGCGTTTTGTGCAGGATTTCTCTTCTGTTGCTGTACCACTTACAGAAATCATAAAGAAGGACGTTGGGTTTAAGTGGGGAGAAGCACAGCAAAAAGCTTTCGAAAAATTGAAAGGGAAGTTGTGTTCTGCTCCTATTTTATCTTTGCCTAATTTTGATAAGACTTTTGAAATTGAGTGTGATGCTTCTGGTGTAGGTATTGGGGCTGTTCTAATGCAAGAGAAGAAACCAGTGGCATACTTTAGTGAGAAGCTTCATGGAGCCCAGCTCAATTATTCAACCTATGACAAGGAGCTTTATGCCTTGGTGAGAGCCTTGGATGTGTGGCAACATTACCTCCTACCCAAGGAGTTTGTTATTCACTGGATCACGAGTCCCTCAAACACTTGAAGGGACAAGGTAAGCTGAATAAAAGGCATGCTAAATGGGTTGAATTTATTGAAACATTTCCCTATGTTATTCAATACAAGCATGGAAAGGACAATATTGTTGCTGATGCATTATCCAGAAGATATGCCTTGATTTCTATACTATACTTAGTTCTAAGTTGTTAGGATTTGAGCATGTTAAGGAATTGTATGTTGATGATTCTGATTTTGGTAATGTATATCATGCATGTGAACATAAAGCCTTTGATAAATTCTATAGACATGATGGATTTTTATTTAAGGGCAGCAAGCTTTGTTTACCTAAATGTTCTATGCGTGACTTGCTTGTATTAGAGTCTCATTGTGGGGGATTGATGGGACATTTTGGGGTACATAAGACCTATGACATGTTGAATGAGCATTTCTTTTGGCCACGCATGCGAAAAGATGTGGAAAAGGTGTGTAATGCATGTGTTGCATGTAAACAAGCTAAGTCTAAATCTATGCCTCATGGATTGTATATGCCTTTACCCGTACCTAGTTCTCCTTGGACTGACATTTCCATAGATTTTGTGCTTGGTTTGCCCAGGACAAAACGTGGTAGGGATAGTATCTTTGTTGTGGTAGATAGGTTTAGTAAAATGGCTCATTTTATTGCATGTCATAAATGTGATGATGCTGTGCATGTTGCTGATCTATTCTTTATGGAAGTTGTCCGTTTGCATGGTATTCCACACACCATAGTTTCAGATAGGGATACAAAGTTCCTTTCACATTTTTGGAGTGTTTTATGGGGTAAGTTAGGAACAAAGTTATTGTTTTCTACTACTTGTCATCCTCAAACTGATGGACAAACAGAGGTTGTGAATAGGACTTTAGGGACTTTATTACGTGCTATTGTGGGTAAGAATCTTAAAACTTGGGAAGATTGTTTGCCTTTTATTGAATTTGCTTATAATCGAAGTATTCATTCTTCCACTGGGTTTTCACCATTTGAGCTTGTTTATGGTTTTAACCCACTAACTGTGCTTGATCTTTGTCCTTTACCTTTACATGAGCTTTCGAGTTTGGATGGTAATAGGAAGGCAGAATTGGTCAAATCCTTACATGAGAAAGCACGGGCAAACATTGAAAAGAAAAATAGGCAATATGCTGATAAGGCGAATAAGGGAAGGAAACACGTGGTGTTCACCCCTGGAGATTGGGTTTGGGTGCATTTTCGGAAGGAAAGATTTCCAAACCAAAGGAAAGGAAAGCTGGATGAACGCGGTGATGGTCCTTTTCAAGTTTTGGAGCGCATCAACGATAATGCCTATAAAATAGACTTGCCAGGTGAGTATGGTGTTTCTGCTACATTTAATGTTTCTGACCTTTCTCCTTTTGATGTGGATGCAGATTTGAGGACAAATCTTTTTGAGGAGGGAGGGAATGGAGGGAGGGAATGATACGGAGCAGCCAGATACTCAGGATTCTTTGAAGATTTCAAGTGGACCAATTACAAGGGGCCGAGCTAAGAAGCTGAAAATGGCTATGACAACTTATGTACAAGGCTTTGTTACTCAAGAGCTGAATGAAGATGTCTTTGAGAAGTGTCAAAAAGAGCTTGAAGGAGGTTTTCACAAAGTACTTAGCCTTTTGGAAGCTTCTAGTGAAATTGGGCCAACTTAAGCCATTTTTGGGCCAATTTAAGTCATTTTTGGGTTTATACTACTTTGGGCTTTATTTGTACAAGTCATGTGCTTCATTTAAAAGTCACATGACTCATTTATTTAATGACTTAATGGGCTAAACGAATTGGGCTTTTAGTTTGGGTTTAGTTTTGTTATTTTGGGTTTTTAATTAGTCTTTCTTTTGGGCTTATTTTAAGTGTGTTTAATTCTTTAGTTTGGGCTTAATTTATCTTGTAAAGCCTATGGACAATTCGGCCTAGCTTAGTTTAAGGCCTCATTAGGGTTTTCTTTATGTTATTTTGCTAGCTAGGGTTAGCCACCATATAAATAGGCTATTATAGATTGTAAACGGCAGATTTTGAATGATATTCTTGGCATAGCCGAATTTATTTGCTTAGATTAAGGGAGTGAATTGCTTTCTTTTCTATTGCATGAAGAATTTGATTAACTTATCAATCGTTTGATTGTGGCGTTTTTCAGTTCTTTGTTTCCCGATTATTTGCGTTTTCAGTCACAGGTTGATTGGGGGTTCAATAGGGAGGGTGTGTGGGTTTGTAGCTCGTTAGCTATTGGGTTCCGCATCACTTTTTCTCTTCTGCACATCCCACTTTCTTTTGCTCACTTGTGCAGTCACTCACCATTGGGCCTTTATTCTTATTCTTTTCTCTCATGGCCTGTTTTCTCTCTTCTTTCTTTTTCACCTCACTACCCGAACTCCCACTTGAAGTTTGTTGATTTCTCAATTGCTCAAGGTAAGTTTCTTTAGGTGACAAAGGTGCAAGAGTAATTTTATGTCCATTATGCACAAAAAAATACCTATTCTTATACCCATCATGCACAACACGCCTATCAAATTGCCAAGGCCTACCCAACAAAATATGACCAGCTTGCATTGGTACTACATCACATACAATCTCATCTGCATACCTACCAATGGAAAATGCAACTACCACCTGCTTGGTCACTTTAACTTCACCACTATCATTTAACCATTGTAGCCTATATGGGTTAGGATGCTTTTCACATTTCAAGCTCAATTTTTCTACCAAAGTAGTACTAGCTACATTAGTGCAACTACCCCCATCTATGATTAGGCTACAAGCCTTCCCACTTATCAAGCATCTAGTGTGAAATATATGTTCCTTTTGTTCTAGGCCATCCTCCTTCACATTCATATTCAAAACACGCCTAGTAACTAAAGCCTCCCCTTTTACAGCATATTCAACACACTCATCGTTATCTGAACAATCTTCTAAAGGTGGCATACTCAATTCACTACCATCAGACTCATCCCCATTATCAGATTCAGAAACAATTTCTTCCCCCTTAATAAACATAGTTTTTCTATTAGGACATTCAGATGCATAATGACCACGTCCCTGACTGATACGGATCCACCAACCATCAAAGATCATTTGAAGATGCCTAGTGGTCCAATAACGAGAGGACGTGCTCAGAAGCTAAAGATGGCTATGACATCTTTTGTTCAGGCTTTTGTCACTCAAGAAATTCATGAAGAGGCTATTGAGAAATGTTCTGGAGAGCTTGAAGGCCAAATGAAAGTACTTAGCCTTCTGGAAGCAAGTGAAGGAATTGGGTCAATTTAAGCCATCAAGGGCTTATACAACTTTGGGCTTTTAATTGTACATGTCATGTGCCTCATTTAAAAGTCACATGACTCACTTAAGTTGTAGAGGAAATTACACCAAATAGCAGGTTTTTAACTTTTTTTTCAAAAATATATCATTTTCCTATAATCTTTCATAAAACCTACTTTTTAAATTTTTATTTTCAAAAATACCAATTTTTTTTTCTACTCAACACAATTGCTCACATGCGCTCTGGCTCTCGCCTCCGCCCTCTCACTCTGGCTTCTCCTCCGCTTGCCCTCTCGCCTGTGCCTCCACCCTCTCGGTCTCACCTCTGCTCCTCTCGACTGAGCCTTCATCTCTTACCAGTGATGGTTCATCGAAACAGATTCGAACAACGGACAATCTTCGAATCGTCGCTGATGTAGTAGCTCGTTGTCAGGAAATGAAGTTTAAGGTAATCTCTCTCTCTCTCTCTCTCTCTCTCTCTACATTCTTTTTCGCTCATGTTTGGATTGCTCGTTTGATAATTGTGAGTGATTATCTGTTTGGAATCCGTTAGTATGTATTTACTGTTTGTAAATTGATTTTATGAGGTTTTTTATTCTGTTTGGCTGAGTTTTAACTGACAATTTCGCGTGATTTAGTTTGAAGAGCTAGTGCTTTGCAGCTGCTTGTATGATTATGATCTCATCTCTGTTATTTTCGATCCTCATGCTTTCAATTATCAATATAGTTTGTGCAGTTTTGAGCAATTGTTGGATTGAAGGACCATTTGAATCTCATATGAAATGAATTTAATGTGCAATACTTTCTGGATTTTTCAATATTTTTCAAGAATTTTCGCTTATTGTCTTTGAACTGTGCTTCATCAAAATTTCATGTGGGGTGGTTTCCCTGGCCCAGAAAAAGAGGTATAGAACTGTATTTTAGATGGGTGTTTTTCAATTTTGGTTTTTTCCAATCCATTTCCTTATTGTTTCCTGCAGTTTGAAATGATGAAGGACTACCTGAAGCCAGTTTTGGGTGGGAATATTATCGATGCCAGTTGCGGAAGTGGGTTATTTTCAAGGCTTTTTGCCCAAAGTGGATTATTTTCTCTTGTTCGTGAAAAGCTACCCATTTTTCATATTTGTTATGGATTTCATTTGTATCTTTAGAATGTTTTATTAGATATATCAGATTTGGGATTAGTTGCTTCTTGAAAAGATACTTATTTTTCATTTCTCAGATTAAGAATTTTCTCAAGTAACCTTTTTAAATCAGTTCTTGAATATCATGCTTGCCAGAAAACTCTTTATTTTCTTAATCATTGCTCATAATTGCTTTAAATTGCTGAGATTTTACAGGGCCAAGTTGGTTTAGGAAGAAGGTAAGTGTGAATATCTCTCTGTTGTACATGTTGCTTCAATAGTAGATTATTAATATTCTTTTATCAAAGCAATAATAGAAATGGATTCATATCACATTATCTTAGATTTCCTTGAATTTTCAGAGGGTGTGCTAGAGCCTAGTGCCATTTTTGCTAGGATAATTATCTGTATAATTATCATTTTCTTACTGTATTCTTTCTTCCATTATTTCTTCATTTATCAGCATCTTTTGCTGTCAAAAATAGTGATGGTGATATTGGTGGATGTAAATTAGGATCAAAAACTTTATTATGTCATTGGTCCTGTTAATTGTATCTATGTGCACCTTATGGTTATGCAACTTTATCAATTTAATTTAAATATTTTAGTAAATTATATTTACAAGAAATCTCATGATATATAGTGTTCAAAAATCAATACATTAAGTGGTAATAAGAGATAATGCTACCATGGACTTATCAAAGTATCACAAAAGATACTAAAGAATTTGCTTAAAAATATTCTGTAATTAATTTATTTTTTGATGCTTTCTTGTTTTAGCCTATGCTCTTGTTCATTCACCCTTGGGCACCTTGTATATTAGCAATGAGGCTGGGAACCAGTCTATGAATGGGCAATGAAGGCACCATGAAAGTTGCTCATCACCCAAAAAGCCTATTGGTTCAAGCACACTCCTACTGAAGCTTTTGAGGGGCATATTCCTATTGAAGCTCTTACGAACTAAAAGCTTAGCATAATTATTTATAATGTAATGATCTACCAACAAAAGATAACTTCTTGTGTTATAAATAGACTTGTTTTGGTGGGTTTATGTAGTTGTTTGGTAGACTTATAATATGTAAGTTAATAGCTTGGTATTCAAAAAGTTTAGCAATACTATATCGGATGTTGAACTTGTCATAAAACTGCATGAAATAAAAAAATAAAAATAAGTATTATACATAAAAAAAAATAAAATAAAACAACAAAAGCTATTATAAACTAGACATATATTATGCATATACTAAATGTGTATTTGATGTATATTATTTATAAACTAGATGTGTACTAGATGTATATTATTGGTATACTAAATGTGTACTAGATGTACATTATTAGTATACTAGATGTGTACTAGATTTATATTATGCGTATACTAGATATATATAATGCGTATATTAGATGTATATTATACATATACTAGATGTATATTATACTATATGTATATTGTGCATATACTAGATGTATATAGTGCGTATACTAGATATATACTAGAATTATATTGTGTGTATACTAGATGTATATAGTACGTATACTAAATATATACTAGATGTATATTATGCATATACTAGATGTATATAGTGCGTATACTAGATGTATATTGTGCATATACTAGATGTATATAGTGCGTATACTAGATGTATACTAGATTTATATTGTGCGTATATTAAATGTATATAGTACGTATACTAGATGTATACTATATGTATATTATGTGTATACTAGATGTATATTGTGCGTATACTAGATGTATATTGTGCGTATACTAGATGTATACTAGATTTATATTGTGCGTATACTAGATGTATATAGTGCGTATACTAAATGTATATTATGCATATACTAGATGTATATAATGCGTATACTAAATGTATATTGTGCATATATTAGATGTATATAGTGCGTATACTAGATGTATACTAGATTTATATTGTGCGTATATTAGATGTATATAATTTGTATACTAAATGTGTACTATATGTATATTATGTTTATATTAGATGTATATAGTGCGTATACTAGATATATATTGTGCATATAGTAGACGTATATAGTGCGTATATTAGATGTATACTAGATTTATATTGTGCGTATACTAAATATGCACTATATATATATATATATTATGTGTATACTAGATGTATATAGCGCTTATATTAGATGTGTATTAGATGTATATTATGCGTATACTAGATGTGTACTAGATTTATATTGTTGGTATACTAGATATGTACTAGATTTATATTGTACATATACTAAATGTGTACTAGATGTATATTATGCGTATATTAGATGTATATTATACGTATACTAGATGTATATAGTGCGTATACTAGATGTGTACTAATTGTATATTATATGTATACTAGATGTATATAATGCGTATACTAAATGTATATTGTATGTATAATAGATGGATACTTGACGTATACTATGAGTAAATTATATATATATTGTACGTATACTATATGTGAACTTGACGTATATTGTTTATAAATTAGATGTATATTGTACGTAAACTAGATGTATAATATGCGTATGCTGTTAATAAACTAAATGTATATTATTTGTATACTGGATTTTACTTGATATATATTGTGAGTAAATTAGATGTATATTGTGCATATACTAAATGTGTACTTGATGTATACACTAAATATCTCTTATTCTACTATGTACTACATCAAATAATAATACATCAATAAAACTAAAAATATACATCCTCTAGCCTGGTGATGGGAATAGTGTAATCAAATGCTTAGACATTTTAAAATAGACAAACTGTTCAAATAAAATAAAATAAAATAAAAGGTTAAATGGACAAGTGAGCAAACATGTAAATAAGCCATATATGGACTAGGATTTACAATTCTTAGAGCTCTATATATTTTCAAATGGGTCTGCAAATGTACAACATTCAAAACGCTGGCTCAATACAATCTGAAATATATCACCAGCCAAGATATGCTCCTTAGCCTGCAAAACTGTTGCCTTGTATTCATCATTTGTCATGCTTGACATCTCTAATTTGGGGCCAAAAAGATGGATCGACAACTTGATTGAACCTGCAGGTATCCTTGGTCTGAAATCAAGGCTTGAATTAATATTCTGATATTGAGGTTGTATGTACAATAACGTTTAGGATGGCATGACAGACGATTAAACATAAAGAAAGTTATTCACGTAGCTACATGATGTACTTTAGATAATAAATTTTCCAATCGGTTCATTCCATCACTAAAGGCCTCCTCAACAATGGAACATTGATCTAATCGCACCCAATGAATAAGATATGCTTTCTGATGGGGAAAAATTACAATATAAAAAAGACTATATTGCATTCATGGACAAAAGATTATATCTACAAAAATAAAATAAAATAAAAAATTGACTGGTTTCATTCTATAATTTCCCATGGAAAAGCTTAAAAGCCCCACTGACTGAATTTTATTTGAGATTAGTATAAAGAGGAATAAAAATATGCTTCAACAACAATAAGATAACTAGGAAAAAGAGTGACATGAATGTTATCAAATTCACAAGATCCCAAAGAACAAAGAAACAAAATTAGACAGATTCGCATCCCAAATTATCTTTGAAATGATTAAAATGTTTGTCATCCTTTTCATTCTATCCAATCATCCTACACTTTTCAATTCTAGATTAACCTACAGCGTAGATCGCATTTTAGAACTAAAATATAACAAGTAAAACGCATGTAACTACCTAGATAAGTGAAAAAGAGAATGTCCTTCACTAGAGTTAGAAAACATTAACTATGAATATTGGTTTTACATCCACACATAGCGAGAGAATATGGCCAACAAGATGCAATCACGAAGAAATAGAATTTAAATTAAGTTGGTGTTAAGGGACTTACTGGTAACGATAGTAATTATATTTACACTTTTCTGAGCAGCAAGTGCCTTCAACTTGTTTCCAGTAGCTAATAAAAGAGAGCTCTTTAGATGCTGTTTTTGTCAAAGGTTAGAATCTAAAATCAAGAAACATAAAGCATTATTAATCAATTCCGAACATAAGCAAATTCAATAAGAGAGCAGCAGAAGGAAGCCTGCATTTTAAAATTACCTCATTCAGGTTAGCCTGAAGCTGATCACAGACTAAACAACATATATAACAACTAAATGAATATACATTGGATCAATCAACTGGGAAAACGAAGTTAATTTATAAGCTAGTCAGAATCAGATTGGTTTCAGGACAATTCACAACGCCTAAGGTAAAAAGCAACACGATAATTATATTCTCATGGCCTCAGTTCAGCAAGATAGTGCAGTAACACATGAAAATTTCTGGTATAGAATTGAGAAAACTAGCCTTTATCAAGCAATTAACAGAGAATTTCAGAAGTTAAGCCAAGGGAAACAATTAAATCACTAATAATAAAGTCCAAACAGGGGAACTTACCGGGAAATCACCATCCTTTTTTATTTCTAGTCGCAAAGTTGCAGGCTTGCTGCTCTTTTTAACATGAGTTTTTTCTCGATTCTCGTAGAAACTGAAGTCATCTAGTAAAGATGTTCTGGATGAATAATTCTTGAAAATGTTCAGTAATTCCAAACCTTGCTTGAGCCCAATCTGAAAGGAATTACAACAAAATCTCGTCAACCATGGATCAAATCTTTAACAACAGAGGCTTTCACTCTGACAATACAAGGCACAAAATTTCTATAGCACCTAGGATGATAACTCTTCTTATCCAATATCCACAAAATAATTAAAATATAGAAACTTTACCGATTAATTACCTCCTCAATCTCCACGTATCCACCATCTCCTCGCCGACCGGAGAGAGAATTTACTAAAATGGCATATGCGGCATCGCTAATCGGCTCCACTACCTTCCACACCAACAACCTAAGATTCTCTCCGCTCTCTTCCAAACCAAAAACGGACAGACCTGTACTAGTAGCTGCCATTCCGCCACTCACCACTGCCTCCGCAGCCGATCTTTCCTCATTCGCAGCACAACCCTCGCAGTCATCGACGGAGGCTCAGTGGCTTCTTTAGTTCAGTCTAGAAATCGAGAGTGATGGAGAGTTGATGGCTTGGATCAAGAGTGCCGGTGGTCATCACCGGTGATCTGTAAATGGGTACGAAGGTAGCAAGTTAGAGGAGGCGGGGAGAGGCAAACGAAATAGGAAAGTGAAATAGGAAACGAAATATGAAAGTGAGAAAGAAAAGTGATATTTTTGTAAAAACAATTGTATAAATGAAACTAAAATTTAAAAATGTGGTATTATTGAAATAATTAGAGAAGCTTATTTTATTTTTGTTATTTTGATTTTTTTTGTGTATAATTATGTAAAGATCCCTAAGTTGTATTTAAATGGGCTAGGCGTGTGGGCTTCTTGTTGGGCTTAGTTTAGTTAGTTTGATTGTTTATTTTGTCTTGTTTTGGGCTTTCACATTCAGCCTTTAACACTTACCTTTAAGTATGTTTATTTTCTTTATTGTGGGCTTAATTTAGCTTGTAAAGCCCATGTCAATTTCGGCCTATGAATGATTAAGGCCTTAGTAGGGTTTGTTTTAGGTTTGTTTTAGGTTTTAAGAGTAATTAGGGTTAGCCACCATATAAATAGGCTAACATAAGTTGTAACCTGCAGATTTTGATCAATTAAACATTTGAGAGTATTCTCTTCTTGGCTTGGCCGAATTTCTTTAGGGAGATTAGTGAGATTGCTTGCTTTTCTTTTCTATTGCATGAGGAATTTGATAACTTATCAATTGTCTTGATTGTGGCGTTTTCATTTTCTTCGATTTCCCAATTATTTGCGTTTCCATTCACGTGTTGTTTGGGGGTTCAATAGGGAGGGTTTTTGTCTTCTTTGTCTTTGCAATCAAAGTGTATGATCAAGGTGTTTCGGGTTCTTTAACCTTGGGGTTCCGCATCATTTGGTATCAGAGCCAAAGTTAAGGTAAATTCCTATTTATCTTAGTGTTAGGTTTGCGTTTTCTTTCTTTGAATTCTAGTTATTTATGCCGAATTAGGTTGCATTAAGTTTCTTAGTTAATTGTGTTTATTCGTGTGTTTAAATTAGCCTTTTCTTTGCTTACCTTTACCTTGAACCGAATCTTGAACATCCTTAGCTTGATTTCGAATCTTAGTAGAAGAATATTAGAGGTTAGTTGCTGATTTGAAAAAAAACAAAAAATCAGAAAACTTCGAAAGGCCATAACTTTTGACATAGGAGTCCGATTTGTTATTATAATATCATTCCGGCCCTACGTAACTGACTTTTTCGGCCCTTAAAAATAACGTTTAAGCCTCCGTTCTTCACTTTGAAGTTTTTGCGTTTTGAAAAAAAAAAAAAAAAAGGGGGTTAGAAAACCGAATTTGAGTTCTGATCACCTTGGGCGTGAGAAGTTTGGTGATTTGTGTTATCCATTTTCTTATCCATTTGTGTTATCCATTTACTTATCCATTTGTGTTATCCATTTTCTTATCCATTTACTTATCCATTTGTGTTATCCATTTTCTTATCCAATTGTGTTACTTATCCATTTGTGTTATCCATTTTCTTATCCATTTGTGTTACTTATCCATTTGTGTTATCCATTTTCTTATCCATTTGTGTTACTTATCCATTTGTGTTATCCATTTACTTATCCATTTGTGTTATCCATTTTCTTATCCATTTGTGCTACTTATCCATTTGTGTTATCCATTTTCTTATCCATTTTTTCTTATCCATTTGAGCTGCCATTTTTAACATTTCTTATCCATTGGTGGAATCATTTTTTTATCATTTGTGTTACCATTTTGGTATCTTTTTGCCATCATCTTTCTATCACTTTGCCATCCTTTTGCACACAACTTGACACATTAATTAGAGCTTGATACACCATTCGGCCTACTCATCTTTTAGCTTTTAATTGAATTGTCTTGTATGCAATTTGCTTTATTTAGTTTAATTTGTCTTTTTATTGATTTCTTGCTTTGCTGGGTAGAATATCTAGGTTCTATATTTGGTTTACTTTGTAGTGAATCAGATTCATACATCTTGTCCAGAATTGTCATTTTTTTTCTTAATTCTTGTTGCTTATTTCTTTGTTTTAAGCTTGCTTTTGTTTCCTTTACACTGTTAGAGTATCTTTGTTTGTTCTAATACTCTAATTTGGATATAATCAAGTGGTGCACTACTCTTGACCGTGTATCACCTCCATTGTGTCTAGTGTCTTCTTTTTTTTTTTTTTTAGTTTTGAGCTATCTTTTTATTGTTAGTGCTTACTTATTCTTTGCTCGAGATTCTTGATCTGTGAATTGAATTCTGAAGTGCAATTTTGAAGTTGCAAGCTCGAGTGGTAAAAGGCAAGAGAGTGTGAGGACATTAAGAGGGTAAAAGCCTTGATTGTGTGAAACACGAGAGGAGTGACATTCTTTGAGTGTAAACACGTGAGGGAGTGCTTGTGAGGATTTTATCTAACAAATTTTACAGGTATTACACCATGACTGAAGAGACTAGTGGGAAAGGAATATCCCAAGCTGAAGATCATGTACCGGACAACAAGATGCTATATCAAGCCTTCATCAGTGAGATGCGAAAGTTGTCTCTTAGAATGGATGGAATGGAAGAGAGGCTTGAAGGAAGTATATCTAATGCACCTAGAAGGGCAGCAAGGAGAGGCCGAATTATTCAAGGGCATGGGGAGCATGATTTTGACGATGAAGAGGAGGAGGAGACTAGTGCAAGGATAGATGGGAACTTGGGGAACATCAAACTCAAGATTCCTCCATTCAAAGGCAGAAATAGTGCGGAAGAGTACTTGGAGTGGGAGAGAAAGGTGGAGATGATCTTTGAATGCAATAGATATTCAGAGGAAAAGAAGGTGAAGATTGCAGCTGTAGAGTTCACTGATTATGCAATGTTTTGGTGGGAGCAACTCAATTTGAGCAGAAGGAAAGTGGGGAGGCGTCCTATTAGTAATTGGGAGGACATGAAGGAAGCCATGAGAAAAAGGTTTGTTCCTTCACACTATTTTAGGGAATTACATCAAAAATTGCATAGACTTGTGCAGGGAGGAAAATCAGTGGAGGATTACTATAAAGACATGGAAATGTGCATGGTGAGAGCAAACATTGAGGAGGACGAGGAGGTCACCATGGCTCGGTTTTTAGGTGGTTTAAACAAGGAGGTTGCTGATGCCATTGAGATGTATAGATATGACACGATGGAAGAGATGTTGCACATGGCAATAAAGATTGAAAAGCAAAAGAGGAGTAAAAATTTCAGTAAGATCAACAACAACTCAAGCTATACTTTGGGGTCTAAATGGACCAAAAAGGAGGAGAAGAAGGATTTTAGGGTATCTAAACCCTATGGGGCAGATTCGAGTTCCAAAGAAGTAAAAGCAACCCAAGTCCCAAATAAAGGTGTTAAAGGTAACTCTAGTACTCCTACCCCTAGTAGAGAAATTAAATGTTTTAAATGTTTGGGTAAGGGGCATGTAGCACGAGATTGTCCTAATAAGAGGGTAATAATTGCTAGGGATGATGGGGAAATTACTTCTGAATCAGAACAGAGTGATAATGAAATGCCTCCTTTAGAAGATTGTAGTGATTGCGATAGTGAGGGGGAGTTGTTAGTTGCTGAAAGTGGGAAGTCATTAGTTGCTAGGCGAGCTTTAAACTTGAATGTTAGGGAAGATAGCCTAGAACAAAGAGAGAACATATTTCACACTAAGTGTTTAGTTAATGGGAGAGTGTGCACAATCATTATTGATGGGGGGAGTTGCACAAATGTAGCTAGTGTGAGTATGGTTGAGAAGTTGAACTTGGCATGTGAGAAGCATCCTAGACCTTATAGATTGCAATGGTTGAATGATAGTGGAGAGGTTAAGGTGACACGCCAGGTTAGAGTGCCATTTTCTATTGGATGGTACAAGGATGAAGTTTTATGTGATGTTGTACCTATGCAGGCAGGCCATTTGCTTTTGGGAAGGCCTTGGCAATTTGATAGACAGGCTATTCATAATGGGTACACAAACAGATTTTCTTTTTCTTATGAAGGTAAAAAGGTTGTTTTAGCCCCATTATCTCCTCAAGAGATTTATGAAGATCAAAAGAGAATGTTTGAAAAAGAGAAAGAGGTTTCGGCCAAAAGAGAAAAAGGGAGAGAGGTTTCGGCCCAAGGGGTGAGAGAGAGAGGAAAAGAAAAGAAAGGGGGAAAAGAGGCCCAAAAAGAAACAAAACAAATAAATGGCCCAGTGGTGAGTGAAAACAAGCAAGGGGGGAGACAAAAACAGAATTTCTATGTTAGAGTTAGGGAGGTCAAGAGTGCATTAGCCTTAAGGCAACCTCTGGTTCTTGTTATCTACAAGGAAGTTCTGTTTACTGACACTGACCCTAACCTTGACTCTTTGCCTTCTAGTTTTGTTTCTTTGTTGCAGGAGTATTCTGATGTTTTTCCTGATGAGATGCCAGATGGTTTACCACCTTTGAGAGGGATAGAACATCAGATTGATTTTGTGCCAGGATCTACCATTCCCAATAGACCAGCCTATAGAAGCAATCCTATGGAAACTAAGGAGATGCAAAGGCAAGTGGAAGAACTCATGGAGAAGGGATTGGTGAGAGAAAGCATGAGTCCGTGCGCAGTACCTATTCTTTTGGTGCTTAAGAAGGATGGAACATGGAGGATGTGTGTCGATTGTCGTGCAGTCAACAAAATCACTGTAAAGTATAGACATCCCATCCCTAGGCTAGATGATATGTTGGATGAATTATGTGGTGCTGTGTATTTTACTAAAATTGATTTAATGAGTGGATATCATCAAATTAGAATGAAATCGGGAGATGAGTGGAAAACAGCTTTCAAGACTAAGTATGGTTTGTATGAGTGGTTGGTTATGCCATTTGGGCTATCTAATGCCCCTAGCACTTTTATGAGGCTTATGAATCATGTATTGCGTGCATATTTAGGAAAGTTTGTTGTTGTGTACTTTGATGATATACTCATTTATAGCAAGTCTTATGAAGAGCATATTGAGCATGTTAGGCTAGTTTTACACGCTTTGAGATCTGAAAAGTTGTATGCTAAGCTTAAGAAATGCACATTTTGCATAGATAGACTTGTGTTTCTTGGTTTTGTGGTGAGTGCACAGGGAATTGAAGTGGATGAAGAGAAAGTAAAGGCAATTAAGGAATGGCCTACGCCTAAGACTACTTCAGATGTGAGAAGCTTCCATGGCTTGGCAAGCTTTTATAGGCGTTTTGTGCAGGACTTTTCTTCCATTGCTGCACCACTTACAGAAATTATCAAGAAGGAAGTTGGGTTCAAGTGGGGAGAAGCACAGCAAAAGGCATTTGAGACTCTGAAAGGGAAGTTGTGTTCTGCTCCTATTTTATCTTTGCCTAACTTTGATAAAACTTTTGAAATTGAGTGTGATGCTTCTGGTGTAGGTATTGGGGCTGTTCTAATGCAAGAAAAGAAACCAGTAGCATACTTTAGTGAGAACGTTGGATGTGTGGCAGCATTACCTCCTACCCAAGGAGTTTGTCATTCACACCGATCATGAGTCCCTCAAACACTTGAAGGGACAAGGTAAGTTGAATAAAAGGCATGCTAAATGGGTTGAATTTATTGAAACATTTCCTTATGTTATTCAATACAAGCATGGAAAGGATAATATTGTTGCTGATGCATTATCAAGAAGATATGCCTTGATTTCTACACTTAGTTCTAAATTGTTAGGATTTGAGCATGTTAAGGAATTATATGTTGGAGATCTTGATTTTGGTAATGTGTATGCAGCATGTGAACATCAAGCTTTTGATAAATTTTATAGGCATGATGGGTTTTTGTTTAAGGGCAGCAAGCTTTGTTTGCCTAAGTGTTCTATGCGTGATTTGCTTGTATTAGAATCCCATTGTGGGGGATTGATGGGACATTTTGGGGTGCATAAGACTTATGATATGTTAAATGAGCATTTTTATTGGCCTCATATGCGCAGGGATGTGGAAAAGGTATGTAATTCATGTGTTGCATGTAGGCAAGCTAAGTCTAAAACTATGCCCCATGGTTTGTATATGCCTCTACCTGTACCTAGTTCTCCTTGGACTGATGTTTCTATGGATTTTGTGCTTGGATTGCCTAGAACTAAACGTGGTAGAGATAGCATTTTTGTTGTGGTGGATAGGTTTAGTAAAATGGCTCACTTTATTGCTTGTCATAAATGTGATGATGCTGTTAATGTTGCTGACCTATTCTTTAAAGAAGTTGTGCGTTTACATGGTATACCACGCACCATTGTTTTTGACAGAGATACAAAGTTCCTTTCTCATTTTTGGCGTGTTCTATGGGGTAAGTTGGGTACAAAGTTGTTATTTTCTACTACTTGCCACCCGCAGACAGATGGTCAAACAGAGGTAGTGAATAGATCTTTGGGTACCTTACTTCATGCTATAGTGGGTAAGAACCTCAAAACATGGGAAGATTGTTTACCTTTCATTGAATTTGCTTATAATAGAAGTATTCATTCTACTACTGGGTTTTCGCCATTTGAGATTGTTTATGGTTTTAACCCACTGACTGTGCTTGATCTTTGTCCATTGCCTTTAAATGAGCTTTCAAGTTTAGATGGCAACAAGAAGGCAGAATTGGTAAAGACTTTGCATGAGAAAGCCAGGACTAATATTGAGAAGAGGAACCAGAAGTATGCTGAAAGAGCTAATAAAGGAAGGCGACAAGTGGTATTTGCTCCTGGAGATTGGGTTTGGGTGCATTTTCGCAAGGAAAGGTTCCCAAACCAACGGAAAGGAAAGTTGGATGCACGTGGTGATGGTCCATTCCAAGTCTTGGAGCGCATCAATGATAATGCTTACAAGATAGATTTACCAGGTGAGTATGGTGTTTCTGCAACATTTAATGTTTCTGACCTTTCTCCTTTTGATGTGGATGCAGATTTGAGGACAAAACTTTTTGAGGAGGGAGGGAATGATACGGATCCACCAACCATCAAAGATCATTTGAAGATGCCTAGTAGTCCAATAACGAGAGGACATGCTCAGAAGCTAAAGATGGCTATGACATCTTTTGTTCAGGCTTTTGTCACTCAAGAAATTCATGAAGAGGCTATTGAGAAATGTTCTGGAGAGCTTGAAGGCCAAATGAAAGTACTTAGCCTTCTGGAAGCAAGTGAAGGAATTGGGTCAATTTAAGCCATCAAGGGCTTATACAACTTTGGGCTTTTAATTGTACATGTCATGTGCCTCATTTAAAAGTCACATGACTCACTTAAGTTGTATTTAAATGGGCTAGGCGTGTGGGCTTCTTGTTGGGCTTAGTTTAGTTAGTTTGATTGTTTATTTTGTCTTGTTTTGGGCTTTCACATTCAGCCTTTAACACTTACCTTTAAGTATGTTTATTTTCTTTATTGTGGGCTTAATTTAGCTTGTAAAGCCCAT
This sequence comes from Excoecaria cochinchinensis, assembly GCA_947683425.1. NCBI lineage: Eukaryota > Viridiplantae > Streptophyta > Magnoliopsida > Malpighiales > Euphorbiaceae > Excoecaria > Excoecaria cochinchinensis. Next base: position 5,074,527 of record CANTUQ010000002.1, on the reverse strand, counting down.
GTCAATTTCGGCCTATGAATGATTAAGGCCTTAGTAGGGTTTGTTTTAGGTTTGTTTTAGGTTTTAAGAGTAATTAGGGTTAGCCACCATATAAATAGGCTAACATAAGTTGTAACCTGCAGATTTTGATCAATTAAACATTTGAGAGTATTCTCTTCTTGGCTTGGCCGAATTTCTTTAGGGAGATTAGTGAGATTGCTTGCTTTTTCTTTTCTATTTCATGAGGAATTTGATAACTTATCAATTGTCTTGATTGTGGCGTTTTCATTTTCTTCGATTTCCCAATTATTTGCGTTTCCATTCACGTGTTGTTTGGGGGTTCAATAGGGAGGGTTTTTGTCTTCTTTGTCTTTGCAATCAAAGTGTATGATCAAGGTGTTTCGGGTTCTTTAACCTTGGGGTTCCGCATCAGACAGCTTAGGTTTCGATTGGCAGCAATGGTGATTCCGATGGTGGTGAGATCAGCGATGGTGAGGTGAGACCGGCGATGGAGGTGAAGGAGGCGAAAGAGGCAGGGACGTGAGGGAGGCGAGGGAGGTGAAAAAACTGAATGGTAATCAGAAATACCGTATAAATTTAAAGGATTGAAAAATACATCAATAAATGTATTCAGTATTACTGTTGTATTTAACATTACAATACAGTATAAATGTATTACAACAACAAACAAAGGATTCAAGACTAACTTAATTACATTACAATACAAACCCACTTACCAAACACACCCTTAGCCTTTTGGAAGCTTCTAGTGAAATTGGGCCAACTTAAGTCATTTTTGGGCCAATTTAAGTCATTTTTGGGTTTATACTACTTTGGGCTTTAATTGTACAAGTCATGTGCTTCATTTAAAGGTCACATGACTCATTTATTTAATGACTTAATGGGCTAAACGTGATAGGCTTTTAGATTGGGTTTAGTTTAGTTATTTTTGGGTTTTAGTTAGTCTTTATTTTGGGCTTTAAACAATTCGGCCCACTCTTTTCTTAATGGGTTTTGTTTTAAGTTAAGTCTTGTAAATGGGCTTATTTGATAGCTTAAGCCCATGGACAATTCGGCCTAGCTTAGTTTAAGGTCTCATTAGGGTTTGTTTTAGGTTATTTGCTAGCTAGGGTTAGCCACCCTATAAATAGAACATGTTATGCTAAGAATTTCAGATTTTGGATGATATTCATTGGCTTAGCCGAATTTTCTTTGCTTAGAATGAGAGTGAATTGCTTTCTTTTCTATTGCATGAAGAATTTGATTAACTTATCAATTGTTTGATTGTGGCGTTTTTCAGGTTCTTTAATTCCCTATTATTTGCGCTTTCAGTCACAGGTTGATTGGGGGTTCAATAGGGAGGGTGTTTATCTGATTTGGTTTGCTATTCGAATTGTATGTGTGGGTTTGTAGCTCGCTAGCTATTGGGTTCCGCATCATTTGGTATCAGAGATTGGATTTGGATTAAATTCTTATTTATCCATGTTTGTTTGCTGTTTTTATTCATTAATTTTCAATTTATTTGATTCCTAAAATTTAGGAACCCTTGTTCATCATAGTGGCCTAAATTATAGGGAGCTTTGTTTTAGGTGTTATTTCTTATTGTTTGATCTTGATTTCTAGGTTATTAGTTGTTCTAGTTGTTATCTAGCTAAAAATAAAAAAAGAATTTCGTAGTACTGTTCCTGGTATTGTTCACACGTACTGTTCATCCGAATTTAGAAAAAGTATTTTAATTTGGGTTAACTTTGGTTGGTGTGAACAATTAGGATTGTATTTCTTTAGGATAGAATTGTTATTATCTAATTAGTTAGAGATAATTCAAAAAAAAAAAAGAAAAGAAATTAGGATTGGAACATTATTTAAATTAGGACATTAAATTAGATAAGTTTCATTTTGTCTTAAGTCTAGAAATTTGGGTTTCCATATCTTGAACTAATTAAGACATAGTGGATAAGTCATTTTGTCTTGTTTAGACATTTGGGTTTCCTTATTTGATCTTATTAAGACATATTGGTTTAATCTTTATCTTATTTTGGACAAACATTTGGGTTTCTTAATCTTGTTTTAGTCTGGACATTTTGTTGTCTCCTTTCCATTTTGTCTTAGTGTGATAATACATATTGTCTCAAATTGAATTTTCCATTAGGGAGATTTCAATTTCTGCATTATTGCATTAGTTTTGTCATTTCTTTCATTCTTAAGTTTCCATTTTTGGTGTCTTTGTGTTTTTGCTTCCGATTACACTATAATTAACAATTTGATTCTTGTTAGTTAAATTTACATAATTCGGACAGCATACATATCTTCACCTTGTATGCTCATTTCAACATTCTTCACTTTGGTCTTTTGCTTCTAGCTTTGTGCCTATCTTTTTTGTTAAGTATTTTCATTGCATTCTTTACCATAATTTGCTGCTTGTGAACTATTTTGACTTGAGTTTGAGTTCTGAAGTGCAACTGAAGATAACAAGCTTGAGTGGTAAAAGGCTTGAGAGTGTGAGCTTAAAGGAGGGTAAAAGCCTTGTTTTGAGTGAAACACGAGTGGAGTGTCATATTTTGAGTGTAAAGACGTGAGGGAATGTGTGAGGCTATTATCTAACATCTGTTTTGCAGACTTTAGATCATGTCAAGAAGGGAAGGAAAGGAAACAATGCATGAGGAGGAGGAAGCGATGCCTGATATAAAAATGATGTACAAAGCCTTCATTAATGAGTTCAAGAAGTTAAATACTAGGATGGATAGGATGGAAGAGAGAATAAATGAATCTACAAAAATCAAAAATCAAAGTAAATCAATTGACCGTCATAGGAAAAATAAAGATTCTGAAGATATGGAATTAAGGTTTAAACAACTCTTTAGACAGCTAGATAAGTGTTTGAAAAAGGAGAAAAGAAAGAAAGAGGAAGTTGCAATGGAAGAGATTATGCGTAAAGCTGAAAGAGATTCTATAGATTTGTATGACAATGAGGTTGTGAGTGAAGAAGAAATCAGTGGAAGTGAAGTAGTTGTTGTTTTGAGTGAGAAAGAAGATGTTTGTTTAGTTGAGATGGAAGATCAGCATGTTATGATTGATCCTATAGTGCTTAAGGAGGCTGAGTTGAACATGGAGAGAGAAGAGGACCATGATTGATACGGATCAGCCAGATACTCAGGATTCTTTGAAGATTCCAAGTGGACCAATTACAAGGGGGCGAGCTAAGAAGCTGAAAATGGCTATGATAACTTATGTACAAGGCTTTGTTACTCAAGAGCTGAATGAAGATGTCTTTGAGAAGTGTCAAAAAGAGCTTGAAGGAGGTTTTCACAAAGTACTTAGCCTTTTGGAAGCTTCTAGTGAAATTGGGCCAACTTAAGCCATTTTTGGGCCAATTTAAGTCATTTTTGGGTTTATACTACTTTGGGCTTTATTTGTACAAGTCATGTGCTTCATTTAAAAGTCACATGACTCATTTATTTAATGACTTAATGGGCTAAACGAATTGGGCTTTTAGTTTGGGTTTAGTTTAGTTATTTTGGGTTTTTAATCAGTCTTTCTTTTGGGCTTATTTTAAGTGTGTTTAATTCTTTAGTTTGGGCTTAATTTATCTTGTAAAGCCCATGGACAATTCGGCCTAGCTTAGTTTAAGGCCTCATTAGGGTTTTCTTTATGTTATTTTGCTAGTTAGGGTTAGCCACCATATAAATAGGCTATTATAGATTGTAAACGGCAGATTTTGAATGATTATTATTGGCATAGCTGAATTTATTTGCTTAGATTAAGAGAGTGAATTGCTTTCTTTTCTATTGCATGAAGAATTTGATTAACTTATCAATCGTTTGATTGTGGCGTTTTTCAGTTCTTTGTTTCCCGATTATTTGCGTTTTCAGTCACAGGTTGATTGGGGGTTCAATAGGGAGGGTGTTTGTCTGATTTTGGTTTGCTATTCAAATCGTATGTGTGGGTTTGTAGCTCGTTAGCTATTGGGTTCCGCATCATTTGGTATCAGAGCCAAAGTTAAGGTAAATTCCTATTTATCTTAGTGTTAGGGTTTGCGTTTTCTTTTCTTTGATTTCTTTATGTTTATGCCGAATTAGGTTGCATTAAGTTTCTTAGTTAATTGTGTTTCTTTGTGTGTTTAAATTAGCCTTTTCTTTTCTTACCTTTATCTTGAATTCGTGAAATAGCCTTGAACTGAAATCTTGAACATCTTTAGCTTGAATCCGAATCCTTATAGGAGAAAATTAGAGATTAGTTGTTGTTTTGAAAAAAAAAATAGAAATTTCGAGAGGCCATAACTTTTGACATAGGAGTCCGATTTGTTATTATAATATCATTCTGGAAAGGGAATTTCGTGCTCTACAATCATTACCTGGGCAAAACCCTACGTAACTGACTTTTTCGGCCCTTAAAAACGACGTTTAAGCCTCCGTTCTTCACTTTAAAGTTTTTGCATTTTGAAAAAAAAAAGGGGGATTAGAAAACCGAATTTGAGTTCTGATCTTGTGGGTTTGAGAAGTTTGGTGGTTTGTAGTCTAGTTGTTCTCTATTTCATATAAAAAAAAAGAAGAAAAAAAAACGTGAAAGAAGAGAAATAAAGAAGAATTTTGCATGTGGAGAAAAGTGTAGAGGAGCAATTCGGCCAAGGGAGTTATATATAGCAATAAGGGAAGATCCAAATCCATTAAGGGGTGGGAAAACTTAATCCTAAGTACTTGAGGATTAGGGGCAGCAATTAATCCTTTTCATAATAGAGATAGGAAAAATTAATCCTATCTAATTTGGGAATAGGAAAATTAATCCTATCTGTTTTGGGAATAGGAAAACTTAATCCTATCTGTTTTGGGAATAGGAAAACTTAATCTTAAACCACCTTTGATTATTATTATTATCCACTTTAGATAAGGATTCATTTGTGCTACCATTTGTGATGCGTGCACAGGGGGGTCAACCCATCATGGCAATCCTACGCAGGTCAAATTGTGGAAGTTATGGAGATTCAAGAGAGAGTTGAGCCAAATTGTGCTATATCTAATCCAATGGGGCCAAATGCAAAAGATGGGCTTCAATTGTGCTTGATTAATCTCGAAGAGTAGCTTTAGGCTGCCCAAGGGGCTTATTTTATTATGTTCAACTTGTTTTGTTTTAATTATTTAGTTGGACCCTCATATATCTTAATAGGCTTATTTTAAGTGAGTTGGGCTCATTTAAATTAATTATTTTAGGCTTATGGGTTTTTGTATTTTAGAATTAATAAGTTTGGGCTTTAGTTATTTGGTGGGAGGTCCATGTGTTAGGTGGCCATGTGTTAGATGGCCATGTGTTAGGTGGCCTTTTGACTTATTTAGGGTTTGGTGGGAGGCCCATGTGTTAGGTGGCCATGTGTTAGGTGGACTTTTGACTTATTTAGGGTTACCTACCTTTTGGGGGCTATAAATACCTCATTATAAGTTGTAAAAGACACATCTAAAACACTTTTGAATATCATTATTTGGCTTGGCCGAATTTTCTTCAAGGGAGAGGATTTGCTTGTCTTCTTCTTTTGCATCAAGAACTAATTTCTTATCAAGGTATTTACTTTGTGGCGAATTCTGTTCTTGTATTTCTAAATCAATCTATTATAAGCGTTTCCATTCACATGTTGTTTGGGGGTTCTTTAGATTGGGAGTTTCTTCTTGTTCATGTTCATTCCATATTGTATGTTTAAGGGGTTTCGGGTTCTTTAGCCTTGGGGTTTCGCATCATTGATGATGCGTGCACAGGGGGGTCAACCCATCATGGCAATCCTACGCAGGTCAAATTGTGGAAGTTATGGAGATTCAAGAGAGAGTTGAGCCAAATTGTGCTATATCTAATCCAATGGGGCCAAATGCAAAAGATGGGCTTCAATTGTGCTTGATTAATCTCGAAGAGTAGCTTTAGGCTGCCCAAGGGGCTTATTTTATTATGTTCAACTTGTTTTGTTTTAATTATTTAGTTGGACCCTCATATAGCTTAATAGGCTTATTTTAAGTGAGTTGGGCTCATTTAAATTAATTATTTTAGGCTTATGGGTTTTTGTATTTTAGAATTAATAAGTTTGGGCTTTAGTTATTTGGTGGGAGGTCCATGTGTTAGGTGGCCATGTGTTAGATGGCCATGTGTTAGGTGGCCTTTTGACTTATTTAGGGTTTGGTGGGAGGCCCATGTGTTAGGTGGCCATGTATTAGGTGGACTTTTGACTTATTTAGGGTTACCTACCTTTTGGGGGCTATAAATACCTCATTATAAGTTGTAAAAGACACATCTAAAACACTTTTGAATATCATTATTTGGCTTGGCCGAATTTTCTTCAAGGGAGAGGATTTGCTTGTCTTCTTCTTTTGCATCAAGAACTAATTTCTTATCAAGGTATTTACTTTGTGGCGAATTCTGTTCTTGTATTTCTAAATCAATCTATTATAAGCGTTTCCATTCACATGTTGTTTGGGGGTTCTTTAGATTGGGAGTTTCTTCTTGTTCATGTTCATTCCATATTGTATGTTTAAGGGGTTTCGGGTTCTTTAGCCTTGGGGTTCCGCATCAATTTGCTTATCATTTTTGGTAACATTTTCCTATCATTTTCTATCCATTTTTGGTAACATTTTAGTACCATTTTTGCTGTCATTTTTGCACCATTTTGGTATCATTTTTGCCATCATTTGCCTATCATTTTTGCACCATTTTGCCATCATTTGCCTACCATTTTGCACCATTTTGCCATCATTTTTTACACCATTTTGCCATCATTTTGCACACAACTTGACACATTAATTAGAGCTTAATACACCATTCGGCCTAATCATCATTTTAGCTTTAAATTGAATTGTCTTGAGTGCATTCTATCTTAATTAGTATAATTAGGATTTTTTTGTTATTTTCTTGCTTTGTTGGGTAGAATAACTAGGATCTATATTTGATTTACTTTGTAGTGAGTCAGATTCATACATTTTGTCCAGAATTGTCATTTTTTTTATATTCTTGTTGCGTAGTTCTTTGTTTGAGCTTGCTTTTGTTCCATTACACTGTTAGAGTATCTTTGCTTGTTCTAATACTCTAATTTTGATATAATCAAGTCTTGTCCGTGTACCACCTCCATTTTGTTTAGTGTCTTCTTTTCTAGCATTGAGCTTTCTGTTATTGTTAGTCACTTATTTCCTTGCTTTCTAAAACGTACTCAAATTCTTGGTTTGTGTATTGAATTCTGAAGTGCAATTTAAGAGTTGCAATTAGAGTGGTAAAAGGCAAGAGCGTGTGAGTACATTAAGAGGGTAAAAGCCTTGTTTGAGTGAAACACGAGAGGAGTGACATCCTTTGAGTGCAAACACGTGAGGGAGTGTGTGAGGTTATTGTCTAACATCTGTTTTGCAGAATTCAAATCATGTCAAGAAGAGAAGAAAAGGAAAATGTATGAGGAGGAGGAAGCCATGCCCGATATGAAAGTGATGTACAAGGCCTTCATTAATGAGTTCAAGAAGCTAAACGCTAGAATGGACGGGATGGAGGAGAAATTTGAAGTGAGTGCATCTAATAATTCTAGGAGAACAGCAAGGAGAGGAAGATGGACTGATGAGAATGTCAGGGCTGACTTAGAAGATTTAGATGAAGAAGAGACTAGTGGTAGATTGGATGGGAATTTAGGTAACATTAAGCTTAAGATTCCTCCATTTAAGGGTAGAAATAGTGCTGAAGAGTACCTAGAATGGGAAAGGAAGGTTGAAATGATCTTTGATTGTAATAGGTATTCTGAGGAGAAGAAAGTGAAGATAGCAGCTGTGGAGTTCACAGATTATGCATTATTTTGGTGGGATCAATTGAACTTGAGCAGAAGGAAAGTGGGTAGACGTCCTATTGGTAATTGGGAGGATATGAAGGAGGCCATGAGGAAAAGATTTGTTCCTTCACACTACTTTAGGGAGCTACATCAGAGGTTGCATAGGCTAGTGCAAGGGGGTAGATCAGTAGAGGACTACCATAAAGAAATGGAAATGTGCATGGTTAGAGCTAACATTGAGGAAGATGAAGAAGTAACCATGGCTCGGTTTTTAGGTGGATTGAATAAGGAGATTGCTGATGTCATTGAGCTTCATAGATATGACTCCATGGAGGAAATGTTGAATATGGCAATGAAAATTGAGAAACAGAAGAAGAGTAGGAGCTTCAACCGAACCAGCAACAACTCAAGGGATAGTTTGGGATCCAGATGGACCAAAGGGGAGGATAGAAGAGACTTTAGGGGATCCAAACCTTATGGGGCAGATTCGGGTTCCAAAGATGCAAGGGCTGTCCAATCACCATCTAAGGTTGTAAAAGGTAACCCTAATACTATAACTCCTAGTAGAGAGATTAAATGTTTTAAATGCTTGGGGAAGGGGCATATGGCACGTGATTGTCCTAATAAAAGGGTCATAATAGCTAGGGATGATGGGGAAATTGTTTCTGAATCAGACCATAGTGAAGATGAGATGCCACCTTTGGAAGATTGTAGTGATTGTGATAGTGATGGAGAGTTATTGGTTGCTGAAAGTGGAAAATCTTTAGTGGCTAGGCGAGCTTTGAATTTGAATGTTAAGGAAGAGAGCCTAGAACAAAGAGAAAACATATTTCACACTAAGTGTTTAATTAGTGGAAGGGTGTGCACACTTATTGTTGATGGAGGTAGTTGCACCAATATAGCTAGTGTGAGTATGGTTGATAAGCTGAATTTGGTATGTGAAAAGCATCCTAGACCTTATAAATTACAATGGCTGAATGACAGTGGAGAGGTCAAGGTAACAAGGCGAGTAAGAGTGCCATTTTCTATCGGGAGGTATAAGGATGAGGTGGTTTGTGATGTGGTACCTATGCAGGCAGGCCATTTACTTTTGGGAAGGCCTTGGCAATTTGATAGACATGTTGATGCGTGCACAGGGGGGTCAACCCATCATGACAATCCTATACGAGCCAAATTGTGGAAATTATGGAAAGTCAAGGGAGATTGGGGTCGAATGGCATCAATGCCAATCCAATGGGGCCGAATGGACATGAGAAAAATCAAATGGGCTTGATTAATTATTTCAATCTCGAAGAGTAGCTTTAGGCTGCCCAAGGGGCTTATTTTATTATGTTGAACTTGTTTTGTTTTAATTATTTAGTTGGACCCTCATATAGCTTAATAGGCTTATTTTAAGTGAGTTGGGGGCGTCATTCTTGACTTTCTTTGTTAAGTGTTTTCATTGCATTCCAATTTAAATTTGTTGAATTGTGAATCATCTTGACTTGGAATTAAATTCTGAAGTGCAACTGAGGATAGCAAGCTGGAGTGGAAAAAGGCTTGAGTGTGTAAGCTTAGAAGAGGGTAAAAGCCAAGTTGAGTGAAACACGGGTGGAGTGCAATATTTTGAGTGAAACACGTGAGGGAGTGAATTGTGAGGTCTTTTTATTCCCTATTAACATTTATTTGCAGTTTATAAATCAAGTCGAGAAGGGAAAAGAAAGGATACAATTTTTTGAGGAAGAAGATGAAAACGTGCCTAATGTGAAGATGATGTACAAAACAATCATGAGTGAGTTTAAGAAGTTAAATTCCAGGATGGATCAGATGGCGGAGAGAATGGATGAGTCTACTAGAATCCAAAATCGAAGTAGATTAATTGACCGTCAGAGGAATAGGGAAGAATCTAAAGATATGGAATTGCGGTTTAAACAACTATTTAGACAGCTAGATAAGTGTTTAAAAAAGGAGAGAAGAAAGAAAGAGGAAGTTGCAATGGAAGAAATTATATGTGAAGCTGAAAGAGATGCTATAGATTTATATGCTGATGAGATTGTCAATGAGGAAGATAAAAGTGAAAGTGTAGATGTTGTTGCTGTGAGTGAAAATGAAGAAGATTGTGAAAAGGAAGATGTTTGTTTAGTTGAGATGGAAGATCAACATGTTATGAGTGATCCTGTAGTGCTTAAGGAGGTTGAGTTAAACGTGGAGCGAGAAGAAAATCATGACCAGAACGAAATTGTTGTATTGAATAATCATTTTTTTCCTAGTGTTTTTGTTAAATTGCAGGGACATGATGAGTCCTCAATTGAAGAAGCATTCATTTTATTTGCACCTATTCAGAAGATCTTATATGACGATGAATTTATTTTACAAGTGCCAATTTCCAACTTGAACAAGACAAAGATTCGAGGACGAATCTTTTCTAAAGAGGGAGGGGATGATGCGTGCACAGGGGGGTCAACCCATCATGGCAATCCTACGCAGGCCGAATTGTGGAAGCTATGGAGATTCAAGAGAGAGTTGAGCCAAATTGTGCTATATCTAATCCAATGGGGCCAAATGCAAAAGATGGGCTTCAATTGTGCTTGATTAATTATTTCAATCTCGAAAAGTAGTTTTATGTGGCCCAAGGGGCTTATTTTATTATGTTGAACTTGTTTTGTTTTAATTTATTTAGTTGGACCTTCATATAGCTTAATAGGCTTATTTTAAGTGAGTTGGGCTTATTTTAGCTTGGTCTCATTTAAATTAATTATTTTAGGCTTGTGGGTTGTTGTATTTTAGAGTTAATAAGTTTGGGCTTTAGTTATTTGGTGGGAGGCCCATGTGTTAGGTGGCCTTTGACTTATTTAGGATTTGGTGGGAGACCCATGTGTTAGGTGGCCATGTGTTAGGTGGCCTTTTGACTTATTTAGGGTTTGGTGGGAAGCCCATGTGTTAGGTGGCCATGTGTTAGGTGGACTTTTGACTTATTTAGGGTTACCTACCTTTTGGGGGCTATAAATACCTCATTATAAGTTGTAAAAGACACATCTAAAACACTTTTGAATATCATTATTTGGCTTGGCCGAATTTTCTTCATTGGAGAGGAAAGCTTGTCTTCTTCTTTTGCATCAAGAACTTAAATTCTTATCAAGGTATTTACTTTGTGGCGAATTCTGTTCTTATGTTTTTAAATCAATCTATTATAAGCGTTTCCATTCACATGTTGTTTGGGAGTTCTTTAGATTGGGAGTTTCTTCTTGTTCATGTTCATGCCATATTGTGTGTTTAAGGGGTATCGGGTTCTTTAGCCTTGGGGTTCCGCATCAACAATTGAAGCCCATCTTTTGCATTTGGCCCCATTGGATTAGATATAGCACAATTTGGCTCAACTCTCTCTTGAATCTCCATAGCTTCCACAATTCGGCCTGCGTAGGATTGCCATGATGGGTTGACGCCCCTGTGCACGCATCATGTGGGTTTGTAGCTCGTTAGCTATTGGGTTCCGCATCATTTGGTATCAGAGTCAAAGTAAGGTAAATTCCTATTTATCTTAGTGTTAGGGTTGTGTTTTCTTTTTCTTGATTCTTTTATGTTTTTGCCGAATTTGGTTTCATCAAGTTTATGATTTTTGTGTTTTTTTTTTGTGTGTTAAATTAGCCTTTTCTTTGCCTTTGTTTTATTTACTTTTTTTGCCTTGAAATTCTGATTTTTGCCTTGAACCGAAACATTGATTATCCTTGGCTTGAAATTTGAATTTTGGGAGTAGAAGTTATAGTTTGTTTGCTGAAATTATAAAAAAAGAAGGAAAAGAAAAAAAAAGAAGTAGAACATCTTTGGGTTTAGAAATCCGAACCTTATAGGAGTTTGTTTTGATTTGATTGCTGAAATTTATTTAAAAAAAAATAAACAGCAAGAAGAAAAGAAAGAAAAACATAACAAAAGAAAAGAATAGAAGAAATAGAGAAAAGAAGAGAAAAAAAAACGTGAAAGAAAGGAATATAGGAGGAGAAAAGGGTAGGGAGCAATTCGGCCAAGGAGAGTTTATATAGCAAAGGGCAAATCCAAATCCTATAATAGGTGGGAGAAAATTAATCCATATTGCTTGGGGAATTAGGAATCCTTTAAGAGCTAGTAAAATTAATCCTTATCCCTTTGGGTTTAAGTTTTCAAAAATCCTAATCCATATCAGAATTGGAATTGTAATCCTAATTCTACTTAACCAAGGATTTACTTTGCAATCATTGACCCACCATTTGTATTATCCATTTGTTATCCATTTGAGTTATCCATTTCTTATCCATTTCTTAACCATTTGTGTTATCTATTTCTTATCCATTTGTGTTATCCATTTTTTATCCATTTGAGTTGCCATTTTTGATATCATTTATTATCCATTTGAGCTGCCATTTTTGTTTCATTTCTTATCCATTTGAGCTGCCATTTTATCATATCTTATCCATTTGTTCCACCATTTTTGGAATCATTTTTTATCATTTGTGTCACCATTTTGGTATCATTTTGCCATCATTTTTCTACCATTTTGCTATCATTTTCATATCATTTTGCCATTATTTTGCACACAACTTGACACATTAATTAGAGCTTGATACACCATTCGGCCTATTCATCATTTTTTGGCTCTAAATTGAATTGTCTTGAGTGCATTCTGTCTTACTTAGTATAATTAGGTTTTTTTGTTGATTTCTTGCTTTGCTGGGTAGAATGTCTAGGTTCTATATTTGGTTTACTTTGTAGTGAATCAAATTCATACATTTTGTCCAAAATTGTCATTTTTTTCTTAATTCTTGTTGCTTATTTCTTTGTTTAAGCTTGCTTTTGTTCCTTTACATTATTAGAGTATCTTTGCTTGTTCTAATACTCTAATTTGGATATAATCAAGTGGTACACCACTCTTGACCGTGTATCACCTCCATTATGTCTAGTGTCTTCTTTTCTAGTTTTGAGCTTTCTTTTTATTGTTAGTATTTGTTTTCTTTGCTTTCTTAAATGCGCTCAAGATTGTTGATTTGTGGATTGATTTCTGAAGTGCAATTTTAAAGTTGCAAGCTTGAGTGGAAAAAGGCAAGAGAGTGTGAGGACATTAAGAGGGTAAAAGCCTTAATTGTGTGAAACACGAGAGGAGTGACATTATTTGAGTGTAAACACGTGAGGGAGTGCTTGTGAGGTTTTTATCTAACAATTTTTGCAGGTAATACAACATGACTGAAGAAACTAGTGGGAAGGGAATATCCCAAGGAGAAGATCATGTACCAGATAACAAGATGCTATATCAAGCTTTCATTAGTGAGATCCGGAAGTTGTCTCTTAGAATGGATGGAATGGAAGAGAGACTTGAAGGAAGTATATCTAATGCACCTAGAAGGGCAGCAAGGAGAGGAAGAATTATTCAAGGACAAGTGGAGAATGATTTTGATGATGAAGAGGAGGAGGAAACTAGTGCAAGGATAGATGGGAACTTGGGCAACATCAAACTCAAGATTCCTCCATTCAAAGGCAGAAATAGTGCAGAAGAGTACTTGGAGTGGGAGAGAAAGGTAGAGATGATCTTTAAATGCAATAGATGTTCTGAGGAGAAGAAAGTGAAGATAGCAGCCATGGAGTTTACAGATTATGCACTATTTTGGTGGGATCAATTGAACATGAGTAGAAGAAAAGTGGGTAGACGTCCTATTAGTAATTGGGAAGATATGAAGGAGGCCATGAGGAAAAGATTCGTGCCTTCACACTACTTTAGGGAGTTACATCAGAGGTTGCATAGGCTAGTGCAAGGAGCTAGATCAGTAGAAGATTATCACAAGGAGATGGAGATGCTATTGATCAAAGCTAACATAGAAGAGGAGGAAGATGTAATAATGGCTTGGTTTCTAGGAGGTTTGAATAAAGAAATTGCGGATGTAGTTGACTTGCAATATTATGGAAAAATGGAGGACTTAGTGAACATTGCCATTAAGGTGGAGAGGCAACAGAAACAAAGGAGGGTAGCAAGGTCATTCTCAAATTCCAACAACAAGAGTTGTTCAAACTGGTGCAAAAATGAAGATTTTAAAAATATAGAATTGCAGTTTAAACAACTTTCTGGACTACTAAGTACGTATATGAAACAAGAGGAAAGAAAGAAAGAAGAGGAAGTTATTGTCGAAGAAATTATTTGCGAAGCTGAAGGGGATACTATAGATTTATATGTTGATGAGGTTGTAAATGAGGAGGATATAAGTGAAAGTAATGATGTTGTCGACTGTTTGAGTAAAAAGGAAGAAGATTGTAAAAAGGAAGAAGATAGTGTAATTGAGATTGGAGATCAATATGTTATGGCTGATCCTATAGTGCTTGAGGAGGCTGAATTGAACACGGAGCAAGAAAAGAACCATGATCAGAACGAAAATGATGCATTGAATAACCATATTTTTCCTAATGTTTATGTTAACTTGCAGGAACATGATGAGTTCTTTGCTGAAAAAGTATTCATTTTATTTCCACCTGTTCAGAAGATCTTATATGAAGATGAATTTATTCTACAAATGCCAATTCCCAACTTGAACAAGACGAAGATTCGAGGACGAATCTTTTCTAAAGAGGGAGGGAATGATGCGTGCACAGGGGGGTCAACATTGCAAGATTATAAACATTGCAATTTCGGATACATGGAGATCAAATTTGGGGAAGTTCAAGAAGGCTTAAAGGTGGTTTACTGTAGCTATGAAGAAGCCGAATTAAAAAGAGACTTTGAAGAGAGGCATGAGCAAGTATGTGACCTTGACATGTGCCGTGACATGTGCTAGACATGTGCCATGTCATGTGCTATGCATGTGTCATATGCATGTGCACATCATGTGACATATTACATGTGCAATGCATGTGCCAATTAATGGACTTAATGGGCTATTTTGTTTGGGCTTTTAGTTTAGGCTTTTATTTATTATTTTTATTTGATTATTTGTAATATGTTAGGCCATAACTTATTCTTTTGGGCTTATTTAAGTGAGATGGGCTTTAATTAGCCTGGGCTCATTTAATTAGTTCTTTTTAGGCTTTTTGGGCTGTATTTTAAGTTAATTAGTGTGGGCTTTAGTTATCTTGGTGTAAGGCCCATGTTTAAGGGCCTATTTGATTAATTAGGGTTTTTGTTAGCTTAAAAGAGTATAAATACTCCTCAAAAACGAATTTGTAGGTGGAGAGATTGGAATTATTAAACATTGGAGGCTATCCTCTTTTCTTGGCTTTGCCAAAATTCTAATATATTAGATTTGTGAGATTTGCTTACTTTTCTTTTCTATTGCATGAAGAATTTGATTAACTTATCAATTGTTTGATTGTGGCATTTTTCAGGTTCTTTAATTCTCGATTATTTGCGTTTCCATTCACAAGTTGTTTGGGGATTCAATAGGGAGGGTGTTTATCTGATTTTGCTTTGCTATTCGAATTGTATGTGTGGATTTGTAGCTCGTTAGCTATTGGGTTCCGCATCACTAGGGTTAGCCACCATATAAATAGACTATTATGGATTGTAAACTGCAGATTTGGATAATATTCATTGGCATAGCCGAATTTTCTTTGCTTAGATTGAGAGTGAATTGCTTTCTTTTCTATTGCATGAAGAATTTGATTAACTTATCAATTGTTTGATTGTGGCGTTTTTCAGGTTCTTTAATTCCCAATTATTTGCGTTTCCATTCACATGTTGATTGGGGGTTCAATAGGGAGGGTGTTTATTTGATTTGGTTTGCTATTCGAATTGTATGTGTGGGTTTGTAGCTCGATAGCTATTGGGTTCCGCATTGATACGGATCATCCAACCATTAAAGACCCTTTGAAGATGCCTAGTGGTCCAGTCACAAGAGGTAGAGCTAAGAAGCTGAAGATGGCTATGACAACCTATGTGCAAGGCTTTGTTACTCAAGAACTACATGAAGATGCCTTTAAGAAGTGTTATAAAGAGCTTGAAGGAGGCTTTCACAAAGTACTTAGCCTTTTGGAAGCTTCTTGATGCGGAACCCCAAGGCTAAAGAACCCGAAACCCCTTGAACATACAATATGGCATAGACATGAATAAGAGTAAATCCCCAACCCTATTGAACCCCCAATCAATAAAGTGAAAGGAAACGCAAATAATTAGGTTGATTTAAACACAAGAACAGAATTCGCCACAAAGTAAATACCTTGATAAGAATTAAAGTTCTTGATGCAAAAGAAGAAGACAAACACTCCTCTCCAATGAAGAACTCGGCCAAACCAAAAGAAATTTATCAAATTAATTAAATCTGCCTCCAATCTCGTTTTTGTAGAGTATTTATACTCTCTTAAGCTAATAAAAACCCTAATTAATCAAATAGGCCTTAAAACATGGGCCTTACATCAAGATAACTAAAACCCACACTAATTAACTTAAAATTCAGCCCAAAAAGCCTAAAAAGAACTAATTAAATGAGCCCAAGCTAATTAAAGCCCATCTCACTTAAATAAGCCCAAAAGAATAAGTTAAGCCCTAACATATTACAAATAATCAAATGAAAATAATAAATAAAACCCTAATTAAAAGCCCAAACCAAAACAGCCCCTTAAGTCCATTAATAAGCATATGCAATGCACATGTAATATGTCACATGATGTGCACCTGCATAGCACATGACATGGCACATGTCTAGCATATGGATGGCACATGTTAAGATCACATGACTTGCACATGCCTCTCTTCAAAGTCTCTTTTTGATTCGGCTTCTTTATAGCTTCAGTAAACCACCTTCAAGCCTTCTTGAACTTCCCCAAATTTGATCTCCATGAATCCGAACTGATGCGGAACCCCAGCCTATATGCAAACTAGAACGCCAACATACCATGAATATTGATCATAAACAAGTGAATAAATCCCCAATCTAAAGAACCCCCAAACAAGATTGAATGGAAACGCTTATAATAGATTGATTTAGAAAGTAAGAAGAATAAGAATCAAGCATACATTAACCATGCAAATTGCCTAAGTCTAATTCTTCATACAATAGCAAGAATCAATAGAAATTAACTCTCACAAATTCAGTCAATGAAAATTCATTAATCATAAGATATGCAAAAATGTAAAGTACAAATGAAGAAGTTCAGCCTTTTATATAGGCTAGGCAGCCACCCCTCCCTAGAGGAGTTTTAATCAAACACTAACTCTAAGAGATAACTAATAAAATAAATAACAAAGATAATTCCTAACCTTTATCTACATGTATTTGGCCATAATATGAACTAAGTACATGAATAAATAAAGATAAATACAATCTGAAAATAATCCTAAAAGCTAGTGATTATCCTAAGGAAAATGAATGTAGACTCAATTTTGGCTATAAGTGGAATTTGGCTAACTCACTCAAGATAAATTCATCCTATTGTTTCTCCATCAAACTTTATTCAATAATATCCCAAAATAATAAGTATTTATCAAGGAAAACCCATTCCTAAAATTTAGGACCCCAAGTTCACCAATGTAGGCATAAAGCTAAATTTGACTCAAACCCATCCAAATTCAGCTCTCCCCTTTAAAATCCGGCCCCCTCATGTTTTCTAAGCCTCAATTAGTTATTTAGGCCCAACTCTTTAGAAGAGATAAGCCCAACTTTAGCCTACCCACTTAAACTACCCAAAATACTCAAATAAGCCCAAAATAAAACAAACCTATTCTAATAAAGCCCAATTCGTTTTTCTAGGTTATAGGCTGCCCAAATATACTTAATTACATGTTACATAAAGAATAGAAACTAAATAAATAGCTTGAAGGCCCATCTGACCATTCGGCCCCAACTTGTCTTCATAGCCCAATTCAGCTTCTTTCCCCTCTTGAACTTGTATCTTCTCTACATAAGGCCTCATGAATGCTTGTAGGACTTCTTTAAGCTTCTTGTTGCCATTATGCTTGGTTGTGCTCATATCATCCCCTCCCTCTTTAGAAAAGATTCGTCCTCGAATCTTCGTCTTGTTCAAATTGGGAATGGAAACTTGATGCGGAACCCCAGCCTATATGCAAACTAGAACGCCAACATACCATGAATATTGATCATAAACAAGTGAATAAACCCCCAATCTAAAGAACCCCCAAACAAGATTGAATGGAAACGCTTATAATAGATTGATTTAGAAAGTAAGAAGAATAAGAATCAAGCATACATTAATCATGCAAATTGCCTAAGTCTAATTCTTCATACAATAGCAAGAATCAATAGAAATTAACTCTCACAAATTCAGTCAATGAAAATTCATTAATCATAAGATATGCAAAATGTAAAGTACAAATGAAGAAGTTCAGCCCTTTATATAGGCAAGGCAGCCACCCCTCCCTAGAGGAGTTAAAATCAAACACTAACTCTAAGAGATAATTAATAAAATAAATAATAAAGATAATTCCTAACCTTTATCTACATGTATTTGGCCATAATATGGACTAAGTACATGAATAAATAAAGATAAATACAATCTCAAAATAACCCTAAAAGCTAGTGATTATCCTAAGGAAAATGAATGTAGACTCAATTTTGGCTATAAGTGGAATTTGGCTAACTCACTCAAGATAAATTCATCCTATTGTTTCTCCATCAAACTCTATTCAATAATATCCCAAAATAATAAGTATTTATCAAAGAAAAGCCATTCCTAAAATTTAGGACCCCAAGTTCACCAATGTAGGCATAAAGCTAAATTTGACTCAAACCCATCCAAATTCAGCTCTCCCCTTTAAAATCCGGCCCCCTCATGTTTTTTAAGCCTCAATTAGTTATTTAGGCCCAACTCTTTAGAAGAGATAAGCCCAACTTTAGCCTACCCACTTAAACTACCCAAAATACTCAAATAAGCCCAAAAAATAAAACAAACCTAATTAAATAAGCCCAAAACGTTTTCTAAGGTACTAGGCTGCCCAAATACATTTAATTATATGTCATTACAAGAATAGAAGCTAAACAAAATAGCTTGAAGGCCCATTTGACCATTCGGCCCCAACTTGTCTTCATAGCTCAATTCAGCTTCTTTCCCCTCTTGAACTTGTATCTTCTCTACATAAGGCCTCATGAATGCTTGTAGAACTTCTTTAAGCTTCTTTGACCTTGCTCTTGTGTTTGGTCCTTGACGAAGTGCTAGTTCATCTCTCTTGTTGCCATTATACTTGGTTGTGCTCATATCATCCCCTCCCCCTTCGAAAGGATTCGTCCTCGAATCTGAATCACAGTCAAATGGAGATATGTCAGAAACATTAAAAGTTGCACTTACACCATACTCACCTGGCAAATCAATCTTGTATGCATTATCATTGATTCGTTTTAGCACTTGAAATGGTCCATCTCCTCTTGCATCAAGTTTAGACTTCCTTTGGTTAGGAAATCTCTCTTTACGCATATGGATCCAAACCCAATCTCCTGGTTCGAATATCACTTGTCTACGGCCCTTGTTAGCCTACTTTGCATACATCTTGTTCTTCTTCTCAATGTGCTCACGTGCTTTATTATGTATTGTCTTAACCAAATCAGCCTTAGCCTTGCCATCTAAATTAGAAAGTTCATTCAAAGGTAAAGGCATCAAATCCAACACAGTCAATGGATTAAAACCATACACAATTTCAAAAGGTGAAAACCCTGTGGAAGTATGAATTGCACGATTATAAGCAAACTCAACAAATGGCAAACATTCTTCCCAAGTTTTAAGATTCTTACCAATTATAGCACGCAACATAGTTCCTAAAGTTCTATTAACAACCTCAGTTTGGCCATCAGTTTGTGGATGACAAGTAGTCGAAAACACAAGTTTAGTACCAAGTTTACCCCACAAAACACGCCAAAAGTGACTTAGGAACTTAGAATCTCTATCAGAGACAATAGTTCTAGGTATACCATGCAATCGAACTACTTCCCTAAAAAACAAATCAGCTATGTTTGTTGCATCATCAGTTTTATGACAAGCAATGAAATGCGCCATTTTACTAAATCGGTCCACTACAACAAACACACTATCCCTTCCCCTTTTTGTCCTAGGTAAACCTACAATGAAGTCCATAGAAATGTCAGTCCAAGGTTCAGTGGAAACAGGCAAAGGAGTATACAAACCTTGATTTAAAGACTTAGACTTAGCCTGTTTACATGCAAAACATTGGGCACACACTTTTTCAACATATTTTCGCATATTAGGCCAATAAAAATGTTCATTAAGCATGTCTAAAGTCTTTTGCACACCAAAGTTTCCCATCAATCCCCCGCTATGTGATTCTTTCACAAGCAACTCTCTAATAGAACATGCAGGTATACACAATTGTTTTCCCCTAAAAAGAAACCCATCATGTCTATAGAATTTATTAAATGCATAATGTTCACATGCCTTATACATTTCACCAAAATTAGAATCATGCTCATACATTTCTTTCAAATGCTCAAAACCTAACAATTTGGAACTAAGCATAGAAATCAGTGCATATCTCCTAGAAAGTGCATCAGCAACAACATTCTCTTTACCTTGCTTATATTTAATCACATATGGAAAAGTATCAAGGTACTCTACCCACTTATCATGCCTTCTATTCAACTTACCTTGTCCCTTTAGATATTTGAGAGACTGGTGATCTGTGTGTATCACGAATTCTTTAGGCAAAAGGTAGTGTTCCCAAACCTCAAGAGCTCTCACCAACGCATAGAATTCTTTATCATAGGTAGAGTAATTCAGCTGTGCTCCACTCAACTTGATACGGATCAGCCACCTATCAAAGACCCTTTGAAGATGCCAAGTGGTCCAATTACAAGGGGAAGAGCTAAAAAGCTAAAGATGGCCATGGCAGCCTTTGTACAAGAGCTAATAACACAAGAGCTAAATGAAGAGGCTTTTGAAAATTGTCAAGTTGGGCTTAAAGACAAACATAAGCTACTTAGCTTATTGGAGACTTGTCATGAAGATGGGCTTCACATCTAGTCCATTCGGATTTGTATTCTTTATCTTAGTTAGTTGGGTTAATTATTTAACTCTTTTGGGTTTTAATTAGTCTTTTCTGTTGGGCTTGTATTTCGGCCATTTAATCTTATGTTATTTGGGCTTATTTTAAGTTAGTTTAGTTATTAGTTAAGTGGGCTTATTTAGCTTGTGAAGCCCATGCTTAATTCGGCTACATTAGGGTTAGGTCAGCCTTGAAGGCTATAAATACATCATTGTAAACCTTTGAGAGGGGATTTTTGATGAAAATTGAAAAGAACTCCTTTTGGCTTAGCCGAATTTGTGTGATAGAGAGAGTGAGATTGCTTTCTTTATTATTGCATAAAGAACTCGAATTAACTTATCAATCTTTGTGGATTGTGGCGTTTTTCTTGTTCTAAATTCCCAATTATTTGCGTTTCCATACACAGGTTGTGTGGGGGTTCAATAGGGAGGGTTTTTGTCTATTTGTTCTTTGTTAACCATCTCGTATGTGTGGGTTTGTAGCTTGATAGCTATTGGGTTCCGCATCATTTGGTATCAGAGCTCGGATTAAGGTAAATTCCTATTTATCTTAGAATTAGGTTTTGAGTTTTCTCTTATTGTTTCTTGTGTTTTATGTTTGCCGAATTGTTCAAGTTTTGATTTTTTTTTGTTTTAATTGTGTGATTAAACTTGTTTTGGCCATAACTTTTGACTCGGGTGTCCGTTTTCGTATTATAAGATATTTTCGGAAAGGGAATTTCGAGATCTACAGCTGTCACGTGTGCAAAGCACTACATGATTGCGTTTTCCAGTCCAAAAAAACAACGTTTAGGGCTCCGTTTTTCACTTTGAAATTTCGTATTTTTGTTTGAAAAAAAAAAAAAAAAAAAAAAAAAAGTTTGAGAAAATCCGAAGTGTAGTAGAGTTTGAGTTGAATTTCAGTTGTTGAGATTAATTTAAAAAAAAAAAAAAAAAAAAAGGAAGTTGAGCAAAGATGGAAAGTGGCGTGAAGGGTATATATAGGAAGAGAAATCCGAATCCTATTTAGGAAGAAATCACAATCCTAGTGGGAAAGAAATCACAATCCTAGTTGGGAAACAATCTTAGTTGGGAAACAATCCGAAATCCTATTGGGGAAACAATCCGAAATCCTAGTTAGGTAAAGAAATCTGAATCCTATTCTAGGTAGGAAAAATTAACCCTTATTGTTTCGGTTTACAATCTCTATTTCGTTTTTGAATTAGGATTATAACCTATCATACATTATCCATTTATTATCCATACATTATCCATTTCTTATCCATTCATTATCCATTTTTCTATCCATATATTATCCATTTCTTATCCATTTCCAATCATTTTCTTACCATTTTTACCATCATTTGTCTACTGTTTTGCCATCTTTTCTTACCATCTTGTTACTGTTTTGCCATCCTTTTATCATCACTTTGCCTCCAATTTCGTACACAATTAATACACTAATCAAGCTTGTGTACATTTCGGCCTAGTGTCATCTTTAGCAACTCAAATTTCTTTGTTGCATGCAAACTGATTTCTTATTGTCTGAATTGAGTCTTTTAATGTTTTCTTGCTTTGCTGGGTAGATTAAATAGGTTCTATATTTGATTTACTCTGTAGTGGATCAAATTCATACATCTTGTCCAGAATTGTCATTTTTTTGCTTCTTGTTGCCTAGTTTCTTGTTTTATGCTAGCTGTTGCTTCTTTTACATTGTTAGAGTATAATTGCTTGTTCTAGTACTCTAATTTGTTTTGTATCAAGTGGTATACCACCCTTGTCCGTGTGCCACCTCCTTTCTGTTTTAGTGGCTTCTTTTCTAGTTTTGAGCTTTCTTTTATTGTTAGTTACTTATTTCTTTGTTTCCTTAAAACGTACTCACGATTTTGATTTGTTACTTGAATTCTGAAGTGCAATTCTGAAGCAGCAATCAGAGTGGTAAAAGGCTTGAGTGAGTGAGCATATTAAGAGGGTAAAAGCCTTGTTGGTGTGAAACACGAGAGGAGTGACTGTCTTTGAGTGTAAACACGTGAGGGAGTGCTTGTGAGGATTATATAACTTATGTTTTGCAGCATTTACAATGACAGAACAAACTAGCGGGAAAGGAAGTTTCCAAGAGGAAGATGCACACGTACCAGATAATAAGCTGATGTACGAAGCCTTTATCAGTGAGATTCGGAAGCTGAATATTCGACTGGATGGAATGGAAGAAAGGATTGAAGGAAGTACAACCAACGCACCTCGAAGAGAAGCAAGGAGGGGACGATTTGTTGAAAGGTATGTAGAAAATGATTTTGGAGATGTAGATGAGGAAGAGGCAAGGGAAAAAGTGGATGGGAATTTAGGAAATATCAAGCTTAAGATTCCTTCTTTTAAGGGCAGAAATCACGCTGAAGAATATCTAGAGTGGGAAAGGAAGGTTGAAATGATTTTTGAGTGCAATAGGTATTCCGAGGAGAAAAAGGTTAAGTTAGCAGCTGTTGAGTTTACAGATTATGCACTATTCTGGTGGGATCAGCTGAACATGGGTAGAAGGAAAGTGGGTAGGCGACCTATTAGTAGTTGGGAGGATATGAAGGAGGCAATGAGGAAGAGGTTTGTGCCCTCACATTACTTTAGGGAGTTACATCAGAAATTGCATCGGTTAGTGCAAGGGGGTAGGACGGTGGAGGAGTATCACAAGGAAATGGAAATGTGCATGGTTCGAGCCAATATTGTGGAAGATGAAGAGATAACCATGGCTAGGTTTCTAGGTGGGTTAAATGCTGAGATTGCTGATGTCTTAGAACTTCATAGGTATGACTCCATGGAGGAAATGTTAGGCATAGCAATGAAAATAGAGAAGCAGAAGAGGAGTAGGAGTTTCAGCCGAACCAGCAACACTTCAAGGGATAAATTGGGATCTAGATGGACCAAAGGGGAGGATAGGAAAGAATTTAGGGGATCCAAACCTTATGGGGCAGATTCGGGTTCCAAAGAAGTAAGGGCTGTCCAATCACAATCCAAAGCTGTAAAAGGTAACTCTAATACCCAAACTCCTAGTAGAGAAATTAAATGTTTTAAATGCTTAGGAAAAGGACATATGGCACGTGATTGTCCTAACAGAAGGGTTATAATTGCTAGGGATAATGGGGAAATTACTTCTGAATCCGAGAAGAGTGAGGATGAGATGCCACCTTTAGAGGATTGTAGTGATTGTGATAGTGAGGGGGAGTTACTGGTTGCTGAAAGTGGGAGATCTTTAGTTGCTAGGAGGGCTTTAAACTTGAATGTTAAAGAGGATAGCCTAGAACAAAGAGAAAACATATTTCACACTAAGTGTTTAATTAATGGGAGAGTGTGCACGGTCATTGTTGATGGGGGCAGTTGCACAAATGTAGCTAGTGTGAGTATGGTTGAGAAGTTAAATTTGGTATGTGAAAAACACCCTAGACCTTATAAGTTGCAATGGTTAAATGATAGTGGAGAGGTCAAGGTCACAAGGCAAGTGAGAGTGCCATTTTCCATCGGGAAATATAAGGATGAGGTAATGTGTGATGTAGTACCTATGCAGGCAGGCCATTTACTCTTGGGAAGACCGTGGCAATTTGATAGAAAAGTAACACATAATGGGTACACTAACCGTTATTCTTTTTCTTATGAAGGTTCAAAGGTTTCATTAGCTCCATTATCACCTCAAGAAGTGTTTGAAGACCAAAAGAAATTAGCTGAAAAAGGGAAAGAGGTTTCGGCCAAGAGAGAAGAGGGGAGTGGGGCTACTGCCCAAAGTGCGCTTAAGAGAGAAAAGGAAAGAAAAGGGGAGAAAGAGGCCAGAAAAGAATCCAAACAAATAAATGGCCCATTAGTGAGTGAAAACAAGAAAGGTGGGAGGCAAAAACAAAATTTTTATGTAAGGGCAAGAGAGATTAGGAGTGCTTTAGCAATAGGCCAGCCACTGATCCTTGTAACTTATAAAGAGGTTTTGTTTTCAGATACTGACATTGACCATGCTTCTTTGCCTTCTAGTTTTATGTCTTTATTGCAGGACTATTCAGATGTTTTTCCTGAGGAGCTACCAAATGGATTGCCACCTTTGAGAGGGATAGAACATCAAATAGATTTCGTGCCTGGATCAACCCTTCCCAACCGACCAGCCTATAGGAGCAACCCTTTGGAGACTAAGGAAATGCAAAGGCAAGTGGAGGAACTCTTGGAGAAGGGGCTGGTTAGAGAGAGCATGAGCCCGTGTGCAGTACCCGTACTTCTGGTGCCTAAGAAGGATGGAACTTGGAGAATGTGTGTTGATTGCCGTGGAGTCAACAAAATAACGGTAAAGTATAGACATCCTATTCCTAGGCTTGATGATATGTTAGATGAGCTATGTGGTGCTGTTTATTTTACTAAGATTGATTTAATGAGTGGTTATCATCAAATAAGAATGAAATCTGGTGATGAATGGAAAACAGCTTTTAAAACTAAGTATGGATTGTATGAATGGTTAGTCATGCCTTTTGGGCTATCTAATGCCCCTAGTACTTTTATGAGACTTATGAACCATGTTTTGCGTGCATACTTAGGGAAGTTTGTAGTTGTTTATTTTGATGATATACTCATTTACAGCAAGTCATATGATGAACATTTGGAGCATGTTAAGTTAGTATTACAAACTTTGAGGCATGAGCAGTTGTATGCTAAACTTAAGAAATGCACATTTTGTATAGATAGACTTGTGTTTCTTGGTTTTGTGGTGAGCGCGCAGGGAATTGAAGTGGATGAGGAGAAAGTGAAAGCAATAAAGGAATGGCCAACGCCTAAGACCATTTCGGATGTGCGGAGCTTTCATGGCTTAGCAAGCTTCTATAGGAGGTTTGTGCAAGATTTCTCTACCATTGCTGCACCACTTACAGAAATAATCAAGAAGGAGATTGGGTTTAAGTGGGGAGAGGCACAGCAAAAGGCTTTTGAGAATTTGAAAGGGAAGTTGTGTTCTGCCCCTATTTTATCTTTGCCTAATTTTGATAAAACTTTTGAAATTGAATGTGATGCTTCTGGTGTAGGTATTGGAGCTGTTCTATTGCAAGAGAAGAAACCAGTAGCATACTTCAGTGAGAAGCTTCATGGAGCTCAGCTCAATTATTCAACCTATGACAAGGAGCTTTATGCCTTGGTGAGAGCATTGGACGTATGGCAGCATTATCTCCTACCTAGGGAGTTTGTCATCCATACTGATCATGAATCCCTCAAACATTTGAAGGGACAAGGTAAGTTGAACAAAAGGCATGCTAAATGGGTTGAATTTATTGAAACATTTCCCTAAGTCATTCAATATAAGCATGGAAAGGAAAATATTGTTGCTGATGCATTATCTAGAAGATATGTTTTAATTTCTACACTTAGTTCTAAGTTGTTAGGGTTTGAACATATTAAGGAATTATATGATGGTGATTCTGATTTTGGTAATGTATATAGTGCATGTGAACATAAAGCCTTAGATAAATTCTATAGACATGATGGATTTTTATTTAAGGGCAGCAAACTTTGTTTACCTAAATGTTCTATGCGTGATTTGCTTGTGTTGGAATCTCATTGTGGGGGATTGATGGGACATTTTGGGGTACATAAGACCTATGACATGTTGAATGAGCATTTCTTTTGGCCTCGCATGCGAAAAGATGTTGAAAAAGTGTGTAATGCATGTGTTGCATGTAAACAAGCTAAGTCTAAATCTATGCCTCATGGATTGTATATGCCTTTACCCGTACCTACGTCACCTTGGACTGACATTTCTATGGATTTCGTGCTTGGTTTGCCTAGGACAAAACGTGGTAGGGATAGTATCTTTGTTGTGGTAGATAGATTTAGTAAGATGGTTCATTTTATTGCATGTCATAAATGTGATGATGCTGTTCATATTGCTGATTTATTCTTTAAGGAAGTTGTCCGTTTGCATGGTATTCCACACACCATAATTTCAGATAGGGATACTAAGTTCCTTTCACATTTTTGGTGTGTTTTATGGGGTAAGTTAGGCACAAAGTTGTTATTTTCTACTACTTGTCACCCTCAAACTGATGGCCAAACAGAAGTTGTGAATAGAACTTTGGGGACTTTATTACGTGCTATAGTGGGTAAAAATCTCAAAACATGGGAGGATTGTTTACCTTTCATTGAATTCGCTTATAATAGAAGTATTCATTCTTCTACTGGTTTTTCACCATTTGAACTTGTTTATGGTTTTAATCCACTAACTGTACTTGATCTTTGTCCTTTGCCTTTACATGAGCTTTCAAGTTTGGATGGTAGTAGGAAGGCAGATTTGGTGAAAACCTTGCATGAGAAAGCACGGGCGAATATAGAGACGAAAAATAAGCAATATGCTGACCGAGCAAATAAGGGAAGGAAACAAGTGGTGTTTGTCCCGGGGGATTGGGTTTGGGTGCATTTCCGAAAGGAAAGGTTTCCCAACCAAAGGAAAAGCAAATTGGATGCTCGGGGTGATGGTCCGTTTCAAGTCTTGGAGCGCATCAATGACAATGCTTACAAGATTGATTTACCTGGTGAGTATGGCGTTTCTGCTACATTTAATGTTTCTGACCTTTCTCCTTTTAATATGGATGCAGATTTGAGGACAAATCTTTTTGAGGAGGGAGGGAATGATACGGATCAGCCACCTATCAAAGACCCTTTGAAGATGCCAAGTGGTCCAATTACAAGGGGAAGAGCTAAAAAGCTAAAGATGGCCATGGCAGCCTTTGTACAAGAGCTAATGACACAAGAGCTAAATGAAGAGGCTTTTGAAAATTGTCAAGTTGGGCTTAAAGACAAACATAAGCTACTTAGCTTATTGGAGACTTGTCATGAAGATGGGCTTCACATCTAGTCCATTCGGATTTGTATTCTTTATCTTAGTTAGTTGGGTTAATTATTTAACTCTTTTGGGTTTTAATTAGTCTTTTCTGTTGGGCTTGTATTTCGGCCATTTAATCTTATGTTATTTGGGCTTATTTTAAGTTAGTTTAGTTATTAGTTAAGTGGGCTTATTTAGCTTGTGAAGCCCATGCTTAATTCGGCTACATTAGGGTTAGGTCAGCCTTGAAGGCTATAAATACATCATTGTAAACCTTTGAGAGGGGATTTTTGATGAAAATTGAAAAGAACTCCTTTTGGCTTAGCCGAATTTGTGTGATAGAGAGAGTGAGATTGCTTTCTTTATTATTGCATAAAGAACTCGAATTAACTTATCAATCTTTGTGGATTGTGGCGTTTTTCTTGTTCTAAATTCCCAATTATTTGCGTTTCCATACACAGGTTGTGTGGGGGTTCAATAGGGAGGGTTTTTGTCTATTTGTTCTTTGTTAACCATCTCGTATGTGTGGGTTTGTAGCTTGATAGCTATTGGGTTCCGCATCACAACTTCTCACTAAAGTATGCTATTGGGCGGTTTTCCTGCATCAAAACAGCACTTATACCAATCCCAGAAGCATCACATTCAATCTCAAAAGTCTTAGAAAAATCAGGTAATTTCAAAACAGGAGCAGTACACAATTTATCTTTCAAAGCATTAAAAGCATCTTCCTGTTCTTTACCCCATTTAAAACCAACAGACTTTTTAATGATTTCATTTAAAGGTGCAGCAATGGTGGAAAAATCTTTAACAAATCTCCTATAGAAACTTGCTAAACCATGAAAGCTCCTTACCTCACTTGCATTCTTAGGTGTTGGCCATTCTTGGATTGCCTTAACCTTTTCATTATCAACTTCAACACCACGTGCACTAACAATAAATCCTAGGAAAACAACACTATCAACACAAAAAGTGCATTTCTTCAAATTAGCATACAATTGTTGTTCTCTCAAAACAGCTAACACAAGTGCAACATGCCTTAAATGTTCTTCTAGGTTTTTGCTGTAAATCAAGATATCATCAAAGTATACAACAACAAATTTACCTAAAAATTCACGCAAAACATGGTTCATGAGTCTCATAAATGTGCTAGGCGCATTAGTTAAACCAAAAGGCATAACCAACCATTCATACAAACCATATTTTGTTTTAAAGGCAGTTTTCCATTCATCACCTAACTTCATCCTGATTTGATGATAACCACTTTTTAAGTCAATTTTAGTGAATATTACAGTACCATTTAACTCTTCAAGCATATCATCTAACCTAGGAATGGGATGGCGATACTTTACAGTGATTTTGTTAACTGCTCGACAATCAACACACATGCGCATGGTTCCATCCTTTTTAGGTACCAAAAGAACAGGTACGGCACAAGGACTTAGGCTTTCTCTCACGTGTCCCTTTGCTAAAAGTTCCTCCACTTGTCTTTGCAACTCCTTTGTTTCTTCCGGATTGCTTCGATAAGCTGGACGGTTTGGAATTTGTGCACCAGGAATAAAATCAATTTGATGTTCAATCCCTCTAATTGGTGGCAACCCAGGTGGTATCTCCTCAGGGAAGACATCTTTATAATCCTGCAATAAGTTAGAAAAAGAACTAGGCAAATTTGGGTTAAGGTTAGTTTCAGAAAAATAATTGTCCTTAAACCTCAAAAGTACTAAAGTTCTCATGCCTAAGTAAGCACTCTTCAACTCTCTCTCTTTTGCATAAAAGGAATATTTGCTGAATTTTTCACTCAACTCACTCTGCTCTCCTTTTACCTCAACACACATTAACTTCTTCTTTCCTGCACTTCTCTCATTCTTTCTCTCACTAGTGCAGTCACTCACCATTGGGCCTTTACTTTTATTCTTTTCACTACTTGCCTCTTTTCTCTCATTTTTCTTTTGTTCTAGGCTCTCTTCCTTAATATTCAAGTTCAAAGCTCGCCTAGCCACTAAAGATTTCCCACTTTCAGCAACCAATAACTCTCCCTCACTATCACAATCACTACAATCTCCAAAGGTGGCATATCATCTTCACTATGGTCTAATTCAAAAACAATTTCCCCATCATCCCTAGCTATTATTACCCTTTTATTAGGACAGACACGTGCCATATGCCCCTTCCCCAAGCATTTAAAGCATTTAATCTCTCTACTAGGACTTGGAATATTAGAGTTACCTTTTACAACTTTGGATGGTGATTGGACAGCCCTTGCATCTTTGGAACCTGAATCTGCCCCATAAGGTTTGGATCCCCTAAAGACTTTTCTATCCTCCCCTTTGGTCCATCTAGATCGCAAACTATCCCTTGAGTTGTTGCTGGTTCGGTTGAAGCTCCTACTCTTCTTTTGTTTCTCGATCTTCATTGCCATACTCAACATTTTCTCCATGGAATCATATCTATGAAGCTCAATAACATCAGCAATCTCCTTATTCAATCCTCTTAGAGACCGAGCCATGGTTACCTCTTCATCCTCCTCAATGTTAGCTCTAACCATGCACATTTCTATCTCCTTATGATAGTCCTCTACTGACCTAACCCCTTGCACTAACCTATGCAACCTTTGATGTAACTCCATAAAGTAGTGTGATGGCACAAATCGTTTTCGCATGGCCTCCTTCATATCCTCCTAACTACTAATAGGTCGTCTACCCACTTTCCTTCTACCCAAGTACAATTGATCCCGCCAAAATAGTGCATAATTAGTAAACTCCACAGCTGCTATCTTCACTTTCTTCTCCTCAGAATTCCTATTACAATCAAAGATCATTTCAACCTTCCTTTCCCATTCTAGGTACTCTTCAGCATTATTTTTACCCTTAAATGGAGGAATCTTAAGCTTAATGTTACCTAAA
Organism: Excoecaria cochinchinensis; assembly: GCA_947683425.1. Classification (NCBI taxonomy): domain Eukaryota; kingdom Viridiplantae; phylum Streptophyta; class Magnoliopsida; order Malpighiales; family Euphorbiaceae; genus Excoecaria; species Excoecaria cochinchinensis. Next base: position 5,044,142 of record CANTUQ010000002.1, on the reverse strand, counting down.
TTCCCATCCAATCTCCCACTAGTCTCTTCTTCATCTAAATCTTCTAAGTCAGCCCTTACATTTTCATCAGTCCATCTGCCCCTCCTTGCTGTTCTCCTAGATGTACTATTTGAAACCAATTCTAGCCTTTCTATTCTATCATTCATATTTCCCATGTCTCTCATGAATTTTTCAAACGTACCATGCATAGCTTCAATGAAGAACACTACCTCATCGAGAGTTGCTCCCTTTTTACCCGTTTCTTCAGTCATGATTGAAAAATCTGCAAAAAGATGTTAGATTATAACCTCACACACTCCCTTACGTGTTTACACTCAAAGGATGTTACTCCTCTCGTGTTTCATTAAAACAAGGCTTTTACCCTCTTAATGTACTCACACACTCTTGCCTTTTACCACTCTAATTGCAACTTTAAAATTGCACTTCTGATGCGAGCACTATTAAGGAACAACAAAAGGATGAGCTAGCATTACCAAATGGTCAAATGACAAGATTTTGGGCTAAGAAGTTCAAAGAGGCACTAAAAGCTTATATGGGCCGAATTGTGGAAGCTTTGGATAGCCAAGAGGAGCTTGGGCCGTATGGCGTCAATACCAACTCAATGGGGCAGAATTGTGAAGGCCAAATGTGCATGATAAATTTGACATGTGCAAGTCATGTGCCACTTGACATGTGCAATGCATGTGACACTTGACATGTGCACATCATGTGACACAATACATGTGCAATGATGTGTTGCTTAATGGACTTATGGACTGATTTATTTGGGCCTTAGTTTAGGCTTCTATTTATTATTTTTATTTGATTATTTGTAATATGCTAGGCCTTAACTTATTCTTTTGGGCTTAGTTAAGTGAGATGGGCTTTAATTAGCTTGGGCTTATTTAATTAGTTCTTTTTAGGCCTTTTGGGCTGAATTTTAAGTTAATTAGTGTGGGCTTTAGTTATCTTGATGTAAGACCCATGTTTTAAGGCCTATTTGATTAATTAGGGTTTTTTCTAGCTTAAGGGAGTATATATACTCCACAAAAACGAGATTGGAGGCAGATTTGACTAATTTGATACATTTCTTTTGGCTTGGCCGAATTCATCTTTGGAGAGGATTGCTTGTCTTCTTCTTTTGCATTAAGAACATAAATTCTTATCAACGTAATTACTTGTGGCGAATTCTGTTCTTGTGTTTAAATCAACCTAATTATTTGCATTTCCTTTCACTTTATTGATTGGGGGTTCAATAGGGTTGGGGATTTACTCTTATTCATATCTATGCCATATTGTATGTTCAAGGGGTTTCGGGTTCTTTAGCCTTGGGGTTCCGCATCATTTGGTATTAGAGCTTGGATTTGGATTAAATTCTTTTTTATCCATGTTTGTTTGCTGTTTTTATTCATTAATTTTCAGTTTATGTGATTCCTAAAATTTAGGAACCCTTGTTCATCATAGGGGCCGAAAATTTAGGAGCCTTGTTTTTAGGCTGAATTCTTTGTTATTTAATCTTAAAGTTTAGGTTGTTTGCTGTTCTAGTTGTTAAAAATCAAAATATATAAAAAAAAAAAAGAAAAAGTTGTTGGCGGCTAGAAAAGAAAAGTATACAAATTAGGGTTGTTGAATTAGTTTGGGCGTGAATTACATTGAATTAAACCTATTGGGCCAGATTTGGAGTTGGATAATTATTTGGGTTTAACTTGAACCTATTGGGCTGAATTGGGTTTCCATATCTTGAACTAATTAAGACATAGTGGATAAGTTATTTTGTCTTAAGGATAAGTTATTTTGTCTTAGTCTAGACATTTGGGTTTCCTTATTTGATCTTATTAAGACATATTGGTTTAAACTTTGTCTTATTTTGGACAATCATTTGGGTTTCCTAATCTTGATTGAGTTTGGACATATTGTTGCTTCCTTTTCATTTTGTCTTAGTGTGTTAACCCATATTGTATCAAATTGAATTTTCCATTTGGGAGATTTCAATTTCCGCAATCTTGCATTAGTTTTGTCATTTCTTTCATTCTTAAGTTTCCATTTTTGGTGTCTTTGTATTTTTGCTTCCGATTAACTATAATTAACAATTTGATTCTTGTTAGTTTAATTTATACAATTCGGACAGCATACATATCTTCACCTTGTATGCTCATTTCAACGTTCTTCATTTTGGTCTTTGCTTCTAGTTTTGTGCCTATCTTCTTGTTAAGTATTTTCATTGCATTCTTTTACTATAATTTGCTGCTTGTAAACTATTTTGACTTGAGTTTGAGTTCTGAAGTGCAACTGAAGACAGCAAACCTGAGTGGTAAAAGGCTTGAGAGTGTGAGCTTAAAAGAGGGTAAAAGCCAAATTTGAGCGAAACACGAGTGGAGTGTCACCTCTTTGAGTGTAAACACGTGAGGGAGTGTAGTGAGGCTGTTTTATTTAACATCTTTTGCAGGTAAAGCACCATGACTGACGAATCCAGTAAGAAGGAGATGTTTATAGAACAGGTTGTGTTTGCTATACAAGCAATACAAGGTACTATTGAAAATTTGTTGAGAGAAAGGGTGGACGTTAAAGAGAGGTTGGATAAATTAGAAGGGGGAACATCCAACAACTCAAGGAGGACAGCCAGGAGGGGAAGGTGGATTAATGAGCGAGAGGAGGTTGATCAAGGCGATTGGGATGAAGATGATAAAGTTTAATCCGTGAGGGTGACGCGGAACCCCAAGGTTATATGAACCCGAAACCCCTAAAACGCACACTATGATCAACAAAGACGAACAAGTTAAAATCCCTCCCTATTGAACCCACAATCAACCTGTGATTGAGAACGCAAATAATTGGGATGAAGGAAATAGAAAACGCCACAATCAATGATTGATAAGTTAACTAAATTCCTAATGCAAAATGAAAGAATGCAAATCTGCCTCTCTCACTAAGAAATTCGGCTAAACCAAATGAACTTTTCAATTAATCAAAATCTGTTCCACAATTAGGTTTAAGGTGGTATTTATATGCCACCAACTAAAGACTTTAACCCTAAGATTAATGGGCTGGCCGAATTCTCTACTAATTTGGCCCAAATAACACATAAAAGAAAACACTTGGGCTCCCCAATACAAGTTGGCGTGAGCACACTTAAAAAGCCTAATAACAAACTAATTTAACCCAAAAGAAAGATACATATAAAGGTCCTAACTATGGGCCCAATCAAATCAATCCCCTTGTAGCCCATATGTGGCACATAAAGCATGGACCACACTTCCTTCAAATGGCCCTTCCCAATTCGGCCTCAATGGCATGGCCTTGGCCTTGCTTTGCCCATCATGCCATTGCTCCTCCATGGCTTCCACCATTCGGCCCAAGTAGACTTCTAAGGCTCCCTTGAACTTCTTGGCCCTAGCTCTGGTAATTGGCCCACTTGGCAAAGCCAAGTCATCTCTTGATGGCTTCCTGGTCCATTTCGCATCATCCCCTCCCTCTTCAAAAGGATTCGTCCTCGAATCAGGCAAGTCGATTTTATAAGCATTGTCATTGATGCGTTCCAACACTTGAAACGGGCCATCACCCCTTGCATCAAGTTTCGACTTCCTTTGCTGTGGAAACCGCTCTTTCCTCATATGCACCCAAACCCAATCTCCTGGTTCAAATATGATTTGCTTTCGCCCTTTATTCGCTTTTTGTGCATACATGCAGTTTTTCTTTTCAATCTGCTCACGTGCCTTCCCATGTATTGCTTTAACCACTTCAGCCTTCCTTTTACCATCTAAACTAGTAAGCTCATCCAAAGGCAAAGGCATTAAATCCAAAACAGTTAAAGGATTAAAACCATACACAATTTCAAAAGGTGAAAATCCTGTAGAAGAATGCACAGCATGATTATATGCAAATTCAATAAATGGCAAACAATCTTCCCAAGTTTTCAGGTTCTTTCCAACAATGGCACGCAACAAAGTCCCTAAAGTCCTGTTAACTACTTCAGTTTGTCCATCGGTTTGTGGGTGACATGTAGTAGAAAATAAAAGTTTAGTACCCAGTTTTCCCCACAAAACTCTCCAAAAATGACTAAGGAACTTAACATCTCTGTCTGAAACAATGGTCCTTGGCATCCCATGTAGCCGAACCACTTCCCTAAAGAACAACTCAGCAACATTTATTGCATCATCCGTCTTATGGCAAGCAATGAAATGTGCCATTTTACTAAATCTATCCACAATAACAAATATGCTATCTCTCCCTCTCCTAGTCCTAGGTAATCCCAACACAAAGTCCATAGAAACATCTACCCAAGGTTCACTAGGTACTGGCAAGGGTGTATACAAACCATGTGGCATTGTTCTAGACTTAGCTTGTCTACATGCAATACACTTAGCACATATTCTTTCAACATCACGTTTCATTTTAGGCCAATAGAAATGTTCACTAAGCATATCCAATGTCTTTTGCACACCAAAATGCCCCATCAACCCCCCACTATGTGACTCCCTCACAAGCAACTCTCTAATAGAACATGTAGGAATGCAAAATTGTTTTCCTCTAAATAAATATCCCTCATGCCTATAGAACTTATCAAAAGCAGCATTTTCACAAGCATGAAATATAGTGGCAAAATCAGCATCTTTCACATACAATTCTTTCAATTGCTCAAATCCAAGTAATTTAGAAGTAAGCATAGAAATCAAAGCATACCTTCGAGATAGTGCATCAGCCACCACATTTTCCTTACCTTGCTTGTATTTTATCACATATGGAAAGGTTTCCAAGAATTCTACCCAACTTGCATGCCTTCGGTTCAATTTTCCTTGACCCTTCAAATACTTGAGCGATTGATGGTCACTGTGGATTACGAACTCCTTAGGCAGCAAATAGTGCTCCCACACTTCAAGTGCTCTCACTAATGCATACAACTCCTTATCATAGGTGGAATAGTTCAGAACTGGTCCACTTAGCTTCTCACTGAAGTATGCAATAGGATGATTTTCCTGCATCAAAACAGCACCTATACCAATCCCGGAAGCATCACATTCAATTTCAAAAGTTTTAGAAAAATCAGGTAAATGTAAAATAGGAGCATGACATAACTTTTCTTTCAAGGTACAAAATGCATGTTCTTGCTCTTTTCCCCATTTAAACCCGACATTCTTTTTCACAATTTCATTCAATGGTGCAGCAATTGTAGAAAAATCCCTAACAAACCGTCTATAGAAACTAGCTAACCCATGGAAGCTTCTTACCTCGGTCACGGTTTTAGGTGTTGGCCACTCTTGAATTGCTTTAACTTTCTCAGCATCAACTTCTACACCATTAGCACTTACTACAAAACCTAAGAAGATAACTTTATCCATGCAAAATGAGCACTTCTTAAGGTTTGCAAATAATTTCTCCTTTCTCAAAACATCTAGAACAGCCCTAACATGCATCATATGTTCATCTAAGCATTTGCTGTATACTAGAATATCATCAAAGTAAACAACCACAAATTTACCAAGAAACTCACGCAAGACATGATTCATTAAACGCATGAATGTACTAGGTGCATTAGATAACCCAAATGGCATTACTAACCACTCATACAAACCATATTTTGTCTTAAACGCAGTTTTCCACTCATCTCCCTCTTTCATCCTAATTTGATGATAGCCACTTTTTAAATCAATTTTGGTGAAAACACAAGCACCATGCAATTCATCCAGCATATCATCTAATCTAGGAATAGGGTGGCGATACTTTACCCTGATTTTGTTGACCGCACGGCAATCAATGCACATCCTCCATGTTCCATCCTTCTTTGGCACTAATAGGACCGGAACAACACAAGGACTCATGCTTTCCCGCACATATCCCTTTCGAAGTAATTCATCCACTTGTTGTTGCAATTCCTTTGTCTCCTCGGGATTGCTCCTATAAGCTGGACGATTTGGAATTTGGGATCCTGGCACAAAGTCTATTTGATGCTCAATCCCTCTCAAGGGTGGTAAGCCATGTGGAACATCTTCTGGAAAGACATCTGCATATTCCTACAAAAGATCCACAAAAACACTAGGCAAATCGGGGTTAAGGTCAGTTTGAGAACAGAAATTCTCCCTAAACCGAATTATGACCAAAGCTCTCTTGCCTAAGTAGGCACTATTGAGTTCCCTCGGTTTTGCATAAAAACATGATTGCACTTTTACCTTTTCACTCCTCTCATTGTCTTTTCTTACAACTCTCATATCACTCTTCTTTTTTTCACTCACTAACTTCTTCTCTCCTGCACATCCCACTTTCTTTTCCTCTCCTGTGCAATCACTCACCATTGGGCCTTTATCATGTTTCTTTTCTCTCATGGCCTCTTTGCTCTCATTTTTCTTTTCCTCACTTCCCGAACTCCCACTTGAAGATTGCTGCATTCTCATTTGTTCAAGATAAGTTTCTTTTGGTGACATTGGTGCAAGTGTAACTTTATTACCATTATGTACAAAAGAGTACCTATTCTTATACCCATCATGCATTACTCTCCTATCAAACTGCCAAGGTCTACCCAACAATATGTGACCAGCTTGCATAGGGACTACATCACACACAATTTCATCCACATATCTACCAATAGAAAATGTAACTCTAACTTGCTTAGTCACCTTAACTTCCCCACTGTCATTTAGCCATTGCAATCTATAGGGACTAGGGTGTTTTTCACATTTCAAGCCCAATTTATCCACTAGGATAGTGCTAGCCACGTTCGTGCAACTACCCCCATCAATGATCAAACTACAAGCCTTCCCACCTATCAAACATCTAGTATGGAAAATATGTTCACGCTGTTCTAAGCCTTCTTCTTTTACATTTATATTCAATACACGCCTAGTAACTAAAGCTTCCCCTTTAACAGCATACTCAACATACTCATCATTATCAGAACAATCCTCTAAAGGTGGCATGCTCAACTCCCCATCATCAGACTCATTTTCATGTTCAGACTCAGAAACAATCTCACCCCCCTTAATAAACATAGTTTTCCTATTAGGACAATCAGATGCATAATGACCTCTACCCTGACATTTAAAGCACTTAATATCCCTATGTTTAGAAAGTTTGGTTGAAGGATCAGTAGTACCTTTTTGAATGGGTGTACTCTTATCCTTGCTTTTGTTTGCTTCGGTTTCTTTCTCTTTAGGAGCTGAATGGTATTCTTTCTTCCTTTCTTCAAATTTGCTCCATTTCTGGTTCCACTTATTGCTGGAACTCGAAAATGTCCTTGCTGTCCTCCTTTGCTTTTGTTGCCTCTCCACCTTCATGGCAATGCCAACTAAATCATCCATGTCCCCATAGTATGGTAGTTCCACTACTTCAGCAACTTCTCGATTCAATCCACCCAAAAACCGAGCCATAGTCACCTCTTCTTCTTCTTCTATGTTGGCTTTGATCATTAGTAACTCCATCTCCTTATTCCACTGATTTACTTCCTTGAGTAAGCCTATGTAGTTGCTGGTGCAACTCTCGATAATAATAAGATGGGACAAACCTCTTTTTCATGACCCTCTTCATTTCATCCCATGTGGAAATAGGTGGTTCTCTATGTCTTCTTCGGTTTTTAACTACTTCATTCCACCACACCAAGGCATAGTCACAAAACTCCACGGCTGCCAACTTTACCTTTTTATCTTCGGAATAGTTATGGCAGGAAAAGATCATATCTACCTTCCTCTCCCATTCCAAATAAACTTCAGCATCATTCCTACCTTTGAAAGGTGGAATGTTCATCTTGATTGCACTTACATTGCTGTCCAACCTTTCCACTCTCCTTGCTCTACCCCTTGTGGATTGTACTTCATCAAAGTCTTCCCATTCCTCCACTTCGGCTTCTTCATGTTCATTTATCCACCTTCCTCTTCTTGCTGTTCTTTTTGAGCCATTGGATGTACTTGCTTCTAACTTATCCAACCTCCCGTTATTTTCTCTGTGCTCCCTCATCAAAGTTTCAAGAGTTCCTTGTATGGCTTGTAGGGCAAACGACATTTGTTCCGGGGTCATAGCTCTCTTGCTGGATTCGTCAGACATGGTGTTTAACCTGCAAAAATTGTTAGAATAAATAATCTCACAAGCTCTCGTGTTTACACTCAACAAGGCTTTTACCCTCTTTGTTGTCCTCACAAGCTCTTGCCTTTTTCCTCTCTTATTTGCAACTCTCAAATTGCACTTCGGAATCCAGAAGACAAATCAATTTGAAAAACGTTAGGAATACAAAGAAATAAACACTAACAATAAAACAGAAGGCTCAAAAACTAGAAAGAAGACACTAGACACGATGGAGGTGATACACGGACAAAGAAAAGGTATACCACTTGAATTAATCAAATTAGAGTACTAGAACAATCAAAAATACTCTAACAATGTAAAATGAACAAAAGCTAGCTTAAACAAGAAATTAAGTAACAAGAAACAAAGAAAATGACAATTCTGGCCAAGATGAACGAATTCAATTCACTACAAAGTAAATCGAATTTAGAACCTATTTAATCTACCCGACAAAGTAAGAAAACAATAAAGAACTCAATTTAAACAAATCGCAAAGACAAATCAGTTTGCATGCAACAAAAATAATTTGAATTACCAAAAATGACACTAGGCCGAAAATGTACACAAGCTTGATAAATGTATTAATTGTGTGCAAATTAAAGGCAAAGTGATGGTAAAATGATGGTAAATCAGTAGGTATATGGTGAAGAAATGATAGCAAATCAGTAGACAAAAGATGGTAGAAATGGTAAGGAAATGATTAGAAATGGATAATGAATGGATAAGAAATGGATAAGAAATGGATAATGAATGGATAAGAAATGGATAAAGAAATGGATAATGAATGGATAAGAAATGGAACACAAATGAAAACAAATATAATTGGCGGCAATTTAAGAAAGGAAATTGATAAAGGAATAGAGTGTAATTTGATTCCTAAACAAACTAGGATTGCCAAATAGTTTCCCAATTCAACTAGGTAAGTTTTTTTCCTACCTTAATAGGATTCCTAATTGATTAAGGAAAAATGAATTCAATGGCTGTCCTCCTTTCCTAATTCGGCTAGGATAGTCATTTCCTTTCCCAAATAGGATTCAACCCTTCCTATAAATACCTTCACACACTTCCCTTCTTGGTTCACTTTCTTCTTTTGTTTTTCTTTCCTTCTCTCTCGGTTTTCCTTCCTTGTTCACCTTTTTTTTTTTTTTTTTTAATTAATCTCAACAACCGAAATTAAACTCAAACTCTACTACACTTCGGATTTTTTTTTTTATTATATATATATATATATTTTTTTTAAAAACTTCAGACCCAATTTTAGAAGCTTAAACGACGTTTTTTTGGATTTTGAAGGGCTAGTTAACGAGCAAAGCTAGTTACTTTTGTAGATCTCGAAATTCCCTTTCCGAAAAGTTATTATAGAGCAAAAACGGACACCGGATGCAAAAGTTATGGCAAAAACAAGTTTAATCACACAATTAAAACACAAAATCAAAACTTGAACAATTCGGCAAACATAAAACACAAGAAACAATAAAAGAAAACTCAAAACCTAATTCTAAGATAAATAGGAATTTACCTTAATCCGAGCTCTGATACCAAATGACGCGGAACCCCAAGGTTATATGAACCCGAAACCCCTAAAACGCACACTATGATCAACAAAGACGAACAAGTTAAAATCCCTCCCTATTGAACCCACAATCAACCTGTGATTGAGAACGCAAATAATTGGGATGAAGGAAATAGAAAACGCCACAATCAATGATTGATAAGTTAACTAAATTCCTAATGCAAAATGAAAGAATGCAAATCTGCCTCTCTCACTAAGAAATTCGGCTAAACCAAATGAACTTTTCAATTAATCAAAATCTGTTCCACAATTAGGTTTAAGGTGGTATTTATATGCCACCAACTAAAGACTTTAACCCTAAGATTAATGGGCTGGCCGAATTCTCTACTAATTTGGCCCAAATAACACATAAAAGAAAACACTTGGGCTGCCCAATACAAGTTGGCGTGAGCACACTTAAAAAGCCTAATAACAAACTAATTTAACCCAAAAGAAAGATACATATAAAGGTCCTAACTATGGGCCCAATCAAATCAATCCCCTTGTAGCCCATATGTGGCACATAAAGCATGGACCACACTTCCTTCAAATGGCCCTTCCCAATTCGGCCTCAATGGCATGGCCTTGGCCTTGCTTTGCCCATCATGCCATTGCTCCTCCATGGCTTCCACCATTCGGCCCAAGTAGACTTCTAAGGCTTCCTTGAACTTCTTGGCCCTAGCTCTGGTAATTGGCCCACTTGGCAAAGCCAAGTCATCTCTTGATGGCTTCCTGGTCCATTTCGCATCAGAGGGGTAGAGTGAGAAGAGAAGATAAAGTGGACAGCAACATCAATGCCATCAAGATGAACATCCCATCCTTTAAAGGTAGGAATGATGCTGAAGTGTATTTAGAATGGGAAAGGAAGGTGGATATGATTTTTGCTTGTCATAACTATTCTGAAGACAAGAAAGTAAGGATAGCAGCAGTGGAGTTTAGTGATTATGCGATGGTTTGGTGGAATGAGTTAGTTAAGAGTAGGAGGAGGAATGGGGATCCACCTATCTCTACCTGGGAAGAAATAAAGAGAGTAATGAAGAGGAGGTTTGTACCATCCTACTACTATAGAGAGTTGCACCAGCAATTACATAGGCTCACTCAAGGAGCTAGAACAGTGGAGGACTATCACAAGGAAATGGAAATGCTCATGATTAAAGCCAATATAGAAGAGGAAGAAGAGGTTACTATGGCTCGGTTCATGGGAGGATTGAATAGGGAAATTGCTGATGTGGTGGACTTACAACATTATGGAGTAATGGAGGACCTAGTAAATATTGCCATGAAAGTGGAGAGACAACAAAAGCAAAGGAGGGCAGCAAGGTCATTTTCGAATTCGAGCAATAAATGGAATCCGAAATGGGGTAAAAATGAAGAAAAGAAGAAGGAGTACCATTCCGTTTCTAAGGAGAAAGACTATGAAACTAACAAAGGCAAGGAAAAGAGTACTTCATTCCAAAAAGGTACTACTGATCCTTCACCTAAACTTTCTAAACATAGGGATATAAAGTGTTTTAAGTGTCAGAGATGTGGTCATTATGCATCTGAATGTCCTAATAGAAAAACTATGTTTATTAAGGGGGAAGAAATTGTTTTTGAGTCTGATAATAGAGATGAGTCTGATTGATGCGAGCACAACTAAGGAACACCAAAAGCAGATTAAGTTCAAGGAAGAGCTAGCATTGCCGGATGGACCGGTGACAAGATTAAGAGCCAAGAAGTTCAAGGAAGCACTAAATGCATATGTGGACCGAATTGTTGAAACTATCCACAGTCAAGAGAGATTGGAGCCGAATGAACATGAGAAGAATCAAATGGGCTTGATTAACTATTTTAAGATAGAAGAGTAGCTTTAGGCTGCCCAAGGGGCTTATTTTATTATGATGAACTTGTTTTGTTTTAATTATTTAGTTGGACCCTCATATAGCTTAATAGGCTTATTTTAAGTGAGTTGGGCTTACTTTAGCTTGGGCTCATTTAAATTAATTATTTTAGGCTTGTGGGTTGTTGTATTTTAGAGTTAATAAATTTGGGCTTTAGTTATTTGGTGGGAGGCCCATGTGTTAGGTGGCCATGTGTTAGGTGGCCATGTGTTAGGTGGCCATGTGTTAGGTAGACTTTTGACTTATTTAGGGTTACCTACCTTTTGGGGGCTATAAATACCTCATTATAAGTTGTAAAAGATACATCTAAAACACTTTTGAATATCATCATTTGGCTTGGCCGAATTTTCTTCATTGGAGAGGAAAGCTTGTCTTCTTCTTTTGCATCAAGAACTTAAATTCTTATCAAGGTATTTACTTTGTGGCGAATTCTGTTCTTATGTTTTTAAATCAATCTATTATAAGCGTTTCCATTCACATGTTGTTTGGGGGTTCTTTAGATTGGGAGTTTCTTCTTGTTCATGTTCATGCCATATTGTGTGTTTAAGGGGTTTCGGGTTATTTAGCCTTGGGGTTCCGCATCATTTGGTATCAGAGCTTGGATTAGGATAAATTCTTATTTATCTTGTGTTAATTTACTATTCTATTATTTTATTTTCATTAGAACAAGATAATTCCGCGTTGTTAAATTTGTAATCTTATTCTTATCAATTTCGTGTTCTTCTTTATTTTTGAATTTGTTCTTTTGTGTTCTTCTTTATTCCTACATCAGATCTTGTGTTTGATGTTTTAAGTTCTAAAAAAAAAAAAAAACAAAATCGTTGGTACTGTTCACGTTACTGTTTATCCGAATTTTTTTTTTAAAAAAAAAAAAAAGTCAGCATTGAGATAAAGCTAGAAAAAAAAAATCACAAAGAAACAAAAAAAAAAAAAAAAATAGATCTGGTCATACTTTGAATTTGAAAATTAATTTGAAAAGTCAAAGTAAATATTTATGGGTAGTTGTCATTTTTGACTTTCTTTGATTTATTGTCTTTACATTCATTGTATCAAAATTGACTTTTCCATTAGGGAGATATCAATTTCTGCATTTATGCATTAGTTGTCTTTTTCTTTCACTATAAGTTGCTATTTTTATTGTCTTTTGTAATTTTGCTTCTAGTACACCATAATTAACAAATTGATTCTTGTTAATTAAAATCTGTAATTTTGGACAGCATACATATCTTCTTGTGTGCTCTTTCGTTTTATTCCTTCTGGTAATTTTTGCTTCTAGTTTTGAACCTATCTTATTTGTTAAGTATTTTCATTGTATTCCTTTTATATTTGCTGCTTGTGAATTATTTTGGTTGGAAATTAAATTCTGAAGTGCAACTGAGGACAACAAGCTTGAGTGGGAAAAGGCTTGAGTGTGTAAGCTTAAAAGAGGGTAAAAGCCAAGTTGAGTGAAACACGAGTGGAGTGCTATCTTTTGAGTGAAATACGTGAGGGAGTGAATTGTGAGGTCTTTTTATTCCCTACTAACATTTGTCGGCAGCTTATAATATATAATGTCAAGAAGGGACGGAAAAGGCGTAATGAGTGAGGAAGAGGAGGAAAATGTGCCAGATTTGAAATTGATGTACAAGGCATTCATGGGTGAATTCAAAAAGTTAACTACTAGGATGGATGGGATGGAAGAGAAAATTAATGAAAGTTCTAGATCCCAAAACCGAAGTAGGTCAATTGAAAGCCATAGGAATAGAGAGGAAGAAGTGAATAGATTATATGAAGACTATGATGAAGAAGTACAATTTGTAAGGGGCAGAGAAGGGAGAGAAGAAAGAATGGAGAGGAGAGATAACAACCTTAGTGCCATAAAGATGAATATTCCATCCTTTAGGGGTAGGAATGATGCTGAAGTGTATTTAGAATGGGAAAGAAAGGTAGATATGATTTTTGCTTGTCATAATTACTCAGAAGAAAAGAAGGTGAAGTTGGCAGCAGTGGAGTTTACTGATTATGCATTAGTCTGGTGGAATGAGTTGGTAAAAAGTAGAAGGCGGAATAGGGAACCACCCATATGCACTTGGGAAGAGATGAAAAGAGTGTTGAAGAAGAGATTTGTACCATCCTATTACTATAGGGAGTTGCACCAACAATTACATAGACTCACCCAAGGAACCAGTTCAGTAGAGGATTATCACAAGGAGTTGGAGATGCTATTGATCAAAGCAAACATAGAAGAGGAAGAAGAGGTGACAATGGCTCGATTTTTGGGAGGTTTGAATAGGGAAATCGCTGATGTAGTGGAATTGCAACATTATGTAGAGATGTATGACTTGGTAAACATTGCCATGAAGGTGGAAAAGCAACAAAAACAAAGAAGGACAGCAAGATCATTCTCAAATTCCAGCAACAAATGGAGTCCAAAATGGAGCAAAAATGAAGACAGGAAAAAGGAGCACCATTCAGATTCCAAGGAGAAAGGCATTGAAATGAATAGGGGCAAGGAGAAGAGTACTTCAATCCAAAAAGGTACTCCTGATCCTTCATCCAAACCTTCTAAACATAGGGATGTTAAATGCTTTAAATGTCAAGGGCGTGGTCATTATGCATCTGAGTGTCCTAATAGAAAGACCATGTTTATTAGGGGTGGTGAAATTGTTTCTGAATCTGATAATGGTGATGATTCTGATGGTAGTGATTTAAGTATGCCACCTTTAGAGGATTGTTCTGATAATGATGAATGTGTTGAATATGCTGTTAAAGGAGAAGCCTTAGTCACTAGGCGTGCATTGAATATAAATGTAAAGGAAGATAGCCTAGAGCAAAGGGAAAATATTTTTCACACTAGATGCTTGGTAGGTGGGAAAGCTTGTAGTCTGATCATAGATGGGGGTAGTTGCACTAATGTAGCTAGTAATACTTTGGTTGAGAAATTGGGGCTGAAATGTGATAAACACCCCAACCCATATAGGCTACAATGGTTGAATGATAGTGGTGAAGTTAAAGTGACCAAGCAGGTAGTAGTTGCATTTTCCATTGGTAGATATGCTGATGAGATTGTATGTGATGTCGTACCAATGCAAGCCGGTCATGTTTTGTTGGGTAGGCCTTGGCAATTTGATAGGCATGTTGTGCATGATGGGCATAAGAATAGGTACTCTTTTGTGCATAATGGGCAGAAAATCACCCTTGCACCTTTATCACCCAAAGAGACTTATCTTGAGCAATTAAAAATTCAGCAATCTTCAAGTGGGGATTCGAGTAGTGAGGTGAAAAAGAAAGAAGAGAGAAAAGAGGCCATGAGAGAAAAGAATAAAAATAAAGGCCCAATGGTGAGTGACTGCACAAGTGAGGAAAAGAAAGTGGGATGTGCAGAAGAGAAGAAGTTAGTGAGTGAAAAGAAAGAAAAGAATATAAAAAGTGAGCGAAAAGAAATTGAGAGGAGTGAAAAAGTAAAGAAACAACCATGTTTTTATGCCAAAGAGAGAGAAGTAAAGAGTGCATACTTAGGCAAGAGAGCTTTAATTTTGATTCGATTTAAGCAAACTTTGTTTACTGAAACTGACCTTAACCCCGAGTTGCCTAGTGTTTTTATGACCTTATTGCAGGAGTATGAAGATGTCTTTCCTGAAGATGTACCGCACGGATTACCACCTTTGAGAGGGATTGAGCATCAGATTGACTTTGTACCAGGAGCTCAAATACCTAACCGTCCAGCTTACAGAAGCAATCCAGAGGAGACGAAGGAATTGCAAAGGCAAGTGGATGAATTGCTTCAAAAGGGGTATGTAAGGGAAAGCATGAGTCCTTGTGCTGTACCAGTTCTTTTGGTACCAAAGAAAGATGGGACTTGGAGGATGTGTGTGGATTGTAGAGCGGTCAACAAAATCACTGTAAAGTATCGCCATCCTATTCCTAGATTAGATGATATGCTTGATGAGTTGCATGGTGCTTGTTTATTCACCAAAATTGATCTTAAAAGTGGCTATCATCAAATTAGGATGAAAGAAGGGGATGAGTGGAAAACTGCATTTAAGACTAAATATGGATTGTATGAGTGGTTAGTGATGCCTTTTGGGTTATCTAATGCACCTAGTACTTTCATGCGCTTAATGAACTATGTCTTGCGTGATTTTCTTGGTAAATTTGTGGTTGTGTACTTTGATGACATTTTAGTTTACAGCAAGTGCTTAAATGATCATATTATGCATGTTAAGGCTGTTTTGGATCTGCTTAGGGAAGAGAAGCTATATGCAAATCTTAAGAAGTGTTCATTTTGCATGGATAAAGTTGTCTTCTTAGGTTTTGTAGTGAGCTCTAAAGGAGTGGAGGTAGATTCTGAAAAGGTGAAGGCTATCCAAGAATGGCCAACGCCTAAGACTGCGAGTGAGGTAAGGAGTTTTCATGGTTTAGCTAGCTTTTATAGGCGATTTGTTAAGGATTTCTCAACTATTGCTGCACCACTGAATGAGGTTGTCAAAAAGAATGTCGGGTTTAAATGGGAAAAAGAGCAAGAAAATGCATTTTGCACTTTAAAAGAAAAATTATGTACTGCTCCTGTTTTGCGTTTGCCTGATTTTTCTAAGACTTTTGAGGTTGAATGTGATGCTTCTGGGATTGGTATAGGTGCTGTTTTGATGCAGGAAAATCGTCCCATAGCATATTTCAGTGAGAAGCTGAGTGGGCCAGTGTTGAATTATTCTACCTATGACAAGGAGCTATATGCATTGGTGAGGGCTCTTGAAGTATGGGAGCATTACTTGCTGCCTAAAGAGTTTGTGATTCATAGTGATCATCAATCTCTTAAGTACTTAAAGGGACAAGGAAAGTTGAGCAAGAGGCATGCAAGTTGGGTGGAATTTCTGGAAACATTCCCATATGTGATCAAGTACAAGCAAGGTAAGGAAAATGTTGTGGCTGATGCACTATCTAGAAGGTACGCTTTGATTTCTATGCTTACTTCTAAGTTACTTGGATTTGAGCATTTGAAAGAGTTGTACATCGGTGATGCTGATTTTGCCAATGTGTATCAAGCTTGTGAATATGCTACATTTGATAAGTTTTATAGGCATGAAGGCTATCTTTTTAGGGGTAAACAACTTTGCATTCCTACATGTTCAGTTAGGGAATTGCTTGTTAGGGAATCACATAGTGGAGGTTTAATGGGGCATTTTGGTGTGCAAAAGACCTTGGATATGCTTAGTGAACATTTTTATTGGCCAAATATGAGAAGAGATGTGGAAAGAGTTTGTGCCAGGTGTATTACATGCAAACAAGCTAAATCTAGGTCTATGCCTCATGGTTTATATACACCCTTACCTGTGCCTAGTGAGCCTTGGACTGACATATCAATGGACTTTGTTTTGGGATTGCCTAGGACTAGGAAAGGTAAGGATAGCATATTTGTTGTTGTGGATAGATTTAGTAAAATGGCTCATTTCATTGCTTGCCATAAAACAGATGATGCAACAAATATTGCTGATCTTTTCTTTAGGGAGGTGGTTCGACTTCATGGTGTACCAAGAACCATTGTTTCAGATAGGGATGTTAAGTTCCTAAGTCATTTTTGGAGAGTCTTGTGGGGAAAGTTAGGCACTAAACTTCTATTTTCTACTACATGTCACCCACAAACTGATGGACAAACTGAGGTAGTTAATAGGACTTTAGGAACCATGTTGCGTGCAATTGTTGGAAAGAATTTGAAAACTTGGGAAGATTGTTTGCCATTCATTGAGTTTGCATATAATCGCTCCACACATTCTTCTACAGGTTATTCTCCATTTGAAATTGTGTATGGTTTTAATCCAATAACTGTGTTGGATTTGATGCCTTTACCTCTAAATAAGCTTGCTAGCTTAGATGGCAAAAAGAAGGCTGATTTGGTTAAAATAATACATGAGAAAGCACGTGAACAAATTGAGAAAAAGAATCGCATGTATGCACAAAGGGCTAATAAAGGGAGAAAACAGGTTATTTTTGAACCAGGTGACTGGGTTTGGGTGCACATGCGAAAAGAGAGGTTTCCACAACAAAGGAAGTCAAAACTTGATGCAAGGGGAGATGGACCATTTCAAGTGTTAGAACGCATCAATGAAAATGCATATAAGATTGACTTACCAGGTGAGTATAATGTTAGTGCTACTTTCAATGTTTCTGACTTATCTTCTTTTGATCTCGATTCAGATTCGAGGACGAATCCTTTTGAAGAGGGAGGGGATGATGCGAGCACAACTAAGGAACACCAAAAGCAGATTAAGTTCAAGGAAGAGCTAGCATTGCCGGATGGACCGGTGACAAGATTAAGAGCCAAGAAGTTCAAGGAAGCACTAAATGCATATGTGGACCGAATTGTTGAAACTATCCACAGTCAAGAGAGATTGGAGCCGAATGAACATGAGAAGAATCAAATGGGCTTGATTAACTATTTTAAGATAGAAGAGTAGCTTTAGGCTGCCCAAGGGGCTTATTTTATTATGATGAACTTGTTTTGTTTTAATTATTTAGTTGGACCCTCATATAGCTTAATAGGCTTATTTTAAGTGAGTTGGGCTTACTTTAGCTTGGGCTCATTTAAATTAATTATTTTAGGCTTGTGGGTTGTTGTATTTTAGAGTTAATAAATTTGGGCTTTAGTTATTTGGTGGGAGGCCCATGTGTTAGGTGGCCATGTGTTAGGTGGCCATGTGTTAGATGGCCATGTGTTAGGTGGCCATGTGTTAGGTGGACTTTTGACTTATTTAGGGTTACCTACCTTTTGGGGGCTATAAATACCTCATTATAAGTTGTAAAAGATACATCTAAAACACTTTTGAATATCATCATTTGGCTTGGCCGAATTTTCTTTATTGGAGAGGAAAGCTTGTCTTCTTCTTTTGCATCAAGAACTTAAATTCTTATCAAGGTATTTACTTTGTGGCGAATTCTGTTCTTATGTTTTTAAATCAATCTATTATAAGCGTTTCCATTCACATGTTGTTTGGGGGTTCTTTAGATTGGGAGTTTCTTCTTGTTCATGTTCATGCCATATTGTGTGTTTAAGGGGTTTCGGGTTATTTAGCCTTGGGGTTCCGCATCACTGATGGTAGTGAATTGAGTATGCCACCTTTAGAAGATTGTTCAGATAACGATGAGTGTGTTGAATATGTTGTAAAAGGGGAGGCTTTAGTTACTAGGCGTGTTTTGAATATGAATGTGAAGGAGGATGGCCTAAAACAAAGGGAACATATATTTCACACTAGATGCTTGATAAGTGGGAAGGCTTGTAGCCTAATCATAGATGGGGGTAGTTGCACTAATGTAGCTAGTACTACTTTGGTAGAAAAATTGAGCTTGAAATGTGAAAAGCATCCTAACCCATATAGGCTGCAATGGTTAAATGATAGTGGTGAAGTTAAAGTGACCAAGCAGGTGGTAGTTGCATTTTCCATTGGTAGGTACGCAGATGAGATTGTATGTGATGTAGTACCAATGCAAGCTGGTCATATTTTGTTAGGTAGGCCTTGGCAATTTGATAGGCGTGTTGTGCGTGATGGATATAAGAATAGGTATTCTTTTGTGCATAATGGACATAAAATTACTCTTGCACCTTTGTCACCTAAAGAAACTTACCTTGAGCAATTGAGAAATCAACAAACTTCAAGTGGGAGTTCGGGTAGTGAGGTGAAAAAGAAAGAAGAGAGAAAAGAGGCCATGAGAGAAAAGAATAAGAATAAAGGCCCAATGGTGAGTGACTGCACAAGTGAGCAAAAGAAAGTGGGATGTGCAGAAGAGAAAAAGTTAGTGAGTGAAAAGAAAAAGAATGATGTGAGAATTGAGAAAAAAGGAATTGAGAGTGAAAAAGTGAAGAAACAATCATGTTTTTATGCAAAATAGAGAGAAGTTAAAAGTGCATACTTAGGCAAGAGAGCTCTAGTCTTGATTCGGTTTAAGGAAACTTTGTTTACTAAAACTGATCTTAACCCCGAGTTGCCTAGTGTTTTTGTGACTTTATTGCAGGAATATGAAGATGTCTTTCCAGAAGAAGTTCCACATGGATTACCACCCTTAAGAGGGATTGAGCACCAGATTGATCTTGTACCCGGGGCTCAAATACCTAACCGTCCAGCTTACCGAAGCAATCCAGAGGAGACGAAGGAGTTGCAGAGGCAAGTGGATGAATTGCTTCAAAAGGGGTATGTGAGGGAAAGCATGAGTCCTTGTGTTGTACCAATCTTATTGGTACCCAAGAAAGATAGAACATGGAGGATGTGTGTCGATTGCAGAGCGGTCAACAAAATCACTGTAAAGTATCGCCACCCTATTCCTAGGTTAGATGATATGATAGATGAGTTGCATGGTGCATGTATGTTCACTAAAATTGATTTAAAAAGTGGTTATCATCAAATTAGGATGAAAGAGGGAGATGAATGGAAAACTGCGTTTAAGACTAAATATGGATTGTATGAGTGGTTAGTAATGCCTTTTGGGTTATCTAATGCACCTTGTACTTTCATGCGATTAATGAACTATGTCTTGCGTGATTTTCTTGGTAAATTTGTGGTTGTTTACTTTGATGACATTCTGGTTTATAGCAAGTGCTTAGATGAACATATTACGCATGTTAAAGCTGTTTTGGATGTGTTGAGAAAAGAAAAGTTGTATGCAAACCTTAAGAAGTGTTCTTTTTGCTTGGATAAAGTTGTCTTCTTAGGTTTTGTAGTGAGCTCTAAAGGAGTGGAGGTTGATTCTGAAAAGGTGAGGGCCATTCAAGAATGGCCAACGCCTAAATCGGTAACTGAGGTAAGGAGTTTCCA
The DNA here is from genome assembly GCA_947683425.1 of Excoecaria cochinchinensis. Taxonomy (NCBI): domain Eukaryota; kingdom Viridiplantae; phylum Streptophyta; class Magnoliopsida; order Malpighiales; family Euphorbiaceae; genus Excoecaria; species Excoecaria cochinchinensis. Next base: position 5,023,905 of record CANTUQ010000002.1, on the reverse strand, counting down.
TGGATTAGCTAGCTTTTATAGGCGGTTTGTTAGAGATTTTTCTACTATTGCTGCACCACTGAATGAGGTTGTTAAAAAGAATGTTGGGTTTAAATGGGAAAAAGAGCAAGAAAATGCATTTTGCACTTTAAAAGATAAATTATGTACTGCTCCTATTTTGCGTTTACCTGATAAAAATTCTAAGACTTTTGAGATTGAATGTGATGCTTCTGGGATTGGTATAGGTGCTGTTTTGATGCAGGAAAATCGTCCCATAGCTTATTTCAGTGAGAAATTAAGTGGTCCAGTATTGAACTAATCCACCTATGACAAGGAGCTTTATGCATTGGTGAGAGCTCTTGAAGTGTGGGAGCACTACTTGCTGCCAAAGGAATTCGTGATACATAGTGATCACCAATCTCTAAAGTATTTGAAGGGACAAGGTAAATTGAGTAAGAGGCATGCAAGTTGGGTTGAGTTTTTGGAAACATTTCCATATGTGATCAAATACAAGCAAGGTAAGGAAAACGTTGTGGCTGATGCACTATCTAGAAGGTATGTTTTGATTTCTACGCTTACTTCTAAGTTGCTTGGATTTGAGCATTTGAAAGATTTGTATGTTAATGATGCTGATTTTGCCACCATGTATCATGCTTGTGAAAATACTGCATTTGACAAGTACTATAGACATGAGGGATATCTTTTTAAAGGAAAACAACTTTGCATTCCTTCATGTTCTATTAGGGAGTTGCTTGTTAGGGAATCACATAGTGGGGTTTAATGGGGCATTTTGGTGTGCACAAGACCTTAAATATGCTTAGTGAACATTTCTATTGGCCGAATATGAGGAGAGATATAGAAAGGATTTGTGCCAAGTGTATTACATGTAAACAAGCTAAGTCTAGATCTATGCCTCATGGACTATATACACCATTGCCTGTACCTAGTGAACCGTGGACTGATATCTCAATGGATTTTGTATTGGGTTTGCCTAGGACTAGGAAGGGAAGAGATAGCATATTTGTTGTTGTGGATAGATTTAGTAAGATGGCTCATTTTATTGCTTGCCATAAAACAGATGATGCAACAAACATTGCTGATTTATTCTTTAGAGAGGTGGTTCGGCTTCATGGAGTGCCAAGAACCATTGTGTCAGATAGGGATACTAAGTTCCTGAGTCATTTTTGGAGAGTTTTGTGGGGAAAGTTAGGTACTAAGCTTTTATTTTCTACTACATGTCATCCACAAACTGATGGACAAACAGAAGTAGTAAATAGGACTTTAGGAACCATGTTGCGTGCTATTGTTGGAAATAATTTGAAAACTTGGGAAGATTGTTTGCCATTCATTGAATTTGCATATAATCGTGCTGTACATTCTTCTACAGGTTTTTCTCCATTTGAAATTGTGTATGGTTTTAACCCATTGACTATTTTGGATTTAATGCCTTTACCTATGAATAAGCTTGCTAGTTTAGATGGTAAAAAGAAGGCTGATTTGGTTAAAATAATGCATGAGAAAGCACGGGAACAGATTGAGAAGAAGAATCGCATGTATGCACGAAAAGCTAATAAAGGAAGAAAACGAGTCATTTTTGAACCAGGTGACTGGGTTTGGGTGCATATGCGAAAAGAGCGGTTTCCACAGCAAAGGAAGTCAAAACTTGATGCAAGGGGTGATGGACCATTCCAAGTGTTGGAAAGAATCAATGAAAATGCATATAAGATTGACTTGCCTGGTGAGTATAATGTTAGTGCTACTTTTAATGTTTCTGATTTATCTCCTTTTGACTTTGATTCAGATTCGAGGACGAATCCTTTTGAAGAGGGAGGGGATGATGCGAGCACTATCAAGGAACAATAAAAGGATGAGCTAGCATTACCAAATGCTCCAATGACAAGATTTCGGGCTAAGAAGTTCAAAGAGGCACTAAAAGCTTATATGGGCCGAATTGTGGAAGCTTTGGATAGCCAAGAGGAGCTTGGGCCTTATGGCGTCAATACCAACTCAATGGGGCAGAATTGTGAAGGCCAAATGTGCATGATAAATTTGACATGTGCAAGTCATGTGCCACTTGACATGTGCCATGCATGTGACACTTGACATGTGCACTTCATGTGACACAATACATGTGCAATGCATGTATTGTTTAATGGACTTATGGGCTGATTTGTTTGGGCTCTTAGTTTAGGCTTTTATTTATTATTTTTATTTGATTATTTGTAATATGTTAGGCTTTTTGGTCTTATTTAAGTGAGATGGGCTTTAATTAGCTTGGGCTCATTTAATTAGCTATTTTTAGGTTTTTTGGGCTGAATTTTAAGTTAATTAGTGTGAGCTTTAGTTATCTTGATGTAAGGCCCATGTTTTAAGGCCTATTTGATTAAGTAGGGTTTTTTTCTAGCTTAAGGGAGTATATATACTCCACAAAAACGAGATTGGAGGCAGATTTGACTAATTTGATAAATTTCTTTTGGCTTGGCCAAATTCATCTTTGGAGAGGATAGCTTGTCTTCTTCTTTTGCATCAAGAACTTTAATTCTTATCAAGGTATTTGCTTTGTGGCGAATTCTGTTCTTGTGTTTTTAAATCAACCTAATTATTTGCGTTTCCTTTCACTTTATTGATTGGGGGTTCAATAGGGTTGGGGATTTACTCTTATTCATGTCTATGCCATATTGTATGTTCAAGGGGTTTCGGGTTCTTTAGCCTTGGGGTTCCGCATCAGCTTAAGCTATCAAATAAGCCCATTTACAAAGATTAAACATACTTAAAACAAAACCCATTAACTTTAAAAGAGTTGGCCGAATTTCTTAAGCCCAATATAAAAGACTAACTAAAACCCAAAATAACTAAAATAAACCAAATCTAAAAGCCCATCATGCCTAGCCCATTAAGTCACTAATTAAATGAGTCATGTGACTTTTAGATGAAGCACATGACTTGTACAATTAAAGCCCAAAGTTGTATAAATCCAATAATGACTTAAATTGGCCCAATTTCATTAGAAGCTTCCAAAGGGCTAAGTACTTTGTGAAAGCCTCCTTCAAGCTCTATTTGACACCTTTCAAAGGCATCTTCTTGTAGTTCTTG